>HG992281.1:18865000-20155833 GCA_905220595.1 Spilosoma lubricipeda | reverse complement strand
GCACGGTGACCCATACTATGACGGCCTATTAAGACGCTTTGCATCATTCGACCCCCAGTCTACAGAAAGTGTTATTAAGAGTAAAACCAGTAAAAAAAGAACACGTTCGCAAATATAACATTATGGATTCAGATAGTTTTATTTGTCGGAATATAGTCAATATCATTGTATTCCTTATGCTGGGGCTACACTTACGAGAAACGCCGTTAATTATCGCGATGATGAACGTTTGACGTTTGTGTGGCCACGACTTATTGCGATAATTTTACAACGCCATTCACATTGTCGTTTCCCGTTCGGCAATAACTCAAAGAGAATAATACGTTGAAGCGGCCACACTACGTTTATCGTTGTACATCGTGAGCGCGACGTGATCGAATATGCGTGTTTGTGTTAGTTAAAATAACACATACTGAATTTTTTTAAACATTGAGAGTATGTTTTATAAAATATTTGGACATCCTTTGTTAAAATAACGCAAAATAACGCACATTCGGCTTGGCAAATAAAATAAGATTTTTAAAAATTTGCAATATAACTTACTATCGAATTTGTAAATTTTAATAAATCTTTTTTTTTACATTATTGATAGATTCCTTTACTGGCGACAATTTCAATTTGACTACGTTCTTATTAGTCCATAATGAAATAACAGATTCAAATTTCAAACTATTGTTAGTATATTTTGGTTTGTTTTATATTTTTTACAAATTCAAGAAACTTTATAAAAATTAACGCCAATTATATTGCCAAGAAAGGGGACCAACGTTGACCGTCCAGGTACGGCAACTCCATTTTCGCGTTAAAATTAACGCATTAATTATCGCAGTATTTATCGCGATGATAAATTCGTGACATTTCCCAATAGTGTGGCCACTTTATAAAGTATTAAAATCAAAACTATCCTGTAGTTAGTACATACGTAGACACTCTACATCACGTAGCCAGCTCGTAGCTAACTCGTAGAGGCTGGTAAGTCTGTTGGTTTATTTAGAACTCTTCAACGACAAATATTTTGTAGAACTTGGAAATTATGTTGCTCTTGTCGTTCAAAGTTGTATAAGTAGAATTAAGTACTTAAGTACAATTTATGAAACTTTTAATTAGTGTACAGTGTTTTATAACACTATTAAAATAACTTCATAAATAGAAAATTCCCAATTCTGTTTTTTATATTTTTTACATCGGAACTTTTTAATTTATAAGCTGATAAAAAAAAATACTTCCCCTTTCGCAGTATAATACTTTCCCTTTGGTTCCAATAAATTTTTTTGAGGAATGCAACAATGAATTTTTACTTCTACGATTTGGTTTGACTAAATTAACACAGAAAAACAGACAGATTTACTCTTATAAATTGTACAATAGCAGTTACTCACATTTTTAATTGCATTTATGGTACTTACTATACTCGTTAGTCTGTTAAACTTCAAATTATTACTCGTAATCTTCAAGAGAAATACTGATTCAGAAATCAGTGCTTGGAACAAATGAAATAAAACATTTAAAATGTTAATATAATTTGACGTTCATAAAATAGATTAGGTACAGGAGCAAATGTTGTAATTACCTGATGAAAGCTATCCTGGCTGGGTTGTGGGAGGAGTCAGGAGCCACGGTGCGGCAGAAGAGCGGGAACTCCGACCTGTCGCTCAGCGCTGGTGAAGTGGATCCGAAGGAAACCTGTGACAGAAATATTAATAAGTATAATGTATTGTAGGGTTTATGGTCTATTAGATTAGTGGTTAGAGATACTGCCTACTAAACCACAGAGGTAGTAGGTTCAATCCTCATCTATGAAAAAATATTGTATGATGAGGACGATCACTCGTATATATTTTTTTTAACTTCTACGGTGGCGCAATGGTAGCGTACGTGACTGCTGTTCTTGAGGTCTCGGGTTCGATTCCCGGGTCGGATCAAATGTTAGTATGATCTGCAAATATTTGTTTGCAGATCATACGTAAAGTAAATAAGTAAAATTAAATTTCTATATATGATATGAATGTAATTACAAAAAAAAGTATATGAGTATCTATATCACTTGTCTAGTATCCATAATACAAGCTCTGCTTAGTTTGGGACTAGATGGCGTTGTGTGTTAGACGTCCGAAATATTTATTATTATTACCTTTTATTTGTGATTAGAGCAAAATGTTTTTACATCCATTTATACAACCTTTTTAATAATTAGTTTTACAAACTGTATTGTTTTGTTTCTATTATAATTGTATTATTATACACTAGTTGTTGCTCGCGGCATAATCGCGAAGGAGCGGAGGTTATCACGGCAAATAGTAATCTATGCGTTATTCTGATGTTTAAGCTATATTACTGTAAAGTTTCATCCAAATCCGTTCAGTAGTTTTTGCGTGAAAGAATAACAAACATCCATCCAACCATCCATCCATACATAATTATAAACTTTTGCGTTTATAATATTAATTTAAATTTATTTATTAATTTTATTTATTTATAATTACATATAAGTTAGCATATAACAATATTAGTATAGATAAAAGAGTTATCTATCTATCAATTTATGTCATATTGAAATAAGTACGGGCGACTGCCTGACGCAAACTCTCCTTGATCAATAGTAAAACTTCAGATTGTAACTATGCCACGCTTCACTGTGGCATATTTTAGTTTCAAATGAGGAATAAAACCGATACGGTAACTTGATAAAAACAATTTTTAAAGCATGTAGAATTGATAAAGTTTTAAAAGCGTAAACTAACTATAATAAATTATATTAAAAAGCTTTTAAAAACAAGCTTTTACTGTAATGCCTCTAGCCGAATCAAACGAGTGCAAACTCGATATTGCGACGTTTTTTTACAGAGTTCCTATGGCCACCTTCTAGCTCCAGCATCAGATCAGCTCCATGTCATTATAATATTGTTTTTTTTTTTTATGTATGACCTGCCAAAATGACTACTCTACCTGATGCAACAATGCAGCATGCTGACCCACACTATGGCGGCTTAGTGGTGTTTCTGCATCATTGGGCCTCCGGTCTCACACTCATCAATGAAACACGACAGCACGAACGCTGTCATTTTACGTTGATCTTCTGTGCAAGGGTAGTACCGCCCCGGTCGAGCCGGCCCGTTCGTACTCAAATCAGTGTGGCTCTACAACTTGGAGTATTTCGTTGGTAAGTGCAAGACCGAAGGCTCAATGATGCAGAAACATCTTAATAAGCCACCATAGTGTGGGTCACTATGTTGCATTGATGCATTGTCTGAATTCGCAATCAGGATGAGATGGTACCTCTAAAAGCCACGTAATTAAATTTTTAATAATATTGTCCGCCATGTTAAAATCTTAACATTAATGAAGAACGCAAAGTTCTCACGTACGATTGTCCAAAGGACGTTCTAACAAAAAACGCGGCGACCCTGATAAGTAGTTTGAACACTTATTGCACTTTTTTTTAACACGGACGGTCATGAGACCCTTCACATCTGTTAGTCATAAAACCAAAGTTTGAAAGTTATAAGACAAGAGAGTAGGGACTACCTGCGGCTTTCGGGGACGGTGTCGTGGAGAGTTACTGAGTTTAGGAGAGGCACTTGGCTTTGAACAGGCAGAGAGGGCAGTTAGTCTGGAGCCAGCGAGGAGTTCGGTTCGAGAGTAGGCGCGTAACGGGTGCTTGCCAGCGGGTGCTTGTAACTAGACAGGGTGCTAGGCGTTCTCTCTGAGTAAGTTAAATATATATAACGTTGAAGGAAACCAGGTGAGTCGTTGTTTTCTAATACAAACTCGTAGGATAAAGAGCTCATTATTTTAATATATAGTTGTATACCGGTCTGAGTATCGTAGTAATTGTTAGAAATTTAGATGTATTCGCTCAGTTATTCAATTACTAAGCATCACGATTGATTCTACGGGTACCATGTTTTGAGATGTATGAGTAGGCTTCAGTGTAGAGTCCATAGTGAGGTGAAAGCGAGGTACGGTCGGGTGGAGCTCGGCGTCTGATCATCGTTTAGTTCTGCTATACGATTGTACTTCGGTGATCTGTCAATATGGTGCCTTATACTGAGGTTGGCGTGTTTGGGCTTGTGGGAGTGTATTTTAGTGCAGGGAGTTTTAATGGTCGGCTACATGGAGGTTCTATGGGCAAGGTTAAGCTTGATTGTCGTCGCGTCGGGCAGGAGAATTTGGATTCGAGTTCCGAACCGGGAAACTAGCATTTTTAAATGCTATACTCCGGTCCTCGAGCCGGGCCCGTGTAGCATAAGGGCTAATGCGACTACCGCAGGCGGCAATAGGGTTTGATTTTGTTATCGCGGGATAGAACTCCTTGATAAAAGAACATTAATCCGCCTGAATCTTGAGTGCACACTGAAAGAGATTGAATGATCAGCATGAATTAATTGTGATGTGTCTAATTGACCGTAATCTTTCTCTTTGATCCGCGTGAGGCCTTTAAAGCTGGTGGAGGAATCTCGAGTCTGGAGCCGGATTCCACAGGGCATGCACGGCGGAGGGGTGCGGCCCCAACCCCCTTGTGGGGTTGCTGGTGGCATTTTTAAATAAACACCGTGTTCGATAGACAATTATTTACTTTACTCAGGCAAGGATGGACTAAGGCTCACAGAGGCACCATCACATATGGTGCCGTGACCAGGATCCTCGTCATTAAATGTACTGAGCCGTAATTCTTACGTCAGTACAACGAGGATGAACTTAAAAGGGTTACTATTACACAACACAACGTAGACAAATTTTATATCATTGGCCACAACTTAAGTTGATATATTACGTATTTTTGTATTAAACCGGTTATAAATATTTAAGTATACAATATTAAACAGATACAATATTTCATACAATCTATATACATTTATATCTGTACTGTAACCACTGAGGTTGTTATATTGAATTATAATTTTATGATACTATAACAAGCTTCTTTATATAACAAGCTCATTTATGTTAAAATTATGCTGTGTCAAAAATAACTGTGCTAAACCACGTCACAAATATTACAACATGTGGGGGCTCATTTTAGCTAGAATTAATACTCAATCTCTAAGTTTTAGGATATTAGTTAGATATATGGGCTGCAAAAGGAGACTCTTATGGAGATACAGATTATGGGGGTGACTACAAGCGACAACAAATCGGTGAGTGTTCACTTAAATTTTATTTTATGTGTGCGAGTATTAATCACTATGTGATTTACGTACTTAATGTAAAAGTTTCACTATACATTGTTCGATACAGTGTCAAATGCTGTGTAGTTTCACTTACAAATTTCATGAGTATTATTGGGTTCGATGCCCAAATATACATAGGTACTTTGTATGTAAAATGAACAGTAGGCAAATGCACATTTTATGTACTCGGTACCCAGATTCTGTTTGTAATTATATAGTTTATTGAGTTTAACTGCACCGTGCTTCACTGCACGATTGGCCTAATGGTTTAAGATGTCGCCACGCGGCTTTACTACATCAAGTTTTGTGGGTTCAAATCCTACATGGGACAATACTTTGTGTGATCCACAAATTGTTGCTCTGAGTCTGGGTGTTCTTTGTGTTCGTATGTATTTTCTTAATGTGGGAGATATTAGAAAAACCCTAGAATGAACAAGCAACTAGGAGTAACACTTAGTATACTCGCGGCTTAGTATACTGGCTATTCAAGTTGCGATCTTGTTAAGTAAGAGTTTACTGTATAATTGTTTCTAAAGATGCCATAGCAAGACTTATTTTATGCGGGAGCAATCACGTAGCACGTCGCGTTTAGTTTCATTAATTAACGTCTGATGGAAAATTTATCGTGTAAGATCTCAGGCAGATCAACGTCTCTTTATATGGGGGGGATAACAAATCTAATATATAAAAAAAAACCAATTGCTGTTCGTTTGTCTCGCCAAAACTCGACGGCTGGGCCGATTTAGTTAAGTTTGGTTTTTTTAATAGGTGTCGTAGTCCAGAGAAGGTTTAAACGGTGAAAAAAATAAAAATAACTTGTTAATCAAAATGTCACGTGTACGAAGTAGCAGGCACAACTAGTGTCTTATAAAAACCTTGTATGGGGGGGGACAGTGTAATTTAAATTTTATAGTATAAATATATATAATAATTTAGTGGTGAGTTGGGTTCGTTTCTCAATTAAAACACTATTACACGTTTTAATAAAACGGTCTTATAACTTTGTATAGTCGTTATATTTAGATTTTAACTAAAATCATTTTGTATAATAGACACTGGTCCTGTTAAGATGACGATGATGATGATGATATTATATGTACTTTGAATAAATATAAGTTATCACGAGTAATGAGAATGAGAGCGGTAGTGTACAATTGTTTTCTAACAGAAAACAATAGATACGTTTAGCTATGTACCGGAAGGATGCAGTGAAAGAATAAAATATTACTTGTCCCAACGTTAAATTAGTGTCTAAGCAATAAAAAAAAATGAAAGCGAAAGAAAACAATATTTCTGTTGATAGACAAAGAGAAGCCCATTGACGCTGGGGACAAAGGACGCTAGAATAAAATGCATTGAGAAAAAAAGGGCTGTCAATAATAGTTTTCTATGATGCCAGATGTTTAAGCATAGGTTGTAATTTACGCAACAACTATAAACGGAAAAAAATCTGCCGGGTTCAATCCCTGGACTGGATAATGTAGCTTTATGATGCTTACGTTTTTAAGTATAGTGTGGCTTCGATTACCGATTACGAGAGTTAAATGTTAGTCTTATGAGCGAGGGTCTTTTATTTAACAGTAACTCTAGATTAAGATTCCTGATTAAGCATAATAATGTAAGATGGGGATGAAGTTTGATGTTCGGGCGTGCATTAAGCGATGAGTAACAAAGAAAGAATACGGAGGATCACATAACGTAGTAGCTTATTGGGTTCAATCCCCGAGCTGATTCATGTAATGAACTAGTAAGGATGTCCTTACAGTTAGTTAATTTAAGTTATAACACACATTAACACGTGAGGTAACATTTTAATGTTCGAAATAAACATATAATTGATTAAAGTTGTTAGATCAAATTTTAGATGACAGTTGAGTCACCGTCAGGTTGACATCTTTAAGATTAGTTCATATGTTAGCTATACAAATCATGTTTCAACAAATATAACATTGGTTAACGTCGTGCACGTACTGATAGTTGTCAATTGTAGACAAAACAGACATAGAAATTACTTGTGTGGTTGTAGGTAACACACCAGTTAAGTAAGTAAAACGGAAGTGAACTTGAATCACATTATATCCGTAGCCTTAGAATCTATTGATTCAGAGACAACCTAATAGCTGATGCGAGTATTATATGCAAAGTATATTAATTACGATTAGAGAAGTTAATCTGATGGAAAGCTAATGTAATTTCAGTTAGTGCAGACTTACGAGTTAGACTTTTGCACGTTACGATATTAGATAAATGACTAAGAGGGATAACAATCTCAGGAACTAGTAAAGACTAACTTACCTTGAGAGTCTAATACAGACTAGATAGTAATGGGATCCATTAATTAAATACCATGATTAAATAAATTCAAGGCTAAGTAAGGTTTAGATACTAAATGCCTGAATATATGTAGATGGAGCGAAGGGTGTTTATATAGTAAAGTAAAAGTTAGATTGACGGTTGTCTAATTACGAAAGTTGCACATGTGCATACAGATGATGGGATGATGAACACTTTTGGGAAGTAAAGCTTAGACATATATTGGTTTACTGATGTAAAGGGGTATAAATATACTCATAAACATTCAGAGACGTGAGTGATGGAGATATTGTTGATAGCAAATTAAACAAAGAATTCTTTACCAATTAGATGTGTAAAAGTACACGCTAAAGTGTATAATAATGTGTTGATGGAAGCATTATTAAAAAAAAAAAATATATTAGATGAAGATGCTGGTGAAAGGTCTGTTGTTGAAGTAATAGTTTAAATATTAATTCAAAATTTTGAAGAACAGACATATATTGTGTGTATTCAAATGAAACATTTTGTGTTGATATCACGAGATAATATCGTGAATGTCACCATACCAAAACAAATTCTCTGCTGTGGTATCATCATGTTCCAGCGATGGGGATATTGTGTAATGCAATCAACTCGCCGAGAGCTGCTAATGTTCGTGACTGCGGGTTACTTCGCAAGGAAAGATGCACCGCAGGAAAGCAGAGCTACAGTGAGACCTGAACAGCGGCAGAGCGACTTTGGAGGTTGAGGAGTTTGACGGTGAAATGAAGAATGTACTGCTGAGGCGTTCGCGCGAAAGAGCGTGCACACTAATTACATCTGGTAATTTTAGATAATGATTGCAAGTTCGAGGTATGTAAACTTCTCATGAATTGTTGTTGGAAGACGAAGAGTAGTCAAAAATATTGATAGGCAGATAATACCTTATTGGTATGCCAGAGGTTACAATGTACAATCCTAATTAATAATGTATAATTTATAATATATTGCAATTGTAATGCATCTAATGAAGTTATTGTAAGCTGTCGCTCTGGCCAGTTGTAATTGTAAAACATGGAGGGAGTGTAGGATGTAATATGGCAAAACGAGGTGTGGAGATACTTAAGGAACGTCTTTACAATACAATTAATGATCAGGTATACAAACAGTACGCACTTTAAAGGTAGAATTATACAAATAACATCGGATAAACAGGCCGTATTAAGATATACAAGCGCGTTTGTTAAGCAATGGCTATCAGATACCTGATAAAATTAACAGGTCGTATTGAAATAGACTAAGCACACTTGCTAAATAACCGTTACCAGTTACGTTATCCGGTATAAATCAACAGACCGTATTGGTCTAAACCAAGCACAGTTGCGAAATCACTTTTATCAGTTACCTGTCTGGTACAAAATCAACAGGTCGTATTAGAATTCCGAAAACCAAACATATTCGCTAAACAACGGTTGTCAGCTACCTAATAAGAATTCGAGTTGATCTTATAGGAACAAGCCACAAGAAGTGGATCTCGAATGAGAATCGATAGGGTATGTGAACAAGCCAATGGGACTAACTTGATTGTACCAGTTATAAGAGACAACACAGTTGGATCAACTATCATATTCTAAGCCATGAATAAAATAACGAGTCAAATCGTACGAACCTCATCAAACAAAACTTACCTTTTGATATCGGTGTGTAAAACGTATCCAAGTGCTACAATACCATGCCTATCATCCCATGCTACTACCACGCAATAGTGGAACCATACTACTAAAACATATTACTGAAATATTCCAATACAGCAGTTAGTTCTGGAGAACCAAAACTTGCTTGGAAAGAATCCTGACATTATCGGGTTTGAAGGTTGTGAAGGAGAGCCTGGAGCGTGACTGCTAAACCGATTCTCAAATGTGTAAAGTACCATACACTTATACGACTATAATATATCAACTCATGCGATTTGATAAGTTTTAAAAATAATTTAGACAAAGAGCTAATCCAGTCACTGGTTACAATTTAAAGATAAGTGAAATCCCATACGCTTAGAAATAGTCTTCGCGTCGGCATTTCAGGGGGGGGAATGAGATGGTACCTCTAAAAGCCACGTAATTAAATTTTTAATAATATTGTCCGCCATGTTAAAATCTTAACATTAATGAAGAACGCAAAGTTCTCACGTACGATTGTCCAAAGGACGTTCTAACAAAAAACGCGGCGACCCTGATAAGTAGTTTGAACACTTATTGCACTTTTTTTTAACACGGACGGTCATGAGACCCTTCACATCTGTTAGTCATAAAACCAAAGTTTGAAAGTTATAAGACAAGAGAGTAGGGACTACCTGCGGCTTTCGGGGACGGTGTCGTGGAGAGTTACTGAGTTTAGGAGAGGCACTTGGCTTTGAACAGGCAGAGAGGGCAGTTAGTCTGGAGCCAGCGAGGAGTTCGGTTCGAGAGTAGGCGCGTAACGGGTGCTTGCCAGCGGGTGCTTGTAACTAGACAGGGTGCTAGGCGTTCTCTCTGAGTAAGTTAAATATATATAACGTTGAAGGAAACCAGGTGAGTCGTTGTTTTCTAATACAAACTCGTAGGATAAAGAGCTCATTATTTTAATATATAGTTGTATACCGGTCTGAGTATCGTAGTAATTGTTAGAAATTTAGATGTATTCGCTCAGTTATTCAATTACTAAGCATCACGATTGATTCTACGGGTACCATGTTTTGAGATGTATGAGTAGGCTTCAGTGTAGAGTCCATAGTGAGGTGAAAGCGAGGTACGGTCGGGTGGAGCTCGGCGTCTGATCATCGTTTAGTTCTGCTATACGATTGTACTTCGGTGATCTGTCAATATGGTGCCTTATACTGAGGTTGGCGTGTTTGGGCTTGTGGGAGTGTATTTTAGTGCAGGGAGTTTTAATGGTCGGCTACATGGAGGTTCTATGGGCAAGGTTAAGCTTGATTGTCGTCGCGTCGGGCAGGAGAATTTGGATTCGAGTTCCGAACCGGGAAACTAGCATTTTTAAATGCTATACTCCGGTCCTCGAGCCGGGCCCGTGTAGCATAAGGGCTAATGCGACTACCGCAGGCGGCAATAGGGTTTGATTTTGTTATCGCGGGATAGAACTCCTTGATAAAAGAACATTAATCCGCCTGAATCTTGAGTGCACACTGAAAGAGATTGAATGATCAGCATGAATTAATTGTGATGTGTCTAATTGACCGTAATCTTTCTCTTTGATCCGCGTGAGGCCTTTAAAGCTGGTGGAGGAATCTCGAGTCTGGAGCCGGATTCCACAGGGCATGCACGGCGGAGGGGTGCGGCCCCAACCCCCTTGTGGGGTTGCTGGTGGCATTTTTAAATAAACACCGTGTTCGATAGACAATTATTTACTTTACTCAGGCAAGGATGGACTAAGGCTCACAGAGGCACCATCACAAGGATGATCTCTGGTGTCCTCTACTCTTGCATTCTTGGACTAACTTCTTGAATTCTGTTAATGCTTTCCATCAGGCAGAGGCTCATACATAACAGAAAAAAGGGAATGGAGTAACCGAGATCCATTATTAATGAATGTGATATTAATTATTGTCATCCCGACAGACTGAACATCCATCTGTGCGAAATTAATTGTTTTGATTAATGATGGCAGTTGTGACATTATTATTATTAAGGGTGAAGATCTAATACTATTACTAAATATTATATTCATAAAAACTAAGTTCCCGTCAATGTAATATTCATTTATATAGCTGTCAAATATTTATTCTATGGTAAAAGTTATTTTTTTAATTTACGAGAGTAGCTGCGAAGGAGCTAGAAACTTAAATGTGTAATGACAAAATTTTATTTAGTGGCCAGCACTAAATAAAATTTGATTTTCGAATGCGGGTGCACTGCAATGATTTTGAAATATAATTTCTGGAACCTTATAAACACACCTGTTCTGATTTCAAATATTGGTTGGGTGTGGACAAACTACCCACCTATTCAAAACAAACCTCAATCTAAGCCATACTCTATTATTCCAAAGTTACAGTTGGTATTCGCTTGTAACTTTGACAGGTCTCAGCTGCTTGCTATACGGACAAAATCGAGTTGTCTCTCGAGGTTACTTCATTTGTTGGAGTTGACGTAACTGCCCGTAGCACTAAGCTCCGGATAGAGCCGGATTGGAGTGGCGTGAGCTAGTATTAACCGGTTTAAAGTGGTTCCATTTGAAAATGACTAATAGCTTTCATTGAAGTTGGCTAGCGAATGTGAATGATAAATGTTATTTGTTACATTATATTGATTGTGGTTCTGCAAATATTTGGGAGGAATCTGAATTTGGATTTCTTATCTTTTTCAATTTCTTATAAAACCTAAGTCATTCTTACTTTCCAATTGGAGAGGCCTATGTCCAGCAGTGGACTGCGATAGGCTGATGATGATGATGATGATGATGATTCTTACTTTAAAAATCTTCTGCAATTTTTTAGAAGATTATTTGCAACCAGACTCCAGAACTTTCTTTCCGTGAAGCAAGTAAGTGTCAGTTATCTTTAGATTGGTCGCTCA
Source organism: Spilosoma lubricipeda (assembly GCA_905220595.1). Classification (NCBI taxonomy): domain Eukaryota; kingdom Metazoa; phylum Arthropoda; class Insecta; order Lepidoptera; family Erebidae; genus Spilosoma; species Spilosoma lubricipeda. The sequence goes on along the minus strand of HG992281.1, from coordinate 20,143,820 downwards.
ATACATAACTGTATCGAATGTTAGTACACTTTTTTACAATTAGACAATTTAGCTAGAGAATAAGCTTTATAAAACTATTTAGCAAGAAACACCACACTTTTCAAAGTAAACTAATTACGGAGCGAAATTTGGAGAGAGGTGTTGGAACTAGGCGGAGTGATTTTAGTTGTGTTTAACCACGTACCCATAATCTCATTTAATTTACACTAACATTATGATATCTTTATTTTGTAATGAGTATTTAACAAAAAATATAAAGGATCCTCGCACTAACAAAGGGAGAATGAATATTATTATGTGCCTTTTCCAACATTGATTTTTAACCCCTCTCTCTCTGCTGTCTGTGGCATTGTAGCTACCGAAACGATAAACCCTACCGATTTTGATTTTGTTGGGAAAGTGAATTAATTTAGTCAGTCAGTCAGACAATTAGTCAGAAATGTTTTTAGCTATATTTGATAAAAAATTATTACATTTACTTGCTGAAGTAGCAAATGTCATGCAGCAAAAGAAACATACTTCAGTGCTATCTACGAAGTCACAGTGTACTACTGAGTAGTTACTAATTCTGTATCATGGCGTGAAACTTCTTTCGGCGATTCGTATATATACAACGTCAAAACATGATCCATTGGTCCACGGTCGAAATTAGATGCAAGCGGTGTTTTCAGTATTGCGTTTCTTCCTTTAAAGACATAGCAAAGAGTAGCCTATGTCCTTCCTTAAGAATCAAAGTAGCTCCATGTCAAATTGCCACTGAAATCTGTTTAACCATAAAAGCGTAATAGACAGACAGATATACTTTCGAATTTACAATATTAGAATTTTTTTTTTTTTTTTTTTTTATGTTTTACCCTGCCAAAATGACTCTACTCTGCCTGATGGAAAGCATGAGTAGAATCCAAGAGTGGTGGTCACCATACTGCGAATGCAGACAATGCAACAATGCAGCATGGTGACCCACACCATGGCGGGCTAGTGATGCTTCCGCATCATTGGGCCTCCGGTCTCGCACTCACCAACGAAACACGACAGCATGATCGCTGTCATTTTACGTTGATTTTCTGTGCGAGGGTAGTACCGCCCCGGTCGAGCCGGCCCGTTCGTGCTGAAATCAGCGTGGCTCTACTACCTTGAAATATATATAATAAATATATAAAATGGATTTGCATGTTCTAAAGTTGACTTAAAATGAAGAAATTTTTCTGGTGATGACCTACATTGCACCGGGCCTTTTGATCGACGCTTCCTTGAATATCAATACTAATATATAAAGCTGAAGAGTTTGTTTGTTTGAACACGCTAATCTCAGGAACTACTATCTTTTTTATTTAAAATATTTTAATTTAAAAATTTAAAAATTTTTTATTTATAAAAAAAATCTTTCAGTGTTAGATAGCCCATTTATCGAGGAAGGCTATAGGCTATATATCATGCTAAGACCAATAGGAGAGGAGCACCAATGAAAAATGTTTCAAAAACGGGGGAAATTATCACGCGACGGGCAATAGGAGACGCAAACGAGGTTGCGTGGGTCTGCTAGTTCTCTATATAGAGCAAGGACATAAAGGTACTATTTCTATTAACAACGTTTATGTTAGTTACTTACCTACAAGAAAAAGAGGAGAATATTTTTTAAATATCCTTTAGTTTCTTTAGTTAATAACTAAATGTTGCACAGGTCATCACCACCATCAGAAGGAAGACGGAAAGACAGACACATCGCTTGCTCCATCACTTCCACGAAGATTGTATCCACACACCACATGCCCAACATCGGTTTATTGTGAGGCGTTGCCGAAGCCCTCCCACTATACAATAAATGTATTCTTAAAATTGCTCACCTGCACTATGTTCCAATACGGCACAATCTTGGCGATGCTCTCAGTAACTTCAGAGCATGCTGTTCCTAGTAGCATCACCATCCTGGAGTCTCGCTCTGTGTAGAGAGCGTGGAAGAAACGGTCTACACCCACACCTGGATCACACTAAGAAGAAGAAGAGACTTAATCTATACAAATAAATAAAATTGGAGTGTCTGTTTGTAATATTAAAATAACTGATTTTTACTAAATGCATATGTATGTATACACGTTCATATACCAAAAAAGTATTAAAAAAAAAATTACTGTCTGTCTGTTTGTTCCGGGTAATCTCTGAAACGGCTGGAGCACTTTGGACAAGACTTTCACTGGCAGATCCAAGGAGTAACTTAGGCTACGTTTTTAGACTAGCTTTGTCCCTCGGCGTTTTCCACGGTACGACGATAACCGAGGGAAACACCGCGTAGTTTAGCTAGTTATTGTATAAATGAAAACTTGAAACGAATGCTGTACCGTTTAGCCAGGGTGGTACAATAGGCCAAAACCCCCTCTCTAAAGAGAGGCCTAAGCCCAGCAGTGGGCTATTAAAGGCTGTCGATAATGCAGTAATATAAATGACCTTGCAGACTAATATTAGGATTGAATACATTCTAGAATTAATTTCACTTGCACTTATTTTACTATTTTAAATAACTGTACTCCTGAACGGCTTCGCCCTCTGATATTAGACTAGAAGAAGAATATTATGGCAACAGTTCTCATGTAGACATCTGGCGGGGATCATGTCTAATTTTTTCTCAAAATACACACTAGACTGGGTTTACTTAAACAGCGAGGATTTCTTTAAAAAAAGTAATAATTCCCACTGGTAGGGATATCATAGAAAACCCCACAAATATATATTTGTTGGTTTTCTAGAACCATCATCATCTACCTATCGCAGTCCACATGTACGCCTCTAGAACGATGATGAGAATTAACTGTTTACCTTGGTATCATTAGTAATGAGGTGGAGTTTATATCCAGGCAGAAGACCTCTCTTGTTGACATGGTCTACTGCTAGCCTGGCAGCTGCCAGCTCTGATATGCCGTCAGCTCTCGGTGAATCCCCCACGGAAAGTTCGAAGAGTCCCAGGATTGAGACGATTCGATTGGATTTGTTTTTTGGAAGATCTGAGAACAAACCAAAGAATTATTGTACTTATTATATTGATAATTTAATTTATTTCCGACAGTTAAAACCCATTTTTAACCGACTTCAAAAAAGGAGGAGGTTTCTCAATTAAACAGTATCTATTTTTTTTTTATGTGTTTGCGGATAACTTCGTCGTTTATGAACCGATTTTAATCATTCTTTTTTTAATGGAAAGGAGATATCCCAATGGTAGTACCATGATAAGGACACTAAGATCTGATGATGGCATCCAAGAGAAATCAAGTTAAACCTTGAAGTCGGTTTTATTTTTGTTAAAATTTTATTTGTGTTAGTAACAATTATATTATTATCATTGGAATACCATACTTAACTTAAACTTTTAACTTAGATTTAGTTTTGACGTACAACTGTATCTATTTAATTTTAAATAATTATCTGTTCCACAGAATGCCTCAGAATAGGACTATGCATTTTGGCAACCAGCGCCTTCAGGATGCTGATGGATTTGTTTAGCATTCGGTGCAACAAGAAGGGTATTTTTTTAAGTCGTATGGATCAAAAGTCATCTGTGCGCTCTTATGCAAACATTTATGAGGTGATGCAGTAACAGGGCTACCCCAACATCCCCTAAACGCCTTATTGTATTGTACTCTAAACTGTTTTCTGACCTTATAAATTATATTACTGACTAATGTTATTAATTTTCCTCATTAGAGTAGACATCGAAGTTTAAGGGATTTTTTAAAATTAGGTTATTTTTTTTTTGGGAGAACTACGGTTACGCTAGTACAAAGCTTACACCAAGATATACATAGATATACATAATTATATAGATAATTATGTACATATAAGATAATGAATTAAGAGTAAAGAGAAAACAAAACAGGTATTCTATGCTTTTCAATATATGTTCACGTATTCTAAGGCATATTAATCGCTATCTGTCAAGTAAAACACATTAAAATAATTCTTCTGTACTTTTTATCGATAAAAGCTACGTAAAAATATAAAATTTAATGGTTTAACTTTAAACACACGCAAAGGCCCAATATTAAAGGTAGCTCCAATTTTTCTTTCAGGTCCACGCATTAATCTTGAGCTTACGTGTTAATACACTATTCATCACATGTTGCTCTTATCCCTACATAATTGTGTTTCTGTTGGGATTTATAACCTCCCTTTATCTTTGCCAGGAATATGGCTTTATGTTTATATAAAAAGACAGATAGCAGATATCTGGCGAGCCTTGTGATTGTGGAAGAAAACCTTTCCAACAGAACAATATTTGTCTGTATTTTCTTTATTCATTACTAGCCGACCCACGCAACCTCGTTTGCGTCTGCTATTGCCCGTAGCGTGATAATTTTCCCCCGTTTTTGTAACATTCTTCATTGGTGCTCAGCTCCTGTAGGTCTTAGCGTGATGATATATAGCCTATAGCCTTCCTCGATAAATGGGCCAGTGGTTCCTGAGATTAGCGTGTTCAAACAAACAAACAAACAAACTCTTCAGCTTTATATATTAGTATAGATTATAACACATCACTTATTAGTCAGTTGTTTTTAATCTACATAAACGACTTGTGTAAAATGTCACTTCCAAATTGCAAAATTGTATCATACGCTGATGATACGGCTCTTATTGTTTCTGGTCAAAATTGGGAAGAAACCAGGCTTAACTCAGAGTTCGCACTGACACGGGTTATGAGCTGGCTGGACTCAAATCTCTTAACACTTAACGTAAGTAAAACGAATTATATAACTTTCGCTGCAAGTCAAGCATCTACACCTCCCTCTTCGTTCTCTCTTTGTGCTCATTTCTGCCCTACATTTGCATCGTTCCCAATAGATTCCTGCTCCTGCACTTACATTGAACGTGTATCTTATATTAAATACCTCGGTATTCTAATAGACAACAATCTGTCTTGGAAACGCCAAATTGAATCGTCCACGGCGCGAGTTAGAAAACTAATTTACGTATTTAAAATCTTAAGAAATATCCTTGATCCCGTTTCGCTTAAGTCTGTGTACTTTGCATTGGTTCAATCAGTTCTTTCTTACTGTGTCACATCCTGGGGAGGAGCTGTTAAATCTCATATGCTTAAAATAGAAAGAGCACAAAGGGCCGTCCTTAAGACTATGATACGGAGATCGCTCACATTTCCCACTGTTGAACTATTTTCACTTTGCCAGGTTCTTAGTGTGCGACAACTTTTTATATTAAACACCACGTTACGCAAACACAAGGAATTAATTTACGACCCTACCTTTGTGACTTCAAAGCGTAGATCTGACAAAGTCTGTCCTATTTTAAAACGTCGAACAGCAATGGCTGGTCGACATTATTATCATATCAGTTCAAAATTGTACAACAAAATCAACCTGAAATTGAATATTATTCCTCTTGTTCTACATAGATGTAAAAAAATAATTATCGATTGGCTACTTTCTCTAGAATATGAAGAGTCCGAAGACCTTGTGAACAATTAACCTGATTACATAGCAATACATAAATATCTGAAACTCACACTTACACGTAACTCACGCACACACACACACATACATGCACAAATGCATAACACACACATACACACACACACACACGCACTAACACATATTTTTCTTTAAACTAATTTCTTACTGCTTTTACTTATTTTTTTTTTCATGTTATAGGCAGAAAGTTTTTATTGTTCTTGTTTTTATTTTTTATTTTTAATTATGTTACTTTTTGATTTCGTGTGTATCTCGGGAGAGGGCGTTGATACCTGTGACACAGTTTTATTACTTATACAGGTATCATCAGTCACTAACTTTCTATGTAAATATGTTATTAATTCCAAAATAAAGAATTATTATTATTATTATTACTTATTAGTCAGTGTAGGTATGTAGTATAGGGTTTGTTTTAAGTCTTTATCTTTCTTGATGCAGTTATGATATCCTGTGTAGTTAATAAATAAATAAATAAATAAATAAATATTTCGGACATCTAACACACAACGCTATCTAGTCCCAAGCTAAGCAGAGCTTGTGTTATGGGTACTAGACAACTGATACAAATACATAATATACTTTTTTTTTTTGTAAATACATACATATTATACATAGAAAACACCCAAACTCCGAAACAAATATTTGTAGATCATACAAACATTTGCTCCGACCCGGGAATCGAACCCGAGACCTCATGATCAGCAGTCGCACACGCCAACCGCGAGACCAACGAGGCAGTTTGCCCCTCAGTTGCGTTTTACTATACCCATGGGATGACTAGGAATAGTGACACTTGGAATTTTTATCCGTTAAACACAGAGACGACAATACAAAGTAATTAAGTTATCATTCTTCCTTCTTTTCCCAAACATGATTGGAGTGACTTTCAGTCAACTACAACTATACGACTGAACCTCTATCCTGTTTGGGGAGCGAATGCCATGAGGTGATATTTTGTATGATATTTTCCAACTATACGAAACGATTTTTTAAATGTATGGCCCTGCCAAAATGACTCTACTCTACCTGATAAAAAGCATAAGCAGAATCCAAGGTTAGTGGTCACCATTCTCATTGGAAATGCAGACAATGCAACAATGTAGCAAAGTGACCCACATTATGGCGGCATAGTGATGCTTCTGCGTCATTGGGTCAACATTCTAGAACTCAGCAGTGAAACACGACAGCACGATTGCTGTAATTTTAGGTTGATTTTCTGTCTAAAGGTTATCGTTGTACCGCCCCGTTCCAGCCGGCCTGTTTGTGCTGAAATTAGCGTGGTTCTACTGCCTTGACTGCCATAGATGTTCGTATAGCAAAGGAAAGCGGAGGCTAGTCGTATTTTTTGAGACATGGAATCATAGTATTAATTACTTTAAGAGTTTCATGATATTGAGCTCCCCTCCGTTCTCCGAAATTAAATATGATTCGCCAGTTCCCTCGCTCACTAAAATGCAATGTAAATGAATCACCTCAACCTCGCTCATATGCAGTTGAATGCTTAACCACAAATAATTGCACATTGCCACCAAAGTAGTTGTCAAACCATAACGTGATGGATCAAAATAATTAACATGTCAGTAACATAACAATGGGATGTAAATTCGACGAAGCGAAGTTAGGGACGAAGCGATCCAGTGACTCAATTTGTAAATACGAGATATTTTAATGTTAAGAGGAAGGCCAAGTTACTTTCCAACGTTCAAACAAGTGATATCTACGTACAGAACATCAAAATTCATAACAGTTATACTACAGGAGTAGAAGAAACAGCAAAATATCTTTTAGAATCACTTGTGCCCGACGATCGGCCGGAGGATGACACTGATTATCACCGACAAATTAGGCAGTGGGCCATCGAACCACCATTGTCTCCAACGTCTGACTTACCATCTTCAGACGAATTTCTTGGTATTGTTAGGTCATTACCACTAAACAAGGCTTCGGGCGACGATAAAATATCAAATAAAATGATAAAAGAAGCTTGTAAACTCTCGGGTGATACGATTTTAACAGTTTTTAAACGTTGCATTGCGGAAGGAGTATTTCCTAGTGTTTGGCGGTGCGGTAATATTCGTATAATACCAAAACACGGCGATAAGCCGCCGGACGATCCTGGGTCCTATCGACCTATAACGCTGTTACCATCGCTAGGAAAGCTTTTAGAACGTCTTGTAGTGCCTCGACTTCTACCGGGTGGAGTTAAATTTCATGATAGACAATTCGGATTTACGTTGGGAAAATCAACAACAGATGCGGTCATATCTGTAAGGAAAACTGTCACCGAGTCAAGGTTTCAATACGTCTTAGGTATCTTCTTAGATATATCTGGCGCCTTCGACAACGCGTGGTGGCCCATGTTATTGCTAAAATTAAAATCAAGAGGATGCTTTAAAAATATTTATTCCCTAATCTCCTCATACTTCACACAAGGCACAACAAAATTAAGACTTGGGCATCATTCTGTGTCGAAGGCGCTTACGATGGGGTGTCCTCAGGGCTCGGTGCTAGGTCCATACTTGTGGAATATAGGCTTCGACGATTTTCTTACAATACCTATACCACCCGAATGTACTCTAAACGCGTATGCGGACGACGGTTTATTACTGGTGGAATCTGATACTAGAGCGGGGCTTGAGAGTCTGGCTAATAGATGTTTGAACTTAGTATCTCTATGGGGTGTACGTAATCGCTTGACTTTTGCACCAAACAAAACCTTCCAGCTACTTCTGAAAGGTAACCTCAAATCACCGCCGTGTATTAAATTTCAAAATGTTACTATTAAAAATAAAACCTCGGTTTGCTATTTGGGATTAGTTTTAGAAAGAAATTTTTCATTTATCGAACATATTAGAACAGTTAATGAAAAGTCTAAAAAAAGTTTCTTTGCTCTGACGAGAATATCAACTGCCACATGGGGTCTTTCATTTAATACATTAAAAATCATATATGGAGCTACTTATTTGGGTGCTGTTTGCTATGGTGCTCCCGTATGGGCCGATAGAGCGACTGTAGGTGCTGTCCGTCGCAAACTGCTACAAGGCCAACGACTTGCATTAATCTTCTTATGCAAAGCATATAGGACGGTTAGTACTGAGGCATTACCGGTATTGGCGGGTGTTCTTCCGGTCGATCTCGAGGTGCAAAGACGTGCAGCCATGTACTATTCTACAAAACAAAACATGGAATGCGATTTTTTGGGCGTACGAGACCGCGATAAAATCATAAGATTGTTTCAACAGCAATCCAATGTCTATGACGACCTAATGGATGAATGGCAACAACGATGGGACGAATCATCTAAGGGGCGCCACCTCTACCAGTTCTTTCCATCTGTTCGCGAACGGATGTCGAGGACATGGCTCGAGGTAGATCACTGTGTCGCTCAATTTCTTACGGGCCACGGTAACTTTAAGAGCAAACTACACTCATTTAAATTAGTCGATTCACCATTGTGTCAATGCTCAACACCCGATACTAGCTGTGAACAATCGGCTCATCATGTTCTCTGGGAGTGTAGTCTTTGGTACAATGAACGTAACACAATGCTAAATAGCTTACAAATGACATCTGGGGCGGTATACTATGGGGATCTTGTGTCAACTGCGGTGAATTTCCGTGCGTTTAGGCGATTCTGCCATACATACTATAGTAATCAAATATAGCTCACTTAGGACCCCTAATACTTTATCCGTGGTGCTTCCCGGTTTAAAAAAAGGTGTCTGCCTATTTTGACTTCATTTTTTCTCCCGCTTTGCTAAGGAGGGAAGTGGACTTATCATATTTCCAACTCCTCCTGTTTTTCTTCTGATTAATTTCGTTGCGGGTTCCAAGACAGTTAATATTTTTTCCTGGGACTTCCTGAGTGTCATAACTCGGTGTGTTCGTGGGTCACTGCTGTTGATCCTGGTGTACAGGAGTTACAGCGGTGGGCGTGTGGGTGGGATTAGTCCCATTTAAAAAAAGTGATATCTACTAACAAATTGGTTTATTTTAACATGCTTTTATTAGCTTTTTACCTGTATGTATATAACGAAATCTTAGAACTTCATTTTCACCTACTTCTAGGAGTAGGTTAACTTGAAAATTTGCATAGGAGTCAAGGGCCGATGACAATATAACAATGTGAAAAAAAAAAACAAAAAAACCAATTTATTAAAAAAAAAAAAAAAAAGTTTTAAAAACTATACAAACACGCTTTTATAAACATACCAAACGGCGGAAAAGTAGAAAATAAATTATGCTTTCTGAAAATATTTCAATAATGTCACCCCACGCTTTTTACTAAACTTTTTTTTTTAATTAAAATTATTTTCTTTTTAGTGCGATTGCTATTAAAGCGTATTTCTTAGTATTAAAACTATTTTTTTTTTCATAATATATTCATTTTTGTAGTACTCGTACATACTATTATAGCAGAACAACAACAAGGTTATAAATAAAGTTAGAAAAAAATAGTTAGAAACAGTATAAAAATATATAGCGACCGATAAATCACGACGCCATAAGTGCAGTCACCTGTTAATTGATCTCATTCTCAAACACTCGGTGAAAATCAACGAAAGAAAGAATGGCTTAAGATTTTTTTTCAAGAAGTCAAGTCATATAGGTGCCGAAGGATCTGTCATGGTTTTATTAAATACTTGGTATACATGGGTTATTAGTTCAGCATAAAGTATGAAATAAAAACCACAGTTTAAATTGTCAGAATTATGATATTTTATATTGTTTGTTAGAAGAACTTGGCTGGTAATCTACCTTTCCCCCGATTATCACCCATAGCTTCACAATGAGGGAGTCAATCCACAATGTTTTGTTTTCATTCTACCTACCCGCGTGTTGCGTAACGGTCGTGATGATACGTTGTTGTCATTAATCGAATTGCTCCCGTTAATTAGTTTTCATTACATTGTGTTTTGGTTAAGTATTAGTCGTAGTTGAATTACCTATACAATTTTAGCCAGTTATAACATTTCTATAGCGGATAAATTGACGATTACTTATTTATTTTAATGTTATAGTGTTAAGGCTTGTTGATGATAATTGATGTTATAGTAATTATTAAATCTATGAAGGTACTCACTTTTACATAGTTCGCTAGTTTAGTGATGTTACGAGGATGGATGTTAGTTTCGAAGTTCAACCTAAACTGGCAGTATTCGTGCTGTCGTCTTTCGTTGGAGAGTGCATGACCACAGGTCCCATGATGCAGAAGTATCTCGACAGGCCGACATAGTATGGGTCACCATGCCTTATTGTTCGCGTTTACGATGAGTATGGCGACTTCTACTCTTGGAGTAGGGTCACTTTAGTAGATGCATTTATATTTTTTTTATATGATAACTCCCGTATTAGGAATATACATCTTGTTTTGCGGGGGACTTTACAAACATAGATGGAGCGAATACAAAGAACACCCAGACTCAGAACAACAATTTGTGGATCACATAAAGTCTTGTCCCATGTGGGAATTCATTGAAATCAGTTATTATTTTTTTTAAGTTTATTATTATTTATGTTATTCTGCATCTGTATATGTGACTAGATTTTTAATCTATTCTAACCACCAGTATTATTTATTGCAGTAAAAGGTAGCCTATGTTATAAATCAAAAATCAAAGCATCTCCATATTAAATTTATTTAAAACTTAGGTTCAATGGTTTAGCGGTTAAATCGCAATAGATAGATAGGGTAATATTCTTATATATTCTATTACACGATCAATATTATCATTCAAAGAGACAGTCGAGTCACATCCAGCAATCTCAGATGCGGGTCATATTATCAAATTACCAGATAGATATACAAGGCGCCTGGATGCTGAAGATACTGCGGTTATCAGAGATCATTGATTGTGAACGTGCATACATTTCCTGTCGATAGCGAGCGTAGCCAATAAGTAAGAAGATTAGAGGGTATATAATAGTGTTAATTACATGCTGTACTGCAAGTCATGTCACCCGCATTGGAAAAACATCAGAATAACACATGGCGGAGCCGCGGACAACAACTAGTTTCAAATAAAAAGTGATGAAAGGTTCTTTGGAAGTTCGTCATTTTCAGAGCTACACTGAATGATAGTATACAGCTCCCTAGCTATATTAAAGAGAGTCAGCATCATCAGACCGTCGCAGACCGGCCTCTCCCAAGGTACACCACGAAGTTCGGTATGCCCCTTTACGCAAGTCGTCCCGCCATCTGGCCAGAGGGTGTTTGTTACACGAAAATAAAAGGCTTTTGTATTAGGGGTTAAGAATGTTGATTGCTAAGCATTGGTCGTAGGTTCGAGTCTCGATAAACGTCACATATTATGCCATATCTGTCCCCTTCCCAAGTTCATATTATACAAACGTTAATGTTAGTAGAAAACTAACAAATGTATGAGAATGACTGAATGAAAAATGTATGAAAATGAATATAAGTCACGTGGTCAAAATAAATTATTAAACAAAAATATAAGAAGTTAGTAGAGTACTAGAGTCCGCTGATTTCAGCAACAACGAGTCGGTTCAACCTGGGCGGTCCTACCTTACAGAAGATCAACGTAAAATGTCAGCGTTCGTACTGTCGCGTTTCGTTGGTGAGTGTGAAACCGGAGGCCCAACTATGCAGAAGCATCACAAGGCCGCCATGGTGTGGGTCAGCATGCTGCATTGTCTGCATTCGCAATGAGTATGGTGACCACTGCTCTTGGATTCTGCTTATGTTTTCTATCAGGCAGATTAGAGTCATTTAGGAAGGCGCATTCATAAATAAAAAAATTGACAAAAATAAAACCGACTTCAAGGTTCGCCTCGATTTCTCTTGGATGCCATCATCATGTCTTAGTGTCCTTATCAGGTTACTACCGTTGGGATATCACATTTTCATTAAAAAAAGAATTATCAAAATCGGTTCATAAAGGACGACGTTATCCGCGAACACGCATAAAAAAATTAATATATATATACGGTATACACGCTTGTGGTGTTGAGGAGTGTATTATGTCCATATCTTCCAAAGCTGTTGGGAGTGATTCTATAAGCCGTAACATGATCCAACCTATTCTTAAAGAATTATTACCTGCTATATGCCAAATCCTAAATGACTCCCTTATTTCCCGCACTTTCCCCGAGATTTGGAAGGAAGCCATTATTGTTCCACTACCTAAAAAGAACAATCCTACTTCCTTCTCCGAGTATCGTCCTATTTCCATATTGCCATTCCTCTCTAAAGTCCTAGAACGTATTGTGCACACCCAATTGAATTCATTCCTCAATAGAAATCAACTCCTAAATCCTTTCCAATCCGGTTTTCGTGCGGGTCATAGTACGGTGAGTGCGTTGATCAATGTTACAGACGACATCAGGCAAGGCATGGAGAACGGAAATCTCACGGTTCTTTCCTTATTGGATTTTAGCAATGCTTTCAATAGTGTAGATTTCCACATCCTCCTGGGCATATTGCGCTCCATCGGCATATCTTCGGCGGTGGTTGATTGGTTTCAGAGTTACCTGTTTAGACGAAAGCAGCGTGTGCGCCTGGGAGAATCTTTTTCTTCCTGGTGCAAAACGTCAGCTGGAGTCCCACAGGGTGGCGTTTTATCTCCTTTACTTTTCACCATATTTATTAATTCTATCTCTAAGTCTTTATCCTCATCCTACCACCTTTATGCAGATGACTTTCAAATTTATACACAAGCACCGTTACATAAATTACCAGAGGCCTTCTCTAATATTAGTCAAGATCTAGCGCGCGTTTGTGAGTGGAGTGATAATTATGGAGTTGTGGTGAACCCTTCGAAGACTCAACTTATTGTTGTGGGCAGCCCCAGACTGATATCAAGAATAGACTGGACTCAACTACCGAACATAACCTTTAACGGTATTCCATTACCTGCGAGTTCTTGTGTTAAAAATCTAGGCATTTATATTGATAACACTTTAAGTTGGGGCCCCCAACTGCGTGAGGTTAGTCGAAAATTGTTTGCGTCGGCAGGGTCATTGCGAAGACTTCGCAATTTTCTCCCGACGACAACGAAAATTGCACTTGCCCAATCCCTTCTTCTTCCCATACTCGACTATGCTGATGTCAGTTATCTCGATATCACGGAGGAGCAACTCGACAAACTTGAGCGCCTTCAAAACTTTTGCATTAGATTCGTATTTGGACTACGCAAATATGACCATGTATCTGAATATCGCAACCAGCTTAAGTGGCTCCCAATTCGTCTTCGACGGGATGCTCATATTCTTTCCATACTTTATGGTATTCTATTTCATCCGTGCACTCCACCTTATTTAAAAAAACGCTTTGTTTTTCTCAGTGACACACATTCAAGATCCTTGAGGTCATCCGAATCTCTGGAATTGGCAGTATCAACGCATTGTACCAGATTTTACGATAAGTCGTTTACTGTACAGGCTGTCCGACTATGGAATGCTTTGCCAATAGCTGTAAAGCGTGCCAAATCTCTGCCTATATTTAAAAAAATGGTCAAAGAACATTTCTTATCGTTATTTATTACTTGTTAAAGATATTTCATCACTCACTATTCTTTATTATAAAAGTGAGGATATTGTGCACTATTTTATATGTTTTATTTGTTTGTATTAAAATCTCTATATTTCTATTTATGATATTTTATCTGAAAGAAGTTCATTTGTTTCGTCATTTATTTTAAACACCAAACTACCCATGAATTTGTGTTTCTACAGTTGATTTGTCCATCCAAAGGTTGCCTGTAAGAAATTGCTTTTTAGCGATAAGGCCGCCATTTGTACATGGTTATTATATTGTTTAGTTTATAAATATAACTGTATCAATTGGTGTACAATAAAGTTTATTTTATTTTATTTTTATATATATGTACGGTAGATTTATCGCCTGATGGTAAGTGATTACCGCCGCCCATGAACGGGTGCAACACCAGAGGCGTCACAAATGCGTTGCCGCCCTTTTCATAAGGAAGGAGAATTTATACGAGAATCGCTCGTATAAAGGTAGGTATTAGATTAGACTAACATAAGGTAGCAGGTTATTCTTAGTGATCGCTTTGGACGAATTTAAGAACGCTAACAAAAACGTTTGATATATTGTGCGATACACAATTCATGAGCGGACATTAAGCGTAAGACGCATTGCTATGAAGACGGACATTAAAATGTCATCATGTTTGACCTTTTTACGACGAAAAAGATGTATCAGTATATTGTAAGCCATAGAACTATAGAGATAATTCAATACAAAATGTTCAGTTATATGCATTAACCATTGTTGCGTATAATGCTAGTGATGTTGATGTTATCTGGTTTCAGCCACTTCAGCAGCCTCAACGGAGACCAGCTAACTGTGTATGAGATATTATAGTGTGTGCGCTAACACTGTCTATATTCTCACTCTCACAATCAAATGATGGCTATCCGACACTCCCGGTTAGATCAGGCGCAGCACCAACGACTTGACGTGGGAGAGCCACGCTTCGGCATGAATGGGCCGGCTTGACCGGAGTGTTACCACGGCCTCACATAAAACCGGTGTGAAATAGCGCCTGCGCTGTGTTTCACCGAGTGAGTGAGGATACCCGAGGCCCGTACCCCAACCCCTCCCCACATCCCTTTTGACATCCTCCAAAGGTCGGCAACGCACTTGTGACGCCTCTGGTGTTGCAGGTGTCCATAGGTGGCGGTAATCGCTGACCATCAGGTGAACCGTCTGCTCGTTTGCCATCCTATATCATAAAAAAAGAAAAACGTGCTTTTTCCCATACACGCACGATGCTCAGATATCTCCCTAATCCGACGAAAGAGATAGCAATATCCTCTATCTCATCTGTCAATTAACTTTTTCCGTAATACTCAAAAAGGTACTCCATGTAAGTACAACTTATTACCATCCCAAAAAATCTGAGTCAACCAAACCTCCATAAATTATACTAATTTAAAATTATAAGATTACCCAAATATTCCATCATCCAAATGGTCTAATTGTACTTGCAAATCAAAAAATTTACATAAAATACACCAGCTCAGAACCTTAATCCACAATTTTATGAAAAAAATGTTTAATTATCAAACTTAAGTTTTCCCGCGAAAACACTTGACGCCATTTTTACTCACCAAGTCAAGTGAGAAGTCATTACATTCGCCTTTATATTTCGTTCCCAAGAAATGTCATGTTTTGAAACTTCTGAAAAACTTCTTAATCCCGGATAATAAGTTCTTGACGTTCTGCCGAAAGCTATTTCAGTAAGATTGAGTTCTTGTTACTACCTAAATTGAGTTCTATTGTAACCGATTTACTCTAAATTTTGGAATTGAGTATTACACAGTCAGCTACTGTGTGTTCACCTTCCACTAGTCCTGGTAACGTTGCTCCATCGTACGTAGGTCTTGCTGAAATCGCTTATTACGATGTTTTTTTTAAAGAATATCCTACCATAGTGACTCTGCTCAGCTTGATGGAAAGCTCAAGCAAAGTGCTACAGTGGTGGCCATCACATACCACTGGTTAAATCAATACGGCTACTCATGTTGTCATCTTTTTGTTGTCCACTGTAGATTTTAGAAACTGTCTTTGAATGTATTGAAGCTTCATTTTTTTGTAATCAGTTTTTCTTGTCTGTTTGAGTATATTTTTGCTGCATCTGACTCAAACACTTTTTTCTAAACACGGTTTCAACTTCAAAACTGTTCTAACTTAACTACTTTGCTACTTTATCTTGCTAATTCTTTGAGCAATGTTGACTTGCTTGGTTCTATATCAAAAGATTCGAACTTGAATAAGAAACCGATACCCAGGTATTTGGCTCATATTTGGTAATTTTAGTATATTTACCTCTGTCTGTACAATGCATAGCTAAAATATTTCTATTGAGTGAGATCCCCGTAAATGATTAGTTTTACATTACAATAAAAACATTCAGTTTGTGTTGTATTTACTGCAATAATACTTTAAAATAGTGGGAAGGGTCGAAGAGAAATAAACAGTTCTATCATTGCCTTACACCAATATTGACGTAATAAAAGGTTTTTATGAAACTATGCTCCACTTTAAAGTAAACTTAAACTTAGAAACCATTGAGGTAACACTTTGTAATCCAGATATAAATCACCATAGTTTTATAAGGAATTTAATAAATCTGGTGACAGAACACTAACCAAGAGAACTATTAAAGTATCTCCAAGCTACATAAACTTTGAGATTGCAAATTATGATGAGGAAATATTAAAATTACCTTTTTACCAGACTACGACTGATAGAACATGTGGCGACTTCCACATACAGCGCATCAAGAAAACATATGACAGCGCCATCTACCGATGATACACTGAACTACGGAGTAACTTACAATACGAAGAAATTACCAATCCTGCATCGCGCAATAGAAGTTCTCGCGCCGATTAACATATATACAACATCCCAACATTAACCGTTGGGCAGTGGCCCGCCAGGCATGATCACCTCGCCTGGTCGGAGGATCCTCCCTTTGTGTTGGTGGGACATGACACAACCGTCCCCCACAAACATATAGGTAGGTGTATAATTGTGTATATGTATGTTGGAAAAGTATTTTCGATGCATAAAACCAAGTAGGTATAAACGAATAATCTTCATTAGCAAGTATGTAACTTAAAGTAAGAACAACGAGCCGTAAGATAGTTCCCAGACGTGTTGTCCGGGCGGTGGCCGATCGGTAAGTAAGCTCCCTCGGCCCGCACATTCGTGATCTTAATCCGTCACTACATTCAGGTTTGATTCCCGGAGCGGACCAAATATTTGTTTCAGAGTTTGGAGGTTAGTTTGGAACTGGATAGCTTTGTGAGTCAACTTATTATCATTATACATATTATCTGTACTGAACATTAATGAATGAAGATAAAATATAATGATCAGCAGACCTTTGAAAATGATCAGTAGGTAATTCGGAGCTATAAAGTGTATTATTTCTTGGAATTAACACTTTCAGAGACAGAGAAGACAATTTTTTTTTTTTTTTTTTTTTTTTTTTTTATGATCAAGCTACCAAAATGACTCTACTCTGCCTGATGGAAAGCATAAGTAGAATCCAAAAGTGGTGGTCACTATCCTCAATGCGAACGTGGACAGAGCAGCATAGTGACCCACACTATGGCGGCCTAGTAAGATGCTTTTTCACGCCCCGCTTAAAGGACCCGGGATCATAATGGGATGGGAACACGTGCGGTGGCAGTGAGTTCCATGTTTTAATCGCTCGGCACAAGAAAGAAGAACCGAAACGTTGCGTTCGAGAGCGTATGTCTTCTACTCTAAAAGGGTGACTGCGAAGGCCAGCACGTGTTGTCCTGTAGAGGAATGGAGAAGGGGGGACCAGTTGAAAGAGCTCTTCAGAACACTCCCCATGATACAGGCGATAGAGGACTGCCATAGAGGCGACATCTCTTCGCAGCTGCAGAGGTTCAAGGAACTCGGTGGCTTCGGGATTACTGATGATGCGGACTGCTCGCCGCTGCAACCGATCGAGAGCGTCAAACAGATACTGTGCGGCACCATCGCATAGATGAGAACAGTACTCCACGCACGAGCGAACCTGGGTCTTGTAAAGAAGACACAGATGCCCGGGCGAGAAGAACCGTCTCACCCTGTTAAGTACACCTAACTTCCGCGAGGCCGTTTTAATGACGCTCTCGATGTACTCACGCATGTTGAGGTCATGGCAGACATCCATACCCAGGATACCGAGCTTATCTTGTAGGGGCAGTTGAGTGTTCCGAAAAGTGGGGAGGGGAAGGAAAGGAGACTTTTTGGTAGAAAACGCGCACACCTGTGTTTTCTTGGCATTGAACTCGACCAGATTCTCACTGCCCCATTGAGAGATGCGGCTTAGAACCAGGTCGAGCTCAGCGACAAGATCCCGTCGCCTCTCCTCAACATCCGCAGACTTGGCTGCAGGGTGACCAAGATATCGTCCATGAACTGTACTGTCGTCTGCATAGCAATGAATATTGCCAAGGGTCAACATGTCATTGATATGCAGAAGAAACAGCGTGGGCGACAGGACAGAGCCTTGAGGTACACCAGCGTTTACCTGCCGATAATCAGAGGCCGCACCGTCACAAAGGACCTTAATGCGGCGCTGGTGCAGGAATGCGGCGACCCAGGTGCACAGTTTGGGAGGCAGGCCGAATGCGGGAAGTTTGGAGAGAAGCGAGCGGTGCCAAACTCTATCAAAAGCTTTGGCCATGTCGAGGCTGATGGCCAAGGACTCCCCATGACTATCAATAGCTTCACCCCAAAGGTGAGTGACATACGCTAGAAGATCACCCGTGGATCGGTTCGGCCTAAAGCCATATTGCCGATCATTTAGCAAGGAGTGATCTTCCAGGTAGAGGACCAATTGCTTATTGATGATCCGTTCGAGCACCTTGCAGATAATGGAAGTTACGGCTATAGGTCGGTAATTAGCCGGGTCTGAACGGTCACCTTTTTTGGGGATAGGCTGAACGTTCGCCTCTCTCCAAGCCCCCGGAACAATTCCTGAGGAATAGGACAGGTGGTACAAGCGCGTCAATACGGGAGACAACTCAGGTGCGCAGTTCTTGAGAACCACCGCTGGGACACCGTCGGGTCCACTGGCTTTCCCGACGTCTAGTGACCTAAGTTCAGCTAGGACATCACTCTGACGGATACGGATATCCCCCATCGTGGAGTCACTGGTCTGAATGGTGGGCGGCTGCACGCCATGATCGTCCACTTGAGAATTAGCCGCAAATACGTCCACAAGCAGTTTCGCTTTCTCTTGCGGCTCGTGGGCAAGCGATCCGTCGGGATGTTTCAGCGGTGGTAGCGAAGGCTGGCAATGGTTGGCCTGCACAGCTTTAGCCAGTCGCCAGAATTTTCGGCTGCCCGTAGGGTGTGAGACAAGTTCATGGCCAAGCCGCGCAATGCGTTGGGCATCCGCTCTAATGTAAGCCCTCTTGCATTCCTTGGTGGCTTTGTTAAAAGTTGCTTTTAGGCGATCAACAGCAGGGTCACCACAGGCGCGTGCCCTGGTCCATGCTCGGTAGGCCGCTTGTTTTTGAGCGACGGCATGGGTGCACTCACAATTGTACCAGGGACGGGTCTTAGAGCCGACGATCACACTGTAGGGAACATAGTATTCCATACCAACAATGATCTCGTCAGCCACGGCGGACGCACTCTGCGACAGATCCCTGTTTCCAAAGCAACGTTGTGCCCACGGAATGGATGCAAAGTAATCCCGCATTCCATCCCAGTCTGCTGACGAGTAGTGCCATAATCGCCTTTTTGTTACGATGGATCGCGGCGGGGTAACAAGAGGCACCGTGGTGGATACCAGGCAGTGGTCGGAGGATCCCAGAGGGGCGTGGACCGACACATTGTACTGCGCTGGGTGGCTCGTCAGCAGTAGGTCTAGCAATGAGGGCGCTTGACTTGTGATGTCTGGTATCCTGGTGGGCTGGAGTACCAGCTGGGTGAGGTCATGCGTGAGAGCGAATGCGTGGGCAGTTCGGCCGGCGTGGTCAGTTTTGGAAGATCCCAACCAGGACTCGTGGTGGGCGTTAAAATCTCCCAAAAACACCAGTTCGGCGGTCGGGAACTGCTCCTGCGCTTTATCCATTGCTTGTCCGAGGTGTTCAAATAGCCGAGTTGTCTCCGAGTCTCCAGAATGGGACCGATAGAGGCACACGTAGATTCGGCTCGTAGAGCCAAGGTCCACGTGGAGCCAAAGGATGGAAAAGGAAGGGTCCTCAAGGCAGCGTAGGCGGCGACTACAAACATCCGCCCTGACGAAAAGGCACACCCCCGCCCTGGCGAGGAAGCACTCCTCAAGCACGTAGCCGGGATAAAGAAGGTATGTCGTGTCGGCAGGGCGACGTATTTGTGTCTCCGTTAGGAAAAGCATGGCCGGACGTGTCGTCTCCAGATGTTGGTGGACGGCGCTCAGGTTTGCGTGGAGTCCACGGATATTTGCGAAGTCCACTTCAAAAAGCGGGTTGGTGGCGGTGGGAGAAGGGAATGCCGCTGTGGAACGTTTATTTCTTTTCCTTTGTGCTGCCATGATTGAAAATGAGGGAAGGGAAATGGGGACGTAAAAGGCGTGACAGTCATCGTGACAGTGTAACACTGAGACCCAGAATGCTGCGTCGTCATACGACGGTAAAGCATGACGGTTACCGAACCGCCGGACGGAAGGGCCCCCGTACCCTCCCGGAAGTGGTCGCCTGGTCCCACCGTCCGGTCACCAACCGGCACGACGAGCCACTCCGTGGATTATGCGCGACCTGACGGGGCAGCCTCCCAGGGTGGTTAGCCGTGGTTGGGCCCCTCTCTATGCCGCGGGCGGCCAGCGGCACCACCGTTTCTACGGGTCTCCCTGGCCGACAGTTCGATCCACGCCAACCTTACTATGACTTCGCCAGCACTCTTTCGCTCACACACTTATCACGATAACTGTCACCCCTGCATCTATGGGCCTCCGGTCTCGCACTCCCAACGAAACGCGACAGCATGATCGCTGTCATTTTACGTTGATTTTCTGTGCGAGGGTAGTACCGCCCCGGTCGAGTCGGCTCGTTAGTGCTGAAATCAGCGTGGCACTACTACCTTGAAGTGTGTTAAGTCTACACATTCTTTTGTATTGTAAATACCTACATATGTATGTAGGTATTTACAATACTACAAAATACAATAATATGTATTGTACATAAAAAATACCCAAACTCCGAAATAAATATTTGCATATCCGAATCGAACCCGAGACCGAGGCAGTAACATAAAGATTAAGTTTTTGGCAGAGACGAAGAAGGAACATCTCGTGGTCAGTGACTACAGCTGCCAATGGAAACATGCAACTTAAGAGGCAGGCAATCCAAGAACTACTTTGTCTGTTCTGCCGCTTCGTGTGTGTCCCCTCACACGTAGACTCAGGAAGAGGGCACACACCAAAAGCTACAAAACAGTTGCTAAATACTGGTTTTCTGTTATGGGGTGACTTACGACTCCGGTCGAGATCGAGATTTACCTCATGTTTGCCTGTTATCGAACTGTTGAAAGTTTATTTCACCCTATTTCCAAAATTGCCTTTTATTTGGTCCAAAGATGAAACAGAAAACTGTGAAATACAAAAGAAAATTTACTACCTTCAAACGTTAAAATGAGTTTTCGCGGGTAACTTCATAAAATTGGAGACGCCATCTTGTTTATCCGTCATGACGTTAAAATTGGCGAAAGACATAAAAAGCAACATTCTAGTAAAACAAAAATAAGGATTTACAGCAAAAAAGTTCTATCATACAAGATCTCGTCCCTTTTACGAAAACCGTCGCCATAGTAATAAATATTTAAGCAAAATACGTGAAAGTAAAACGAAGTTAAGAACTATATAAGTATTTCTTTGAGAGATAGATATTTCATATGAAGCTTTTATTAAACTATTATACAGAAGTGGCATGTTTCGCTAGGTTCAAGAAAAAAAATCAATTTTGCGCCCCTCAGGAACTGTGCTCATTCTTAGGTTAGGTTTGGTTCTTGGGTATAAAGTAGCCTGTGACGTTCTCGGGTCTATAAAGTATTTCTTAATAAAAATAACATATATAAGATATAGTACCTGGACGATCGAGCTTTACTCGGTATTATTTTTTTTGGAAAATTTCCAAAAATGAATCTTAGGTAGATCCATTTATCGCTCCCGAAGCCCCCTGCATATTGAATTTTAAGGAAATCAATGGAACAATTTCCGAGATTCAGGTTATATCTATACAAATAAATAAAATTGGAGTGTCTGTTTGTAATATTAAAATAACAGCTTTTTAATCAGTGCATATGTATACACATGATACATATACCAAAAATGTAGTTAAAAAAATTTTTGTCTGTCTGTCTGTCTGTCTGTTTGTTCCGGGTAATCTCTGGAACGGCTGGACGGATTTTGACGGGACTTTCACTGGCAGATAGCTGATGAACCGGGGAGTAACTTAGGCTACTTTTTTTTAGACTAGCTTTGTCCCGCGGCGTTACTCGCGGTACAACAATAACCGCGGGTAACACCGCGGGGTTCATCTAGTTATATTATAAAAGGTATTATACGAGTAGATCTTCGCTGCGTTTATGTTTGATTTCCACCTAACACATGATTAGTTGA
The DNA here is from genome assembly GCA_905220595.1 of Spilosoma lubricipeda. Lineage (NCBI taxonomy): Eukaryota > Metazoa > Arthropoda > Insecta > Lepidoptera > Erebidae > Spilosoma > Spilosoma lubricipeda. The sequence continues at coordinate 20,121,226 of HG992281.1, read as the reverse complement.
TAGACATAATTATTTGAATGATATACCCAATTAATAATTTTTACGTGATGTACGCACGTAAAAGTTATGAATTTTTATACTCTTTTTTCTTTTTACTCTACAAAACTGTACAGCACTGATGTTTAATTTTTGGGTTTTCTTGGCAGGACGGGACTAGACCTTTTTTCATAGAATTTAATCTGATGATAACCTATTACCGCAATATATTATTACTTGCTCTGTGTTTAGGCTTTAAAATTAAAATAATAATTATAAGTATGTTTAGCAAAGGCCTAGTTGTTTATAAATATGGAAAGCAATAGCGTAGGCTGTTTAATTTGCGGTCGAGAGGTAGTATGAAGATGTGACGTGAAAACTTGAAGTGAAATTTAGTAAACACTAGCTGTGCCCGCTACTTCGTACGAGTAACACTTGGATTTTTTTACCTTTTAAACATTTCAAAACCAAAATCAGCTAAATCGGTCCAGCCGTTCTTGAGTTTTAGCGAGACAAACGGCCAGCAATTGATTTTTATATATATATTTAAGTTTTCCATCTCATACATTTCTAAACTAATAATACCTATTCGTATATGTCGGTTATTGCAAAAAAAAATAGCCTGTGTCCTTCTCCAAGGTCCAATCTATTTCTATACCGAAATTCATCTAAATCGGTTCAGTGGTTTAGCTGTGAAAGCATAACAGACAGACAGAAAGACCGACAGATAGATTTACTTACGAATTTATAATACTAGTATGGATAATTAGGTTCAAATATTGGAATAAAGTTATGTATGATTGTGCATAATAGACTAATTGAGTGTTAGATAATAATATTATTATATACCTACTTATTATTCATAGTATGCCTGGACAGGACAGTTTGGTATGAAAGGAAATAATGAACCGATGAACAAATGGCTTCGTTTCAACGACCTTGTTTATAAATTTTTAATTAAAACTCCATGTATTGGGGTTTTCATTGGGACCGCGTTTTGTACGCTAAAGTGAAATACATTTAGAACGATGGATCGTTATATTTTAATTTTTTCGAAATAAAATAATACTAATGTATTAATTCCGAACAGAATGCCGTAATAAGTAAAAATACGATAATATCTAATACGAATAAACACTTATATATAAATAGCTTATATTAAAAGCAATGATTCAAAAGCATCTTAATAGGCCACCATAGCTTAGGTCATCATGCTTCATTGTTGTATTCACTGCATTCGCAATGAATATGGTGACCACTATCAGATTCTACTCATGCTTTCTATCAGGCAGAGAAGAGTCATTTTAACTGGATTAAATACAAGAAAAATCTTCAAATAGATGTTTTAGATGCTTATCCAATTCGGAGATATAGTGACACAGACAGAAAAATATTCACAAATATATAACTGTTGGGAGGCAAAAGACAAGTGATACCCGCTTAACATGGTGAAATTTATTTATTTTGTTTATTTATTTAAGTACTATGGAAGACTTACAGCTACAAAAAACAGTTTAGTAATGTTGTAGTAAGCTGACAGCCATTTACAAGTTTCCGCTTATAAGAATATGTTAGACTAGCTGAACTCCGCGGTGTTACCCGCGGTTATCGTCGTACCGTGAGTAACGCCGCGGGACAAAGTTAGTCTAAAAAAAGTAACCTAAGTTACTCCCTGGATCATTAGCTACCTGCCAGTGAAAGTCCCGTCAAAATCCGTCCAGCCGTTCCAGGCAATACCCGGAAGAAACAGACAGACAGACAGACAAAAAAATTTTTAACTACATTTTTGATATGTGCATTGTATATACATACATATGCATTGATTAAAAAGCTGCTATTTTAATATTACAAACAGACACTTCAATTTTATTTATTTGTATTTGTATAGATAACTAAATTGCGAACATCGCTGCACACTTAATGTACCTTCACATAACTATGTTAAAGACAAAATAATGACTCAATTTGATTTGATTAGTGACTGGGCTTAAAATCCAAGAGTTAAAAGTGCATTGATGACCTATATGATTGCCTCCTTGTTCTGCTTCGGAGCAAGGGAGAGGATAGGACTTTGGTAACCTCTTTCATTAGATAAAACGTAACACACGCATTGTTTAACATCAGTTTTTCTGAGAGGCCCTTGCATCACTCCGATTGAGCTATTATGGTTCGAAGTAGAGTTATGACTCTGCACGATCTAATTCCATTTCACAGAATAGTCAGAATAGTCTTAACTATTTACATGTTATTTTAAAATCAAATATGAGAATCGTGTGTATATGTACATACTAAGCATACAGAGTGTTACCACCCCGATTCATCCTATGAGTGTCGTATGCGGCGACTAAGGGAGCAAAAGACACATACTAACATCACGGCAAATAGAAAAAAAAAATGTAATAAACTCGATACCAACCAACCTGACAAGCTTGATATATTAAAATACAAAAATTATTAACCCCACCCAACGTGGGAGCAAAGAAAAAGAAGGAGATTTATTCAATTAAGACACTAAGTAACATTTATGAACGTTAAATTGAAGCTACAGTTAAAAATCATAGATCGACACAAACAGACACCACAGCATATATATCTAAATATAAATAATAAATAATAAATATTTCGGACATCTAACACACAACGCCATCTAGTCCCAAACTAAGCAGAGCTTGTATTATGGGTACTAGACAACTGATATGAATACTTATATACTTTTTTTTTGTAAATACATACATATTATACATAGAAAACACCCAAACTCCGAAACAAATATTTGCAGATCATACAAACATTTGTTCCGACCCGGGAATCGAACCCAAGACCTCAAAAACAGCAGTCGCGTACGCTACCACTGCGCCACCGAGGCAGTTTTAAAATGTTCAAATATGTATATCTATAGTAGGCCAGCACCTCCTTAATGGCCTGGGTCCAGCATTAGAATGTTAATGGCTGCTAATGATGATGATCATGAATATAAGTTTGAGAAATATTTGTACTTTAAACGATTCCAAGCCTTACCTACTTCACTGTTTATAACTCATGAAACTTTGCACACAATATTATAGCTAAAACTAGAGGTGAACTTAGAGGTGGGTCACACTTATTATTTAGGGGTATGAAAAATAAATGTTGGCCGATTCTCAGACCTCCGATATGCACACAAAATTTTACAAAAATCGGTCCAGTCGGTTCTAAGGAGTTTGTAACAAACACCGCGACACGAGAATTTTATATATTAGATAAAGAAAGCTATCTGAATTTAGTAGCTTAAGATAATAACTATAGCAAATATAAGCTTCTTGTGGCTAGAGAGTTGAACGGTTCAACGCATGTGCAAGTGATTTATTCCACATGGCTTGGGATGCTATCATCTATCATGAATTGTAGAGATGCACGTGTGAATAGACAGCTTACGGGTCAGATATTTGATATGGTTATTACATTTATCTATGTTTTCTATAGAACATTAAAAGGTTAATTTTTAAAAGAAAGGAGAAGGAATTAAAAGGAAAATTTATTGATTTACAGAGAAGTAGATGAAATTCTGCGGGTAAGCTAGTTTATGAATATTTGTTGAAAAAAGTTAAAAAGAGTATAATTTTATTGGAACGAAGTTCCTTATCGCGCGTTGTGAAAGGGGGCTAGACGGAAAAAAAATCTTACGAAATGTTGTCACGACACAATTTTTTTTACGAAAAGTTGTCACGACACTTTTTGCTACAGTAAGCGATTGTAAGCCGTGCGGCGTGCGCATGTTTCTCTGTCTCTCTCTCTCTCTTACAGACAGCAAGCCAGACATTTTCATTTCTAATCCTGACAGTGAACTTCGTTCCATCCGGGTGTCCCTTGACACCTCTCGAGTTTTTTTTTATTCAGGTTGAGAAGGAAAAACACAATGCTGTAAAGTAGTTGTACTAAATCTCGCCAAGACCGAAAAGGTAACAATAAAAGTTTTAAAGTATAACGCGATTACGTTAAAACTTTTGATATTTATATAGCACCTTAGACACGACACCCAAGACCCCTTATTCATTCCAATCGGTTCAGTGAGTTAAGCGCTACTTTAGAACATACAACATACATAGACTTTTAAACTATTAAACTTCCTTTTGGCTTTGCCATAGACGTTCATAGTACATTATGGTACAAGTGTGTAATGTTGGTGATTACCTCTGAGACCCGAGCAATTAGGTGAGTGTCTTAAGATAGCCGAGGACGGTTATCATCAATACACACGTATATCATACGACATTTTTTAACATACTTGTGAAGAATATAATACAAAAAAAATTTTCTTCATAATTAGTATTTGTAGACATTTTAATGAATAAATAACTGTAATTTCAATAGTGAAAACGAGTAGTGATTTTTTTTTCGCAATGGCGGGAAGAAACAATCAGTTTTCCTATGCGCGCGCATCTTATAATGGCGATCGGCCATAGACTAAAAGAATGAGGTTTCTTTTTTTGAATTTTTGCGGATTAGTCACGTGCAAAATGGGTAATTTCAAGTTTTCTTTATTACAGAAAAAATAAAAGTTAAATTTGAGTGAAAGCTTTATTTACTAAACACGTACAAGTTGAAGTTATCTATTTAAATACGAAGTTGCATGAAATGAGCAAGCAGTAGGAACAATAATTTATTTGTACTATTGAACACGATCTTTTTCGTATCGAAACTTTTTTGAGAACAAAGCAACTCACCCAATATAAAAAAAAACTCTTTAACTCACTTGTGAATAATACTCGTAGCAATGAAAAGTCACAGTTTGATTAAATTATAGATGTCATTATGTGCCTAATTGCGGTGAAATTAGAGCTTCTTCATGATCAAGTGTGTTGAAAAAAATATTATATATACCTATAGATAAGTTTTATACAATTCATTCACAAACTGCATGAATAGCTGTAAAAATTATTTGATCTCTTTACATCAAAGCCGTCTGCCTTCGGTTTACTGGAAGATAGTCCCTTTTGTGATAAGGAAACCCATTATATTATGCATTGTACTTTACAAAAATCTCTATAAGACGCCTGTACGTGGTTTTGGCTTTGATGTGTATTATAGAGGATTTATTTTAATGATCATGTTTTAAACAGAGGCATATATACGCGTTTCCTCTGAAATGAGTTTATATGTAATTGAATTTCTGATTATTTTGTTTTAATTGTTATGTGTCAGTTCATAGAGACAGGCGATTGTGTTTATAATATGTATGATGTGAGGGGAGATCGTTTTTTGGTTTTTCGGAAGACGATCCCCATTTCATCTCATCCACATTTTTTATATTTTATATCATTAATTTCATCACGACGAAGACTAAATGACTTGAAGACTTATGATTTGAAGACTATAAACACTTGACATTGGCAGAAATAGCTGATCCGAGAGATCCGGCTGGTTGCCATTTATCAAAGAAGAATAAGAAATGTATGTGTAAAGATTGCAAAAAATGTTAGACTGTTTTCAATCGGGCAAAGATACAGTGACCTCTTACTGGGGATCTTTCGGGCTGCCGGCGTTTATTGCTTTATGTCTTTTGATGATAAAAGAAACAAACGAGCATACAGATCACTTGATGTTAAGTGACTACCCGCGCTCATGTATATAAGGCAAGCTTCACAAGTGTACTGCCACTCTTTCTCTTCTCTCCCTTCCCAAATTAGTAAGATCTCTGGTAAGGACATTCAGTCAAAAGCCACCAAAGAACTATTTTCAGTCTAGTCAGGGTGTCTCTCCCTAGTTCAAACCAAAGAAACATTACGGTATTATTGTTCTAACTTTTGACTATTAGATTTCTAAATATAAAAGTATGTGTCATTTTGTGGCGGGAGCGTTACTTTTCGTAAATATAATTATTTACTACTACTACACTTCTCCCGTTAAAACATCTAAGTGTTAAGCCATCTATCGCGATGACCATACGACACCTGTAGCAATTCTTACAGACAATAAAAGCCCTAAAACCTTTTTCTACAGAACTTCGATTCCTTCTAGTACTTAGGTTGTGGAGCATAGGAATCGTCGAAGTTCATTCGTGTCGTAGTATATTGAAAGACCCCAAATTTGTTTGGGAAAAAGGATCCGAAAAGCACTGTTTTCACTTAGCTAAGTTCTGTGCAGTTTTCCCATTAGAAGAGTGGGTTCTTTTATATCCTCATCAACAGCCTTTAACAGTCCACTGCTGGCCATAGGCCCCTCCTTAAGTTTTGGCCCACTATACCACGAAATCCAGAAAAGGTGTCCTTCTCCTTGCAGTGATGATGTTCTGCGTAGTTTTCTTCCACAGTCGCCTCTTACAACGAATAGGACAACACTCTGTATTATTACCGTCACCTTGCTGAAGGTCTTTTATATACAAAGACGTTGTTCAAAGTCACATCTAAATGTCAATCGATATATTTTTACTTTCGTACACTTCAATACAAATCGCTGAACACACAAATATAACGCAACGTTATATTGTGGTAAACGAACCATGTATTTACTTGTGCGTTGAACTGTACACAAGCTCATCGAAAATAATGAAAAACGACTATGAAGTGACAATGTATCTTCTGACTGTTATTTTTTTTTATTTTTAGTTCTGTAGAAATATATTAATGCTAGTTCAGGGAAATAAGAAAATACAACAGGGACGTGTTGATACTACCAAATCTGAACGTATCTTGATTTGAAAAGTGTTTTCACTAGTAACAACTGGCATCTTGGTGACACTTAATTTTGGATAGCTTAACTTAACATCTTAGTTTTAACAGGATTTAAAGACACAACTATAACTAAACTTATACCGAAACATGTAATAGAAAAGTATAATTATATATTTAACTAAACAAGGCCCTACAACACCGTTTTTTTTATGTATGGCCTGCCAAAATGACTCTAATCTGCCTGATGGCACATATTCCAATATATGTATTTCTGGAATAAAATATGTATTTCAAGCTTATAATAATTATAAAGATATTCAACCACAGCTTAATAAAACCCAGTAGTTAAATAAAGGCATTGAAACATAGTTACTCTTTTCTATACGATTACAGTAATTTCCCTCCCAAGAGGACAGAAACTCTCAAAGGTTTGTTAATTGCGGCTTATCAAAGCAATGTCTTGTAGCCTTGGAATGGTTCATTTAACACCAAACGCTTAGATACGGTTCTCTCAGAACCAACTGAGTAAAGGTCACATATTACACTTAATTTAATTTGTGTTAACTGAATTTGAAATTTAAAGTATATGTTTATACGAATGAAAATAGTTTATACTACTTTGAAACAAATCTTTCCGCATTTAAGTCTTTTTGTAATTGCACTAAGGCTTCAAGCTTTCAACGGTTGACTTCATAATCTACTAGCTGCAACCCCATCGGCCAATCCTAATCCTCAACAGGACATAGGCCCTCTCCTATCGCACGCCATTACATCTCTGAAAAGAAAGATTTTTTCCATTTCTAAAACATATTTATTTGATGCTCATAATGATCGTAGCATGATGTTGTATTAGGCTTCCTCAATAAATACTATCCAGTACTAAAGCTCTGTTTCACCGATTACTTATGAGTTCCGGATAGCTTTTCTGACAGATGGTTTAACAAATATTATGGAAGAGACGTCAAATTATCTGTCACATAAGCTACTCGAACCTATTCTGTAACCTGTGAAACAGTGTCTAAAAATTTCTTTATCCGAACTAGTGGTTACTGAGATTAGTTCCATGTTCCAAACAACTTTTTAGCTTTTTCATATTAGTATAGATTTTTTCACTAGAGACCATGTTGGTTGGTGCTCTTTAGGGAAAACTGTGGACGATGATAGACCGAAGCTATATATTCTTTGTACATATTACCGTGGGAGAGCCACGCTTCGGCATGAATTGGCCGGCTCGACCGGAGTGATACCACGGCTTCAGAGAAAACCGGTGTGAAATAGTGCTTGCACTGTGTTTCACCGAGTGAGTGAGGAGACTGGAGGCCCATAATCCAAACCCCCTCCCCCTATCTCCCCTCCCTATCCCCCAAAGGCCGGCAACGCACTTGTGACGCCTCTTGGTATAGTTTAATTTTAAAGTTTGAAGAAGCGCAAATAGATAAAAAATAACATAAAAAAATTATGATCGCTTTTCCACTGGCTACTGTGCAATCACTAGTTTTATGGAAATCGGTGCAGCGATTTAACCGTGAAGGATAACAGACATATAGATAGAGTTAATTTAGAATTTATAATATTAATATGGATGAGTTTGTTGTTTGACGTTAATTAATACTGTTTTATGTACAAGGCCAAATTAAATGCCTATCTCTCAGATAGAAATTTAACACAGCCTCAGTTTTACGACTTACCGTTATTAAATTTTCGTGCCAAGATAATCTATTAAAGGGATATGTAACAACAATAGAAAACATACGAATATGTATTGTGTACGGGACTGCAGCTGTTAATTAGTCATTCTATTGCTGATTTCATAATAGAGACAACGTTATGTACCTAAGTAAACAACTATAATTTTAACAAAAATAAAACCGACTTCAAGGTCGACTCGATTTTTCTTGGATGCTATCATCAGATCTTAGTGTCCTTATCATGGTACTACCGTTGGGATTTTTTCTTTCTATTAAAAAAAAACATCGAAATCGGCTCATAAACTACAAAGTTATCCGCGAAAACACATAAAAAATATATACGGTCGAATTGAAAACCTCCTCCTTTTTTGAAGTCGGTTAATAAAAGCGATTCTAACTTGTATACAATTGTGGAATATTGTTATTCTAAAATAAGATTGGAGTAACAACATATTTTATATTATTTATTTGTACATAAACAATTTACAGGTTTAAACTTATCGACGGTTTCCGCACTAAACTCGAACCTTGTGTCGCGGCAACCAAGACCAGATCTTACATTATTACGTAAGATATTATTATACGAGAAAAACATTTGCCTGTCGAATTGCCGCATGTTAGAAAGATGGACGCTGATTTGTTTTTCATGTTAAGGATTTTATTGTCAATCAGGTATATAATTATTTATATATAGCTAATATTAAGGTTGTAAACACGAATACAGGTCAGGTTCAGATTAAAAGTTAGCTTAAGCGCTTGATTAACACACTTTGATGCTATCTTATATTGATTTATGTATATGTACTTATAGTACATTTTTGAAAACTCCTTTTTATAACGTCAACTAGCTTTTCATCATCATCAGCCCATTGCAGCCCACTGCTGGTCATAAGCCTCTCCCAAGGAACACCACAGAGCCCGGTCTGTTGCTTTCTGCATCAAGTCGCTGCCAGCCCTCTTTTGGAAGTCGTCACGGTATCTGACCAGAGGGTGTCCCACACACTATGTTTACTCTAATACACGCTTACTCCTCTGATTTTCTCCTTTTATTTAGTTTCAAACTTCTAATAATTAACATCAACCACAGCTCATTTCAATAACTTAACTACGCTCGAATACATTCGTAGCATCGCTCAAACGCAACTTGTATTTTTCTCACTGAAAACTAAAGATATAGGAAATAAAAAAAATATGTTAGAGATAGTAAATCTATTTCATATTGATTCTAAGCGTCCTTGGATGCAATTTCTTACCGTATGTTTCAATGTAGTACGTTACCCACAAATTGCGTTGCATGGATTAGCAAGTATTACCACTCGGTTGTACTCGTTATAAAGCCACGTGTATCATGTTTATGTATTTGTATATTTTAACCCAATCATCAGAATCAAACTCGATGATAGAACAAATCGAAACTAATTTTATACTCAATGTATCTAAGTTATGATGGACAGTATAGGTTTATAAGTGCCAACTCTTTATAATATAGGGGTAAACGAGCCGACGAAACGCCTGATACGTGACCACCACTGCCCATTGACACTTTAAACTGAGCTTAGTAGGTTGATGATGAAGTTCTGCCAACATGAAGATTTTCATTATATTCTGTAACTATTATTGTTGGTTACAATCTTCGGTTTGGTTGAATTCGTGATTTCAACTGAGTTTGAACAGTTTTGTGAGATACAAAACGACATGTCACTCGGCAATTAATTTGTAGAACACTGCGGGGCTCGTACGCGTTGCGTCCTAACGATACGATACGACACGACTACGATAACGAGTCGTGTGCAAAGGTGGCAAGGGAGCAAATTATGCAAGATAATAGATTGACAGATATATATTGCACACCATAATATTAAAACTAAAATCTATACAAATAAATAAAATTGGAGTGTCTGTTTGTAATATTAAAATAACCGCTTTTTATACGCGGTAAATATATCAAAAATGTATTTAAAAAAAATTGTGTTGTTTGTTCCAGGCTATCTCTGGAACGGCTGGACGGATTTTGACGGGACTTTCACTGGCAGGTAGCTGATGATCCAGGGAGTAACTTAGGCTTAATTTGTGCTGCGGTGTTACTCGCGGTACGACGATAACCGCGGTTAACACCGCGGGGTTCAGCTGGTGTAGAATATAAGTACACAAGTAAAAACATTGTTACAATGGGCGGCCTTATCACATGCTGCGATCTCTTCCATGCAATATAACATTGTAAAAAGAAACGAAACATGGGACAAACTTTGAGTGTTTAGTTTAGTGTTGTATAAGTTTTTTGTACATTGCTATTTTCGCAAAGGTATCAAATAAATAACCCAGACGCCCCTATCTTAGTTGTTTTCAAGATTTATATTCCTTATAGCGCAGCCTAAATACGAGTAGTTTTTTCAACGGACAACTTTAACGCTAGAAATAAATAAAAAATAAGCACAACTTTCTAGATACCTTAATATATTGGATAGCTAATGTGGCACTCACGTTCCATTATTCGCTATTGCTAATGGATATCCGAGTGAATTATTTGTTTCTAATAAAAAGAATGCGACATTGTTGCGACAGTCGATAAATGGCTGGACATTTGTGAAAATTTAATCAAGAGAAGCAAGGAACAACTCAAATATACAAGGACATTGGTGCTCTATGAGTCCCTCCTCTTAGCACCACGAAACAGTGGGATATGACTCTAGTAACTTCATTTATCCATCACCATCTTAGTCGAAAAACATCTACTATTAAATATAGACTTTTTATTCATTCTATATCCAGTAGTGGACTGTAAAAAGCTTGACCCACAAGGAACAATCCTAAACCATAAAAAGGAAAGGACAGCAAATACCAAAATAATATGATTAAAATGAAGCTGAAGCAATCCCGTTTATCCGAACATGCATTCATGCAATTCATTTAAAAATACGAATAAATTTGCATGCAATGAATACGAAATCATAATTGGTACATTGCAATGTAGTTCGTCCAATAAATTGTTATCTCTTATGTGTTAACAACTTATGTTAAACAAGATGAGCTTCCGGTCTATGCTGGGACTCTTCTAAAATACTTTTGTGAGATATTAAGGAGTTAAAGAATGTCGTAGTTACGGAATCACCTTCGAGTACACTACATTTATATATACACTAGCTGACCCACCCAACCTCGTTTGCGTCTCCTATTGCCCGTAGCGTGATCATTTTCCCCCGTTTTTGAAACATTTTTTATTTGGTGCTCCGCTCTTATTAGTCCTAGCGTGATGATATATAGCCTATAGCCTTTTTCGATAAACGTACTATCCAACACTGAAAGAATTTTTCAAATCGAACCAGCGGTTCCTGAGATTAGCGTGTTCAAACAAACAAACAAACAAACAAACTCTTCAGCTTTATATATTAGTGTAGATAGTCACTGTCATCCAATCCAGAACAAAAACTCCAGATTTTATTAACCTGTTCCACACGTTTGAGTGTAAAGAAGTTAGACACATACAAATGAATGTATTTTCAATCTTTCGCTTTACAATAGTAGCGTGATAATGTAAGCTAAAGCATAATTATCTAGTTCTTTCTTCCATAGTGTTATCTGATTGCGGAACTAAGCAGAGTCTTTATTATAGTACCCAGACAGCTAAACACAACAAAATTTTATTGACAGCGTTCGTGTTATCGGGATTGTTGCTTTCAACAGGCATAGTAGAGACACTTTAGCAGGCCCATAAACAAAGAAACTGAATGTGTGTACTACACAATTTTTGTCTCATTTCAGAATAGACCCAAAAGAACCCACGTCCTCAAGTTTAGGTCTAAATCACTAAATGGACCAACACCCCGTCAATCAACGTATAGGTACAATCGTAACATAATATCATGACGGCTTCTATCTCCATCAGTCGGACGCCTCAGTTTACCGACCCTTCATAGATCATATTAGTTTTTACTGCCAATCTGACACACGTCAAGCTCAGAGACCTTCCCCATAAATCTAACGATATAATGACATAACATTTATCATTGACACGGTTCGATATCTGTCGATGGCTTTTTATTTTTGTGCTATCTCATCTTGATAATTTATATTAGAGGTATCAAATCGAAATCAGTCCCAATGGCAAAGCTTTAAAGTTTGGATTCAAATTAAGCTTAAAGTTTAAGCTCATTTTGTCGTAGAAAAACTAAACAAACTAGATTTTATTTCGTCGTTCAACAATAATGAAACTTTTCTGATGTTGTATGTTGGGGTCGGATGCTATAATACTAGTTAGAATTGAAAATATTTTTAAAGAAAGACTATACAACATTAAGTTGCGGCCAGAAACTGAGTATCAATGAAAAATGTTTCAAGAACCGACAATAATCACTCCTTTTGAGAGATGCTGTCACCTACTTCATAAGTAAGTTAAGGTTTACAGATTGATTGTTATAATAAAACTACATATATAGCTTTGTGTATTCGTTATCGCGTTATCGCGAGGAAAGGCACAGGCGAAAGTAGCCTGTGCCTTTCCTCAAGAATCAAAGTATCTCCATGTCAAATTTTATTGTAATAGGTGCAACAGTTTAGCGAAGCTAAATCTCTAGAACTGTTTTAGCTCTAAGGTCGACAAAGGTAGAAAATGCCTACCGCATTAAGTCCATCTTTGTCACTGGTATAGTGCATAAAGTATAAATAAACATATAAATTTTTCATCATCATACGATTAATAACTAACATTATAAGATTTTAAAGTTGTCAACAACAAAAAAAATTGTATTATTCTTGATTAATGAAATTTAAATGATTGTAAAACTCGTACTTTTACAAATAAAAATAAGCCATAGACAAGTCAGAGATTTATAGATATAGTAGGTAACACTCAAGTTGGACCAGTATCTTTGCTTTAAAAGGCTTAAAATATAGCTCGCTAAAAATGGTACAGCAAAAAAAAACAGTGCTCTAAATCCTCAGCTCTTAGGACGAAGTTAGGTTAGGGGACATTTAAAAGCACTCAAGAGACTTTATCTAAATAGTTGAAACATCCATTAATACTTCACCTGAGCTCAGTTTAAGTTTGGGGAATCATTGGAGTATATTTCTAAAGATTTCTTTTTTTTTAAGGAATAGGTGCGCAAACGAGCATTCGTATCACCTGGTGGTAAGCGATTACCGCCGCCCATGGACACCTGCAACACCAGAGGCGTCACAAGTGCGTTGCCGGCCTTTGGGGGATGGGGATGGAGATAGGGGGAGGGGGGTTGGGTATGGGCCTCCGGTATCCTCACTTACTCGGTGACACACAGCGCAGGCGCGAACAATCATCAAACATACGGGAAGATCAAATTAATTCACCTTCTACTAATGATAATGTATTCTACCTACAGCGCTATATCAACGGAAGAAGAGTTTAAATTTCAACCGACTTCAAAAAAGGTTCTACATTCGACTGTATTAATTAGGTAAAATATGAACAAATAATTTAATTTTCTTTTACTTTACCTAATAGTCCCGTCATTTCCAAAGGTATAACAGGAATTGTTCCCTTGTTCGGTCGTTTTTGTAGAGATGGTGATAACAAACTCAAAAATCTTTTCAATATTCACATCAATATGCACATTCTAAATTAATAAAAAAAAAATATTTTCTTCGAGTCTCAAAACACTGTATTTTCGAGTAAAATAGTTCCCATCAGCGTTCATAATCGTACCCAAAATCTGCTTTTCTATATCTCTTTAACAATAACAGCAGTGATATTTTGCTTTCCATGTCACTATTCCTAAAAACACCTCCAATATGGCTGACTACCGTCAAAAGTATGGTCACCTTTTTTTTTACGTGTGGAAACTCCCTAGGGCCGTCATCCCGCCAGTGTTTCGGCGGGGCGGTGAGTCGGAATCGGACCGACTAAAACCACACGGTGTGCCACTCTGCGCCTGAGACGGCAGGGATCAGGGAACTGCTGTTATTATCACATCCGGACCAAAAGTATGGTCACCTGAACCAACGCTTTTGCTGCACAAATTCGTATCGCAGCAATTCGTATCGCAGTTATATGTGGAACTGAACAAGTGGTCTTACGCTGACACTTTCTAGTATTTACTCTAGGAAGAAACGTTGAAACAAATAAAAGCGGTGTCTTCTGCGATGCGGTCTGTATTCTGTGAACCGCATTTTACATTTGAACAACAAATTTTAGGGGTTCCCCATACTTAGAACTGAAAATCAAATTTTTTTTTCTTCAAACTCATTCGTAGATACTTTATGAATAAATTTTTTAAAAACAAATTGAGGTTTGTAATATTTTTTTCTAAACTGAATAGTTTGCGCGAGAGACACTTCAAAAGTGGTAAAATGTCCCCCCCCCCTGTAACTTCTAAAATAAGAGAATGATAAAACTAAAAAAATAATAAGAGTACATTACCATGCAAACTTCCACCAAAAATTTTTTGCACGAGAAGTAGTTAGTAGTTTTTTTTAATACGTTATAAATCGTAAACCGCAATTTACCTTTCATTCAATCAACTCAAATATAAAAAAAAAGAAATATTATGTTACTTGCTGCTACGGAAACCTACACGAAGTCCGAGTCGCACTTGGCCGCTTTGTTTTGAAGTTCACGAACAATTGAAAACGTGTTGTTGCTGCTGTATAAATTTTAGAAATAAACTACACATGTCCTTCAATCGAGATAAAACTTCTGTTCACCACGTAACGGTTAAAGTTTGAACATGTTGGAATGCAATAACTATGAGTTGAGGTTAGACCTTAAGTTAGAAGTCAAGCGGTTGTTTGTTAACTTTGCGGTTCTGGGTTTCAAACAAGCAAATTGTTACAAGTACATGAATTTGATCTTTGATGTTTTAAATCTTTTTTCTCGCTTTTAGTAGTCGTTGGTTTCAATAAGCTAGCATTATTTTTTACTTTCTACCGTGTGAAGGAGGTCACTGAAGCCAAAACCTCCTTTTACCACGATAACGGAGAGGGATAGGACAGAAAAGCCTTGTGCCCCTCGAATTATTGTAGTTATCAAGTATTCATTTTACTTTCCATTGAAATAAACTAGTTAATAGAACGCAGACTGAAAATCTAAAGCAGTAACTTGGGAGAAGATAACTCGATTAAAACTCGATACAAATCTGAATCGACGATGCGGTTAAACCGATTTATCACGTCACTTGAGCATTCGAGATGTTGTCAATGGAGTGCGGTACTTTGTCACGAGCTCAGCTAAGCGGACCAAAAACAATAAAATTGACTGACGACACTTTATTGAATCAGGTCCATCAGAAGATGGAACATGGCGTAACGAGAATTTTATAAAGTGAAATAATAGACCTTCTTAGACAGGTAGCAATTTCTTATATTTTACTTTTTAAACAAACATTTAAGGGTATTAACAATTGCAACAAGAAAACGCTTAAAATGTATAGAAAATAGGTACGGAACCCTTCCTAACGAGTCGGCGAGTCCGCTTGGGCGATTTTTTTTGCCTTCTCCATTGCTCCTCCTTGTAAATTTTAAATTTCATACTACTCCGTTTCCACACTTTCTCTAAAAAAAAGTGTACCGTCATGGGACGCCTGGCAAATGTGATACATCGAAATTGTGTTGTATAAAATAAAATGACTGTTTATTACATTAATATTCTTCTTCTTTCTAGCCTTTATAGATTTGGGGTCGGCTACTAATTCAACCGATTTTACCTGAATATCAGTTTTACACGGAGTGACAGGCATCCGACCTCCGTCACCCTGAGGGTGAACTGAATTCGAAGGTTGAACCAGTCGTCAGTATATTTGAGGGCACTGACTTCCTAATAATTATGCCATAGATGTTCATGACAACCGGGACTGACGGCTTAACGTGCTCTTTAAGGCACGGGAATTACATTAATATTCATTTTTATTATATACAAAATAAAAAAATTCAAAATTTTTAAATTTCTTGAGAACGGCTGCAAGTGAGTTTGTAATAAAGACAGCCTCGTTACTAAAACTAAATTATGTTCTAACACTTTATTTTACCAATGTACATTTAGTTACGCTGTCTAACATCTTGACCTACTTACATCTTGTAGAAGTGGGTAATTATGGAAAGAACCCCAATCTTTCTTAGTGCCCTTATCCCCTAGGACTGTTATTTATTCAGCGGACAGAAAACTTTATCTTGTGGGTAAGTACTTGTGTACTGAGTGTTGCTGTCTCGCTTATGATGGAGGCCTTTAGTGTAGTACAAATAGAGAACAACAGAGATAGAGTATAAAAATTGATTCTAAAACCAACAAGTACCTCTTAAGTATAAACTCTCTTGTAAGTAGCCTCAGAACTACTGTCTTAGGTGAAATACCTAAGGATCGCTTACTGCAAGTAGGTCCGTTTCTATCTATTTATACTTCTATACTATATTAATATTATAAAGCTGAGGAGTTTGGAATATCGAGGAAGGCTATAGGCTATATATCATCACACTAAAACCAATACGAGCGGAGCATAAATGGAGAATGTTTCAAAAAACGGGGGAAAATTATCACGCTACGAGCAATAGGAGACGCAAACGAGGTTACGTGGGTCAGCTAGTAGATTTATAAAATGGTCCGAATGATATGTACTATATAATTTTTTTAAAGGTTTTATGTATTCGTAATATGTTATTTTAAGCTCTTTCTTGTTATCTATTTTTTTGCAACAGCAATGTAGACCAGCAAAGCGTGGCAGGATCAGATAGTTTATATTAATCGTATATAATAAATTTTGTGTGTAAAATATATGTTTCTTGTCATTTTGTGTTTTAAGACTATAACCAATTAAAAATTAACAAAAAATAATTCCGACTTCAAGGTTCGACTCGATTTCTCTTGGGTGCTATCAACAGATCTTAGTCTCCTTATCATGGTACCACAATTGGGATATCTCCTTTCTATTAAAAAAAGAATCATCAAAATCGGTTCATAAACGACGAAGTTATCCCCGAACACACATAAAAATATATATATATAGCGTCGAATTGAGATCCTCCTTCCTTTTTTGAATTCGGTTAAAAGTAGATCCTCATTCACATAAATATTATTAACAATTTACTTTAACAGCCTGTTATTACTGGTGCTCTGTTGATAGGTTAAAAAAACTTTTTCCTCAACCTTATTGTGTTACTAGTTGATGCCCGCGGCTCCACCCGCGTGTACGTCGGCTACCACTACAAAAAGTAGCCTATATGTTATTCTGATGTATAAGCTATATTACCGTAAAGTTTCATCCAAATCCGTTCAGTAGTTTTTGCGTGAAAGAATAACAAACATTCATCCATCCATCCTTACATACTTTCACGTTTAGAATATTAGTAGGATTTTTATTTTTTTATTTTTATTTATTTATTGACACACAAAAAAATCATTACTACACTAAATGTGAATTCTCTGGCCCCTGAACTAGTGCAAACTGTATTTCAGGGACCAGTGTCTTCGCTCTAAACATTAAAGGATTTTGTATGTCAAATACAAAAAAAAAGAATTGGTATGAACTTGTCTGTTTTAATGTTTTTCATTACTTAGTTAGTAACGTCAAATAAAAAAACAGTTATTAACATGGACATCCAATATACAACTATCCTACTAATATTATAAATGCGAAAGTTTGTAAGGATGGATGGATGTTTGTTACTCATTCACGCAAAAACTACTGAACGGATTTGGATGAAACTTTACAGTAATATAGCTTATACATCAAAATAACACATAGGCTACTATTTGCCGCGATAACCGACATATACGCGGGCGGAGCCGCGGGCAACCACTAGTTAATAATATTATTATCTTTTAGTCTTTAGATCAAAAGACTTATTATATAACTAGCTGAACCCCGCGGTGCTATCCGCGGTCATTGTTGTACCGCGAGTAACGCCGCGGGACAAAGTTAGTCAAAAAAAGTAGCCTAAGTTACTCTCCGAATCATCAGCTACCTGCCAATGAAAGTCACGTCAAAATCCGTCCAGCCGTTCCGGCGATTACCTGGTTAAATAAATACATAGATGTAGAAACAAGTCATTTGCCATAACAATATTTATCCTGAGTGAAAACCAAGACTAAGAACGGGATGGTTGGTGCTCTTCGTTGAATCGTGGATAGTAACAAGCTAAAGACAGAGAATTGAACACACTATACTAACAAAATGTATGGAGGGACGGTAAACCATTCTATACTCTCAATGTAATAAATAAATAAATAAATATTTCGGACATCTATCACACAACGTTCTATCTATTTCCATGCTAAACAGAGCTTGTATTATGGGTAGATCATACAAACATTTGGTCCGACCCGGGAATCGAACCCGAGACCTCACGATCAGCAGTCGCACAAGCCAACCATGAGACCAACGAGGCAGTCCAGTAATATAAAACCCGTTTAGTCCATATCAAGGTTAACACGTCATCGAAACCTACTACACAGTCATAACAGGAAAACTTTAAAGTAATCTTCAAGCAAACGTGTTTTTTTCTACCCACTATACAGAATTCCGATCTCCTTTTCTACGTAACGTTGCAAGTTGAATGATCTTAATCAGTTAGTAGTCTACGATTCACTATTAGTGGATGTCGTGTCGCAAATTTATTCTAATCGATAAAAATGTGGATTGAGTGCAGCCTATTTCTACAACCGATGCCTGGAGGAGTATATAGAAGTGGACACAAATTTACTGAAGTAATGGAATATAGGTTAAAATACTTGACGGAGTTTACCTCTGCTACTATTGAGCTGAAAGGAAAAGGCAAATGCTCATGGTTGGACTCAGATTCAGATTGGTTGAATCTCAACGTCATGCAAAAGAAATATATGTGTTTTTAGTGAGAAACATTTTGCATAGAGGTATCAACCATGTACCTGCAGGACATTATAATTGTCCTTTTGAATTCGTATTACTAACTAGCTTGCCGTCTTCGTTCAAGGATAAAACTGGTAAAATATCGTATAAGATTACTGCTAGATTTTCAAAAGCTGGTTTCCTAGGTAGCAAGAAAAAATTTGAAACAGAAATACTCGTTCATGGTGATGTTGAACCATGTTTACCGGAGCCCGTTATATTTGGTTGACAAAAACATCAATGATATCATCGGGTGTAATTGATTTGAAAGCAAAAATAATGAAGACGTTATTAGTTGCAGGAGAACCTATTAACTTAGAATGTTCAGTATTAAATAATACTTCAATACCAGTTATAAGCATTAGATTGAATTTATTCTCAGAACTTACATATACCGACGATAAGTGTAAACACTTGAGGCGAACTTTTGTTCAAGGAACTGGCATTGAACGAGCAGGACCAGGTACCAAAAGTGTTGCTAAAATATCGTGTACAATGCCGACTTTATCTGATTTGTATAGCATACAGCAATCCAAAATTATAAAAAGAGAGTATAAATTAAAAGTGACGGCAGTGGTTCCGTTTCCTTATAGAAATGAATCTGTGGAAATTCCAGTGGTTATTTGTAAATAAACTAAATAAAATACAATAAACAATAAAAAAAAATATCAGCTGTTGAAGATATCAATTATTGTTTAATAAGTACCAAAAATACTTTATTGCCTACGGGACTGAAACGCGTCTGCAACGCACAATTATAGACAGTTATATGAATGACGTAATATGAACCGTGTGTGACTGTTTTTTATTTATATCAAGTCGCTCCTAACTACTACCCTCGCACAGAAAATCAACGTAAAATGACAGCGATCATGCTGTTGTGTTTCGTTGGTGAGTGCAAGACCGGAGGCCCAAAGATGCAGAAGCATCATTAGCCCGCCACGGTGTGGGTCACCACGCTACATTGTTGCATTGTCTGCATTCGCAGTATGGTGGCCACCACTCTTGGATTCTGCTTATGCTTTCCATCAGGCAGAGTAGAGTCATTTTGGCAGGGTCAAACATAAAAAATAAAAATTTGGTGCCTTCAACAACGCGTGGTGGCCCATGCTATTGCTACCAGTTTTTTTCCATCTGTACGCGAACGGTTAACCAGGACATAGCTCGAAGTGGACAGTCGATTCACCATTGTGTCAATGCTCAACACCTAATTCTAGCTGTCAATAGTCAGTTCATGATGTCCTCTGGGAATGTAGTCTTTGGTACACTGAACGTAATATAATGCTAATTATCTTGAAAATGACATCTGGGTTGGTATACTATGGGGATCTTGAGTCAACTGCGGTAAATTTCCGTGCGTTTGGGCGATTCTGCTATACGTATTATCATCATTAAATATAGCTCACTTAGGACCCATAATATTTTACCTGTGATGCTTCCCGGTTCGAAAAAGGTGTGTGCCTATTTTAACTTGAAGTGTCAAGGAGGGACAATTTACTTTTTCTTGAGACTTCCAGAGTGTCATCTAATCAATCATCAAAAAACACACCGAGTTGTGTTTTTTTTCTATTGAATAGGGGTACGCGAGCAGACGTATTGTCTGATGGTAAGCAGGAGTTACAGTGGTGGGCGTGTGGGCTGGATTAGTCCCATAAAAAAGGCAGCCACATTTAATACATCCTGTGTTTTACAAAAGGTCCTAATGAAGAAAGTGAAGAAATGTGTCTGGACTATTTTTGTAACAAATAATAAAACAAATATTTCTTTGCATGAATACCTTGAAATCGTCTCAAGAAGCTGCTTTAAGACCTAAAATGGCTGGATATACATTACGTAAAGGTATGCTTGTGAGTGGTATAAAAAGGATAACCCTATTTGCACTGGTTTCATAATTGGGGTACACTAAAGTAAATATCAAACAATGTGATGTAAAATATATATAAAATATTTACAAGAAAACCGACTAAAAGAACTAAACCACATTGAAATGGGACCACAAAAGGAGCATCAGCTTTCAGATAACAAAAAAATCATCAAAATCGATTCACCCATTCGAAAGTTTTGAGGTAACGAACATAAAATTGAATTGAGAACCTCCTCCTTTTTTGAAGTCGGTTAATACAAAAAAAATCCGACTACACAGTGTCACATTCACAATTATAATAAATAATGACACCTTGTTAACGCCACAGAGCGTCCAAAAGAAATTTACAAAGCTTTCTTACCTCAACTCTGACGTAGTTGTATAAATAATTATAACACTTATGTAAAGTCCAAAAGTTTTAAAAGTATCCTATAGGTTTATTGCGATAATTCTTAGCTGCATGCTTAATGTAACATAATAATGTTCCAATGTTCCCATACCAGTTGTGACGGGGCGTGAATTAGAAATAATCTGTTTAAATTTTAAAAACAAAACAAATTTAGAACTTCAATTATTGCAGATGATTAATGGTCTAAATTTTCAAACTTTCGTTCAAGTGCACATGGGAAATGAATACCTATTCAGGTTTGCATATGTTTGTACTCAAGAGAATACTCTTGAGTACATTGTTATAAGTTTATGTATGTATCATCATCATCACACCTCAGCCCACTGATGTTCACTGCTGGACATAAGCCTCCTTCATGGCGCGCCATTTCTCCCGGTCTTCTGCCTTCCGCATCCAGCTGCTACTGGCTATCCTTTTCAGGTCATCGGTCCAGCGAGCTGGAGGGCGTCCCACACTTCGCTGTATGTATGCGTATGAAATATAAATAAATAACTCACTTCTTTACTTTAAATCAAAGAGCTTTTATTCCTCTTTAGGTCTTTTCAGGCACTTTCAAAACGTGAAATGAAAGGCTCTAGATTAGCAGTCCAAAAATGTCATTCCTATGGAGAAGAACCAACAAGAAACTCCATAAGTTACTGTTTTAAAATAGACGTTTACATTCTTTGTTTATAATATTTCAATATTTTATTTAAACTTTACATAATCACAATTTTTTAAGGAGCAGCTAACATAAATAAGGTCATGACTTCTTCCCGTCCCGTCGAGATTATTTCCGTCTTTTTATTTATATCCTACAAATGCACCTGCCTTGTCCCCTACTGAGTCAACACAGGGTTGACTGGTAGATAATACTATGTGGCGTTAAGTCCGCCTCGTGCAATTGTAATGCAGAAAGTATAATAAATAAATTATTTTATAGTACAACTAGCTGTCCCGGCAAACGTCGTTTTGCCATAACTACAAATAAATTAAAAATCAATTAAAAAAACATTGTCCAGCGGACAAAATTGTGAAGTGTAAACCATTCCCAGATCCTCTTGAACACACACAAAAATTTCATCAAAATCGGTCCAGTCGTTTGAAAGTAGTTCAGTGACATACACAATCACAGAAGAATTATATATATATAAAGACTAGCTGCCCCAGCAAACGTCGTCTTGCCATAAAAAAAAAATAAGGATGGGTGACCCTTACCATTTAGGGGGATGAAAAATAGATGTTGGCCGATTCTCAGACTTACTCAATATGCTCACAAAGTTTCATAAGAATCGGTCAAGCCGTTTCGGAGGAGTATGGCAACGAAAACTGTGATACGAGAAATTTATATATTAGATTTATTTATCAGCATAAATTTCACGATATTTTTAAACCTATTTAAAGATAAAATAGTGATACCATCACTGCTCATACTTTTGCTATTATTGTTATTTCAAAACCTTACTCAGTACTTTTAGCGTCTCTACTAACAATTAATTAAATTCCCAGGCACTTAGAGCTACTGACAAGGTATTTCGTTGGCCGTGTGTACGTAAGTACTCTCGCTTTAGATTCATAGTTCTATTACATGTAGTTTAGAGAGACATAAATCCAATCAAGGTGAATTTCTAGACATCCACTACTAGATGTCCAATATCCTATAAAGTACCTTCAAGTGACTCTTGAACTTTGTCAGTTAGCCAGTGCTACCACTATTTAGGTTTTGATGAGACTTTTCCATTAATTTCATTATGTATTGCTCAGCTTTATATACAAAGGGTGTTTGTCTATAAAAAGTAGACCATGTTTATGTATTTGTAAGACCTGGAAATCACTACCAGCGCACGTGTTGTCCTCCCACTATAATCCCAGGTCTCTCAAGGGGGGCGTGTAAAAGTATCTCACCAGGCCGTCGTAGTGTGAGTCACCATGTTCAGTGTCCACGTTCGCAACGAGAATGGAGACTAACCTTCTAGGATTCTACTTATGCTTTCCATCAAGCAGAGTAGAGTCATTTGGCAGCTACTATAAAAAATGGGTGTAAATAATTTGGTTTATCAGAGATTAATTTAACTTGCTTATTTACTAAAAAAAACATAAAAAATCAGGCCTATTACACACTGTGAGTATGAAGTTATAAATAAGTAGTGGCATTCAATGATTAGACTGAGTGGACATCATGCGCCAGTCGTAGTACATGCATAATACACATTTCTTTTCATAATCACTTCACAGATCAAACGAATGTAGCAGCGTATGCGGTTTCTTGATATATATTATATAATAAAGTAAACGTAAAAAGGATGGCAAATTGATGTTTTTCACGATGTTAAAAGACATCCCGAACGTCGTCAAAGCAGAAAATAAGTCATAGATAGGGAGGTAATTTGTAGATGAATATATCTGATTTATCTGAATTGTGCTTTATTTAGTTGACACAAGAGTCGCTATTTCTTTAAATGGTTTATCTCAATAGAGCTTCAGTACACAATAAATTGGAATAAGTATACTATCTTTATCGATAATAGTCATATTCAGTTATCATATTATTTAATGGTTGAACGTAAAATTTCCAAAAGTGCCTTAATTTGTTCTGTAATAATCGTTAGTCTCGGTAAATTTAATCGCTTGTGCGTGACGATATTACGGTTCGTGGAATCGCAAACTAAATATTCAAGCATGGTTACAAAAGAATCGTAGCCTGTAAGTTAGAGATAAATAGGTTATGTGACATTATAATCATCACAATCATCATTAACATCATCAAATACCTTTACTATATACTTTACTACACTATATAGACTTTTCCTTAGAAAAAAGATTTTGGCTTACTATATAATTCTAGCTTTTTACAGTTCTGTTGTCTTACAAAAGTTCTCTTTCTAACTTGGCTTTGACGACACCTACTGTATTAATAGGAGATACTTCGATTACACGAACATATCAAATTAAATAAATAAACAAAGAATGATATATATGATAATTTGAAGATTGAGGGATACCTGAACCTCTTACAAAACGGACACTTGGTTCATTTTACGTAGTACATATGCATAAAGGGTAGTCCCACCATTAGGACTGTAATCAGCAGAGTGTGTCCTATTCTGATGTCTATATTATCTGTTTCAATTTAACAATCTGACGGGCCTAGTAGTCAGTAGTATTGACTGCTAACGTAGGAGTCGTGGGTTCAGTTCACACCAAGGAGAAATTATTGTGTGATGAACATGATCATGTTCACACAGTCACAGAATAAATGATCGTTTATTCTGTGACGTAATTTATCTAAAATATGAATATAGTTAGATGCCTCGTTGGTCTAGCGGTTAGCGTATGTGACTGTCGATCAGGAGGTCTCAAGTTGAATTCCCAAGTCACACCATAAAGAGTTTCTGAAATGCATAATAGCAGCCCAACATTTGGAAATTTTAGGCGTAACCCTTGCCTTGAAAAGTACGGAAAGGCAACGTTCCTGCGTCCCGATCATGTAGGATGACTGTCCCATCGGATTATGAGAGTTGGTGCGCTGAGTGTGCACTTGTGTCTTCGCACACACACACACACACACACCCTTGTGAATTGTAATATATTCTGAGTTAGCTGGTCTCCGTGAAGACTGACCGCTGTGGCAGGAATGGGCTAGGGGTACATCATTTAGTTATAAAAATGTTTATCTCTCAGTGTTTTTTTTGTTGAAATAAACTAGATAACTAGGATATGAAAGCAAAAAACGTTGTTTGCACAGGGAAATTTTTTATATAATACTAGCTGTCCCGGCAAACTTCGTTTTGCCATAACTACTAATAAATTAAAAATTAATTAAAAAACATTGTCCAGCGGACAAAATTGTGAATCTAAACCATTCCCAGATCCCCTTGAACACACACAAAAAATTTCATCAAAATCGGTCCAGTCGTTTGAGAGTAGTTCAGTGACATACACACTCACAGAAGAATTATATACATAAAGATATCAAGTCACATGACATTTGTCAATATCAAAAAACTCTTGTTCGAATATGAAAGAAAGAATGTCGTAAACTAAAAAGTTTCCACAGTTTTGCTTTAAGAACCTTGACGATCTTTTGTTTCTCAAAGAGGAAAGCTCTGATAATGCGCTGTGTTACGCACTTGTGGCAAAAGACAATACCGTACACATGCATGACGGTCTTCTTGCGGTAGCAGAGATATGAACGTTCAGCTGGTCTTGCGGGCTGAATAGCAAAAATATTGCTCTTGCACTGTCCGCATCTTAGGATCTTCTTGGACTTCCTGTGACTCCTGGTGGTCAATCAGTCTACCAATATATGAAATTGGTAGACTGATTGACCACCAGGAGTTCTTACTGTTCTCCTTTGATTAGATTTTGTATGGTAAGACAGATGTTGCCGTACTCAACGACACTATCTATAGAATTGTAATTTCTTTTTATTTTATAGGTTTGCATATTTGCTTTTTCAGTGTCACCCTACTCATGAGACCTTGTAAAAAATTGGAACAGAAATTCTTTTGACCGTCTTAAGTATATTGAGTTAAACTTTCCACGAGCAACTCTTTGGATGATTTTCACCGTTTAAGTGAGGTAAGGAGTACAAATCCCTCTCTCCCTTACTCTGTGTATTGACAGGGGTCAATACACGGAGTAAATAATGTTCTAGTCTGTACCAAAAATAAACTTCATTATTTGCTACCTATCCATCTTTCAATACCATTTTTCTCAACAAACGTTTAAGTATCAAGTTGAAATTAACATCAGATAATCAAGTCCGTAGTTCCTTACGGTAGTGAAAAAAATCAAACTTTTAAGTTGCCTTTATGTTAAGTTATAGTTAGTTATATTTTGAAACGCTCAAGGTAATCAAAATCTATGGGTCCCTTCACGTTGACCTAGAATCATAAAATTTGCCATGAAGCAAAGCTATCTAGCCCAAATAAAGGGAAAAACTCAAAAATCTTAAAAAAGAGAGTTAATTTATAGTTACATAAAAAAAACTAAGAATTCGTACTGAATCTTATATGTAAGCCTGAATCGTACTTGGTCGGTTTTTTATGACTGACCATAGTTTAATTAGTGCTGGATAGAAATTGGATTCCTATAATTCAACAAAAGACTAGGTACCACAATGCCTATTTCATTTTTAATTAATAAACTTTACTGGAAGAGCCAAAGTTTGTAGAACGCCTTCAAGCTACAGGATAAGATAAACTTGAAGTTAGGATCACGAAGGGTTAAGAATATAAAGAACTTAGAATAATAATATTTTTATCGACCGTTCTTCTAGAGTTACTCTTCATCTTTGGTGTTTGATAAAATTAACAGCTCAAAAGCTCTCAAGATAAGGGCAGAATTATATTTTTTTAAATCTTTTACTTTCGATGAGTTTGCTCACTCAATCATTCCTGCGTTACACCTTTAAAATATAGCTGGATCTCGGTAGCAGTTGTGACTGCTGTGATTTGGGAGCTTATAATGTCTGTGAGAATTTTTGTACCTAAAATGTACTAACTTTTTCCCGCGGCTCCGACCGCGTTTTTCTCGGTTACCGTGGAAAAAAAGTAGCTTATTTTCTACCTCAAAAATAAAAGCATCTCCTTGCCCAATTTTATTAAGATCGGTGTAATAGTTTAGCCGTGAAAGCGTGACAGACAGACAGACAGAGTTATTTTCGTATTTTTATACTAGTAAAGATTGCACTTAATTTTCTAAAACTGGCATGTCTTTACTTATCCTTTTGTCGTAACATCAGTGGCATCATATCGTAGAGACCCATACATAGTATAGTAAAGTATATAGTAAAGGTAGTTGATGATGTTAATGATGATTGTGATGATTATAATGTCACATACATCTTCATTCTTTAATAAACAGATATGAAACAGATGGTCGAAAGTTTCCTTCTATTTCTCTATTTTAGAAACTTTCAATTGAACTACTGTCACCTTTGTGTGTGTCCTCTCTACTCATATTAGGGAATGGCGATTTAGGCTCTATTTAGTTTTGACTAAGGATTAAAACACTTTTTATATACAAAAGGTAGCTTGATTGTACATGTTTCTCAGTATTCTCACTTACTCGATTATTCTGATCATATTTACAGGCCCGGCTAGAAGTTGTTGGAACGTGGCCATCAAACATTACTTTGAAATAAAAACCCTTTGGGTGTAGTATTACGTTTTATTCTGTTTATAGTATTCACTAGTGTATATCCTTTTTATCTGTCTGTAAAAGTACTTCTTTATTTATCTCTACCCCTAAACTAATCAAGTTACATATAAAACTTATTCATCACTAGCCTGTGGATTTCTCCGCGTGTATGTCATTTATAGAAGAAAATAGTAAGCTACGTGTTATTCCGATTTATAGGCTAAATTACTGTAAAGTATCATCTAAATTCGTTCAGTAGTTTTTGCGTAAAAGAGTAACAAACATCCTCATAAACTTCCACATTCATAAGTCATATATAGCCGACCGCGGCTTCGTTCGAATTTAATAAAAAGTATACTATGTGACTTTCAATACCTCCAAGAATATGTGTACAATGTTTCATAATGACAGGTTAAGTAATTTTCGAGTGAAAGCGTAACACTAACTTACTTTCGCCTTTACAATATTAGTGTAATTAGGATAGTAGGATGAGTTTGGCGTTGTTTTACAGAAAAGCTCGAGGTTCACATAATTTAGCTGTAAAGCCAAACTAAATCCTGTACAAGCAATTGCAACAGCATAGTACCAATATCTATCCCCACCTGAACTCAATAAAGTTTGTAACTATTAACTAACCGCAACTACAATTTCTGTGTGCGACGGGGATTAGTCACGTGGGGATGGTAACACAAAATTACAGCAGAATTAAATTTGAACAACAATACTAATTGTTTTTGGATCGAACGAGGGATATTGGATTTGGTAAATTATTGCGCGGTCTTGGATAAGTACACAATAATTTGAATTTAGGTATGGAGTTTAATTTTTAATATGAAAACATTACCTGGGTTGTAACAATGAAAGCATTTTTGACAGGGTTTCGAAAACCATTTCGAAAACTCTCCTTTGTGTTTAAAACAATATATTTCGCTTATCTCAGAAGACGATGTAACGCTTTGAAAAAAAATAAAAATAAATTTGATTATTGATTTTAAAGTAATTAGTTGTCTACCAAATCATTTTCAAGACATGCTGTCTGCCTGAATTGCGTCGCCAGGAATTATTCATCAAGCAAAGACACAGATTTTCCTCCTCCTGCGAAACTACTGCAGACAGAGCTTCTTTTTAACCGACTTCAAAAAAAGGAGGAGGTTGCTCAATTCGACCGTATATATTCGCGGATAACTTCGTCGTTTATGATTCTTTTTTTAATGGAGAGGAGCTATCCCAACGGTGGTACCATTATGAGGACACTAAGATTTGATGATGGCATCCAAGAGAAATCAAGTCAAACCTTAAAGTCGGTTTTATTTTTGTTAAAATTTTTGAATTTATTATATTAGTATGAATGCTAGCTAGTAAAGATTAATGTTAACTAATCAAAAATAAATGCTTTTTTAATATTAATGTGACTATATTAGTTGTGGTGGTAATGGTTTTGTGGTTTTATTCAATATTGTGTTTCCGTAAACTTGCATTAATATTAATCAAGATCAAATCAAATCAAAATCTAACACTGTATAATCTTGTTGCAAAGAAAATACTGCAATTAAAGCTTCCATGGGAAAATCTTCACGTTTTTCTTTAACAACGTCCGTTGATTGAAAACGTAAACTTAGATTGAAGGAAAATATTTGAAGGGGTTTAATTAAAATTTCAAACAAAGGTGAAGCTCGTAGCAAAGAAAATTTATTGTTTCAATACACAACGTTTGTCCGGAGACCTGATTACAACTTTTAATGAGTTCCATCGATCTGATCATGTTCTGATACCCTTATAATGAACGTACTCTAAGCTGATTAATAGAGTCTGTAGTAGAGTTTATTTAATACTGAATTATAAAAGCTTAACACTACATTTTTGTGGTGTAGAGAGTAAATGAGCAAACGAGGCTTTCATGTTTCGTTTGTGAATGAGATATCGGTCCAATGATGCAGAATCATCTTAATAGGCCCCTATAATGTGGGTCACCATGCTGCATTGTTGCATTGTCTGCATTCGCAATGAGTAAGGTGACCACTACTCTTGGATTCTGCTTATGCTTACCATCAAGCAGAATAGAGACAGGGCAGGCTTATGTATAAAAATATATAGTAACTACCTCTGCCCATGGCCATTTTTTATTCAAGAGTTAGAAGTGCTCTTTGAAATGTATTTCCGCTGAGTCCACATATTGTTCGTCCACTCATAAAACAAAATGATCATGCTCATTACACAATATTATTTTCTATTTATTTAGAGAACAGGCGTCAAACGATCAAAAGAATCGCCTGATGGTATGCGATTACCGCCGAGCATGGACACCTGCAACACCAGAGGCGTCACAAGTGCGTTGTCGGTCTTTGGCGGATGGGGGGAGTGGTTAGTGTGTAGGCCTCCGGTATTCTCACTGACTCGGAAACACAACGCAACCGCTGTTTCACACCGTTGTTCTGCGAGGTGGTGGTGTATATCCGGTCGAGCCGGCCCATTCATGCCGAAGCGTGGCTCTCACAGGGTTCGGCCTTTGTTCTTTGTGGGAATCGAGTTCACAACTTTTGGGTTAACAGCCAGGATCACCTCTAGACCAACAGGCCTATCCATCTCTGCCAACAGTCTCTTATTCAAACGAAAGATCAGATTCGATAGGTAGAGTTTTCGTTGCGCGAGGCAGGATCAGTTATGTTACTACGCAGTTCAGCTTGTCTTTACTAGATGGCGCTGTAACATATTTTAGTAGATCTGGCAACTTTACGACAACATACGACGCCAGAGATATTTCCTAATAAAATTCAAAAGAAAAAAACTACATACAATAATATACCCATACAAACAAATATATTGGCATATATAAGTGGTTCTTTTAGAAAAGTATACGGTAACACTTTCATTTACTTTACCCGAGTGTGTGAAGCGTGTTTGTTATACATATAAAGTGTTTTACGCGGGCACAATGGTATTCAATCACACGTTCCTGATAGGTTTCCGTCTGTTACGACTTTGTCTGAAGAAAATGGAGCATTTTATCGTCACAGTAAAGAATAGAAAACTACTGTGGTTATTGAAGAAAGAAGGTTGCATAACAATTGGATATTCAATTGTGAGCGTGATGGTTTTTTGTTAGTGAAACGTAAATACATAAATAGACACTGTTTCACTGGTTAGAGATAAATGTCGAAAGCTTATCTGGTAGAAAATTTGACGTATTTTCCATATAAATTATGTCAAACGTTCTGTCAGATGTACTAGCCGAATTTTATCTATAGCCGGTGAAACAGGGCCATCGTTATTATAGTAAGCTGAATATTCGTGCCTTAAATATAGTAACATCTATTAATGGTCATAAATCTATGACAAAGTTTTTAAACTCTTAAAATTTGGCGTCTAGTATGCATGTTAGAAGTGTACCGAAACAGAGCTGCGGTTAACTTTACGAGACGATACATTTTTGTTTACCCGAAGTTTCGATCGAATTATACCTTTTTTTTTTATTGTATAGGGGTAAACGAGCAGACGTATCACCTGATGGTAAGCGATTACACCCGCAACACCAGAGGCATCACAAGTGCGTTGCCGTCCTTTGGGGGATGAGGAAAGGGATGAGGGGAGTGAGAGCCACGATTCGGCATGAATGGGCCAGCTCGACCGGAGTGATACCACAGCCTCACAGAAAACCTCGGCTCGTTTGCCCCCTATACCATAAAAAAAAAACTAGTCCAAGCTAAGCAGAGCTTGTGTTATGTGTACTAGACAACTGATATTAATACATTTTATTTTGTAAATACCTACATATAATACATAAGAAAACACCCAAAGTCCAAAACATATATTTGCAGATCAAAGAAAGATTTGGTCCGACCCGAGAATCAGACCCGAGACCTCGAGTGCAGCAGTCGCATACGCTACCACTATGCCACCGAGGCAATTGTGAATGTACTTAGAAATATGTAAGTATGTTTATCAGCAGTTCGATTACCAGAGCACTCACTTTACCTGATTTGGGATCAGGCTGTCGTGTATGAGAAGCGTGCGCCATTCATATATTAGATGCTATTTCGGATAACTTCATTTTATTTATATAGTTTGACGTCGATGTCTGTCTGTCTTTCTGTGTGTGTGTGTGTCTGTCTGTGGCATCGTACTCTCAAACAGATGGACCGATTTTAATGCAGTTTTTTTGTTTAAAAGCAAGTTTCCTTGTGGTGGATCTTAGCCATCTTTGTTTAATATCGGTTCTGCAGTGTAAGAGTATCAGCTTTTTTCAAAAATAATGTATGGCATTTTTGACGTATGATTACTCGATTAAGTGCTTGGGTTTTTGTTTAAAATTTTAAGTTTAGCTTGTTTATTTGTAACAAAATACTTTCCAATCCTTACTTTACTTTACATTTCAACTCAAGCTAAATCGCTTGTAGAAGCCTACGTAACAACTCTAAAATACCGACTAAAAAATATAATTTAAATTTCAAATTAGTACAATACACAAGTCAGTTAAATACAACCCAGGCCTTCCAACCTCTGTAAACATAACAAAATGTGTCTAGAGAACCTCTCTTTTCAAGGTTTTATTGCCTTAAAATTATCATAAAGATACAGATTTGTGAAAATGGTCGAAATAAGTAATAAGGCTCTTACAACCTTCGTAGCGAGGTCTGCAGGGTTGATCATTTCAGGATGTCGACATCGTATTACTCAAATTTGAAGATATAATACGATCTTTGGTCTCATAGCTAAGTAATAGTCGATTAAGTTGATATATTACAAAGTAAGCAGTTTTAGCCAAACCGACCAATGTGTGGGAGACAATTTCTTAACTCATTGAAACCTCTCCATGCCATGAAGAGCCGCCTTGCGTCGGTCCTGCCCTCTGGTCAAGTTGAAATTCTAAAAACGTAAAAGTTAGTAAAAATCTATTAAATATATGGAAATGACGTCATTTTAACGCTAAGTTACGTTATAAAAACAAACTATAATTCCATAATAGAAGAGAATAGAGACTTTAGCGATTGTAGAGAGAGACGCGAAATACTTACTTCTTAAGGAGGTTGGTTGTAGTACAAATATCTTTGTTAATCGTTATTTCATAGTTGGAGCGCTTTTTTACTGCCTTGATGGTGCAGTAATAGCGTATGCAACTAATGTGCTTGAGGTCTTGGGGTTGATTCCCGGGTCTGACCAAATGTTTGTATGACCTGCAAATATTTGTTTCGGCGTTTGGTTGTTATATATGTATAATATGTATGTATTTACAAATAAGTATAAATGTACTATTAATTTCAGTAGTCTAGTACCCGTAGTACAAACTCTAGTTTAGTTTGGGACTAGATGGCGTTGTATGTCAGATGTATGAAATATTTAAAAAAAAACTACACCTTCGATAACACCTGCTAGTAGAAATTTGTAGCGTCAGCATTGTTGAGGTCGCGTGGCAGTCGCTTTATGTGACAAGTTTCGTGTTAAGCCGTGTCGTAGTAGACTTAAAGCAGCTCTTGCGAAAAGGTGATACTTTAGACCAGTGTGTTGCCATCTTTAAATTAACCACCCTCCATATGAGAAGGAGAGGATACCTCTACCGCGTTTTGTTTACCGCTAGTAACGTTGGGCGAAGGTAGTCTAAAAGGGGCCCCAGTTACTCTTTATAATAATAATAATAATAAATCTCTTTATTGTACACCGTATAAAAAAATATAAGATAAACTTAAAACTAAAAATGAAGTATGTACAAGTGGCGGCCTTATCGCTCCAAGGCAATATCTTACAGGCAACCACGTCTTTATGTCTTTATGTCATCAGCTACAGTGAAACTCCCGTCAAAATCCGGTCAAGTCGATAGATAGAAAGACAAAAATCGAAATTATTTATTTAGTGAAAAAATTTAAATTTTAAATTACAAACATACACTTCAATTTTATTTGTTTGTGCTATCATCTATTAAGGAATGTTATTATCATCTGAAATTATAACTCTAATTCCCGGAAACGTAACCTTATACCATTACAATTTTCTCGTAACAAATTTTATCTCCAATTTGTTCGTAATAATATGCAATGGGAGAAACCGCGTACGCTGGTTCGTATTCCCCGGCCAAAAGCAGTTTAAAGCATTGAGTTTATGTTTATCCATTTTATATCGGATTTATATAGAAGTGTATTCCCATTTCACAGTTTGTTTCATGACCTAGATTAACACAACGTTTGTTAGGCACACTCGTGTGAATAGTAAAAAACATATGAAAACGTAGAGCATAAAGCAATGCGTATCTGTGTTTATAATACATTCTTTTTTAAATTAATAATAATAATAATAAATATTTCGGACATCTAACACACAACGCCATCTAGTCCCAAGCTAAGCAGAGCTTGTGTTATGGGTATTAGACAACAGATACAAATACATATATACTTTTTTTTTGTAAATACATACCTATTATGCATAGAAAACACCTAAACCCCGAAACAAATATTTGTAGATCATACAAACATTTGGTCCGACCCGGGAATCGAACTCAGGTCTCGGCCTCACGATCAGCAGTCGCATACGCCAACCGCAAGACCAACGAGGCAGTTTATGTATGTTTGTATAGTCCCCTGCTGATGTTTTCTCAACACGGAAGATGTCGTTAAAAAAAGTTTTGTAGGTAAGAAGCAAGGCAAGCAAGAGAATTATACTTAGTAATATTTGATCGAAACTTCGGGTAAACAAAGAAGTATCGTCTTGTAAAGTTAACCGCAGTTCCGTTTCGATGTACACTTCTACCATAGAAGCGCTAAAGTTTGAGAGTCTTATAACTTTGTTCTAATTATATTACTACCAGTAGGTACTACTATATTCAGAGCATAAATATGTGGTTGTTGCTTTTTAGGGTTCCGTGCCAAAGGCAAAAAACGAAACCCTTATAGATTCGTCATGTCTGTCTGTCTGTTTGTCCGTATGTATATACAGTCACTTTTCTTCCGAAACTATAAGAACTATACTGTTGAAACTTGGTAAGTAGATGTATTCTATGAACCGCATTACGATTTTTACACAAAAATAAAAAATAAGCAATAAATTTTGGGGGTCTCCATACTTAGAACTGAAACTCAAAAATGTTTTTCAATGAACTCATGCGTGTGGGGTATCTATTGATATGTCTTTCAAAATGATATTGAGGTTTTAAATATCGTTTTTCCAAACTTAATAGTTTGCGCGAGAGACATTTCCAAAGTGGTAAAATGTGTGTGTCCCTCCCCCCCTGTAACTCCTAAAATAAGAGAATGATAAAACTAAAAAAAAATATGATGTACATTACCATGCAAACTTCCACCGAAAATTGGTGTGAACGAGATCTAGTAAGTAGTTTTTTCTAATACATCATAAATCGTAAACCGCAATTATCGAACAAAGTTACAACGAACATATAATATTGTAGAACTGTTATATTATGTTACTTGCTGCTACGGAATCCTTCCGGAGGGGGCAAACGAGCAGACGTATCGCCTGATGGTAACTGATTACCGCCGCCTATGGACATCGGAGGCCTCACAAGAGCGTTGCCGGCATTTCAAGAAGGAATATGCTCTTTTGTTTTATGTCTAACCGTAGCTTAACTACTGAAGCGATTTTAATTAATGAGGTGTTAATATATTCGTGATAATGGTCCGTGTGACATCCACATTGCCATTATAAATTCGAAAGTAACTCTGTTGTCTATGTCTGATACGCTTTCATGGCTAAACCGCTGCATCCATATCAAGGAACTTTGCCATGGAAATACTTTGATTCTTGAAGAACATAGGCTATGTACTTTCTATATACTTATGTTAACTGTATTATCTAGTGC
The DNA here is from genome assembly GCA_905220595.1 of Spilosoma lubricipeda. Lineage (NCBI taxonomy): Eukaryota > Metazoa > Arthropoda > Insecta > Lepidoptera > Erebidae > Spilosoma > Spilosoma lubricipeda. The sequence goes on along the minus strand of HG992281.1, from coordinate 20,085,892 downwards.
ATAATAATTAGACTGTCAGGGTGGCGCAGTGGTAGCGTCTGTGACGGCTGTACTTGAGATCTCGGGATCGAATCCCAGGTCGGATCCAATGTTTGTATTATCTGCAAGTATTTGTTTTGGAATTTGACTGATTTCTATGTATAATATGTATGTATTTATAGAAAAACGTATATATATATATTTATATCAGTTATCTAGTACCCATAACACAAGCTCTGCTTAGCTTGGAACTTGATGGCCTTCTGTGTTAAATGTCTGAAATATTAAAGATTATTCTTTTCTAGGTTATAGGTTAATTGACATGTTTTAGTTGTTTTACAACCGATAGTTTTTACCGTTTAACCGGGTTATAGTTCTTATAAAGTGTTTAGAGCTAGGAACTACAAAAACACCATTTAAAACTTCAGTCTCTATGGTTTTCTAATTAAACTTTAGTTTTGGTTCAGAAGTTCCTAAGAGATCGAGTCTCTTTTGTTGTCACAACCAGAGACAAACTTTTTAGGAGGGTTGTGAAATTGCGTTCATAGAGGACCTTTTTTTTAACATGTTGGAAAAAAAGTTTTGCTGAAAAAATTACGAGTTGAAAATGTGGTGTTAAGTTTTTATTTTTAATATTGCAATATTCAATCACATTATAGCTGAACTTCATCTAGATTTAGCAACTTGAAATTGACTCGTGTGCTTACTTAAATTATATTTTTTTTATTAAATTGTGGATGTAAACATTTTAACCGATGATCATGAAACTTTGTACACATATTCTTGAAGGTATTAGAACTAGCATAGGGTACTTTTTACGAAAGCTGCTATTTATTACGAGGACATAATAATAATACATTGTCTGTATGAGCAATGAGTATGGTGACCACTACTCTTGGACTCTGCTTATGCTTTCCATCAGGCAGAGTAGAGTCATTTTGGCAGGCCACACATAAAAACAAAAAATACTACAGCCTTCCATAGGCAGTTCTAACTCAAGTCACAAGTGCGTTTTGGTTCTTTCAATCCCCTTTTCCCTCTTAAAATCTGAGGAAAGAGACTTTAGGCACCGGGAAGCCCACTTACTCTGTTAATAGCAATTAAAGAATTGCTTAGCACTCATTTTGTATGTATTTCTCCAGTCGTTCTTCTCCATTCTTGTCGAAGCATGGCTCTCCTAAATTGTGCAACAGTTCAGTTAGCTCTAAGTAATGTATATTAGTGTTACATAACAAGAAAAAAAGATAACCCTTACTTCGTAAATATTTCTCATAAAACTCATTTAGCCCATGACACCCAGGCTATTAGAAAGAATCTATCGGCACGTCCTTCATTATAATCGGTTTAGTAGTTTATGTGCTATGGTGTAACATACAAACTTATGTATATAGACTGATAAAACGCTTACCCTTCCTTTTGACGGCCCATGCACGCCGAAGCGTGGTTCTCCCACGGAAATAACTTCGCTGTAGTCGCGTAAAAAGTACATTTACAAATTTGTCATAACAAACAGTCGTTACGTAATTCATTTATCGCGGAACCTAACTGCACTTAATTAAATCTGTGCCACTCAAATCCAGCCGTGCAGAATTAAAACAATTATTTGTTTTACCAAAAACTTGAAGTTACAATAACAATGAAATAACGTTGAAAAGCTGCGAACTCATTAAAACTTTCGACAAAACTATGGAGTATATTTGTAATGGCAGAATGGCTTGTTGCCTTTGCTTGGTAAGGTAAATATGAACACTACATTTTGAGATTTATTTTAAAGGATTCGGCCAAGTGCGAGTCTATGAGTCTGCGACTCTATCAGTCTACCTGTTGCCGTCATCAACAACGAGCAAAAACGAGCAAGAAATCCCGTTTATCGTATGGGAGTCCCTTTAAATATTTATTTTATTCCGTTTTTTAGTATTTGTTGTTATGGCGGCAACAGAAATATATTATTTCAAAAAATTTCAACTCTAACTCTCACGGTTCATGAGATACAGCCTGGTGATTGACGAACGGACAGACAGACGGACAGCGAAGTCTTAGTAACAGGGTCCCGTATGAGACCCTAACTAGCCCCCTTGGCTAAGATGCAAGTGTTTCGCGTTGATTCTCTTTCTTCAATCGCTAACGCTTATATTCTCTTGTGTTTTTGGCTAATATTTTGTTTAACCACGTGACTTAGCGTTGAGATGTCATCATTGCCATTCATTTGTTAGATTTCTTAATGTTTACATTATTTTGTGCAACTTGGTTAGGAGGTTAAACGTTCAAAATGCTATCTAGATATTTAATAATAATAATAACAACATTTATTCTCAGAAAAATGTTTACAAAATTGTTGTTCATATGTATATATATTATATAGTACAGACATATATAAACAGGACGATACCCGTCCTGGAAAGAACATAGGTACGTAGGTACATTCTCTCATTTACTCTTTTCGTGTTTTAAAGCTGTATCCGTTTGGTGGCGAATGATCTGCCTTTTTATGGAACAGCGGGCAAACGAGCAGACGTATCGCCTGATGGTAAGCGATTACTGTTGCCCATGGAAACCCGTAACATCAGAGGCGTCACAAGAATGTTGATAGTCTTTGGGAGATGGGAAAGGGGTTGGGGGGCGGGGAGGGTTTTGGGTATGGGTCACCGGTATTCTCACTCACTCGGTGAAGCACAGCATAAGCACTGTTTCAGACTAGTTTTCTGTGAGGCCTTGATATCACTCTGGTTGAGCCGGCCCATTTATGCCGAAGCGTGGATCTCCCACGGTTTTAAATTAGATCACAACTTATCTGGTGAGATGACTTTCTGGATACTATACTATTCTAAACATTGATCCATATCTCAATGATTCCAGAATATGATCAATATTTGTGCTAAACTTGATCCAAATCCGTTCAGCCGTTTTGGCGTGATTAAGTCACTACTATCCCTCTAAGTATTCACATCTAGAATAGTAATAGAACGGAATGTTTCTTATATTTAGGCCATATTCAGATGACGAGCGCTCAACGCGCGTCCTGCTAACGCGCGTTAACAACTGCATATAAAAACGTGTACTCCTAGAACCAAATTACATGTAGTTGTACACGCGTGTTACCAAAACGCGCGTTGAACGCTCGTTATCCGAATATCGGTTTATATTAGGGCAAATGAGACACCATTGTTTAGTACCTGTTTATAAAAATAGAAATGAACGGCAAATAGACCGAACCCTTCTCATAAAACTTAATTAAATAAATAAATAACGGCAGCTATAAAAACGTTAAACGTCAAACCTCGTACCAACTTTCCGCTATAATGCTTTAATAATACTCTTTTACAAGTAAGGCGTAGTATATTAAAATCATTACTAAGGAAAAATATTTTAATATAACATAAAATATGAAGTTACCCGGCATCCTTATAAACTTTTATTATGAAACTGATAGAATTGGAATACAGCAGTTATCGAAGTATTTTTAACCGACTTCAAAAAAAGGAGGAGGTTTCTCAATTTGACCTATAAATATATATATATATATATATATTTTTTATGTGTATTCGCTATAACGGATAACTTCGTCGTTTATGAACCGATTTTGATGATTCTCTTTTTTAATGGAAAGGAGATGTCCCAACGGTGGTACCATGATATTAAAATTAATATCTGATGGTGGCATCCAAGAAAAATCGAGTCGAACCTTGAAGTCAGTTTTATTTTTGTTAAAATTGTACTTATTTAACTCAAAACACGCTCAATATACAAGGGCTAACATACTAATATATTGAATTTGATAGCAACTCTGTCTGTTATGTAAATGACATTTGACATGGAGATACTTTGATTTTTTTCTGTACCGCAATAGTTGACAATGGCAGACACGCGGGTGGAACCGGGTCAAAATATAGTTAGTCCCAATGATGCAGAAGCATCTCAACAGGCGGCGATATTGTGGGTCACCATGCCGCTTTATTGCATTCTCTGCATTCAGAACGGGTATGGTGATCACTACTCTAAGAGTTTTATATAATACTAGCCGATCCACGCAACCTCGTTTGCTTCTCCTATTGCCCGTAGCGTGATAATTTTCCCCCGTTTTTGTAACATTCTTCATTGTTTCTCCGCTCCCGTAGGTCTTAGCGTAATGATATATAGCCTATAGCCTTTCTCGATAAATGGACTATCTAAGACTGAAAGAATTTTTCAAATCGGACCAGCGGTTCCTGAGATTAGCGTGTTCAAACAAACAAACAAACAAACTCTTCAGCTTTATATATTAGTATAGATATATTATATATATATATATATATATTGTGGCGACCGAGGCCTTCATGGTGAGGAGGCATACAACCTCCTGTTAAAAATGTATAACTGGCAGGTGAAATCTCCTGTTTGAAACAATTATTCTTAAATTTGATTTATATAATTCGAAAACTGGAATTTGAAAGGCTGAAGAGGAGATTCGCTGCAGGAGTCGAGGAGACAAGACTGTGAATTATAATTATCTGTATTATTATATTGTAAAATTCCGATATTATAGTAAAAGCGTATAAATACGTTTAGTCGTGTTATTTCCTAAAATTCAGGTACACTCATTGATCTGACTACACAAACCCCTAGGCGTCGTACTTGCAAGAGTACGGTTGCCGCAATATATACAATAAAATGTAGATCTGACTTTTCTTCTTATCTGCTTTCGAGCCTCCAAGAATTTCCTTATAAGTCACTTTAGAAAGCTCATATTTAAGAAAGTAAGCAAGTAAGGTTTGAAACTTTAATGTGTAAAACATACTTAGCTTACTACGTTTTAATTACTGCTGAAAAATTTTATACGTCCGCACATTGCTGAGAGAACAGAAAAATATTTTTCAATGTTTCATGAATTTTACGTAGCGTTTAAATATGTACGTTTACATTTCAAAAATAAAATGTGACTCAAGTCAACCCCGTCATGTTTGAGTCGAAAGCGTGACTCGCATTCACATTGCAAGATTTTTTTTTGACTCATAAATAGTCCGTGAAGTATTATGGGTATTTCTGTCTTGGATTGCGTGTCGAGTTTCAGAAATATACTTGTTGTAAAACTACGATTCATACAATTTAGGTCAGATTTTTTCAAATTATTAGCTGCCGAGCCCCCGCGGTATTAAGCGCGAAGAACAATAACCTAGTCTAAAAAAGTGACTTCTTATATCATCAGCTACCTGTCAGTGAAAGTCCTGTCAAAATCGGTCGACCCGTTCTAGAGCCTAAATAAACAAACAGACTGACAAAAAAAAAAATGAATTTTTAATGTAACTACCGTATATACTTTCATATGAATTTTGTAAAAAACAGTTGGTTTGAAATTGCAAGCAGACGCAATAGTGATATATAGTATATTATTCAACTTACTAACTACCTCTCATTGATCTAGCGGTTAGCGTATGCGACTGCCGATCACGAGGATTACCGGATCGGGTCAAAAAAGGGTTGTTGAGTTTTTTTGATTATGGAAATGCTTATTAAGAGCCGGAGTTTGGAAGTTTAGGTCTAAACCCCCGTGCCTTGAAGGGCACGTCAAGCCATCGGTACTGCACCTGATATCGCTCGTGGATAACCGTCTCATAGGATTGTGAGAGTGCGGGAACAGAAAGTGCACACCTGTGTTTGCGCACACAGCTGTCCACTATAACAACTATTGCGTAGTTCGTTAGCCTCCGTTGAAACTAGCCACAGTAGCCGAAATCAACCATAATAATGTTATTCAAATTGTGATAAAAGAGGTGAGAAAATATTGAACATATTTACAACATTATTCACGTATGTATAAGGTTTGTTTTAGGTTTTCTTTTCTTTCTTTGGAATACTGATGTTCTGTTAAGTATGGTCTTGGTCTTACGATACCCCTTAAAATATCATCAATTTTAAAGGAAAATCGGGTGGATATTTTGCCCGAAAAGATTGATAACTTAGGAAAGACACTTGGGAGAGCCACGCTTCATCATGAATGGGCCGGATTGACAGCAGTGATACCACGGCCTCACAGAAAACCGGAGTGAAACAATGCTAGCGCTGTGTTTTTTTTATTTATTTATTTATTTATTTATATTAGGGAAACTTACAGCAATACACTTAAAATAGGTTATAAAAAATAGCAACAATACGCCATTTACAAGTCTCCACATATAGAAACAAAATATTACAAAAGAAAACCCTTTAAAAAAATCAGAAAACATTATGTATTTTAGAATAATTGAAGTTGAGTCCGTTTTTTAAAAACATTACCTGCATTTCCACTTAATACAAAACAAAATATTACAAAATATTACAAATTAATATTAAACAAAATATTACAAAAGAAAACCCTTTAGAAAATCAGAAAACATTATGTATTTTAGAATAATTGAAGTTGAGTCCGTTTTTTAAAAACATTACCTGCATTTCCACTTAATAAGGTTTCAATTAAACATTCTAGATTTTAAAACGACATCAAGTGCAGTCTCCTCCTCATAATTGATAAACTCATAGCAAAAATGTCAAGGTCATGCTTGCGTACTAAGTCGTGTTTCACTGAGTGAGTGAGGATACCGGAGGCCCATACCTCAATCCTTCCCCCCATGCGATCCCCCAAAGGCGACAACACACTTGTGACGTCTCAGGTGTTGTGAGTGTCCACGGGCGACGTTAATCGCTTACCATCAAGCGATGCGTCTGCTCGGTTGGCCCCTATCCCATAAAAAAATAATGGTAAGAAAGAGCAATTTATACTAATACTAGCTGTCCCGGCAAACGTCGTTTTGCTATAACTACTAATAAATTAAAAATTAATTAAAAAAACATTGTCCAGCGGACAAAATTGTGAATCTAAACCATTCCCAGATCCCCTTGAACACACACAAAAAAATTCATCAAAATCGGTCCAGTCGTTTGAGAGTAGTTCAGTGACATACACACTCACAGAAGAATTATATATATAAAGATTAAAAAGAGGTAACGTTTCTAACTTTGTTTTGTATGTTTGTAGGGGGTAATCTTTCGAAGTACTGATCCGAAACTGAAAATTCTTACACTAACAGAAAGCGACAATATTCGGAAGTGACATAAACCATATTTTATTATGATTGAATAAAAAAATCATTTAAAATAATAGTATTCGCAAATCAAGTCAAGAAAAGCGGGCGGTTAGCACCCAAAGAAGTGGGCACGGGTCGGCTAATTGCTTATATAGGTGAATTTACGAGTACAGCAATATCTCAGGTAGGTCAAGGTCGCATAATTATAACTCAAAATAATTGTCGCGAATATCTTTAAGTTCATTATTATTCTAATTATCATTTCTAAATTATTGTTATAAAATTAAATTTACCAATCACGAAAAATTTTAAGTGCGATATTTTTAAACTGTTTGCTACATAAATAATTATAGTTAAAAAGTCTTATTAAATTTAATTTGTTACTTAGGTTACATTTTAAACTAATTGTCTATAGATTGGTGTAGTCATAATAAAAGAATAGCTCTAGGGTATTAAAATAATTATGAAGTAATCCCCTTTATTAATAACTCCCCGAAGCTTAACCGCGGAATTTTGTTATTTTCACAACTTAGAGAATTAATAAACGGTACATAATTAAAGATAATTATTAGAGATGGTATTATTTACTAATTAAAGAAAAAAATAGGTTATTCGCTCAAATTAAAAAATAATAGTACTAGAATGTTAAAATTACAATTAGAGTGAACAGATTTTGAGTAACACTCATTTGAAATTACAGGGTGAGGTGAGTGGGTGTTTGGAGTTACCTTTTTTACAATTACCTGTTCCTTATATCTGTTTTTTCTATTTCCTAAGTATTCCATCTAAATCCTGAAGCAAGTCCTCCCCTGTTACGTCCTTTTTAAATTAGATTTAGTAAACGAATGTTTGTATAAAATTGAACGACAACATCACACGTTAGAGCCAATATAGTTCTAAAAAAGGCTAAGTTTTATTAATTAAAAGGAGAATTCCTGAACTAGGAATATAGATCCCGTGTTGTAAAAAACACTCAGACACAGAACACACAAATCGCACAAAATATTGTCCCATGTGGGATTTGAATGCACAACACTTGGCGCATAGAAAGCGGCGTGGCCATTGCTTACGTCACTAGACCCACCGTGCAGTCTGTTTTTTTTATATTAAGGCTCATTTGACGTATCTTTCATATAAGTTGTGTCAAACCCTCTGTCAGTTACGCCTTCGGTTATTTATCTGGAACCTGTGAAATATTCCTTAAGTTAATCTCTCTATAACTCAAAATAACATCAATTTCCATGAACAGTATAAAAATCAGTTTCCAATGAATTTATGTCACAAAGGTCAACAGTCGGCTTATAAAATAAATCATAAAATATAACAGAGTTACTATTGAATTGTTTGAGTGGAACTGTGAAGTGTTTCATGAAATGAATTGTCATTTTTAAAATGTAATAAAAAATCAATGTTTGTCTGTGCATTCATATTTTGATGATGCTGTTCATTGTATTATTAAGAAATTTTTGCGTACACATTGCTATAAAATCTCATTTATAATCCAGGAGGGATAGGCAAAGCCGCATTTCTAGCAGTCCAATTTAAAAATATTTGCTTAAGACAGCTCTATGTGCAGTGGTGGACTGATATTTTTTTATTTATTTCTTATGGTATAGGCGGCAGACCAGCAGACGCATAAAGACAACGACAGATTTACAAGAGAGTACATAATAATAAAGTTATAATAATTTTATTGTTTCCTTAAATCAATTATTAAATAATTATTATTTCCAAGAGAGTACATTAAACGACAAATATACATAGAATGTACAAAGGGCGCCCTTATTGCCAAATGTAATATCTTGTAGGCAATCCTAAAATGGATTAAAATATTTTGGAGAGACAGTAGCAGTTGTCGCCGTAATGAATTTCGAAGAAAAATTTTTTTAATTTTGTTTTTCGAAACGGCTTCAGTGATTTTCATGAATTTTAGTACGCAGGGACTATTAATCGACCTAACTTGTATTCAGTTTTAGAAAACTTATCTTAAAAAGAAAATACCGGTCATTCAAGTACTAGATATTTATGTGAACAAAGACGCTGGTAAAACTTAACATAGAACTGTTTAGACTCAGCAAACGCCTTGTTTTATGTTTAACCGACTTCAAAAAAGGAGGAGGTTTCTCAATTCGACCGTATATACCTTTTTTTTTTATGTGTGTTCAGGGATAACTTCGTCGTTTATGGACCGATTTTGATGATTATTTTTTTAATGGGAAGGAGATGTCTCAACGGTAGTACCAAGATAAGGACATTAATATCTGATCACACACACACACACACGCACACACTCTTGTACACAAACATACACTAGCGCAAAACACACTTCGAGGTGTCCGGTATGTTATTCTATTCGTTTCTCTTAGTTTGCTTTTTATTTTTTCTTTTACTTTATTTCAGCCACAAATTCTATGTCTCTTCCAATATACTATAGTGTAAAACTTTATAAACAGCTAGCTATGTGACAGCGGGGTGAGAGCCTGGTGATCTGAACTACAGACTCACGTCTAATTCAGACACCAGTCCTTTTACAATTGCTGTATTGTTTTGTATTGTGAAAAAACAATAATCATATTGCATGTATTGGTGATTGTAAGCAGAGAAATAAATAAATTATTAATTATTATTAAGTAGTATATAGTCTGTATGAAGTTAAAACACAAGTGTTTGTCAACTTTTTTTTCCAACAATGTAATATTTACCTCATTATCCAGTTCTAATAAAAAAATCTACGTCATAAAACAGAGTTATAACTTCACGATCTTATTAAAGAAGTAAGTTTGACGATAGAAACGTCCAGTAAACACTTATAGCAGGATAAGTTAATTACAGTTTCTTCTCTCGGGTGAAGTCGAAATTTAATTTTATCAAGCCAACCCTTCCGTACAATAAAGGCTTCGTCTCGATGTAATTATACATCAGCGCTACTCTTTTGAGATTAGACAATCGCTTAGTTCGAATTTGAAGCAGCAACGCTTACAAATTAGGCTACTGTAACCTTTAGGATTGCTCTATTAATCAACTTAAAGCTTTGGACTCTCTTGATTAAGGAGCCCTAAGGACAACGTTTATTTTTTTATACATATGATCTTGCCAAAGTGACTTTACTCTGTCTGATAGAAAATAGAATCCAAAAGTAGTAGTCACCGTACTCATTGCGAATGAAGATAATAGCACAATGCAGCTAAAATATGAATTCATGGACTCAATTAAGATCTTGATGATAAATTCGACTGCTTTGATGTTGGTGGATATGTCCCCTTCTTTCTTTATGGGATTCCTAGACGCGGATAAAAGTTTAGTATTTTATTGTCGTTAAAGGCTCTGCCAAATGCCAAAGTCTATTTAATTTTTCATAATTATTTAATAGTCGTAGCGTACTAGTGCGTAATAGTAGATTCCATTATACATGTTGCACCTACACTGTTATTTTATCATGGAATGGCAGACAAACAATTTCATTTTAATTTAAAACTAAAATCTACAACAACGGCTTCATAAATTTCTAAATCTATTAATCTACGCACTTACCATCAAGGAATTTTGTCCGTAGCGTTTGTTGTACTCCCATGTTTGTAGAAGTTTGAAAGGATGTAGGATTTTCTGTATGTAACTCTAACAGATTATCTGTGACATTTGTGTTTCCCTGAGCAACTGTTTGTTTTCTATTATATATCGTCACATCTTCAAATGGTTCGAATTTAGTTTGGTTTTTGCTAACACCTTTTACAGTTTTTGAAAAATCATTGAATATTTTAGTCCTAGTTGCTTCATCGAATCTTAGTTTCTCCATGGAGTTGTTATCTAATTTATTAGAAATACCTTCATCTTCTAATTCAAAATTGATGTCATAATCATCTTCAATATCCATGGTGTTTTTAAAGGAATCTGTACTTTTTGTTGTTTTGAGGTCTTTTCTCCTAAATCTATCCATTAATGTTTGGTAGGTTTTACTTCTTACAGTATTAATAAGCTCGCTATCTTCATTAATGTTAGATGTTACTACATATTCGTCTATTTTAGTATAATTATTATTAATTTCTGGCGAGATATTCTTGCTTTTGCCAATATGAATACTGTTCGGGGTCATTTGTGTGTTTACGATTGGTAAGAGTAGAAAGGAAAGGGAGAGGAAAGTGTTGAGTAATTTTAAGATTGGATCGTAGAGGGATGTGTTAAGGTATAGGGGCAAGGCGGGACGTAGTTGGCGCGTCATGCCAGGCCGGCGTCTGTGCCGACTATCCTGAAAAATAAGATAGGAAATTTTAATACATAAACTAACACGTAATAAACAACTAAAGACTAAAATTTATATAGCACTAGCTGTCCCGGCAAACGTCGTTTTGCCATAACTACTAATAAATTAAAAATTAATTAAAAAAACATTGTCCAGCGGACAAAATTGTGAATCTAAACCATTCCCAGATCCCCTTGAACACACACTAAAAATTTCATCAAAATCGGTCCAGTCGTTTGAGAGTAGTTCAGTGACATACACACTCACAGAAGAATTATATATATAAAGATAAGTCACTCTTCCCTTGGTTTCACCGCAGTCTGCTAAAAATTTGTGTTTTATCCGACTGCGAAAGAAGAAGAAAAGGAGGGTTATGTTTTTTGAGTGTGTGTATGAATGTATATTTTTATGGCATGCCCCAGAGCTTGTCAATAGATTCGTCTTGGGTCGAACACTGGGTACATCAAAATAAAAAAAAATAAAAAATATTAAAAACAAAAGCTAAAGATATTGACGCAGTGGGGTTTTATTTTTTTAATAATTTTCTTGTTTTATAAAATGTACCTTACATGCCTTCACTGATAGCAGTATTATGAGAAGACTTTAATCTATACTAATATTATAAAGCTGAAGAATTTGTTTGTTTGAACGCGCTAATCTCAGGAACCGCAGATCCGATTTGAAAAACACTTTCAGTGTTGGATAGTAAATTTATCGAGGAACGCAATAGGCAATATATCATCACGCTAAGACTAACAGGAGAGGAGCACAAATGAAGAATGTTACAAAAACGGGGGAAACTTATCACGCTAAGGGCACGCGAGGTTGCGTGGGTCAGCTAGTAAGCAATATGTAGATATGTAGGTTAACGGTTGTCTATTAGAATTTTCCCTTTATAAGGTTTTCCTTATTTCTACAAAATACAGATGCTTATGAGATAGCAGTGTAAGTATTTTAATAGTTATAAAGAAAATCAAACCATTCTTGTTTCAAATTACAATTTCAGTTAATTCTCATGTTAGAAAGAAATCAATTTCAGTAGCTTACCTTAAGAAGTGTATAAAATGAAATTAGTATTATAAGCGCTCGTGTTTGTAAGTCTTTAAAGTGCAGTTTTAATAAATGTACTCGATTAGATTTTTATAGTGTTTTGAGACGATTAAAATGATTAATTTGATAATTGTGCATTCGGTTCTTTTGAACGGTCACTGTGACTAATCTTTTATTAAATAGTATATTACATAGTTATAAATTCTGATCAAAATAATGAAAAATATTCATTCATAAATACATTAAAGTTCAAATACTTCAGCGAAATAATCAAATTTAAATTATACGCCCACTGACTTGCTGAACTGTGACTGATTTAAAGAACCAAAATTAATTTATATTTCAATATCTATGCTATAAGGCTTCATTCAAATAAGGTTAAATATTATTGCTTAGAAAGGGAAATAATATTAAAATCAATTTTCGTTACTTATTGATTATAAAATGACTGAGATCTATATTCAACTATCCTGTTAGGAAAGTCATTTAATGATGAACTAATTCATAAAAGAAGATAAACATCGTTTGTACGTCATAAAGACCGAAGCGTTCGAAGCAAATGAAGGAACGAACGATTCGAATGATATGAAAATGAATGATGGTATCGATTGATTCAGGTCATCATCTGTAATGATAATAATTGGATATGAATGTTGTATAATATGCTCCTAGCCAATTTAGGCCACGGCAGTCAGTCTCGATAGAAACCAGCCAACTACACAGGAGACATTGTAAGGCACAAGTGTGTGAGTAAATTCAGCTGCATTCTCTGTTCTATCACTGATAATCCGACTGGACAGCTGTCTATAAGAGCTGTTGTATAAAACTATATTGGTTTACATCTAAAGTTCTTTTGAACGATTTTTTCAGAAAATGTAAGTTTCTGTTCTTAGAAATTCAAGGTAGTAGAGCCACGCTGATTTCAGCACGAACGGGCCGGTTCGACCGGGTCGGTACTACCTTCGCACAGAAAATCAACGTAAAATGACAGCGTACATGCTGCCGTGTTTCGTTGGGGAGTTAGGGAGTGCGAGACCGGAGGCCCAATGATGCAGAAGCATCTCTAGCTCGCCATGGTGTGGGTCGCCATGCTGTATTGTTGCATTGGCTGCATTCGCAGTATGGTGACTCTTGGATTCTGTTTAGGCTTTCTATCCGGCAGAGTAGAGTCATTTGGGCAGGGCCAAACATGAAAAAAAAACGACTTTACTATAGATTCAACAAAAGTGACTTAAAAGCAACATATAAGGAGTTTTCGTCACACCTTTTTGAAACTGTTCGTTCCTTTCCTTTGTCAGGAAAAAAAGACAAATTTATGAAAATCTAGTAAACTTTACATCTTAAATAAAAATAAAACTGTCTTAAAATATATCAAACCGTCACTTGAGAGCAGTACCTCCATAATTGTGCCGCTGAGTGTACTTTGTTTCGAACAAATTTTTATTTACATTTCTATTTGCTCGAAAATTAAAATTTGAGGAAATCATTAATGAAAAGGGATGAATATTGACGTAAGCCTCTTATTATATTTGATTATAAACAACTGGTTAAAGAGATAAGTAATAAATGTATTTGAGCCTTTTATTGTGGATTTTCACTCCGTGTTTTAAGATGTTTACGAATATACATAAAAGTGACACAAAGAGCACTCAGCACTCATTGTCTTTTTTTTTTTTGTTTTTTTATTGTGCGGAAATCCCCTTGGATGCCACCAGATGATGCCACCAGGTGCACCCTCGAAAGGAAATCCCTGGAACAGCACTCATTGTCCTGAGTCTGGCAGTCAGAACAATAATTTATGGAATACACAAAGTGTTGTATCATGGGGTTTAAACCCATAACATTCAGCGTAGTAGAAAGCGGCGTGCTATCCTTCTAACCCATACGCCATCTGTGCAGTCGTCAAACTTATCGTTCACTTGTCTAGTCGTTAGCCGGTCTACTTCACCTACCCTTTTCTATAACTAAGACTGGGTCGACTTTAAGTCTATTACGATACGGCTCAATTTTGTCTTTTTGCGTGCAGCGATGGCATCATCACAAGAGACTTAGTGGGTGGGGTTAGAGTCCATTTTGAGTATAATGATGTTGATGTTTTCTTGGCCAATTACGGCCACCACGGCCAGTCTCCACTGAGACCAGCCAACTACGCAGAAGATATATTATAGTACACAAGCGTGTGCGCAAACACAGATGCACACTCTGTTCCCTCACTCTCCTAATTCGATTTGACGATTTGACTGCACGTTTGGCCTAGTAGTTTAAGTGGTCGCCACGCTGCTTCCTACTGCGCCAAGTGTTGTGGGTTCAAATCCTGCGACATCACTTTGGGTGATCCACAAATTGTTGGCACTTTGTGTCCGTTTCATGTATGTTTGTAAAGTCCCCCACGACACAGGATGTTTATTCCTAATGCGAGAGTTGTCTTTTAAAAATGATAAATTAATGAATGATGGGACGGTTAACCGACACGACCGGGGAGAGATCATACGCAGGACCAGGCTTTACGTGCTCTCCGAGGCACGGGGGTTCAGACCCCAACTTCCAAACTCCAAGCTGTCATTAAGTATTTCTATAATCAGAAAAACTCAATAACACTTTTGGCCAGACCCGGGAATCGATCCCGAGCCGAAGACCGATGAGGGAAATTAAAGAATACTACAATATCGTAGTTTACGCCCCATATGGCTGACCTTAGCTTCTTTACGTGAAGCGACTCGTTAGACTACAAGTAATAGATAATATTGAAGTTCTGAAGAAAATCTTTTGTCAGACTTTTTTGGGTTCTCTATACTTGTTGTGATTGCCTCATGTGTTCGGATAGCAGCTTGGTTGGGATAATTATTTGCCTCCCAATATGAACATATAAAAGTGTACTTTGCCAATATTTTCTCATAAGGCTCCACGCATTTTGGAAACTGAAAGTTATAGATCAACACAAACAGGCTAGATTTTGGTGGGTTCATTTAATTTACCTTACTGATAATCCAGTACATGCTGTGGCTTCGGTTAATGTCGATGTATGACTTTTAAGTGTAGTTTCAATTTAACCTTACATAAACCAACTTTATGTTATAATTGAATAAATGATTTTAGGTTTGAATTAAGAGCACATGACAGTTGTCAAATAAAAAATTCATGTCCAATAACTGAGGTAACGATAGCCTGGATCAAAAAGGGTTCAACAAGAACAGGATGATTAAAAGAATATGCACTAACATAAAGGTAAATACGGGTATCTATTAAACATACAGAATGAAAGTGAAGATGACGTCATTATAGCAGAAAATAAAAATAAAGGTTACATTATTCAACTTGATACCTGACAAATGCATAACTCTAATTCATTATTTTCAACTTTCAAAACCACTCCGAAGTTTGTTACGGAAGTCAAGCTAACTTTACCTCGAAAAACCGCAAGATTAACAAGAAAAATATAAAAAAATCGGCCAAGTGCGAGTCGGATACGCACAGGAAGGGTTCCGTACCATTATGTTTACATTTTAAGCGTCTACCTGTTGGCGTTTTCAATATCCAGCAAATACGAGCAAAAACACCACGTTTGTTGTATGGGAGTCCCTTTAAATATTTATATTATTAAATTTTTTAGTATTTGTTGTTATACCTTCAAATCTGCAAGAAATGAGCGTACTCCCTTTTAAAATACCGGCAACGCACTTGTGCAACGCAGTGTTGCGACGCGTCTGTTCGTTTGCCCCCTATACCATAAAAAAAAAACAGGAATACATAATCTCTGAATTTCAACTGTCTATCTATCACGGTTCATGAGTTCACAGCCTGGTGACAGACGGACGGACAGCGAAGTTTTAGTAATATGTAAAACTTATGATAAAAAGGAATCTAGCCTATTTATTAAATTTTGTCACGAATATATTGACGTTTAAATCATTAAGTTGAGAATAGTAATAGTTTAGATGCTACGGTAGAACATAAACTTCCTTTTAGTTTCACCTAGTCGCTAAAAAAGTAAAAAGCACGGACGAAAAAGAAATCGTTTAAAAATAATTGGTCTTTACCTGTGAAATTGCCGTTTTGTATGCAATAAATGAAAGTACTTATTTTTTCAAACTTTTTTATTTCTGTTATTCGAAGTAATCACTCATGCAATCGACGCATCTTTGCCAACGCATTGGCAGTTTATTGACGCCCTTCTTGTAAAAATCAGCTGAACGGGAGGCAATAAACTCTTCAAAGGCATTTTGTACTGCCTCTCGCGAATTTAATTTTTTACCCATTAAAAGGTGGCTAAAGTTTGGAAAAAGTAATAGTCGGTAGGTGCAAGGTCTGGTGAGCATGGCGGATGAGGGAGAGCTTCCAACCCCAGCTCTTGCAGCTTGGAGACTGTCTGTTACGCAGTATGGGGGAGCAGTGGAGACGACCGATTGACCAAGCTGCTTGCACATCTGCAACCAGCTTTGTGGGTGTGTGTAAAAAATTCAATCAAAAGGGGCAAAAAAATCAGTTCCCGAGAGGCAGTACAAAATGCATTTGCAAAGTTTGTTGCCTCCCGTCCAGCTGATTTTTACAAGAAAGACATCAATAAACTGCCAATACGTTGGCAAAGATGCGTCGATTGCATGGGTGATTACTTCGTATAACAGAAATAAAAAAGTTTGAAAAAATAAGTAGGTAAAGACCTATTAACAAAAAAAATATGGTTATAAATCACTTTTGTATAGAAACGTCTGTTTTGTATTTTCTTGCATTCATTCTATTCTTTTCTTCTTTTGAAAAATCCATCTTGCCTTCCGAATCAACTTTGTGCTATTGTCAACTCAATCACAATTAACTGGGTTCTATTTTCAGATCGCTGACAAAAGTAACAATTATTTGTAAGGCCTTTGAAATTTTCAATGTATACAAAATTCAACTTTCTACTAAACGGCTTTAGGTTCATGGTTGATTTATTTGTTAAAAGAATATTTTTCATTGAAAGTTAAGAGACTCCTCTTCGCTTGATTTAAGCTTTTCTGTGTCAGTTGTTCATAAAAGATGTTTCTTGTCACTGATATTTGAATAGACATAAGCGATTTTGAAGTGGTAGCAACAGTCTTACAGCTGAGGTCATCGTAGGAGGTAGTTATCTGAATTTCTTTTTAATTTGCTGACAAAAAGTTTACTGATTATAGTAGTCAAATTATTTTCATTTTTTTTTTTAATATACTAGATAAGAGCTCAAAAGATCTAATCAATGTCAATCATAATTAAGACAAGTTCAATTGTCTTTGATGTGCTTATGATATTATTAAGAATATTTTATTCAATTAAATTTCACTAAAACCTTTCTAGATCTTTTCGTGTAATAAAGGTATATTCCATTTTCGGAGGTAATTAAGTCAACTTTAAATCTACAAAATCCTTGTTAATTTTTAATTAACCTTACCTATCAAACTTAAAAATAAATTATACAAGAGAGCATAAGTTACCTACTTGAAACAGGACGTATTTATCTCTACAAGAAGTCGTATGTGGGTCAAATTTTAAATTAAATTTAAAAAATTAAGAAAAAAAATTCGTATTTCGTTCTTGTTTCACTGACTTTTTTCTTTTATTTTAAATCATGGCTTTTTTTTCATTTTAATGGCGACTTTTAGTTTAAAAATTAGTTGATTTTAGAATAGTCACATTCGAAATTTAACTTTTCACCTACCATCTGATAGTCAATTCTAGAACCGCTCTCTGATTGGTCAAATCAAATAGTGACACATCAAAATACGTTTTATGTCTATGCTTGTTGTGTTATAGGTCCAAAACGGATTACCAGTTTCCAATATCAATGTTCCCGCTCTGATGATCCAGATAACGAATGACGCAATCAATATGTTGATTGTCAACAATTAGTTCATCTTGGGTTTGTTGCTGGTCCGTTCCGTTTCACGTACTGGAAACTTGTTTCTTATAATTACTAATTATTTTCTTTGAATCGGAGAAGTAAATTTCATCTAATTAGTGAGAGAAAAGTTTTCTTACGAATTTATTTAATACTAATTATGTGCTAAGAAGTGTTAATTAATTTAATTACTTGTTATTGTAAAAAGAAGAAGGTATTAAAATTTTTTGATTCTTTTTATGAATATATTTTTTTAAATTCAATTTGACATGTGTTTATCGGAGTATAAAAAGGTTTAAAAAGTTTCTATACGACCATAGAGATAAAGATTTGTTATATTCTATAGTTATAAACCATAAACAATCACAGTCATGATAATTTAACAATCCACCAATGATATCTTGGAGGGTCTCCATCCATATGGATAAGAAGAGATTTGGAGAGATTTGAATGTATACCCCCACTCGCGAGGAAGGGGTCTCTTCTACCCCTTTGCCTGATTTGAATATTTAATCACGTGATATGGTTAGGGGTTAGGCGGGTTACTAGAGATTAGTGTAGAAAACTTTACATGAGCTAACGTTGATTTTATACTTCATGTAATGCCATTCTGTTATTGCTTTTCACTGAATGAATGATAAACCAATAACTCTCGGAGGATATCCCCTCGGATACCACTTCCTAGTAGCTACACTAACAGCACGTGGTCTCGGGTATTAGAAGCCGGAGAACCAGGTGTACCCTAGCAAGGAAAACCCTGAAACCCCGACGTACATCTGGCCACCTACGGTTCGTAGATGGCCCCCTACTGTGTGGGAGCCCCGGTGTTTCCGTTACTATTCCTGAACCTTACTAATTTGAATTTGAATTCAGGGCGCACACACTCCGCACCGTCCGTGTCTCCATCAGAGCTTGCTTCGGCTAGAGTGACATATGGGCTCATCTGTCACCCCCAGGCTTGTCCTTATGAAGAACGGAGACTATTCTGAGATCTCCGGCGCCCGAAACCTTCATCTCCCTGAATTTGGGGAAGGATTTAAAATGCACTTTTATAAAAAAAATACTTTATAATACTTCTCCCTGTTTGTATGTTGTTGAAATCTATAATTTAATTCTGACCGTTTAAAAAGAAGAATTTTATTTTTTTTTAATTAATGATGGAACGGGCTTTGTTATATTTTGCAATTTTGCTATCATTAAACCGTTAATCTAACACTTTGGAAGATGAATTTCTGTATATATATAATAAATACTAGCTGTTGCCCGCGGCTAAACACACGTGTATGTCGGTTATCGAGGCAAATAGTAGCCTATGCGTTGTTCTGATGTATAAGCTATAGTACTGTAAAGTTTCATCCAAATCCGTTTAGTTCTCAACCTTCGTCTTTATGTGAAGTGTGATTAGTAGGAAGTATAATCTGAATGTCGGAAACGGCTTAAACGATTCTCATGAAATTAGTATGCAGGGGATTTTGGAGGCGATAAATTGATCTAGCTTTTTTATGGTAGCAGACGTATCGCCTGATGGTGGGCGATTACCGCTGCCCATGGACACCCGCAATACCAGAGACGTCACAAGTGCGTTGCCGGCTTTTTAAGAAAATTTGCCAAACCCATACCTGTCATCCAAGTATTAAAATGTAAATCCGTTTTGCTTGAGAAATAATAAAATAATAATAAATAATAAAATCAGCATTTCGTTCACCCATAAAGTGACGTATTTCGTAGTAAGTAAAGTGAAATAGTTTATCAAGATTAAATAATCTATACAAATAAATAAAATTGGAGTGTCTGTTTGTAATATTAAAAAAAACAGCTTTTTAATCAGCGCTTATGTATGTATACATGATACATATACCAAAAATGTAGTTAAAAATTTTTTTGTCTGTCTGTCTGTCTGTTTATCTGTCTGTTTGTTCCGGGTAATCTCTGGAACGGCTAGACGGATTTTGACGGGACTTTCACTGGCAGGTTGCTGATAATCCGGGGAGTAACTTAGGCTACTCTTTTTTAGACTAACTTTGTCCCGCGGCGTTACTCGCGGTACAAAAATACTAATTAAAACCGCGGGGTTCAGCTAGTGATTCTATATAATTTGATCTACACGAATCAAAATTGGGATTATTCATTAATTTTAATATTTTCATGATTCAGTTTAAAGTTAAAAAAAAAAGAAATTTGCCTGTTTAATAATGTACGTACCTACAGATTTCAGATGTCACGCACTTCAAATGCAAGATAATTTAGAGGGTATGATGGACATCAAACAACATTAACAGAACAAAAAGGGCTGTTGCGGTTTTACGGGTTTTCATTAAAACGTATTCATGTATATCAAGTGCTTCCTCGGTCTCCATTGTTGTTTTTAATTTTATTCGGGCTTGGCTTGTAAACCCATAAGCCGATCATGTTTGCCCGGTGAAGCGAGCATTCCAATTCGAAATTTGAATGGTTTAGGGCGTTCCATATTTAAAAGTATTTTTTTTTGTTAATTCTCTATTTGTTTTGTAGATTGATTCACATTTCTTATGATTAAAAGAACGCAGTGAAAGAAAAAAACGTCTTACATAGATAATTAATTAACAGTGACAAATGGGTATAAATAAACATGCGTTTTTGTTAATTTTAAATGTATGTAGTTTAAGTCCATTTAAAATAATATCAATGGAAATCAAGCGATTCACATACAGAAATAAAAGAAGAATTATAAAAAGTATAAAATATAAAACACGAACCTCCTTCCAAATTTCCCGCGTTCTACTCGTAAAAGTTTTTCGACACCTTGAGGCAAAGGTAACCAAATTCATCTTGTAAAATATTTACCTGTCTGATTTAATAATTGGGTTTCGATACGTTTCGTTTCACGTAAATGATTAAATACATGATGGCATTTGTGAAACACACTTAAGACGAGTTTAAGGTTGGTTTAAGGTTATTATGATTTAGAAGAATTATATATCGATGAGAATACTTTTTTGGATAGTGTAGATGTATAAAACGTCGGGTAAGATAGATGACACTAATTATTATTAAATTCAGTAATAACTAGCTATCGTCTGGTGGTCAAATGTCGATAAATATTTTTGAAGTGAAAACTTCTTTAGCGCAATTGTGCACTTTTTGGGGTCGGTAAAAAATGTTAAACTCACGTCAGTACACGTCACCTGATTGAATATTCGTAAGACGGAGGAGAGGCGTAGGAGGGGAAGTCATATCCCCCTCTCTTTCTAACGCGCGGCGAAATGTATGCGTGCTCCTGTTAATTCACGCTTGCGTGAGTGTGCGTGTGTGTTTGTTCTACAGCCTGCTACGCTCCTGTACGGATGGTGACAGCTGATGGTTCGACTGTCTGTATATTTGTGAAATTCGTGTATGTCAAGTGTTTAAAATATGAAAATTGAACAAAGTGCATCCAATTAATAAAAAAAGTGACGAAGTCATAGTGAAAGAAAATGAGTAAGTACTTTATAAAAATACTAGATGTAAACCCAGCTTCGCTCGGGTAGTATGTTTATACTGAACAGCATTAATGTAAAATTTTATAACATCACTGTTATCGGTTCTCAAGGAATATTAAAGGCAAAGCAAGGCATAGATTCGTATAGTATCGTTCATTATGTTTAATAAATATAGGGAATGAAAAAAAAAAAAATTAACAAATCAAAAATGCAAAACGTTCAAGTTTTCACTTCTGCCGACACTCCCGGAGTGCAATCCGTTTTTTTTTTATAATACGCGGCAATACGCGATAGGAGTCGCGATATAAGCTAATAAATAACTGGCTTTTGTTGCGGTTCTTACCGCGTAAAGTAATGTCGATTATCGTGGTGATTCTTTAAATGTAGATTCTTTAAATTTTATTATTTGTCAACCGATTGAAATTCAACACTGAATGTTAAAATTTTGTACAGTTTACCAAGATACATAAAATGAAACCGCATCCAAATCTTTAAGCCACTTCAGGGACTCTCAGGACTCAAAAGACAGCAACCCACTTAAAACTCTTATGATGGAGAATTTGATAGGCGATAGTCGTATACCTGGTGACCCTGAAGTCTTGTTACAGTACAGGCTGTGTTTTTTTTAAAGACAACTAACGCATTAGGAATATACATTCTGTGTTGCGGGGTACTTTACAAGCATACATGAAAAAGACTCAAAGAACACCCAGACTTGGAACAACAATTTGTAGTCACACAAAGTGTTGTCCCATGTGGGATTTGTACACTCAACACTTGGTACAATAGAAAGCGGCGTAGCGACGACTCAAACCACTAGGCCAACTATGCGGTAAACTTAAGTTAACTTGGAATTAGAAGCCGTGTGTTTTAAGTTACTATTATTCTATTAAACTTACTTAAAATTATGTGGTGACAGATTACGAATGCTTAGTGTCATCACTATGGCATAAGAGTTGACTTTGGGAGCAAATTACGCAGACTGAAAATAGATAGAAAACTTTGAACAAACCAACCGACATATCATTCTTTCTAAGGAGAGGTCAATATTTGCCTCGGTGGCCCAGTGTTAGCGTAAGCGACTGCTGTGCTTGAGTTCTCGGGTTTGATTTCCGGGTCGGACCAAATATTTGTATGACCTGTAAATAGTGGTTTCGGAGTTTGGGTGTTTTCTATATATAATATGTACGTATTTACAACAAAAAAAAGTATATATATATATTTGTTGTCTAGTACCCATAACACAAGCTCTGCTTAGCTTGGGACTAGATGGCGTTATGTGATAGATGTCCGAAATATTTATTTATTTATTATTTATTATATATGTATTTGTATCAGTTGTCTTGTACTCATATCACAAGCTCTGCTTAGCATGGGACCAGATGGCGTTGTGTGTTAGATGTCAGAAATGTTTATTATTATTATTATCTCGGTTCATGAGATACAGCCTGGTGACAGATGGACGGACAGACAGAGAGACAGAGGAACAGCGAAGTCTCAGTAATCGGGTCCCGTTTTACCCTTTGGGTACGGAACCCTAAAAATATCTTGTGCCATAAAATATATATTTTCGAAATAGTTTTTCCCGTGGCTCCATCTGTGTGTATGCCAGTTACCGCGGTTAAAAGTAGCCCTTCCTCAAGAATAAAAGATTCATGTCAAATTTCATCGAAATAGATGCATCGATTCCAGCTATATAGCCAGACAGAGCTAATTTAGAATTTATAATTTATTATACTAGCAACTCTCCATAGTTTCACCTGCGTAGTTCCCGTACCTGTGGGAATACGGGAATAACGGCTTATGTTACTCGGGGATAATTTAGAAAAGGATTTTTGTGATCGGTCACGTAGTTAATGAGTTACGAATATTACATGCAAAATACAAACCTCTCCTCTTTATAATATTAGTGTAGGAGTAAGGAACTTTATTCCGACGTAGAACTAGAAACCGTGGAACCAAGTGCACTCTAGACATCTAGGGTGCACTTGGTTCCACGGCTTCAAGTACCTGCGATGGCATGCGGTTTTAGTCGCTTCGAGTCCGACATGCCACCAGTGTATGGTATCCGAGGGGATTTCCGAAAAGAAATAAATAAAAAAATGAGAGTGGTGTCAAGGGACACCCTTGTCAGGATTCATTATTGTTCTTATTTATTAGGTACAAAAAACCTGTATACACTCAACAAAAATAATCACTATTGCAAAAAGTGTCGTTACAACTTTTAGTCTTAAGCAAAAAGTGTCGTTACAACGTTTGGTCTTATTTTTTCCGTCTAGCTTCCTTTCGCAACGGGCCATAAGGAACTTCGTTCCAAAAGTGGTGAAGTAAGGATAGTATATTTTTGGACGTATTCAGTCTTAACATGTAGAATTTTCAATATAATGAACATGTCTCCTACGTGATGTGACTTACATCCAGTGGGGTGTAAATTGGAGTGGTGGGGGATGTAATTTTATTTTTGGTTACAAGAACATGACTTACATATGTTAACAAATTTGTTGGACTGGTGTTTTGTATATAGAAGGCCCAATGATGCAGAAGCATCACTAGGCCGCCATGGTGTGAGTCATTATGCTGCATTGTTGCATTGCAATCGCAATGAGTATGGTAATCACTCTTAGGTTATGCTTTCCATCAGGCAGAGGAGGGTCATTTTGTCAGGGTGTACGACCCTGATGTATACTCTATTCAAATAAATAAAATTGAGTGTCTGTTTGTATTTAAAAAAAAAACGCTTTTTACTAAATGCTTAATTATGGATACACGTTACATGTAATCAACATTTTTTTTTTAATTTATGTCTGTCTGTCTTGTTGTTCCGGATAATCTCTGGAACGGCTGGACTTGGCTGGACTGATTTTGACAGGACTTTCACAGACTAGCTTTGCCCCGCGGCGTTACCCGCGTTTGTTGTGGTACCGCGGGTAACACTGCGGGGCTCAGCTAATAAAAAATAAGTGAATTGGTTTAAGGTTTATTTCAAGTTTACCTTCTCTTTGTGGTGCTGTTATCTGCGTAGTTTTCTACCCTAGTCGTTACTTTTGACACCCACGAGATGATTAAGGTTGTTGACACTTTATATTCCTAAGTCGTCATCACACAGATTAATATGTACAACTATGTATATATACCACACTAGCTGAACCCCGCGGTGTTACCCGCGGTTATTGTTGTACCGCGAGTAACGCCGCGGGACAAAGTTATTAAAAAAAAAATAGCCTAAGTTACTTCCTGGATCATCAGCTACCTGCCAGTGTAAGTCCCGTCAAAATCGGTCCAGCCGTTCCTGAGATTACGCGGACAGACAAAAAAAAATTTAACTACATTTTTGGTATATGTACCGCAGTAAGTAAACAGCGGTTATTTTGGTATTACAAACAGACACTCCAATTTTATTTATTTGTATAGATGTATAAATTGATACAGAACAAATGATTCCTATTGCACGATATTTGTCCTGTATAGGCAATGAATTGACGACCTCTAGCTAAGCAGTTAAGGTTCCTAATCATTAGACCAACAGGGCCATCCAACTCACATATAGGATTGGTGTACATATTTGTGAGTTCGTTTGTTTTGTTTGTTTTTCTTCAATGTATCATTCATCAAATAAAAAACATTATTCGTCGTTTGTCGTTAAACACAATAACTAAGTGTGAAAAACTACGTGTGAAAGCTAGTTAAAAGAAAAACAGTTTTGCGTAGCAGTGTCATGAATAGCTGCGTAGCATTTCGTAGCATTTCATAGCATTTTATATATTGTAGTTTTATAAACTAGAAGTGAGAATTAAATAAAATAAACAAATTAGGGGTAGCCTAACCTCAGTTCTAATTTTTATAATTAAAACACTAAACAGTTCACAACGAACGAATCTTATAATTTGAAATATAAGCAATTCACGAAATATGTAACAGATTGTTAATTTCTTTATTTAACTCTCACTTCTAGTTTATAACAGCAGCATATTTAGGAAGCTTATGAACATAATAAAAGAGACAAGAAGTAGTTTAAATCAATTATTTTTACGGGAATTAACGCGATCACTTATTAAAAGGTATTGGCTGACTGTCAGCCTGCCTGTGACCACGGCCAGTGCAACCTGGTCGAAACTTCAGGCAAATCAGAGGTATATAATACCTTTTAATAAGTGATCGCGTTAATTCCCGTAAAAATAATTGTTAATATATCATGGAACGCGAAAGTTTAAAAGTTAGAGTAGTTTAAATCATAACATTAGAAGGAAATTTTGTGGTAACTTCATTTAGTGCCAAAACATGGTTCTTCCACAGTTGAAAATTATAAACACAAATATATACGTACATATTACCTTAAAGGGCCCGCTCATGAACTTAACCTCTAAATTAACTGTACCCAAGCACGGACACCCCTTAATATAAATTTGTCTTCGCCACTTGCGATTATTAAGTGTCAAAACAAAAGACGATTCAGTGCCGTCGAGAATATTAATAACTTGCCCTAAGGGTGAGCTCGGGTAACTTGAAACTGGCGAATATAAATGACAGTGAGTGTGTACAACACGAATTAACAAGTGAGCTAATTTATCCTTTAGGTTAAAGTACTACACACAGACGTAACAAAAGATGGGTAATAAAAGCCCCGTATTCAGATATATGATGCAAGTCCAAATAATACCCAAGCTATCTATTTCTTTATACTAGTTCACGTTGGGGGAGTTGTCTCTCATTAGGTATGTATCCTGTGTCTTGGGGAACTGTATGAAGATTCATTAAATGGTCACAATGAACTCCCAGACTTGAACAGACTTGGAGGTGAGGAAGTGACATGAAGATTGAACTTACACACTCAGCGCAGTAAAAAGCGGCGCATATATATTATTATGTTTTGGGAAATAATAGTATCTTGATAAAAAGCAATATAGACAAATTTGTGCCATAGAGTTCAGTTTTCGAGGCACGGTCCTTCAAAAAGAAACCATCAGTTTGAAAACCTTCTTTTATATTTGGTAATTTTAAGAAAAGTTATGATTAATTTCATCACGATAAAGACTTGAAGACTTATGATTTGAAGACTATAAACACTTGATATTTGGCAGAAATAGCTGATCCGAGAGATACGGCTGGTTGCCATTTCATCAAAGAAGAAGAAAAGTTGTAAGTATTAGAAATATGACACACGTCTGCTTTTTAATTGAAATTTTCTTTTCTAAAACAAGACATGAATAGGTTTGGAATATAGTTTCATTTCTTAAAGGTAAATTGTATTTAAACCTACTTTAGATCAACTCAATAATCTCTAATAAAACCTTCTTTAGAATGTCTCAAAGACGCTCAAAGACATATAAACATGCATTATATATAAAACGGGGGGGTGTTTTCACTTAAATGACGTCACAAACGAAGTTCAGGAGCAAAATTAGGGATGCGTGGGTCTAATGAAGGTGAATGGGACGTTTTTACCTTTAGATAATGAGATTTTTTGGTAAGCTCATAGATTGGCTGTATTGTAGAGTTGTGACGTCACACTTGCTAGTTTTCTGTTCATTTAGTGATAAATGTTTTACTTGTACTCTTGGTTATACATTAAAGAAGGTTAATTTATATTTTTTGTTTTTAAGAGAACATTCGCACTAAGAACAAATCTCGCGGTGGATTTTGCAAACATATGAAATGGACATAAGGTACATCCAGACTCAATACAACTATTTGTGGATCACCCAAAGTGCCGCCGGCAATCAAAAGTATGCATAAGACATTATTATCTTAAGGCTATATAAAATACCAGATATATTAAAAAAAAAATTGACGCGTCCGTTTATGGAGTATAGAGGTTAAAAGTACAATCTTTAAGATAGAAAAGTGTCTGCTAAAAAGCATTAAATAGGCGACACCACTGTAGCAAGAGTAGGTATAAATTTCAAAGAATTAGAAAAGATAATTAAAAGAGAACAGGCTTCCGCTTTGCAATGGCGCGCTTAATAAAGATGTTACTATGCTAATTGCAATTAAGCGCTTAATAAAGAAGTTACTACGCAAAGTTTTAATTTCAAAATCACAATTTAATAAAAATAATTTTAAAGGTAAACTTATCTAACTCTCTCTCCTCTCAATCTAGCGCCACTGTGGTCGGTTCTCGAACTATTGTTTGATTATAACGTTTGTCGGACACTTTTTACTTATCCGCTCATAAGAGATTGTACTCCTTACCCCTCCATGAAATCCGTTACAAACAAACATACAAATAATAAAAACGCAACATTCTATATATTATTGTACAAAAATACCCTCTTTCACTTACTTCAGAACTTTAAGCAAAGTTCAAACTTAAACATTGAACTAAATTTATAAAAAAGTTTAATGAAATGAAGAAAGTTATGACATCCACACCGAACTTGAAATTGTGTTCCCCTTCTTACTTATAGTTTTTTTTATAAAAAGAATAAACGACCTGGTACGTCACTTGACGTTATGTGAGTACCGATGCCCATGGCACCAGCCTCCCTAGCCGACTTGTCATTCTACAAAGGTAAACTTTATTAGAAAACAAACAAATTTATGGGACAGAAGTCATCTCAACGCTAAGCCTCGTGGTTAAAATAAAATATTAGCTTATAATATGAGATAATAGAGACGTTTGCGGTTGTAGAAAGAGTCTAGACGCGAAACACTTGCAACTAGACTAAGGAAGTTGAACTTTGACAGACACACATACGACTATGACAATCTATACTAATTTATTAATATATAAAGCTGAAGAGTTTGTTTGTTTGAACACGCTAATATCAGGAACCGCTGGTCCGATTTGAAAAATTCTTTCGGTGTTGGATAGTCCATTTATCGAGGAAGGCTATAGGGTATATATCATCACGCTACTACTAATAAGAGCGGAGCAACAATGAAGAATGTTTCAAAAACGGGGGAAATTTTCACGCTACTGGCAATATAAGGCGCAAACGAGGTTGCGTGGGTCAGCTAGTACTAATATATAAAGCTGAAGTGTTTGTTTGTTTGTTTGAACACGCTAATGTCAGGAACCGCTAGTCTGATTTGAAAAATTATTTCGGTATTAACAAATAAAAAAAAAAAAAAAAAAAAATATTTCGGTGTTGGATAGTCCATTTATCGAGGAAGGCTATAGGGTACATATCATCACGCTACTACTTTTAGGAGCGGAGCAACAATGAAGAATGTTTCAAAAACGGGGGAAATTTTCACGCTACGGGCAATATAAGGCGCAAACGAGGTTGCGTGGGTCAGCTAGTTATATCTGTACTAATAATATATAGCTAGAGAGTTTGTTTGAACGCGCTAATCTCAGAAACCGCTAGTCTGATTTGAAAAATTCTTTCAGTGTTAGATAGCCAATTTATTGAGGTAGGCTATAGGCTGTATATCATTACGCTAAGGCTAATAGAAGCAGAGCACCAATGAACAATGTTTCAAAAACGGGGGATAATTTTCACGCTACTGGCAATAGAAGACGCAAACGAGGTTGCGTGGGTCAGCTAGTTTCTAAATATGTGTGTTATTTAAAAAAGTATGTGTATTGTATTTTAAAGTTTTAAAGTTTAATCCAAGCTAAGCTGTTAAATTCCCAACTAATATTGTAAATGCGGAAATGAGTTTTGATGCTCTTAAACGCCTAAATGACTGAACTAATTTTGAAGAAAGAAATATACTTTATTACCATGGAACTTAACCTACTTTTCACTTACATTATTTACTTTTCAATTCAACTATTTAATAAATCTGACACACAGTAACATCCTGTCCCAAACCAAGCAGAGATTGTTCTGTGGCTACCAGACAACTGTCTTTTATGAAAATCTTGCAATCTCAATCAGTGTCGTAGAAGATTGAAGCTAGTAGACTTAGAAATTAGAAACACAATAGCCTAAATGTACCTTGAAATCAGGTGACTTTGACTGGAATATTCATCAACTCATCCATCTTAGGCCTGCAGAGACCTCAAGCTTAAAAGGACATTAATACCTTTTACAATAAAAAAAAATAAACTGTGTCGTAATGTAATCCCATTTGTATCTTAAAAAAAGCAAAGTAATTTATTCATTTTGAGACCAAAGCCTAAAAAAAATTTGCATCAAAATTTTTGCTATCTAAAAAGGTTCCGTAAATGTGTATTTCAATATGAAAGCCTGTGTAGGTTCGTTAATTACTCTCATTTACAATTTAAATCTGCGAAGTTATTATGACATATCGTGGCAATGCTATGGGTAACTTATCCATAGTAATATTCTAATTCGAACGGAGTTCTATCTGTCTGTTTTTAAATAATAATTTTAAGGCTAAACCGCTGAATCGATTGATATGATAAATATACAAAAAGTAATAGCATATAAACCTACACAAACGTACATGTAAATGAAGGAATCAACGTATAAATTCAATGAGAAATAAATAGATGGCGTTGTACCAGTCAGATAAATCGCGATTTATATAAATACTTATGGGATTGAGTGAGAATTGGACTCGTAAAGCTGTGGTTGTACAGTTTTACATACTACAAGGTTATTACCCAAGGCTATTATAGATGGTGCACTAAAGATTAAAATAACGAAATAAAACGATGTAGATGTAAAATTCAAATAATAATAATAACTTTATTGATACAACACCAACACCACGATAAAACAATTTGGTTTTTAAGCATATGTCATAATGTACTCTTAAACTAGGTGTCTACAGTATGGCTATGGTCACTAACGTCTAAACTAGGCCGAGCCTGTATCTTAGACGTTAGTTTCTTCCCAGGTTTTAAGTATATCATAAAAACATGTGTATTTTACTAGACCTAGGTACACAGCATCAAAATGTGTCCAGACTCACACAGTATATACACACATACATGCATTTTCCTGTCGTAAGAATAGCTATAAGAATATAGATCAAACTTACTGAGCTATCTCGACACACTGGTATCACACATACTCCACACAAGAATTTATCACAACTTACACATTACAACAGTCACTGGTAATTAAAACACAAAAAACAATACAGAAGAACAAGTAGTTAACTGTTAATATTAATAAAACTGGGCAGGTACTTATGCGTTTACAATCCATGATCCCGAGACGTTAAGCAAGGTATCCACATAATTACAGAACGTCCCAGTGGCCACTTACGTCCTAAGAAATGTACATATATAATTTTTAGACTTAAATTAAAACTAGACATATTGCAATTTAAATGTGGGTAGGCTCGAAATGCAGCATGTTTGCGTAGAAATAAAATATACCGTACCGTCAGCAATTAGATCGAATGAATGTGAGGCAATCACTATGTATGCGAACTTAAGACATTTTTTTTTTCTTTTTTTTTTATTGAATATTCATTGTGTTAAGGTTTTTTTTCCGACTAGTAATAGATACCCACGCACATTTACATACATACTAATATATATCCATATATTTAATTACTTAATACTAATCACGTACAATTAGACATACCTACGCAGATTACAGGATATTGATTTAGGCGAGTTTCGTCTCATGAATATGCAGCGCTGATTCACAGAGGTAAGATGACATCACAAGTGTGAGACTAGTAAAGTTTGTTTTCTATTTGAACATCAGTGTTTTAAGTATTTACATAGCCGTTATCATAATAAGTTACAATTCATTAAAGTAATTCCTACCTAAAAATTTACACATATTCATAACAAAGTACAGTGGAAAAGTTATGTAAATAAAAATGAATTACCGAAATGTATGTAGGCGCATAACTTCCGATCGGCTTCATCAAATCGGATAATTATTTTTTCTATGTGTTCGTTATTGTTAGGACAAGGTTAGTATGTTACTAATGATACTTTAAACTATGCACCAGAAAATAAAATCCCATATACTTCCTTGATCAGCAATTATCTTCGAAAAAAAATGCCCGCTTTGCACAAAATCTTTACGTTGATTCTACACATACGATAGAGTCTATAAAAAGAAAATAAATCAGTAAAAAGAAACAAGCAAAGATCGAATAAGAACACAGCATCAGCGGAATGTGACTGGATTCAGGTAAGAGCACACGATCTTATAAGGTAGAACTTTGTCACACAATGTTACAGCATACAAAAATAAGTGTTGAAATTTGAAATTTTCTTTTTGGTAAGTAAGTGACGTTAACTGCTTAGCATGAGATTGTTAGGTCCATTTCCATCCAGGAAAAATAATAATTTGAAGAACAGTATCGTTTGTTGTATGTCTGAGTGTTATTTTAAATATTAGAAATAATCTTCATTTATTCTTTTACCTCTCCCACTCTATTTAACGTATCAAGCTTGGTTTAGGTCTGCATGAGGCGTATATTACCCCTCTAAAGAGGGAGAAAAGTTTAAATGCAACTACAATAATAATTATTTATGCATTTAAGAAATATTTCAGTATGTTTATCATAAATCTGGTCCATCTATCCTTAGAACGCACTTTTGGAATAAAACTGGATAATCTTTTTAAGATTTTTTTTTTTCAAATGAGTCTTTCTCCGAAAGTTACGTAATTTGCGTTCATTACGTAAATGAAGTAACCGATTGCATCAGTCGATCATCAACTAAAGGAACATTTGCCGATGCTGATTGGTGTTTGATATTACGGCCCCAATCCGTTTGAGCCATTTCAGCAATTATTGGGAAGGCTCAGCCCTCGATGGCAAATATAACTTAGTTTCCGTTATTTCTGGTTATCTGAATATGTGTAAGTAGAAATGTTTTAGCAATGTAGAATCGATATGTCCTCGTATATCTCTTTTTATATCACTATATATTATGTAGATTTAAGGAAAAAGTGGAGAGAGGAGAGCAGACCTTGAAAGGCTGATAGATACGGGTTAGGTCGATGAAATATTACCTAGAGCCTGTGGGCCGTTGCGCTGGGCAGACTAAGTTAGCTCTACTCTTGGCACTAAGATCCATGCTACCCTCATACTGCTCAAGATATACAGGTGGCTAGCTATCACTCGCAGAATGACTTCTAATAGGGGCACGACCCTCAGAATAACGATACAAGACGATGGAAACGATAATAAATTCAAAAGGTATTGACAAATAGGTGTTGATTTAAGAGAAAACTTGTATTGATTTAGTTCATATTGTACAGAAATTAATAAGCCGAAAAGTAACCTTTAATATCTATGAATGGGCCGGCTCGACCGGAGTGATACCACGGCCTCACAGAAAACCGGTGTGAAATAGCGCTTGCGCTGTGTTTCAGCGAGTGAGTGAGGATACCGGAGCCCTTTCCCTATCCCCCAAAGGTCGGCAATGCACTTGCAACGCCTCTGGTGTTTCGTCCATGGGCGGCGGTAATCGCTTACCATCAGATGATACGTCTGCTCGTTTGCCCACTATAACATAAAAAAATATACATTACACAAAGAAACAAAACTGCAGAGCTTAATAGTGATACTAATGGTGACGCACATTGTAAACGAACTAAAAATAGGTTAGAAAAGGGCTAGATATATTATTCTGCTCGTAAAAAAATTCTGAGCAACATTTATTTGATTCTCCCAGAGTCACTAGTCCAAATAACACAATGAACATAATATACACATATATACAATTTTTTACCGTCTTTTTGTACCACATTTATGGAAATAAAATTATATTATTATTATAAACATAATATGTGTTCCGCACATAGTTCTCCACAAAAAGCTATAGGAAGGAACGATTGTTCCTTTTTAAATATAAATTATAAAGTATAATTGATAAATCTAGTGCCTATACTTAACATTTCATGAGTAGTATTAACGTAGAAATTGTTCAAAACGCTTACGAAAATAGAACATGCCACGAGCTATTTTGTTTATAACATCATTAAAAGCTACATACACATGTACGAGTATAAGATACTTAAAATCTAGAACCCTCCAAATATTTCCTCTTTAAAACCTTCATTACTGAACTGTTCTCCCGCCATCCCTGGAGAAACAAATCTAAAATAATCACACAATTACCGTACAAACATTACTCGGTCGGATTACGCAATCAACAACCATTTATATGTAGGCAACGTTAAATTTTGTGCTAAATTTATTTATCTAAACATCTAATTTTCCGAGTTAGATTTTAACTAGTCTATAAACAAAATGGTTATTTGTATACGCTTTAAGAATTTAAAATGTCGGCATCAATAATGCTCAAATATGTACATCTATCTATACTAATATATAAAGCTGAGGAGTTTGTTTGTTTGTTTGAATAAAAACGCTAATCTCAGGAACCGCTGGTCCGATTTAAATTATTTCAGTTTTAGATAGCCCATTTATCGAGGAAGGCTATAGGCTATATATCATCACGCTAAGACCAATAGGAGTGGAGCATCAATAAAAAATGTTTCGAAAACGAGGGAAAATTATCACGCTACGGGCAATAAGAGACGTAAACGAAGTTGCGTGGGTCAGCTAGTGAGTTATAAACTGCCTCATAGATGGTTTTATATACATTTCGCGTCACTTTTATTTGTCATTTCTCATCAATGAAACGACAAGAATAAACTGTAATGACACACTCTAGCAAGCCAGAGTTTTGCTAATACTTTGACATAGAGGAAATCTGAGTAACGTTGGATTGTGAGAGTCTGAGACGGTCGCTGTTCACTTCTTAAAAAAGGAATTCTCATTGAATCCGAAATTAATCTAGCATTCTAGAAATACCCACACCAATAACAACGTTTTTCTCAGAAGTCCATACTTAATACATTATAAATTTGAAAGTAACTCTGTCTGTCTGTATGTTACATTTTTAAAGCTAAACCGCTGCACTGATTTTGATGAAATTTGGCATGGAGATAATTTGGTTCTTGGCTTCATAGGCTACTTTTACTGCGGTAATCGATAAACACGTGCGCACATTCGCGAGCAAAAGTTAGGATTTATATAAAGTAATTATTAAGAGGGATTTATACTTTATCTTTGAGTGTTATAAATATTTTAATTTTCCAGGTATTCTCAAAAAGTATTTTAAAGAATAATTAATAAATAAATAAATAAAATTGTATGTCGGTTATCGCGGCAAGTAGAAGCTTATGTGTTATTCTGATGTATAGGCTATATTGTTGTAAAGTTTCATTCAAATCCGTTCAGTAGTTTTTGCGTGAAAAATTAACAAACATACACACTCACGAACTTTCGCCTTTATACATTAGTGTGACTAGCTGTTACCCACGGCTCCGCCCGCTTGTATGTCGGTTATTGCGACATATAGTAGCCTATGTCTTATTCTGATTTATAAACTATTACTGTAAAGCTTTTATCCAATTCCGTTCAGTCGTTTGCGCGTGAAGAAGTAACAAACATACACAATCATAAAGTTTCGCTTTTATAATATTAGTGTGATTAGTAGGATGAAAATGTTCGAATACATTTTAACGACGCCACAAAATTTAAATTCGATACATAGATAGATTATGGCGTTAAGTACATAGTCTTCTTTATCACCATCATCATCAGTTATCAACAGCCTTTTAAAGTTGTGCTAACCATATGTTTCTCCTTAGAAAGGCTTTAGTCAATTATACCAAGCTAACCAGACGAGTTGACTACCGACCGGTCGCAATGGAAGTCAATGGGGGAGGCCTACGTTCAGCAGTGGACTTCTTATGGCTGATATGATGATGATGATGAACGAGACGAGTTTAAACAGGTTTGTTTCAAGTTTTCTTCTCTTTACACTGATCTTATCCTGCGCTTTTAGTGAGGCCTATTACATTTTTTATGTATGGCCCAGCCAAAATGACTCTAGTCTGCCTGATCGAAAGCATAAGCAGAATCCAAGAATGGTGGTAACCATACTCATTGCGAATGCAGACAATGCAACAATGCAGCATGGCGGCCTATTGATGCTTCTACATCGTTGGGCCTCCGCTCGCACTCACCAACGAAACACGACAGCACGAGCGCTTTAATTTTACATTGATGTTCTGTGCGAGGGTAGTACCGCTTCGGTCGAGCCGGCCCGTTCTTTCTGAAATCAGCGTGGCTCTACTACTAGTTATAGTTTAAAAACTAGTCCTCTTTAAAAACAGAAATGCAGAAAACTAATTGATATAATAAGGTATTAAAAAAGATACTGAGATCTTGTATTCATTGTCAATTAAAAAATATATTATATTAATCAGGGCAAACGAAATGGGCCGTACACATGGATAAAAGTTTCAAGCCCAAAATAGTAATACTCCATCATATCTACAGAGAGCTAAAGACATATTGGTGTTAAGCCTGTAATACATATTCAGTTTGCCACAGTCAGCCAAATTATTTATTAATCTATCTTTGAGTTTATCTTGTTTTCGATAAATAAGTATTAGATCTTTTATTCAGAAAAACTGAATATAATATGTTAAGAGAATATTTATTCATTTTTAATGACATATGTCTACTTATCTACGTGTCTGTATGACGGTACACGATTAGTGATTCTGACTGCTTAGCTAGAGGTCGTAGGTTCACGTTCATTAGTGTATATCATCATCCTCCTAGCCTTTATTATTCCGAAGATTATTTGATGTTGGCTTTAAACCGGTTTAACCTGAGTATCAGTTCAGTCAGCAACTCCGAGGGTGAATTCGAAGAGTGAACGAGTTGCCAGTATATTTGAGGGCATTGACGTCTCAATGACGACTGCTATAGATGTTCATGACAACGGGGACCGACTTCTTAACGTGGTCTCTACGCACGGGCGTGAAACTTCGCTTTGTTCCATATTTCGGGTTGCTATTGAGAATTGAGAAGAAAAACTCAACAGCAGTCCGACTTAGCATTCGAAACTGAAACCTTTTGATCTGCAGTCGTTTAAGCTAACCACTAGACCAAAAAGGCAATCTTTAGTATATAGTATATTTATTTAGAAGTATAAAGAATTCAAAAGTTCTTACTTTTATATGGTGAAATCTAGTTGCTTCAATACCTCTTTGTCTATTCTATCAGGGATGAGACATTTAATACTCGACTATGGTGCTGTCAAAAAGGAAGTCTAATATTTTTGGAAGTTTATGTACATGTATATGTCCCACCGTAGTGTCTATAGAATCACTCGCACTGACCTACTTTTACGGCCCAACCCCATCACCGATATCAATGAAATTTGGCATGGAGATACTTTAATTCTTGAGGAAGGATATAGGCTACTTTTTACTACGATAACCAACAAATACGCGGGCGGAGCCACGCGCAAAAGCTATTAAAACACAACAGTAAACAAAGTCT
Organism: Spilosoma lubricipeda; assembly: GCA_905220595.1. Classification (NCBI taxonomy): domain Eukaryota; kingdom Metazoa; phylum Arthropoda; class Insecta; order Lepidoptera; family Erebidae; genus Spilosoma; species Spilosoma lubricipeda. The sequence goes on along the minus strand of HG992281.1, from coordinate 20,049,076 downwards.
CAGTTCGATGGTCTTTATTTACATCAAAAGGTACCCTGTACACAATTAATTGAATTTGTCCCAACATTTTAACGAACTATGCTTTGTTAATTTTGTTTGCCAGGTTCAAAACACATGTTTATTTAAAATCAAACGCCTTAGTATTTCTTGTTTAGTTAGGCCATTTTGTTTATATACGGTTGAATGGCAAAATTATATGTTTTTGAATTGAAAATTTTGCAGAGATGTGAATAAAGCAGAGTATAACAATGAAGTTCACCTGATCTGTTTTTTAAGTTAGTAACGAATTGTTTGGTTTTTTATGAGAATGGTTTGTTAACTCGATGAATTGATTCGAATGATTTATCGAGTTGTAGGGAATGATAATTAATTTGGTAATCTTGCTGGACATAGGCTGCCCTGAAGGCTAATAAAGTAACTACATCGCAATAAGAATTGGACTTAAAATGGTTTATTTATGGCATTTCAGGTTGGGTGAGTTAGATTACCGGAGGAACGGCCTCTCTTGGTCCCTCAAAAGTAGGTAATACACTTATGATTCTTCATTTATAAAGGTCCATGGCCGTGGATAGTACTACCAAATGACCGAAAAGTTTAACTTCTATAGCCATCATTAAAACAATTACATTCAAAATTCAAGTTTTATTATATGTATTGGTTCCAGAAAAAAGTTATCTAAATCTGGTGTCTGCTATTTTAGGTGTAAAACACACACACACAAACAGACTCAAATGAACACACACTTACAAATCCTACACTTAACAATAAATCACAAAATAGGTACAAAATAAATAAAAAAATAATGGTTAGTTTTAGGCTTATGTAACTTAAGCAGCTGTTCGATGTGAAATATCACCATATCATTTTTTTCTAGGATTAAAAAAAAAAAAATTTTTACTTTATTACTTAAATTTTAGTTTTAATTATTAATTTGTATTCCTATATACAAAATTCATTTTTATATCTAATAGCTATGTAACAACTAAGTAACATGGTCATCTCCTTTCAAACTTGCAATGCCTGTAAAAGGCTATTAAGTTGAGACAAACTTTAATATAAGATCACTAAATGTACCTACAATTAGTTAGCAATAAAGGTTTTGATTTAAAAAAAAAGACAATAGTTATGTCGACTAAGCCCCTATCAACGGTGCACACTCGAGAACAATCAGACCGTAATACATATTAGTAATGGGAACAGTTGTGTTGGGAACAAAAAGGTTCTAAGCCGGGACGTATAGCGTCTAGTCCCGAAGGATTCGTTCAAGATATATGCGGATAGAGTTTGAGACGATTTCGGTCGGTCCTAATCTTAGAACATAGAATAATAGGGATTTGTGGGGAAGATATTTGCGTACGTAATAAGTCCTTTGTCTAGAGACTTCATTTTAATCAGTTATTTTTTGAACGAATAAGCCTATGTGCTGGGTTAGGCTACTATTGACTTAAGTGCCGAATTTCATCAGCAACTCTCGCATTTATAATAGTAGTAAGATACGTCTCTGTCGGTCTGTTAACTGTTTGAGTAACTGTTAAAAACTTTAAAAATTATTCTATAATAATGCGATTAAAGACTGCAATTTCGTCATTTTTCTCTGTCTACGATAATAAATCTTCTGGCTAATATGCGGCCTTCCTTAAAACTGAAAAACACTACATTGATACATATTATAGTCAATCAGAACTTATGACTTCATATTACTGTTTATTATTTATTTCTATTTTATTTATTTATTTGTACAAATTACAGGTTTGAAGTTATCGACCACCTCCTTCCTCGCTCGAGGTTACGATGCCACGCTTTGTACTTTTAATAGTTTATTGAAATATAACTCTTTCACATAAATTTTCGCCATAAGAAATTGTATTGAGGCCTCACCATCGTAAGGTTTTAGATGATGAGGTTTTATAGTGCAATAGTATTTTGATCAATTGTTTAATTTTTCATTCTTACTTACCTTAAACCCCCCCGCTGCCACTTATCGCTTGAGCATGCCACGCAATTCCCAAAGCAATATACGTTTTACTGTATATTGTCCGTACGATTACGATTACATATCCAAAACACTTAAAAGTGAATGGTTTTACCAAAGATAAAATATAACGATGAGAAAATTTCGATTTTTGAAATAGGACTCGTTCAACTTGGGATGAATGAATGAATGAATGTTTATTCTTCTAGCGAGAAGAATAAAGATCACCACCAGAGCATTAGTGCAAAGGTATCATCAATATTTGTAGCTTTCTGGAGAAGTTTACTAAACAAATGTTTCGTTTAATATACTCAGTAGAATCAGTTTAGTGTAAGTCATTTAAATATTCATTAATATTTTAGCTTTAGACAATGAAGCGTAACAATCGGTAGTCGAGTGGTTGAGGCTATATACTGCACTAAGATGGGTATAGGTAGGTTAAGCAATAAAAAACGTGAACCAAAAAATTTAATTCACGCTAATATGGAAATAGTAATGAATCTAGGTCAAAAAAAAAATCTTTTACATCAAAATAATAAAGACTAAAATAAAATACTTCAAAGCCACGACTATTATCGCTACAACATTTTACTAGACTCATCGCAGTGATAAGCCTAAGCCTAGACGTATTTTTAAACATTATATTCGTATTTGATCGAAAGGAAAAGTTACTGACAAACAAAATCCTCCATCTGGCGTAAATTTGCCTAGACACAAAGGGATCTCAGTACTCAGCGGTAACCTAAAATCTAATAGTACCCCACAAAACGTCTCTTAGCCCGATTAATCGATTTGGGAACTCCGCAAATATTCTGAATAACATGAACGTATTCTCACATGACTGACTTAGTATTTCCTTAGCTAGAAGTTTGGACAGTATTGTCCAATGAACCGAGACCCGTAGGTAACTGGTTCACACGTTTCTGAATCACTGGATACGCTCACGTCTGTGGAAAAAAGTCATTCGTGATTTCACTCGGATGAAAACGTGTGAAATCAGATCTGACGACGGAATTATAATTTCTGTTCATCTAATAAGATGATATAAATAACGAGATTATTATTTTTTCGACATCGTTGTACTGTAAGAGTTCATAATGATGAATTTAGATGTTATTCTTATTATTGATTATAGGGATAACTTACAGTAAATATTAGATTAGAGAAAGTAAAATAAAAGACGTTTAAAATTATTATTGTTAACAAGAATCCGCAAGAAATTTTGTAACGGAATCATGCTAGAACAACTGAAAGTATTTTAATGATACTTAGCACCGATACAGATTAAAACCTGGAATAGTTTATAGGTCCTTTGTCTGATACCTATATTAGAATACCCGCAAAAAAGGCTATAGCTGAAAAATGGTCCGCATATCAATTGCAAATGATTTAAAAGTTACTGACCATTTTCTATTTCACATTCAAAGATTGTTTAACTTGACTGAAACAAAAAATACTTCCTAAAGATCTTTTGATTTTTAGGTTACTTTTGGAATAACAGCTTCACGGAATTTACTGTCTATGGGTAGACTGAACGAGGAACAAATGACACGTACATCAGAGAACACTTGTATGAGTAGCTTATCTGTATGTGTGAAAACAAAACACGTGCCAAAGTATCTCTTTGTGCCACATTGCGCTTTACAGCTTAAGGTACCTTCATACACCTGGTATGGAAACTCTTTGTTTAAGAGCGTTTAACTAGGACACTTCTTAGAGGCTTTTGCTTTGGTCATCTTTTATTGTCACTCTCATTTACGATTTTTATTTTGATGTTTTTAAATTGAGAATGCTAGACAATATCTTGTACATTCAATGATAAGTTTGAACGTTTGATAATCGGATTAGCAGTGTATAGAGCCAATAATGTATCTTATTTAATCAACCCGTTTTTGTTTCATGTATTAATTTATAGATTAAATTAACTATTTCTGGTGCACCACAAGTAATTAAAAACATCAAATGTATATATTGCATAATATTTTGCTACAAAGAGTAGGTATATATCTAACTATATTTAAACATATACATTCAAAGAAATACACCGAAATATCTCCAATAAAATTAAGTTACATTCACCCAACAAATGGCTATCAAGCGGTTTTACGAGTTATATTTGAAAGTCAAAATCAAACGTGAGGATTCTGTCCGTTTCAAAGAAAGGCCTTAGGGAGCTATGTTCACGTAATTGGGTAATCCAGTTGGGTCAAACACAAAACGCAGTCACAAAATTGGAATAAAAAAAAAGTCTTGGAATTTTTCCAAACTTATATTATTCAAAAGATATAAGTTAATATAACAATATAAAAGTACAAAACTAGATCGTTTTTTATAATTATAATAATTGTGGCACTTTCATTATTTTAGGGTTCCACAGAAGTGACAGGTATACCACAGAAAATATTTTTTTTTTATAATCAGCCTTTAGTCAGTAATAATCCATCAGAGGAAGTAAGATTTTGTTTCATTGATCTTATAGCTTTAAACTGGTTGATTATATGTGCAAGATGTTGCATAAATGTGGGTAATTTTGATTTAAAAATACTTATCAGCAATTATTGCGATGTTTTTACTGTTTCTTTTAGAGTTTTATGATATTGTTTCTTCTGACCTTAAACCGTCACTGTAACATCTTAGTAACCTATCTCTGATATATAATTGTGTCATTATTGTTAATCAAATTGAAATTCTGTTTTTTCAGAGCATTGTGTACAATCGCATACATTGTTACAACACAGCGATTTAGCAATAACGGTAGTGGTAGATTAGGGCAGAACCTTCGCATGGTAAAGAGCATGCTTCATGTAATTATCATTCGAATGAATTGAGCCTGAAAAGGTGTTTTTTGAAGCTGCTTTGGGAAATATTACCCAAAATGACGATGTCGGCAAAAAGTCTCGTAGGAAATATTTAAGCCAGTCTTAGTTACAAATTTCTTGTGTAAATTAAGTAATGTATCATTTAAAAGTCTTATTTATCTCTGTTTTTTTCGACGCATTCAGCAGCAGTCAGCCTACTGTTCTCATCTTCAAGTAAAAATTCGTGAATTGTTTGTTTTACATTAACTTTATCTGTATTTCTAATATCTTTCTTTCTTTTAAGCCTTAAAAGTGTCATTCTATATTTAGCCAATTTATTTTCCAACATAATAATCTTCAATCGACTTGCTAAATACTCATTTTTTGCCTTTAGTTAGTCTACGCCTATATTGTGTACTCGCTACTCTTCCTACTGCAATTCTCAAACTAGAATATGAGCTTGAAGATGGCGTACTGTCGAGTCTTGGATTTGTTTTCTATTCTATTCTAGTCTATTCTAAGCTTTGATTTTTCAGGCCATTTTTTTCTAATTTGCCGCTGTTCTCTCGGTCTCGGTCTTTAATAGTTTTAATCCTTCTTCTTTCTTGCGTTTGTACCTCTTTCTATCTTGCCTACGTCTTTCTTCCAGAGCATTAACGCCTAACTTCGCTTTAGCTCTTCGCATGCTCATCTTTTTCTGTTCTCGTCGACGTTTTATTTTCTTCGTCGCTCAAATTCAACCTTGATCTTAGTCGAGTCATTCCACCTAAGACAAAATAAGCTCTAATCAGCACATGCCTTACAATAAATTGTTCAAGCCACATGCTTTAATTATATGCAATAATAGACTTTTGTATTTTAATTTGAGCCTCAAAGCAAAATACGAAATAAATATTTAGACTTGCACGAATATGACACTTAGAGCCATTCTTACTCAGCAACATTGTATTTGACTTTATTTAAATAAGATGAAAATAAATCTAGTAGTTTTTGAGTATAATCTTCATGATGATTTAATATATATATATATATTATTGAAATGCCACCTTAAAAATTGCATATTCACGGTGATTGTAACAAAAAATATATCTTCTGTGACCAATTGTATTTCCTGTGGACGCAAAATATTGTGATGACCACAGGAAAGTTGTCCACAGAAAGGAAAAATCGAATAAGCAATCAACGAAAACCTTTTTGATTTTGAGGTTAGAATACAAAACAAAGTTAATATTCAATAAACTCCCCGCATAGCTATACGGCAGTATATTTTTGCATAAAATAATTAAATACTTACTAAATAATACCAGGAACAGGAAAGACGCACCGATCTATTACAAAATTGTAGATAACAAGATATTTGTTTTATTAAATGTGGTTTCTACTCGTAATCACCTCAGAACGACGCCGTCAAATGAAACCTGTGCAATGTTGCTATTATGGAAAAGGTATTCGTTTGGTAGTATTTTATAGAAAATATAGTAGATTTAAAAAGTAGGTCCACAGATGGGTTGCCAACTCGTATTACCGAAAGTTTATTCGAAATTTTAAATTGTTTTTATGGTATTTCATTTAAATATTTAAAACGACAATTATGTCATGACTGACAACAGTTAATAAATACATTTCTGTTAGTGTTCCGCCTTTTAAAACTAAGTAGTCTTCCTTCAAATATAGGAACATCACATCTGAACAGTCCACAGGAGGGTACTATAGGAACACTTTTATTTTTTTTTAAATGGTACGAATAAAATATTTCTCGATTTGTATCTGTTATTTTAATATTAGATAATTAAGGTAATATTATTGAATATATGATTCCATATTAAATACATATTTTTTAAATGGTCATAAGAGAACATGTGTTTCTGTTTGACCCAGTTGTAGGTAGCGGCTTTGGACACGAATCCGAAGCTACGCTTAAAGGTTTGAGTAAAAAAGAAAGTTCACTGTACAATAAAAAAAGAAAAACTTGCAAATCAATTACTAGTCTGCTTGTTTGCGTGCTTATATACGCAAATAACGCGGGAAAATGCTAGTGGTAGTATTTATATATTAACTAGATGACCCGGCGGACTTCGTACCGCCATATTTACATATCTGTCTCAGTTTCGACGTCGCGGACAAAAAAAAAACTTTTCCCGTTATCTTTTAATTTTACTTGTACACAAACCTTGTCCTAACAATAACGAACACATCAAAAAAAAGATTATTTAATTTGATGCAACTACTAGCGAAACTTATGCGCGATTCATTTTTATATGTATAGATAGATTAAATATGCATTCGCAACGTAACAGATATTTCACTCCAATCACTTAATGTAAGACATCTTCTTAATAGGCTTTTAGGAAAGGAAAGGCGGAAGGAGGTTTTGAGTCCATTCTACAATAACAATCTGAAATTTCCCTTAAATGCTTTTGAGAAATGTTTTGTAGGATTACACCGGGTATGTTGTATGAACAATATGTATGTGAGTTTGAGTTTAATCTATTGTTTAACCATCGACAGTGAAATACGAGGGCTGCTATAACTTTGACGGTTATCCTGTCAGTCGGAGAACCAATTTATAAACTGCTTTTTTATGTTGTATGTTTCCAGACTATTACTTTTAGTACGCTAAGATTTTTTAGTTTCTTTAATTATACTACAAAATGAAAATCGATGAGAAATGTGTTTATTAATTAGCAATTGCATTGACCGCCTCGTTGGTCTCGCGGTTGGCGCGACTGCTGATCATGAGGTCTCGGGTTCGATTCCCGGGTCAGACCAAATGTTTGTATGATCTACAAATATTTGTTTCGGAGTTTGGGTGTTTTCTATGTATAATATGTAGGTATTCTCAAAAAAAAAGTTTATATATATATTTATAACAGTTGTCTAGTACCCATAACACAAGCTCTGCTTAGTTTGGGACTAGATGGCGTTGTGTGTTAGAATTCAGAAATATTTATTTATTATTATTATTTTAATTGATTTTCAATTTTATATAGCGTATTTGATAGTAAGAATTACGTGTTTTATACGTGTTTATCCGTTTTATAGATACACTGTTTTCAGTTGCTGAAATAACAGTTGCAAATAGTCGCAGTGATTGCAATTTGAGCGTTTTTTTTGTCTTTTAAGTTTTCTGAACTCCATTTCAACATTGACTATGTTAAATTTCATCTGTTCGTTTTTTCGTAAAGAGGAGTACAAAGTTTTTACTTCACGTGTTAATAACTCTATGTTTTTAAAGAGCGATTGGTGTGGTAAACTTTAGGGGATTCCTTACTCCTATGTCCAGGCTGATACGTCTTTTAGCTAAGGTGATGATTATAGGCTTCATCTGTTACTATGCTATTTTAGTGAAGGTAATATTGTTAAAATAATAGAAGCTTGAATATTTAAAATTGCGTAAAAGTAACTTATTATCGTTAAATGAATGAGCATGTCTTTTCGTGGAAATTACTTCGATGTTCTTGAAATGATTGATTACAGCAGTTTCTTATTATCCTTGAAAAGCTTATTAAATCAAGTTTTCAGTGAATTTTCGCGAAATTTATCACAATTTGCTTTCAGGCTCACAACTGGAGATTTAATAGATGTGAATAATGCAGTAAAAGTTCGAGCATCTATTCACTATAGACGCAACAGACAGCCCTCTGTGCAGGGGATGCATATAAGCAGAAGAAACGCTGTAGCACGTTACACACACACAGAATATAGAAGTGTGGCAGATCAACGCGCGGAAACCCTCCAATCAATATTGCTCCCGAAACGATGTAGTGGCCTGAAAAGACTGCTGAGCTTCTGGGATGATCTAGAATGGTTGAAGTAGGAAGGTGACAAACTCACGTACAACGGCCCAATCAAGAGGCTAAGTGTGGAAATTGCTCGGTAAAACAAGAAAACAAACAAAGCTATAAACATATAGACCAGTATGAGATTCGGAATGTCGCAACCACAAATGTCGAATAAGCTACCAGCACGCCACAGAGGCAGTTATATATATGTGACAAAGCATGGCAAAATGTTTGTAGAAAATTATATTTCAGACTTTTCTTCAACGAAATTTCAAGAAGCATGAAATTTGATTTACCTGCAACTTTTAAAATACGACACTTAGATCTTTATCATTTGATTGCGTTCACTTGAAGTTTCATATTCGGAGGTTTAACGCAGTGCAGTGATATAAAATATTATATTAATTTACTACTTGTACATGTTGCTGCGAATAAGACTTTTGATGGACTGTTGGACATGAAATAAATAAACGAAACATTTATTCAGATGAACTAAAACGTTCATAAAAGAGATAATTTTAATATGTATGTGTATTTACAAAAAAAGTATTTAAATATAAATATATATGTATTCATATCAATTGTGTAGAACCCATAGTACAAGCTTTAGTTTAGTTTAGGACGGAATGGCGTTGTGAATAAAAAAACAAAAAAGCATGTAATACAATTGTGATGTGTGTTTATCTGAATAGATAATAATATCGAATGATAATAATCTGATTGTTTTGATATAGTTTTGTTAGTAAGATATGTTACAGGTGAATAAGACATCTAGCCTGTAGAAGGTGTTTGATGTACAAATTTTACTGTACTTTGAAAATAAAGAAATCTTTCGGCGTTCATTTGCTGTTTTTTTCCATCCTGATCTTACAGAGTTATTATCAAACTACCATAATATTCCCTTAATACAAAGCAGTTATCTAGCTTATACCATTCTTTTGTAGACGGATTATTACAACATCAACAGAATCAGACAGACAGACAGTATTAACTTAAATTTTATTAAAACGCACCGAACATAACTTAACTCAGATCGAGCTTTTGCATATCATTATAAGCGTTACCATTATATTTTATATTAAAATAAGGAGCATTATAAGGGAATTCATCTCTTTACCATAGTCATGAAAAATAGAATAGGCTTTTAAATTTTAAGATTCATAGCCTCCCGTAAATAATAACTTTAAGACTGAATTTACTCAGGAAAATAATAAGTTTGTTGTTCTTTTTGTTATGAAAAGAGCAAAATAAGGTGTCAAAAAGTTTTATGAAAAGCCCACAATGGTGTTGTTAAAGAAATTATGTTTTTACACAAAGCTTTTCTAATATAAAATTGGATATATAAATATGGATTTACTTGATTATTTATTTTAGTTTTTTAACCGACTTTAAAAAAGGAGGAGGTTCTCAATTCCACCTTATATATTTTATACTAGCTGAACCCCCCGGTGTTACCCGCGGTTATTGTTGTACCGCGAGTAACGTCGCGGGACAAAGTAAGTCTGAAAAAAATTAGTCTAAGTTACGATCATCAACTACCTGCCTGTGAAAGTCCCGTCAAAATCGGTTCAGCCGTTTTAGAGATTATTCGGAACAAACAGACAGACACGTATACGCACGTTTGGTATACGTAGTGTGGGGGACAGGTGGTGTCACTGTCCCTCCAACACAAAGGGAGGATCCTCCGACCAGGCGAGGTGATCATGCCTGGCGGGCCACTGCCCTACGGTTGACGTTGGGATTTTTCTATATATGTTAATCGGCGCGAGAACTTCCATTGCGCGATGCAGGATTGGTAATTTCTTCGTATTGTATATTACTTCGTAGTTCAGCGTATCTTCGGTAGATGGCGCTGTCATATGTTTCTGTTGTCGCTGTATGTGGAGGTCGCCACACGTAGCGTGTATACATAATATGCATTTAGTAAAAAGCGGTTATTTTAATGTTACAAACAGACACTCCAATTTTATTTATTTGTATAGATTTTACTTGTATCAATATTTTTAAGCTAGTGAAATTATCAAAATCCGCAATGTAACTACTTAACCACCTTTGATGAACTTTGATATGTACGAGTATGAGCCGACGTAAATCACTGATCCTTAGAATTATAATTAGAAACATAACATTTTAACGGAACAATAAATCGATGTGCATGTTTTTGTAGCGGTTAAAGATGAAGATTGCTAGGATAGAGGTCGTGGTTTTGGTTCCTACTTAGAGCAAATATTATGTGACGAGCACCATGATCATGATGTTCTCCTAGCCAATTTATTTATTTTTTTGGAATAGCGGGTAAACGAGCAGACGTATCGCCTGATGGTAAGCGATTACTGCCGCCCATGGACACTCGCAACACCAGGGGCGTCACAAGCGCGTTGCCGGCCTTTGGGGGATGGGGATGGAGGAAGGGAAAGGGGTATGGTCCTCCGGTATCCTCACTCACTCGGTGAAACACAGCGCAAGTGCCATTTCACACCGGTTTTCTGTGAGGCCGTAGTATCACTCCGGTCGAGCAGGCCCATTCATGCCGAAGCGTGGCTCTCCCACGATTTCAGCCACAGCGGTCTTGACGGAGACCAGCTAACTGCGCAGGAGATATTATAGTGCACAAGTGAGTGTGCAAACACAGGCACACTCTCCGTTCTCTAACTCTTATAATCCGATGGGACGATTATCCGACATGACCGGGAAGAGATCAGGCGCAGGGACGACAGCTTTACGTCCTTTCTAAGGCACAGGGCTAAGATTCCAACTTTTAAACCACCAGCTGCTAAGCATTTTTATGATCAGAAAAATTCAATAACACTTTTTTGGCCCGAATAGGAATTCGAACCCGAGTGCCATACTTGTCGCATAATATTTGTTCTACGTGTTTTTGTATCATAAGACTTGTTCTATGCCTGAGTCTGATTACCTGATTACCCGACTGCGAAAGGAGGGTTATGTTTTTCGAGTGTATGTATGTATTTTTCTTTGGTACGCCCTAGAGCCTAAACGGCTTTTCATGTTTTAATGTGAGCGGTGTCGTATTCGTGAGAGTGACACTGGGTACATCAAAACCAAAAACTAAATTAAGAATTTTTGACGACAAAAAGTAATCTCAAAAAAAAATGATTTTAAAATACATCGAGTATGGTATCAAGAGAAAGAATTTTTAACGTTGATTACGAATATACATAACTTTAAGGTTATATTTGAAAAAAATAAAGATCGGTTTATTTCACTAATAAATAATTTTACTAGTTTATTTAAATAAAATGAACCACCAAAATGCACTTACGCGCATAACTTGCAATCGGCTGTACCAAATTGGATTATTCTTTCTCTTATGTACTTGTTTTCGTCAGGACAAGATTTGAATAGTAGAAAATTTGAAGAAAACAGGAAGGGTTATATATTGTAAGTCCGCCACTGCCCGTGGTAAACTGAGGTGGGTATAGATACTGAAACATTTTTTTTCGGATATGTAGAAATTTTTTACGTAAACAGAACGTTTTTGTGAATATTGGCGATGCGAAGTTCGCCAGGTCAGCTAGTTTAAAATATCAATGTATATAGAAGGATATAAGTGTGTCTATCAGCGGTTTCGTTACCGGTTTAGTACAGGTTAGCTTATTTTAAGAAAATTATTATTATATTCACAAGTCCCAACCTAATTTTTTGATAACCCATTTTTATACAAGTATAAAAGTAACCTCGGTATCATAGCAAGCTAGTCAATTATAATCAAATAGCTTGAAACTCTATAAGATAGTCTAAGGTTAAGGTTCCGATAAGGAATGCCCTCACATCCTGATAACAGTCCCTTGACTGTAATAAAGGGCCCTGCGACCCACTCCAAGAAAGAAAAAGAAAATTCGTCTACTTTTCTTAAAAAAGTGTATTACAATCAAATTAAATGTTACTATGATGTACAAAGACGAAAGCTAATTTGTGTAAATAAATGAAGGATATAGATCTCCATAGTGACTTGTGATGTGAAGATTCCTCCCTATTTAGCTCATCTTATGGTAAGTGACAATACTGCCTACTGGCTATACGTGGATGGTCTGGAAAGTTTCCAATATATAGAATGAACTCTCGCCTGCAGTATTCCCGGACCAATACGACCTTCAAACTTTCAAGAAAAGAACGTACCTCTCCTTCTTAAAATGCCGGCAAAACACTTGTGAAGCCTCTCGTGTTGCTGGTGTGTTGGGTGTCCATGGACGGCGGTAAACCTTTCATACGTCTGCTCGTTTGGCCCTTATCCCACAAACAAATCTAATGATAATACAAGATTTTTTTCTTATTTTCTGCATAGTTTCCTTCTACTCTACACATTTCCCCCAGCGATGCAAAATGTAAAGATACACAACTACCGTGGGAGAGCTACGCTTCTGCATGCATGGGCCGGCTCGACCGAAGTGATACCACGGCCTAACAGAAAACCGGTGTGAAACAGCGCCTGCGATGTGTTTCACCGAGTGAGTGAAGAGACCAGAGGCACATATTATTAAAACAGCAGTGCAGTCGCCCTTTTAAAAATCCATCCCAGATTTCTAATATTCCATAGAAATTGTACTGGCTTGAATAAAACTGTACAGAATATATTCCTTCCAGCGCTAAAGTTTCCGTTCAACAATATTCTCCACCGCCAGCAACCTACAATGCAAAATACAATTCTCAGAAAATAGTGTTTATAGTAAATTGAATTCTATTCCACAGGGATTAAATTTCAATTGATTTGCAAAACACGCTATACGTTCAACTGACAAATACTCACAACGCTGATTTTACAGTTGAATAGAGCTGGCAGGGCTATTGATTTTTGAAAGTTTCATTTATTTGTGAATATGCTTTATTTCTTTATAAATTGTGTTATTAGTAAATAGTTTAAGCAGACATAACTTTAAATGCACGGTCGGCTTAGTGGTTTAATTTGAAACAAACCATATGTATAGGGACTTATTTGTTTCTCTTTCAGGCATAAAATAACGAATTTTATTGAAACTTTACAGTAATAAAACTTATTCATCAGAATACATATTTCGGACGTCTAACACACAACGCCATCTAGTCCCAAACTAAGCAGAGCTTGTATTATGGGTACTAGACAACTGATATAAATACTTATATACTTTTTTTTTGTAAATACATACATATTATACATAGAAAACACCCAAACTCCGAAACAAATATTTGCAGATCATACAAACATTTGGTCCGACCCGGGAATCGAACCCGAGACCTCAAGAACAGCAGCCGCGTAAGCTACCACTGCGCCACCGAGGCAGTCATATAGGCTACTATTTACCGATTAACGAAAAAAACGAGACAAAACATAGTGTAATAATAAGTAAAGGAACCCTATTGCTAAAAAAGTCGAATACAATGTTATCGTAGGTACTTAATGCGTACGTCGAATCAGATTTCACTGGAAACGTTTCTGGGAAAGGTCGGGTTCTAATACAATTAGGCTTTTAGTCGAACCCCTGAATCGTTGTAAGCTAACATCGTAAGGCTAGCGTGAAAGCTATTGGGTTGATTTTATTTGTTAACACGATAGGGAGAACTTGTATGAAAAGGGGCTATGTGTAATTTGTGTTCTATCAGATTTCGCCGGGTTATAATTGTCGATGTTTGTTTGGTAAAGTGCAATATTTTGAGGAGAATTTTGAATGTTATTAGTTAGTAACAAAATTCTTGTAAATAGTTTGTAGAAAACATAAAAAGACGACTGACGAATTTGTATTTAAAAAGACGTAAAATGGTACAAGTTATTGATAAGTGGTGGAGTTTCAGAAGATGTAAAAAGAATTGAAATGGTTAGGTTACAAGTGCTGTAGTTTCAAAAGGTTATGGAAGACGTTAAGTGACGCAAGTTATTTACATGCGATGGAGTTCCAGAATATTATAGAATCAGAAGAATCGACTTTATACCAGAACAAGAATATCTTAAAAGATATTCTACTTGTAGTGTCATGGAGGTCAGTAATCCACGCGTGGTAGTAACGACTAACTGAAAACTAATATATATAATTATTTATTAAGTAATTTGAAACAAGGATAACGATTTGAGTGGATAACAGTCTAGTAATTAACAGTACTGCCTCGTTGGTCTAGCGGTTGGCGTGTGCGACTGCTGATCGTGAGGTCTCGGGTTCGATTCCCGGGTCGGACCAAATGTTTGAATGATCTACAAATATTTGTTTCGAAGTTTGGGTGTTTTCTATGTATAATATGTATGTATTTACAAAAAAAAAGTATATATGTATTTGTATCAGTTATCTAGTACCCATAACACAAGCTCTGCTTAGCTTGGGACTAGATGGCGTTGTGTGTTAGATGTCCTAAACATTTATTTATTTTATTCTGACTGCTAAACAAAGGTTGTGAGTATATTCCTACCTAAGACTAATATTGTGTGACAAACGTAATCATATTATTATGTTCTATGTCTGAGTGTAAACATAATAGCTAGTTTAGAAATCTCTGCCTAGCCTTTAGGGGATAAATATATAATAATAAAACTCTCCTGAAATAAAATATTCATTATAGGATTCATATTCTACTTAATGCCTTTGTATAACTATTATTCATATTTATTTTGTACATTTAATCAATAAAAGAAAATAGTATAGATATACGATTTTTCCAAACGATTAAGCAAAGGAGAAATTTCGTTTTACTTGCTTCGGTTACCTATTTTAATCGAAATTGCTATGCAGTGTGTGTGAAAAACTTCAATACATTGTCATCCGAAATTACATTTCCAAAGCAATAGTGGAATCTCTTGGAGAAATACGATACTTTTGAAACAAAATATTTATTCTATCGGCAATAAATATATTTTCAATTTCTTAAAGTGTAGGAGGGCAAAAGGAGCAAACGGGCATCTGCATCGCTCTTGAGCTACGTTTGAATGTTTTTTTTTTTCGTGTAAGCTTATTCTACCTGTTAAAAGCATGAGCGTAATCCAACAGTAGTAGGGTTCATTTCAAATGCACACAATGCAGCATAGGGTTTCACACTATGGCGGCCTATTGAAATGCTTCTGCATCATTTTGTCTCGCACTCACCAACATAACGCGGCTGCACAAATGCTGTCATTTTAAGTTGGGCTTCTGTGAAAGAGTAGTACCGCCCAGGTCGAGCCGGACCGTTCATACTGAAGACAGCGTGGTTCTACTACTTTGAATGTCGCTCCCCTTACAAAATATGCTGTCGGTATTTGAGGTTAGTGTTTTGTTCAATGTTTGGAAATTGGTAAATATTGCAGATAATAAACACAGTTACCTACACAGATTCGTTGTGTGAGACGACAAGTTTCTTGAAAAGAGGACAGTGAAGAAGCATATGAGCAGGACTCAGCAGTCGAATATTTATACTCACTGACAAAGTATATACCGTGGGAGAGCCACGTTTCGGCATGAAGGTACTCAAGGTAGTAGAGAGCCAAGCTGATTTCAGCACGAACGGGCCGGCTCGACCGGGGCGGTACTACCCTCGCACAGAAAATCAACGTAAAATGACAGCGTTCGTGCTGTCGTGTTTCGTTGGTGAGTGCGAGACCGGAGGCCCAATGATGCAGAAGCATCACTAGCCCGCCATGGTGTGGGTCACCATGCTGCATTGTAGTAATGTCTGCATTCGCAATGAGTATGGTGACCACCACTCTTGGATTCTGCTTATGCTTTCCATCAGGCCGAGTAGAGTCATTTTTGGCAGGGCGAAATATGAAAAAAAAAAAATAATAATCGGCCAGCTCGACCGGAGTGATACTACCGGTTTCACCAATTTACTGAGGATACCGTAGGCCCTTACAACGCAAAATAAACTCTTAGTGCTTAGTATTGTTTCTAAAAAAGGTAGAAGTTATTTAATTTAAATATTTATTTAAATTGTTATCATCGTAGAGTAAATAAACGTAAATCTAAAATCCAGTCTATTTTTTCAGCCCGGTTTTTCTAAGTTGAAGTTTCCTTCAGTGAGTAGTAAATTATTATTCATTTAATGTATGCCACCTCTAACGTACCTGAAACAAATGAAAAGAACTTATTACAATCATTCCTTTAAATATAAATGTATAATTGTAATTACATCTTGATCTATCACAAACGTTAGAAGGAGTCTTTTGAGAACTAATTTTAAAACGATTGTTTTTTTTATTCTCAGTTGCAATTTGAAAGAAATGCATTAAGTTTGACTTACAGAGACGCATACTTTTACTTATAGGAACTGGATGATCGAGCTTTACTCGTTATTTTTTGATAAAAAAAATGTTTTCTTAAAATAAATCTTGCTTAGATCGATTTATCGCTCCCGAAACCCTCTGCATACTAAATTTCGTGAGCCGTAGCCGAGATTCTGATTAGATATACAAGAATTGTATTAGTTTATATCAAGTCTAACTTGTGAAAATAAATGTAAAATTTTAAAATCAGTTTCAAAGAGATCTTTTCTTTTCATCTTTTCAATACCTGTTTCGTAACATCTTTTTATCCGACTGCGAAAGAACAGAAAATCTTTAGCACGCCCTAGAGTCTAAGCGGCTTGTCGTATTTTTATATGAGTGGTGTCAATAGATTCATCTTAGTCATGAGAGTGACACTTTGTACATCAAAATAAAAAAAAAAGTAGAAAAAAGCACCTGAGAATAAAAAAGATAGCAGAAATTGAGGTAGTCAGGTTTTTTAAATATTTTTTTAAGTTACCAAGTAATTATGGTTTTATTAAAACTATCGTCTATTGCAGACGAAACTAAAATGAAACATTAATCTCTATTAATAAAAACGTAACCGTGCAAAGAGTCATCAATAAAACATTTCAAAAGAGCCTTAACAGGCCTGATGGAAAAAATATGCATTTGTAATATTTACCAGTTAAAAAAGTATTTGTTGATTTAAAATTAATAATAGTTTTAATATTAGCTGTTTAGTTACCATAGTGCAATATCCCATTTTGATATTAAACCGCCTTGTGTGTGACGTGTAAACTTATTATTTATGTCATTAACTGTATCAACAGTTACATTACTTCCCATGATTAATATTTCATGCAGATAAACAACCTCTCGTTCGATTTGTGTTTCAGATATAAGCGTCTTTGCTGTGTATATATTCCCAAGTATCACGGGACCGTTTAAACAATGTTTTGGATATAACACTCCACTGAACAAACAATCTGGTTTTGAACAGAGTTTGTATAATGTCGTTTTGTGTCGGTATTGTAGTTTTAGGGGCGTGAATATGAAAAAGGCGTTGGAATACAGTAGCCGTACTCATTACTTTTGGTTACAGTTTTATCATTTGTTGCTGATGTCTCTAATTTTGAATTTATCTGACAGATAATTTCATAAGTCATAGATAGAAAGAAATATGTCAGATAACCACGTGCCCTTTGTGATCTGTCTCTATACATCAGCAACATGTATTTGATGGATAGAGTTATATATAGAATCTATCAGAAATGTTGTCAGGATTTAGTTAAATTGGTTCCTACTGATCTATTAAACTCTGTAACTCTACCTCTTCCTGATTTTTCTAAAACCTTTGTTATTCTTTTTATGTTACGTTAAGTGTTATTTTGATTATCGGAGTGACATGGATACTCGACTAATTTTGTACTTTTTTGCACGCGGCTCCGCTCACGAAGACTTTCATCCCCTGATTTACCCCCTTTGGGGTGGAATTTCAAAAAATCCTTTCTTAGTGCTCACTTATGTTATATAAAGAACCTACATGCAAAATTTCAGGATTCTAGGTTCAGCGGTTTGGGCTGTGTGTTGATCTCTGGGTATGTCAGTCAGTCACCTTCCTCTTTTATATATATAGATTAGATCATCGCGAAAATATTAGTCATCTTACTAGGTGTAGAAAGGTCTCTGTAAGGTCCAAAATAAGTTTTGTATCCGCAAAATACACACGTGATAAAAACTACAACTATCTTAATTTAATAATAACTTTACACATCACACACGAGGCGGTCTAATCCCAAAATCGGATTTTGCACTATAGTAACCAAACAGATAATAAATAACCTAGACAGAACAAATTATTGTTCTCATCACACATAATTGCACTCACAAGTTTTACCACAGAACCATCTCAGACCACTACATTAACAGATCAGTCCAAACAACATGCCCGGTATCTTATGTTATTTATCATTCCTTAAATGAAATACCCACAAAAACAGTCTTACTTTCATTAGTGTATTAGTAGAGCAAAAAACACCTAATACCTTTGAGTTTCGCCACAAAACAAACGCTGACGAAGCGTTATTCTTGATAGTTGGCTCCCGCGGGAAATGCGAGAGAAGTGCTTTCATATCTATACAGACGTGGGCACATTTGTGAATAGCGGTTAATATTCTAATATATTATACATTTAGATTTGTGAACTTATTATATCACTGTTGTTCAGGATACAATAGAAAATAAATGAGTACTAAGCCATTCTTTCTCACGTCTTATACTCAAAACAGTCTTTTTATACCTTTATCTATTTCTCTAGTTAAAAAGAGTAGTCCTGTATTCTTTGCCCTTTATCCTTAAAAGATTTGACCCTGCCTTCTTGTGCGGAGCAGTCAAAATCTTGACTTTACTACCAGCGCACGTGTTTCCCTCCTACTATGTTCCCGGGTCCTTTAAGCAGGGCGTTAAAAGCTTCTCATCATTGTCCACATTAGCAAATGGGATGGTGACCACCGCTCTTGGATTCTACACCTACTGTCCATTAGACAGAGTAAAGTCATTTTGGCAGCTAACCTAATAACCTATCTAAATTAAGACCTCAACTTTCTAAGTTGAGCTGTTACCAAACTTCCGGGATCTTATTAAGTATTTCTATAATCAGAAAAACTCGACAACACTTTTTGACCTTACCCGGGGAGTTGTACCCGGGACCTCTTGATCGGCATCCGAAAACCCTAACCGCGATGCCAACGAGGCAGCCAAAATACATCCTACTATTATCTAATAATATACATAGATATATGTATTATCCCTACTCTTCTCTCCATCCCATGGTTGCCTGTAAGATATTGCCTTGGAGCGATAAGGCCGCCACTTGTACATACTTTATAATAGTTTTAAGTTTATCATATATTTTTTTATACGGTGTACAATAAAGAGATTTATTATTATTATTATTATTATACATAGATAGCACACGAAATTGCGTACCCGGGCGTCGCGAAAGCTTCTTTCTTTCATCCTATAGATACTTAATGATACGACAGCTCGTAAAAATACCTCAAAGACACAAATACTCCATAATTTCCATTTAAATTGTATCGGCTCCCACAAACGCCTTTCCCATACTTTCTTTTTTTTACCTAAACTTCGTTACTTCTACAAGAAATAAGCAATTTACTTCATGTTTGTTTTTGTCGTTTTATTAAGCGACGCTATATTTTTTTCTAAATTGATACTCTTTCGTGTTTTTAAAACATTATGGAAGAAAACTAAGACAAAAGACAATTAATTCATAGATACTACCAAAACATAATTATAAGCTATAAAGTTTAGATGTCAGATTTTATAAACGCCAACGAATTAACAGTAACTGAATTACCTACCTACTACAAAAATTTACAAGTCCCCCCGAACCCCTTTATGTTTGGGTTGTGATAACCTCGTTTAGTTTATGAAAGGTAATAAAAATTAGTTTCTTGTAAGATTGTTGTACTACTCCGATTGTTATTGATATGTCAAAACATCTCTTACTCATATTTCACTTACGGAATTCACATCGAAATTAGCAATATCTTAGTTAATTATTTCTATTCTGTACCCGAATAAAATAAAAAAAAACAATAGTCATCTAAGCACTTAAAACCTAAGAATGGGAGGGATGTGAAGGAGTGATTCTCTTATATTTGTTGTGTAAAAGCCACTTAAGGGCTACTTAACGCTAAGCCCGTTACTATGAGATACTGCGCAGACGAGGTCAGGTTGTTTCAATACAAAAGCGCGCTAAGATGCCCGAATAAATGGGAGGAGAGGACACGTTGTTGCAGAGACGGATTTACGCTTTTATGTTGTAATATATGTCCTTAATATCTCTTGTAGTGGCTTCTTTGTTAAGGCTTATGATCGAAAGTAGACTTTCAAATTAATCTTGAGCTTATCTTTAATAATTAGGCCCTGATCTTTGGAAGAAAAATTTTGTTAAGAAAGTGACTTTTAAAACAGACAGGAAACGATCACAGCGCTTGCCGTGGCAGAAATGTACAACAATAGGGGCTTAGTGAAACTTGTCCATTGAAAATTGCTTTAAAATTGGGTCGTTAATGTTGTTGTATTGTAAAGTGCAAAATACCATCAGAAATTGGTGACAAAACCGCAATATTTGTTTAAAACTTTTTTATTAACTTTTGCTTAAAATATTAAAAAAACAAATTATTAATTTATCCCAAAACTTATCAGATGTTGCTTACTTACATTTTCCAAAGAAAAAGTTTCAAACAGTTCGTACTTAATATTTATTTACTTACATACATAACCAACTTTCTGTATTCCTATAAAAACTTCTTAAAACCGGAGAAAATAGTTTTGACAAGTTTTACTTGAGTCACACAGTAAGTAAGTAAGTTTGACAAGTTATATAAAAACGTTATTAACACTTCCTAACCACCCAAATCCGTACCTGTTCTCTACGTCTTACGTTGCTAATACCCGTAAAGGAAACACTGCTCATATTTCACGAAATAGCAACACTAGGATTCACACGGCGTAGCCATAACTACCAACAAAACTGGAATGAACTTTTATATGTACAAGTGCTATGAATAATATTGTACAGTCATGCATGCTTGAATGACCAAATGGCTGTAAATAAACAAATTTTTATTTTATGTAAAATAATCCGAAAGACCCCAACATATAAAACTCGCTATTATTAAGATTTTATATAATCAGAATATTTCAATAACACTCTTTTGCCCGACATGAGAATCATACCGCTTACCTTTGGACAAACAAGACAGCCCATCTTAAGTAGACCTTCTTCCCTCACCTATAAAGTTTGTCAAGGTACACTAATAACTAAAAGGACAACGTTATAACCGAATAACAAAAGATAAAAGTGTATTCGTAATGTTATTCTAAGCACGTTTTTGATTAGGTTTTATGTAGTATGTTCATCCTATTTCCTTATGTTACGAGTAGAATTTCAAGTAGTGCTGAAATAAAATCTGTTCAAACAAAAGCAGCAATTTACGGTGTCCATTATTAAAAGCTGATTTAAGTTAAGGATCGAAATAAGTAAAAAAAAACACTATGTCGTTAAAAATAAAGGGCAAGTTCGATTGGTAAAATTTAGGTAGTTACAACATAGAAATAAATTATCTCGTAAGGTGTAAATAACAATAGTAACTGGATACATTGAACACAGGTAACGAGACTACTGATGAACATAAATAATGCTGTAAATACATACATATCGTAGATAAATTACACTCAGACAAAGAATAAATGATGGTGTTCAAATCCCAATTTGTTATCCTGGACGGGAATTGAAACCACCACACTTTTCATTGATACTCCGCTCTTTTTAGTAGTAACATATTAATATATAGCCTATAGCCTTACTGGATAACTGTAATATATAGTTGTTTTTGAAGTAAAACTTCTTTACGCACGCTTAATTGGGGAGTTCCCTCGTGATTGCGTGTCGAGAGCGTTACAAAAAGTGTGATCGGACGAGGCGAACAGAAATTGAGACCGAGATGTAAGTTAGTGAAGATAGACAAGATATTACAAGTAAAAATTTTAACAAAAATTAAACCGACTTCAAGGTTTGACTCTATTTCTCTTAAATGCCATCATCAGATCTTAGTGTCCTTATCATGGTATACCGTTGGGATATCTCCTTTCCATTAAAAAAAAGAATCATCAAAATTGGTTCATAAACGACGAATTTATTACACGTGTTCGTGTATTAGGACGAAGTTATACACGAACGCACATAAAAAAAAATACATACGGTCGAATTGAGAAACCTCCTCCTTTTTTTAAGTCGGTTAAAAAAAGATAAAGTTACGTTTAGTATATTACTGTAGGGACAAGAGACGAAGGTGTGAGTACACATTTTTTTCTCTATTTCTCTCAAAGAAGTTTTGCTTCAATCGTGTGGTCTAAAGCATATTCGTTTCTTTTTGAAACCGTACCCTTACTTCTCGAAGTTACCGCGTTCCTGAAAACAAACTCTCTAGCTTTAAGATATTATTATAAAAAGTACATATCGTGGAAAAAATAAGGATTACGAGGTCGATACCTAACAATACAACATAAATAACTAAATTTAAAAAACTGCCATGTCAACTCTAGGCTTAAAATGTCCTCCGTGAGGTAAAGTGATTTAGTAAAGGTTCTATCTGGCTATGAAAAAAGTAATTTTACTCAACTTTTCATGTTCCCCTGAAATTAGATTAAGTTGAACCCTTTACTTTTTAGACAGGACCTTTTTTATCCAATTTTGGCACTGGCCACGTAAATAATGACTAGAAAAGAAAATCTACCTTTTGAAGTCGACGATTTTATTTAAATATAAATTATTCACATAATCTCCATTGTTGGATGGTTTATTCGGCCGAATTTTGTGTCGGCTATAATCCAAGCAAATGTTTCATTAAAACTTTTAAAAAATCATAGAAGGTTTTTGGATTCAGCGGTTTTACAGATATTATACTACACCATAAAAAAGTTCTTGGGAATAAAGTATTTTATCTATAATAATATATTAATATGTTAAACAAAAACTTTGTACCACTTTTTACGAAAGTCATACGAACGGAGGGTATATCCGAATATGTCGGGTTCGACACCCGACATGTGGTAACGGAGTGTAGGCAAGAACGGCGCTGTTCGCATTCGTGTCGGGTGTCGGGGCCGACTATCCTCCCCCGCTGCCCCTTGTTCCGTCCGTGTGGACGTCACCGCGAACAAAAATATGGACCCGACACCCGACAAGTGGGAACGAGCTCTTAAGGTTTACAGTTAAAAAAAAAGTTAATGAATTATGGTTGAATTTTGATCTCTGGGTGACATCTAGTTTTATTAAATCTGTTAAATGTTCCCGGTTTTTACCTGCTACTAACTGTAAGGTACATAATTCAAATAGTTTCATGGGGTCCAACTATAGTTTTCAGGTGGTTGGTTTACATTATAAGAAATTCAGCCTGGTTTAAATGTTCCATCGCTATTCATGAGTATTTAGGCGTGAATATTGCAAAGAAACTAGCAAAATAATACAAAGTAATTATATTGCTGAAGTGTTGGCAAGTATGTAAATCTTAAGATAATATTTCTAAACGCGTAGATATAAAAGATTAGACAAAAAAAAACAGAACAAATATTCGCTACAAAATTATTTGTGATTAATGGCGAATCCAACATCAAGGGTTCGAATAACAACTAAAGCAACAGGTTGTCGAAAAAATACTAATAACATTACTAAGATTAGGCAAACATAATACAATACGCTTAATAGCCTCATAACACAGAAAATGTAAACATAATATTCAAAACGTAGTGATCTTCAAAATATATTCGTCCTTCCTCGAAAGCAATACCATTATCTCTTTAAACACTCAAAAATCCATTTGTAGATTATGTTAAAGAAACTGTACTCAAAGGTCTTAAGGTCCTCCTTTGAGTGTTGTTTGTTTTGCACTTATTACTTTCATATGTGACTAGCAGACCCACGCAACCTCGTTTGCGTCTCTTATTGCCCGTAGCGTGATAATTTTCCCCTGTTTTTTAAACATCTTTTATTAGTGCTCCGCTCCTATTGGTCTTAGCGTGATGATATATAGCCTATAGCCTTCCTCAATAAATGTACTATCCAACATTGAAATAATTTTTCATATCAGATCAGCAGTTCCTGAGATTAACGCGTTCAAAAAAACACACAAACTCTTCAGCTTTATATATTAGTATAGATATGAAATGCATTGTCTTTGTATATTTTTTAGGAAGTAGATTTTCGGTTCGTGTTGCATTTTTTAAAGACAACTTTGGCAATGGGAATAGATCCTGTAACGTAGAGGTATTTTCTCCTTTCTTTACGAAAAACGAGACGAAAAAAACGTAGACTCGTCAAATAATGACCAGATAGTTCTTCTTAGTGTTTTGACGGCAAAAATTAAGTGTCGCTGTAACTATATTTTAGAAGCTCAAGACGCGACCACTTTGACAATTACCGTGGCCGATCTGGTGGTCCTTAAATGAAATTGAGGCCCAGGTCAGCCGGAGCAAGAAGCATATTATTATGTCCAAGTGATGATTTGCAGTGAAAATTTAGATTTTTTAGTGCAGTGCAATTCAAAAGATGTACCTGCCTGCAGAAAGATTTCATAAAAGCGTATTTTACGATGTGGGTAAATGTTGTTCCTACCGTTCGGTATGTTAGGATCGTACTAAGTGGCGGTATATCTCTGCCTATTCCGAACGAGAATAAGATCTCTACGTCTCTATGTGTATATCTATACTTCATAGTAATATACTTATAAATATATAATTATCATCATCTTAATAAATACCTACTATATATAATAACAAAGTTAAAATAAACAATAACCGAGTAGTTTTAACATAAAAAGCAGTTAGATTAATTAACGTTTAAAATTTATTATTAAAATAATTTATGGTTCAGTACGTAATGTTCATTGGGTTTAATTTTGAAGTAATAGTAGATTCGATGATCTTCAGTCTAACAAGCATTTATTTTCCGCTCATGTGATCTCAATTATAACGACCTACTTAAGATCACTTGAATAAAACTCTTAACGAGTCTTCGTAATAAGGTCTTTAAGAGAAGTGTGTACAATAAAGGATGAAGGGAGCCCTTTGATGTAATACCTCCCTTTTTCTTTTGCTTAGTCGGGTAAAAACTTGAAAATAATTTGTTCGTCTCGAGAAACAGTTTGACTGTTAACAAGGGATCAAAGACTAAATAGGAATAGTTTTCTCAAATACATGAAAAGTTTTGCGTTATATGAAAGTACAATGAAAAAAAAATTATGTAGGTGGTAAATCTATGCAAATAAATAAAATTGGAGTGTCTGTTTGTAATATTAACATAACCACTTTTTACTAAATGCATAAGTATATATACACGGTACATATACCAAAAATGGGAAGTAAATTTTTTTTGTCTGTATGTGTGTCTGTTTGTTCCGGGTAATCTCTGGAACGGCTGGACGGATTTTGACGGGACTTTCATTGGCAGGTAGCTGATGATCCAGGGAGTAACTTAGGCCTTCTTTAGACTAACTTTGTCCCGCGGCGTTATTCGCGGTACGACGATAACCGCGGGTAACACCGCGGGGTTCAGCTAGTCTTTTATATAGATCGAAATAATAGATTTACGCTGATTTAAGCACTAGGTCTAGCCCAGCAGTGGGACAGTATTGGTTATTGATGATGATGATGAACAGAATAATCATTGTCATTATCATCATCGATGACAACAGACTTGTTACTTTATAAGTAACCTCTTTAAACTATTTTATAAACTTTAAAGTTCTGCTTCAAGTTTATGATTCAATTATGTCAGAACGACTGAAAGAAATTGGCAAAAAATTGATACGGACACAGACTACAGCGTTGCATTACACTTTATGGCGACTTCCACATATGGCAACAACATAATAATAATAATAATATAGCAACCTAGCAACACCAACAGCAACAGTCAGATTTTCGAGTACCTATATTTATTCTCAAAATAAAATCAATTTTAATATATTTCAATCAATAAATATCATACAGTCAATAACCAAGAAGAAAAATGGATAAATATTTTAAAAATAAGAATGTAACACGCCTAAAATTACCGTATAGAAAATAAATATCTACCATAAGACATGACGTTTAACGTCATGTCATAACAATATAAAAATGAGAGAATATCTGACAAAATGTTAACAAGAGCTAGATCACGAGCACTTTTACCATCTTCGGACTCGTCGCTACGCTCCGCCTTGCCGTCTTCGGATGCCAGAACAGTAGTTCCAACAGTCGCAGAGGCGTCGAGCTCATCTTCCAGCGACGAGTTTTTCTCTCCGCCGACGTCGCCAACACCTGTGCGTCGGCAGGGGAAAGGCCGGCCACCGACCAGCTTGGGATCCCGAGGACCACTGACCTCGAACAGGGCCCCCGCTGCCGGTGGTGATGTGCGCCGCATGAAATGGACACAATCTATTAATGAGAATGTCATGCGGGCGTATTTTCGGGCTACAGAGTTGGGAACGAACCTTACTGCGTACCGTGTTCGACTAGTCTCTCTGTTTCAGGAACTTGAACCTGCTGTCAACGTATCGGCACAACGATTGTCGGATCAAGTGCGAGCTATCCAGCGATGTCACCTGCTGGATGATACCGTACTTGAAAGGATATGCTCTGACATACGGAATAGCTTGACTGTCCCTTCTTCACCACATGTGGTGGATGTGGTAACAAACTCCACACCACAAAATGAAGATGTTAGTGAATTAGTGGACAGTGAAATTATATCTGTAAGTACCCTATACAATGATAAGATAAGGAGCACTTTGGAAGATGTGATGCGGGAATACCGATGCGTAAATTTTAATAACAGACCCCGTTTGCCCCGTTTGCCCATTCATAAACGAAATTTAGCGCTGGTGAGTGCCTTGGATTCGTTATTACCGGATTATTTCGGTAATAGCGAAAATCTCAGTGATACACATTCCATTCTATACTGTGCGGCTATTGCAGTTTGTCGAGTAGCTGGTATTAAATTTGCAGAAAATATAACTACTACTCGACCAGAAAATACTGTGCCAGCTTGGCAGTGTAGAATTGAACGTCGTATTGCTGGGGCCAGGACACTCATTGGTAAGCTAATTAGTTTCCGATCAGGTAACACGCGACCGAAAGTGATGCGCTTTGTGAAACAGGCATTCTTGGGGACTACTATTAGTCCTCAACAGTATATGTCATGTGTCACAGAGCGCATAGACTTTCTGAAGCAAAAAGTTTATGCCCATGCATAAACTTTTTGCAAACAGAATAAGGCGGTATAGAAAGCGAATAGATCGGTATAATCAGAATCGCATGTTCCAAAGTAATGAGAAGTGGGTGTACCGGAAATGGGAGAACCTGAGTCCGTGTATGAGTGACGGGCAAGTCCCAGATGAAAATGCCACGAATTCGTTTTGGCGCAGCATCTGGTCAGTGCCTGTCGCTCATACAGAAGGTGATTGGTATCGGGATGTTGAGCGCTCATGTGAGTCTTTATTACCTATGGAACTAATTAACATCGATAAAGAGGATGTAAGTTGTGCAGTCCGTTCATTACCGAATTGGAAAGCACCTGGTCCAGACGGACTGCACAACTTTTGGCTCAAGTGGTTCAGAAGCTCACATGCGTGTTTAGCATCTCAATTCCAAACAGCATTGGACTCGGGTTCATTACCACAATTTTTAACCACTGGCATAACCCACTGACTCTACAAATCTGGTAGTGCCATGGATCCCAAAAACTTTAGGCCCATAACCTGCTTACCAACCTTATATAAACTTCTGACATCTATTCTGAGACTCAAAATTACTACACACATTAATCAGAATTCGATACTTTCTGTTTCTCAGAATGGATGTAGAAGTGGAACCCGTGGCACTAAAGAGCTCCTTATCATAGACATGACCATTAGCCAGCAGGTGCGTCGTAATCGCAAGAACCTGGCGACATGCTGGATAGATTACAAGAAGGCTTATGACTCGGTTCCACATACATGGCTTTTGAAGGTGCTTGAGTTGTATAAAATTGATACAACTCTGTGCACTTTCTTAAAGTCGTGTATGGGGCAATGGAGAACAGTACTTCGCTATCCTGGATGTCGTCAGACTGCGGTAAACGATGTACCAATAAAGATCGAGCGGGGCATATTTCAAGGTGACAGTCTGAGTCCCTTGTGGTTTTGCCTGGCTTTGAACCCTCTAAGTACTTTATTAGAGAGTTCAGGGTTAGGCTATAGGTTGCAGAAAGACGCTGCACTTATATCTCACCTCTTTTATATGGATGATTTGAAACTATTTGCCCCTACTAAATTACAATTGACAGCGTTACTAAGGGTTACGGAAAACTTTAGTAATTCTATCAAAATGGAATTTTGTGTAGACAAATGTGCTGTCATGCATGTAAAGAAAGGTGTGATTGTGGAATCTGAAGGAATAGAGCTTTCAGATTCCACAAAACTCAGATTTCTGTCTGCAACCGAAACTTACAAATATCTAGGTTTTTCTCAGTCCTTAGGAATACCAGAATCTGACATGAAACAGTCGTTGCGGGAACGCTTCTTTGGCCGCCTGAAAAAGTACTTAAAAGTCTTTTATCAGGCGGTAATAAGATGCGAGCCTACAATGGTTGGGTCATGTCGGTTCTGATGTATTCCTTTGGTATACTTAGATGGACTCAGACTGAATTAGATGCCCTAGACAGGAGAGTCCGTACATTGCTGACTACATTTCGAATGCACCACCCACGTTCATCAGTTATGAGATTGTATATCCCGCGAAAGTTTGGGGGTCGTGGACTATTAAATATCAAGACCCTACACAATCGCGAGATATACAATCTTAGAGAATATTTTCTCCATACTGATGTGGAAATGCATCGCAATGTAGTTGCAGTGGATACCGGACTCACTCCACTCGCTTTGGCTAAAGAGAATTGGCGCAAACCTGTAGTACTTAGTACTAATGATCGCAGGGAGGTATGGAAGGGCAAAGAACTTCATGGTCGATTTTATCGGGCCCTTAACGGGCCTGATATAGATTTTAAAGCATCTACGTCCTGGCTACGGTATGGTGATCTCTTCGGAGAAACCGAAGGTTTTGTTTGTGCGATTATGGACGAAGTTATCATGACGAATAACTATCGGAAATATATCTTGAAGGATGGTACGGTCGACATCTGTCGGGCATGTCACCGTCCTGGAGAATCTATCAGGCATATTATTTCTGGTTGTTCTCGTCTTGCTAACGGCGAATATTTGCACAGGCACAACCAAGTAGCGAGGATTGTACATCAACAACTTGCCCTTAAATATCATCTTGTGAACTCAGAGGTGCCATACTACAGGTATGTGCCCGACCCAATTCTCGAGAATGGTCGTGCTACGTTATATTGGGATCGATCTATTATTACAGACAGGACTATTGTTGCCAATAAGCCTGATATTGTGGTGATAGATCGATTGGAGCGCCACGCAATGATTGTCGATATTGTCGTTCCACATGACGAGAATCTCGTGAAAGTCGAAAAAGAAAAACAAATAGAATATTTGGATTTATCTCACGAGATTGTCGATATGTGGAATGTGGATTCGGCGATCATTGTTCCGATAGTCGTATCTGCTCACGGATTAATTGCCAGGAGCCTCGAACAACACCTTAAGAGGCTCACGTTAGATGGCTGGATCAAGGGTCTGATGCAGAAGGCAGTCCTCCTTGACACAGCTCGTATTGTGAGGAGGTTCCTGTCTTTGGAGCCCTAACCACCGGTTTCTTGGTCCCTGTACCCGAAGTCGGTGGTCTACTATTTTTTATATTTTTAAATGTATTTGTTTTTATATTTATATTTAAAAATGTAAATAATGTGTATATAAATGATATAAAGAGAATAATAATAAATCGCTTTATTGTACACCAGATAACTTAGTACATAACTAAAAACTAGGTAGGTCGGTAGTACAACTGGCGGCCTTATTGCTCAACGGCAATCTCTTCCAGGCAACCGTGGGATGGAAATAATATATGTTATTGGGCAGACGTAGAGTGTAGTGTCTGGTGCATTACACAGTTAAACTAGTGGACTTGAAAAAGGAAAATAAAGCAGTATAAATATACTATATTAATGACAATATTATATGAAATTCAGGTGACACAGATACATATTACATAATAAGCGCGATTTATAGATACAATCACTGACGAAATATATAGTATAGACTTTTCCTTCACTAGGAGAGACCTGTACGCGGATTGCTAGTAAGCTTAATGTACTCTAGATGTCACTAAGTGCATCAAATCGTGAATTTGAAGGATATTTTCCGACCTACACCAAAGTACGAACCCAAAAGTCAACTGACAAGTTTATTGTCTTGCAAAATGTGCCACTAGATGTCGTTTTTCAAATAATTGTATTAGTAATTTATGTGATATTGTATTAAATCGTCAAAGAGCCATCTATACACACAAACAAATAAAATAGAAATGTCTATTTATAATTTCAAATAAACAGCTTCGTAATAAATGCTTCTTAGTAAATACGATACATGAATAATTTTTTTAAATTAATTTTTGTTTGAAATTTTTTAAATTTTCACGTAAAACTTTCTATGTAGGGTTTTCAATTGACTTAAGTAAGGACTGAGGAAATAAATTTAGAATTTCTATTTAGGGGGTAAAATAGGGGTTTGGAGTTTCTATGCAACTTTTTATTTCTTCAATGCATTCGAAAAGGAAATAAAAATCTATGAAATAATAAAAAAGTTTTAAGTCTTGTAACTTTTGATCATACAAATTGCAAACAAAAATAAAAAAAAAACAATAAACATCAAAAATTATCTGTTATTAACAATAGAGCAAAATTATGTCTTTCAATTTTTTAGGACAATAATGTACACAAAAAAGTCCGCGATACCATAATTATCTCTAACTTTTAAAGATATGTTACAATAGCCACTTCATTGTGTTAAGATAATCAAAATTTGTTGAAAAAATCCATATTATTCAGTGATGAAAGCTCAGTAGGCTGAAGCCTAGGGCGGCTCATTTTAGGGGGCGGCATATTAAACGATTTATAGTAGTAATATAAATGGAGAAAATAAGTCTTGGCAGTTTAAGAAAAAGAAATAATGTATTAATACTACTATATGAGAAAGTCTATATGCTTGTTAATATACATCTTTGTAAATATCTGTTTATAAAACATCTCAATATCACTTAATATTACTAGTTAAATTAGTAATTTTAACTATTTTTTTTCTTGATTAGATTGGTGGGATGGCATGATTTGCTAGAATGCACCGCGGCGTCCGTTTCAGCGGGTGGCGGCAAATTGGGTTCAAATAGAAATTTTCGTACTTGGTCCTTTCCGCCGCCTTTTTCTGTGCAATGTTATCTTCGCAGAAGGTAAAACTCTGTTGCTATCTACTATGGAGCATAACATGGTTGGGAGCGAGAGATACTCTCCCATTACTGCATTCTATATCCAACGCTGCGATGCTCAAGTAATGGCACAGCGAATCGGCTCAATACAGCAGAAAGGATTCATTTCTAGTAACCCGCGACATCTAGTGTGTCCGTTCGGACTCCCCTTTCGCTTCCCCTGGTTGACCTTCTCGGGTATTTTTGCTGGCCTGGCCCCCTTACCTGCCAGCTGGGCTGCTGAGCCCACCGTAGCAGCGGCCGCGTAGGTTACCTCGTTTGGGTGACACGCACAGTCTTTGGAGGTTGGCCAATTTTTTTTGCTTTTATTATTTCAACAGCGAATCAACTAAAGCATCGACTACTGAGGTACGAACTAAAACTTCGTTCCACCCTGGTGTCCCTTGAGACCTCTCAAGTTTTTTTAAATAGATCAGGGCAAAAACCTGGCAAACAATCGGATTTTGCTTGCCACTTTCGGAGTTTCGGATTGTGTCTACTACTGACTGACTACCCCGACTACACCTTGCCACCTTAGGAAAAAATAAGCTTTATATTTGTTTAATAATGACAAGCTAAATTTATTTTCATTTTCTTCGTAACCATGATGTTTGTAGCATAGAAAAGGTTTCTAGAGCATTGGCATTGATGCACAATGCCAATGCTCTAGAAACCTTTTTTGAACTCTTTACATTTTAAAATGCTGTCATCAGATTTCATTTTTGGTCGTAATTTAAATAATAGGATAAAAATTAGTTGGAAAAAAATGTAAGTAATAGAGCCACGCTGATTTCAGCACGTTTGGGCCGGCTCGACCGAGGCGGTACTACTCTCGCACAGAAGATCAACGTAAAATGACAGCGTTCGAGCTGTCGTTGGTGAGTGCGAGACCGGAGGTCCAACGATGCAAAAGCATATCAAGGCCGCCATGGTGTGGGTCACCATTCTGCATTGTCTGCATTTGCAATGAGTATGGTGACTCCCACTCTTGGATTCTGCTTTTGCTTTCCATCAGGCAGTGTAGAGTCATTTTGGCAGGCCCAAACATAAAAAAATGTAAAAAGTGTATAACAAATAATATTTGTTTGTCGATCTCCTGACTGATTTCATGTGATTTTAATATTACCTGTTGTACAAATTAAAATGTGTATTAGAAGTAGAGATTATACTTTTCAGTTTAATCATTTTATTAAAATTACATTTAATGACCTAAAATTGATGGATTATGCCTTATCAGGCAGGCAATAAAATCGCTCAACGTTATTGTCTACACCATATACGTGACCGAATAGAATATATTTATATTAGGGGGTTTCCATTAATTACGTAAGATATTCTATTTAAATATATTAACTCTTTACAAATCTCACTTAGGTGGGAAGGGGGGGGGGGGTTATTTGGCAAACATATACGGTTATATGACGTAATTGTGTGAATTTGAAAAAAAAAAAACCAGAATAAAATATGGACCAATTTGACACAATAATGCTTGTTGTATTCATTCGAACTCTGCAGAGTAGCGAAGTAGCTCTCGATTTTGCTTTGCTAGTCTTCAATAAAAGTAATAGAACAACTTCAATAGTCCAACACGTTTACAGCCTAAACATAGATTTGAAGAATCTCACGTGAGCGGACGGGGGTGGGAGTTGACGAAAATCTTACGATATCTCACCAAGGCCGGACGGGGGATCGAAAAATTCTCAAAAATGCCTCACGTAATTAATGGGCGCCTCTTTAAGATGTTTCTTTGAAATAATTTTTTACTTGTTTACTTATTCTTAAGACATTTCATAATTATAAGACAACCAACCATTTGACATTTCAAAATCTGACTTAGTTGTAGCGCTATCATCGCGCACCCAGCGAATTTAGTATTTTGTATGTCATAACAATAACTTATAAATGTGACATCTAGCGTAATAAATAGGTCATTATTTTCAAGTTTATTTAAATCGATTGTAACGACATCTCCTAAAAATAGGCGATAACTTGTACTAACGCAAATGAAAAAAAAAAAATTAAAGCAAGCATTAGAAAGCAAGATTTATATTCCCTGAAATTTTTTACCCTGAAAATTGTTAACGTGGGTGAAGCAACGGGCACTAGCTGGTATGAAATATAAAACATTGTAATCCGACTCTAACTCCCGCTTTATTTAGGTTTAATCATACCACCAATTAGTAAGGCCTATGTCCAACAGTAGACTGCGATAGACTGGTGATGATGATGATACCACCAGTCACATAGGACTACCTTGTTGGCCTCGTGGTTGGCGCGTGCGACTGCTGATTATGAGGTCTCGGGTCGGACCAAATGTTTATATATGATCTACAAAAAAAAGTATAATATGTATTCATATCAGTTGTCTAGTACCCTTAGGACAAGCTCTGCTTACCTTGGGACTAGATGACTTTGTGTGTGTATTTATTTATTTACTAGCTGAACCCCGCAGTGTTACCCGCGGTTATTGTTGTACCGCGAGTAACGCCGCGGGACAAAGTTAGTCTAAAAAAAGTAGCCTAAGTTACTCCCCGGATCATCAGCTACCTGCCAGTGAAAGTCCAGAGATTACCCGGAACAAACAGACAGACAGACAGACAAAAAAATTTTTAACTACATTTTTGATATATGTATCGTGTATACATACATATGCATTGATTGAAAAGCTGTTATTTTAATATTACAAACAGACACTCCAATTTTATTTATTTGTATAGATTTATTTATAACTTAAGTGCCTCGATTCTGTATAAGGAAATATTTTTAGATAAGATGAAATAGAAAGCATAGGTAATATATTGTGTGCTCTGTATTCTCAGAATATACGATGAGATTTACTACAGATCGCTACAAAGAATAGCAGAAGTCAAGTGTAGTATCACATTAAGAGAATTTATAAATAAAAACTGTATCAGGGGTTCTACTGCAGGAACATGATTACTAATAGAAATTACAATCAGTAATTACTATTTCAAGGGGACTATATTACATTATCTATATAACTAAATTGATTTATGTAAGCGAAATTATGCTTGCAGTAAATATATATATACCGTATTCCACATAATGGTGCGGTGGCATATTGATTTTGAGGTGTACTTTACGCAAAGTGACATTTTCCATAAGTGATGTAAAATAATAATCTACCACATCTTACACACTGCCTTCTGATGTTAATCCAGGTAGAACCTATGTTATGGGAACCAGGCTGTTGATAAATATACTAATGCATTTCTGATATAAATAAGAGATAACTTGGAGTTTCTCTGTGTGACTACACGGTTGGCCTAGTGGTCGCCACGCCGCTCTCCACTGTGGCAAGGGTGGGAGTTTAAATCCCACATGTAAAAATACTTTGTTCTTAGTCTGAATGTACTTTGTGACCGCTTCATATATGTTTGTAAAGTTCTTCGCGACACATGATGCATATTCCTAATGCGGCGAACCAGGAATGGGGAGATCAGCAGACGAACCAAGATCACCATCAAGGGCTTCATTGCTCGCAGCCAAAAAGTGCTACAGTGGCGACCACGTACTGGCAGATGGAGCGTGGATAGGCACCCTACAAACTTGTCCGACGACCTGGTGAAGGTCACAAGAAATTATTGAATAAGGGTAACACAGAAGCCGTTGTTGCGGAGAGGCTTAGCGGATGTCTACGTCTGGAGTGGACATTTTAGGGCTGAGATAATAATGATGAAAATATAGATCGCTTTCAGACGCAGAACAAATGAAGTTTCGCATCTAGGCATAGAGTAAGTGAAGTTACTCATGATACAACAAATTTTCTTGACATTAGAGATGTCCGTCCAAAAACGTATAACGAATAGTACACGTATTTTTAAGCGACTTCAAAAAAAGAAGGAGGTTTCTCTTCTCAATTCGACCGTATATATATTTTTTTATGTGTGTTCGCGGATAACTTCGTCGTTTATGAACCGATTTTGATGTTTTTTTTTAAATTTAAAGGAGATGT
The DNA here is from genome assembly GCA_905220595.1 of Spilosoma lubricipeda. NCBI lineage: Eukaryota > Metazoa > Arthropoda > Insecta > Lepidoptera > Erebidae > Spilosoma > Spilosoma lubricipeda. The sequence continues at coordinate 20,013,381 of HG992281.1, read as the reverse complement.
CTCAACGGTGGTACCATGATAAGGACATTAATATCTGTAGACGGCATCCAAGAGAAATCGAGTCGAACCTTGAAGTCGGTTTTATTTTTGTTAAATTGTACTTGTCTTTGCTCTAAATATTAATTTTAGTAAATTGCCTACAAAAATTCCAGGCACAGCTCGGTTCTGTTTATAGAACTACATCATAGACATCTTTATTCGTAACGCTCTTAACAAAAAAAAAATAAACATCGTTTACTCACAACTTATGTTCCGAAAAAGCAATAATATCGCTCTTCAACGCATTTTATGTAGACGGCTGTCAAACAGACTCAGTATCATCCACGGAGCAAATACAAAGAGGAGATGCCCTAATGAGATTTTTGTATGAAGCAATGCGTGACAATTTGCGGGGGTGAGGGGGTGTTAGTTTACACTTTTCCATCTACCAGACAATAGCAAAACTACTTGCATCGTTGTACGAGTATATTGCTATGTAGTTTAGCTAGCTGACACTAGTGTGGACGTACTCAGAATTTCAAGGAGTAGTTTTTTCAAGGTCGATTTTGTAAGCATCTTGAACAAAAAACATCATTAATAACGTAAATAATTTTGCAAAAGTGAACTTTTTTTTTTTCTAATAAATAACCCTAAATAAAACATTGTTCAATATGCTTGGTTTACACGTGGATTATGTAGAACAAAACTTAATATATGTAGTGCAAATCATTTTATTTAAAAAATAAATAAATTTATATTTTATTTCACTTCGGAATTGGAATGCTTTAATAACGCCAATCTCAGAAAATCAACTAATCTAAATCTGAATTGAATGGTCATACCAATGTTGTCTCTAATATCCACATCTAATCACTTTTAATCTTGCCTAATTTGGGTTTAGATAATAAGTTCCTTTTTCGATTTTTTATGATTTTTCCTTGAAATGAATCACTATCATAACAACGGGAAGAACAAATATTGGTGTATTTTGTAGGAGTCCAGTTTTGCCTATTATTTTTTTAATCCATTGCTCTTCAATACTATCTTTAGATGAAAATTTAGAACATTACCTGTATACTGGTACATTGTATTATTTTAATGATGAATAATTTAAAAAAAAACCCGTCATATCATCAGCATAAGTAAAATTTCTTTTTTTTTTCAATATTTGAAGTAACAACTTTCAATGCAAGATTAATATAGTCGTAACTTGATAAAATATTTGGATTCTAAATACGACCCTGTCTTTTTATTTTAGAATAGATGTCGATAGATGTCAGTCTGTTCACAATATAATTAAGAAAAATACAAAAAAAATACCATGATGAATAAAAATTCATTAGGTAAGAATGTAGAACTCATTTCGGTATCTTCTTATGGTATGTTTTATTAATATTCAGCTCAACGTACCATTGTATCTTTATTTCCAGTAACACAAAGTTTTGCCATCTAGTGGCGAGTAAATATAATAACATTTTAATAAAACACCAAGAGATTTTTCTAGAACTTTTAAAAAAATTAGCTATAAAATTACTTATAAAACAAATATGATGCCACTCATGGTACCAGAACGTCTATCTGAGTTATTTGTACAAGATAAAACACAACACTTCATCTTTTTACTTGATTGTACCGAGAACATTCAAGTATTACGATTTCTCGATGCAGTTCTAGAACATTGACGTTAATAGTATAATTTGCAAGTTGCGTCAACTGCGATGACGTCGGGGTGAGTATTTTGTCACGGGGGTGATGCGCTTATGCCATCTCCTCTTTGTATTTGCTCCGTGGTATCATCAATACACTCCTGACATATCGTCGAGTATTTGTCAGTAAACGAGTCAGTATTTCTTCTTGAATTCTTCAACAATTGATATGTGTCGTATTGTAAGCGGGAACGCTTTCTTTCTTTGATAAGAAACACTTTTCGTTCACGACAAAAGTCAGAGATCACATTATTGTATCCTAGCAGATTTATTACAACAGTAATGTTTTATTTTGGTATATTTTTTACGTATTTATTCATGTATTTAACTCAACAAGTATGTATCTGTATACATGTACTCAAGTGTGTGATGTAGATGTTCTCCTACCCGATTTCGGCCATGGCGGCTAATCTGAACAGAGACCAGCTACCTACGAAGGAGATTTATGGTGCACAAGTACGTACATTTTCTTTATGTAAGGGCCTTCCAGAATGACCCTACTCCGCCTGGTGAAAATCAAAAGCAGAATCCAAGAATGGTATTTATCATACTCATTGCGAATGCAGACAATGCAACAATGCAGCATGGTGACCCACATCATGGCGACCATGTGATGCTATCGCATCCTTGGATGAACACTAAAGAACACCACGGCAAGAAAGTTATCATTTTACGTAAATCTTCAGTGCGAGGGTAGTACCGCCCCGGTTGAGCCGGCCCATTCGTGCTAAGATCAGCGTGGCTCTACTACCTCTTAATGCGCAACCACAAATGCACTTTGTGCCACAATAAGTATGTGACTCGATCAATAAGTCTGTGACAAGTATCCGTTTCCTCAAAAACTCAGGAGATAAGAGTATGTGGTGTTTCCATTAAATACCACCCCGATGGCCGGTCCCTAACACCCTACTCTGAGGAGGGCCTGGACCTTGTTATTTTTCGATCCACAAGTCACAAAGGCTTCCTGTCGTCCTATCGCCGACTGCAGCTAGTAAATTTTGCACTTTTGTACATCGGCGGACTTGATGCCAGAGACATTTTCTACGAGTCAACCTTTTAGTGGTGTAGAAATCTTGTGAGGTAGGTGCACATGAAATACATTAATCTGCCACCAGAGGTCCCCATTCTCTTGCATTTTGTAGTACTCTCGACACTAGTATCACCGCCGACGTCCTCTTAGCTAGAAATTAGCCTTCTCCCAATCTCGTTCAGCGGTTTCTTTCTGGAGCTGTGCAACTTCACAGAAAGAGACTACTGGTGTTACATATCCAAATAATTAGCTAACATGTAACCTTAATTATAATTCATTAATTTTTCTATTATATTTTATTATTTGAATAAATTACTTTACCTACATTCCGAACAAACACACATCGCGAACCGAACGACAAACAAAACTTATTTTAAAAAACAAACGGCCTTTTTCTTTTGCTTTTTTAATATTTATAATTATTTCGAAGTGATAGAAGAAAAACCCATAAAGGTTTCAATTCATTTTCTGTTTCGGCAAATTTTTGAGTGAAATAATTTCGGAAATTCATTGTTACATTTTGGATATATATTTTATCGGAAATGACGCTTTGCGCTTCAGTGGCAAATAATACCTGTTCTTTTTTAATGTAAATGTGTACACAAAGGAAACGATGAGCAGAATTTTCTTATTTCTCAGGGCTTATTTGTTTGGTAACAAAAGGAATGTGAATTTTCTGTTGATTTATTAAACTCTGCGTACCTGGTAACGAATTGGTTTTAGGAACTTGTGTGTGTAGTAAGTTTAAGGTATTACAATAAGTGGATCTAAAGCAATCTCATAAATAAATTTGAGTGTTTTCTTGTGATAAATAATAAATAAATATTTCAGACATCTAACACACAACGCGATCTAGTCCCAAGCTAAGCAGAGCTTGTGTTATGGGTACTAGACAACTGAAATGAATACATATACACTTTTTTTTTGGAAATACATACATATTATACATAGAAAACACCCAAACTCCGAAACAAATATTTGTAGATCGTACGAACATTTGTTTCGACCCGGGAATCGAACCCGAGACCTCATGATCAGCAGTAGCACACGCCAACCGCTAGACCAACGAGGCAGTCAATAATTGATTTACCTCTACCTATAAACAGAACAGTGTACACATTTCAATGTAAAATTAAGAATATTTAACAGTAGCATATACTATAATATTAAGACGCACAGAAAAGTAAAATCTAAAACACAACACATCTTATTTAAATTTAATAGTTAGGTTATGTGTATTTTTTGTAAATGGAAATGATTTTTTTTGCATGCTCTGTTTGTTTGTTTACTTATTTCTTTATTTGGGTCAAATCTAGTAATTTAAATTTGACCCCCTTCACATTGACAGATTGATCAGAAATTTAGTACACGCCTTTAGTTCTAGTGACAATACAATTTAATAAATTCTGTATCATTGTAAACCCAAGATTGACGTCGCTATAAAATAGCGGTATACAAATTTTGTCACGACTACCTCAATATGGGTATCATATGAACGGGTTTGACTAGTAAAACACAGTTTATTATGAAATAAAAAAAACCGACTTCGAAGTCGGTGCCAAACCTAATAGGTATTTGATAAGTTATGTACGTTCGGCTCCGCCACGCTACTACACAACTATTACAAAACATTTTTTTCAAACAACTACAATCGATTCAGATATTATGTTCAGCGTGATGATCAACTCAAGTTACTTAGTTTTGATTAAACTAAAATGGATCGCTATAATGAATTAATATAGTAATCTAATCTCTACAAATTCAGAAAATATACAAAAAAATATAGTACGTGCCTAAAAAAATTTGGATTTTCCTCCATACCCTGGGATCCCATCATCAGATCCTGATATGATAATATGTGATGATATCCCATAAAGAAGCCACCTAGGGAGCTTGGAGCATACCTTTTCGAATACATATGAATAACTTGAAAGTATACAACTAAAGGTCTATAGATACGTATGAAATTGAAAGAACTATCCCCGAACTCTTAACCGTTGAGGAGTTGTACCTTCATCATCAGCTTACCTAAATAACTTGAAAGAATACGACTAAAGGTAACATATATACACAAGTCATTTAAGTATTTATCCTCCAATTCCTAACCGTTAACGAGTTTTACCTAACATTATCAGCTCATCATCATGAAATGATGACTACCAAACACAAATACTGGAGTAACTTCAGAAAATATACGAAAAACATAGTACGTGCCTAACAAAATTGAAGGCTTCCCTCACTTACCCTGAGATCCTATCATTAGAACCTGATGTGGTGGCAATGAGACCTCCTCGGAAACATACCCTTTTTAATACAAAAAGAGTTTTCAAAATCGGTCCACAATTGACGGAGTAATCGGTTTCATAAAATAAATACATTCAGTGGAACATAGAACCTCCTCTTTCTTATAAGTCGGTTAAAAAAATTATATCCAAGATGGCCGCCGCTACGAATTGGTGGTTTACACATTTTGTCACGACTACCGATATATAGGTATCAAATGAAAGAGCTGGACTAGTAGACAAAGTTCACTATACAAAATTTAAACCATAAAAAAAAAAATGGACCCGTGTTGCCAACCAGGCAACTCAGTTCCAATTTTTTTTTTACACCCGCGCTTCGCCCAACGATTTCATTGTTAAGTCTGATCAATGTCTTAGATCGATGAGGGAGAGGGATGTGATCACTGGATCCTGGGACCTACCAAATTTTTCTTTAGCTAACTAAAAGTACATTATTTTCAATAAAACAGCACAATTTTTTTTTTTAAATCGACAACCCACGCTCTGGAAATACACCCTGTGTCGTGGCAAGCTTTACACACTTACATGAAACAGCCACAAAGGACACCCAGACTCAGAACAACCATTTTTGGATCACACAAAGTATTGTTCCATGTAAGATTTGAACCCCCAACACTTGGTACAGTAGGAAGCGGCGTGGCGACCGTTTAAATCACTAGGCTACATATGCAGTCAATTCTATTTAATCCATCTTTCAAGTCGGCCAATTTTTATTAAGAAATAAAAAAATAACAAAATAACTAGTGTTTTAAGGCTTTATATAGATTTAACTCGAAACTACTTAAAGATACCTACTGAAAATCTCATGTTTTAATATTATTGTACGCCCTATTACTTCAAATATGTAAACGATGGCGTTAAAACCATTCTGTATATACAATTTAGATAAAAAATTGCCTTTATAGTGATGCTCATCGCCACTTCAAGAGATCTTAAAGCTACTTGAACACTGTCTCCAACAAAACCCCATACATTGCATTTATAAAGAACTCTTCGAACCCTCGATCTTAGCTCCCCTTGTACCGAACAAGAGATCTCGAGTCGTGGCCTATTTTGAAAAGGTGTAATAGATTTTCAACCCTATTGTAGATACATAAGGTTATTTGTTAAGTACTAGGTTGCTTGAACAAGTAAAGTGCAGAAATGTTGAGTACCTCTGTTTAATTAGAGTAAAAATTGAGGCGTTTAATTTTTACAGTTGGTGGCGCTCATGTACTCGGACCCAGTATTTTATATGCTCTTAAATTTTAAAGCCAGGTATTTATTATTTTACATTAAAAGGTTGTTTTTATATTTATATTTAGATCTAGTTGAGATTACGTTCTTCTTCTACTTCAAGAACTGGACCATAATGAAATGAGACTACACGGGAAACACCAGCTTTGAAATAAAAAAAGAATCATAAAAATTGGTTCATCCAGTCCAAAGTTATGAGGTAAACATAAAAAAATAGTCGAATTGATAACCTCCTCCTTTTTTGAAGTCGGTTTAAATATAATTACTAAGCCATATTAGAGCCATAAGAGGTAACTATAAACCACTACTACTGACCAGAAGAAGTATTTGTTTTAAGTTTGTTCCTTCTCTGTGCAGTGATCTCGTATTACCTAGTCTGTGCCATTTTTATGGGGAAAATGGCAAACGAGCAGACGTATCACCTGATGGTAAGCGATTACCACCGCCCATGGACACCCGCAACACCAGAGACGTCACAAGTGCGTTGCGGACCTTTGGGGGAGGAGGAAAGGGATGTGGGGAGGGGTTGGGGATGGACGGGTGTGTTCCTTCACTCGGTGAAACACAGCGCAAGCGCTATTTCACATCAGTTTTCTGTGAGGCCGTGTTATCACTACGGTCGAACCGGCCGATTCGTGTCGAAGCGTGGCTCTCCCACGGTAATTTATTAAGAAACTATTAACAACCTCACAAGAACGGCTTTTGTTGAACTGACAAGTTTTTAGTAAGAACAGAGCTGGATAGAGTTTATGACAAATTGAAGTCCAAAATCGATGAAAGTGACGTGCAATAGGAGAGGCAATGTCCAACAGTGGACTGCAATAGGCTAATGGCAATAAAAAAATGTGCAAAGTAAGACTCCCCAAGGGCCAAGATCAAGTTTGAACCGACTTGAAAATAGGAGGAGATTATCAATTCGATTGCATTACTTTTTTTTAAATGAAATAGTGCGCAAACGGGCAGACGTATCGCCTGATAGTAAGCAATTACCACCGCCCATGGACAATGACGCGAGTTTCACGCATCACGATTTTTGAAAAACTAAAAATATTCAACGCGCCTAAAAAAAATCCATTCCAATTCCTCAGACAATATTCATGTACTGTCGCCTCGAAAAGATTGCATATGAGCGATAAGGCCGCCAATTGTAGTGGCCTAGCATTAAGTCATTCATTTAATTATCTGGTGTACAATAAAAAGTTATTATTAAATTTCAATCATAATATTTCCCGTACAATGAAACGTTGTAATAAAGTTTAAATTCATTGATTGTTCTGATAACCTATCAACATCAAAATCTTTTAATACAACTACGTTGACAGTGTATTCAAAATAATATAACTGGAGTTTCTGAAAATAAACACTATTTACTGAAGGTATATAATCATACATATACCAAAACATATTTTTTGTCAATTTCGTCTGTTTGTTTCGAATCTGGACGGATCTTGACTGAATTTTCACTAGCAGATAGCTATATAAAGAGTAACTTAGGATACTTTTTTTAGACTAGCTTCGACCCGCGGCGTTACCTGTTGTTGATGTTATACAGTGGGTAACAGTGCAGGGCTCAACTAATTTCAAATACTTGTTATGGATAGGTATAGATACTGACTGAATATGACATGTATTTATAGTTAAATTGGTTTTCTTGTAAAGCATAATGTCATATATTATTGCCCTATACACCGTTATGTAATAGGTAGTAGAGCCACGCTGATTTCAGCACGAATGGGCCGGCTCGACCGGGGATCGCCCCGGTCGAGCCTTGCACAGAAGATTAACGTAAAATGACAGCATTCGTGTTGTCGTCTTTCGTTGGTGAGTGCGAGACCGGAGGCCCAATGATGCAGAAGCATCACTAGGCCCCCTGTGGGTCACCATGCTGCATTGTAGCATTCGCAATGAGTATGGTGACCACCACTCTTGGATTCTGCTTATGCTTTCCATCAGGCAGAGTAGAGTCATTTTGGCAGGCTTATACATAAAAAAAAAAAAAAAAAAGAAATTTCGTTTTATAGTAATATAAAATATACTTTGAATTGACATAAAACCGAGTGGCAATCGAGTGAAACTTTTATCACACGATTCTGAGTCGGTGTCCTTAAGTATAGTCTGTGAACCTAGCTTAATAAAATTAAATCATGTTTTAAAACAGATTTGCAAGTTAAACTTTATTTTGAGCTATTTTACATATACAACGGGCTAAGTGTGATTCGGACTCACGCACGAAGAAGTCCGTACCATTAGTACTTTACATTAGTACCTATAAAAACGGCAAAATAATTAAGTTTTTTGCAAGGGAGCCCTATTTTTTAGTATTTGTTGTTTTAGCGGCATCAGAAATACATCATCTGTGAAAACTTCAACTGTCTCACTACATATCGCGGTTCATGAAATACAGCTTGAATGCTTGATGACAGACGGACGAACAAGTATCTACGGTTTAAAATGAAACTATGCTTGTGACAGCAGGAATAGAAAAGGAAAGATTTTATTTTAAATATGCATAGACAATGCAGAGATCATAGTAAATAATTAATGCCTATGATATCCTGTATAATGTTTATTTAAATAAATCATAGTAAGGTTTTTACACTCTTTTAGCTTTTTCTTTATTTAGTTTTTTAGTTATTTAAACTAAATTAATTAATGCTAAACATTTCAACATGATAAACGCGAAATAAAATGTACTAAGTTTCAAAAGAAGTACAGTTTTCCAGGCCCAATTAACCTCAATCAAACTTTAAACTGCTCCGTCTAGAACTGGTAAAGGAATATTACAAGTGACACTCATTTAAATGAATATCTATAAAAAAAAACATGATTTCATACATACCATATAAGCTAACAAAATAACCGACTTAATTACTATAATATATTGCAATTTGTTTTTTTCTATGTTTGAGCTTAATTACTTATATTGCTATTTAATATACCTTCATTATATATTATAATGCATGCACTAGATAGTAACATTATTTACACATAGATACCTCAATAGCATAGACATGTCTATGAAATTAATGTTTTTGATAGTGTTCTGGCATTTGTTTAAAAACTTTGATCCGTGCAGTACCGTAAGTTGTTTGATTTATATTGGAATTGAAAAATATTATCAATTTTTTTTCTGTAGTAGTAGCGAGAGATGGGCAGCAGCTAAATCGCTGCGGTCACATTTAGGAGTGATGTGAGAACTTTTAACGACCCGAGACACGTTACACTCCGGTACAGTGACTACAGTCTTCTTGGAATAAACCTCATTCATGAGGTGTGAAAGGGAGGCCACAGAAGCTGTCAAAGCGTTCTTGGAGCTGCTCCCATCTGCTGTAGGTAGGCCGACGTTGGGTTAAGTGGGTGGACCGGTCTCCACAACTGAGGGTTTGTTGAAAAAGTTCCACAAAGTATGACCTTCCGCCTCTTACCTAATCTAAGTGTTAGAATTCCGTTCGTCCGTTACTTCAGATTTTTACCACTTACTAAAATTTAAAGAAGCAATTAGCAATTAATTCGCGTCAGGTAATCAACTGAGCCTCAAGTGTAAATGCTTTACATTATAAATATATAAATATAATATATAAATATTTCAGACATCTAACACACAAAGCCATCTAGTCCCAAGCTAAGCAGAGCTTGTGTTATGGGTACTAGACAACTGATACAAATACATATATACTTTTTTTTTTTTTGTAAATAATAATAAATAATAAATTATTCGGACATCTATCACACAACGCCATCTAGTCCCAAGCTAAGCAGAGCTTGTGTTATGGGTACTAGACAACTGATACAAATACATATATACTTTTTTTTTGTAAATACATACATATTATACATAGAAAACACCCAAACTCCGAAACAAATATTTGTAGATCATACAAACATTTGGTCCGACCCGGGAATCGAACCCGAGACCTCACGATCAGCAGTCGCACAAGCCAACCGTGAGACCAACGAGGCAGTTTAATCTGCAAATAAATCTGATATGTGTGTATATTTTGAGATATTAATTGATTTATTTATCTCTTGTTCTAGATATCGTACATGATTACCGAGCGACCAGTAGTCACTTACTTTGATGAGAAGTTTGCAAAATATTTTATAATGAATAGTCGCCGTATAAGTCGCAAGGACCCTCGGTATTATGTCAATCTTTATATTGAAACGCTGATACCTGTAGATAATAAAATAAGGGTAATTACCTAAGCATTTTTTAACGTGCGTTGTCTTTGAAGGTTTTTTTTTAAATGTTATCTATTATTTTCTATAGTAGTAGCGATGGACAGCTTCGGTGAAATACAATTCTAATCAATTCTACAATCTAAATTAATAAAATAATTGGCAAAACCAATACAATACAATAATTGACAGTCCGTCTGGTGGCATATTAAGTACTTTCAATCCGGCCAGACTCTTTGGCGCTGCGTAGAGATGTTGCTTCGCAGTGCATCTTCTACCGCATCTACTATGTGGAGTGCTCCGAGGAATTGTTCTGATAGATCCCTGCCACCTCTTTCCGCCATCGTCCTACGCGACAAAACTTTCATCCCCATCATGTAGATGGTTGGCAGTCTGCCTCGCACAGCCAACCTGTGGAATGAACTGTCGCCTGCAGTATTCTCGGACCAATACGGCCTTCAAACCTTCAAGAAACGAGCGTACTCCTTCTTAAAAGGCCGGCAACGCACCTGTGACGCCTCTTATGTTGCGGGTGTCCATGGGCGGCGGTAATCGCTTACCATCAGGTGATACGACTGCTCGTTTGCCCTTATATTTATTATATTTATTTTATTAAAAAAAAACGAAGTGTCATCGCGTCTATTCATCTCGTGGGTGCCATAAGAGCTGAATAAGGGAGCAAACGATGTATGAAAACAGCGCTGTAAAAAAAAGGAAAACTCAATATAAACCCTGTACTAACACATCTGTCGAACATGGTACAGAAGGCCAAAATATATTTTCTAAGGAGAGGCCCATGTCTAGCAGTGGACTGTTAAAGGCTGTTGTTGTGATAATAATTGGCCCAATCTATACTAATATTATAAAGCTGAAGAGTTTGTTTGTTTGAACGCGCTAATCTCAGGAACCTCTATTCCGATTTGAAAAAGTCTTTCAGTGTTAGATAACCCATTTATCGGGGAAGGCTGTAGGTTATATATCATCACGCTAAGGCCAATAGGAGCTAAGCACCAATGAACAGCGTTTCAAAAACGGGGGATTTTTTTTACGCTACGGGCAATAGAAGATGCAAGCGAGGTTGCATGGGTGAACTATGAATAAATATGTACCTTTAATTAGTTGGTTGAAAGATTGGCAGTAAAATTTTTTAGAACTGTTATCGTTTTTAATAGAAGAGATTATTGGAAACACGAATATTAAAATATGTAATTTTAAAGTGTGTCAACACTGTTACTTTTTCTTCCCTCTGCAGCTTGTGATACGAGTACCGTGCGTACATGTTTCGACTGTACAATTGAAATAATTACTGTGACTGTGCGAATAGTGGTATCTTATTATTACAATCGATTAACTAGCACTACAGTCCACTAGGAATTATCCAAATACTACCAAGGCCTGAACAACACGTTTATTACAATTTACACTGAGTAGCGTCACGATGTTAAACACAACTTACTTTTTCTCGTTACTTCCATTCATTTATCCAATTTATTATTATAAATTTGACTTTCTGTTTGTTATGCTTACACGGCTTAGCCGCTGCACCGATTTTTAATGAAATTTGTCATGGTAATATTTTGATAATTTTTCTTTACCGCGATAATCAACCTACACGCGTGCAGAGCTGTACATATATATTTACTTGATCATCAATAATTCGTCTGTCGTATTCGTATCAATGTGATTAATATAATTTATTCTCTTTTACAGATAGACTTCTATTTTTATCAGTTTCTGACTAACAGATACCGCCCCAGCTTTGTTGAGCTCCACTTCGGATTTTGTGAATTCATAGAAAATGATCGAATATTTGGCTCACAGATGAAACATAACTATGAAAATCTAACTTGTCCCTATCCACCAGTAAGCAGTTTTAATTTAATACAATCACTTTATTCTGTTTTCTGGTAATGAGCTAGCAAGTAGCTAGCTAGCTGTAAGACCTTACCTCCTAGGACAAAGTCGCAATAATTTGTTTTAAAACTCATTTTATTTAAATCACTATTTAGAATCTGGTGGCGCCGGTAAGGCGAGGTTCTTAAGTTTTTAAATTTATATGTATACCAAACAAACTAGGTGTTTCGCCAGGGGCAGGAGTTAGGATATGATCGTGCACCTACCTCAATGTAGACCGTCAGTCGATGATGAAGGTAGATCTTCTCCAGGGGCCCCCGGTGACGTCAGCAGTTCAATCCTGTAGATGGCGAGCTGCTTTGTTGGGACACTCACTTTGTTGTTTAATACATTTACCGACGACACTTCTTATTTGGCGCGGCGTTAAGACTTATAACCACGGGTTATATCGTCCAATTCTTAATTAGTTCAAGGCTGATACTCTCACGAGCGAGGCAAAAAGCACCAGACCAAGGCGGGGCGTTTAATGTAACTGTTTTTCTGTAGTTCATTGTTTTCCTTACACGTTAAAACAAGGCGCCACTTGCAGTCTACTTATCGATGCACGATTGTTATCGGGAAGGGATGGGAAGCGAGCTTAACACCTTGTAAATTAATTATAGATACATTACATAGATGGCGTCACCATTTCCTCCCCACCTTAAAGGGTCACCTTTAAAACATTCATAAGAGCTATATCAAAGCCCCACAAAATTTATCGCGCAATACTAATTAAAGCGGTAAATTAACATAATCTTAAGCGGGACTTAATAACAAATAAAGCGGCAAACTAACATAATCTTAAGCGGAACTTAATACTAAATAACTGGGAACCTTAATGATGTGCAGACTACTGGGTAGGAAGCGGGCATAGGCGCACCACAGGGCGAAGATACGTGCCCTTGGTGGTTTTTACTGAAACCACGCGCACAATACCGTCCTTTGAAGGATGAATTTTATCTACAATCGCTAATGGCCACAAGGGAGGTAAATTATCCGTGATAACGACCACTACGGTACCCGATGTAATCGGTAGAGAAGGAGTATTCCATTTCTCTCTGGTCTGCAAACTGTGCAGATACTCTACACTCCATCTCTTCCAAAAGGACTGCACGAGTTTGTCTAACAGTGAATGTCTGTGAAGCAAACTTAAATTTTTAGAATTAACTTCAGACGCGGGTAGCGAGAGTAAAGGAGCAGTGTGTAAAAAGTGGCTAGGAGTCAAGGCGGTTGGTTCAGCGGGGTCCGAGCTGAGTACGGTAAGAGGCCGCGAATTCAATAAACATTCTATCTGAGTGAGCATAGTAACCAGCTCCTCGTAAGACAACAGCTGTTGACCAATTACCTTAAACAAATGATTTTTAACTACTTTGACCATGCTCTCCCAGCATCCGCCAAAGTGTCCTGCGGCTGGACAATTAAATTTCCAGGTAATGCGATTTTCTGTCAACTCCTCCTCGAAGCGACAGCGGTACTCGTTACTATTAAGGAACTTGTATAAATCGCGTAAATAAGAGTTCGCGCCGACAAAATTAGTTCCTCTATCGGAATGCATGAATTGAACTGGACCTCTACGAGACAAGAAACGTTTTAAGGCAGCCAAAAAACTGACGGTACTTAAATCCGTGGCCACTTCTAGATGTAACGCACGAGTCGTTAAGCATGTGAAAACGCATATATAGGCTTTGAGAGCTTTCGTACCTCTACGGCGTATCGGAGTGTAAGCTATAGGTCCTGCGTAATCACAACCCGTGTGAGTAAATGGTTTAACAACTTGTCTCGTGCGACAGTCAGGCAAGTCAGCCATGAGCGGATATGTCGAACGCGGGCGAGCGCGTAAACAAATATTACATTTGTGAATCATGTGACGTATAGTACGACGAGCGGACAAGATCCAATACCTTTGTCGAAGTAGGGACATGAGCAATTCAGGCCCTGCATGTAGATATTTTTTATGATAATAATCAATAAGTAAATTGATTACGTGATCCTGCCGAGGCAAGAGTACTGGATGTTGCTGTGAGAAATTCAAATCAGCATTGGTGAGACGGCCTCCAACTCTAAGTAGGCCATCACATAAGAACGGCCTTAGTTTATTAAGAGCCGGAGAGAGCGATGTGTCACCCTTTAAATTCAAAATTTCCTTTTTAAAATGCCTTTCTTGGAGAATTTGAAGCAATTTATTTTCTGCAAATTCCAAGTCAGTCGCGGTGATAACAGCCGATTCACGGCGATTTAATAATTTTGCAAATCTACAAATATAAACTATAACACGTAAAAGTTTACTCCATGAGGACATACGACAAGCAGCTTCATAAATAACACAGTCATCGCTAGGTGCTGAAATCACGTATAAAAGTGTTTTCTGTTCAGGAACATCCACGTCGTTCATACCGTCGTTGAGGCCTTCAATGGGCCACTGTGAAGAATTTAAATTAAGCCATGAGGGCCCTTGAAACCACAAGGGATGGTCCTTCAACTTGGAGGGGGTAACTCCGCGTGACAAACAGTCGGCTGGATTTTCAGACCCCGCGACGTGATGAAACCTTTCAGCAGGAATACTTTCTGTAACTTTAATGACTCGATTGGCCACAAAGGTTTGCCATCGATGTGGCGAACTCTTGATCCAATAAAGAGCGACCTTGGAATCACTGAAAGCGTAGACGCTTATTGGAAAGCGGGTTTGATAATTATCTAATACAGTGCGTAATAACTTTGCCAGTAGGACTACCGCACAGAGCTCCAGGCGAGCAACCGTATGAGGCGTAGAAGGTGCGACCTTTGATTTAGCGCATAATAGGCGTACCATATTTCCAGCAGCAGAGCTAACGTGAATGTAAATTACTCCACCGTAAGCTCGTTCGCTAGCATCAGCGAACCCGACCAAGGTCACCACACAGCCATCCATCACTCCTACATAGCGCGGAATATTTATATCATTGAGCAGTGGGAGCTCTGAGCAAAACTGACGCCACACCTTTACTAGATGCACAGGCGGTGTATCATCCCAATCCATTTTAAGCTGCCATAGCTGTTTGATAAGCAGCTTTGCATACAAAATGGTTGGCGCTACGAAGCCCATTATGTCCCAAAGTCTAGCAATAGTGGACAGGATGGTGCGTTTAGTACATCTAGCATCAGAGTCCATTGGTTCAATTTTGAAATAAAAGTTATCTTGGTCTGTGGACCAGCGAAAACCCAAGATCTTATGCTGCGTAGCCTTATCAAACTCAACCTCAGCAGGAAGCCTGTGCGATTCGGGAAGTTCATTGAGGACTGCTTGTGAACTGCTGTTCCACTTTACAAGGTCCCATTGTGCACCTTTGAAAAGGGCAATCAATTCCTTCGCAGTGTCCACCGCCTCCCTCTCGCTATTTGACGAGTATGCGATATCATCCATATACAGATATGATGATGCGACTTCACTGGCACGAGGATACTTAGCACCGTCATCAGCTATAAGCTGTTGCACAGTGCGGAGCGCTTGAAAGGGACTTGATTTTAAGCCGAAACAGACTCTGTTAAAATGAAATAACAAGAGCGGTTCGTCTGGGGAAAAGCGGTAAAGAATTCTTTGATAACGTCTATCAGATTCGCGAATCATGATTTCTAAGAACATTTGTTTACAATCAGCGGTCATCGCTACAGCGTGTAGGCGGAAATTTAAAATTATTTTAAATAAATCCCCTTCTAGGTTCGGCCCACTGTGCAACACCTCATTAAGCGAGATGCCAGAGGTAGTCTTACAGCTTGCGTCGAGCACCGGGCGTAGCTTAGTGCTAGTCTTATCTTCGCGGAGAACCCCATGGTGCGGGATCACATAAGTTGGTAATAAACCATTGGATTCTCGTTGAGTATCAGGTACGATCGATAAAATGTCCTTAGATATGTAATCATTCATGACGTCATCGTAAGCGGAGCGTAATTTGGGAGAAGCTTCAAGCTTCTTCTCTAAGCAAAGGAACCGTTTGCGTGCAATATTAAAGGAATCACCAAGTAGCCACACGTCTTTATCAAACGGAAGAGCGACGGTATAACATCCAGACGACGCGTTACGTTCCGTAGTCGAGCGGTAACATTCTTCACATTCAACATCAGCGGGATGCTGAACGGGCGAACCGGGTACCTCTTCCAGGTCCCAGAAGCGAGTAATTAAGTTATCCATAGGTTCTTGAACTATGGCACAGCAAGACGTAATGCATGCCGGGCGGTTGCTTAGTGTAGGTACAGTCCCCATAAGGACGTAGCCTAACACGGTATTAATAGCGGGGGGTGCCGACGGTTCACCAGAAACTACATCAGGCAAAATAAGATGCGGGAATAAAGAAGCGCCGATCAAAACATCGATTTTATCGGGCTCAGCGAAGCGTTCGTCTGCCAACTGTATTTTATTTAAGTATGGCAGCGCGGACACATTTACAAATGCGGTAGGTAAGTCGTCGGTAATTCGATCGACTACCAAAGAATTTATATTATATTTAACGTTACTATTAAAGCGAGAAAATATGTCTAAAGTGACTGTCCCGTCAGATGTCCTCTCCGTCCCCCCAAAACCTCTCACAGTAGTACGCTGAATGTTATTCGGGCGCAATTCCAAACGATCACAACATTCTCTTGTAATGAAGTGACTTTGCGAAGCGGAATCAAGCAATACTCTCACTATCTGCTTATCACCTCGACTATCGTACGTTACTACCTGCGCAGTAGCGAGCAAAACAGTAGTGGGTGTTTTACATTGCGTCGTATCACTGCGAGTGGCATCCGAGACGCTAGGACGCGGAGCGGCAATGAACGTCGAACACGACGCGATGTCCATTTGCGTGAGCGCAGTCGAGTTTTGTTTAGTAGGAGCCGACACGAATGCAGGCGCTGTCACTGACGTCATCGGCTCGCCTGCAGACCGTGCGACCCCGGCGTTGTGTATTGGCACAGCAGCGTACGTTCTCGCAGCACCAGCGCTGGGTACGAGGTTTACTTCCCGCGTAAAGTGTAAAAGCGAATGATGTCTTTGTTTACAAACACGGCAGCTTGACGTGGATTGACAGTTACTTATTTTGTGTTTATTACTTAGACAATTTATGCAACCATTAACATTTTTAACGGTTTGATAACGTGCATGGGGAGTCATTTTATTAAAATCTGGACATTTAAACAAATGTTGATGCGTACTATTAGTGCAGAGGCACTTGATGGCGGTAGCAGTTTCGACCGTACTAACGTATGCGTTATATTGCGGGGGCGATTTTTTATTAATATTATTGATGCGTGCAATCTCAACTGGTCTCTTCGCGCTGCTAGGAGCGACAGCAGGCGCACGCTGCAATATTTTACTTTGATTATTTATAAAATGAACTAAATTATCAAAGGTAGGTATCTCTGGCTGGTTACTGTTTTCGAAAGTGTAAACAGTATCAGAATCTAATTTTGTCAAAGCGATTTGTAAAAAGATTAAATCCAACAAGTTATTTATTTTTAAAGTATGTAAGGCACGAACAGCATTCACAAACTTGTCGTTGAAAATATCAAAATTATTCGCAGTAGCGGAATTTATCGGTTTAAAATCAAGTATTTGTTGTAAATAGGTAGCCGCGAGTGTGCGTTTATCCTCATACCTATTCACGAGCGTGTTAAGTAATATTTTATAATTTTCTGCAGAAGGCACAATGCTTGAACAGGCAGCTCGAGCTTTGCCAGTCAGTGTGCCTAACAAATAATGAAGCTTTTCATAGTCCGAAAGAGATGGATTATCATGTATAGTACATTTAAAATTTGCGAAGAACAGTGGCCATGAGCGAATGTCACCGTTAAAACTCATCAACTCAATCGGCGGTAATTTTATTTTACTTTTCGGCGTCATATTTGCGGTTGGTTTCCCTACAAGAGTACAAGATGCAATTACTTGTTTGACTCGACAGTATAGCGTTTCAAAGGAGACAAGAGATTTATAATCGGGTTTAGCGGTTGGAGACGCCGACAATAAGCATATGTTATATTCATCTAAGACCTTATTGAATTCCGTGCGAATTACATCAATATTACTACTCGAGGAGAGAAACTTCTCTGTCGAGGCTTCGTCGGTCACTCCCGCAGACAAATCATAAACGTTTTGTAGGCATTCGAATAAAGCATTACGTTTAGCTTCCAACGTTAGTAGTGAAATTTTGTTTACGTTTGTATCGGGGCCCGAGTTCGCTTTCGACATTTTGAATACAGCCAAAATGTATATAAATATATATAAATGCAAAATAAACGCAAAAGAATACCTTGAAAATAAATTACAATATATGTATGTAGGTAGTAGGCAAACCTTATCTACGCGGGCTGTGGCTGAATGTTCTTATTCTACCTTATATTATTTATAAAAATGGACTTTATAAAATGGAATGATAGATTAATTATTTTGCTTTTAAATAATTTGAAGTATGCTGCGGATGATAAATATGGATAGAGAGAATCTACCTTTTATATGTTATTTATTTAGCAAAACTGGATTATTTAAATTACCGAAGTATGTACGTGACGCGCTGCGTAGGCGTCGCCGTACCTACCTAAGTACTCTTTTTTGGGTTAATATATCCTAAAAAGGGCGGGTTTTCTCCTACTAGGTGACCCTGTAGGGGCGAAATGGATTCGCATCCAGGACTGAATAACCAAAAGAATGGTTTCATCCGTCTCGAAGGACCACAATTAATGGTGGCGCCGGTAAGGCGAGGTTCTTAAGTTTTTAAATTTATATGTATACCAAACAAACTAGGTGTTTCGCCAGGGGCAGGAGTTAGGATATGATCGTGCACCTACCTCAATGTAGACCGTCAGTCGATGATGAAGGTAGATCTTCTCCAGGGGCCCCCGGTGACGTCAGCAGTTCAATCTTGTAGATGGCGAGCTGCTTTGTTGGGACACTCACTTTGTTGTTTAATACATTTACCGACGACACTTCTTATTTGGCGCGGCGTTAAGACTTATAACCACGGGTTATATCGTCCAATTCTTAATTAGTTCAAGGCTGATACTCTCACGAGCGAGGCAAAAAGCACCAGACCAAGGCGGGGCGTTTAATGTAACTGTTTTTCTGTAGTTCATTGTTTTCCTTACACGTTAAAACAAGGCGCCACTTGCAGTCTACTTATCGATGCACGATTGTTATCGGGAAGGGATGGGAAGCGAGCTTAACACCTTGTAAATTAATTATAGATACATTACATAGATGGCGTCACCAGAATCTAAATAAAAATATATATAAAATAATAAATATTCTCAAGTACACGAGCAAATGAGTTTATTTTGCAATGATTAATAAACGCAACACAGTATCTCCACAGTTTAAGTTAGGTTACACGGTTAAGGAATTTTCTACTGTTAAGATATACGTAGAAAAATACGTCCACAAGTGTTATATTTAACTGACTTGAAAAAGGAGGAGTTTCTATGTTCATTTGTGTGTGTTTTTTTAATGTACTAAAGAGGTCTAGTAGTAAATAAAATAAATAATAATTTATTTCCAATAAAAGACATACAAGTGGGTATACTGTACACTAAAGATCAAACGTCGACATCCGTTATGCAATGAACCAAAACGTTTTTAGAAACTGGCACTCATGATAAGAATAAACTTGTGTTATGAGCACGTGTCCACTTCCACCAATAAAAAATAATTACAAAGACGGACAGTTAAAACAATAGACAGCATGGGTGCTTCAGTAGTGTCCACCTCGAAGAAATAAACTTATTTTGTGACCGCAGTTGTGAAGAAAATATAATCGCAATGAAGAACACATTTTTATACATTTTCATTTAATTTGTACTTTTCATATATTTATTTATTAATTCTTTCAGATGCAATACAACTTCACAAAAATGTCAATACCGTTTATACCCAAAAATTTCCCATTTCCACGAGGACGCATCTATGCAAATGTCACAACGCAAGAAAATGATAAAAAAAGATTAATTGTGAGTTGTTATATTGACATGGAAATAAAAAATTTCAATACTAATAGCATGTAAATAATAGTTTTTCTTTTATAATATTAATCGGATAATGTTTTCAGAGGTTCTATGAAAATAAAAAAAAACATTTTACACATTTTTATTATTATTTCCACCTTTTGAAAGACCTCGTTCAGAAATTAATTGTAGTTTTTTTTATATATTATAGGGTAAAACCGGGATACATGCCGCAACGGGATAAATGCCACATTTACAAAAAATCTAACTTCCCAAATTCGTAACTAAAAATTAATTGTATAAGTAGGAGCCGCTGTCACCCTGCATCTATTTTATACACTAGCTGTCGTGCTTTGTGGATATTTTTCTCCTGGGTGAACTTCAATAACACGTCGAAAATTTTAAGTTACTATTTTAACGTTGTATAACTTTATAAGTAGTAATAAATTATGTTATATTTTTTATTACGTCAATACACTGGTTCATGAAATATGCACCTAGATGTAAATTATTGCTATTTTGTTTTTAAAAACAATATTAACAAATAAGAATATTAAATATTTCAGACATCTGACACACAACGGTCTTCTAGTCCCAAACTAAGCAGCGCTTGTACTGGGGGTAAAAGACAACTGATAAAAGTATGTAAATGTGCTTTCAAAAGTGACTGTACATTTTAAATATTTTTTTAATCGACCGCAAAGAGTTTATACTTGGACCTAATTGTGTTTTTTTTTTTTTTTATATATATATATTAGCTGCGCCAAAATGACTCTGCTCAGCCTGATGGAAAGCATGAGCAGATTCCAAGAGTGGTGGTCACCATCCTCAATGCGAATAAGGACATTGCAGCATGGAGACCCACACTATGGCCGCCTAGTGAGATGCTTTTTTACACCCCGCTTAAAGGACCCGGGATCATAGTGGGAGGGAAACACGTGCTCTGGAAGTGAGTTCCAGGTTTTGATCGCTCGGCATAGAAAGGAGGAACCGAAGCGATGAGTGCGAGATCGAATGTCTATCACTCTGAAGCGGTGACTTCCAAGGCCGGCACGTGTTGTTCTGTAAAGGAAGGGTGAGCGGGGGACCAGTTGGAAGAGCTGTTTACAATGCGGATTGCTCGTCGCTGCAACCGGTCGAGAGCGTCAAACAGGTACTGTGCGGCACCATCGCAAAGATGAGAACAGTACTCCACGCACGAACGATCCTGGGTCTTGTAAAGAAGACACAGATGCCAAAACCGTCAAAACCGACAAAAACCGTCTCACCTTGTTTAAGACACCTAGCTTCCGCGAGGCCGCTTTAGTGACGCTCTCAACGTATTCTCGTGGGTTGAGATCTCGACAGATATCCATGCCCAGTATATCGAGTTTACCTTGTAATGGCATTTGAGTGTTCTGAAAAGTGGGAAGGGGAAGGAATGGAGACTTTTTGGCAGAGAACGCGCACACCTGTGTTTTCTTGGTGTTGAACTCGACCAGATTCTCACAGCCCCATTGAAAAATGCGGCCCAGAACATGGTCGAGTTGAACGACAAGCTCCTGTCGTTTTCCCTCGATATCTGCAAGTTTGGCCGCAGGGTGTCCGAAATATCGCCCATGAACTGTACTATCGTCTGCATAGCAATGAATGTTGCCAAGGGCTAACATATCATTGATATGCAGAAGAAACAGCGTGGGGGACAGGACGGAACCCTGCCGTGGTACCCAAATCATTAAAGAAAACCAGAAAGAGCAAAGGACCTAAATATGTTCCCTGATGTACCCCTAAAGAAATGTTTTCTCTACTGAAAGCCCTTAAGATACTCCAATTATGATCAGTTCTTCAAATATGATTCGCACCAACGGAGTAACGATTCATGGACTCCAATACCTTCTAATTAAGCAATTAGCAGGTAGAGATTCACTAAATCAAAGGCTTTTTTAAAGTCCTTGTGCATCCCATTCACTTCTCAACCCATATTCAATTTAGATAATCTATACTAATATATAAAGCTGAAGAGTTTGTTTGTTTGTTTGTTTGTTTGTTTGAACACGCTAATCTCAGGAACCGCTGGTCCGATTTGAAAAATTCTTTCGGTGTTGGATAGTCCATTTATCGAGGAAGGCTATAAGGTATATATCATCACGCTACTACTAATAGGAGCGGAGCAACAATGAAGAATGTTTCAAAAACGGGGGAAATTTTCACGCTACGGGCAATATAAGGCGCAAACGACGTTGCGTGGGTCAGCTAGTATAGATATAAGATAAAAAAAAACAACTTTAAGAAGGACACTAAATTGAAATTTTAAAATTAGAATTTGGGGTCCAAATAGAAAAAATAATCATCAAAATCGGTTCACCAAGCCGAAAGTTATGAGGTAACAAACATAAAAAAATACAGTCGAATTGATAACCTACTCCTTTTTAAGTCGGTGTAAAATGCAAAATGAAATGAACCCATGATTCCCTCTCGGACCGCGGTAGCGGTCAGTCGTACGCTCAATAATATACCTACTTATAATTTTTAATCGTTTACCGCAGTATTTGGCTCGATTGTGTATCTATGAGATAGAATAGAACGGCGTTGATGAACCAGACTTGCTTTCGCCACGCGCGTAGTTCAAGTTGCGTAACCCATTGTAACAGTGAACCTATTCTTATTTATCTCTTTTAATAAAAGGAAAATATGGCAGCGTTGAGAACACCCCCTGGTAAACAAACCATTCCACAACATGTATCATCAGAAAATGATATCGCAAATCTCGATCCTGAGACTACCATGAGCTTTGTTGGACGAAGACCAAAAAGACCTAGGAAGGAAGATAAGGAGAAGTCTCAGGATACTACCTTAAAGGAGGAGATACTAGCGTTGCTGACGAACTGGAAGAAAGATCAGGATGCCACCTTGAGTAAATTGTGCGCAGACATGACTGAACTCAAACAACAAAATTGTAACATTCAAGCCACTAGTGATGAACTGGAAAAGTCCATTAAGTTTATGTCCTTACAATACGAAGACCTTAGAAGCAAACTTCTAGACATGGAACGTGAACGCCAGGAAAACTTATCCTACATCGTGACACTAGAGAATACAATAGAGGACATGGAGAGGAAGCTCAAGTCCACAGTTGTTGAATTTCGTAATTTACCTCAAGAAGTAAAGGTCGAGACACAACAAAACCTCTGTGAACTTGTACAAAAAACTTGCAGTTCAATTAATACTCCTATACAGACGTCCGAGATAAAGGACATATTTAGAGTTGCTACTGGGTTGGGCACCTCTGTGGTTGTTGCTGACCTGACCTCGGTTCTGATTAAAAACAAGATATTAAGTGGTATAAAGGAATTTAACCAGACACACCCCAATAATAAGTTATCTTCAATAACAATCGGATACCCAGGTCCCGCAAAACCGATATACGTCGCAGAGAGTCTTACAAAAAAAAATAGAAAATTATATTCCATGGCTCGTGAAATGGCTAAAACCCTGGACTACAAATATTGCTGGACTAAAAGTGGTAATATCTATATGAGGAAGAATGACGGTGACACACGATTAGTAATTAGAAAAGAAAGTGATTTAACTATACTGAAGAAAAAATGACTAAATGCAATAATTTTATTTCACTTACATACAATATTATATTACATTAAGTTTGAGTGTGCCACTTGCCTTAAGCTGTTTATAGTGGTAAAACCGCTTATCTATCGTGTGTTACGGTCATTTGTATATTTACCCACATTTCACTTTTATACTTTTATATTTACTTTGTATCTGTGTCATTACACTAAAACCCGAAACTTTTACACTTTACACATACAACAATTAGATAAGCATACTTGTATACACTACTCTAAACTATTTACATTATTCATGCAACTACAAATCCGAGTGTTGATCTGTTTGGGTTGTTGGTTTATTTACCCGCAAGCTACAGATATCATTATAATAGTTGCCGTTTTTCTTATTAATATTTTACAAATACAAAAAGCAAATTCCTCTAATACAAATCGACACACTTGTAAACATTGCACTAAATTATTTACATTATTCATAACACTAATAATCCGAGTGTTAATCTGTTTGAGTTATTGTTTGTTTATTTACCCACAAACTACTAGAATTATTATAACTGCTCTTTTTCTATGGCTTTTTTCGTCTGGTGAAAAATCCTATGTGTTAGGTATGCGTATGGGCGGGGTTTGTGCGGGAAGGTTGTTACGTACTCTTTACTGTAACGATACGTCCTGCTTATTGAGTGGTCGGTTTCGAGTGCGCTGGAACTATTGTGATATGACTGTGGTAGATGGAACGCATTATCTGTTTAATAATACTACATTAGCAACTAGCTTTGGTCAACGTAATAGATATTTTTTGACGCCTGATGACTTCCGGGTTGTTATGGACTATCCTATAAATAGTTTATATGCCTGTTGCTGCGCCCTGATAGTAATTTTTTTCAAAATTCGCAGCAATTAATGATTTAATGTCTAACTTGGACGGTGTTTCATTCTGTGAATCGTTAACTTGTGATCTGAATACTTGTAGAACGCAATTACCTACCTTTTCTCCATGCATTAATATATTAACACAAAATATACGTAGTATAGGCGCAAATTACTTGGAACTGTTAACCCTGTTAGCAAGATTAGACAGAGACGTCGATATTATTGTACTGTCTGAGTGCTGGCTTTCCTGCAACCCGGACATTCCTCAACTCGACGGATATGTCGCGCACAAAACTTTGGTAACACGTAATAAAAATGACGGAGTCATTATTTACATTAAGTCAACGTTGCCTAATATTAGAGTGAGCGAACCAGATCTTTCTGACGCGAGTTGTTTAATGGTCTCTGTGGGTTTGGAAGTAGCTATCATTGCAGTTTATAGACCATACGCCTTTAAAGACCCTACACCTTTTTTACAATCACTGGACTGTCTTCTTATTAATGTAAAATGTTATAGAAACATTATTCTTTTAGGAGACATTAATATCGACATTGCCCAAGGTCACGTATCCTCTTACACAATGGATTATCTTGATACACTTGCTCAACATGGACTCTTCCTAGGGCATGACCTGCCAACACACGGTTATACATGTCTCGACCATATAAACTTGAAGACCACACTATCATCTAAGGTGTTTGTATTGGAAACGACTGTTACAGATCACTTCGCAGTGCTTCTTACCATGTCCCTAAAAATGCCTAAAAATAAAATTATTTCTACCTTTACTAAAATTGACGATAGCAATCTTTCTGATAGCCTTCGTAATGTTAACTTTGCACCGGTCTACGACGTTAAAGATCCCGATATAGCAGTGAAACTTTTTATTGAGCCTATTCTCTCTATCATAACACGTAATACTCAAATTATCAAATTGTCTCGTAGGCGAAGTCCTATTAAACCATGGATTACCCAGGGGCTTCTCAAGTGCATTCGACATAGGGACGACTTATATAAAAAACTAAAAAAGCGACCCACGGATGAAATATTGTCAATCAGTTATAAGCGATAACGCAATTATTGTACAAATTTATTAAGAAAAGCAAAAAGAGATTACGAACAGTTAGAATTTAAAAAAGCTGGCAACAACTCTAAACAGTTGTGGCAGGTAATACAATCAGTCACTAATAGACGTAAACCTAAATCGAGTGCGATAGACCTATTTGAACATGGTAAAGATCATCAACAGTCAATGGACAGCATTAGCACGTATTTTGCGGGCATAGGTAGGCAACTTGCAGAGAGCATTTGTGGGGCTTCTCCCTACTTATCCGGTAACGCCCAACCTAATTCCAAGGATTCTTTTGTCATGCTTGAAACTGATGAGACAGAGGTTGAACGATTAATCATGTCCCTAAAGAGTAACAGTGCTGTCGGATGGGACGGCATATCATCCGGGTTTTTAAAGAAGTATAAAGCTATTGTTGTCCCCCCTCTTACATACATTTGTAATCTGAGCATTATAACAGGCAAATTCCCTACACTGTTTAAAAGAGCCCTACTTCATCCTATTTACAAATCGGGTGATCGAGACCGTGTCGAAAATTATAGACCCATATCAATACTGCCAGCAATGTCAAAAATTTTAGAAAAAATTATCAACTCCAGGCTTATTAACTATCTAGAAAATCGTAATCTACTATCTATTAATCAATTTGGGTTCAGAAAGAATCTATCTTCTGAAGATGCTGTACACAATCTGGTGGATTTAATAGTCAGAAAACTTGACAGTGGCCAGAAGTGCGTTGCATTATTTTTGGATCTCACTAAAGCTTTCGATACGGTCTCGACAGAAACACTCGTGTGTAAGTTGGAATCTCTGGGTATTAGAGGAACTCAACTGTCTCTGTTCCGTAGTTATCTGTTGGGCAGAACACAGTTGGTAAAAATTGGTTCTCATATTAGTTCTGAAACACCTATAACTTACGGTGTCCCTCAGGGAAGCATTTTAGGCCCAAGCTTGTTCCTAGTCTACATAAATGATCTGTGCAACATTGAACTTGATCATGGAGCAATGTTCTCATATGCTGATGACACGGCATTGGTTTTCTCATCAGACGATTGGGAGGATACATACCGCTTCGCTCAGAGAGGTTTCGATGCTGTCGGTGGATGGTTACGAAATAATCTACTAACACTAAATATTGCCAAGACCAAAGCAATTGACTTTTCTATCCGCTCCGCAAATCTGTTGGACGATTCCTTACGAATTACGGTTGGCTTGTCTGATGATGAATCCTATTTCATAGAAAAGGTAACCTGTATTAAATATCTAGGTGTCATTATTGACAATAACCTAACCTTCAAAAATCATATAGGATATATATCAGGTAGAATACGTAAACTTATCTACATATTTAAAGAACTTCGACACTCCGCCGACGCTCACGTTTTAAAAATTGTATATACAGGTCTATGTCAATCCATCCTGAATTATTGCATTGCTACATGGGGTGGTGCAGCTAAATCTCACACCTTACAGATTGAGCGCGCGCAAAGAGCTGTGCTAAAGGTTTGCTGTTTCAAGCCTCGCTTGTACCCTACTAAGGCGCTATATGAATATTGCCAAGTCCTCACTGTGAGACAGCTTTTTGTAAAAGCTTGCGTGCTCAAACAACACTCTCAAACCTACTACATCCCTGAAGATACTCGTCGCGGCCATCTTGTGATCGTATCATTAAAAGTTAAAACATCATTTAGTCGTAGATTCTTTACTTTTCTGGGCCCCTACTTGTATAAAAAACTGCACAGAATTTTAAATCTTTATAGTCTAAATATGCACCAATGTAAAATCATTATATCAGAATGGCTCTTGAGGAACTCATACAGAGAGACGGAAGATCTTCTTATTGTCATACAGTGATACAATAAGGCAATAATACACACACACACACACACACACACACACACACACACACACACACACACACACACACACACACACACACACGCACATGCTACTTTTATTAATTACTGCTGCCGCCTTTTCTTGCTAAATCCTGTTTATTTTTATTTAAAAAAATCGTTGTATTTCCTTGTGCAACATCATTGTAACCATTTTATCAATTTATTATTGTGAAATAATTAGTCGTGATCCGAGTGGGGACCTGGTGTCCTGTAACACAGGTTGTTAATACCTACTTCAGGCACCAGCGATCCACAACCGAAATTGTCATAACTTTTATGCTATTATGTAACCTCATTTTATTGTATTGTATTTCGGTTTTGGTGAGCAAATAAATCATATTATTATTATTATTCTCTTTATTACAATTATAAATACATATTAATTACATTTTTAAATATAAATATAAAAAACAAATACATTTAAAAATATAAAAAATAGTAAACCACCGACTTCGGGTACAGGGACCAAGAAACCGGTGGTTAGGGCTCCAAAGATAGGAACCTCCTCACTATACGTGCCGTGTCAAGAAGGACTGCCTTCTGCATCAGACCCTTGATCCAGCCCTCTAACGTGAGCCTCTTAAGGTGTTGGTCGAGGCTCTTGGCTATCAATCCGTGAGCAGAAACGACTATCGGAACAATGATCGCCGAATCCACATTCCACATATCGACAATCTCGTGAGATAAATCCAAATATTTTATTTGTTTTTCTTTTTCGATTTTCACGAGATTCTCGTCATGAGGAACGGCGATATCGACAATAATTGCGCGGCGCTCCAATCGATCTATCACCACAATATCAGGCTTATTGGCAACAATAGTCCTATCTGTGATAATAGATCGATCCCAATATAACGTAGCACGACCATTCTCGAGAACTGGGTCGGGCACATATCTGTAGTATGGCACCTCTGAACTCACAAGATGGTATTTAAGGGCAAGTTGTTGATGTACAATCCTGGCTACTTGGTTGTGTCTGTGCAAATATTCGCCGTTAGCAAGACGAGAACAACCAGAAATAATATGCCTGATAGATTCTCCAGGACGGTGACATGCCCGACAGATGTCGACCGTACCATCCTTCAGGATATATTTCCGATAGTTATTCGTCATGATAACTTCGTCCATAATCGCACAAACAAAACCTTCGGTTTCTCCGAAGAGATCACCATACCGTAGCCAGGACGTAGATGCTTTAAAATCTATATCAGGCCCATTAAGGGCCCGATAAAATCGACCATGAAGTTCTTTGCCCTTCCATACCTCCCTGCGATCATTAGTACTAAGTACTACAGGTTTGCGCCAATTCTCTTTAGCCAAAGCGAGCGGAGTGAGTCCGGTATCCACTGTAACTACACTGCGATGCACTCCCACATCAGTATGAATGAAATATTCTCTAAGATTGTATATCTCGCGATTGTGTAGGGTCTTGGCATTTAATAGACCACGACCCCCAAGCTTTCGCGGGATATACAATCTCATAACCGATGAACGTGGGTGATGCATTCGAAATGCAGTCAGCAGTGTACGGACTCTCCTGTCTATGGCATCTAATTCGGTCTGAGTCCATCTAAGTATACCAAAGGAATACATCAGAACCGGCATGACCCAACCATTGTAGGCTCGCACCTTGTTACCGCCTGATAAAAGACTTTTAAGTACTTTTTTCAGGCGGCCAAAGAAGCGTTCCCGCAACGCCTGTTTCATGTCAGGTTCTGGTATTCCTAAGGACTGTGAAAAACCTAGATACTTGTAGGTTTCGGTTGCAGACAGAGATCTCAGTCTTGTAGAATCCGAAAGCTCTGTTCCTTCAGATTCCACAATCACACCTTTCTTTACATACATGACTGCACACTTGTCTACACCAAATTCCATCTTGATAGAATTACTAAAGTTTTCAGTGACTTTTAGTAACGCTGTCAATTGTAATTTAGTGGGGGCAAGTAGTTTTAAATCATCCATATAAAAAAGGTGAGATATAACTTGATCATCTTTCTGCAACCTATAGCCTAACCCTGAATCCTCCAACAGAGCGCTTAGAGGGTTCAAAGCTAGACAAAACCACAAGGGACTCAGACTGTCACCTTGAAAGATGCCCCGCTCGATGTTTATAAGTACGTCGTTTACCGCAGTCTGCCGACATCCAGGATAGCGAAGTACTGTTCTCCATTGCCCCATACACGACTTTAAGAACGTGCACAGAGTTGTATCAATTTTATACAACTCCAGCACCCTCAAAAGCCATGTATGTGGAACAGAGTCATAAGCCTTCTTGTAATCTATCCAACATGTCGCCAGACTCTTACGATTACGACGCACTTGTTGGCTAATGGTCATGTCTATGATAAGGAGCTCTTTAGTGCCACGGGACCCACTTCTACATCCATTCTGAGAAACGGACATTATCAAATTATTATTAATATGTGTAGCAATTTTGAGTCTCAGAATAGATGTCAGAAGTTTATACATGGTGGGTAAACATGTTATGGGTCTAAAATTTTTGGGATCCATGGCACTACCAGATTTATAGAGTAAGTGAGTTATACCGGTAGTTAAAAATTGGGGTAAAGAACCCGAATCCACTGCAGCTTGGTATTGAGATGCCAAACACGCATGTGAGCTTCGGAACCACTTAAGCCAAAAGTTGTGCAGTCCGTCTGGACCAGGTGATTTCCAGTTTGGTAATGAACGAACTGCACAACCAATGTCATCTTTACTAATAGTGATGGGTTCCATAGATGTTATGGACTCACATGAGCGCTCGACATCCCGATACCAATCACCTTCTGTATGAGTGACAGGCGCTGACCAGATATTACGCCAAAATGTATTTGTGAAATTTTCGTCTGGAAAGCGCCCCTCACCCACACGCGGACTTGGTTCCTCCCATTTCCGGTACACCCACTTCTCATTTCTTTGGAACATTCGATTCTGGATAAACCGATCTACTCGTTTTCTATACCGTCTTATCCTGTTTGCCCATGCATAAACTTTTTGCTTCAAGAAGTCAATGCGCTCTGTGACACTCGACATGTACTGTTGAGGACTTATAGTAGTCCCCAAGAATGCCTGTTTCACAAAGCGCATGACTCTTGGCCGCGTATTACCTGATTGAAACGTAATTAATTTGCCAATGAGTGTCCTGGTCTCAGCAATACGACGTTCTATTCTGCACTGCCAAGCTGGCACCTTATTTTTTGGTCGAGTAGTAGTGATTCGTTCAACAAATTTAACACCAGCTACTCGACAAACTGCAATAGCTGCACAGTACAAAATAGAATGTGTATCACTAAGATCTTCGCTATTACCAAAATAATCTGGTAACAACGAATTCAGGGCACTCACCAAGGCTAAATTACGTTTATGAATGGGCAAACGGGGTAACCGGGGTCTGTTATTATAATCAACATGCCGGTACTCCTGAATCGCATCCTCCAAAGCTCTCCTTATCCTATCATTACATTGGGTACTTACGGTCATAACTTCACTCTCCACTTGTTCATCAACATTCTCATTGTGTGGTAATTGTGGTGTAGTAGCTACCAAATCCACAGAATGTGACGAAGAAGGGACAGTCAAAGTACTCCGTACGTCAGAGCGTATCCTCTCAAGTACCACATCATCCAGCAGGTGACAACGCTGTATAGCTCGTACTTGATCCGACAATCGCTGTGCAGATACGTTGACGGCTGGCTCAAGCTCCTGAAACAGAGAGACTAGTCGAACACGGTACGCAGTAAGATTCGTTCCCAACTCTGTAGCCCGAAAATATGCCCGCATGACATTCTCATTAATGGAATGTGTCCACTTCATGCGGCGCACAGCACCACCGGTAGCGGGGACCCTGTTCGAGGTCAGTGGTCCTCGAGATCCCAAGCTGGACGGTGGCCGGCCTCTCCCCTGCCGACGTACTGGTGTTGGCGACGTCGGCGGAGAGAAAAACTCGTCGCTTGAGGAAGAGCTCGACGCCTCTGCACTAGCCGGAACTTCTATTATTGCTTCCGGAGACGGTAAGGCGGAGCGGAGCGACGAGTCCGGGGATGGTAATTGTGCTCTTACTCTAGCTCTTGTTATCATAAGAATTTCTTGAAAAAAATCATTGTTGTGACATGACGTTTAAAACGTCATGTCTTACACAACAGCTATTTTCTTTTAAAATGTCTTTTTTATGTGATTTTCTTCTATTGCGGTGCCAATAATACATTATAACAATATGGTAATTTGTTTAGGTTGATTCTGAATGTTTAAAGACTTAGAAAATAAAATAATGAAAAAATGTTTTAGAAATTCTGTCTGCTTTCAGTGTTGCTAGTTTATTATTATTATTATTAACTGCTTGGCTCGTAGAGTTAACCTAAAATGTCACTAAAAAGTTACTTACTACTACGTCTTGGCATAGATATGGGTCACAAATATCCTACACGCTTTTCTAATGCACACACACACTCACATATAAACACACCCATCCACACACTCACGCAGAGACTCAAAGACATATTAACACACAGTACACAGACACATACAGAAAAACATTTATAAAATAAATGACATACATACATATTTATATGTATATAGATGCATCTCATATACTCTCGAATTAGTGGACCACAAGCAATTTATCAAAAGTTAATCCCGCCCACATGCCGACCGCTGTAACTCCTATACGTCTGGATAATCAGCAGTGAACAAACACATTAAGTTATGAATCGGAAAGACTCAGGAAAAATTTGGATTTGTGAGAATTGTCTTAAAATTTTAACACATAGGCTACTATTTGCCGCGATAACCGACATACTCGCGGGCCGAGCCACAGACAACAACTAGCATTTATACACACTTACACACTAAGATATAAAGTCGAAAGTTTGTGAGTGTGTATGTTTGTAACTTACGAGGAGGATCGAACCAAGTGGCGCGCAATTGGAGAGGCCTATGTCCAGCAGTGGACTGCGATAGGCTGATGATGATGATGATGATGTTTGTAACTTCATCACGCAAAAAGTACTGAACGGATTTGGATAAACTTTACAGTAATATAGCTTATGCATTAGAATAACACATAGGCTACTATTAGCCGTGATAACCGACATACATGCGGGCGGAGCCACGGGCAACAACTAGTATTTATATTTACTCGTATATAGATGGATCTTATATACTCTCGAATTGTTGGACTACAAGCAATTTATCATAAGTTAATTCCGTTCACACGCCCACCAATGTAACTTCTATACACCTGGATCATCAGCAGTGACCCACAAACACATTCAGTTAACACACACACACTCGGGAAGTCTCAGGAAAAATTAAACTGTCTTGGAACATGTAACGAAATTCATCAGAAGAAAAGTGGGGTAGTTGAAAATAAAAGAAGTCTAGTTTAATAATTTAAATTTCAAAAATACGGTACTAGCTTACTTGCTTTAAATGTATCATGTTTTTTTTTTTTTATATTTTGCCCTGCCAAAATGACTATACTCTGCCTGATGGAAAGCATAAGCAGAATCCAAGAGTGGTGGTCACCATACTGCGAATGAAGACAATGCTACAGTGCAGCATGGTGACCATCACCATGGCGGGCTAGTGATGCTTCTGCATCGTTGGGCCTCCGGTCTCTCACTCACCAACGAAACACGACAGCACGATCGCTGTCATTTTACGTTGATTTTCTGTGCGAGGGTAGTATCGGCCCGGTCGAGCCGGCCCGTTCGTGCTGAAATCAGCGTGGCTCTACTACCTAGCTTAGCTTAGCTACTTGAATTCTTGATAATTCTCTCGGTCACTTTTACTGGCAGGTAGCTGCTCAGTTCAGACCACTGAGAAGTTTGGTTTTAATTTTTACTTTTTATTTATAATACGTTGCAACACAATGAACGGGAAATAATATGTTCTTTATTTTTAGTCGAAGCTCAGTTTTCCAGGCCCAATTAACCTCAATGAAACTTTAGACTGCTCCGTCTATAAAGTTTAAGGTCAAGTTCGGCTGCATTTGGAAATCTGTTATCATGCCCGGTTCGAGTCATCAGTTTAGTTTTGTTTAATCGTATCAGAGGGCGACTTCAATTGATCATTTCAGAAAAGGGTTTAATTTTAGGGACATAATATTTCAGAGAACAGTTAAAAAACAGTATTACAATTTATGTTCATTTAAAAAAGCCTACATACCATATAGGCTAACAAAAGAACCGGCTTCATAACCTAAGTATAATTTATTGCAATTAGTTTTTTCTATGTTTAATGTTACTACGAGTATTTAATATACCTTCATTATATTTTTTTTATTATTTATTAATTTATAATTACATATAAGTTAGCATATAACAATATTAGTGTTGGGGACCTCCTTTTAAGCAAGGGTAGCTTGTGTCAGGAGATCCCACTCTTCCATAGCAAACATAGTGAAACTTATACATATACATTTATACATGTATGTGTGTGTGTGTGTGTGTGTGTGTGTGTGTGTGTGTGTGTGTGTGTGTGTATGTGTGTGTGTGTATGTGGTATGTGTGTATGTGTGCGTGTGTGTTCGTGTATTTGGGATAAGTGGATTTTGAGATAAGTGGATGAGTGAGCCACTAGCATACGTGCTGTAAAAGCATTTCGGTGTCATCATAAGACAAAGTCTTAATCCAGCTGATCAGTTCTTTTTTGCATTTGGTGTATAGCATAGTATAAATGGATAGCCTCTTATTAATAATGTTATATAATTGAGCAGAACGTTTAAAGTATTGTCTGCCTGCAAAACTAGTTTTTGTGGCAGGGATATCAGCCACACAATACCTCCTTCTTCTAGAGATGAGGCTTGGCCTGAAAGGTATTTTTTTATGCATTCTCAAAACTGTTTGTGTAATATATAATTTTCTAACAGATAGAAGTTCGCAGATTTGGTAAAGTTCGGTGGTGGGGAATGTGATTCTTTTGAAGTACATTACCTTCAGCAACATCCGTTGTGCTCTTTCTACTTCCAGGAATTTTGTTTTGCATGTGCCACCCCATATGGGGATGCAATATGTCAAAACTGACTGCACAAGAGAAATATAGATCTCATTCAATACGTTACGTGATGGACGTGAGTTCTGTTTGTGACATTTCGGAAGTACGTGTCTGAGTGATCTAAAAATCCAGTTAAATTTTCTTATTCTGTTAGTGACACTTTCCAGATGTGGGTGCCAGGACAATTTCTGATCGATGAGTAGGCCAAGATATTTCGATTTAGTTACTTTATTTATGCTAGGACAGTTACAGTTTCTGTTTTGTTGTAAGTTACAGTTATGTACCCTGATGTTAAATTGATTATCGGGTTGTGTGTTATTATATATACCGAAGCAAATAAAGTTGGTTTTCTGTGTATTTAGGGTAAGGAGATTACTTGTCAGCCATCTAGCTACTTGAGACATACCCGCCTCAGCATAATCCCCAACCTCCCGCCAAGAACGTCCCTGGAAGACCAAAGCTGTGTCGTCAGCATAGGAGAAAACCTCAGCATGCCCAATCTCAAGATTACACAGGTCGTTGATGTAAATGAGGAAGAGCGTGGGTCCAATTACACTTCCTTGGGGAACCCCAAAAGATGTTAACGCGTCCTCACTGATAAAGTTTCCGATTTTAACCCTTTGCTTCCTATTAGCCAGATAGCTTTTAAAAAGATTGAGCGCAATTCCTCTAATGCCAATCCGTTCCAATTTGTTCAGAAGTACTGGGATAGAGACAGTATCAAATGCTTTTTTTAGGTCCAGGAAAACAGCGAGACACCTCATACCCTTATCGACTTGCCGGGCTACTAGTGACGTGAGAGCAGCGACTGCATCCTCGGTAGATATTCCGCGTCTAAATCCAAATTGTGACTTTGATAAGATGCTATATTTGTTGAGGTACGAAAGGAGTTGAATATTAATTATTTTTTCAAAAATTTTAGCTATAGAAGGCAAAATAGAAATAGGTCTATAATTATTTAAATCGTCTCTGTCTCCAGATTTGTGTATAGGGACGATGACTGCTTGTTTTAGCGCATCCGGGAAAACGCCTTTACCCAAACAGAGATTAAAGAGGTGCGTCAAAAAGGGAACAATAACACCGCCTGCATATTTTAGGTACTTTGTGGATATATTATCCCAACCGGGAGCTGAATCGGTTTTAAGGCTCATTAGTACCCTATAAACTTCATTCTCATCCGTATTGAGAAGTACAAAGGAGTTTAATTGTACTGGAAGATTAGTGGGTTCAATAGGAGCAGAGTGTACACCGCTTTGGATGTCCTGTGCCAGCTTACGTCCAATATTTACAAAGTAGTCATTGACGCTGTTTACAGCCTCTCGAGGCGTAGGTTTGATATTTAGTAAATCTGTGCCGGTGTTTTTTGTTTTATTTGTGTAGGTAATGGATTTAATATTGCGCCAAAGTAATTTATTATTGTTTATGGAATTACTTATGAGATCCTGATCGTATTTCAATTTATTTTTCTTTATTAAGTTATTGCAGTAATTCCTGTAGCGTTTAAAGGTTATTTTTAATATCTCATTATCTGGATTACAACGGACTTTCTTTTGTAGTTTGTTTCGATTTTTTATACAACGTAAGATACCAGGTGTGATCCAAGGTTTTAAAACGCGTTTGCTGTGAGGGATTCTTAAGGAAGTTGTGTTTAGATTAATAGATTCTGCTATTTTTGTAATAAGGCAATCACATAAAGCGTCTGGATCGTCAAATAGAAGTAAATCATGTAAGTTTTGGTTTTTCAAAAATTTTAAGGCTTGTTCATAATTAACAATGGTCTTAGTGCGGTTAGCTATTATATTATTTTTAAGATTAGAGAGTACTAAAAGTGTCGTAAAGTGATCAGTTATAGTGGTCTGTAAAATAGCAATTTCTGCTGATAACTTTCCCTTATTTATTTTTAGCATAAAATGATCGAGGCAGTTCTTGTCACGAGTGGGCAAAGTGTGCCCCGGTAGGATACCATATGATGATAACATGCTAAGGTAATTCATTCTATTTTGAAATTCTTGTGGGGGCTCATTATCTTTTACTTTAATATTGATATTATTATCCCCTGATATAATTATATTTTTCTTAGATATTAGTGGTTCCAGGTGGGCGCTCAGTGAGTTAACGAAGGCGCTAGTGTTCGGGTTAGACGGGGATCGGTAAATGCAGAAGACTATGCAGTTCAAAATGTCCAACTGCAGGCAAGACGCGTGGGTTAGTTCTATTTCTTCAATTTTATGCTTTAAAGTACTTCTGACATAGACAACTACGCCGTCATTTTGATTTAACTGCCTAGAAGAGGAGTAAACCGCGTAGTTGCTGAGCTGTGGAATGGTTTTGTTGTTATTTAGTCTGCATTCAGTCAACACTATGATGTCTGTTGTGAAATTAAAAGAAGAAAATGTTACTAAGAAGTCATCAAAGTTACAATAGATGCTGCGAATATTTTGTGAAATAATGGTAAGATTAGTCTTTTCAAATTTTATGTATTTAGTGAGTTCTGAGCAATCACATAAAAAACTATGCGCTATGTCAATATTGTCTAAGTCCGTAAGAGTTTGTAAGGTGTCACACATTAAATTCATATTTAAACGAGAATAAAATCATGGCTAGAAACG
This sequence comes from Spilosoma lubricipeda, assembly GCA_905220595.1. Classification (NCBI taxonomy): domain Eukaryota; kingdom Metazoa; phylum Arthropoda; class Insecta; order Lepidoptera; family Erebidae; genus Spilosoma; species Spilosoma lubricipeda. The sequence goes on along the minus strand of HG992281.1, from coordinate 19,976,105 downwards.
GGCTCATGTCTTTGTTGATTACATCATGCAGCATATTGCGTGGGTTATAATAAGATAATGTGTATTGAAAACTTATTCGTATAAATTGCATATTTAAAAGAAGAAAATAAAGCAGGTATACTTTAGTGTAATTGAGTACGAGAGGTGTATGTATGTTGTAGTGATGTAGATTTGTTGTGTGTAAGATGTGTGAAAGTAGTTTGGCGTATAAGATTGTTTTACAATTTGACTTAACTAATATAATGTGAATATAACTAGCATGCGAGTTATTATACAATGTGGGATAATAATCCTTTAAAGGTGCAAGCTTAAGACAAAAATTCAAAGAATAAACAGAAGGTTGACCTGATTTACATAATAAGTTACAATAAAATAACGAACTATATTCTACAAAAAATATAGAAAGGTAAATACAGTGGTGGAAGTAATAATTGTGTACTAGACTATATAGTCACTTTTCACTCACTAGACGGTGTATTTGATCCTCACTGGAAATGGTAACGATCGGTGACTGTTCGTTCTTCCGTATGTAGACTTTCCCATAAGCAGTCCAGCAGAATTTATATGCTCCACTTTTGTTTAAATCTCTGGCGAGGAAGTATAGACGTGATCCTTTCGTGGTCAAATGTTCGGAAAGATAGATTGGAGTATCTTCATGAATTTTAAATCCTAAATGCCTACCGCATAGTTTGGATTTGTGTGTAACATTAAACGTTTTAGCCGCCCTCAGTATATTTAATACTGGAGAATAACATTATATCCACATAGATACCTCAATAGCATAGACATGTCTATGAAATTAATATTTTTGATAGTGTTCTGGTATTCATTCAATAACTTTGATCTGTGCAGTACCGTAAGTTTTATTTTTTGATTTGTTTTCGAATTGAAAAATATTAATTGTTACTTTTTGTAGTAGTAGTAAGAGATGGGCAGCTGCGATCTTATGTGAAAACATTATGGTCTGATCCCACTTGAAGAAGGCTGCTGAAGGGGATGCGGTAGAGATTGCTAGCTCCCTGATTGCTGCTAGGTTGCCGTGGTCACATTTTGGGGCGATCTGAGCGCTGTTAAGAATCCGAGATACGTTAATTTCCGGTGCAGTGATTACATTCATCTTGGGATGTACCTCATTCATGACGTGTGAAAGGGAGGACCCCAGAAGCTGTCGAAGCGTTCTTGGAGGCTCCCAGCTGCTGAAGGAGGCCGTCGTTGGGTTAAGTGGGTGTACCAGTCTCCACAACCGAGAGTATTACCCCCATACTAATTTTAGCATCTGAATTCAGTTCGTCCGTTAATTTAGATTTTCATCACTTTCTAAAGCAAATCTTATATGTGTGTGCATTTTGAGATATTAATTGATTTATTTATCTCTTGTTCTAGATATCGTATATGATTACCGAGCGACCAGTAGTCACTTACTTTAATGAGAAGTTTGTAAAATATGTCATAATGAATAGTCGCCGTATAAGTCACACGGATCCTCGGTATTATGTCAATCTTTATGTTCAAACGCTGATACCTCTAGATAATAAAATAAGGGTAATTACCTAAGCATTTTTAACGTGTGTTGAATTTGAAGATGAACATTATACAATCTAAATTATTGTATTAATTGAAAAAATCAATACAATACAATAATTGTCAGTTCGTTTGGTGGCAGATTAAGAATATAAAGTGTCACTACTTCTATTAATTTTGTGGTTGTCCTTAGAGCTGAATAAAGCAGCAAACTATATAGGACAACAGCTCTATAAAGAAAAGAAAATTAAAATAGGAGTCTGCGGGATTGCTACCATGTACCTTTTTGTTTGTTAGTATCCGATATTTCGGCGCTGTTGCAAGCGCCATGATCATGGAGTAACTGAAAATCTTGCGGGTGGTCTGTTATTGGCAGACCTATCGGTCTACCCTCCTTCGTAGTCTTTTATTACGATCATCCCCGGTACCACTGTTCACTAACTCACTATTCACTCGTAACTGTTCTCGACACACAACACTGACGACCACGAGCTTCATTTTTCAAGTCAAAATTTCCAGAACGGAACCGGGAAAACCAATAACGGGTTGTGCGTTCGTTTGTACAGTTCTCTCCGTAAACGTTTTTGATGTTACGTGCCGTTGGTGTCGCGTTGGTGCCACGACGGAACTCATATTCTATAATTACACAAATTTTTAAAGTATCTATTATGACGAAAAATGTTCCAATGTAATGAAAATAAAACGCTAATCAAAAAACAAAAGACTGAGTTTGTTAATAGAATGTCATGGTTTTAAAACAAAATTAATTTGAATTTAGAATACAGAGCCATTACAAACTTTTTTATTTGAAATGACCAGTACTAAAGAAGGCAATTTCATAGGTAAAGACCTAATATTATAAATTTTAGAGTAACTCTATCTTTCTGTTTGTTATGCTTTCACTGCTTAGCCGCTGCACCAATATGCAATGGAATCTGGCATGCAGATATTATGACTTAAGGAAAGAAAAAAAGAAAGAAGAAAGAAAAAACATTTATTCTGACATACACAGGACAAAGACATAGTTTGAAGCATATTTAAGGTTATAGGACATAATAAGCAATTATAATGCCCTGTGCAGTGCCAGAAAAGGCACCTATATATTTATATATATATTTATTTGATCATAAATAATTCGGGCATCGTATTCGTATCAATGTGACCAATCCAATTTATTCTATTTTACAGATAGACTTCTATTTTTACCAGTTTCTGACTAACAGATACCGCCCCAGCTTTGTTGAGCTCCATTTCGGATTTTGTGATTTGTTAGAAAATGATACACTATTTGGCTCAGAGATGAAACGTAACTATGAAAATCTATCTTGTCCTTATCCACCAGTAAGCAATTTTAATTTATTACAATTACCCAATTCTGCTTTTAGGTAAAGAGCTAGGAGGTATACAGCAAGGGAAGTGTTTAGCATGGGCTTAGTTTTTAGAGGTCGTGGCAATTTGGAGCGTTAATGACTTTCCCAACAATTTGTTCTAAATAAAAAACATCTTCAAGTACTTTTAAAACAAATGAGTTTATTTTGCAATGATTAATAAACGCAATGAAGTATCTCTACAGTAAGTTTAGTCAGGTTACATGTTCATGGAATTTTCAAATTTTAATGTAAACCTATTAGTCCTGTCAATATAGACATTTAAAATAACAAAAATTCCCAGAGAGCCAAATATTGGTGGAGAGCTGGGGTTCACCATTAAAAAAAAAGTTTAAAAAATCCCCATAGATCCTATATGTGCTACAAAAGTAATTCGGGGTCAAAGGTCAAAATTAGAGGTTTTTTGGATTTTTCTCGAAATCTGTAAGTTTTATCAAAAAAAACCTCGATACAAAGTTGTAGATCTTAAATTTTTTATTTTATTAACAATATTTTGTGTTTTATGTAGCTATACATTTTAAAGTGACACAAAGTTCTGTTACTTAACTCTTCAGTTGCTCATCAAGTCTAATAACTTGCAGTGTCAGTTGTGACAGCAATCGATGGAGCCACTCTTCTAATGCTTAACGGCTACTCCTTTACAAACCCTGCACCCATGACAGGAGGCGAACGCTGGTACTGCTCGGGACGGGTCAGATGGAAATGCAACGTTTGTCTTCATGTCAATGATGATTATGAACTCGTTTGTATTTCGAATGAACACACCCACAAAGCACCTGTGTATAAGCGCACTACAGACGGCTTATACATGCCAGCTACCCCATAGTGTCGCCATAATTTCTGCTACTTCGGACGGTTTTTCAGCCACGTCTGTGCTATAAAAATAATAATGTCTTTTCTTGTATGCAGTTTCGGGTTATTGTAAACTAGAAACTTACAATATTTTAATTCATTAGGACTTGGATGTTCTTTCTAGAATATTGAAAAGAATAAGTAAGTATTAATATAAACAAAATTCGACAAATAAAAAGCCTCCGATCTAATTAATCACATTACTTTAAAGCAAAGTATTTATGATATCCAATTCTAATTACTTTTTGTATCAATCTGAACGGATATAGACCAAGGCTAGGCTGTCATTGCATCGCATACCTTACCTAAACTTACAATCTGAAATTTTATTCGTCTAGGCAGCGAGAATAAAATATGTAAATATTGTAATTAAATATAAATTTGAAATAAAAATTATCGTTGTGTTTTACAAACAAAATATATGTTCAGGGTATCGAAATTTTTATATATTACATTACAATTTAATATATCTCTTTGTATGACACATAAATATTATCACGTGTGAAATAATAAAAATATGTTTAACTTAGTATTTTTGTTGCTGTTTTGTTTTTAAATTAGCGTATTCCTAGATATCGGTAAATAAACTACCTAAAATGTTACTACTGGCATCGACATTTATAGGCTTAGATTATTATATTGTCGAAGTAAACAATTTATAACAGATGGTATTGAAGTAGTTAAGTTGTTTTAACTTTTTACAACACAGCAAACTAGAATACGACTAGAATATGGTAAACAAAAAGTATATGAATCAAGAATTTCATGGAAGTTATTTACTCAAGCACGTAGTCAAAATCAAGATCAAGACCTATTTGGTAAAAAAAGACCGAGTTAACTCGTTTGTTGGATAAGGAAAATTTTTAAGATGTCTTAAGATTTGATTACTATTCTCTATGGCTAAATTGACCGGACTAATTCCTACCTCTATGACTAATACGTAGAATAATATGTCTACAAATGTTATATTCAACTGACTTGAAAAAGGAGGAGGTTTTATATTCATATGTGTGTATTTTTTTTGGAGGTACTAAAGAGGTCTATTAGTAGATATGGGTACTTCTGAAGTGTGTCACCCCAATAAAATAAGCTTGTTTATTGATCGCAAGTGTGAAGAAAATATTACCATTATGAAGACCCCCTTTTGTACATTTTCAAATATTTCAATTTTTCTATATTATCTCTATTAAAATAGGAATCTGCGGGATTGCTACCATGTACCAATAATAAAATAACTCAGTTACTCCGTGATCATGGCGCTTGCAACAGCGCCGAAATATCGGATACTCACAAACAAAAAGGTACATGGTAGCAATCCCGCAGATTCCTATTTTAATGTTACTGACCATAAAAGTTTAAAACAATATATTATCTTTATTAATTATTTCAGATGCAATACAACCTCACGAAAATGTCAATACCGTTTATACCCAAAAATTTCCCGTTTCCACGAGGACGCATCTATGCAAATGTCACCAAGCTGGAAAACAATAAAAAAATAATAATTGGGACTGCTTATATTGATATGGAAATAAAAAACTTCAATTCTAAGGATATATAAATGCTAGTATTAACTTTATAATATTGAGGGGATAATGCTTTCAAAGGTTCTGTGGAAATTAAAAAAAAAAACAATTCACTTATTGTTAATATTATTTCAATCTTATGACCCCGCGCAGAAATAAATTGTATTTTTTTTAATATGTATTTTTATTTATTTTATTTAAATTCACGAAATGACTCTACATTACACGAAAAACGTGAGTAAAAAAAATACCTGATTAACATCTACTAAATGTGAACCCTGTATGATTATTAATAGTCAGACTTAACTTAAAATCACACTATTGTATTATATTACTAGCTGATCCCCGCAGTGTCACTCGCGTATAACAATAACAGCAGGTATCGCCGCGGGTCGAAGCTAGTCTAAATAAAAAGTAGCCTCAGTTACTCCTTATGTAATCAGCTGTCTGGCAGTGAAAGTCCCGTCCAAATCGGTTCAGCCGTTCCAGAGACTAGCTGGAATGGCCGAATATTTCGGACATCTGACACACAACGGTCTTCTAGTCCTAAATTAAGCTGAGCTCTTTTCTCATTTCTCGTTTCTTAAACTTTTATCAGTTATCTTTTACCCACAGTACACTGTGGGTAAAAGACAACTGATAAAAGTTTATATATTTATTTTTTTATGTAATACACTAGCTGTCCCGGCAAACGTCGTTTTGCCATAACTACTAATAAATTGAAAATTAATTAAAAAAACATTGTCCAGCGGACAAAATTGTGAATCTAAACCATTCCCAGATCCCCTTGAACACACACAAAAAATTTCATCAAAATTGGTCCAGTCGTTTGAGAGTAGTTTAGTAACATACACACTCACAGAAGAATTATATATATAAAGATTACATAGTTATTATACATCTAAACTCTGAAATAAATATTTTAACAAATAGACAAATATTTTTATTGATTTCTTTTAATAAGTTTATTATTTAACTAGTTAAAACAAATTTATATTTCTACTGAGAATACGACCAGTAAATAAATTTATTCTGGTGCACATTGAGTTGACAAAAGTAAGCATGCGAGATACATTTATTTATTTATTTATTTATTTGTACAGAAACAATTTACAGGTTCAAACTTATCGGCGGTTTCCGCACTAAGCTCAAGGCTTGTGTCGCGGCAACCAAGAGCAGATCATTCATTATTGATTGGTGCTAATTCTGATGTTCCAAAATCTCTCCAAACAAAACCAGAAATGAAACTAAAAAATTTTTGATTGAAAATTGTTTGTAGTTAGAATTAATCAGAAATTAGCACCATATCATCACTATGACAAGGACAGCAGTTCTAACTTATAGAGTATTTATACAAAATGTGTGTGTTAAGTATGTAATTTGGTTGTAATAGAATATAATATAAAATCAGTATAAATTCAGAACAGACAAATTAAGACTAATAAAAAATAAAAAAGAAGTTAAAATAATAATACCTCTTTATTTATGTGGGATAACTGTGTTCAATCATCTGTGGTTGAGAGTGTTTTCGTGTGTAAGTGTGGATATGTTTGGATGCGAGTTTGCGTGTGTGTCAGTGTATGCGTGTGTGTTTGTGAGTGTGTTATGTTTTGCCGTTATTGCCTATGATTTGGAAGAATCAGTTCCGTTTCATCATAAGAAAGATTCAGCAGCCAATCTGTGACCAGTCGATTTGCTTCTCTCGTTGATAACCTACTAATATGTGTGTGTAATTGACAAACTTTATTGTACACCTTAGGGCGGAGGTAGATAGGCTGTCTTTTAATGAAGGTGGTATTTATGTTTGGAAGTGGAGTTTGATATACGCGGCGCTGGTTTAGACTGATTAAAGTAGAAGTATTTAAAATTTCCTCATGCATAGATTTTATTATTTTCAAGATAAAGATTTGACGTACTCTTAGTACTTTACATTCTTTGTACAGGTCGTTTGTTGGGAATCTGAAAGGTTTTCGTAGCATCACTTTTAAAACTGCTCGATGGGCTCTTTCTAGTTGTATCATTTTGGTTTTAGCAGCACCACCCCAAGCAAGAATACAGTAGAAAAGTAGCGATTGTGTCAGTGCTTTGTAGACCCTGCAAAAACTGTTCTTTAAAGGTCCTCTTTTTGTTATTTATGTCCTTTCGAAAATGATTCTATACTTGAATTTTTTTTTAATCTACCGGTAAGAGATTATACTTAAAATTAATTGTGGTACCCGAATCATTAACTAAAACCAGAAAGAGTAAAGGACCTAAATATGATCCCTGATGTACCCCTGAAGAAATGTGATGTTTTCTTTACTGAAACTATAAACTTAAGATACACTAGTTATGATCGGTTCTTCAAATACGATTCGCACCAACGGAGTAACGATTCATGGACTCCAATACTTTCAAGTTAAGCAATTAGCAGGTAGTGATTCACTAAATCACAGACTTTTTTAAAGTCCGTGTGTATTTCACTTCTCAACCATATTCAATTCAGATAATATGTAAGAAATATGTTCGATTAGGTTAGACAACGTCGATATTTTAGGACGGAAGCCATGTCGATTATTATGCAAAACTTTATCAAAATGAAAATGCATTATTCTTGCACAAGCGCTCAAATAGACAAAATAGTTACCGGTCTATAGTTTGCAACGCCATCAACAACACACTATTAAAATAGTGTGCAATCAAATCAAATCAAATTAATCTTAATTTGTGATCACAGATATATAAAAAGTTACATAGTAAAAAAATTGTTTCTCTATGGTCTTCTAGTTATTGGCGTACAAATGTGTCTCTTATTTAAATTGAAAATTGAATTACCTAACTACGAATTTATGTTAAAACTAAGTACAATTATATTTAAAAAAAATATTATAAATTACAATCTTCCACGGATCTGGAAAAAGTACCCCTGAAGAGAGAATAATTCATTACAAAATTGTGGCTAAAGGGCTAGCTAGGTGGTTTGCACATTTTCTAAGTAATAGAATAGTTATAATACCTCTTCTATTTGTCACAAAGTATATAACTCAACCCTAAGAAACTTTAGACTTTTGACTGTACAATTTGCCAAGTGTTGTGTGTGTGTCCAAAATCCACATGAAACAACACTTTGCGTGATCCACAAACTGTTGTTCGGAGTCTGGGTGTTCTTGTGTGATAGTGATAATACATAATACATAATGTATATTCCTAATGCGGGAGTTCACTTTTTAAAATATGAAGGAATAAGAGAAACCCTTACTTTAAAATGATATGTTGGTATTGAATCAATGAAAATGCACAAGTTCCTTGAAGGGATATGCCTGTCAGAGGACAATTAAAGGCTGTTGTTGATATTGAAAGCCGTATTGTTGGTGTTTCGTGACACCTGCATTTGCAGTCTCACCGGTTACTGCAAGAGGTTCTGGAGAATTCTGGCAGATCTTGGTTGTAATAATTAGTAAGCGATTATAATCTCAGACCTGATTCCAGGGTATTCAACATCAGGGTAGGGTTCTCGAGAGTCAAAGAAAAACGTACATTAGTGCTTCACAAATTATCTACATCTATATAAAAGGTGAACTGTGTATCAAATGCACCGGAACATCATCAGATAAGCTAATGATGATTACGGGGTTTTTATTGCATTTGTAACAAATAATTCGTGTTTGTATTATGTATATTAAACTGCTTTGTTGAAACGATATATTATTCAATTTCATATTATCTATTTTGTACTTCAACTGACAGAGCTCTAGAATCTTCTAGATCTGTCATTATATAATCATCATAGTCCATATCTATAATACACTTTTACTTTGAGCTATCGTAATTGTATACCTTTTTGTACATAAATACATCTTCCGAATCTCGGAAACGGCTACTACAATTTTTATGAATGGGGGCGATAAATCGATTCAACTAAGAATCGCCGGTGGTGGAGCAAGCGCCGATCGCTGCAAGCGACGCCGCACGCAGCGTACGGCTCGGCTCGCTGTACTGACCTATAATATTTCGGTGTAACGTAACGTTACGTTACGCCAAAAGTTTTTGGGTCAGTCTCCACCTTAAGTCAAATCAAAGCACAAGGGAGCTCTATTGTAGAATACAACGGCCTGCACATGTTACCGCCCCGACTTGGCCAAATTAGGTGTAAATAGAAGACGCTTGAAAAATTCCGGATACTGCAATTTACTCGAATATTTCAAAGATACAAGAAAATAATATTGAATAGACAATAATACCCCGTAAACGTAGAAAAAATACAGTGGATTAACAAAAACCATTTGGTATTAATTTTATTACACAAAAATACCTACATCTGTACAAAAAGTAAAGAAATCCTATTAAAAGCATAAATGTAAAATGAGAGGCAAGTTCAATATTATGAATATAAATTATTAGTAGGTACTTATTCGTAATAAAATGAATACCAAATGGTTTTTGTTAATCAACTGTATTTTCATACGTTTATGGAGTATTATTGTCTTCTTTGTATTGTATTCTATATTTTCTTGCATCTTTGAAATGTTCGAGTAAATTGCAGTATCCGGAATTTTTTAAGCTTTTTCTTTTTATATTTAACTAGCTGACCCGGCGAACTTTGTTCCGCGTTAATGGCAATAAATAAGCAGATTGTGTTTTTTATATTGGAAAAAATACAAAAAAATTAAATACCTAAATTAGTCATTCATTATTATTTCTGTATTTTAGGTTAGGTTCACTTAATAGGTAGGTTGCTCTTCACTTAAGTACCTTGTGATACACGACATTTTTTGTTTTATTATCAGGCGCAAAAACAAACAACGCAGATGGTCTTCCGACCCGTGAACATGCCACGTATAATTGACCATGGGAAAAACATGAATGTTCTAGATTTAAACCACAAACTTTTAAGGATTGGCCTTGTGATTTGTTGATGGTCATGGCAAATGCAAGACGTATCGGAAATTGAAGTCTTTTAAATTCAAACGGCATATCGGTTGGGATCATCGGGATCCTCGGAATAAGAACTTCCTCACCTTTGAATTTTCCGATCATTATCGTAGCGTAAATTACATTGTTCATCAATTTTCTAACCACCAAACGCGTACCGTTGCACAGTTTTGGTTGGTTTATGTTTCGAAGCATGATTACTACGGAGCCAACCTTTAGGCGTAAATTGTGCGGTGGTAAGCCAGGCACGTCCAAAGAGTTTAAAAATTCAATTGGATAGTTAGTGGCTTCATCTTCATTTGTGACGCAGTCAACAGATTTGAATGAATGCATTGTTCCAATGATCTTATTTTGAATTATGTAGTTCAGGTCATCTACATCTTTATTCTTAGCCGCTAAAATTGCTCGCTCACTCAACCATTCATTATTTTTGTAGTTAGAAATAATGTTTGGAAATACATTGTTGATAAGTTCGTCTTTTGATGAGACAAAATTACAGAAATTATTTGTAAATGATATTAATCCGCTCGATTCATCGACAGGTACTTGACCATTACCGATAGTCAGCAATTGCTCCGAGAAATCTTCAGCAGATGTATCATTAAGCAATGTAACTCTCATGTTTGTTGTCAGCTGCAGTTTCTTCACATAGCGCCATAGATTTGACGATTTGAGGCAAGCGTTTATTTCGTCGGCAGCCGTAGATCTTGGAATTACTGGCAGTATTTGGCGGAAATCGCCAGACAGTAAAATCATTGCTCCTCCAAAACATCTCGAGTCATTGCGTAAATCTTTTAATGTTCGGTTAAGTGCTTCTAATGCACGTTTATGCGCCATTGTGCATTCGTCCCAGATGATGATTTTCGATGCCGCTAAAACTTTGGCCATTGCTGAGTGTTTTGCAATATTACACGTTGGTTCTTCAATGTTTTGAAGATTTAACGGTAATTTTAATGCTGAATGAGCCGTACGGCATCCTTCTAACAATGTGGCTGCTATTCCAGAAGAAGCAACTGCAACCGCTATGTTGGATCTCGCCCGAACAGTTGCTAAAACTAATGACATGAGGAATGTCTTCCCAGTTCCACCAGGGGCATCTAGGAAATATAAACCACCATTTTCATCATCGATTGCCTTCATTAAAGTATCATAAACTTCCTTTTGTTGGTAATTCAACAGGGGTACATTCGTTTGAACTACTAAATCTAATTCCTGGTGATCATATTCACGTTCCCGTTCCAATTCTCGATTCAATGCGTCATTCATTTCACGATATGGCGCTGGCATTCCTAACCTGATTAATAAATTACCGCACATGAGGTAACACATATCTTCGATCAAGAGTAAAGCACGATTATGTATCTCCTCATTCATCTCAATATCGTGATTTCTGCAACTGACACGAATTTGATGTAAAATATCTTCTGACATATTATCCATGTATTTGTGCCACAGGTTACATGGGTTTGATGTAAAACATGTCGAAATTATGATAGCGAATAATGTGCGTATCTGACTTGGAGATGCAGAGATAATGGCTTCAGCGATTGTCGTATCCCAATGGGTATCGTTTTCTAATAAGTTCAATTCTTCACATGCAGCACGATGTGTTGGGAATATTACACCATTAACAGTTCGTAGTGTCTCAAATGACGTTGGCCCACGCACATTTACCAGCAACAACCGCAAATAGAAACATTCATCATTCTTTGGATGAACTGTATACATACGGCCAAGAGCATCAGTAGAACGCACATCTGGATACCCAGGAACCGCATCGCCTTGCTTCCGTCTTTGAAAATTCTTCGATGAAGCATTCCAAGTATAATAACGTGCCATCTCCGAGTAAAGCAAAGTTCTTGCAAACTTATCGCTCTGGCAGATTGCAAAAAAAATGGTTAATGTAGTTGCTGGAGGTGTTTCAGCACGTTGCGTAGCATTCGAAGCCGTGAAATATACTCGTTGACCATTCTCCAGATGCACTGCCAAATGCATAACAGTAGGATGACGTTCGTGAATAGGAAATGCGAATATACGCCAAATCGCTTCATTACAGTTTACATAACGACCAACTTGATAGCGTGAAATTTCATCGTTGGTATTCGAGGATTGCAATCCAAAAACCGCCATATCACTGCCTTTCGTGACATATTTGCAAATATATTTTATGGACTTAACTGAATTGCAGTATTCAACGTTGCAATGTGTCTTGAACGTTTTAGAAATAAGTGGCGAATATGGAACAATCCAACTGTTGTCGACAACGAAATCCATTCTTTTCACTTTCGTTGTGACAGTTCGACCGTTGTCGCCCCGCGGTGTTACCCGCGGTGTAAATTAAAAAAAAAACTATGTTGCATGTTGCAATTAAAAAAAACTTGTATTCTACTCATGCTTTCCATCAGGCAGAGTAGAGTCATTTTGGCAGGGTCAAACATAAAAAAAAAAAAAAAAAAAAAAAAAAAAATGTAGAAAGTATCCTATGTCCGTCTCCTGGTTCTAAGCTACCTCCCCACCAAGTTTCAGCCAAATCGGTTCAGCCATTCTTGATTTATAAATGGTGTAACTAACACGACTTTCTTTTATATATATAGATTTGACCAAGTCGGGGAGGAATATCATGTGCAGAGCATTGTATTCCACAATAGAGCTCTCCTTGCATTCCTGAGAAAACGGGTCTAGACAGACAGACACACAGATCGATAACAAAGTAATCCTATAAGCCTATAAGTGTTCCGTTTTCCCTTATTAGGTACGTTACCTTAAAATCGTTACAAGAGATTCGTATTTTAATAAAATTTATAAAAACTAATGATTTTTTACGTACCACATAAGCAAACAAAAAAACCTACTTAATTGCTTCATTACTATAATATATTGCAATTTGATTTTTTCTATGTTTGAGAGAAATGACTAATTTTGCTATTTAATAAACCTTCATTATACATAATGTATATGCGCTAGATAATATCATTATTTACACATAGATATTTCAATAGCATAGACATGTCTATACAATTATTATTTTTTATAGTGTTCTGGTATTTGTTTAATAATTTAGATCGGTGCAGTACCGTAAGTTTTTTGAATTAACCGTTTTGAAGTTACCGAATTGAAAAATATTAGTTATCATTTTCCTGTAGTAGTAGCGAGTGATGGGCAGCCGGGGTCTCCTTTTATGAAGACTTTATGGTCTGATACCGCTGAATGAGGTTACGGAAGGGGACACGATAGAAATAACTAGCTACTTGATCGCTGCTATGTTGTCGCGGTCACATTTTGGGGCGATGTGAGTGCTAAAATAAATCTTACATGTGTGTATATTATGAGATGTTAATTAATTAATTTATCTTTTGTTTCAGATATCGTATATGATTACCGAGCGACCAGTAGTCACTTACTTTAATGAGGAGATAATGAAATATTTTATAATGAATAGTCGCCGTATAAGTCGCAAGGATCCTCGGTATTATGTCAATATTCATTTTGAATCGCTGATACCTCTAGATAATAAAATAAGGGTAATTACCTAATCAATTTTTGAAGTGCGTTGAATTTGGAGGCATTAATTCTACGACCTAACTAAATATAATAATTGACGAATTCAATACAGTGCAATAAATTATCAGTTCGTCTGGTGGCAGGTTAAGAATACGAGGTAACATTACCTTTGTTCATTCCGTGGGTGTCCTAAGAGCTGAATAAGGGAGCTAACTATGTAGGACAACAGCGCTGTAAGAAAAGAAAAACCTAATACAAACCTTGTACCAATACGTCTGGTCAGCATATTAGTATATAATATAATTATAATCTATACTTATAAAATAACAAGTCCTGACTGACTGACTGACTGATTCATCATCGCCGAGCGTAAACTATGATAGTTAGGGCTATGAAATTTAGTGAGTAGAATCGTTTTATTAAGTAGACACCCACTAAGAAAGGAATTTTGGAATTTCTACCCCTAAGGGGGTGAAATAGGGGTTGAAAGTTTGTATGGAAGTCCGTAATTTTTTAAAGTTAGAAACATTAAACCATATTTTTGGGCTACTGATTTAAAATGAGTAGATACATATTTAAGCGTTTCTGGATGTTCTACACCTAAGGGGAGAAATAGGCATTGGCATTTCATATATTGGTTAGTTTGGAAGTCTGTCATTTTTTAATTTAGCAGACTAAAAACTTTCGTCTTTATGTTTCTGATTACAAATAGATGAATACTTATATCAGCATTTATGCGAATTCTGTTCCTAAAGGGCATGAAATTATGTGTCGAATGTTTGTATGAAAGTTCTTTTAAATGGTCTATTGATCAAAAATAAATAAATACGTTTAAAAACATGAATAAGTTACTGATACATACTTTCACACAGTTTTAATTAAATACATATAATCAACTTCCACGCGAGCAAAGCCGCGGGCAACAGCTAGTATAATATATAATAGGCCAAACCTCTTTGTAAGGAGAAGCCCATGTTTAGCAGAAGACTGTTTAAGGGTGTTGATGTGATAACAATTTTCTCAATAACAAATACATAATATGTTGATTTCCTTTTCTTGGTTGGTTGAAAGGCATTGATAACATGACAGTTCTAAAAGTTTAACTACTGAATCCCAGCAGTTAAACTTTTAGAACTGTTATCGTGTTTAATAGAGGAAATGTTTCATACAGTTTTCACTATAAGACACGATAATAAAACACAACTTATTTAAACTATTTAAAATAACAGCAGCTTGTCTTAAACTCGAACATTTTTTTTTTTTGAAAAATGCGTCCCCTATTATGGGCCACATTTTTCAATGGGGCTGTGAGAATCTGGTCGAGTTCAATGCCGAGAAAACACAGGTATGCACGTTCTCTGCCAAAAAGTCTCCATTCCTTTCCCTTCTCACTTTCAGAACACTCAAATACCATTACAAGGTCGGCTCGATCCTAGTCCTGGGCATGGATATCTATCGAGATCTCAACCCACGAGAATACGTTGAGAGTGTCACTAAAGCGGTCTCGCGGAAGCTAGGTGTGTTAAACAAGGTGAGACGGTTCTTCTCGCCCGGACATCTGTGTCTTTTTTACAAGACCCAGGTTCGTTCGTGCGTGGAGTTACTGTTCTCATCTTTGCGATGGTTCCGCGCAATACCTGTTTGACGCTCTCGACCGGTTGCAGCGGCGAGCAATCCGCATCGTCGGTAGTCCTGAAGCCACCGAGATCCTTGAACCAATGCAGCTGCGAAGAGATATCGCCTCTGTAGCAGTCCTCTATCGCCTGTATCATGGGGAGTATTTTGAAGAGCGCTTTCAACTGGTCCCCCCCTCCCCCTTCCTCTACAGGACAACACGTGCCAGCCTTGGTCAGTCACCGCTTCAGAGTGGTAGACATACTATCTCGTACTCATCGCTTCCGTTTCTCCTTTCTGTGCCGAGCGGTTAAAACCTAGAACTCACTTCCAGCGCACGCGTTTCTTTCCCACTATGATCCCGGGTCCTTTAAGCGGGGCGTAAAAAAGCATCTCACTAGGCGGCCATAGTGTGGGTCACCATGCTGTAATGTCCTTATTTGCATTGAGGATGGTGACCACTATTCTTGGAATCTGCTCATGCTTTCCGTCAGGCGGAGCAGAATCATTTTGGCGCAGCTAAAATATTAATATATATACCCGTGACTTCATATCCATAATATTATAAATTTGAAAGTAGCTCTATCTTTCTGTTTGTTAAGCTTTCACGGATTAGTCGCTGCACCGATATCCAATTAAATTTGTCATCTAGATATTTTGATACTTGAAGAATTACATTTATCTTTATAACCGACCTATACGGAAGCAGAAGTGTAGGCAAAATCTAGTATATATATATATCTTTGATCATCAATAATTTGTGTATCGTATTCGTATACGTGATTAATTCAGTTTATTCTCTTTTACAGCTAGACTTCTATTTTTACCAGTTTCTGACTAACAGATATCGCCCCAGCTTTGTTGAACTCCATTTCGGATTTTGTGATTTTTTAGAAAATGATCCATTACTTGGCTCAGAGATGAAACGTAACTATAAAAATCTAACTTGTCCTTATCCATCCAGTAAGCAATTTTAATTTAATATAATTACCCAATTCTGCTTTTTAGACCTTGTGGCAATTTGGAGCAATCCTGACTTTCCCAATAATTTGTTCTAAATAAAAAATATCCTTAAGTACTTTCAAAACAAATTTTAATGACTTTATTTTGCAATAAATAAATAAATAAATATTTCGGACATCTAACACACAACGCCATCTAGTCCCAAGCTAAGCAGAGCTTGTGTTATGGGTACTAGACAACTGATACAAATACATATATACTTTTTTTTTTGTAAATACATACATATTATACATAGAAAACACAATGGTTAATAAACGCAACACAATATTTCCACAGTAAGTTTAGGCAAGTTATATGATCATGGGATTTTCATGGAAAAAGTAGGAGGTTCTATGTTCATCTGTGTGTACTTTTATACTACTGTGGCACCCCAATAAAATAAGCTTGGTTTTTGATAGGGGGTGTGAAGGAAATATGACCACTACGAAGAACCCGTTTTTGTACATTTTCATATATTTGTACTTTTCTATATATGTTTCTATTAATTCTTTCAGATGCAATACAACTTCACGAAAATGTCAGTACCGTTTATACCCAAAAATTTCCCATTTCCACGAGGACGAATTTATGCAAATATCACGAAGCTAGAAAATGATAAAAAAATATTAGTTGCGAGTGGTTATATTGACATGGAAATTAAAAATTTCAGTGCTAAGAATAGGTAAATTATTTTCCCTTTATAATATACCTAATCTTATTGTTTTAAGAGGTTCTATGAAAATAAAAAAAAAACATTTTAATTATTTTATTGTTATTTCAATCTTATAAGAAGACCTTGTTCAAAAATGCATTGGAGTTTTTATCACACTTCACACTAATATATAAAGGCGAGTGTTTGTGAGTATGTTTGTTTGTTACTTCTTCACGCAAAAACTACCGGACGGATTTGGATGAAACTTTACAGTAATATAGCTTATACATTAGAATAACACATAGGCTACTATTTATCGTCAATATCAACATACACGTGGGTGGAACCGCGGGCAACAGCTAGTATATTATAATTCACAAAACTGACACTACACTACACGAAAAACCTGAGTACAAAAATAACCTGTCGCAATGCTGCAACAATGCAGCATGGCGACCCACACCATGGCGGGCTAGTGATGCTTCTGCATCATTGGGCCTCCGGTCTCGCACTCACCAACGAAACACGAAAGCATGATCGCTGTCATTTTACGTTGATTTTCTGTGCGAGGGTAGTACCGCCCCGGTCGAACCGACCCGTTCGTGCTGAAATCAGCGTGGTTCTACTACTACCTTGACTATGGTGAAGTATGTTGTACGAAACACGACAGTTTTCGTGCTGTCGTGTTTCGTTGATGAGTGTGAGACCGGAGGCCCAACGATGCAAAAGCATCACAAGGCCGCCATGGTATGGGTCATCATGCTACATTGTCTGCATTCGCAATGTGTATGGTGACCACCACTCTTGGATTCTGCTTTTGCTTTCCATCAGGCAGAGTAGAGTGATTTTGGCAGGGCCAAATATAATAAAAACCACTTAGGACATTAGAAACTTTTGGTTTGAAATGATAAGTGGGTTTGAAATCAAAGAAAGGCAAAAGTTCTTTGAAGAGGTATGCGGGGTGGACAATTAGAAGCGATATTGATGAATGCCAGTCTGGTGTGTGGTGTCTCGTGACACCTGCACTTACAGTCTCACCGGTTAAAACAATAAGTTCAGGAGAATTCTGACACATCTAGGTGTATTAAATAGTAAGCGGTCATAATCTAAGTCCGCTCAACAGCTTAGGGTAGGATTCATGAGAGTTAGAGAAAAAGGTTTACATTAAAGCATCACAAACCCTTAGCTATCTACATATAGAACTTTTTAGTTTGGGACTAGATGTCGTTGTGTGTTACATGTCCCAAATATTTATTTATTATTATTAAAGAACTAGGTAAAATGCGTATCAAATTCACCGGAACATCATCCGATAAGCTAATGAATATTATGGGGTTTTTATTACGTTTATGACAATTCGTGTTTGTGTTATGTATATTAAACTTTAAAATCTTCTAGATTTGTCATAATATATTTATCATAATCACAACTGTTTGTCCATAGTCCAAACTAATAATAGGATTTTGAAACTAACTCTGTTACGCATTCACGGCTGAACCGACTTTGATAAATTTCGGTACCAGTAAGAAGGACAAAGGCTTCTTTTAGTCGTAATAACTGACATACACACATATTAATAAATAATATAGATGCTTGAATATCTCTTTCATTCATTTAATTATAAAAATCTCCGAATTCCATATTATTTAAAGAAAGCTTAAATTTACTTTGTAAAAATAACAAAAAACAATAACATTTACAGAAAATCGAGCACACATATGAACCGCTAAACCACACTTCCTCTACGATTTATTTATGCTGAATATGACATTCCATTCGTACCAATATTTTTACCAAAAAATAAAGGAGACCATTACGTTAAGCTAAAGTTGGACAGGAATACGAAAGCAAGTGTCGTAAAGCAAGTCTCAAATCTATCTTACCAAAGTAAATGTAGTTATGTGACTCATTCACTGAAATGAATACTTTTTTAACCAAAGAGTACAAGATGCTGATTGTGAAATCAAGTGTAATTAAGGAACGTGAAATTCATCTAATCTTTAAAATACTATACAATATACATGAATCGCGGGGGACTTTATAAACAGTACTTGGATGACCGACCTTTACTCGGTATTCTTTTTTGTAAATTTTCTAAAAATTTTGCCCATCTAGCAACTTGCACACTAAATTTCATAATAATCATTAAAGTCGTTTCCAATATTCAGTTATGTATACAACCTTTGCTCGTTTAAATATGTATTGTTTTGAACTTTCATGGTCTGTAACATTAAAATAGGAACCTGCGGGATTGTTAACATGTACCTTTTTGTTTGTGAGTATCCGATATTTCGGCGCTGTTGCAGGCGCCATGATCACGGAGTACTCATAAAAAAAAGGTACATGGTGGCAATCCCGCAGATTCCTATTTTAATCGTTTAAAGATATTAGGTAGATACATGAATCGAACGCTAATAATACCAAGACTCAGAGCAACAATTTATTGATTACACAAAGTGTTTTCACATGTTGGGGTCGGACCACGGAGCAAATACAAAGAGGAGATGCCCTAATGAGATTTTTGTATGAAGCAATGCGTGACAATTTGCGGGGGTGAGGGTGTGTTAGTTTACACTTTTCCATCTACCAGACAATAGCAAAACTACTTGCATCGTTGTACGAGTATATTGCTATGTAGTTTAGCTAGCTGACACTAGTGTGGACGTACTCAGAATTTCAAGGAGTAGTTTTTTCAAGGTCAATTTTATAAGCATCTTGAACAAAAAACATCATTAATAACGTAAATAATTTTGCAAAAGTGAACTTTTTTTTCTAATAAATAACCCGAAATAAAATATTGTTCAATATGTTTGGTTTACACGTGGATTATGTAAAACAAAAATTAATATATGTAGTGCAAATCATTTTATTTAAAAAATAAATAAATTTATATTTTACTAGCTGCCCCGACAAACGTCGTTTTGCCATAAAAAATTTTTAAGGATGGGTGACTCTTACCATTTAGGGGGATGAAAAATAGATGTTGGCCGATTCTCAGACCTACTCAATATGCTCACTGAGAATCGGTCAAGCCGTTTCGGAGGAGTATGGCAACGAAAACTGTGACACGAGAATTTTATATTTTAGATTTCACTTCGGAATTGGAATGCTTAAATAATGCCAATCTAAGAAAATCAACTAATCTAAATCTGAATTGAATGGTCATACCAATGTTGTCTCTAATATCCACATCTAATCACTTTTAATCTTGCCTAATTTGGGTTTAGATAATAAGTTACTTTTTCGTTTTTTTATGATTTTTCCTTGAAATGAATCACTATCGTTTCGAATCACAACGGGAAGAACAAATATTGGTGTATTTTGTAGGAGTCCAGTTTTGCCTATTATTTTTTTGATCCATTGCTCTTCAATACTATCTTTAGATGAAAATTTAGAACATTACCTGTATACTGGTACATTGTATTATTTTAATGAATTTAAAAAAACGCCGTCTAATCATCAGCATAAGTAAAATTTCTTTTTTTTCAATATTTGAAGTAACAACTTTCAATGCAAGATTAATATAGTCATAACTTGATAAAATATTATGATTCTAAATACGACCCTGTCTTTTTATTTTAGAATAGATGTCGATAGATGTCAGTCTGTTCACAATATAATTAAGAAAAATACAAAAAAGAATACCATGATATATAAAAAATCATTAGGTAAGAATGTAGAACTCATTTCCGCATCTTCTTATGGTATGTTTTATTAATATTCAGGTCAACGTACCATTGTATTTTTATTTTCAGTAACACAAAGTTTTGCCATCTAGTGGCGAGTAAATATAATAACATTTCAATAAAACACTAAGAGATTTTTCTAGAACTTTTAAAAAAAATAGCTATAAAATTACTTATAAAAGAAATATGATGCCACTCATGGTACCAGAACGTCTATCTGAGTTATTTGTACAAGATAAAACACAACAATTCATCTTTTTACTTGATTGTACCGAGAACATTCAAGTATTACGATTTTTCGATGCAGTTCTAGAACATTGACGTTAATAGTATAATTTGCAAGTTGCGTCAACTGCGATGACGTCGGGGTCGGTATTTTGTCACGGGGGTGATGCGCTTATGCCATCTCCTCTTTGTATTTGCTTCGTGGGTCGGACCCATAATATACAATATATTTATATATATATGTATTTACATCATCGTCCGTTTCATGTATTATGTTTTTAAAGTACCCCGCGACCCAAGATTTTTACATAGTACGAGAGTTGTTTTTTAAAAAGAAAAGATTCGGCGGTTTGTCTGTTACCAGAGCGCGGTTGTTATTTACTATAAGGTAACTGGTTTGTTAAATTGGTCTTATACTTATACCGTAAAAGAACATAAAGAAATGGAAACAAAACCTACTTCAATTATACGGTTTTATCTTGTCATCTCTCTAATGTAAGATTATCCTCGCGAAGAATCCCCTTTTTATTTGCCACGTCACTTACGTCGACATTCGGAGCTGAGGGGAGTAAGCGAATATGCGTGTAGACTTTAGAAGTTTTATTGTACTCTCTTAACGATCCAGGCAGCTGTCCTTTCCCGTGAATAACGTGAACGTGTATTGTGATGATATTCTGTGTCTTTTCTATTATTCAGAAATGGCATTTGTCTTCCTAGTCATCTGATGAAAAGTGATGTTGAAGTCCAAGACGATTCACTATCATTCTAAGCCAACCCACGTACCTTGGACATTTCTGCGCGGAATTCAATTGCGCCACCGAGGCAGACAAATTTTCAACCACCCCGTTTTCTACACTTTTGGATAATTTTAAGTTTTATTTCACATAGTTTCTGTAGAGTAGGTACACCATTTGATTTCTTAAAAGAAAATTTTGCCTTTATATTAATATACAGTATCGTGTCGTTCTTGTACCGTTCTACATAGCTTTTAGCAGCGCTAGATAGAATACTTTTGAGAATAAACGGGCTAATGCAATGTCTAGGCACATTATCTTAGCTCTTTGTTATGCAAGAAATTTCTGCTCACACTGTTATTTTATACCGTGGTAATATATTTAGATATAATAATAATAGTGGTTTAAATATTTTACCTAGGTGATATCGCAGAGGTACAATAATTCGACTTAAACGGTGGCCGTAGTACAACTTAGAATTTAATCAATGGAGTGTGCATTGAATGAATGCAATGGTCATTAAAAATCAAACATCTATGTTATGTAATGCTTTGATTATATCATAAATATTATGATACTAAATAATTATGTATTGAAAAAGTTATATAAAAAGTTTTAGATCCACTGATAGACATAATTTGTTAGATGATAACTGTACTGATTTTGTTAGCTTCATACATATTTTTTTTTTGTGTAACCAACGAAACGTGCCAGCATGAATGCTGGTACCTTTCGTTGGTCGTCATTTTAGGTTGGTATTCTGTGTGATGGTAGTACTCTCCCGATTGAGTCGGCTAGTTCGTGCTGAAATCACTTCTACTACTTTCAAAGATTATTCCCAAAATTATTATTGTTTCAAATCAATCTATCGCCATCTACTGCTAAACGAAGGTCTTCCAAAAAGACCACTAACTATCTCCAATTCTTTGTTTTAATTTCTAAGAATGAAATCAATCAGCATGAAATCAATCATTCTTTTCCTGTTTATATTTATGATTTACTTAATTCAGATAGTGATCTACTAAATTCAGTAGTCAATTGGACTGACCAGATCTGAATAGCTTTGGACTCCAATCTATACGTTGATCTTCATTCGGCCAAGGAGAGGAACAAGTGGCGAGATATTGTTCGGCAGACGATCATCACACACCTGGGGAATCACGACCCTCAGTAATGAAGATAACAACGCAAAAAGGAGATAATTCAGATAACTTTAAAATCACTTCTTATTATAAATATTATTGCAGTGATAGTTTTTTTAGCTTAAAATAGTTATGAAAGTCAATTTTTATATCTTTATATATATAATTCTTCTGTGAGTGTGTATATCACTGAACTACTCTCAAACGACTGGACCGATTTTGATGAAATTTTTGGTGTGTGTTCAAGGGGATCTGGGAATGGTTTAGATTCACAATTTTGTCCGCTGGACAATGTTTTTTTAATTAATTTTTAATTTATTAGTAGTTATGGCAAAACGACGTTTGCCGGGACAGCTAGTACTATATATAATACTCCCATAACATAGACATACATAAAACGAGTAAAGCAAAACCTAGATTGAGAATAACAACAAAGTGGATCAAAATAAGTGTTTGCTCATCTGATAGATTGAACTCACTACACTTAGCGCAACAGGAAACGGCAAGGTAACCACAATGTAATCCGTGTAGCCAGTTTTAAGAATTTGTTTTTTTTTTCTCTAAGTTTAATCCATAATTCCATACTAAATTATAATTTCTAAAGTAACTCTGTCTGTCTGTCACGCTTTCACGGCTAAACCATTACACACATTTTACTACTGAATTTCGGCATGGCTAATTGATACTTTAATTCTTGAGGAAAGACAATATCAAGGTACACGCGGGCAGAGCCGCGAGGAAAAGCTAGTTAATAACATATAGTTGCAAAATAAATAAAGAAGTGAAGAGTACAATAAGTTTATAATAATACGAATATGCCTACAAAACTTATAACTAAACAAATATTTAAAATATACAAGAAATTGAAATGTCGTTCATCATATTTAAGAAGGACAAGCGTGACGTTTGTTAATAAATCGACATCATTTAAATAGTCATACAGTTTTAATATTATAATATTTGAACCTCTATCATACTCAAATTTTAGAAATAATAACAAGACATTTTATTTGTTTTTCGACAACACAAGACAAAATATTTTAAGATCTACACAGTTCATTTATTTTTCACAAGCTACTATATACCTATTCTTTGCTAAATGCATTAACTGCATCGATCATTGTCTCCCAATATGCAGGAGGCGCAGTAGGTGTAACATTTAGGTCATAAGGAACATTTCTTGAAATGAAATTATTTATTGGTCCTATCTCTACGGGAATATCTAACACAATGTTTCTATGTGGCATTGGCAATGTGACTTTTGTTCTAACAACATAATCTCTTTTGATCAGATTAGAATTTTGCAAAGTCGCTTTATCGATAGGCACGCTGATATCTACAACTAAAGGCTTAAGAATGCCACAACTGATGCGACCTATTTTTGCGCCTGTATTGGGCACATCCTCGCAAACTTTGATTTTTGTTTGTCCTTGTACTTTGAATGTATAAATTTCAATTAATTTTGTTTCAATGCATGTTATTGGAACATTAGAGTCATTTTTTATTTCATAGTCTATATGAATTTGTCCGCTTATAGGTATGACAGAATTCTGAATTGTCGCTTTCATGTTTATATTGGCATTTTTTCTTGAAAAAAATCTCAGTAATTTTTTTGATTTCCCGTAAATAATGGGTTGCATCAGCAACTTAGGAGTGATTCCAGATACTACATAGACTTCTTTTCTAAAACGTTTCGAGAAGGTAAACCAACCAGGCCGTTGAAATTTTATACGTACATAATATTTAACCCGACAAAAAATTCTGTAATGTTTGACTGAATTCTGGAAAAAAAAGCTCGATGGTAATATTTGAGGCAGTGTAAAACTGAAGTTTACATCATAGCTGCCTGCTGGCACCTTAGTTTTACCATTTGTGATAACATTGTCAATATCTACGTAAGTTTCATTCGTGCATTGAACATTTTCATCACTTCTATAAAGGTTTTGCACTGACGCTCTTATTTCAAGTGATCCACTTCCTTTCAATGATGTTACGATTTTATCAAACTCCATCTGTTCGGGTAAAACGTATTTTATAATGCCAGAAACAACATCACCTGGGTGAAATACGCTGTTCGGTGGCTTGAAAAGATTTATCTGGCAGGAGATGCCCATTTTAATCTCAACTGTATCACGGAATACTAGTTTGGTAATTATATTTCATACAAATTTAAAGTAAACTATGAATAGTAGAAATTAAACAATTCTATCACAGGTTATTCCATGAAAATTGAAAAATGTCTGTACGAAGATAGGGACACATTTGTGTAGCTTTTCACTTTATAAATGCAGAATCATGGAACCGTTGAATACTTAAAAAAAGTTCGTTTTTGTAATTAAAAGTAGAAAAATGTATGATAATTTATAGGAAATAGTAGAAGCTATCACTCAAGTACGCAAAATTTAGTTAATGCTTGCGAATGTCCACGGTGTACTGACATACGCTCTGACAGTTATTTTGCCAAAGAGAAAATTTCTATGAGATATAAACAATAATATAGGTAATTTGAAATAGATTAAAATTTTTCGAAAACAAACTTGGATTGTCTTTGTGAAAAATTATTAGTAATTTTTTTTTTAATCATTAAGCACTGGAGTGCACTTTAAGTTTAAAAATGGTGACCTAAGGTCAAGTAAGGACTTTTATTATCAGAATCATTTCATTCATTTTAAGCAAAAGGCCATAAGACTCGTATTTTATTTATAATTTTGTCAAGTTCTGCTTAGTTTGATCATAGATGGCGTTGTGTGTTAGATGTCCAAAAACATTTATTTATTTATTAGTATTATTTAATATATAGAGCCAATCTATTAACAAATATACTATGAATAAGTGTCAATTAATTCATAAGTTAACATACGCCTTATAACTACTGTTAGTTTTTTAGAGCTCAATGATATTTAAAATCATTGAGCTATAAATAAGCGCCGCGGGGCAAAACTAGGCTAGAAAAGTAGCCTTAGTCACTCCTTATATCATCAACTACCTATCAGTGAAAGTCCCGTCAAAATCGGTCCAGCCGTTCCAGAGATAAGCCGGAACAAACATCCCGATAGACAGATTGACAAAAAATGAAAAAATAATTATTTTGGTATGTGTACCATGTACTCGTATACATAGATATGCATTTAATAAAAGCGGTTAATTTAATATTAAAAACAGTTGTATACATATTTTTCAACATTCTTATTGCTATAGCACAGTCCATACCTAGATCGACATTAGATGAACGTGTATGAGATGTGTGAAGTTATTAATGTTATTTTCTAGTAAATATAAGTTCGTCTACTAGTAGAAACATCAAATAAATATATTAATGCATTAGCTGAGCCGAGAGCTGATATACACAGAAAAAAATGATTTTTAATGTAAGTATCGAATATAGTTTTATTTACAATTAGTGAAAAGCTGTTAATTTGAAATCACAAACACACAGTTTACACAGACTAAGTGTTGAGTGGGCATCAAATAGAAGTCCCTGACATTAAAACATTATTTTTGATTCCAGAGTGTTGAGAGTAACTGACAACTGCCTACCAATTTAACTACGTTTGTACCGGTATCCTTCATTTGCAGTATTACATCAGACAACAAAAGAGTAACGCACCTAAGCAGTCAGACGGTTTTATCCACATCAAGGTCAAATACGTCAACGACAACTATTGCGCAGCGCAAACAACAGGAAAACTATTAAATAATCAGAAAGAAAACGTGATTCTTTTTGTTATGACTCACTCGTACCTGAGTAGACAGAATTCCCAAGTCCTTTTTACATTGGGTTTTACGTTTAAGTTTAATATCAAAAGCTAGTATTTCGCGATTCACTGTTAGTGGAGGTCGCTTCTTAGTTGACTCTAATCGATAAAAATGTGGATACAGTGCTCGATACTTTTATCACCGATGCCTGGCGGTGCATATAGAAGTGGGCAAAAAGTTAATGGACTACTCAAATACAGTTTAAAAAAGCTGACGGAGTTTACTTCTGCTACAATTGAGCTGAAAGGTAAAGGCAAATGCTCGTGGTCCGAGTCAGATTCAGATAATAATTCAACGTCATATTATGGTAAAGAAACATATGTGTATATGATTAGAAATATTTTACATGAGAAAAACAACAATGTACCTGCAGGTGTTCATCACTGTCCATTTGAATTCGTATTACCTACTGGTTTGCCTTCTTGGTTCAAAGATCATACTAATAAAATATCGTTCAAGATAATTGCAAGATTTTCAAAGCCCGGATTTTTTGGTAACAAGAAAACGTTTGATACAGCCATACGTGTGTATGGTGATTTAGAACCATGTTTGCCGGAGCCCATTATATTTGGTTTGACAAAAACGTCATTGTCGTCATCAGGTACAATTATATTGAAAGCTGAAATAATGAAGACGTTATTGGTTGCAGGAGAACCTATACACTTAAAATGTTCAATAGTAAATAACACTTCAATACCCGTCACGGGCATTAGATTGAAATTATTCTCAGAACTTACATATACTACTACTAACGGTAAGAGCACACACCGTCAGCGGAACAGTGTTAAAGGAAGTTCCATTGAGTATCTAGGACCAAAAACTGAAAGTGTTGACAAAATACCGTGTACAGTGGGAACTTCACCCGATTTATATAGTATACAAAACTCAAAAATTATAAAAAGAGAATACAAATTACAAGTGACATTAATCGTTCCATTTCCTCATAGAAACGAGTCTGTAGAAATTCCAGTGGTTATTTTTAAATGAACTATTTTAAAAAATAATAGACATTGGAAAAAAAATGGAATACCTATAAGCTTAAATAAAAAGCGTTGTTAGATTAAATACAGTGTAGTTAATCAATATAAATTATAATTTAATTTCTTGAATGACGTTACGTAAATTCTATCTTGAATCATGGGTTGTTGTTAGTAGTATGTACTCGTATAACAGTTTTCCTTATTGTGTAGAGAGACACCAGTTATTACATATTACAAATACACAATAATTCACAGACATCTGCGCGAGTAACAGTCACAACTCTCTGTAAAGTGTATTTAAATAATAAAATGGGATTGGACTGCGATATATTAATTTTAAATGTGAAAAGTGACGGCTTCAGAAGTGGGGAGAAGATTACTGGCACTCTTAAATACAGCATAGATGAGATAACCGAGTTTGAAACCATCACCATTTCACTTAAAGGCGAAGGCCAAATTGAATGGACTAGTGATGGGGATCATCACTTATTAAAAGAAGAATATTTGGCTATGCATACGTCTGTCTTGGGAAAAAAAGAAAAGAAGAATGCTGGTGTTTATGATCATTCATTTCATTTTGTACTTCCGGAAGACTTGCCATCATCGTTAAATCATCCGTTGTGTAAAATATTATACACAGTTTCATCGGTTTTCGTCACAACTGCTCGGCAAAATTACAAGGAAGAGTTTCATAGCGAAGTACCAATTTTGGGGTATCTGAAACCTGATACTCCAGAAATTCTTGCATTTAATTTGACTAAAAGTCCGTTTTCTTTAATACTGGCCCAAAAAACAGTGAATTGTGACATTAGTATCCAAAAGACGTTCTTATCGCCTGGTGAAAATATCAAAATAGACATAATGATAAGAAATGATACACGTATACGTGTCAGCTGTGTTAAATTGAAACTAGTATGTGAATATATCTATATGATAAACAGTAAAGAAAAAGTGGTTCAACGACAGACCATAAAAGAAAGTGTTAGAGAACATCCTGCTATAGACGACGATGTAGCTTATTTGACATGTGCCATACCTACATTATTGAATTTACATTCCATCCGTAATGCAAAGTTTTTCAAACGAGATTATAAAGTGGTAATCACAGCGAAGTTTCCATTTCCTCATAAAAAAGTATCGGTGTGTATTCCGGTGGTTATAGGTGAAAAGGAATGTAGCAAAGACTGAACCGAGAAATATGCTGTATATAGCAGCCTGATCTCATAGAGAACTCTAATTTGATTGGGAAAAGTTAATTCTTTATGTACAAACTGATACAAAGTTGATCGCTATGAAAAGTAAATAAATAGTTTAAATTCAGACAGAAGGGTGAACATAATTAAGTTGTATTCTGTAGTCATTACTTTTACTGTATGATTCTAGAGTTAAGAGTATAATTAAAATTTAAATTAAGCCTTTATTGTGTTTACTTTTTTACCGACTCTATTAAAAGAAGGTTTTCTTCAATTCGGTTAAATTGTTTTTTAATCATTTTTTGTTTAGAATTCCGTCATTCAAAAACCAGCTTGCCACCACTTTTTTTTCATATAATAAATAAGAAGTCCCAATGTCTCAAACCTCGCACTCATCAACGAAACACAAGAGCAGTTTTTTTTTAGGTTGATTTGTGAATCTGGCCCGTTTGTGCTGAAATACATTTAGTGTCGACGTAATATTTTGTGCATTAGTGGATGACTTTACGAAACATTTAGTACTACTTTTAGTTTTTCTTAAAGTATTGGAGGGAGTAGTACAAGCGCCACCTGGTTTGGTATCAAATAGCCGTGTACCGCAGACGCGGTTCTGTCCTGTAGGTAGTAAAGTATTATTGGTACTTATCTATTAAAATAATAAATGATATCTGCAACATCTGATACAATACTATGCAGAGTTAATAAAATGTTTAGAACTGTTGTAACTTCAAGAATAAATCTCCAAACCTTTGGTAAATTATGTCCCTTCTCATTTTTTTTCCTTTATTGTTCAAAGCACTAAGACTGTGAAACAACTGACAATACAACAAGATAAAACCTTGGTATAAATAAATTAACTAAACTTTTAACTAGGGAGAAACTGAGACAATAAATAATAAATATTTTAGACATCTAACACACAACGCAATCTAGTCCCAAGCTTAGCAGAGTTTGTCTTATGAGTACTAGACAACTTATATTAATACATTATATCTACTTTTCGTTTACATATATATATCGTATTATTTGTAAATATATACATATTATACATAGAAAACGCCCAATTTTCGAAACAAATATTTGCAGATCATACAAACATTTGGTCTGACCCGGGAATCGAACCCAAGACCTCGAGCACAGCAGTCGCATACGCTACCACTAGCCACAGAAAATACGTTTTACAAAACGCCTAACAATTTTTTGCAAGCAAAACACTAAGGTATGATAAGCTTATAAATTTTTAGGAGGAGTAACTATATTTTTAATCCCGAAAACCTCAGTTATAACGTACTGTTTTTGCATACTTTTTAGTGTCTCCGTGTGATAATGGATTAAAAATATATTTTCATTACTCTTATTCATGCCATGGGTATCGCAAGAAGAAACTCAAGAAGCAAACTATGCAGGACAACATTATTGTTTCTTACATTTTAGGTAGTAAGTATCTACCACAGTACCTCTTCTTGCCCCGTCCGATCCATCGTAACAAAACGGCGATTTTGACACTACTCGTCAGCAGACCTGGATGGAATGCGGGAGTACTTTGCATCCATCCCGTGGGCTCAACGCTGCTTTGGGAACAGGGATAGGATGGACGTCCATTTTAGTAAAAAAATATTCGACGGAAGTAACTAAGTAATGAAATACATTAAAACAGACACAGTACATACCAATTAATAACACAATAAGGTTGAGGAAAAGAGCACCAGTAATAACAGGATGTTAGAATTTATAGTTAATAACATTTACAGTTACAGTATTTATAGTCTTAAAAAACAAAATTTTAAGAAAGATAATTTACACACTAAATTCATTTAATACAATTGATGTAAACTATCTTATCCTGCCACGCTTCGCTGGGCTACATTTTTGTTACTAACTCTTAAACATTCGCGTTCCATGATATAATGGTTATTATTTTTACGGGAAATAATGCGATCACTTATTTAAAGGTATACCTCTGATTTGCCTTTGCACTGCACACAGGCTGTCAGCCTGTGACCACGGCCAGTGCAACCGCGTCGAAACGTCAGGCAAATCAGAGGGTCGCAATGCCATTACATAAGTGATCGCATTATTCCCGTAAAAATAATAATTATTATACATTGTTATTACAAGCAATAGACTACGAGAAAGAGTTTAAAATAATATGATCAGACTAGGTAAAATGAAAAAAAAAAATGGTACATATCACTCGGACCATTATTACAAATTTATTGACACCTCATTTAATGAAATGAGTTCTGTAGTTGAGACGCTATGGAGGAACATAAAAACTTACATTAACTGATTTGCTTATGTGTTAGCGAGGCCCTACAGTCAAACTTGGAGGCGAAAGGGAAGTTGAGCAGAAACGTTACCTTCAAGTCACAAGAAAAAAGTAAGTTGCCGACGCTAAGAAGTTCAAAGTTCCGGTACTGATTTTAAATATGTTCCATACCTGGTCAAATTAAGAATACCTTCTAACATATTCATAGTAATAATATCACAGTGTCTGAATTTCATCCATCGTCAACTTTCAATAGTACCTCATTGTTACGACTAGCGAAATTATGACCTGGTTGACCTATAAAAATATATTAGAAGGGTTCGAGAAATGAAACCACAACTGTAATCTGATCTAGCTTCAAGCATATATTTATGAAACATCTTCACAGCTACAGCGAGTAAAAAACCAATAGCGCGACTCAGACAAATGGTACAACGCCATCTGTCGATACAAGATATAAACATGTTTGTACTAAATTATGACCTATTTTGGTCGTGAACACTCATTAATAAACTTAGTATTGAAATTGGGGTAATGAAGCTTACAAAATAAACAATACAATACAACAAAACTTACAAAATAGTCTTTTGCCAGTTAAAATTTAAAAGAAGAATTAAATCCAAAACACAAAATTTTAATAACAACAAAAAAACAATTGTGATACACTTATTTCTGCGCTATTTCGCATAATCATATTAGCGATTGTTATTGAAACATTTTCTTTCATTCCACAATTCCATTATCAATAACACTTGATTTTCTTTATTAATAAGTTACTCTAGCTATGGGAAATCTTGATAAAAGATAAGTCAAGTAAGATACGCTATGAAATATACTGTAGTGACAATTCACATCTATTTTCAGTTTATCAGTTTCAACATCTATAACCACTGGGATTTCTAACGAAATATTTTTATGAGGAAACGGTAAATCTACTATAACATTAACTACATATTCTCTAGAAAGAAATTTTGAATGTTGTATGGAATATAGGTTTGTTAAATTTGTTGGTATCTCACAGGTTAATTCGCCTTCAATAGTACTTGTTACTCCAGGAGATTTTAGTACATTTTGGTTTATTATTTCTCTTTTAACAGTCTTGTCTTTTTTATCATATATATAGGTAGTAACTTCTACCAATTTAGTTATAATACCATTAATTGCAAAATTTGTTTCGTTATTTATACAATAACTTAGTTTTATGATATCACCTGCGGTGAACAATACTTTTTCAATTTTAACTTCGCAATGCATATTCTTCTTTGCTAGAAAAGGAGTTTTGGTTAACGAAAAACTTGTGCGATGCTCCAGGCTAGGTTTTACTTGCCCATATACTGGTATTTCTGTCTCCACTAGCCTGTTACCGTTACACAACCCCGGTCTCTTGAATTGGGCTTGAATTTTATACGATATCGTACATGTTTTGTCTCTATACGAAGATGGTAATTCTTCTGGAAGCAGAAATATAAATGCATGTTCATATTCTCCAGCATTTAAGCATACATGCCTTTCTTGTAAAACATTCTCGTGCATCAACACAAAGTCTTCTTTTTTAATCAAATGCCTTGGTTTTTCTTTATTTTTCTTTCCTTTCAGCTTACCAATGAAGAATATTGTGATAGATTTAAAGATTGTTTGTTCATCGATGCGGTATCGAAGAGTTCCTGGTACCATTTGCCCGCTGGTATAAATATTGTTTTTGGTTGGTCTCAGTAATATTTGACACTTTAACACCATTATGTGGATTATTATATTCTTAATATTATATGAAGTACATAAAAGACAACGTCAAACTATCACCAATACAGACTTACTAATAATTAATTGGTTTATTTTAATATAATATGTATCATGCGTCAGGTCTTTTGAATTTTCCTTAACATTGTTTACGTAAGACTAGAACACACGTTATATTACAAAAAAAGAGCACTTCATATCATAATATTTAACATAAATACTAGCTAAGCAATACCGGTTCAGCCGTTCTAGATATTAGTCTGAACAAACAGACAGACAGAAAAAAAATCCACTGACGAATATATACGTACCGTATATACTTTTACATGCATTTTTCGAAAAGCTGTTTTAATTTATTTAGATGGATAATAAAATTATGGAGAGTCTTGGAAATGAATATGTAAATTAGTAAATGTCTTTCGGCTGAGATGATCGTAATAAAAATATATGTATATAATCATTAGCGACACTGAAATACAATTGGGATAACGAATAATTTGAATCTGTATTATGTATATGAATTCGTAAACCGTTTTACCGTAATCCTACCGAGTTTTTATTTACCTAAATTGTTAAGCTAATATGTTTAGTGGCTTCTTACTTTGTTCTTAACTTAACTGTTAACTGGAATTAGTCAAAGTATACCCTTAAAATATCAGTAAAGATACATAAATGATGGACGGAATGAAAATCACAGGTTCTTTTTGAAGTCTATTAATTAAATGAGCGCACAGTGTTCGCTAACAAACTGTCATGCAGTTTGTCTCGCTCGGCAACGGTTTTGACGATTTTCATGAAATTTATTAGGTGTACAGGGGGTTTCGGGGGCGATAAATCAACATATTTAAATTTCATTTTTAGAAGAATTACCAAAATAAAAAATACCGGTCATCCTGGTCCTCGAATCTTAATTACGCCTAATTAAACTATTTTAAAATTTTCATAAAATCGAATAGTGTAGTCCAGGTTTTAAAATCAGTTGTGTTCTTAATACGTTCTATATATTACCGTAATGACTGTAATTTAATGTTTAACCAACTAGGACAGGAAGGTGTCTACTGAAAATTAATTTCAGTTTGGGTTTGTTCGGTCATTATCCCAACAGAATTGCGTAACTTAATAACCCCTACGTCCATAAAAGCAGTTAAACGTACTGATTTTAAGGATTATTGTACAATAAAATAAATAAGGACCATTGATATGTTCCTTTTGTGTATCATTAAATTATTGAGATCTAATCCAGAATTTGTATTTTTACCCGACTAGGGGTAAGCCAAAAGGAAGGTATTAGTTATAGCACTCAGTGAATTTATGTTGCACCGAATCGATTTTAACGAATAATGTGTTAATAGATTCGTAATAATGTCTCGGTAAACGGAACAACATAAGCTATACTTTGCTAAAGTGTTTACGTAGTCAAGTCTTTAATTTTTAATTTAACTTTTAGATAACTAGACCCAACCAGATACAGTGATAAATGGTTTTATTTCACTATTAAAGCTATAGGTCAAGAATATTTCATTTAAAAGCAGTCGCTAGTGAGCCAAAAATATCGATTTTATCATCGTTGACTTTTTCATTTCATAAAATTGTAGTTGTCTTAATTTGACAGCTTATTAGCTATGATACCTACTGCAAATAGTAACGTTTGAATGAATATTATTAAGAAAATATTCAGACCGTACGGCATCCAGAATCCTCCGACATTAAAACACGAAGTGTGTATATACCAATTTATAATGTTTAATAAAACAGGTACAACCCCAGATTACACCAAAATTTGGGCTGCGGAAGGCCCTCGGGCCTACAGCTACATAAATTGGACTCCGCTTAGCGAGAAACGTGTAGGGTTAACTCACAAAGCAAGACTTGATTTGAATTAGACCAACAGGTAATTATTCGAAATGTTCTGATAAATTTATGTTGCTATTCACTCGTAACTTGCGTTCAAGATTTGCTTTATGATAATTTTGTTAGGACCTGACTATTATTTTGGAATATTTTGGTGAAGACAAAAACGTGTTAATGACTTTTGAGATTTAAAGTTATTATATAATTTAGAAATGATTCAACGAGTGGTAGTCAGTGACTACTTGTGTCTGTAAACATCTGCAAATCAAGAAACAAAACTGTATCACCACCCTTGAGTCCTTTCCCTTAGGGTTAAACGAATTTATTTTCCGATACATTAGAATCAAGACCAGTGAGCTTTCGCTCTGGTAACTTTACTACATCATTGAGAAGAGTCACAAGAATAGTTCAGCACCGGTTTTCGGTTTGGCTGTTGTATCCTCAACAACCACGGTTCCGTACAAATAGGCAATTTTTTACTGAAATATGGAAAAAAGATCCGAACTTAGTTCGTGTTCGTAGTAAGCGTGTTGCGATTGTTAGGTATCGTAGCTTATTACTGCAAATGCAAACATTTGACTTTCTTAAATTTACTTCTTTTACCTTGTGAATCCAATATTATGACGGCAACCTATATTTTTGTTTTGCAAATCCAATAATTAAATAAATATTTCGGACATCTAACACACAACGCCATCTAGTCCTAAGCTAAGCAGAGCTTGTGTTATGGGTACTAGACACTTATTACTTAATACAAATACATATATACTTTTTTTGTGTAAATACATACATAATTATACATAGAAAAAACCCAAACTCCGAAACAAATATTTGTAGATTATACAAACATTTGGTCCGACCCGGGAATCGAACCCGAGACTTCATGATCAGCATTCACACAAGCCAACCGCGAGATCAACGAGGCAGAACTGACTCATAACTGTAACATTCTAATTTTAAAATCAAAATAATCATCTATACAAATAAATAAAATTGAAGTGTCTGTTTGTAATATTAAAACAACTGCTTTTTACTTAATGCATATGTATGTATACACGATACATATACCAAAAAATGTAGTTAAAAAAAATTTTTGTCTGTCTGTCTGTCTGTTTGTTCCGGGTAATCTCTGGAACGGCTGGACGGATTTTGACCGGACTTTCACTGGCAGGTAGCTGATGACCCGGGGAGTAACTTAGGCTACTTCTTTTTAGACTTACTTTGTCCCGCGGCGTTACTAGTGGTACAACAATAACCGCGGGTAACACCGCGGGGTTCAGCTAGTAAATAATACACTCAAACCCGATGACGTAAGCAATTTACTTATGACGCTGTTGCCAGATCCTTTATAAAGCCGCCATTAATTTATTTATTACATGTAAACAAATTAGTAACTTGGTCCGGACAAATTGAAAGTCTATCAGAATCTTATTTATTTCGGTAAAGCGATTTAGTAACGTAAATGTCAGCGGTGAAAGTTAAATTGCAGGCAAATTTTTGAATAAGCGTCCACATTACTTGTTAAGAAAGTTGAATTTCTTTTGTCAAACTTTGTTTTAGAACATTGAATGTGACTTAAATAGGTAGACGATAAAGAATGCCATTTAAATATATTATTCTCATTAACAGTCTAAAATAGTCCTATGTTAGACATAGTAGGGCCTTATTAGAAAACTGATTTTGGCCTGTAATACCACACTAGCTGGCCAAGTTGATATAGGGTTTGTGTCGTAGTTTCCTTCTCTACAACCTGCATATTCTGATATACTGTATTTATGACATCCACGGGATGAGTAGGGGGAGGTGATATTCTTTATTTGTACTTCGTTACCACACTACCTTTTATTTAATGATGTTTTTTATTTCACTCAATAGATCACTGCTAGATATCTATACAGATAAATATAATTGGAGTGTCTGATTGTAATATTAAAATAACCGCTTTTTACTAAATGCATATGTATGTATACACATTACTTATAACAAAAATGTAGTTAATTTTTTGTTGTCTGTCTGTCTGTTTGTTTCGGGTAATCTCTGGAACGGCTGGGCCGATTTTGACGGGACTTTCACTCGCAGGTAGCTGATGTTCCAGGGAGTAACTTAGGCTACTGTTTTTAGACTAACTTTGTCCCGTGGTCCCGTTACTCGTGGTACAACAATAACTGCGGTTTAGCTAGTATCTTTATATAGATGTTAGACCAGGGTATCTAGCATCTATATAAAGATACTAGCTAGCTAGCACAGAAGATCAATCTAAAATTAGAGTATTCGTGCTGTCGTGTTTCTTTTTTATGTATGACCCTGCCAAAATGACTCTTCTCTACATAAGCTGTTTTGTTGGTGAGTATGAAACCGGGGGCCCAACTATGCAAAAGCACCACTATACCACCATGGTGTGGGTCTACATGCCGTATTACTACATCATAATAATAATAATCGCTTTATTGTACACCAAATTACTTATAAAGGTAACTTAAAGCTAAGAGGTACAATCGGCTGCCTTATCACCCGAAGGCAATCTCTTCCAGGCAAACATGGGATGGAGAGAAAGACGTGGAAAGTATAGGGTAGTGCTGGTGCATTAAAATTAAGTTAGTAGAAAAAATATCATTGTCTGCATTCGTAATGAGTATGGTGAACACCATTCTCGGATTATGCTTATGCTTTCTGTCAGGCAAAGTAGAGTCGCTTTAGCAAAAATATAAAGGCCTTTGGAAAGGAGGATCCTACTGAATAAATATTAATGAAATCGCATTTTTAAGGTCGAAAAGTTCACAATAGCGAGCGTAGTGTGCGTGTTTTTATTCATTTGAGGACTAAACACCGCCATAATCCGTGTCCAAAGCTAGTAATATAAACATTAACGTAGATAATGAAATTGCTGTGTGTTTTGCAAATATGAGGCGTGTCGATGAATTATTCCGGTACCATTCTGCAACAATGTGTTATTATGTTGAGGGATACAATTTGGATTCCATTAACCCTTGCTACATTTGATGCTGACGATTCGTGAAGCCACTAAAATCGAAACAATGCATTATTTGTCTAAATGTAATGCATTTTGCTTGGTTTACATCTAGACATTATCATTATA
Organism: Spilosoma lubricipeda; assembly: GCA_905220595.1. NCBI lineage: Eukaryota > Metazoa > Arthropoda > Insecta > Lepidoptera > Erebidae > Spilosoma > Spilosoma lubricipeda. The sequence goes on along the minus strand of HG992281.1, from coordinate 19,938,468 downwards.
GTAGGGGAGCCCAACGGGGATTTCGGGATTTACTCAAGCGCGGCAGATTAATATACAGGGGGATACCTTATATCCGGTTAAGTACCTCCACAAAACATGAGGCCCATATATAAGGCCGCCCGTGAAGGATACAGGATCAGATTAGTAAAAAAAAATTGACCATCAGAAATTCTCGAGCGCGTCAGATTAAGGTAGGGTGAGTTAATTACATCCTAAAAAGTGTATATTCCACTAATCTGACAATTTGAGAGTGACGTAAAAAAAGGGGAGGGCAACAAAGTTGTAAAAAAAAAACGTCATCTCGACATTCTCGAGCGTAGCTAAATTTTTTTTTATTTTGAAGGAAGTAATTCAAGAATAATGAAAAATATATAATCTGACGATTTCCGCAAGCCGAAATAACAAAAATTCGTCGATAAAGTTAAATGCGTGCAGCTGCGTGATGCCTACATTTCCTTCTCCGCGTTTCTATTCCTCTCTCACTCTTTCTCTATCTATTACTCTCGCACTCCGTCCCCACTCTGGTTTCTGTTGCCATGTTCCAGAAGAGGAAGATGATTCTACAGATGAAGATGATGATTAATTAATCTATTAATTATAAAACATTCAATTGTTTTAAGCTTTTTTGTAAGTAATTTTCTTATAAATACATGTAATCTACTAAAAAAGCATACACTTATTTATTTGCATGCTATTTCCTGAGCTTTTTAATTAATTAAGTTCAATGATTTAAAAAAATAAGAAAAAAAAATTTTTTGAAAGTGGTTTTTTTGGAATAACTTTTAACCGGCTTTATCGATTAACTTCAAAAACTAATCCGCCTTTGAGCTTGAAAAACCACATCGATCGCCACCAAGCTGGTCAAAATCGGTTGATTCGTTCGAGAGATATCGTGAACGAAAGAAACCCGAAAAAGTGTTTTTTCGGGATTACTCCGAAATTTGTGGTTCGAACAATTAAAATTGCAAAATTACTTATGAGGATGATAAAACTGCGTCGAATGGTGCCGACCGCGTGAAAATTGGTTCATTCAAAAGTTATTGCGGTTTTGAAATTCCAAAAATAGTGTTCTATGAAACTTTTATCAGACTTTCGAGCTGGGAGAGCTCAAATGCATAGAAATATTATTTCTTTGAACTCAGCGAGCTCAAAATATCACATAAATTATATTTTGAGCTCAAAAATGTCATAAGTACAATTTCAAGCGCCCAGGATTGGAATTAGCGAGAAGTTGCAGGGATGGCCTTTAAAGTGAACCGTTTTTCTAATTTTTTTTTGTCAGATCCGGCGAATCCCTCTAGATAATCGTCAGATTATGAGACAGTACGTTTAGAACATAAAGATGAACCATATATATCTTAATCTGACGCGCTTGAGTATTTCAAAATGGCGATTTTTTTTTGCACGTTATGAAAATGGCTGCGAGTTTGCGTCCCATCGAAATCGTCAGATTAGTGAATGAGAGCTTTTTTTTGGTGTACTTAACACTCCCTTAGAAAATCTGACGCGCTCGATTAAATTTTTTTTTTTTTCATTTTCAACCCTTAAATACAACCACCCGCATCATGCAAACGATCAGATTAACATACGTACATTATTAAAAATACGTAGGGCATTGATGCTATCAATATCTGATGCGCTCGAGGATGTCCATGCAACAGTTTTTTTTTACATATTTAAAAATCTATAGCCGCTTCCCCCACCGATGTAAAGGTATATATCATATAACATTTTTTTCTTCTTATCATCTAAGCTTTGCATCCCAATAGGTCTCTACGACGCTCGAGTAAATCCCCATTTAGCATCGTGGGCTCCCCTACTATTAGTATGCAGTATATCGGCCTATGTTATGAAGTGGACGTCTTTTGGCTGGAACATTGACGCACCTAACACTGCATGTTAGGTGTACGAAACGGCAACTTCTTTTTACAGGAAAATTTACAGCCAATAATCTTTATGAATAAAAAAACATAGATGCAAAAAGCCAGTTACAATTTTTTACACATAAATATCACTGTTATGATTATGAAAATTAGACAGCAACACATACAAATACATGGAAAAATTAGGTAAAATGCACAATTTATGCAATAAATTTTAAAAAGTGCGAGTCTGAATCGCGCACTGAGGGTTCCGTACAAACCTGTAGGTATATTTTATGATGTTACTAAAACAGTATGCTTTTCGCAATTTTTCCTTTATTTGTGCTATTAACCGTTGCTTCGTACCAAATTTCAAGATTCTGAGTTCATGAAAAGTACCCTTAAGGTTTTGATTCCCTTGCGACTATCAAAACTTGCAGCATTAACGGCTGTATCTTTTGATTGCGTTGGCTTAGAAGTTTTATTTTAACACTTCCAAGGGACAATAGACCTGAGTATTTGATATGAATTTCAGCTTGATACCTCCTCGTGTTCTTGAGAAAAAGGGTCTTGAACGACAGACAGACGGACTACAAAGTGATTCACAAGGGTTCCGTTTTCTCCTTTCGAGGTACGGAACCCTATAAACTCCAAAACAGAAATGAAAACAACTAGCTGACATTTTATTCTGATCTATCATCTTTGTAAAGAATCTTAAATATAATTGTGGTAAACATTTGTGATAGTGTAAACCACTAACACGCCACTCATAGGCATCTAAAACCCAAAAGTCAAAATTGTATCAACTCATGTCCTTGGTGAAATACAATGATTTAGTGGCAGTGGTATCACTTCGGTCGAGTCGAACTTAACACGTTTCTTAAATAATCACTCATAAATGATTCATCTAAAATATTTTAATATTTACGTTTCAGTACATAATCACGTATCTATGTAATACCTTTAAGTGAACAGTTCTTGCATCTATACTAATATATAAAGCTGAAGAGTTTGTTTGTTTGAACACGCTAATCTCAGGAACTACAGTTCCGATTTGAAAAATTCTTTCAGTGTTAGAGAGCCCATTTATCGAGGAAGGCTATAGGCTATATATTATCACGCTAAGACCAATAGGAGAGGAGCACCAATGAAAAATGTTTCAAAAACGGGGGAAAATTATCACGCGACGGGCAATAGGAGACGCTAACGAGGTTGCGTGGGTCTGCTAGTATAATAAATAATCTTAATTTGGGATTGGCTCCATCAATTTTCATGAAAATAGTATGCTGAGGGTTTCGGGGGCGAAATATCGATCTAAGTAGGCTTCATTTCTTGAAAAAAATACCGTGCAAAGCAAGCTCGGACATCCAGGTATTATTTTGTAATCTATATTTATAAGTAAATGAATCGCCGAAATGTATGTACTCGCAAAAACTTCCGATCGGCTGCATCGAAATAAATAATTATTTTTTTATGTGTTCGTTATTGTTAGGAAAAGGTTTGTGTACAAGAAAAATAAAAAATAACGGGAAAAATCATTTTCTTTGTCCGAGACTGTACACTGCTTGCGGGAAGATGAGACAGATATGTAAATAGGATGTAGATTATAATTTTTTTAACTCGAAGTTAGTTAAGTTTCAAAGATTTATTACTCTTTTTCCCATTCCAACGCTGTTTTCGTGTACAGAAACATGTTTCTTTTCTTTCTTTTCTTTTTGGTAAATTCACCTCCGTGGGTAAATTCCTCGCTTAAATGCAAATCCTACAATCATTTATTTATTTAAGTAAAACATAAATACTTTTCGTACATCACGCGTGAGAAATTGAGTGGAATTCGATTCCCCTATTTTGTCGGTACGTTAGGAGAATCCAGAATAATTTCAGAAATGAATATTCAGTATTTTTTAAGAAAATGATGAAAGTTTATTTGTTTAATAATTTCATTTTTTCTTTCAAAAAGACAACTGCCGTATTAGGAATATAAATCATAGGTCGCGGGAACTTAACAAACGTAAGTGAAACATACACAAAGAATACCCAGACTCGGGACAACAATTTGTGGATCACACAAAGTGTTGTCCCATGTGGTATTTGACGTTTTAATACTTAGCGCAGTTGAAAACGGCGTGGGGATCATTTAATTAACGAGGCCAAGCGAGCAATCAATTTATAATTTAAAATGCTGTTTACCTTCCATTTTTGCTAATATAAATATTTCGGACATATAATATATATATAACTAGTTGTTGCCCGCGGCTCCGCCCGCCTATATGTCGGTTATCGCGGCAAATAGTAGCCTATGTGTTATTCTGATGTATAAGCTATATTACTGTAAAGTTTCATCCAAATCCGTTCAATAGTTTTTGCGTGAAAGAGTAACAAACATACATCCAAACATCCATCCATCCTTACAAACTTTCGCATTTATAATATTAGTAGAATAACTAGACTTTTCACTCGTAACTTCTACTCGATTCTTATAAAAGACTACTTACATTTTCAAACAAAATTGGCATTAGAGCAGAATCTATAAAAGTGCATTTAAGTTTCAGCCAATGAAGATTTTAACGTTTTAATGTTTTTTTTTTATAGAATAGGGGGCAAACGAGCAGACGTATCGCCTGATGGTAAGCGATTATCGCTGCCCATGAACACCCGTAACATCACAAGTGCGTTGCCGGCCTTTAGGGGATGGGGAAGGGGATGGGGGAAGGGAATGGGGATGGGGGGCAGGGGTTAGGGGTTTGGGCCTCCGGTATCCTCACTCACTCGGTGAAACACAGCTCAAGCGCTGTATCACACGGATTTTCTGTGAGGCCGTGGTATCTCTCCGGTCGAGCCGGCCCATGCATGCCGAATCGTGGCTCTCCCACGGTGCATTAACGGTGTTTTAAATGGCACTGACCAATAAAGGTGATGATGATGAGCATTTTAGGCCATTTGCCAACGATAAACTATATTTTGTAGAAGAATAAAAATATAAATAGCAAAAAGTTTGGAATTGTGAAATCTGCAGCACCAGTATCAATCTAAGCTTTTGCTATAGTGTCATGTAGGTCACCATATAATGAAAATAGCTTTAAAGTAACAGTCATTATCTTCCTATCCTTTATTATTATTATTACTATATTTATTTGAGGTTGGCTATTAGTTCATAAGTTTTTCCTCGGAACAGCTGGCATTCGACCTTTGCAACCCTGAGGGTAAACTGAATTAAGTAACAGTCGTCAACAGTACACAACACAACTGAAACTGATTTATAATGTTGTGTATTGTTAATCTTAAGTTACAGTACGCAACATTATAAATCTATTGGAGTTTTGTAAATAAGGTAAGACTTCTATCACTAGAAACAAATAAAATAAACGAATGATCCAAATATTCAACCACTTCGATCTCAACAACTTTTAAACAAAAAATATCATCATAATCGGTCCATTTGTTTAGGAACTATGGTGCCGTAGCAAAAAATATGTTTGTACATAACCTACTAGTAGAATAACTGTATGTTTTTTCTGGATTTTGCTAAGCAATCCTGTTTAATAAGTAATCGTTTGCTGTAATAGCTTTGAAATATCTTTTAGGCATAATAACGAATGATAGGCAATAAGCAATTTGTATCGTTCAGACACATGCAGATACGTTATCATAAATGTATAAAACGATTATTCTTCGAAATGTTTATCATGTAAAAGCACATATTTATACCTAAATTTAGCATCACACTGACTCACACTATAAGAGTCATCACATCACCAACAACCTTTAATTAAATAGTTTGGAATTAATTGTATATAAGCTTGTCCTTAATAAGAAGGTTTTAACCATGGTCTAAGAAAACAAGATCTTGAATTCCGAGAGCGACTTTTGGTGACGTCACTATCCAGTTACCACTTTACAGCTACATAACACAAAATTATGGAAACATTTTCAGTCACCCTTCTATTAAAAATTTAAAATATATATAAAATGCTGTTTCGTGTATATAATCAAACAAAATATTTGAATTTAAATATATATTGACGTAAAACTTTATTGTTCACCACGTCACCTACGTTACCACTATGTCTCGGTATGCTCTTCCTGGCGAAGTTTATTGTTATACCATGGTTTAAACCAACCAAATGGCCAGAGAGATTGATATGGAGATTGTGACTAGTTTTACTTTCCTTAGCAATGTTGTTGTCCATTAGTTGGCTTTCATAGTCGGCTTTTACGACATCCACAATGAATTATATCGTTATTACTAATTTTTAAACTATTTATTTATAAGAAATCAAATTATATTTTAAGTTTTGTGTATCTATCCTGTTTTAGCTCTACCCCTCGTCATCACCCTCCTAATCCCCAAAAGGTCGGAAACGTTGGGACGCGTCTGGTGTTGCAAGTGTCCATGGGCGGCGGTAATCGCTTACCATCAGGCGAGACGTCTGTTCGTTTGCCCGCCTAGTACATAAAAAGAAAACGACGACGAATACGAAAATATATTCATACATGTATCGCTAAACTATCTAATTTTAATATATATATATATATTTTCGAGATCATTTGACATGAGACAAATGATCGTGCTTGTTACTCAAATATCTGTTTCTCGATGGGAATCGAAACAATGTATGATGAGAACAGTAAAATTATATCTTATACCAAACATAGTAAACAAATCCTAGATGAATGTTCATACAGGACAGTTGCAGCTGCATACAAGTTTATAGCTATGAATATGGCAGTTTCTATAGAAACTACTAGAATTAACTTCGAAATTTTGTTCATCGTTCTCTTACTACGTAACCTTCTTATTACAAAACTTTTCTGAAAGAACGAGATACTTACAGAAAGTATGTAGACAATGATTAATAATGTTTAAACTAGCTTTCAACACAAAAGCAGTAAAGTTTTTTTAAAGCCACATTCAACGATACTTTTACAATAGAAAAACGATTCGATTTACATAAAAACGTTTGTCCTGATCTAAGCTAGCTAGACACGGCATTGGAGAAAGCCTAAGTACCCATTATCCTATATGTTATGGGTGATTGTGAACACGATAGTGAAAAGCTTTGCGGTTTGAAAAAGTATGTAAAAGTACCTATAAAATCTCGTTTTCTCTCACAATTATGGACCATCCAAGAGACAAATATGTATTGTGTTCACACTTCTTTAAGAGATTTCTAACCCGTCTCTTTTGCAAAAACAGTTTTTATTTTTTCTTTTAAATTCAAAAGTTACTAACAAGGTCGCTATTATTTGGATTGGATTTAGTACTTTTTGATGAAATTTCACGGGTGCCTTTAGAGTTTTACATTACATCACACATTTCTTTTTAAAAGACAGTTCCTGCACTAGATATATAAATCCTGTGTCGGAGAACTTAAAAAACCTACATGGAACGGGCATAAAGAGCACACTGACTTGGAACAACACTTTGTGGATCACACAAAGTATTTTCCTATGTGGGATTTGAACCTAGAACACTTAGCGCAGTAGAAAGAGGCGTGGGAATCACTTAAATCACTAGGCCAACCTGGCAGTGATTAGCAGCCTTTTAACAGTCCACTGCTACATATAGGCCTCTTTATAACAAGAAGATTTTGGCCTCTTTTACGCCATGTTAGCATGTGTACTCCTAGAACGAAATTACATGTATTTGTAAACGCGCATTGAGCGCTCGTCATCTGAACATGGGCTTACTATGATGTCCAGACGAGTTAGCAACGGTTTTGGTTCGAGTTTATCATCTCTTTACAGTAATGGTGTCCTGTGTAGTTTGCTTCCTTAATCCCCTCTAAAGAGACTCGCGTGATGAATGGAGGCGGTGGCACTCTATATTCTTAATTCATCACCACACAGAAGGAACTAACTTCGTTTAAAATTAATTCAGAGTTGCAGGCGTTCATGGACTGTGATGATAGTTACTTTCAATTAGAGTCCAGATCCATTAGATTCCTTCAGACAGGTCCTATTATAATAAGTAATAGAGACTTTTAAATTTTGACTTTCGTTGAACATTTTAACTAATAAAGCTTATTTAAATGAATATATTTTATAACTAGTCGTATTAAAAAATATTTTTCTAATTGATAGACTATAGAGTAATAAAAGAAAATTCTGTTTCACTCAATTAACGTTTTGTTACGATTCTTGGGACGGTACAACCATCATCAACTCGGGTGCAAGAGCTTATAACAGCTAGTACCACAATAAATTCCTTTTGCTTCCTACAGAAGCTTTAGCCACTTCACAATAATAAAACCGAATGTCAACGAAACGATGACGTCATGAACCTAATTATATCTAGTCATTCATAACTTTCTTCCCTATCTCCGTAGAATCCCGAACATTCATACCGCCCTGGACACTGCTCAAAACAAGAATCGGAGGTAAGCTGTTACTCGCAGATTACTTGTTAATAAGATCAAGACCCTCGGAATTTATTCATAATCTCTACGTCGACTTTTCGAATGGATTTCATTAATAAATAAATAAATAATTAATAAATAAAATTTGTATTTCTTCAGTAAAAAAGTACTATATGTACGAACAACACTCAACTTTAAAAGAACCCTAGAGAAAATTTCAATTGGCCTACTAGAAATATATAAGTTGTGTTTAAGAGATTTTCCCACTTTGCTATAGTTGCCTTGAATATTTTCATAAAAGCAACACAAATAAAAGTTCTCCAGTTAGCATAAGCTGAATATTATTTGCAGTAACATACCGCGGAATAGTTGTTAAATAATACTTTTCCCGCTGGGACACAAACTCAAATAGCGCCAGGCAACTATGAAAAGTTTTGCTCCGATCTCTGGCGTGCAAAGTTTGTTCCTACGAATGTAAGTTATAGGTGTAACTACTCCATTGTAATGTTTCCAACACTGAATAATAAAAAAGGTGAAATGGCAGTATGTGTTGTTCATAGTCGAGTCACACTCAACGTATTTGGAAATGCTTTAGTATTTCAAAATTTCTTTTTTTTATGAACCAGGATACTAAAAAAAATGTATGCTTGAACACAATTTGAAGTTCACAGGCCAGGTGGAGTGGCCGGGCCGGAGCTGGATGCGCGAAGTCGAGGAACGAACTAAGTGGTGTGCAATTTGAGAGGCCTATGTCCAACAGTGGACTGCGATAGGTTGATGATGATGAGCGCAATTTAACAACATCAAAATAATCCAATAATCAAATAAAGTGACGGCTATAGACAATATTCGATATTAACACGTCCGTCCAGCTCTGATGACGACCCAAAAGAGTATCCTGTCTAGTGTCACATAGTCGACCTCTCCATGCCATTTCTCACTTTAAAAAGGCAAGTGACGTCACTAAACCACGACTCATAAAATATATCTTTCCGGTTATCCTCTTATTATCGAGAATTCCCTAAAAAATTTGAAATACCGGTAAACAAGCAACTGGGTTACCTGATGGAAAGTAAACGCTGGCAACCTTTTGTACAAATCTTCTGTATCCCACAATTGTACAATTCCTCAATCAGATGATGAAAACAATGAGAAAGAATACTTAAGATCAGTTCTCTGTGGTGCCTTGTCGAAGCATGGTTCTCTCAAGTTACTTCCTTGTTTGTCACGTCTGAAATCGATGACATTCATAAGGACATCAGGCAGACGGTTATAAAATATACTAGCCATAACCATTTCAAATATTACATTAAGTTGAAACTAAATAATGCTTGGAATAGGGCGGAGGAAGATCATGGTAGTAATAGACATAGTTTTACTAAAACTGATAAGTAAACCGGAACCGAAACTTTGTATAAATTTGAAAAAGTATTACTTCTGCTTCAAGGCGACTCACCAGAAGTTACGTATGTTTAAGAGACATCTTAAAAGTTTAAGTTAACGTTGTTATTAGTTCGTCACGTCTTGACTTGGAACTTTAACAAGCCTAGTAGTCGTATTTATACGAATTGACACGCTCAACTTTATCTACATCTCTTCAATTCTCTTTTGAAATATTTTTCAATGATGATCGTTGTTGGTTGCAACGTGATGTTATACAACCTGTAGCCTTCTTCGATAAATGGGCTCTTCAACATAAAACTATTTTTCAATTTGGTACAGTAGTTTTTGAAATTAGTGCGTAAAAACATTCAAATTTTGCGGCATTAGTATACGTTTGTCACATTCTTCCTTGCGTGCTAAGTTTACACTCGGGCAAAGTCTTTAATTTATCTGCCTTATTTGGATACACATGTATTGTTTTGCCCCATATATAAAAATAAGTATCATGGCATGACGGGGGAAGTTTTAGGCAATCCCAATTAAGTTATTAATTCTTAATACAAACTTATCGTATTTTTTATTTTTTTTATTTATAACTCTCAATTGTAAGAACAAGTGTAATTCGGAGATTTGCAAATTTTAATACACTTCGATATTGCATATTCGTGGAAGGATTATAACATTCACTCGATGAAAACCAATGAAATAATACTTCAGCTGGACAATTGAATCAGTTTGGTAAAGCCAGCATGACTTTCGAAAGATGGCTTCATAAATTAAATAATATGTGGACGAAATGTGCTTCACAACAAATGGAACAGTTTAACCTGAGTGTTGAGCAATTCCTTAGTTATTTTTCACTAAGTTAGTTAGTGTATCCCCTTTTTCCCATGACTTTAGGGGGAGGTCTTTAAAGGGGGTAAAGTATTTATGACTTTCAATACTGCATTTGACCATAGTTGACCATAGTTACTTGTCATGGTTGGCTTAGACCTGTCTGCTAATCAACCGGAGTTTGAGCGACTTCGAGGTCTTCCTTAACAGCTTGGAGACCTCGATGCGGCGATTAGCGTCTGGGCACGTTCTCGTGCTGGGGGACTTCAACGCAAAATCCATTGCGTGGGGGTCCCCCGGGACGGACGCCAAGGGCGAAGCCGTCGAGGAGTGGGCGGCTTCGGTGGGCCTCTGTTTGCTGAACAGAGGCGCCACCAACACGTGCGTGCGACAGCAGGGGGGGTCGATAGTGGACCTTTCGTTCGCTACCCCTGCTGTCGCCGCACGAGTAAGGAACTGGTGTGTCCTGGAAGAGGTTGAGACGCTCTCGGATCATTTGTACATCCGATTCGAGCTCTCCCGGTCCCAGGGCCCCAGTAGGGGTCACGTGGCGCGGCAAATGTCCCACTTTCCGCGGTGGGCTGTCGCCAAGCTCGACAGGGACCTGCTGGAGGAGGCGGCCATCGTTCATTCGTGGCTGTCTCCGCAGGCCCCGACCGGGGAGGTCGGCGTGGACGTGGGGGCTGGCCGTTTTCGCGATGCGCTTACGCAGATCTGCGATACGGCCATGCCCCGCATCCGGACTCGTCGGCCTCCTCGGAAGGAGGTCTACTGGTGGTCCCGGGAGTTGGCGGACCTCCGTGCGGCGTGTACTCGTGCCCGGAGGTCCTACACCCGCAGCAGGCGACGTCACCGTGGAGACGGTGGCGGGGACCAGCTTCACGAGGAGTACCGCGAGGCGCGGAAAACTCTGAAGCTGGCCATTTGCCGCGCCAAGGAGGAGAAGAGAAAGGAGATGTTGGAGAGTCTCGACCGTGACCCCTGGGGTCACCCATATCGTGCGGTGCGAAAGAAGCTCCGCACGGCGGGCCCCCCCCTTACCGAGACTCTCCAGCCCAGCTTCCTGCAGGAAGTGGTCGAGGGCCTTTTCCCGGAGCGGGCGGAGCACACACCCCCGTCGATGGCCTATGCGGTCGGAGACGACGGGGGTCCAGAGGAGGATGTGCCGCCCGTTAGGGAATCGGAGGTAGGGGCGGCGGTTCTGAGAATTCGTTCGAAGAACACCGCCCCCGGGCCGGACGGGGTTCCTGCCCGAGTTCTGGCCCGAGCCCTCGACCATATGTCGGACCGCCTCAGGGAAGTGCTGGACGCTAGCCTGGCGTCTGGTCGCTTTCCTGAGTGCTGGAAAGGCGGGAAGCTGGTCCTGTTGAGGAAGCCGGGACGGCCTGCCGATTCGGTCACGGCCTATAGGCCCATCGTGTTGCTGGACGAGGCGGGCAAACTTTTTGAGAGGATACTCTCTGCCCGCATCGTCCGGCATCTCAGCGAGGTGGGGCCCGACCTGTCGGACGCCCAATTCGGGTTCCGAGAGGGGCGTTCGACGGTCGATGCCGTGATGCGCCTTAGGGCCGTGACCGAAGAGGCAGTGAGCTGTGGCGGCGTGCTGTTGGCGGTGTCGTTAGACATCGCCAACGCATTCAATAGTCTGCCATTCAGCTGCATCGGGGAAGCACTCCAGTATCACGGGGTGCCAGAGTACCTGAGGCGGCTGGTGGCAGACTATTTGAGGGAGCGTACCGTCATGTACGAGGACCGAGAGGGCGTCTTGAGACGGCGACCCATGTCGTGCGGCGTTCCACAGGGGTCTGTCCTTGGGCCGCTCCTGTGGAACGTGGGGTACGACTGGGTCCTTCGGGAACGTCTCCCCCCCGGGCTGGGCGTAATTTGTTACGCCGATGACACTTTGGTCACGGCTCGGGGGGCATACTTCCAGGAGGCGGCGCGCCTGGCCACCGGGGGTGTTTCTCTGGTGGTCGGGCGCATCGAGGCGTTGGGCTTGCGGGTGGCCCTGGACAAGACGGAGGCCCTGCTCTTTCATGGGCCCCGTCGTGGTCCACCCCCCGGTGCCTCGATTGAGGTCAACTCGGTCCTCGTACCGGTTCGGGCCCAGATGAAATATCTGGGTCTGATCCTCGACGGTAGGTGGCTCTTCGACGAGCACTTCCGACAGCTTGGTCCGAAGCTGGTCGACGCTGCCTCTGCCCTTGGGCGACTTTTGCCCAACTTGGGCGGAGCCAGCGTCGCAACGCGACTCCTGTACACGGGTGTGGTCCGGTCGATGGCGCTGTATGGCGCACCTGTGTGGGTGGCGGCTCTGACCGCCCTCAACAAGGCTCGCCTCTGGCGGCCTCAGAGGGTATTGGCGGTCAGAGCCATACGCGGATACCGCACGGTGTCGACCGAGGCGGCGTGCGCGTTGGCCGGAACACCCCCGTGGGATTTGGAGGCGGAAGTGCTCGCCGAAGTTTATCGACGGGTGGCTTCGTTCCGGGCGGAGTGTGGCATTCGCCCCCCGCCCGAGGAGGTACGCGAGTGGCGTGAAGCCGCCCGTCGAGCCACGATGGCTCGCTGGTCGTTCGGGCTGGAGACTCCACGCGCTGGCTTTGCCGCCGTGGAGGCTCTCCAGCCGGTCATCCACGAGTGGGCAGGGCGGCAGCACGGGACTCTTTCCTTCCGACTGACGCAGGTGCTTTCCGGGCATGGATGCTTCGGGAAGTACCTGCACTCGGTCGCCCGGAGGGAACTGAGTCCCGCCTGCCACCACTGCGACTGCAGTGAGGACTCGGCCCAGCACACGCTGGCGGCATGCCCGGCATGGGCTTCGCAGCGCCGGGCCCTCACTGCAGTCATCGGAGGAGATCTCTCGCTACCGGCCGTCATCCGCTCCATGGCCGGTAGCGACAGCAGTTTTACCGCGGTCGCAGCCTTCTGCGAAGACGTAATTTCGCAGAAGGAGGCGGCGGAGAAGGCCCGGGAGGACGACCTCCACTCGGACCCGATCCGCCGCCGGCGAACCGGGCGGCGGAGGCGCGCATACCAGCGCCTCATGCCGCCCTGAGTGTGGCCGCGGATGGTGGGGACGGGTTTTCCCCTCCATCCGCTTTAGTGGTCACCCGCGAGGGGGCGACGTCACGCGTGTGCCGTACGTCGCCTAAATTGAGAGTCATTACCAGCTGACGGTGCCCGCTTCTGTGCGGGTAAGCGCTGGGAGGGGTCCGGATGTGTTAATAACAGCAGTTCCCGGATCCCTCCCGTCTCAGGCGCAGAGTGGCACACCGTGTGGTTTTAGTCGGTTTGATTCCGACACACTGCCCCGCCGCAAAACCCGGCGGGGTGACGGCCCGAGGGGGTTTCCACACGTAAAAAAAAAAAAAAAAAAAAAAAAAAAAAAAAAAAAAAAAAAAAAAAAAAAAAAAAAAAAAAAAGACCTGTCTGCTAATTGCTAACCCAAACCATAAAAAGATCATCATCATAATCAAATGCTTTAAAATAGTCCACTGCTGGATATGGTTTCTCTTGAAATAGGAGACTTTGGTCAACTGACCCAGCTGACCAGACAAGTAGGTATACGGGTTGTTTCAAGTTTTCTTTCTCTTTGTGATGTTGTCCTGCGTTGTTAGTACCTGAATTGCTTGGTACAACGCCTAGGTACGGGAAGTATAGGGGCACTGATATTCCATATTCTTCCTTAATCCTTCACCACCCAGACGTCATAAAAAGATACGATTTCTTGAAGAATTTGCAGGTTGACTAAAGAAAATAGATAGTGTGACCGCGTACAGCTTTTTATTATCAGAAAGTCACGAAGTTTATTGTGTTACTGTAATTAATTTCGGGTAATATTACAGAAAGATTCAGTTCGTTCTCATTAACTGCTCATTATACGGAATGTTACAGAAAATTCTGATTGTACTTTGGGGTGGAACAATGGACTCAGTGAGTAACATCAAGTGCTAACATTTTTAGGAAGGTTTGTGATTTTTCAAACGGAAATTTTCTTTTGGGATGGTTTTATTAAATTTGGAAAGAAGCCGATAAAGCTGCTGTAAAATAGATGGGGAGATAAGAAATAATAAGAATCATGTACAATTTATATATCTGTAATCTGTACAAATATACAAAATTGGAGTGTCTGTTTGTAATGTTAAAACAACCGCTTTTTACTAAATGCATATGCATTGCGGTGTTACCCTAGTACGACAATAACCACGGGTCAGCTAGTAGTTAATAATGGAAGTAACTTTCTAGTTCATACTAGGCTCGAAGCCTGTGTGACACATTTCAAACACGGCCTTTTGATCTTACACTATGAGTATGTATACATTAGCTGTACCCCGGAGTTAATGCGGAGTTTACGGCTTCTGAATCGGATATTCCAGGTAATTTTGTATATTGTATATATTGTAGTTACTCTTTATAACATTAGATATCTTTCAGTAAAAGTCCCATCAAAATTGTCCAGCAATAGTGATTATCCGGAACAAACAGACAGACAGACAGACAAAAATTATTGCAAGTGGCGTATATACTTTCTGCATTTAGTAAAAAGCTGTTAATTTGAAATTACAAGTAGATACTTCAATTTATTTACTTTAACAGATAGTTTTAGAACACGTCGTTATAATGTTTTTGTTTCTGGAAAAGCGTTGTTTTGTCCGACATATAAAGTAATTTGTCGAACCTACGTGAGCTTGTTCCAGTGTAAACTTTGTAAGTTATGGTCGACAAACGTGCCAGGTTCTTAAATGTATACGAAACTAAAATCGATAATTTCAAACTTTGTGGACTGAGCTTTTGGTTTTGGTTCCAGGTTTTGCTTTTGTACGATATGTTTTATGTTTCGAACAAATAAGAAAGATAAGACTAAAAGCAAATTATTGGGTAGAGGTATAGCTCGTTACCCGGACTGCCTCGTTGGTCTAGCAGCTAGCGCAAGCGACTGCCGTTCAAGAGGTCTGGAGTTCGATTCCCGGGGCACACTGCTGTTGGGTTTTTCTTACAAGTAATTTTTGACAGCAGCCCGGAGTATGGGATATGGCGGTGTTTCCCGACCGTGACTCGGAGAGCACGTTAAGCTGTCGGTCCCGGTTGTCATGAACATCTATGACAATGGTTATTGTGTAACATTTAAAGTGTTAGTGCTTTCACTAAACTTCAGTATTAGTATTTCTTTAAACCCTGATAACCCTGCTGCCCTTCCCGTTCAGAAGTAGAGGGTAACAGGAAACTAACTCGGTGTACACCAACGATAAAAATTGCTAACGACGAATAATCGCAAATAAAAGCACGTTGAAAACACTTATTCAATATTATTAAGAGTCTTATATCTATAAAAAATATACTGGCTAGGACATGAATCTGCACCCTAGTTCGATTGTCAACATCAAATAATAAATGACAGATATCAAACTAAACGATGGTCTGTCTGTCCGTAGGCTGTGTAGGCTTTATTAGATAATACCGTAACAAGATGATTGTGGATCTCGAGAAGATATTTAAATTATATAATATATCGAGATAAATAGAATCCAATATTCAAATGCACTATTAACTTTTGTCCCTTAATTCCATGAAACAATATTTACAAGAATCGATTTGAAATATTCTTCTGCTTTTGATGAAATGGCTGCCAGCCGGATCTCTCTAATCAGCTATTTCTACCAATGTCAAGTGTTTAAAGTCTTCAAATGTTAAGTCTTCAAGTCTTTAAGTCTTTTTTTATTTTTTTTAATCTTCATTTATTTAGAGGCTTTTATTATAAAATAATATGTTAGCCCCATCGTGGCTTATTCTAAGATACAACTAACTTGGAAACAGAGAAAGTCATTGTTGTGCAAATATTTCTAATAGGTCCAGCGCCGCATTTGTGTTAGGGTTACTTATGATGATAATGAAAAGTCCTACGTCGTAAACATTATAATTATATTTGCACATCAACGAGTTCCTCTGGTTTCGATATTTGACACAATCAACTAGTAAGTGTTGGACATCATCAAGGACTCCGCAACTTTCACAGCTTGGCGTACCGTACCGTCTTTAAGTCTTCGTGGTGATGAAATTAATGATAATAAATATAAAAGATTTGGATGAGATGAAATGGGGACCGTCTTTCGAAGAAACAAAAACAATCTCCGGTTTGAAATATTAATTGGTGAAGTTTTGAATTGCATTACATTTGGACTAGGCTGCTCTGTAGGTATTAGATACTTGTAAGTAATATACATAAAAAGAAAATTATGCCTTTGAAAGTCTCGTTACTCTAGTGTACCGTATGCGACTGCCAAGCAAGAGGTTTTGGTTTCGATTTCGAGTCAAAAAGTGCTATTGATTTTTTGTGATTGTAGAATTTTTTAATAACAGCCCGGAATTCGGAAGTTCGGGACCTAGTCTCAGAGACCAAGCGCATTACCGTGCGACTGATCTCGCATCTCTCTCCGTTCATGTCGTATTGTCGTCATATCGGATTCTGGGAGATTTTTATATTTAAGCCCGCGGAAGTGACTCTATTCTACCTGATGGAAAACACGAGAAGAATCCAAGAGTATTGGTCCATTGCAAATGCTGACAAAGCAATAATGTGCGTGATGATACTATGGTGGCCTATTCAGACTTCTTGTGGAGAAAAAATGGATCAAAAGTACATTGAGTCCAAACTTACGGCTTTCTAGTTGACGAATCGATGATTTTATGAAATTACACGATAAAATAACTTGATGAAATTTGTAGTGGAAGTGAAATGCAATTAATATTTTACCTGTAGATATTAATACATAAGTTTTACATTTAATAATACAAGGAATTAATTTCTGAGTGTTTAAAATTTTACATTAACTACTATATATTTTATTGTTCCTCTGGATTATCATAAATGTTAAATTAGATTAGTTTTTCCAGTACAATGTAACATTGTATATGAAATAATAAATAAAAAATCGTGGAATTATTACTAGTGACTGTAAAATCTATATCATTCTATAAATAAAAACCCAGTGCAGGTGCTTACCGAGACTTGCATTTGAGCCACGTGCAGAGATCCGAAGTAGGTCCCGCCTACTTAAGTTCACGTGTATTTTATTGAGGTTAGCAGGAAAATGTAATTAATACGAGTATATGTAGCAAAACATATTCAGGAATAACAAAGCTATTAAAAACAAAATACATTTTTTGAACCACTTTCATTGCCTCGTTGCTCTAGCGGTTGGCGTGTGCGACTGCTGATCATGAGGTCTCGGGTTCGATTCCCGGGTCGAACCAAATGTTTGTATGATGTACAAATATTTGTTTGTATGTTATGTATGTATTTACAAAAAGAAAAAAAGTATATATGTATTTATGTCAGTTGTCTAGTACCCATAACACAAGCTCTGCTTAGCTTGGGACTAGATGGCGTGGTGTGTTAGATGTCCGAAATATATATTTTTATTTTACTTTTAGAACCTAAAGTTTATTGAATACAATATGTTATATTCTACCTAAATCGTTAGATGCAGTCTACGTGTAACAATTTTAATGTCGTACTGATTTTTGCACCAGTTGATTTTTTTTTTTTGTCCAGCAGTGGACTGCAATGGGATAATGGTGATGATGGTGGTGAATTATGTCTCGAAATAACTGTAAATTTAATATATCTTTGTGTAGCAAAAATTGCTGATGTATAAAATAATGACGCATTTGAAAATATATATTTGACTACTAGCTGATCCGCTCAACTTCGTTTGCAACTCCATAAAAAATATTTTTTTCCCATTTTCCCAACATTTTTGGTCGATACCCGGCTCCTATTAGTCGGAGAGAGATGTTACATAGCCTAAAACATTCCTCGCTAAATGGGCTATCCAACAAAAAACTAATTAGCAAAATCGGTACAACCGTTCATGCGTGGTCGTAACCAAGGCAAATAGGGATTCATATTTATATATTTAAGATTCACCACAACAAAATGTGAAGCTTCTTATTGATGTACTAAAAGTATTTGACATTCACAAAATACCACAGCTACATAACTTTTTAAGACTTACGTTAATTTAAATGCCATTCTCATTGCCAAGCCTACATTTTGTCGTTGAAATAAAATAAAGAAACTGTTTTTAGACTTTCGCGACTTTCATACATAGTTTTTTGGAGTCTAACCTTGACCATGAGCGGTAAAATCCGGACGAAAAGTAGGAATGTAGAAGGGAATAAATAATACCCGCTATACTCTAAAAATACGTAATATAATAACAGGGATCTAGAGGGATGCGTATTCTCTTTTGCATATTCTTTTGTAGTTAATTTTTTTATTGAATAGGGGGAAAACGAGCAGACATTTCGTCTGATGGTAAACGATTACCGTCGCCCATGGACACTCACAACACCAGAGACGTCACAAGTGCGTTGCCGGCCTTTTAAGAAGGAGTACGCTCTTTTCTTGAAGTTTTGAAGGTTGTATTGTTTCGGGAATACCGTAGTAGAATTCCACACCACCCTAAGGATTGGTAGAGAATGCACTGGGCATTAAGTCCGTCGATTTACAAAACTGCAAAGTTACAAAAAAATAATAATATGGTAGTGTGTGGCACTCAGAAACCAATACTCCTTAAACTACAAAAACGTTACCATATTCCTCATAATATCTCCGTGGACTGTAACAATACCTAATACTTGTATTAGATACTGTAGGTATACTCATAAGTTATTTACCAGTGTTAGTAGCGAATATCTAATATTCACTCAACTGCCTAACCAAGACTGTGATTGTAATATATTGTAATTTATGTACATATTTAGGTATTTATGAATGATAAATTATACTTTACAATGTGACCGCAAGTGACATAATTATGGCAGATGGCTTTGGGGGAATGTTTGGTTGTTAAATTGTGGTGGAAGTTGCATATATTTGTTATGAAAAATAGCTTATACAAAAATCTTAACAGAAAACTGTTGTTAGGCAATTCTTCGTAATACCGTGGGGCTTAGAATGGTAATTATATTTTTCTAGTAAAATAATTATATTCACTAACTTTATTTTAATAAAAGTGTTTTGCAGAGAGCTTTCAATTTGAATTGTAATTTAATTGCAGTGTATTGTTAGTACATTATTAATGATTTAATTATACATTGGAGCAATCAGTCTGATAAATAATTTATCGCTTTAATATTGTTTCAAACCTAAATTAAACTTGTTTATTAATTAGATATGAACGAATCTAACAATGATAGGTTTTAATGTTTCATTATTTTATTTATTTATACAACTTCATTTCACACCACAAAATGTACTTTTTGTACAGTAGTTAATGTCTTATCACTCACCTCGCCATGATCATTTTAATGTGTTTCAGCGTGTAAAATTAATTAATAAATAGGGGTATATAAAAGACTCTCACTATGTAACTATACAGACTTATAGTAAAGAAGGTATTACCTTTCTTTGGGAGGCTCATACATAAAAAACCGGCCAAGAGCGAGTCGAACTCTTGCACCTATGGGTTCCGTACAAGCCTGTAGGTATGTTATAATGACGTTTTTTTATTATATTTCAGTTGATTGAATGAAAGGTAAATTGCGGTTTACGATTTGTGACCTATTAAAAAAACTACTTACTTCGTTCAAACCAATTTTCGGTGGAAGTTTGCATGATAATGTACATTATACATTTTTTTACTTTTATCATTCTCTTATTTTAGAAGTTACAGGAGGTGGGGGAGAACACACATTTTACCACTTTGGAAGTGTCTCTCGCGCAAACTATTCAGTTTAAAAAAACATGATATTGGAAACCTTTATACCCTTTTTGAAGACCTAACCATAGATGTATGGGGGAACCCACACGCATGGAATTGAAGAAAAAAAAATTTTTGAGCTTCAGTTCTAAGTAGGGGGAACCCCCAAAATTTATTATATTTTTCTACTTTTGTGTGAAAATCTTAATGTGGTTCACAGAAGACATCTACTTACCAAGTTTCAACATTATAGTTCTTATAGTTTCGGAAAAAAGTGGCTATGACTTACGGACGGACAGACAGACAGACATATTGAATCCATAAGGGTTCCGTTTTTTGCCATTTGGCTAAACAGTTCTGAAGTAAGAAACTCATTTTATAAAAAAAAATCCCATTCAAAATTATAAATCAGATTTCGTAAAATTAACTATTCATTAAACATAAGACTTCAATTACTATTTAAATCAATGTCAAAGAAATTATTATTAACTACCTGCGAATTTGCTTCAATAATTTATTTATTAATTATATTTAGCTTGGAATACGTAAAAAGTGTTTAAGTAAGTACACACGAGACACAAATATTGAATGAGAAAATAATTCAAGAGCAAACAAAGGTGTAACGTTATTCACTTGCATAAAAAAACAAATTTGAGAACCATTCTAAGCTATGCTTTACATTGTTTAAGCTTTACTAAAGCCTGCTAGTGTTTTAAAACAGTCAACAAAATACAAAACGAAATATCTGAAACTTATAAATAAATTAACTCACTCCGGCGCTTACCCGCGCTACTGATTTAGAGAATTCACGGTCCTTTCGAATCATAAACTTGAGATAAAATTAGTATCGAAATACGGATTTCTTGAGATTACAACTTTTGAGTTAGTTTTTGTTGCAGTACTAGTTGTTGCCCGCGGCTCCGTTCGCGTATGTCGGTTATCGCGGCAAATAGTAGGTAGTAGCCGCAAAAAGTTCAAAATCAATCATATGTCCAGCAGTGGACTGTAATGGGATGATGGTGGTGAAACGTGTCCTAAATTAGATAAATATTTCGGACATCTAACACATAACGCCATCTAGTCTTAAACTAAGCAGAGCCAGAAAAGACGGGAATACAAGGGTTTTTGCTTCCCTCGCCTTGGAAAACACCAAAATAGCAATTTGGGATATTAAACCTTAATGTCCTTATTTCTACATAACGTAAAATGATAATATTGCGTGCATGATTATACTGTATGTGTAAGGATGCTTGGCGCGTAATATGATACCGTGTCGTGAAACCAATATAGTAAAGGAAACTGTTACGTAGTTTTACGCTTTACGTGCAACAATCTGTAAGTTTGGAACTCGAGATATGAACTTCAAACTGTGTATAAAATGATTTTTTTTCTGAGTTTTTTTCCGAAATTGGGTTGCGGTTGACTTTTCTACTAATATAGACCTGAAATAATCAGTAAGATTTAGCACTTTGTTGACGTGGTAACACACTTTATGTAAAATTTCATTTTAACCAACTTCAAAAAAAGGAGGAGGTTTCTTAATTCGACCGTATATATATATATATATTTTTGCATTTTTTTTATGAACTACATACTTCTTGGTTTATGAACAGATTTTGATGATTATTTTTTTAATGGAAAGGAGATGTCCCAACGATGGTACCCTGATAAGAACATTAATATCTGATGATCTAAGAGAAATCGAGTCGAACCTTGAAGTCGGTTTTATTTTTGTTAAAATTGTACTTGTTATAGCACTAACCATTTGGAAGATAACCCGACTACGGAAAAACGGCATATCCGAAACTATAAGAGATCCAGGATGTGAATTTCGGAATTCTAACAAATAAGACTTGCATATCCGTCTCTAATGACAAAGTTATGCCTGAATATACTTGAAAAAAATTCGAATTGAGTACCTCCCCGTTTTTTAAAACGGTTAAAATGTCATTTGCTAAACACGGTTACCTCTTTATTCGAACCTGTTTTCCCCTTTGGGGATATGAATACATTTTTTTTGCTGTATGGCTCTGCCATACATGCTTGCCTGATGGAAAGCATAAGCAAAATCCAAGAGTGGTGGTCACCATACTCATTGCGAATGCAGACAACTCACACCGTAGCGGCCGCGGCCCAGTGGTGCTTCTGTATCATTGGGCCTCCAGTCTCGCAATCACCAACGAAACACGACAAATGTATTTCATTTCATTGTATAAAATAAAATTGCTTCCGTTATCTATTCACTTCGATTTTGTAATTTTAATGCAGATATAATTACTCAAGAGGATGGTTTATATGTGTAGTATATGGATATCATAGTAGAGGAGTTCAAACTCTTCCATGCAAAGCAAGGCCGGGTCGTATGTAATATTTAAATCGTACTTACTGATCAGTAATCCGGAAGAAGAACAAAGGAAAATTATCAACATGAAAACCCACAAACGTAAATGCTTCGGTAATCATTTGTAAATACGGTTTTCTCTTAAGTATGTTTATCCGCTGTTGCGAGTAATATTCGATGTTCTTTCGGAGTGTAACTCCAAATATAATAAACTTGAGAGCAATGAATCTGGGTCACATAAAAATACGAAGTTACCTGAAAATTGGTCTTAGTGAAATAAATAATGTTCAGTAGATTGTACTCGACATTGAGAAAATTATATTATCATTGTGTATCTGCAAATTAAATAAATGTATATCTGGATGTAGTTTATCTATTAAACGAATAAATTGAAAATCAATTGAGTATCTTTATCAGCAGTATAGCTCCTGTAATACTTTAGATTTTGCGTAGTGTGAAATGTACAGATTGCCGCATGTAAGATGTGTAATATTATTACTTCCTCTTAGATGTAATCAACTTCAATCTAATCCAGATTATTTGTTATTAAATGTGTTCAATTTGTTTTGTTCTTGTGGTTGTTCTAAAGTAACTCTCTCTATTTGTCTATTACTGCTAAACCACTGTATCAATTCAATGAAATTTCAAATGGAGATACTTTCAAATGGAGATACTTTCGAATGGAGATATTTTCAAATAGAGAACGAATCTGTGGGCTAGCTAGTATCTATGTAAAATGTATTTGTAGACAGTAATTTTAGAGGAATATTTCTTAAACTCGACACTTCAAGACACTTTGTATTATTACCAAGACACGACAACATCGAACAACTTCACTCGTTTATGATAAAGGTAAACGATGACGAACATTTAGCTTAGAAAAGCTGGTCGTATATTATTTTAAGATAAGTGAATGTTAAGAAAGATTAGGTTGATATTCTTTCACCTGGAAAGGTTAAACTGGGTGAAGAAAAGTTTTAGGCGGTAAAAGCATCGAGCAATACGGACAACTGAACGGAGACGGGTAGCCACAGTATCTTACCGATACAAATCATTATAGAATTAAATTCACTTGCACCATGGTATAACAATATACTACGCCAGGTATGGCTTTCCGAAATACAGTGACGAGACAGAGAGATCGAAATAACGTCATCATCTCTATCGGTTGTGGTTGGTCATTGATATTATATATTATCATTGTGGTTGGTTCATTCCGTGCTATGTTGCTATAAAGTGGTAACTGGACAGTGACGTCACATCTAGCCGCTCTCGAAATGCGAGACCTTGTTTTCTTAGACCATGACTTGCACTTATTCCACTATTTTAATCACAGAACAAAAGAATTAATAGTTAGAAATGGTGTCGAGCTGCAAGTGCAAGGTACACTGTGTCGCCTAAACGCACACATGAACGATCAATAATATTATACACACATAAAGAACAATATCCTAATTCGTCCAAATGATGTTCAAATATATAAGTTCTAACAGCCACTTACAATGTTACTAAATACAACCTTATGGCTTTCTACTAAGGTAGGGTTTCACTTGCATATTTCTGTTCGTGGGATGTCTCGTCGAAGACCTTAGGGATTGACATTTGTCGAATATAATTATATTACAATAATTTTTTTATTACATTTATTTGGCTCATACTCAGATATACTTTCATTCTACTTTATAATTATTTTGTTGCAAAACAACAACTCCCTTATCTACCTAAAATAAATTATATACTTGTGTATTTAAATTATTATTATTAAAGTTTCTGAAATATACCTAAATTTCAGAAACTTAAAAAAATAAAAGCGGCCAAGTGCGAGTCGGACTCGACCATGAAGGATTCCAAAGCAGCAAGTAACATAATTTAATTTTTATTTTATTTTTATAATAGCAGACCCACGCAACGTCGTTTACCTCTCCTATTGCCCGTAGCGTAATAATTTTCCCCCCATTTTTGTAACATTCTTCATTGCTGCACTGCTCCTTTTGGTCTTGACGTAATGATATATATAGCGTATAGCCTTCCTCGATAAATGTAATATCCAACATTGAAAGATATTTTCTAATCGGACCAGCGGTTCCTGAGATTAGCGCGTTCAAACAAACAAACAAACAAACAAACTCTCCAGCTCTGTATATTAGTATAGGTTTGTTTGATTGAATAAAAGGTAAATTGCATTTTACAATTTAAACCGTATTAAAAAAAAAGTACTTATTAGATTTCATTCAAACCAATTTTCGGTGGAAGTTTGTGTGGTAATGTACATCATATATTTTTTTAGTTTTATCATTCTCTTATTTTACAAGTTACAATTTTACCACTTTGGAAGTGTCTCTCTCGTAAACTACTCAGTTCAGAAGAAAATGGTATTAGAAACCTCAATATCACTTTTGAAGACCTATCCATAGATAAACGTATGGGTTTGACGAAAAATTTTTTTTTTAAATTTCAGATTTAAGTATGGGGACCCCAAAAATGTATTGTTTTTTTTTTCAATTTTTGTGTGAAAATCTTAATGTGGTATACAGAATACATCTTCTTAACAAGTTTCAACATTATAGTTCTTATAGTTTGTAAAAAGTGGCTGTGACATACGGACGGATAGACAGACAGACAGACATGACGAATATATAAGGATTCCGTCTTTTGCCTTTGGCACGGAACCCTAAAAAACGACTATGCATTTTACTGCGGTAGAACAATACTTTAATTCACAAATTGTTGTTCCGAGTCTTGGTGTACTTTACCGTATACTGTTATTTTTGTTTAATCAAATCTGTTTATTGGTCTGGTGGCTGTAAAATTTTGGTGTATGAAATATTTATAAACTTTTTATTTAACATTTCATTTAACATTTATTTTCAAATATACCTCCAAAATAAGTTTAATAAAATTTTTGCGATTCAACAAAATCATATATTGTTTTAAAACCATAGTACAATATAAATCGGATACTAAAAGTAAAATTACTGTAAAAATCAATATCATCGAAAAGTTTAACGTTTATTACGATATCGATTAAATTTGTCTACGTCCCTATGGCAAAAAATTGTAAACATTACTTTTACTAAATGTTTTCACGCCAAATGTTTTAAAACATTACCGCAGAAAATGCAGTTCATTGCTTGCTCTATTGGCAACTATGCAAATCATACTTAAATTTAATACGTTATGTGTGATTATTTTAATAGATTAGAGTATAACGGTTTGTATGTGTATTACATAATACTTTTTAGATTTTTGTTAATATCACTTAAAAACAAACATTTTAGACTCATTGATGATACGATATGTTTCCTTTGAGTAAATTGTAGTCCTTGCTTCGTTTTCAGCGCGTAATTATAGCACAGTTCGGCATAGCAATAACTTTTTACGCAGCTACGTTCCCGACGAAAGTAATACGTGTATTAAAGCGTTCAGTTGATGCCAGCAGAGACATTAGTGATACCGGTGCTTAACTGCGGCGCGCCAGCCCCGCCTACATCGCATTTCTACTACTTAATTCTCCTCTTCTGTGATTTTAATTGAAGTTAAAGTAATTGAAGTTAATTAAAATAGTGCAATAAGTACAAGTGAGTTTAATTCTAGAATGTATTTTAAGAAGTTACAACTAGTGCCGACAATCGAGCGTATTAATTACAATACAAAACGGTTTGCCATTTTTTACTAG
Source organism: Spilosoma lubricipeda (assembly GCA_905220595.1). Taxonomy (NCBI): domain Eukaryota; kingdom Metazoa; phylum Arthropoda; class Insecta; order Lepidoptera; family Erebidae; genus Spilosoma; species Spilosoma lubricipeda. The sequence continues at coordinate 19,912,306 of HG992281.1, read as the reverse complement.
AGAAAATCCTCATACTTACACATTTAAGTTTCACATACAAAACAATAGGTTGGTTGTTTTTCATAGAATGAGTTTGAATCATCTATTCCTGATTCAGATGGAGAGTATATCAACAGGCAGTAACGCAGTTTTAACTGTTGCGTTGTAATTTTTTAGAAGCGGCAGTATTTATCTGTCATTGGTATACACGTCTGTACATTTTCTCCATAACATTATTATTTTATGAGTGTGTGCCTGTATGTTTGTTACTTTTCCATGCTCACTTGGCTGGAGAATTTTGGTGAAACTTGGTTTAGAGGTAACTGATTCCAGGTTTAACACAAAACCAACTTTTCATCCCGATAAAAATAAACATATCTTATAAAATAAATTTATACTGTCGGACATCTAACACAAAACGCCATCTAGTCCCAAGCTAAGGAAAGCTTGTACTTTGGGTACTAAACATCTGATATAAATACATATACTTGTATAGTTTGCCTTTAATTTACTATAGTAGTTTATACTTTGACACTAACATAAACATTAAGAAGTAATACAGACATCTAACAAAGATAATCTACTTATATAGGCCTCAAGGGTCCGTAATTAAATAAGTCTACCAGAGAAAGTAAGTACCTTTAGCGATATTGCATAATCAAGCAATACTATATTTTAATACTTAATAGGTATGGGTCATTTTTCTGTAAATGTATTGCTGTTAATCCATTTAAAGACAACATCACTGTAAAGAGAAGAAAATCTTGAAAATACTCCTAGGCCAGTGTGGCATAAAAGAACAAAGCCATTAACAATAGTGATTGGTCGTGATCGCATCTAAATACGATTACATAGAAAAAAAATCCATTAAATAAAAAAAAAATACAAATAAGAACGTGTCAGGCCACGCATAGAATAGGGTTCCATAGTTACCCATTTGTTGTGATTTTTTTTGTTTTAGTATTTTACATGTTTACTTATTATTTCAATATTTTTGTACGAAATTTTCTAAGTAAGCAAATTTTACTATTTAGTTCCCTATAACTCCCTAACTAACAGAGTTTTCTAAATCGTTAAAAAAATCCTTCAAAGTTCATCATATGGACTACTATCAGAGTTTTTTTTAATTTTTCGCGGCGGCAATTTACCTTTTAAGGAGGGAGGGACGCGCTGTTTTAGCAAAAAATACACTTTAAACGTGACAATTTTCTAATGTTTTTAAATGACCTTTCTAATGATACCTCTCAATAAGGGGTAGACGCGAGACTAGAGCATTAACTTTAAGTAGAAATCAATAACAAAGAATGAGTTTACCCGACCCTTCGTTATTCCTATCTGTAAGTAATAAAATGCAGCTATAAAAATAACTATCGTACACTAGTGCTAACTAAAGTATTGAAACTTGAGATCGGTTACTATAGATATAAAACAATTTTTACGGCTACCAATAATTGGTTTAACGCCTTATTCAGAGTTCGAGCGAATAAATTAATGTTTGATCGTTACTTATTTTGTATACGAACGTTTGATTCTTTATTTATTTATGTATAATAATAATAATACCCCGTTAGGGTAAAAGCCTTCTCCAAAGAGTTCCATTCCTCTTTATGTTTGGCGGTGTTCGTCCAATCTCTTCCTGCGATTGCTACAATCTCGTCCTGCCACCTGGCGCAAGGTCGTCCTTTCCTTCTCACGCCAATCGGTCCTTTCCGTTTTGTGGTGATGATTGTCCATCGGTTATCAGCGTATCTCGCAACATGACCAGCCCATCTCCATTTAAGACTTTGAGAGAAATTTAGAGCATCCTTGACTTTGGTGATTTTCCGAATTTCTGTATTTCTTACTCTATCTCTCAGTCTTAAGTTTAAGCAGCTCCTTTCCATTGCTCTCTGAGTATATGTATATCCCTGCCAAAATGACTCTACTCTGCCTGATAGAAGGCATAAACAGATTCCAAGAGTGGTGGTCACCATACTCGTTACGAATGCAGACAATGCTAAAGTGCAGCATGGTGACCCACACCATGACGGCTTATTGAGATGTTTCTGCATCATTGGGCATCCGGTCTCGTACTCACCAGTGACACGGCAGCATGTTACTATTAAACGACAATAATATTAATATCAGCTTCGATTAAAAACACACGTCTATATTTAATGACATGCTCTGGATCGCGGGTTAATGGCCCCCTATTAAGCCGTAACCCACCTCAACTCGCTTTTAATTTCTCTTCTTAGTAAATTTATTACAACTTGTTGAGTTATAGACAAGTTTTTGCTCCAAGTATCGTTCGTGGTAAAGTTATTATTAGGTATTGCCATATCTGGCTTCTCCGTATAAAAATGTGGAATAGGAAGGTGGAAAAACGAGCGCTTTTTGGATTAGCCAATGAGCGCATGTTCTGCTAGTGTTAGCCAATAGATAGTGGGTAAGATAGGTTTCATATATGAAAGACCACAAACGACTATTGTTAAACTTGTTAGATTGTACTTACATCAGTACGTTTTTTTGGATGATGAATAATAACAAGAAGAAGTTTATAAAGCTAGGTTAAACACCGACTAGGTTTTTTTTATTAAATCCATTTATATATTGCCACCCGAGCCATTATCACAAGTCTATTGATACCCTTAACCATTAACGTCGTTATTGCAGTTTAGGTGTTACGGTGAAAAATACAAACACAGATAGACTGCCAAAACTTCATTTTGGCTTCACTGTTTTCGGTATAAAATAAAATAAAATAGCTGTTATAATAATTATGGTTAACATACAATGGAACAGACAAACTTCAAGACGTTGTAGCATACTGAATTATGTGCTCCTAAACATAACTGCGAATTCGCAACGCATCGCAAATATCTGCGAGCTCGCACGAATGCACGGCAAAGAACTTCACGCCGCATCGCATCGCATGCAGTTATATGTGGGAGCCTTAAACAGCGATACTGATCTTGTATCGCACTATGAAAGTTCTTATTCCTATTAGTGTATACACGTCACAACATCCTCTCTTCGATAATAATAGTTACAATTATATCTTTCCGAAACTGAACGTAATTTTTGCTTCTAATAAGCCCAAGGTAAACTGCATGAACACTTTCATTTAGAAGGTTTCATAAAAAAACTGTGAAATAATAACAAATAAAGTGACGTTTCTAATTTTAATTATCATTCGCAAAACAAATTAATAGTTTAATTTTAACATGAGTAAAAGATAATAAATAGTAATTTTAACTTACCCTTCATTATAAAGCCACAAATCTAAAATTTGACACCGTTGTAGTAAACCAAACCACTTTTAAAGTACCACATTTTGAAACAATTAAATGTATCTATAACCTTGACTATGTAATTTAATATTGAATATAAATATTTAAATGAATGTCACTGAATTTAAAAATGAAATTACTGACCAAATTAGAAAATAATACAAACTTAAATTTATCATTCACTTTAAATCATCAATTCATTTATTTAGAATATTCAAGTTAATTGGAGCACGAAAGTTTTGCGCGTAGGCGGCTCCCGTAGGCGTCGTAGCGATCGCCCTCTACGAGGTCTCCGAAACGACTGACGGAGCTACGGGTATAGCCTTTGGGATAAAGGCGGCATCAAATTGTTTACAATAGTCATACTTCTCTGTTATTAATAAATTGTGTATTTCTGACTTAGGAAATATAATTTAAAAGACTCTGAGGTTTTATGTCAATGACAGTCTGTTTAAAAATAAACATTTAAATTAAGGCTGGTTTTAATATAAATACTAAGAACGGTAATTTAAATTTAGACTAAAATCATACTTAGGAAAAAAGAAAATAAAGGATAAAATATTGGAAAGATGCCACAGCTATCTATTCCACAGGCTACACAAAGCAATGACTCGGCAATTATCTCTGATGAGGATTGAACTGCAGTTAATTCTTGAACTATACTTTTATCTACCGTCGAGTTTGTAAGGTATTTTTTCCTTAGTCCATCCGCATTTCTTTCAATATCATATATAGTTTAATGCTATTCAAATGAAACTTGGAGAAAAAAATGTATCGTTATGCAAGGTTTTAAAGACCCTGTATACTGTGTGAAATCACGATGGTTATTTTTTTTAGTTAATAAATTTTCAATTCTTTCTGCTCTATCATCTAACCAGCTCCACGATTGTATGTTATAATTATAATGTCACTGACTAAACAAAACAAAACGGATCAGAATTGGTTGGAATTTAGTTTTCAAGATGGGTGCCAAACGTACACACATACAAACTATTGCAAGTAAATTAAAACTTGTACTAAAACTCTATTAATGAGGGTAAAACATTAGGATGAATATTCTTTTGTTTTTTTTTTATGGAATAGGCAGGCAAAGGAGCAGTCGTATCGCCTGATGGTAAGCGATTACCGCCGCCCATGGACACCTGCAAACACCAGAGGCGTCACAAGTGCGTTGCCGGCCTTCGGGGGATAGGGAGGGGGGTGGGCAGGCCTCTGTTATCCTCACTCACTCGGTGAAACACAGCGCAAGCACTATTTCACACCGGTTTTTTTGTGAGGCCGTGGTATCACTTCGGTCGAGCCGGCCCATTCATGCCGAAGCGTGGCTCTCCCACGGTAATTGTAATAATAGTAATAATCTCCATTCTTCATTTTAACATTTCATGAAAGAATAGAAATCGACTTATTTAAAACTTCACCTTTACTCGTTTCTAAATATATATTTATTAAATCAATTTTTGCACGTCCGCCTTCTATTAAATGCCATGTCATGCACTTGAAGTCTCATCAAAATGGTAATTTGTTTAACTGTACTTGAGAATAAAGAAATTGTTTGAATCTGTTTTTGCGAACCGATTTAATCAGTTCTTGCAAAACAGGCATGCCATGTATACCTATGACTTACATACATTTGTGAATTGTAAATCTGCTTCGTTAGTTGTGCGGCTAGCGTCTGCCAATTAAGAGATCTCGGCTTAGATTCTTGTGTTAGGTCAAAAAGTGTTCTTGAATTGTTCTTACAAGAAATCCCCAATATCAACCCCTAGTATGGACATTGGCGATGTTTCACGACCGTGGCTTGGAGAGCACGTGAGGTGGTCCCTCTTGTTATGAATATCTATGGCTATGAAAAGTCAGTGCTCTCAAATATACTGACATCTATTTCAACCTTTGCCCTTAGGACTACGGGTATCTTCAGGGAAAAACTGATATTTAGGTAATACCGGTTGAAATAGTGGCTGTCCTCAAATAGTCTTGGAAATTATAAGGGCCAGAAATATGTGAAACAAGGTCGATCCTTTAATGGATCTTGAATGTCGCTAAATGAACTTTTTATCACATTTTCTGTATTTCTATTTTTTTTTTATAGAATAGGGTTCAAATGAGCAGACGAGTCGCCTGATGGTAGGCGATTACCGCCGCCCATGGACACCCGCAACACCAGAGGCGTCACAAGTAATTTGCCAGCCTTTGGGGGATGGGGAGAGGGGTAGAGGTATAGGACACCGGAGTATCCTCACTCACTCGGTGAAACACAGTGCAAGCGCTATTTCACATATTCAACAAGCCCTTCAGCTTTATATATTGGTATAGATTACGTAAATTAATATTATTATACAAATACATTACATGTTACATTACATTATAACATTATTATACACATATATAACATAATTATTAATACTATTATGACCTTTGTCGAGTTCAGTACTTTGTCTTTGCACCTACCGCATCATAAAGAAGGTTGACTGTTGGAGTGAGCGTTAAATAACGTAATCGGTTCTAGTAATCGCTTTCGACAACTGTAAGCGTGTACGTAGTTTCGTGAAACAAAATGTACCGATTATTTTTTACAAATAGTTATGTTTAATAGTGTGACTGTACCACAGAACTGTATTTTCGTTATACACTATGCTGTACCTACATCGCTTCTCACTCGTTGCCACAGAACATTTGGGTACTTAAACTCAAGAGTGCTTATGTTCGTAGCTAAATAAATAATAACATGTCTCGCAGTCGCTTGTTCCTTTTTATAACTATTAAGAGACGGTTACACTTTTTGTTAATGCACTTCTAAATCTTCACATTCGTGTAAATATTAATTAGAATTGTAATATTATTTGGATGATGTTAGAGTCTAAAATTGTACCATTTTTGTAAGCATTTGTGAGAAATGTGACTTTGAATGAAAGTGAAATATTAGAATTTCTTTTTATTTTAGGTGTTAATTAAAATCGATCGATCGTTGATTGGCAAATGTCATTTTGTATTTGTCTCCGATCTTTCGATAGCTAAATTTTTTATTGGTTTTGTATCATTTTTAATACAATTATTTAAATTGAAAATAAATATCTCAATAAATAGTAGGTATTGTAATGAACTAGTTTTGCCAGCGGTTTCACCTGCGTAAAGATCAGCTACCACGGTGATTCTTCAAACTGACATAACTTTTTATTTAAGAACCGATTACATTGAAATGAACACTTGATGTTAAGTGGAGCAAATTTTTTTTCACAAATAGCTTTACCGACTTTGCGCTGTCAATTTTTTTTTACGCTACAAAAATCTAATTTGCACGTTGTTTTGATGACGTTAGGTTACTGCAAACTACAACGCATTAGTGGAAACTGCAATAAAATCATCGTAAAACAATAAGCTAAGCCGTTTTTGAGATTAGCGTGCACAAATGTAGTACCTGCAGTAAAAAAAAACTTTGTTTTAGGTTCTATTGCGTTCATAAAGCCCCCTACAATAGTTTTTCTTATATAGCTTCCATAAACAGACAGTGACCAGTTACGATTTGATTATATCTATTGATTATAGAATCGAACGCGTACTGGATGCGTTACCGGTTTGTGCACCTATTTAATAAACTGTCGTTTTCTTTTCCAGTAGACTTGAACCCCTAAGTATCACTAATTGATAGTACCTACATACATAATGACATAAATAAATAAAACCGCATCCAAATCAGTTAAGTAAGTTATAAAATTATTACGCACAAACAAACAGTAAAACATTCTAAAAACAGTTGTTTTGAGTTTTCTGACTTAATAAAGATACACTTCTTTACATTTTCATCAATATTTTTAATGTACCAACATCGACCACTTACAGTTTTATTATATGCATAGATATGATGTTTATTATACGATGTCTTGTATCTATACTAATACATAAAGCTGAAGAGTTTGTTTGTTTGTTTGAACACGCTAATCTCAGGAACCGCTGGTCCGATTAGAATTTTTTTTTCAGTGTTAGATAGCCCATTTATCGGTGAAGGCTATAGGCTATATATCATCACGCTAAGACCTACAGGAGCTGAGCACCAATGAAGAATGTTACAAAAACGGGGGAAAATTATCACGCTACGGGCAATAGGAGACGCAAACGAGGTTGCGTGGGTCAGCTAGTGAAATACTAAAATTAAAGTTTATAAAGGAAGATCCGTTTTATTCTGTGTATATTAGTTGTACAGGTTTCAAACCCAACGAAGCACCTTCGAATAGAATCAGGTTACTTATACAGAAATCGATACACTTGTAATACTCGTATATAGATATACTAGCCGACCCTCGCAACCTCGTTTGCGTCTTCTATTGTGATAATTTTCCCCCGTTTTTGAAACATTTTTCATTAGTGCTCCTCTCCTATTGGTCTTAGCGTGATGATATATAGCCTATAGCCTTCCTCGATAAATGGGCTATCTAACACTGAAAGAATTTTTTAAATCGGACTAGCGGTTCCTGAGAGTTCAAACAAACAAGCAAATAAACAAACTCTTCGGCTTTATATATTAATATAGATATATATATTCACACATACATAGAGGTATATATATACAAATGGGTACAAAAAAACTATGTTTTGGTTTTAGACTTAACTCTAAACGATATACATTACACTTTCATGCTCTAATGCCTAACACCATAATCCTTTTGTGTCAAAGATCAAAGCGGTCCGGCAGCAATTTTTTTTTCACAAAAGTTTACCGGCTTTGCGTTGTCACAAATTTTTTAACGCTACAAAAATCTAATTTGCACGTTGGCTTGATGACGTTAGGTTACTAGGGAATTTTTAGTGTGATTTTTAGCTATCAGGTCTCAGCAGACCTCTTTAAATATTAGTTAACTCTTTTGGTATTATGTGAATAAAATTTACACTGGAATTGGAATTTTTATTGTCATTTGTATCATTATCAATAGGATTATACAGTTCACAGTTGGGTATATGCCTCTCCTTAGAAAAGGGATTATGGCATTAGTATCAACAAAAACAATGAATATCTATACAAATAAATAAAATTGGAGTGTCTGTTTGTAATATTCAAATAACCGTTTTTTACTAAATACATATGTGTGTATACACGGTACATATGGCAAAAATGTATTTAAAAATTTTTTGTCTGTCTGTCTGTCTTTTTTTTTCCTGCTAATATCTGGAACGGCTGGACGGATTTTGACGGGACTTTCACTGGCAGGTAGCTGATGATCTAGGGAGTTACTTAGGCTACTTTTCAGACTAACTTTGTCCCGCGGTACAATCAATAATCGCGGGTAGCACCGCGGATTTCAGCTAGTAAATTATATAATCACTAGGTGACCCACGCAACCTCGTTTGCGCCTTATATTGCCCGTAGCGTGAAAATTTCCCCCGTTTTTGAAACATTTTTCATTGTTGCTCCGCTCCTTTTAGTAGTAGCGTGATGATATATACCCTATAGCCTACCTCAATAAATGGGCTTTCTAACACTGAAAGAATTTTTCAAATCGGACCAGTGGTTCCTGAGATTAGCGTGTTCAAACAAACAAACAAACAAACAAACTCTTCAGCTTTATATATTAGTATAGATGATCATCATCAGTCTATCACAGCCCACTACAACGCTGTGGTAGGTGATTTCAGCGTCAAAAGTGGGAGTTTAAAATTGCAGTGAATCGGTAAAATGATCTCATGGATTTGAAAACAGGAATCATGGGAGGCAAACGCTCATCAATTTTCTCAAAAATGAGAGACTGCTCTTGATGAACTCTTTAAATATAATAACAGATACTATTTATTAATCATTCAAATCGTTTATCACCATGGTTCATTGAAACTACCATAGCGCGCTCTTGAAATTTTTAATTGCCTCTCATGAAAACTATGTAGAACACTTTATGGCATACGTGGCATTTTAGAGATCTTAAGGTTTTTTTTTGTAAGAAAAGCTTTGTTTGTACTCTCGAATTGTCCTCAATCAAAAAAATCATCTTGAAAATGTCGATTATTTTGTATATTTTTGTTATAGAAAGATTAGACTAGTCATTTTGTAAACAATATACACTTAGTATACACTTATATACGCTTGGTCCATTTATACTGCAATGTTTGCTACTTGACTAAAGTAAAATGCTTGAAAAGCTGTCACGTTGAATGCATTGTTAATCCATTGTGACATTAAAAAAAAAAAAAAATCTTAAGAAAAATAAATCGACGCCAAAAAACAGCTATGAAAACTCCCTGCCTAAGAACACTAAAAATCGTAAAATAAAGTGACTTTAACTTTGTGCCGTACTGTAAGCTAATTTAAAAAATAAAAAAAAATACAAGAAAAATATTACAAAAATTTTCTTTATCTATTAGGTTTTAAAACACGACGACTTCAAAAAGGTCACGCCAGTTTATTTACGCTTTTTAGTGTTTTTAGGCAGAGAGTTTTCTTTGAGGTCTTTTTAGAGTCAGTTTGTTTATTTTTTTCAAAATGTTTTATAGCTTTCCATATTATTATCGTGAAAATGTTTAACAATGATCTGAAAAATTACATCATCTAGACACGACATGTTTGACGGTGTCAAGTCTGTTATGAAAATACCGCATCCAATTATAGCGAAGCCGTGTAATCTATGTATATTTAAATCAAATCAATTAAAGCTCGCAGACAGGTACTCAGGGGATATGAATAATAAGATTTATGCCCATCAATTAAAATTTCTATGTTTTTACGCTGAAACTGTTTAATAGACTGGTAGACTATTCATTTCTTTTGCCACAAAAATTGGATGTATAGATAAATAATATCTTTCTTCATTGTTATTTCAAAATACAACTCCCGTATTAGGAACATTTCCTGAGTCGAGAGGGACTTTACAAACATTCATGAAACGGACACAAAGAACACCCAGACTCAGGACAACAATTTATGGATCACGCAAAGTGTTGTCCCGTGTGGGATTTGAGCCCACTATACTTGGTGCAGAAGAAAGCGGCGTGGTGACCGCTTAAACCACTTGGCTAACCCTGCAGCATAATTATACACATAATATAATGATATAATGTTCATAGATTAATATTTCCAACCAGCCCTCCTCAGTCATTGTGTATAATTATTGTGTGTGTGTGTGTGTGTTGTTGTCAATGTATTGGTGAATCTAGAGTGTTCAAGGGAAGCGATAGTTGCATTAATTAAAAGAAAACTATCTTATACTTTTTTGAATTTTATATTAATTTTAATAAAATAGTCTATAATCGGTGTTAAAACAACCTTTTTTGACGTAATCTGAAGGTTGACTGGTAGAGAATGGCCTGTGGCATTAAGTCCGCATTTGTACATGTGCGTTAAATTATTATTAAGTTTAAAACTATATAAAAACAAAATCATCAAATCTATTAAATCATTTAGGGTTTTTGTGTGATACATAATGTTACACACACATATAAAGCACACACACATATAAAGCTCATACACATTCACATATAAAACATGTAAACTGGCCAGATTCGGTGGGTGTGCCTGACAGGTTTACTTGCACAGTAACACCCGTCAGGTGAGCTTAAGCTGAGGACATACCTATACATTTGTGCAACTAAGTGCTTTGGATTACCTGGATAGTTCAATGGTACAGGCAATCCTGTCAAGTACCGTGTATGGCTAAATAAATCGTTAGATGCTTTACTTATCAAATTAAGAATCTTGTTTTATGGAAACAGTTTTTTTCTGGTCTCAGGTTCCAAATGGTTATAGATTCCATTGATGTAATCTTTTATGTACTGGGACCATACTATTTCGATAGGGCTGCAAGGAAATTTTTCTTGATCTTCTTTTGAAAGCTGCGAGAACAACTCCCGACTTTTGTCAGCTTTCAGAATCCAGCAATTTGAAGTGTAGTAGTCCACAGAATCTCTTAAGTTCACGACTTGAGCCATATTTTTAACATATCTGTTGATAATTTAAAAAGATTATGATAAGACAAAGAATAATGGCAGCAATGAAGAGAATTTTAGTTTTAGGAGCAGCCCAGGTTGGCCGTATATGAATGTTCTAAAAGTAAGTAGATAGTTTAAGATTGATAGAATTTTATTTAGAGTAATCCTTGTTCGTACTATACGGGCCGGCTCGACCAGGGCGGTACTACCCTCGCACAGATAATCAACGTAAAATGACAGCGATCATGCTGTCGTGTTTCGTTGGTGAGTGCGAGACTGGAGGCCCATAGATGCAGAAACATCACTAGCCCGCCATGGTGTGAGTCACCATGCTGCATTGTTGCATTGCCTGCATTCGCAGTATGGTGACCTCCACTCTTGGATTCTGCTTATGCTTTCCATCAGGCAGAGTATATTCATTTTGGCAGGAACAAAACAACAAAAAAGAAAAAGAAAAATACGACACTGACTAGATGAGTTTGTATAATGTTTGTGTTAAGTTTTCCTTCTTTGTTAGTTTTTCCGATACCCACTATGTATGTAATTTTAATCCACTACCACGAGGATGATGCATTTTATGCATACCAAAATATTATCAGCATTATAATTGCTGTTCAATTACATGAGGAATTTCCCTGATTTCAGGAGTTTGAATGACCGTTTGAGGTTACTTAGTTGTTTTTAACTGACTTCAAAAAAGGAGGAGGTTTCTCAATTCAATCGTTTATATATATATATATATATTGAAATGTGTTCCGGGATAACTTCGTCATTTATGAACCGATTTTGATGATTCTTTTTTTAATGGAAAGAAGATCTGATGTTAGCATCCAAGAGCAATCAAGTCAAACCTTGAAGTCGGTTTTATTTTTGTTAAAATTTTTCAGAATATGAATTACTTACATGGGAGGTTTTCCTCTAACTTTCAACCAAAAGTCCGCTACGTGTGATGGAAATGTCTGCAGAATTTGTGTCATTAACTTTACCATAGTCCTTGATTCTGAATGTAGCATGTAATTGAATAATTTTTGATCTGGAAATTAGTTAAATTTGAATAAAACTTCTGTGTAGCATAGAGATAACTTACTGCATTGTGTTGTACCTCTGCTCTGAACTTGTTATCATATAATAATTAACTATTGTATCTGTAGTTTTATAACATTCAATGAGTATGTTCTTATATGATTTTATTATTTGTCATTACGAGGACTTCGGTGGGAATATTTTGAAAACATACAAGATATATTTTAAAATCAATTGCCAAAAAATAAATTTATCAATACAGACAATACGTGAAATAAAATCGTTAATGGTGATGAAAATCGTTTATGGTAGATATACTACTCGTAATATTAGGCGGCTTTATGAATGCAATAGAACCCATACCAATAATTTGTTGACTTTTTGTATGTTTGTTAGCTGTACGTCTTAACCGATTTGAATGCGGTTTTTTTTAAAGCGTTCAGTTTTGCTCCACTGAGCATTTAGCATTTAGTATTTAAAAATCACTTACTGTATCCCTTCTTGACACTTTCTTCAAATATATAATTATAAACATCACGCCACATAACTGGGTTTTCTGAGCTAGAAGTACTGTTATAGACCTGTACATCATTTGACCTGAATAAAAATTAAAATTGTAAATCTTCTTACTGTTGACATTAGACCTGGGAATGTTCGAAACCGCGAACGTTAACGGTCTTTGGTAGGACTCTGGTCTGGGAGGACAAAGTCTCTTCATGTCTCAAAAAGTCCATGTTCATGGCGACACCCTGACTATTTTCGGCAATATTTCAACGTCCACGCGCACGTATGAGACTCGCGAAATCAAATTTGGTTGGATGTGTGATCACAGGCAGCACAGTGAATATCACCGTACTTGTGAGTATAGTTATATATATATACTACTTTAGCTACTATACTTCAGCAATAAAGCTGAAGAGTTTGTTTGTTTTGGAATACGCTAATCTCAGGAACCGCTGGTCCGATTTGAAAAATTCTTTCAATGTGAGATAGCCCATTTATCGAGAAAGGCTATAGGCTATATATCATCACGCTAAGACCAATAGGAGCGGAGCACCAATGAAAAATGTTTCAAAAACGGGGGAAAATTATCACGCTACGGGCAATAAGAGACGTAAACGAAGTTGTGTGGGTCAGCTAGTATAATCATAAAATGGTTGAAATTTTTTTCCCGAGGTATGATATAAAGGAAGAAATGATTTATAAATAAATTACGTGGTATATTTAGAATGAAAAGTATTAAACGGTAAGTGTATTTGGCATCTGATACTTATTCATCCCTTGTTAAAAACCGTCTATTGAATTAGTTTGGGGTCCAGAGCAAACACGTCATGGTGAAAACCTAATTATTAATTTATTTAATTATTTTAATGAAATAATTTATGCTAAAATTAAAACCTAAATCGAAATTCAAGGACATTATTTACCAACATCTAGTTTTATTGAACTTTAGGTATTTAAGAAGATTATAAACGGTTATTGGATAATAGTTATTCAGAACCAGATATTTATTACACTGGTTTTGTTGTATGTAAAATACTAAAAGGCATGAATAAAGCCCGTCACAGACGTAGTTGTAATATGTATTAAGTACCTGGATAAACTCAAAATAAGTCCCTGCTATGTCGATTTATTGACTCGAAACCCTCTGCATACTAAATTTCATGAAAATTGATGAAGCCGTTGCTGAGGTTCAGATTAAATTATACTCTAGATTTTGTTTATGGCTTCGCCCGCGTAATGGTCGGATATCGCGCTAATTCTTCAAACTAACCTAACTTTTTATTTATGAACCGATAGTATCACCTGATATTAAACGATTACCGCCGCCCATGGACACCTACAACGCCTAAGGCGTCACAAGTGCAATGTGGGGAAGGGTTGAGGTATGGGCCTTCGGGTTCACCAGCGCCTCATGCCGCCCTGAGTGTGGCCGCGGATGGTGGGGACGGGTTTTCCCCTCCATCCGCTTTAGTGGTCACCCGCGAGGGGGCGACGTCACGCGTGTGCCGTGCGTCGCCTAAATATGAGAGTTTTACCAGCAGACGGTGCCCGCTTCAGTGCGGGCAGGCGCTGGGAGGGGTCCGGATGTGTTAATAACAGCAGTCCCCGGATCCCTCCCGTCTCAGGCGCAGAGTGGCACACCGTGTGGTTTTAGTCGGTTCGATTCCGACACACCGCCCCGCCGCAAGCCCCGGCGGGGTGACAGCCCGAGGGGGTTTCCACACGTAAAAAAAAAAAAAAAAAAATGGGCCTTCGGGTTCCGGGTCCGGATGTGTTAATAACAGCAGTTCCCGGATCCCTCCCGTCTCAAGCGCAGAGTGGCACACCGTGTGGTTTTAGTAGGTTCGATTCCGACACACCGCCCCGCCGCAGACCCCGGCGGGGTGAGGGCCCGAGGGGGTTTCCACAGGTTAAAAAAAAAATGGGCCTTCGGGTTCCTCACTCACTCGGTAAAACACAGTGCAAGCGCTATTTTACACCGGTTTTCTGTGAGGCCGTGGTATCACTCCAGTCGAGTCGACCGTTTTATGCCAAAGCGTGGCTCTCCCACGTTATATATAACACACTTACATCTGTGCTCTAGTTGCAGCAATAATAGTCAAGTTTGCCACGTAGTCTATAGGTATAAAATCAACTATGTAGTGTCCTTTTCCGAACGTTATGCGGTTCCACCCTCTGCTAGCATGGTAAAGTACCCTCGTAGCTCCATGCCAATTGTCCAGCCATCCATTAAAAGGGTCTTTGATTGTCGGTGTTACTAGAGGTAAGTGGAATAAATATTGATTTCATCAGAATTTCCATGAGATAATAGAAGTAAATATAAATGAAATCTACAGTAATATTAAGTTTGTTTGTTGGGTAAGCGTATCAATAGAGCATACTCCTAAAACGGAGGACAATTTCTACTTTTGAGAGCTTCCATGGCGTGCGTATACCGTTAAAGTTTCACAAAAACGATGTTTAATATTTTTTTCCCCTTAAAAATTCTAAAAAAAAGTCCGCAACACCATATTCTATCTTTTAAGATTAGCTCATTGTAACCTTTTTTACTGTGAATAAATTTGTTCACGCTAATATAACATTACGCTACGGGCAATAGAAGACGCAGACGAGGTCTCAGAGATCAGCTGATTAAGAATGATTTAAATTTTAATAGTAACGAATGAATTTAAATATGGTTAGTAAAAAGATTGTAATATTTACCCAACGATGGCCTTATAATGATTGTTGGAACATGTTCGTGATTTTCAGCTATGCACGATTCTGCTAAAGCTTTTGAAAATGCGTAAATATTGGGTCTTACACCTGAAACATAGAAATATATTATGTCTTAATAACAAAGAAAATTATAACACTACTTCAGCAAATAAGGATATTCTTACTAACTTTTTAACTTTCGCTTTCCATGATATAATAATAATTATTTTTACGGAAATTAACGCGATCACTTATTTCAAGGTAACACGTGATCCAGTACAACCTGGTCGAAACGTCAGCAAATCAGAGGTATGTAATACCTTTAAATAAGTGATCGCGTTAATTCCCGTAAAAATAATTATTATTATAAGGATATTTTTATGCTAAGATATGAGTAGCAATTAGTGAAAAAGCAGTGTCGAATGAAATTCCTTTTCAAATATCCTAAATCCTCCTGAAATAAATTATTTACTATCTTTTTCAAGTTAGTAGAGCCACGCTGAATTCAGCACGAACGGGCCGGCTCGACCGGGGCGGTACTACCCTCGCACAGAAAATCAACGTAAAATGACAGCGATCATGCTGTCGTGTTTCGTTGGTGAGTGCGAGACCGGAGGCCCAATGATGCGAAAGCATCACTAGCCCGCCATGGTGTGGGTCACCATGCTGCATTGTTGCATTGTCTGCGTTCGCAGTATGGTGACCATCACTCTTGGATTCTGCTTATGCTTTCCATCAGGCAGAGTAGAGTCAATATGGCAGGGTCAAACATAAAAAAAAAAAAAAAAAATCTAATCGAGCTTGCCTGAACAAGTGGTGAACTTGTTCCCAAAGCAGCTCGATTGGAGCAAAATAGATAATGCTCACCAGAAATACTATCATCATACTTCTCACAATTAGTATTTCCTACTTATTTGGACTGTTCATATATAGATGATGCTCGTAGTATATCCATTTATATTGCCGGCCCTAAGACATATATAAAATCTATATATACTTAAATGAATCACTGAAATGTATGTACGCGCATAACTGCCGATTGGCTGCACCATAACAAATAATTCTTTTTTTATGTATTTGTTATTGTTAGGACAAGGTTTATGTGCTAGAAAAAATTAAAAGATAACGGGAAATGCGTTTTTTATGGCCTGCGACTGTACACTACCTGTGACAAGCTGATATAGATATGTAAATATGGCGGTACGAAGTTCGCCGGGTCAGCTAGTTACCTATAAATTTTCTAATTTCTTCTTTATTCTCCCCATATTTTGCTAAGAATTTGTAAACGTCTTCCAACTTCGTTGGTGCAGGATACACTTTTTCTAAAAGGACTGGATATTGAGAGTGTGCATAAGCTGTTGATACGTAGACAAGCGCCTAAAAATATTCCATAATAAGTTTTATAAATGAAAGGTAGGAAAAATGGACATGCCCTAGCATGATATAATATGAACTGTAACCCTACTCATCATCATTAACTTAAGAGCTACGCTCTTGTACCATACTACTTATTATATTAGGCCTCACAAAAAACTGAAGACAAGCAATTCTCTATCATCAATGATCATAGAGAATCATATCTATCAATGAATAGTGAAAAGTATAAAGACAACTAGGTTAAAGGAAATCTGATCATCCACCCTAATTTTGAAGGATGAGTCACACAAGAGGTAACAACGCACCCAAGTCTCTTAAGCTATCTATTAGAGATTGCTGTTCAGAGGTTAATAAACAAATGGAATTTTGATCTCACCTGCATTTTCTTCATACTTTTACAGAGATTCAGAACTCTCAGTGTACCTTCAACATTTATATTTATAAAGTCTGCAAATGGATCCTTAAGCATAATTGTTGCTGCAGAATGAATTACAACAGAAACCTGAAAACGTTTTCATTAAAAGAATTCCTGACCCACACTATGGCGGCCTAGTAAGATGCTTTTTCACGCCCCGCTTAAAGGACCCGGGATCATAATGGGATGGGAAAATGTGTGGTGGTAGTGAGTTCCATGTTTTAATCGCTCGACACAAGAAGGAAGAACCGAAACGTTGCGTTCGAGAGCGTATGTCTTCTACTCTAAAAGAGTGACTGCGAAGGCCAGCACGTGATATTGTAATAAAACAATATGGAAACATTTAATAACCACATTACACCTTAATAACACCTTATGTGGCTACAGTTACAAAATTAAGAAATGAAGTTTTCCAGCAGTCAAATTAAACTAATGATATATCGACGGCAGAAAGTGGAAGTGTCGTTTCTAGAAATATCCAACATTTCACCAGATTCAAAAAACTGTTAAAAAATTCGTAACACCTAGAATAGAAAAGATAGAAAGTAGAAATTTTAACCATATTTCTCTCTATCCAAATCTTGTAACCTCGTAATGAGATACAGAACATTCGTAGCAGTTTTTTTCCGGTCAAAGCGAAATTAAAAAAGTATTTTTATAAAATTTTCAAGATCCAACATTTCTGGTTTCTGCTGTCGATATGTAAGTGTTAGGACAACAATCAAAAGGGTTTACCTTTTCCTTTAAAGTTTCCTCATCTTCTAGACTTATGCCAAGATTAGGTAGCGTTATATCCCCATTAATGGGTACTACTTTGTCAATAAATTTAGGGTTGCGTTCTTTTAATCGTGTGAAAAGCTAAAAAGATGGTACATAAAATATTATAAATTTTGTAAGTGGTATTAACTTGAAATGATAAATTACGATGAAAGCTAAAAATATAATGCTATACTTTGATACAAATGTTTGTAAATAAATAATAGCAGTCTAAATAATAAACATGCAACGACGAAGATAAATAAAGATTCAAAAAGTTTTATTAAACTGCTTATTAGAAACTACTCACAAATAAAAAATATAATAAATGTAATAATAAATAACATTAGGTCTAAAATTGTATAACCTAATAAAATGATTTAAAATGAAGTAAAATTGATTTAAATAAATGTTTCTTCTCGACCTATCAATTTTATTTGATGGAAGAGAACGACTGACCGAACTACTAAGAATTTCTTGAAGTCTTGCATTGATGTCAGTATTTGTCTTCTCCCGTAACAGAATGTACACTTTGTCTAAGTCTGAACAGGAATATAGAAGTCTTTCAATAAAAACCTGGAAAGAAGATATTTTTTATTTGAAGTCAGCTGAACTGATAAACTGCTGTATTGACATTGATGCGGGTACAGGATCTCAAGGTCTATGAGCGATTCTGCAATATTAATCCCGTTTCGATATCCAAAATTCATCTTCTTACAATAGCTGCTATCATTCTCATCGTATATGTTATATCCTATTAGATTGTGTACGCGATTCTGTCCACGTGTATGTTTGCTTTTTCTGTAAAAGTAGTCTATACCCAAGAATCAAGTCATTGAAGTTCACACAGCGGTTTAACCGTGAAAGTGTAACGTGGTGTGTATAATATTAGTATGGAAGAATTTATTTATTTCGATTATATTTTCAAGAAGGATTGATTTTTATTGAAGGGAAGATCAAAAAGATGTTGATTCTTATATAATGATAAGATTATTTACCAACCTTTCCTAAAAATCCAGTTCCGCCTGTAATAAAAACTGATTTTCCTTTATAGAAGTCTTCGATACTTTGATAGTTAGTACTTGTGGAATTGAACCTGTGGCTACTGAAATAAAACTGAGTACGTTATGTAGCGGTATAAGTCTAATTTCTAGATTTTTATGATAACTAAGCATTGAAAAATATAAATCACTTTTAGTTTATCACTAAAAACTTTTATAATTAGATGTTGTTTTGTAGTTTTCCCCGATATTTAATTTATCGAATGTCTCCTGGCTGGGGTACTTTATTTTTAGAAGATAAGTAAATATATGTCGTTATTAACAATTATGATGAGTTTGTTGACAAGGTGACTGAGATTTTTTATGTGGTGGAAACCATGAGCAGAATGCAAGATTGGTGGTCACCATAACCATTGCGAATGCAACAAACATGGTGACCCATACTATGGCGGCCCATTGAGATGCTTCTGCATCATCGGGACTCCAGTCTCATAATTGGTCGGTTATGGATTTGATTTCCATTCAAAACCGATAATTATTACGCCTTATCATCATCAATAATCCATAATGACCCACTGCTGCTCGGGTATAAGCATATGTTATATGCACGATATTCTTTTTATTTGGGCCTAGGTGTAAATTGTCTATAATTAAATATTTAGAAATAAGTAAGTCAAATAAGAGCTGGCTGATTCTTACTGTACAACATTGCCTAGATAGGAATTAGATGCTAGTGTGTGAGATATATTATATGAGATTCTTATTATTTCACTTATCAATCTCTCAAAATAGGTCGACAATGCTTACATTTGCGATAACCTCAGACCTACTCTGCATTTATAGTTCTAGTATTATATTTTATAACTAGCTGTACCCCGCGGTGTTACCCGCAGTTATCGTCGTACAGCGCGTAACGCCACGGCACAAAGTTAGTCTAAAAAAGTAGCCTAAGTTACTCCCTGGATCATCAGCTACCTGACAGTGAAAGTCCCGTCAAAATCTTCCGTTCTGAGATTACCCGGAACAAACAGACAGACAGACAGACAAATAAAAAAATATGTTTTTGGTATATGTACCGTGTATATTTACATATTCATTTAGTAAAAAGCCGTTATTTTAATATTAAAAACAGACACTCTATTTATTTGTATACATAAAATAAGTAGCTTTCATAATAGTTGGCTGTATAATCAAATTTATATAATTTGTTGTGGCGTAGGTAGCAGCCCGGTAAATGATATGGCGTTATTCCAAAATGCTTCTAATGCAATTTTGTGAGCCTGACTCGTGTAAGCGTTATACGATGTTATAAATTTGAACTGTATTATATGAACTAACGACAAAAAGTCTAAGAGGACACTCAGTTTTGAAAGATCTGATGCATATTTGTGTATATAGATGCTCATCGTGGGAGAGTCACGCTTCGGCATGAATTGGCCGGCTCGACCGGAGTGAAATAGCGCTTGCGCTGTGTTTCACCGAGTGAGTGAGGATAGCGGAAGCCCATTTTTTTTTTTTTTAAGTGTGGAAACCCCCTCGGCCCGTAACCCCGCCGGGGCGGTGTGTCGGAATCGAACCGACTAAAACCACACGGTGTACCACTCTGCGCCTGAGACGGGAGGGCTCCGGGAACTGCAGTTATTAACACATCCGGACCGAGGATAGCGGAGGCCCATACCCCAACCCCTCCCCACATACCTTTCCCCATCCCCCAAAGGCCGGCAACATACTTGTGACGCCTCTGGTGTTACGGCGGTAATCGCTTACCATCAGGTGATATGTCTGCTCGTTTGCCCCATATACCATAAAAATATATATATATTTCCCTTTGCCATTTTATACCTAATACTTTTATATACAAAGAAGACATTGCAATTATCATTTTCAGTTCATATTTTATATTTTCATAGTCTAATAGGAAATCTCATTTTCCTTTTTAAATAGGTATTACTTTTTTGGGAAAAGCCCTGCTACAATTAGTTTATCTAACACAACAATAATATAATACTATTATTAACTTACCCGTTTAACGTTGAAAATCCTTTAGAATATTTTAAGAATTTTAGCCTGTTGAGTAACAGTCTTACAGCCATAATTTTAATATAATATCCTTTTATTGAGCATGGAGCACCAACTGATACGTGTATACGGTACTTGAAGTACGAGTAATATCAACTGCATATATTGCATGAGTATAACAAATGCTACTAAGTACTTTAACCATGATAAGGCGTTTTGCTATTCACGACACATCCATACGCCATCCGATATGAGTCACAAAATCCTTGTAATTCAAAGGATATCCTGTGCTATTGGTACCTAGCATTTTTAGGGTTCCGTAGCCAAATGGCAAAAAACGGAACTCTTATAGATTCGTCATGTCACAGCCACTTTTTTCCGAAACTATAAGAACTATAATATTGAAACTTGGTTAGTAGATGTAATCTGTAAACCGTATTAAGATTTTTATACAAAAATAGAAAAAAAAGCAATAAATTTTGGGGGTCCTCATACTTTGAAACCTCAAAAAATTTTTTTCCATCATACCCAATCGTGTGGGTTTTTAAAAATGATATTGAGATTTTTATATCATTTTTTTATTGAATCTTTTTGCGCGAGCGACACATCCCAAGTAGCAAAATGACCCCCCTGTAACCTCTAAAATAAAATAATGACAAAACTAAAAATGATATATGATGTATATTAACATGTAAACTTCCACCGAAAATTAGTTTGAACGGGATCCAGAAAGTAGTTTTTTTAATACTGCGAACAAACGCATGCTTGTTTATTACTTGAAAAATTACAATTTACTTTAACACAACCAAAATTAGTTAAATTGCTCAACTTAGATCGTATTTTTCTTTTGCTATTCTTGTGTTGAACGTTTAAAAACGTGTAAAGTGTGACGTAAAACTTTACACATCGCACTAAAATTACATCCAGGTACTTGTTGTTGAATTTTTGAAAATTTAAGATGATAATTGATGCGATAAATAGATGAAAACAACGTATTACGTTATGTGTTAAGCTAAGTCTTGTATCATTTTATTAATTTGTTTAGTAAATAAAGTAGTCATAATAATCTTCCTAGCCTTTATTATGCCTAAAACTAATTGAGAACTGCTACTAGTTCAGCCAGTTTTTACCTGAATATAATTTTTTCCACGGAACGACTGGCATCGGACCCTGGGAATTAAATTATTTTTTAGTATATTTGAGGGCACTGACTTCCCAATGATGATTGCTCTAGAATTCTAGATGTTCATGACAATCGAGAACGACAGCCTAACGTGCTTTCCGAGTCACAAGCGGAAATAGCGCCATCTTCCACATTCGACAAGAATTTATTTTAAGAAAAATCCAACCAGCCCGAACCGAACCCGAGACATCTTTTGATCTGCATTCGATAGGCTAACTACTAAACTATCAAGGCAGTAGTAAGTAAAAATGGTTAATAAAGAAATAGTATTCAAGGTAGTCGAGCCAAGCTGGTTTCAGCACGAACGGGCAGATTTGACCGAGGCGGTACTACCCTAGCACAGAAGATCGTGCTGTCGTGTTTTGTTGGTGAGTGCGAGACCGGAGGCCCAACGAAGCATCACTCAGCCGCCATGGTGTGGGTCACCATGCTGCATTGTCTGCATTCGCAATGAGTATGGTGACCACCACTCTTGAATTCTACTTTTGCTTTCTTTTAGGCAAAGTAGAGTCATTTTGGTCGTACATTAAAAAAACAAAAATATAATAGCAAAATAAAAACAAGTGCAAAATGCTTTACTGATAAGTTTACAAAAAGTATCCTTAAAGTTGCAAAAAAATCATTTATACAAAACGCATTTTAGAGAGATAACTAAACTTTATTTTATAAATCTTATTCTTAGACTCTATAATACATCTTAATAGTCTTTACAATATTTTTTTTTAAAAGTAAACTTAGATATGAATCCTGGCAATTTTTGTAGCAAACGAATATACCTATAGCTCAAACAATCTCCAACCAAGTACACCTCAGATGTAAAAACAATGTGGTACTTTAAAAACACAATGCGTTATTATTTACTCTTAGTTAATCGA
Organism: Spilosoma lubricipeda; assembly: GCA_905220595.1. Lineage (NCBI taxonomy): Eukaryota > Metazoa > Arthropoda > Insecta > Lepidoptera > Erebidae > Spilosoma > Spilosoma lubricipeda. Next base: position 19,889,300 of record HG992281.1, on the reverse strand, counting down.
ATATAATTATATTATAATAGCTGACCCACGCAACCTCGTTTGCGCCTTATATTGCCCGCAGCGTGAAAATTTCCCCCGTTTTTGAAACATTCTTCATTGTTGCTCCGCTTCTATTAAGAGTAGCGTGATGATATATAGCCTATAGCCTTCCTCGATAAATGGGCTATCTAATACTGAAAGATTTTTTTAAATTGGACCAGCGGTTCCTGAGATTAGCGTGTTCAAACAAACAAACAAACTCTTCAGCTTTATATATTAGTATAGATAATGTTTGTTATATTTACAAATCTGAAAAATTATAATTATTATACCTTACCCGCCCTCGATAATCAGTTAAACTAGACACAAACAAGAAGAGGTCCTTTTAAAAATGTGCAACTAAGTTTAATCACTATATATAAAAATCAATGCCACTTTTCGTTACAATTTTATAACTACAGAACGGGCTCACCTATCTAATCCAAATGTTTATGTGAAGTTTGCTAGCGTTATCCCGCGGTGTTACCCGCAGTACAACAAAAAACGCGGGTAACACCGCGGGGTTCAGCTAGTTTTAAATAAAAAGTCATCCCTTTAGATACTACATTACCACATACACACACAAAGAAATACAGATATGTAAATATGTGAAACTCATAACTTTACTTTTATTTTCTTTGCCAGTAACCGGTCGATTCCCTGCAAGAAATCAGTCAAGTATTCATCCCAATTTATCGAAACAGGATAGCAAGGAAATGTTTCCTTGTCAGAAGCTGAGAGACTCAAAAATAAATTCCGTGCATGATCTGCTTTTATTATCCAAGAATTGCCCGTAAAATACCTCTGGGCATCATTGATTCGTGCGATAAGAGACTGAATCTTGACGTACCTATAAATAATGGAGAAATGCAAAATATTAATTTTTATAACCTAAAATGTTAATATTCCTGCGTCCTGGAGGACTTTATAAGTACACATGAAACGAAGACAAGAAATACCCAGACACAGACTTAGAACAACAATTTGTGAATCATTCAAAGTGTTGGCATCTCTGGGGTTTGAACCCTCAACATTCAACGCAGTAGTGAACTGCCAGAGGTCGGAATAGTTGGCCCTCTTTGTAGAAGGTCTAATCTGTTCTATAGGAGTGAGTCTCACTATATCTCTCTAAACTATATATTTATATATATGTCGGAGGAAAAATAATCATCAAAATCGTTTCAGCCAGCCCAAAGTTATGAGGTATCTTTAAAAATATAAGATGGCGGACGTAGATATTAACCACGTGGATTGAAATTCTTTTGAATCTGCGACAAATATATTATAAGTCTATATGTTACCGGCAATCTGTATAATTATTAGGTATTCTATGCAATACCTAGGCAATGTATTGAATATTATTGTCCATTACATACTTTACCAAGGTATTTTATATAATCCCTAGTGATTACCTACTGACCCATCGGCAATGTTTAAAATAAATAAATTTTGATCTGTATTTATTCATTTTATGTTACTACTTAGCTACACACTACCTAGACGCGCGTTCTGTTTGCTTAAAATTAACTTTATTCAGAATTATATAGGTTTGAACAGTGATCATCCTAGATCCACTCTGTTGTTGTTGAATAATGATCCAAGAACAACAGAGTGGTGGCATTTTATCACCATTAGTAGAGTTTTTTTTTAAAGACAACTACCACATTACGAATCTATATATATAAAAGAGTAAGGTGACTGACTGACATACCCAGAGATCAACGCACAGCCCAAACGGCTGAACCTAGAATCCTGAAATTTTGCATGTACGTTCTTTATATAACGTAAGTGAGCACTAAGAAAGGAATTTTGGAAATTCTTTTTTTTTTTATGTTTGACCCTGCCATGTTGACTCTACTCTGCCTGATGGAAAGCATAAGCAGAATCCAAGAGTGATGGTCACCATACTGCGAACGCAGACAATGTAACAATGCAGCATGGTGACCCACACCATGGCGGGCTAGTGATGCTTTCGCATCATTGGGCCTCCGGTCTCGCACTCACCAACGAAACACGACAGCATGATTGCCGCCATTTTACGTTGATTTACTGTGCGAGGGTAGTACCGCCCCGGTCGAGCCGGCCCGTTCGTGCTGAAATCAGCGTGGCTCAACTACCTTAATTCCACACCTAAGGGGGTAAATCAGGGGATGAAAGTTTGCGTGAGCGAAGCCGCGTGTAAAAGCTAGTATACAATAAACCGCTCGGCCAACGGTGCAGTGTAATTTGAGTGGATTGTTTTTTACTACTTCCCATAGATAGATATAGAATACCTAGGCAAAATTTAAAATAAATAACATTTCACACATTACTTACACGTTTTAGGTATTAAATAATATTTCATAAATTACTTACACATTGTAGATATTACATACATTGCCTAGGTATTGTATATAATACCGGATTGTATCTCCTGTAAAATATATAATAACTTACTTAGGCCGTTTTCCTCTAATTCTTCTAAAGAAATCTGCGATGTATGCAGGTATTATTTGAAATAGTATTGTAACGAAAGAGATTAGCCAATTACGTTTTGTAATGAAATGCAATCTAGGAAAAGGCGTGCCGGGGGCTGAAAAAAACAATTTATCAATATTGGGGTTAGTATGTAATAATAATAATAATAAACATTGTGTAGCATTTCTAGGAATTTTGGGTAGTGTCCTTGATTGTAATGTAATAGTTTTCAGATAGTGAGAAGGAAGAAGGTGAATTGTGTAAATAGGTTGAAAGGTTGGGCTACTTGACTAGAGTAATATCACGACCAGACAAAAAACTGCTGTTTTTTTTTATGGCATAGGAGGCAGCAGACCTATCGCCTAATGGTAAGCGATTACACCCACAACACCAGAGGCGTCACAAGTGCGTTGTCGGCCTTTCATTATTATACGACATATGGTGAATATCAGAGTTCAAATCCCCCACCCTCTTTGCGATTTTCAAGTTGTTGATGACTATCCGGTGGTGGTAGGAATCTACCATCAGGTGATACATCCACTCGTTTGTCCTCTAATCCCATAAAAAGGTAGTGCAGTTGCTCGATTGATCATTTTCCGTGTAACCGTATGTTGGTCACGTGATTGCAAAACCACTTTTTTTTTAAATGTGTGAGAGTATATATTATAATACTCACGAGCATGCTCTCCAAGCAGAGATACAAGTTTTCCAAGTAGCAGTGGATTGGAACTGCTACCGCTGCAGCTGTTGTAGATGATCGACTCACGGGACCTGATACGTGCAATTAAAGGTTAAAAATCTGTTTAAATTGAAATTAGCCTGCAATTGACGATCACATTTTAAGGTTTTTAACGTTTTTGTAATCTGTGGAAATTATTCTGCTGACCGTGACACTCTAATCACTGTGTACTACGCTCTAGTACAATCAGTTGTATCTTATTGTATTGTTGCCTGGGGAGGAATCGGATCAACTTACATGCTGAGGCTGGAGCGTGCTCAGAGGGCAATTCTAAAGGTCATGTTTAACAAACCACGATGGTATAGTACTGCTGACCTGTACAAAGAATGCTGAGTACTGACAGTTAGGCAACTGTTTGTTTTTAGAGTGGTACTTCGAAGACACGTGTCCTTGTCACGCAATCCACCTTCTACCCTTCGTAAAAATGCACGCATATGCGTCACTGAACGTCATAGAACAGCACTAGCAGCATGCCAATATTTCATCATCAGCACTCGTATTTATAATAGAGTCAACGATAACTTAAACATTTATAATTTAAATTATGAACAAACAAAAAATAAATTAAAACAGTGGCTTCGGGATCAACCATACTTGTCAACTGAAAACTTAATTAAGGCATATAACATTTAGACAAAGGTATTAATGCTCACTTGCCAATACACTACGTACTTGCAGACACACACACACACACACACACACACACATACACACACCATACATATATGTTAATTTAATTTTAAATTTTCATCTTAATTTAATTTTTTTAGTTATTTCATTGTAATACATCTTACAGTCACAGCATTAATTATAATTGTTGTTAGAATGTAAGGAAGGGGCTGAAAGCCGTCACACAGTTTTTACTAGTACGGCTGACAACGTTTACCATATCTATTCAAACAAAAAATGTTTAGATATATATAGTTTAAATATGTTTTTTAGTAAAAATAAATTATATTATATATCATATTATATTCCGTGGCGTGTGCTACTTGATTTTACTAATGAGCGCCAGCCATTCTAGAGATCTCCGTCAGATGGTAGGCAAGATATCTGACACAAACCATGTGACTAATCAAAAATACCGTTTTACAATTCCAGTTTATTAGCTAGATTTTGTAATGTGAAACATACCTGGTTTGGTATTTTCGTACTTTTCAAACTGCATGTGTTTTTGAGGTATTAACTTTTTCTATTTAAATAAGCGACTGACGGGAAAAGTAAAAATCATACCGTTAAGTAGAAAGAATATTCCAGAAAAATAATTGACAACTGCTAAACTTCGTGAAAGTTCTAGTCGCTAGAATAGCAGCATCTTATATGAAAATGCATCTCCCGGACCGACCTCGGCCATAGTTAAGGTCTATTATTCTAACTTATACTGTGGTTTCTCTCTCTATTATATTCTATAAATCTCTTTCATTCGTTAGAAGGCTTAGAGTAAGAATAAGAAAATTTACCTGCAACTTGCTGCGGCTGCCACAATTACCAAGTTAATTACGTAATCTACTGGTATTAAATCAAATATATTTTTAGATTTTCCATTAATAATTCTTATTAAACCTTTGTTGACGAGCATCATCGTACTTACAGGTCCATACCAATTTGCAAGCCAACCCTTAATGGGTTCATTTATAATTGCACCAACTGAAAAATGAGAAAATTTGATACAAATATTCAGCAACAGTAACAAGCTTAAGAATTTTAAAGATACAAATATTTGAAAATGTTGGTTAAATTTCAATTAATTGTGTTGTAGGATGCTGGTGGCTTTATATTGAGAGCACATTAAGTTGTCGGTCCCCATTACCATGCGAACATTTTTGATTATTATAGTCCTCTGCTGAACTAAGTATTTCTCCTAAAGTGCTGCAACCAGTCCATCCAATCTACCTATTTCAAGTATTCAATTCATCTGACTGACTCATTGAGATCCTTTCTGGGAGTAGGTCTTCGTTCAGTAGTAAAGCTAAAAGTTGTTGATGTGAAAATTTGTACACATCAATAAGAAGCAAATTAGTATTGAACATTACCAATTGATGGCCTGATGATGACTGTTGGTATGTGCATGATATTCTCAGCCACTAAATGTTCTGTCAAGCCTTTGCTGAATGTGTACGAATTAGGATGGTCACCTGAAAATTTAATTAGGGTAAAGATAGATATAATAAGGATGGAAATCTAGAGAAACTGAACAACAATTACCACATAATTATAAAATACGCGATGGATAAAAATCAGTGATTGCAAATAAATAATCTGTATCAAATGCAACCCTGATTACTGACATAAGAACCGAAATCAAAGAGAGAGATTTTATTATCTCACCTATAATTTTTTTTGTATCTTCTACGGTAAGTTCTTGTTTAACTAACTGATCTATCTGCTGAATATCAGCTGGAGGCGGGTATAATACTTCTTCAATGACTTGTCTACCAGCGTTACTATACGCAGTCGATATATAGATAAATATCTGTAACAAATTGAGACATTGTTTAACTATAACATTTTTAATAGCTACTAGAAACAAAAATCATTCATAATGAATTGTAATAAATTGTGGGTATTTTACATTCCTTAATTTTCACTGTGGATATTAAGAACACATATCTATCATGTATCGTATTTGAATACAAAAAAAGCCAGCACAGATTTTTCCCTGCGATTATGAACCTGGGTCCTATAAGCAGGGCATAAAGAATGCATCTCACCAGGCCGTTCTAATGTGGGTCGCCCTGCTGCATTGACCACCCGGTGACCACCTGTCTTCAAATCTACTCTTGCTTTGTTACTTTTGTTTGCAAGGCAGGTAGAGTTATTTTGGCTGCTTATCATCATCAACAACCCATAATGTCTCACTGCTGGGCTCGAATCTTCTCTCAGGAGAGGGTTAAGGTCATACGTCCCCACGCTGGCCGAGTGCGGGTTGGGTACTGACTACGTTGTGGCTATATAATCTTGCCGTTGGATGTTTGTAAGCCGCCCACAGGCCTCCAACTGAGCTTCACGACTATTATCCTAGGATAACAACCGGGACCGACTGCTTAACGTGACCTTGAGTGAATCACAGAGACGCTCATGGTATAATATCACCAGCGGTCACCCACCTAACGATGGTGCGGTCCTGATCGCTCCATCGTTGCTTACCCTCGGTGATTGTTGGCAAGTGGGCTATGAGCTGCTTATGTTGAATTAAAATTAACAAATCAGTTTTTGGGTTGTTGGGGAAGTTGTAAAAATTAAAAATGCTGGATTAAATTTGAAACTTGTGTTCTATCCTGGCATATAAAGTCAAAAATGTTAATAGATTTTTAAGTACACAGAGTTGCTAGGATTGGTGGCCAACTTAGGCGTATGTGCTAGCTTCACAGAATATTCTAATTATTTTCTCAGCATCTGAAGGAAGTTACCAGTAGGCTAGCAATTTGATCTTTACACCTATTTCGCGGAGTAAGAAAAACTGCGTTTAATCATGACTGAAAGGATTTGTACTATGTTCTGTAAAGTATCTATAATAACAACGAAAGAACTTACTTCAACGCGTTTCATTCTTCGAGCCAGTTCTAACATCATCTTAGTACCTTCAAAATTGATTCTCCAAAATGTCTTAAGAGGTTCATTAAATTTGACAGTAGCTGCTGAATGTATTACAATCGATACCTAGACACAAAAATGCAACATTGTTAAAAAAAAAGTACACGGATTCTCATTTATTTACTGAGTAAAATATGCCCATAAATTGGTTATGGATTATATAATTAAAGTTGAGAAATTGAAGCTTTTGGTATTCGAGTTCTCGTCCTTTTATTGTAGAAATATGGATAGTAAGCTATTTGGTGGTTCCGATACTAAATTAACTCTCATTCTCATCGATGTGAAACACATTGAAGGATTTGCTTAGCAGCTTATCTTCTAGACCGTGGTAACACTCTGTCACTCAAATCCAGAAGTCGTCAAATCCATTTGTGCCAAAGAATGGCGCTGTCAATTGAACCCTAACAACCACTATTATATCTGTTGTTCTATTAGTATGCAGTATTCAGGCTATGAATTAATATTTGTCAAAATTGAAAATGATACCTTTTCTATCAATGTTTGTTCATCGGCTAGATTCATTCCCAGACGAGGTTCTTCCATATCACCACATATAGGTACAACTTTTTTTAAACTATTAGGATAAGTTTGTTTTAACCTTGTAAAAAGCTGAAATGTCAAAACGGTTTTCAGATCTGAGTCTAATTAGTTACTTAATATTGTTTTGCTGTTTATCTAACAATAGGAGAAGGCCACAGTGCTTAAGAAAAAAAATAATTAAAAATACGATAAACAAGACAAAAATACATAATTAAGAAAAAATAGACAAAAACATACAATGTGTGAGATTAACTAACATAGATTTAATTAACACAGAGGAAGAATATAAATGTATACAAATTATTTAAATTGAAGTTTTTGTCCACCTATACTTGCTGTAATACCGTATACTTGTTGTAATTTCTTTTCTGTTCTTTTATTACATAATTATATATTATATATATATAAGCTAGGTACCACTCACTGATTAATCACGAAATCTCAGTAACTATAACCCCTACCAACTTAAAATTTCGTAGGTAGGGAGTAGACATCCGCTAAGATCGAATTTTACGAAACTCCACCCTAAGGGGGTAAAACGGGGGTTGAAAGTTTGTATGAAAGTCCTATATTTTTAAATTAATAGACTAGAAAAGTTTCATCTAGCAGTAAGCGTTTGGAGGTAAGCAGAGGATAAACGGACGGATGAATGCACGGACATGACAAAACTATAAAGGTTCCGAGAGGTGAACTACGGAGCCCTAAAAAACAATAAATCAACTTACGGAGTTCTCGAATATGTCTTGAAGCCTTGTATGGATGTCATGACCTTCTTTTGCTCGTATCAAGATGTATATCTTATCTATATTTGGACAAGAGTAAAGAAGTTTTTCTAAAAGCACCTGAAAGTAAAGGAAAGGGGTTTTTCAATGACTCGATTTTTTAAAGCCTCGGAGGCGCAGTGGTAGCGTATGCGACTTCTGTGCTTGAGGTCTCAGGTTCGACTCCCAGATAGGACCAAATGTTTGTATGATCTGCAAATATTTATATCCTAGTTTGGACATTTTCTATGTATAATATTTCTCAAAACTCTTGACTATGAGGCAAGTGAACAACTACTAACTTCACCCGTTCAGTAGTGGAATAGGATTAGATGCTGAAAAACTAGCTCCTGTTCAATGGGTCGGACTCGGAATAACAAACAAAACTTGTTAGCTCACGTTACAACCTCTCTAAACTTGTCACTTTTAAAACTCGTATCCTACAATACTTATATAATTCAAACTCACTTTATCAGCTTACATTACATTACAAATGTTTCCACTTTACACTCACTACTATTCACTAGCACAGCACATTAATTTTTACATTTTCTCTCTCAAAGCTTCTGGATTATTTAAAACTTTAGTTGGTTAGATCTATTTTAAGATTTTGTATCCCTTGATATTCCTCAATTGCATAAATTGTAAACAAACGTCGGCCTATGTGGATCAAAGTTCCTGAGGGTGTGGCCGTAATACAGGTTGTGCTCTAGCATATACCTATAACAGGCACCAGTCTCTCACAATGTTAGCTTGATCTCCACAATTATTGTTGAATAAATTTATGTTCACTATTATGAAAAAAGAAATAATAGGTCTATAGGTCCATTGTAAAAAAGAATAACCTATGAAATTGACGTTTTGTATGCAATAGGTGAAAGTACTTATTTTTCAAACTTTTTTATTTCTGTTATTCGAAGTAATCATCCATGCAATCGACGCATGTTTGCCAACGCATTGGCAGTTTATTGATGCCCTTCTGGTAAAAATCAGCTGGACGGGAGGCAACAAACTCTTCAAAGGCATTTTGTACTGCCTCTCGGGAATTGAATTTTTTACCCACTAAAAAGTTGTCTAAATTTTGGAAAAAGTAATAGTCGGTAGGTGCAAGGTCTGGTGAGTATGGCGGATGAGGGAGAGCTTCCAACCCCAGCTCTTGCAGCTTGGAGACTGTCTGTTGCGCAGTATGGGGTCGCGCGCCAAAACAAAAAAAATACGTCACACAGTACTTAAAAGTTATGTCTTAATGATGACTACATACTTGCCCAACAAATCCAGTGACGCCTGTAATAAATATTGTTTTGCCATTATAAAAGTCGGCAACAGATTGTTGACTACTACTGTCCATTTTATCTGTTGACACTAAATAAAAAAAAATATAAAAAGACGTTATATATTTAGAACTACGAGTAAATGCAAATGTATTCGTTTGCCCGGTCAGACAACTGAAGACATACTGCCAAGTGTTCAAGTAATTTATTCAATTTGTCAAATAAGGATGTAAACTTGTGAGAATCGTGATATTAAAATTTATATTATTACTACTATTCTAACTAATTGTATAGTGAAAATGTTTTTTTTGTTTATTTAATTAATTAAACCAACGAGGCAGTCAGCCTCGTTGGTTTAATTAATTAATTTTGGTCGTTAACGTTGGTCAAAATGATTCAATAGATCTGGAGTTCTTTTTTTCAGGTTGGGCCAAAAGAGTTGTTACGTTTTTCTTGAAACAAATTCTTAATAATAACCCGGAGTATGTCTACGTATGTATCAGAATTTCAACCCGTGACTCGAAAGCATGTTAAGCTGTCGGTTTTGGATATCGAGAACAATAAGACAATCGTTATTGAGAATTCAGTGCCCTTAAATATTCAGACATCTTTTTTGTTTACGTTTGTAAACCCCCACGGGCCGTCACCCCACCGGGATTTGCGGCGGGTGGTGTGTCGTAATCGGACCGACTAAAACCACACGGTGTGCCACTCTGCGCCTGAGATGGGAGGGATTCGGGAGCTACTTTATTATGACATCCGGACCCCTCCCAGCGCCTGACCGCACTGACGCGGGCACCAGTAGCCTAAGTTACTCCCTGGATCACCAGCTACCTGCCAGTGAAAGTCCCGTCAAAATCGGTCCAGCCGTTCCAGAGATTACCCGGAACAAACAGACAGACTATATATCATCACGCTAAGACCAATAGGAGAGGAGCCCCGATGAAAAATGTTTAAAAAACGGGGGAAAATTATCACGCGACGGGCAATATAAGGCGCAAACGACGTTGCGTGGGTCAGCTAGTACCTTATATAAGATTACACTACGATTCTTAGGTATGAAGCAGTGACCACAAATTACTTTGATATGCGGCTATAAAATCTTAAAAATATTTGCGTCTTACTCCTGAGCTTTACTTGCAGCAACAAACACGAATTTGTAAAATTCCACTGGAATTATATCAGCTACACAATGTTTACTGCCAAAGTTATGACAACTTTTTATGTTTATGATCATGAGAACTTTAATAGCGCTATATATGAGTAGTATTTACTTTGTAGTTCCGTCTATATTTGCTAGATGGAGCTGTATTAAAATCAATAACCAACCAATAAAATAGAAATCACATACATATATATATATATGTATATATCTCTTTTCGGCCCTTGTTGATCTGACGCGACGAGGCGTCAGTTAATTGTTGATCTGTTGGCGATTGTTGATCAGCAGCAGATTTTGTTGATCTAATGTGTATTCCGGCGTATTAATGTGGCTCCGCTCTGGATCAACAATTGCAACCCCTCTGCTGGCAGAATTACGAACTATTTACATCATTTTTATACAAATCCACACCAGCTATTGTTGATCCGATTCAAACGGACCAATCAGAGGCCACCTTCTCCACGATTGGGTCTTTTCTATGGTAGACTGTTTCCACTTTGTTTCACAATTAATGAACGAATTAATGCTTAACGTATTATTGCCTAAGGAGCATTCAAACAAAAAAGGTAGCTATTCAGATATAGTTAGGTTAAAGTTAAATAGTACCAACTTTACCAAAAGTAAAAAAAATGAGTTGATACGTATTTAAGCCCTTCTGGATAGTCTACCCCTAAGGGGGTGAAATAGGGGTTTAAAGATTGTATGAAAGTTTGTCATTTTTAAGTTAGAACATGAATCTTTATCTTTACCTACTAAAAATTACTAGATTCGTATTTAAGCGTTTCTGGATATTCTACCCCTAAGGGGGTGAGATAGGGGTTTAAAGATTGTATGGAAGTTTGTTATTTTTTAAGTTAGAACATGAAACTTTATCTTTGGGCTACTGATTAAAATGACTAGATACGTATTTAAGTATTTCTGGATATTCTACCCCAAAGGGCGTGAAATAGGGGTTGAAAGTTTGCATCGAAGTACGTCCTTTTTTAAGTTAGGAAGAAGAAATTTTATTTCACGGCTACTGATTAAAAATTTGTGGTTAAATATTTAAGCGCTTCTGGATATTCTACCTCTAAGGGGGTAAAACAGAGGTTGAAAATATATATATATATATATATTGTCCTCTACTCGTCAATTGTTGATCAGGCCCAGATATGCAATAATTGTTGATCCACCTTTATGCAACTATTTCTAAGGAAGTGTCCAGTGTATCGTTCTTATAGGCGCAATATAGTATTATACGGCTTGCAACGCTGTGCTTAAGTCTACGGCAAAACCTCTATTGGCGATTTTGCCAATAGAGGTTTTGGCGTTTATGAATTACGTTATGATTGATTATTTATTACGTTTATGAATAATCATTCATAAACGACGAAGTTAACCGTGAAAGCATATAATATATATATATACATATATATATATAAATATATTTAACATTGACCATTTTTGAGTCAAAATCACTTTTTCACGTTTTAATGTATTTTCAGGACTTTAAAGAGTCAGGAAATCCTAATAGCCAAATACCTTTTATGAGAGTTATGGATTGATCGATTGAGTTGATCGGAACTGAGATTGAACTTTTATTATCTTCAGGAATTACAAAATCATCACCAAAAACAACGAGTCCTACGTCTGTACACTAATTGAGATAACGACTAAATTCATTCAAGCTACCAACAAGGCTTATAACGTTATGTTGCCGTTCCTTTGTTTACAAAATTCCTACAAGTGTATTTAATTGAGATGATCGATATCCATTAGCTAATGTATGTAACAAAATCATTTATTTTGATCTTCTCTATAGATTAACTCTCACAAAAAAGATTCTACCGTGGGAGAGCCACGATTCGGCGTGCATGGGCCGGCTCGACCGGAGTGATACCACGACCTCACAGAAAACCGGTGTGAAACAGCTCCTGCACTGTGTTCCACCGAGTGAGTGAGGATTCCAGAGAACCCTAACCACTCCGCCTTCCCTCTCCCCATCCAAAAGGCCGGCAACGCACTTGTGACACCTCTGGTGCTGCGAGTGTCCATGGGCGGCGGTAATCGCTTACCATCAGGCAATACGTCTGCTCGTTTGTCCCTTTATATTACATAAAGAAAAAAAGACTCGATCTTATTAGCTCCTTGCATTGTATTGAAGAAGATAGACTGTTTTGTAAAAAATGAATTGGCATTCACATATTCATTATTCATGTTTGAAATTAATACTAATTTTATAAATTTAAAAGTTTGTCTCTCTGTCCGTCTATCTGACTGTCTATTACGTCTTCACAGTTAAATTGCTGCATGGATTGTGTTCTCCGAAACAAATGTTTGCAGATCATGGTGATCATCAGATCCTCATAATTTTTGATCATCATTTGGTCCGACCCGGGAATCGAACCCGAGACATCAAGCACAGCAATCGCAATACACTCACTACTGAGCTGTGCCATCAAGTCAGTCGCATTTTTTTTAACCTGTGAGTACTAAAACTTTAAACTATAATGAAAAAATATCTAGATGGCACTGTAGATATTATTTAGAGTTCATTCCTACACGCAATCAAATTTAGTTTCACATACTGCCCCTGCAAAGCAACAGACCGGGCTCTGTGGTGTTCCTTGGGAGAGGCCTACGTCTAGCAGTGGACTGCAACGGGCTGATGATGATGATGATGATGATGATGATGATGATACTGCCCCTATCATACATCAACTTACCTGCCTTTTCTTTTTAAAATACTCTTCATAAGTATCTTTAATACCCAAAATAACAATATGCTAGATATTTTTAAGGAAGACCTCAATTATTTTTTTACCAAATTTGTCCATAACAACTTTGTGGGAGCCATCTATAACCCGGGGATTCTTTTGAGTTAAGTCTTTGTCCAGTAGTGCAACGAGCTGATGATTATGAGAATACGCCTATAAAGGCTTACATAGGTATGTATGTGTTTATAGAACTTTATTTTCTCAAAAGAAATTAACAAAAAAAATCACTTTATGAGAACATTTAACACAAGAAACAATATTTACATAGTAGTGAGCTTAATGATATTTTTTTTAAATATAGGTACCCATAGTAGTACGTGCTTTAAACTTGTTAGGTAATAGGTAAGCACTAGTACATACCCACATTATCATGTCTTATACCTTCAACTACGTCCCAAAAAACAATAATAATCTGATGTATATAAATGAAACAATTAAAAACACCTTTCCCTTATAGTTATTTTATTAAAACAATGTTAAATTAATATGATATTTACACAATTTATTTATTTATTATTTATTTATTAAAATATATATACGATCAAATTGAGAACCTTCTCCTTTTTGAAGTCGGTTAAAACTGACTTTTCTCTATTTATTTAGTCATTTTCTTTTGTTTGTTTAATAATTACAATTTTTAACAAAAAAAGAACCGACTTCAAAAACTGAACCACATTAAATGGGACCACATGGGAAGCACCAGCTTTCAAATAAAAAGAATCACCGAAATCGGTTTACCCAGTCAAACGTTATGAGGTAACAAACATAAAAAGAAAACAGTCCAATTGATAACCTCCTCCTTTTTTGAAGTCGGTTAACAAGATAACTCCCGCAATCTATACTTATAATAAAAATGTAACAGGTCCAATTCTGTACATTAAAGATATTTTGAGAAAAAAAATTGGAGGGCTCTCTAATCGATGCTGAAGCCAAAACTGTAATTATTTTCTATTTGTCTGTCTGTCTGTCTGTGTCTTGGCCGCGCATCACGTCGTAACTACTGAATGGATTCAAATGAAACTTGGCATGATTTGAGTTCACACTACGAGGTCGGACATAGGATACTTTTTATCCCGAAATTCCTGGAGAGGGGATGAAAGTCGAAATATGTAGGTACTTAGTTGTAATTCAATAACACATGGACCGATTTCATTCATTCTTTTTTTGCAAGACAGCAAATACTTCAAAATAATGTTCCATGATCTATTTATACATTTATCACGTATAATAAATCTGTAGACGTTGAGTTTGTCTGTTTCATTGCTTAAAACAGCGACATCTCTTGGGATCAAGTAATTAATTTTACAATAGGTACGTAATATGATTACTCTTTTTAACGTATAATAAAAATGTAACAGATTAATTCTATACATTAAAGAAATTTAGATGTTTTATTGGGAGGGCTCTCTAATCGATACCGAAACAATGAAATTTTCTTGAAAATTGTTTCTTAACTTAAAATAGCGACATCTATTGGAATTAAGTAACACTAACTTCACAGTAGGAAGTACCTATATAACCTACGTATAATCACTTTTTTAAAGTATAATAAAAAAATTAACAGATTAATTCTGTACATGCAAGAATTTTAGATTTTTTTGGTAGGACGCTCTAATCGATACAGAACTAAAAACTAAAATACCATATAACGTTAAATGGTAATTTTTTGGTTAATACTTTAAGTTTAACATAATTTATCAAAAAAAACTAAAAACTAAAACCCAACTACGACAAAAAACGACGTTGAAAAAGCATGAAACAAGTTTCAAAAGCCGTAGTCCATGTAGTGTAATGTACATAATTTAGTTTTATTTACGTTTTGAGAATAAGCTTAATTCGTTAGGTCCAATTTTTCATGTAGCTGTAGTGATAAATTTACCATTGGTTTTCGTATTTTTTTTATACTATTTATAAATATATACTAGAAAGACACCAGATCTTTCTTGATCTATGAAAAACGCTATAAGAAAAAGACAGAGTTTATCAAATTAAGAAAAATAAAACCGACTTCAAGGTTCGACTCGATGTACGACTCTCGTATTTAGATATTAATGTCCTTATCATGGTACCATCGTCAGGACATCTCCTTTCCATTAAAAAAAACATCAAAATCGGTTCATAAACGACGAAGTTATCCCAGAACACACAAAAAAAAATATATACGGTCGAATTGAGAAACCTCCTGCTTTTTTTGAAGTCGGTTGAAACCGAAGACGAACGCGATGCTAGACTGGCAAACGAGCGGCAGCGCTATGCTGCTATTTACGAGTATTATACGCACAACGATGAAACTCCCTACCTGATTTACTGTCTTCTGAGAAATACAAAGAAAGTCTTACAAAAGATTACTCAT
Organism: Spilosoma lubricipeda; assembly: GCA_905220595.1. Lineage (NCBI taxonomy): Eukaryota > Metazoa > Arthropoda > Insecta > Lepidoptera > Erebidae > Spilosoma > Spilosoma lubricipeda. The sequence goes on along the minus strand of HG992281.1, from coordinate 19,873,649 downwards.
CCTTACCAACAGATAATACCTATACTACCTACCTACTAACAGATCATAGCGTTGCTTAATACTAGACAAACTGTGGTCAAATGTGAATAATTAGTCTGCAGGGATGGCAATCATGAACGAAGTCGCGGGTACATAAAAACATTAAAAATAAAATGCTAAACATGAGAATTTAAGCATTTTTATCAGCAATCACACACACTAACATTATTAAGGTGAAAGTTTGTAAGTGTGTATGCTAGTTCGTTTAGTAGTTAAAAACTACTAAATGGATTTCAATGAAACTTTACACTAAAATAGCTTATACATTGGAATAACACATAGACTACTATTTGGCAAGATAACCGAGATACACGCGGGCGGAGCCACGGGCAGCAGCTAGTAATATAATATAATAATCATTTATTTGCCAGAATGTAGATGTACACAGTACAATCTTAAAGTAATGCATGACCCATCTACATTCTACCAGTATATTCATAGTATGCAAATATTTTGTATGGTACATTTGGTAATAACATTTATTAAATTAAAAATATATGAGTGAACTGAAGTTACATGCAGTGACAAAAATATTAATGTAAGTCAAATTAAAAGTACAGTCAAATAAATAACAATTCATAAATGTTTAGTTAACAATAATCATAGAGTGTCTACAGATATTGTCAATGAATTAAAACAAAAAATGTTAAATATAAACCAATAATTACTTCATGCCCTCGCGATACGACATAAATTTGTTTAATTCGTTAATACATCTATTTTTCAACCACTATGGTAAGTTTGACCTATATTTATTTGGGGGAAGCTCTTTAAAGTCACTTGGTTCAATTATTATAAACTTTTATGACAATTACCTCAGAGCCATTAGAAATATATATCCTGTGTAACGGGGGACTTTACAAACATACATTCAAAGTATTATCCAATGTACGATTTGAACCCAGAACACTTGGCTTAGAAGGAGGCGGTGTGGTTTTTTTTTTTTTTTTTTTATGTTTGACCCTGCCATAATGACTCTACTCTGCCTGATGGAAAGCATAAGCAGAATCCAAGAGTGATGGTCACCATACTGCGAACGCAGACAATGCAACAATGCAGCATGGTGACCCACACCATGGCGGGCTAGTGACAGCTTAAACCACTTGGTTAACCATGCAGTCTATAATTTTAATAGTATTACAGTTATTTATACACAACTTAGACAAACTTTAAAATTAACTTATATTTAAAAATACTTTTAATAATAATAATAATAAAGTTTTAATAATAATAATAAAGTTTTAATAATAATAATAAAGTTTTAATAATAATAATAAAGTTTTAATAATAATAATAAAGTTTATTATGTTTCAGAAAGTTTTTACAGTCTTATTATAACTTGCGCTGGAGCCCCACACTAGGATCCCCTGTGTTGTGAGGTCCAGTCTCTTTCATCACAAAAAAAAAAAATGTTAGTTTGAAAGTTTGAGTACTTCGTAGTGAATGAAATTTTTCAGATACAGTATAACGATTAATGAAATCATACCACTTGTACTAAGAAATAAATTTTGTTCAATAGGGTACGAAACAGTTTTCAGGTATATCAAAATTGAGAATATCATAATTTTTGGAAGCGACTGATACTATACTAGATTATAGCCTTTGCCGTCATCTCACAACCATTTGCATTTTGTTTTAAATTATGCTTCTTAGACTTGATATAAATGAAAAAATAAATTTAGAAGAGTATACTATCGAAATTATGACTAAACTTATTGGAATCGCACTTTCATACTACACTGTGACTTATTTTAACTGAATAAAATAGGCTCTCATTTGAACCCTGTGAAACGCGAAAGAGGAAGCTCAGAACCCATGTTTCTTATTCCGTAGCGAGGTATTTTTGATCATGTAATTCTCACATTACCCAGTCATGATATAATAATTATATTTGATCTGCATTATTTACATGTCAAAGAGTTAAAGAAAAATTAGTTGTTTCTATTATACGAAACGATAGATAAATGCTTTTTTGAGGCACAAGTTTTATGTTTTCGTCAACTGAGTGTGGTTTGAACCCATCTGAATCAGTTGATTACAATTGATCTCAAATGTCAGATCCTTGTCACACACTGACTTATCTTAAGACATCTCCGACTTACTAGAACAATATGTAGTGTACATAATTAATTTATTTCCAGTGTTTCTTATATTTTCTAAAACATGGAACAAAGATAAGACTTTTAGTAGACATTAACCAAAAAAAACTGAACTTAAAATTAGTCACTATTAAAAACTGTTTTACGTATAAACAAATGTGAACGTCGTCGTAGTGTGTGGAGACTTTGTGATTGAACTTAGATCTTTATACAATACACTGAAGATGTATGCGTAGCTAAAGAAATAAAAATTACTAAATATCAGTCTTTTTTTCCAGAAATCTTTGTACTCCCCAAGCATAATCCTTCAAGTATTCCTGCCAGTCTATCGTAGTAGGATCACATTGGAAAGTTTTCTTATCCGAAGCTGAGAGTGATAAATACAAATCCCGTGTATGATCAGCTTTCATTATCCAAGAATGATCAGTAAAGTAGTTCAGGGCAAGTCGGGTTTGTATGATGCGGGACTGAAGTTTGACGTACCTAAAAAGATATAGGTAGGTAATAATAATATATGTAGGTAGGTAGGCAAAATTTACCACTTTCGTTAAAGTCGTTAAGTATTCATGATTGTTGCAAACCGGCTATTAAAGAAAAAGTCAAAAAGATTTCCAAACCAATTACAGTGGGTGAAAAAGAATGTCGAGTATCAAGAAAAATGGAAGAGAAAAACTGTGTCTCTCTCAAAATAATTAAAAAAAACGAGAAGAAGACAATGTGAGCTTACATTGGCTTTTTTCCTACAAGTCTTCTAAATAAATCAGCTACATATGCAGGTGTCACTTGAAACAGTAAGGTGATAAGTGAAATCAGCCACTTTCGTCTTGTAAAAGTGTACATTTTTGGTAATGGCATATAGGCTAGAAAAAAAAATTAAAAAATATTGCAAAATAATTATGTAAGACAGTATTAGGTGATATTAGGAAAACTAATTCTGAACCCATGTACGTTTATATATACACATTTCAACACACATACCGTCGGAGAGCCACGCTTTGGCATGAATGGGCCGGCTCGACCGGAGCGATACCACGGCCTCACTGAAAACCGGTGTGAAATAGCTTGCGCTGTGTTTCACCGAGTGAGTGAGGACACCGGAGGCCCATACCCCAACCCCTCCCCACTTCCCTTTCTCCGTCCCACAAAGGTCGGCAACGCACTTGTGACGCCTCCGGTGTTGCGAGTGTCCATGGGCGGCGGTAATCGCTTCTCATCAGGTGATACATCTGCTCGTTTGCCCACTATGCCATAAAATAAAAACATTATTAAAAGTATTTTATATTTGTTTTTTCTTGTTACCACAATCTAGGAATTGAAATTACTAACAAGAATTGTATGTCTCAGAATTTTTTACAAACAGCTCCATGAGTTTTCCGATTGACAAAGGATTACAACCACTGCTGCAGCAATTGTAGATCTTTAATTTTCTTGATCTAAAATTAAGAAAAGAGTTATTAGCCAATATTTACCTTATTTATTTTAAGGTTCTGCTGCTGGCTTTGCACGGTCAAAATATAAGTTATGGGTGGTTGAAATGTCTTACCATTATGAATGATAATTTCCTTAGTATTAACTGTAGGGTAAGATAGATAGAAGATAGAACTTATAGGTAACAATAGATTATCAAGATTCAATTCTTCACTGTGATCTCGAATACAATATTACATACACAATTACTTCTTATAAAAGTCATTCAGTTCTAATACTGACAATGAATATACTGCCAATAATTTTCAAGATAGTAGAGCCACGCTGACTTCAGCGCGAACGGGCCGGCTCTACCGGGGTGGTATTACCCACGCACAGAAAATCAACGTAAAATAACAGCGTTCGTGCTGTCGTGTTTCGTTGGTGAGTGCGAGACTGGAGGCCCAATGATGCAGAAGCATCACTAGGCTGCCATGGTGTGGGTCACCATGCTGCATTGTTGCAATATCTGCATTCGCAATGAGTATGAAGACCACCAGTCTTGCATTATGCTTATACTTTCCATCCGATAGAGTAGAGTCATTATGGCAGTGCCATACACAAAAATAATGTTAATTGTGGCGACCTCCACATACAGCGGCAACAAAAACATATGACAGCGCCATCTACCGCAGATACACTGAACTACGAAGTAATGCACAACATGGAGTAACTACCAATACTGAATCGCGCAATAGAAGTTCTCGCGCTGATTAGCATATATACAATATCCCAACATCAACCGTTGGGCAGTGGCCCGCCAGGCATCATCACCTCGCCTGGTCGGAGGATCCTCCCTTTGTGTTGGTGGGACATAACACACCTGTCCCTCACATCACGTCTTGACAAACTTAACATTGAAATGCATGTTACCTGCAATTTTTCGCGCCTGCGGCTATCACCAAGTTTGCCACATAATCGACTGGTATGAAATCCACAATATTACTGGATTTTCCATAAAACGCTCGATTCATGCCTTTAGAAGTGGAGGCCATTATACCTGTGCCTCCATACCAGTTTTCTAACCAACCTTTGATAGGCTCATTCTTAATTGCAGCCACTGAAATTTAGTTATTAAAAATGGTTACAATCAAATTTTACATAGATTTTAAGGGGTACATCATTTTGCCCATTTGTTTACTTTAATTTTAATTACACTTGACAATGGAAATTTAACAATTCACAAGATTGAACTTGAAAAGTTATTAAACCAATACATTTGCTGTCAGAGATGTTAATAATGCAAAGTAATACTTAGGCTGATAATTTAGATGTTTTTATATTTGATGCCTGAGATTTTTCAATGAGCAATGAAAAGATTAAACTAAAAATTCTATTTCAGTTTTAAGAATTCTATTACCAATAGAAGGTCGTATGATGACTGTAGGCATATGAACTAAATTCTCTGCAACTAAATGTTCAGACAACGCTTTGGTAAACGTGTATGTGTTGGGACGTCCAGCTGAAAATTAGTAAGTTTTACGTCATTATTTATATTTACAAAGTATAATTTATACAAAAGTTTAAAAACGTTTGAGACATTTTACACACATGCGTTATCAATTACACTTGTCAATCTATCAGTAAAAAAAAGTAAATATGTATTTGTATCAGTTGTCTAGTACCCCATAACACAAGCTCTGCTTACCTTGGGACTAGATGGCGCTGTGTGTTTAGGTGTCCGAAATATTTATTATTTATTTATTTATTATCAGTGCAACAACAAGTTTTTCCTCCCTTTCTCATGCCTAATTTCCTTGTATAATCTCATGTTTCACGTTTTTAATTCCCGACTGAGGGAAATATTCTGTTTTTTTGTATTAAGGGATCAAATTTTACTTTTACTATCCAGCCGTGATTGTGTGTATAGTAATAATGAGGTTATTAAAAAAATAATATGAATACTTTGGAGTTATGTTGGTCGTAGACCAGGAGATTGACAGTTTCAATACAAAAGAAAGAGCAAACATAATTTAGGACAAGGTCTCCAATTTTATCTAGAACTAGCTGAACCCCGCGGTGTTACCTCGTGCTTATCGTCGTACCGCGAATAACGCCGCGGGACAAAGTTAGTCTAACAAAAGTAGTTAGTACTTAGTTACTCCCTGGATCATCAGCTACCTGCTAGTGAAAGTCCTGTCAAAATCGGTTCAGCCGTTCCAGAGATTACCCGGAAAAAATAGACAGACAGACAGATAGATACACAAAAAAAAATTAAATACATTTTTGGTATATGTACCGTGTATACATACATATGAATTTAGTAAAAAGCGGTTATTTTAATATTACAAACAGACACTTCAATTTTATTTATTCGTATAGATTAAATTCACTTGCACTTATTCCACTATTTCAATTCGCTTCAATAACGACCAATTTCATCATTTTAACAAGTCCCAACAAGTATAAATTGCTCATTAATGAATTATTGTAAAATAAACGAAAATAAAAAAAATTGACAAGATACAATGAAAGATTTCTTACCTATAATTTTTAAAGTATCTTCCTCACTCAAATCTCCTTTAACTAACTGATTTATTTCATCAATATTAGCAGGCGCTGGATATAAAACTTCTTCAACAACATGTCTATCTAAATTACTGTAAGCAGTCGAAATATGCAGAAACACCTGTCAACCACAAATACCATAGTTAAAGAACCGCCTATATTTTACCTGTCTTTTTCTCAATTAGAATTGAGAAAAATATAGGTAAATCACCATCCTCTAGAAAAATTGCCATGGTGATTGGCAACATGGCAATTTTTCTAGAGGATGGCAATCGTTTTCTGATAAAACAAAATGAGGAAACTGAAGTAAGGTGAACGGATAAATGGGGTTCGGTTAAGGGATATTATCAGCGTCAAGTAGGAAAATTTAATTAAGACTGACTTAAAACCATATGCCTAAGCCTAGGGCTTTACAACGACTTTCATTACAAAGAAATGGGTCCTTACTTCTACTCGTTTCATCCTCTGAGACAGCTCTAAAACCATTCTGGTACCTTCTACATTGATTTTCCAGGCTACTTTCAAAGGTTCGTTGAATTTGACAGTAGCTGCTGAGTGAATCACAACGGATACCTGAAATATTTAGGATCCATCAAAAAATCGTCATCCAGTAGGTAAATAAAAATTAAGCTACGAATTTCAGTAATATTTTTTGGCATTCCATAAACAGTTTCAATAAAATAGCGACAACAATTTGTTGTCAAATTCGTTGATTAGCTATCGCCATTTTGTGTAGTAATTCTGCTTTATTTAATCAGTTTGAAAATCTAGAAAAATTTGTGGTGTAAATGAGTAGGTATTGTAGATAACAATAAAAGTTTCACACAGATGGTAGACAATTTTCAAATAACGATTTTAGATATAGATTCAGATTTGATAACGGACTTAATTTCGAGAGATACAATAAGACTAAAAAGAAGTGTCTAATTACACAACGATTTATTTTTTCTCCTCCCACACATAACTGCGATGCGATACGATGCGGCGCCGCATCGCAGCAACGTTGTGATGCGAATTGCTGCGATACGTATTCGTGCGGCAAAGCATTAGTTCAGGTGACCATACTTTCGACGGTAGTCAACCGCATTGGAGGTGTTTTCAATAATAATATATTTTTAAATAATTATATAATAATAATAATATAATATTTTTTTCGCTGCTATTGTTGTTAAAGATATTTATTAAAGTAGATTTGGGATTATACTTTCATTACGATTATGAACGCTGGTGGGAACTATTTTACTCGAAAATACTCTGCTCTGAGACTAGCAGAGATTTTTATTATTAATTTAGAATGAGCGTATCTTCATTTGAAGAGCTGGTTGAGTTTATTATCATTCGTGCGAGCTCGCAGACATTCACGATGCGTTACGAATTCGCAGTTATGTATTCGCTTTTAATGCGCCACTGAATTCTGAGTCTCTTGCGGCTTCCACGCAAACAACAAACTGCATACCTTGCTTCTATTTCGATCTAAACTCATTTAAACAAACTGATTTGCGTGAAGAGATTCAAGAGTGTTCTCATCGAATTTCTTATAAGTTTACATATCCTTTTTCTAGCCTTAAGTCACTTCGTGATGATTGATCGAGTGACGTTAAAAGCAACAACCACGCTTAAATAAATTGAAAAAACATGTAGGTTGTCAGAAGAACCCAGTCAACTTTAAGCTTGGCACTTTAAATCAAGGATAAAACACACATTAAGTTAAAACGCGTAAGAGATATAGGCCTATAGTTAGAGATATTTTATGTCATAGAAATCTAAATATTCTAATAACTCTAGTACTTAGAAATCCAAAAGCACACAAAAATATTAGGGTTCTTAAAATGAGGCAATGAATATTAGATTTTTAATTTTTAATAGAGCATATCTCATTTATTATTGTTTTGTATACGTCCTCATGTTACTTAAAACCTCATTTCTAAGGCTCTCCTTAGAAATGAGGTTTTTGATACCGAGCTGCTTGCATCCAATGAACTATCGACTGTCAATGATCATTTTTAAATTGTGATGGGGTAAGCATGCCAGTACGATTAAATACTATATAAATAACTAGGAACTAAGCACTAATCACACTTAACTTATCTAACTTCAGATATTAAAGAATACTAACTGAAGATATAGGTTCTAGGTGAGTTTTTATCACACAAATTAGTGAATAAGTTGTTGTATCATTAAGAAATAGGTAGTAAATGTGTCTAACATCTTCTATGCAGAACAAAATAAAGTTAAAAAATACGTTTGAAAATTCTGATAACTCATGAAAGGTCATGTCATTAATTCTACGCAATTTATTAAGGCAACATTTAACAAACAAACTTTAAAATATTTTAAAATGAAGCACTTACATCTATGAAAGGTCAAATCATTAAAATGGTTGGTTGTACCAAAATATTTGCCATGTTCCTTGTGGTTATATTATATTTATAAAAAAAAAGTTATTATTCTCAATGCATCTACGTAGGATGTTTACCTTAGCATGCATAAATAAAAATGTTTTATGCAAAAAAATATAACAAACAAAGATGTACAAAAAACCAAGGATTGAGATCTGGTGACTTTAATATTAAGTTTTTTAGTACGTAGAAAATGTTGACTTTCAAACCAACCTTCTCGATTAAAATTTTCTCATTATCATAGGATAGTCCCAAATGAGGACTATTCATATCACCGCGAATTGGAACTAGTTTTTCTAGACACTGTGGTCTTTGGGCTTTCAGTCTCTCGAACAGCTAAAAAAAGATAAATTATTTTAACTTAATAACGTTATCTCTCTCTTTCTTTCTCCCTCTCTCTTTTTCTCTCTCTGTCTCAATTTAAAGGCCAGGCCCTTGTGGGCTGAGCAATCGCCACCCTTCTTTATTTTTTGCGATCTGCTTGACCTCTTGACGGCCACGGCCCTACTTTCTCCTCGTTGGTCTCGCGGTTGGCGTGTACGACTGCTGATCATGTGGTCTCGGGTTCGATCTACAAATATTTGTTTCGCAGTTTGGGTGTTTTCTATGTTTAGTATGTATGTATTTACAAAAAACAAGTATATATGTATTTGTATCAGTTGTCTAGTACCCATAACACAAGCTCTGCTTAGCTTGGGACTAGATGGCGTTGTTTTATTTATTGATCTTTATTGTACACACATCATTACATATAGAAAAAGAAAAAAAAAAAAAGAAAAGATGGCGTTGTGTGTTAGATGTCCGAAATATTTAAATATATAACATTATCTAGGCTTTTACGTTAACATATATAAAGACTACACTAAAGTCCTTTACTGATTACAAAAAAAAAGAAATTACAGCGCGTCCCTTTTATAAATAAAATATCAATAACTGATATTTTATAAAAAAAAAAAAATTAATGTGCACGTGTGATAGATATATTTATATGAAATAAAGACATGTTTTCACAGGCTAGATCGATTTATCGTTCCCAAAACCCTCTGCTTAATACATTTCATGAAAATCTTTGGTGTTGTTGCTGCGATTTAGATTATATACTCCTACAAACTAATGTCAACGTATCTGTAAATAACAACAGATTTCGGTTTCATAAGTCTGAATACATGTATAAATAAATAAATAAATATTTCTTACATCTAACACACAACGCCATCTAGTTCCAAACTAAGCAGAGCTTGTAATATAAGGTATGGTACTAGACAACTGATATAAATACTAATATATATTTTTTTGTAAATACATACATATTATACATAGAAAACACCCAAACTCCGAAACAAATATTTGCAGCGCAGCAACATTTGGTCCGACGCGGGAATCGAACCCGAGACCTCAAGAACAGCAGTCGCGTATGCTACCACTGCGCCACCTAGGCAGTATATATATGTGAGATTTGCGTTTTTATCAGCAACTTTCAACTCTTAAACAGTTTTATATGGCAAATAATTATCTGAGAAACTGTCAGACACTGGTGAATCTGGCCAAAGTATGGGTCACCATGCTGTATTGTCAACATTCTCAATAAAGACGTGGTCAACACTCTTGGATTCTTCTCCAGCTTTCTATCAGGCAGAGGGCAGTCATTTTGTCAGCTATTTATTTACATTATCTATGTATCATATATACTATTTGATCACAATTTGTACGGGTTCTGAAATGGGTTACCTCCTACAGGTTCTCTTTCCTAACAAAGTCTTAAGTTTACGTAACTTTTTGAATGGCTAACTTCACTGACTTCAAATTAATAACTTTAAAAACAAAACGACTCACTGGATCGTTGAAGAGATTTCTAACTCTTTGGTTGATATCAACTCCTTTTTTTTCTCGTATCAGTATATAAATTTTGTCAATCTCTGGACAGCTGTAAAGCAGTTTTTCAATAAAAACCTAAAAATACAGTCGTGATTAAGTCAAGTAGGTTTTTGAAACATTCTTGATATTACCGAATGTTTAATCTTACAAAATAGGTTTGATATAATACAGTCCTGTTTAAGTGAAAAAGGTTCTAAGGCACTCGAGATTTTAACGAGATCAATGATATTACAAAACAGCTTTGATGTTAGTAACGGCAATCCTAAATTGTTAGGTTTTAATATTAACGCGACTGAGGTTTTCGAAAAACAACCCTAGTATTTAGTTATGACCTTTTAATAATTTAATTTTTAGAATGATAATTACAGGAGTATACAATTTAATTATTGGTCCTATTTACAAAAATAGAGCTCGAGACCGTGACATTCTTAAGCGCACTGTTGACTTATATATATAACTATGACCAGCTATTTAAGGATTTTGTACAAAGAAAATTTCAGAAAATATCGACCCGTAATATGAATTTACGGTAGGTATATCTATTAAGGAGTGTTTAATGTAAGATACGCTATTGTGGACAACTTTGTTAAAAATGTTGGTTCGAGCATATTGCTTCTTGAACTGACAAAAGCTTCTGATACGGTCTTTCTTTCTGTCTACTGTCTTTGGTTTTGTCCGACTAAACCAAATTAAAAATTAAAGTTATAAGGAAGTGTGTGGCTTGGGTAGGTTTTGAGCTACGGTGTTTGTCTAAAAGTGACTAACTTTTAAATACTTGAATGTTGTAGGAAAACTTTTAATGTGGACCAAGTACGGAACGTCCGAAAGTTTTTTTTTCTTTTACAATAATAAAAAAACAAATATATTTCTAAGGGAGTTGTTTTAACCTCAGCTATTGCTTAGCAGGAAATAATTAGTACTACGACTTTTGTGTTGAAATAAAAACTTTTTTTTTACTGAAAATTTATCTTTTAGTTTTTATTTTCTGATTCTGAAACACTTTTTCTACTTTTAAAGGCAAAAAAAAATAGACAAAGGTAAAGAAATTGAAATTACCAACACCATATAGCATTCAAAAACCAGCTAAAGAAGCGAAAATTTACTTTTAAATGTGCAAAAAACTTACCTTGCCCAAAAATCCAGTTCCTCCAGTAAGAAATATACATTTATTAGCATAGAATTCCGAAACCGATTTGTTTGACGTAACGTTAACCATTTTAAGAGCAGAAAACTAAACCACAGATTCCTTCAAGTGCATAGATTCTTTGAACATTTCAAATGCAAAGACAAATTGACTTAAACAATATTTCACCCTTAGATAATTTGAATACAGTAAAATTAGTACCAAACAAAAACAACGTAATGTTATCAAGGCGAGACTGAACCAAAACGGCCAAGGTTTACTGTTTAAAAGCAAAACACCTATTATAATAGATGCCCATTTTAATGTCACGGTGCAAGACTAAAATTGTCGTTTTATCAAACGACTAATTCGTTTATCAGATCAAGATTGGTTGGAATTTGTTAGCTTAATTTTTAAGACGTTATTAGGTGGAATTTGTGTTTAGTGACCTATACATACATACATGCTGTTAATCTGAAATATTCTCACTTGTTTTTTTTTTAGTTTTTGTTTGCACTATGGTTAGACTTTTTTATATCATGTTTTTGGTACAATTTATAGATGTATATTTCTTATTAACATGTTCGATACAATAATAATATAGCAGCCGGCCCCGGCGTCGCACGGTAGACATGTTTTCTGTCAGTACAGTCACTTGAGCATAGTTTCTTAAATTTCATTTTTAAATGGTACGTTCGATTTGAATAATTCAAATAGTAATTTCAGGTACTGATATAACCTTGAATATGACGGGATTTATTTGGGTAAGAATTAATACCAAGTTACAAATAATGAGGCCTAGTGTATATCGACGTCACGCTCACAAATTTTAATACGAAAAAGTAGGTATTGTTAAATATCTGTAATAGTTAGACATATTGTACTGCAATTTTTTTTTGTGGATACTGATGTCTTTAAAACTGCCGTACATCATTTTGCTATATTGTCAATACTTTCCACAGCTCACGCGATATACGGATTTTATTGGGTATTTTTTTACACCTTGGAATAAATTATCGAAGTATTTATATGGATCCCTAAATTTTTTACCAATGTAATATATATTACTCGGATATAATGCAACTTTCTAATGGTGAAAGAAATCTTCAAATCCGTCAAGTACTTTTTGAGTTAAATCGTTACAAACAAGCAAACACAAAATCAAATCTTTGCTCTTTATGACATTAGTTTAGATATGGATTATTATGATTAACGTTGGATTCTTCATATTTGTACATACTTGTATATAAAATTGATATATTATTAGGTACTTAAGGATTATTGCAAGGCTAACATTTAAAAAATAAAATAAATATATCTAAAACGTTTTAATGAACTGACGGGTCATCTGACCATCAGAATCAAGTGACTTCAACGTGAAGATAGAAAAGAAAAGCGCTTATTCTGATAGGACAGCACATGGTTAAAATAAAATTTAAAGGTAATAGGGTAGTTAACTAAAACGTAAAAAATACCGATGTATCCTTCATTGAAAGGAACATTACAAAACATCTTGGAAAATAGAATTATTACAGATATTTATTTCTATTACAAATTTTAATCAAATAATCGTTTATTTTTTAATATATTGAGTAATCTAAAACAGTGATGGCACAAGTTTGTATTTGGTACAATTTTCATTCAAAGTTATCTTTTTGACAGATAATAAAAAGTAACTAATTTGACTAAGGTGTCATCGATACTATTAGGGTCGGTTCACATCTGACGGATCACGCGTCGAGCGTATCATCCGTCGCGTTTGTTTGGTCAAAACAGACCTTGCACATCTGACGGAAGATATATCCAACATATCATCCATCGCGTCTGTTCGGTCAAAATAGACCTGCCACATTACATTAGTCTAGTCAGTCAGTTTCTGCGTTTGGAATCTACGGTGGTGTTGAGTGCTTTGATTAAATACTGGAGTGATGTAGAATTTTAAAATGAAGCCCATCGAAGTAATTGCTATTTGGCGCTCTAACGTCGGCCGACAATGCATTGACGGAAACGGATCAAACGCTATACGCTCGACGCACTAACCCTTCATCGGTTGAGTGTGAAAGATTTAATGTGTTTGTATGTATTTGTCTGTCCTGGCGTTAAGCGACCGATCATACGCGACGCATGTTCCGTTAAATGTGTACCGACCCTTAAAGTGCCCCGCGTATTTACGACCTGAGGGACTGCAGCGCTTGTAAACAAAAACTAGCGACTGTGGTTTGCATCTTTACATTTGCAATATGCATCGCCACGGAAACTATGGATAAAAATGAAACAATTAGAATAATTGTTTCCTATTATCGTTAGGTCGGAAACTTATTACACCACTATACACTCCACACACATTGCCCGCATTTCAGATAGTCTTGAAGTAACTAACCCATTTTAAATAAGTATTTTGAGGAATAATTTAAATAAAAATACAGGCAGTAGAGCCACGTCGATTTCAGCACGGTTGGGCCGGTTTGACCGTGGCGGTACTACCCTCGCACAGAAGATTAATCTAAAATGACAGCATTCGTGCTGTCTCTTTCTTTGGTGATTGGGAGACAGTTAAACTTTCTACGTTAAATCTTGAAGTCATTATGATATTTCTACAATTTAACACCATGCGTGCAACATGAACTATATTTACAACATGTTTCAGTAGATAAGAATCAAACAATGCAACAAAACAAATAATCTTAGAAGTTCATTTCGGAATAGTTTAATTGATTGTTTGGGTTGAGTCATTGGGAATAAACTCAAGTAAGAGGCATCGAAAATACTTTATTTATTTGTCAATAAACTAACTTTTGTCCGCGTTTTATTTGTTATTTAATAATTCACGTAATAATAATAAATATTTCGGACATCTAACACACAACGTCATCTAGTCCTAAGCTAAGCAGAGCTTAGGTTATGGTTACTAGACAACTGATATAAATACGTATATCCTTTTTTTGTAAATATATACATGTTATACATAGAAAACACCCAAACTCTGAAATAAACATTTGCATATATTAACAATTATTTTTACGGGAATTAACGCGATCACTTATTAAAAGGTATTACATACCTCTGATTTGCCTCACGTTTCGACCAGGTTGCACTGGCCGTGGTCACAGGCTGACCACTGAGTCAGTGATATGTCAGTGTGTCAGAGTATGTAATACCTTTTAATAAGTGATCGCGTTAATTCCCATAAAAATAATTGTTAATATATCATGGAACGCGAAAGTTTAAAAGTTAAAAACATTTGCATATCATACAAACATTTGGTCCGACCCGGGAATCGAACCTGAGACCTCAAGCACAGCAGTCGCATACGCTACCACTACTCCATCGAGGCAGTTATTAAATTCGAATTAGAATTGAAGTAACTCTGTCTGTATGTTAGTAACGCTTTCACGGCCAAACAAAATTTACAATAGATATTATGGAGCAAGAAATAGGCTTCACCGCGATATCTGATATTTACGTAAACCTACTGGACAGTGCTACTTTTAAATTAATAACAAATAATAATTTCAGACATTTAACAACAACGCAATCTAAGCGTTCGTTTCAAACTAAGCAGAGCTTGTATTATGTGTACTAGACAACTGATATAATGCATATATACTTTTTCTTTGTAAAAATATACATTCTATACATGGAAAATATCCAAACTCCGGAATAAATATTTGAAGGTTCGATTCCCGGCTCGGACCAGAGACCTCGAGCACAGCAATCGCATACGCTACCATTGCGCCACCGAGATAGTCTAATAAAAATGAATAGTATGGATCATTAAAATGCAAATCTTACGTATGATTGTTAATTAATACACGGTGAATGAAATATTGAATTGATTTCGAAACACCTATACTTTTAGTGTATGTATCAAGGTAGTAGAGCCACGCTGATTTCAGCACGAACAGGCCGGCTCGACCGGGGCGGTACTACCCTCGCACAGAAAATCAACGTAAAATGACAGCGATCATGCTGTCGTGTTTCGTTGGTGAGTGCGAGACCGGAGGCCTAATGATGCGAAAGCATCACTAGCCCGCCATGGTGTTGGACACCATGCTGCATTGTTGCATTGTCTGCGTTGGCAGTATGGTGACCATCACTCTTGGATTCTGCTTATGCTTTCCATCAAGCAGAGTAGAGTCATTATGGCAGGGCCAAACATAAAAAAAAAAAAAAAAAAAATGTATCTACTGGCTTTGAACGAATAATGTTTTTAATTAATGAATAATATAGTAATTATGATGTGCAAAAATAATAATGATTAAAAAACGAGTTATTTACAATTCATATAGGAAACGCTTCATGTATTACATAATATTTACATTAATGAATATATATTTCGTTACTTTTTTTTTACTTAATGCATAAAAGCATGAATAAACGGACTCAATACCTAAGGTATTCTCTGCCAATCGTCCGATTGAGCGATGAAGAGAAAAGGCGAGGAAGGTGCCCTTATTAGAAATGATAATCATAGTGATATTATTACAATAGTTTTTTTTTTGTTTGGCACTGCCAAAATGACTCTACTCTGTCTGATAGAATGCATAAGCAGAATCCAAGAGTGGTCACCATACTGCGAATGCAGACAATGTAACAATGCAGCATGGTGACCCACACCATGGCGGGCTAGCAATGCTTCTGCATCATTAGGCCTCTGGTCTCGCTCTCACCAACGAAACACGACAGCACGATCGCTGTCATGTTACGTTGATTACCTGTGCGAGGGTAGTACCCCCCGGTCGAGCCGGCCCAACCGTGCTGAAATCAGCGTGGCTCTACTACCTTGAGAGGTTTTAATACTACAATTAGTTTAAATAAACTATTTATATATTGGGAGAGACAAGTATTTGGCGTAATACATACATAAACATACATTTATCGACTGTATTTATACACATACATATATATTTATTATTTTTATTAGTTACTTACAATTATTTACTTATGCATGTACTGTAATTTTATGCACTTTTGTACATTGAAAGACATTAAGTCTTTCAATGTCTTTTTACACTGAAAGACTGAATACACATGACATTAATCCTTGGGAAAATCCTAACAATTATCGTTGAATGATGTAGAAATCTTGGAGGTTATCACGGTAAACAGTAGCCTTAGTAGTAGTAGGTAAACAAAGTCCTACCTCGAGAATCAAAGTATCTTCATGCCAAATTTAATCACATGAAAATGTGTCCGTCTTTAAATGGTATTTGGTAAAGATATAACTCGCGCACCGAGGGTTCCAAAAATTTCAAGATTTTAAGTTCACGGGAACTAGTTTGATGTTTTCACATCTCCTGATATAAATTTCAGCTTGATACCTCCATGCGTTCCTGAGAAAAGGAGTCTTGATAGACAGACATACGGACAACAAAGTGATTCTATAAGGGTTTAGTTTTTTCCTTTTGAGGTACGGAACTCTGAAAAGGAGTAAAAATGGGGATGTAAGTTATATGATGATTCTGGTATCTAGTAAAAATCGTCAGTAGATCTATAATAAAGTCTATGGCGCCGTATTATTATGTTCCACTCATATACTTAAAACAGAAGAATAACTTTTTTGTTAAAAGAAATTAAAATAACAATGTTAAGGTTTTGTCGTCCAGTGATTGAAATTCACCCATAATATTATTTGTTACTTTAAGCTTTCTGCATTCCTACTTTTGTTTTTTTGTCGTGCACGTCGGTGGCATGTCGGAATCGAACCCACTAAAACCGCACGCCGTCTCGGGTACTAGATGCCGGGGAACCAGGTGCACTCCAGTAAAGAAAACCCTGGACGTACCTCGGGTCACCTACGGTTTTTAGGTGCCCCTCTCCTTTGAGGAAACCCCAAAGCTCCTGTCAATGTCTCCCAGGGCGCGCCCGTTCCGCAGCGTCCGCGCCGCCACCCGAGCCTGCTTCTGCTAGAGTGACGGATGACAGTGTGTTGAGTTTTCGAGAAAAAAAACGAAAAAAAATGTATTTGTTTCGCGTATTAATATAAAGATACCTATCAAATGCGTATGTTTACAACTAAAATTGCATTGCATTCAAATTTCTTATAAATCCATTTACGTTTTATTTGGAGCGTATTAATGAGGCGATGACCTTGCTATCATTACAGTAACGGCCGCCACTATTGTGACGCGATTCTTTAAACTAATAAAACCTTTGTTATTTATTAAGTAATTTGAAATAAAACAAGTATTAAAATTTAAGTGAAGTTTACCGCAATATTTAAGTGAAAACCGCATTCAAATCAGATAAGTTTACTTTTGAGATAAGCGTGCACAACTACTCAAATTACCATGCAAACAATTCTAAATACTGATGTTTTGAGGTTTGTTACTTTTATATAGATGTACATATTTTCTGATCGTACTTGACAAGTGCAGTTTGCTAAGGAGGAAAATGGATTATCATATTTCCCAACTCCTCCGGTTTTCTTCTGATTAATTCAATTGCGGATTCCAAGAGAGTTTAATTTTTCTGGGCATGCCCGAGTGGGTCACTGGTGTTGATGACCGGACTTGCAGTGATTTGCGTGTGGGCGGAATTAGTCCCATGTCCTTGGAAAGTCAGTTGTTTTCATAATAATTACATTTATTTCGTGTAAGGATACGAAGAAACGTATTTTTTAACCGACTTCAAAAAAAGGAGGAGGTTCTCAATTCGACCGTATATATATTTATATATTTTTTATGTGTGTTCGCGGATAACTTCGTCGTTTATAAACCGATTTTGATGATTCTTTTTTTAGTGGAAAGGAGATATCCCAACGGTGGTACCAAGATAAGGACACTAAGATCTGATGATGGCATCCAAGAGAAATCGAGTCAAACCTTGAAGTCTGTTTTATTTTTGTTAATTTTTTTTTTGTAAATAATTAAATTACATTGCTCTTAAGAAAAAAGTAATAATATATTCCGTTTCTTATTAGATTAAAACAGATAATATATTTAACCATAAATATTAACAGTAAAGTAGGGAACAGAAGCGACACTGAGAGTAAGAGTATCACTCGTACATGCGCCAGTAATGCGTCGTACTACACCTGGCGTCTTCGAATGTATCGTAATACACTGCATCCCGGGAAGAGTGAAGGCGATCTGCAACGTTAAACAAAAAATCAATGTATGTTGTACTAACATAATCTGTTTTTTTGTATCGCAACCTAGAATTATACATATTTTAAAAACTAATTTAAAACATTATTAAATGAAAAGAATGTCATGTAGAACGAAAGAAATTGATTTTATATCTTTGTTGTGAAATCATTTCATAAACTAACCTGTATATTTACAGAAGAGTCATTCATCATTTTCTCATCTATTTCATTGGTTTCAGAATACATAAGTTTGCTTTCATCAATGCCGTCGCAATTTCCACATTTCCAAATACCGCCAGAGAGAACAGGCTCTATACCTAGAACAGTTAGGTTTAAAATCACATTAATATGCGTCTATTTCCCAGAAGGCTTCGATAGATATAGTAGTCCATTCGCTTAGATACGGTCACCTTAATTGCGCCGCCATCGCACGTGGGGCCAGCCACAAAATTAAAGGTCCCGTCTGCGGTGCACACCCACAAGGAAATATAATCTATCAGTTTACGCTGTTGTATGAATTAATACTTATATTCGTATTGCACATTGCAACCACAATTGTGTGCGTGCACCGACACTATCTAAACGAATGGACTATACTGTAACACAAACATTTTGCGTATCATAATGTTACTAACAGTAAGTCAACTTAACAGCAGTATACTTGAACACGAACGGGTCAAGTGGGTTGGAGTGATATCACTGTCCTTCAGAAAACCTTAAGCAATGCTTTAGTTGCTTTCATCGCATAAATAATAAATGATAATAATAAATATTTCGGACGTCTAACACACAACGCCATCTAGTCCCAAACTAAGCAGAGCTTGTATTATGGGTACTACACAACTGATATAAATACTTATATACTTTTTTTTGTAAATACATACATATTATACATAGAAAATACCCAAACTCCGAAACAACTATTTGCAGATCATACAAACACCCGAGACCTCAAGAACAGCAGTCGCGTAAGCTACCACTGCGCTACCGAGGCAGTCAATAAATGAGATTACTTTGCTTACTTCTCTCTGATTTATTATTCAAAATGCATTTATGACACAAATTTCAGAAAATGGTAGCGACAGTCACCTGCCTTTAAGTTACATTTGTGCTCGTTTATTTCATACGTGATGAAAAATACATAATCTCAAAAGTAATAGAGGACAACCATATTGCTGTGAATCAGATACGTTCCGAAGTTTTTAGATAATTGCAAACAAGTTGAAAAGAAGGGAAAATATTGAAACAGAAATACCATCATCAATTTCATTTGAACCTCCAACTTCATGGCTCACCCCATTCAATAACATATCTATCACTGCATCAGTATAATCATAATCACTATCATCACAAACACAAATACTCAATAATAAAGTAAGATGTATCAATTTAAACAACATTATTTGAACCTATTCTGAATAACATTCGCGAAATATAAGACGGAGAACTCCTCAGACACATCATGCTAATTTTATTTGACAATTAAAATGAATACATAAGGCATTGAACACAAAGCTAAATATTGCTGAACTTGACAAGTTAATATTGTTGTTTGTTTCTTGTATTGAATGGAGTTTGAATATGATGAAAATAATGCCCTGTTATACTAATAGACAGGAATATAATGGGATTTATAATTCATTGTATTAATCTTAATTACATAATCTTAATTAAGCTTGTCTTTTCCTTAAACTTTCAGAGTGAAAGGAAAGACTATTTACCCGACTACGGCAAAGCCAAAGGAGGGTTATGATTTTGACAGGCTATGTATGTATGTATGTATGTATGTTCATTTGTTCCCTCCTAGCTCCTTAACCACTCATTAGATTTGGACAAATGAGGTGTCTCTTGAAGCGTCATGATCGTCTTCTGGTTATAGGCTATATGACGTGTCACTGAATCTAATATGGCGCCCTCTAGCCGACATAAAGTACTGTTTTAAAAAATAATTTGGATATCGATTTCGAGCCAAACACCCCACGAATGATGGTTAGTACAGTCACAATTCGTTCTTTCATTAATACTGAGACCAGTAATAATTAAAGTAGGAATTGTAAAACCAATTCAAGAGTCAATACCAATTCACGTGTTTAATTTGAGAATGAATTTTTAAGGGACATGTAATTCATTTTTTACAAAATCTATCAATATCTAACAGGTACAATTTTAACAAAAATAAAACCGACTTCAAGGTTCGACTCGATTTCTCTTGGATGCCATCATCAGATATTGATGTCCTTATCATGGTACCACTGTTAGGACATCTCCTTTCCATTAAAAAAAGAATCATCAAAATCGGTTCATAAACGACGAAGCTATCCCCGAACACACGTAAAAGAAAATAAAATATACATACGGTGGACTTGAGAAACTTTCTCCTTTTTTTGAAGTCGTTTAAAAATAATACATTTAATTCAGCTTTTTATTTTTAATAATCATTAATTGTAATTAATACATGAACATTGAAATATTACACAGTATGAACGCTCCTTCTTGTATTTATCAAATATCATTGACCCCACCCAGATATCAGTACACGTAGACTGTCGGGTTCAAGAACTGGTTGTGTAACGTTATACAACACTCATATTTCTCATTTTAGGGTTCCGTACCACTAGGGATCACTTTGTTGTCCGTCGGTCTGTAAATTAGAAAAGGTGTCAAATAGACGTGATTGTATTTATGGAAATTTTGCACACACAGCGCAACAGTAATATACTACAGCGCCATCTATCGATGTTACACTGTACAGAGGCCCAATGATGCAGAAGCATCACTAGCTGCATTGTTGCATTCTCAATGAGTATGGTGACTACCACAACCCCAGGGCAGTGGCCCGCCAGGCATGATCATCTGGCCTGGTCGGAGTTTTTGGCCTTTTGAGTTGGAGGGACGTATGACACCCGTTTGTGAGACAGTGCTCGCAGCAACTCTCTATTTTGCCTCACAAAACTGCCACTTTCAAAGGTAGTTTTCGCTATGCAGCTGCAAAGATTTGGAACAACTTGCCGCCGCCTATAAAATCGTTAGACACAGTCGGCACATTTAAGTACAGATTGCGGCAGTATCTAATAGATGCACACCGGAGACTGGATATGGTCAACGTAAACATGTCTCGTACGTAGCAGTTGCGAAATATAGGCGAGCGGTCCCCGCAATGTTAAAATATGGTGTTAAATATGATGGAGTATGGAGTATTATTGTATGTGTAATTATTGTTTTTGTTGTTCTTACTTCGTTGTTGTATGTATTACGGTTATGTAAAATAGCTCACCTGAGCCCAACTGAATACCAGCGTCAGACGTTTTGTCTAACACAATGCTGAGTTGATGTTGTAATTGTGAGTCAATTGCGAGTATTTTTGGCCTTGCACAATTGTTTTATGTTACCTTTTTTTATTTTTGTATTACTTTCTTTAGTTGCCAAAATAATCTAATATATAAAATTCTCGTGTCACAGTTTTCGTTGCCATACTCCTCCGAAACGACTTGAGCGATTTTGATGAATTTTTTTGTGCTTATCCGGTATCTATGAGAATCGGCCAACATCTATTTTTCATCCCTCTAAATGATAAAGGTGACCCATCCTTAAAAAAAAATATGGCAAAACGACGTTTGCCGGGGCAGCTAGTTATTTATATTTCTTTCTTTTTTCAAAAGTCATTTTCTCAGGAACACGTGGCGATATCAAGCTGAAATTTATATCAAATACTCAAGCCTGTCCCTTAGAGCTGTGAAAAAGTTCTAAGCCATCGAAATCAAACTATACAGACATTTAAGCTGCAAATTTTGGACATTTGCAAGACAATTAAAACCTACAGGGTACATCCCGTGAACTCAGAATGTTGAATTTGTTTTTCAGAAATTTGAAATCTTGAAAATTGCTAAAAGCATAAATTTTTAGTTACATCATATAATATACCCACAAGTTTGGTCGGAACCCTCGGTGCGCGAGTACGATTCACACTTAGCCAGTTTTTGTATATTTAATACTTATAATCTACGTCATAATGTCTAGTGATAAGACAGAGATAAACTCTATCCATAACTAATACAAGCTGAACAGTCTGTTTATTTGGTTGAATGCACTCTGATTGTACATTCAACCAACATATAACTCTGATTCAAATAATGTTTTCTTTGTTTTTAACGTTTTCATGGTAAGTAACTTATCGCTACTCATGGAGATCTGCAATTTCAATCAGAAATAATACTCCCCATGTAGATTTTTCCGATTGGGTTGATACATTTGTATCCTAGCATCGCTTTTCCGGCATATGCCATAAGTGAAATTAAAAGGAAACGGTAGTAATAAATTTATTTTTGCAAAAAAATCGTAATCCTCGTGTCAAAAACAGACCCTGTCCTGAATAACTTTTAATATAGAGCTGTAAAATACCCTGTGCAACTCCCTACAATATTTCTACACCACCCTAAGATTGACTGGAAAGAATGCCATGCACATTAAGTCCGCCGATTCACAATTGCATAAATTTAAAATTAATAAATAAAGCTCTAAGCATTATATTTTGATTTATGAAAGAATCTTGATACAAGTCCTATACCAGATTCCAGGGTAGTAGAAAAGACTAAAACTGCTTTTTTAAGGATATCTGTCTTCGGAAGTAGACTGTTATAGGCTGGTGATGATATGTATCCAAGTAAACGGCGAAAACGTAAAACTATGGCGAAGTTCTTGTAAATATACAATCATGACATTCAGATTGTAATATGGGTGCGCCGTTTGAAATTCCGTAAAATATTTGTGATGAATTCTACGGTGCAAGGGTCTTAGTTTATAATATTATCCGGATTGAGATTTCTGCCACTTTTGCAAAAACATTACAAAACCCGAATCGATATTTCTGCCAGCGAATTAATTAGGGTATGATTATTTCTAAAACTAAAAAGGCTCAGACCTGTTAAACTTTTGCTTATATTGATAAGTGAAGTGCATTCATTTCTGGGTAGCGTTAATTGGCAAACTTCTCTATAGAACTCTTCAAGAAAAATAGTTTGCGAAAAGTTAGCAATGTCGATTTCTCTGCTAATGATTCGACAAACATTTATTGAAGACAATCTTATTGAGTCTTTTATTTAATATAAATGAAAAAGTTGAGGAACAGTTTAAAGGTAAGAGAACAAGGTCATAAGTAGTTTATATTTTTATTATTATTTACATTAAACTTGTTTGTCACTTTTTCTGTTGGTAGTTTATTTAATACAACAGCATTATCGTTATCTTTTAACCTTATTCTCATTTTATTTTAGTGAAATAAGTGCGAGAAGGTTCCTTTAGAGCAGACCTTGTAAACGAATATCACTTTTTTTGGGATAATAATTATTTCCTGAATTGATCAAAAGAGGAATATAGATATAGGTAAACACGGATAGGGAAAGGAAATAACTATATTATATATAACAAGTCCTGGATGGGAAGCAGCAGTCTGTAGGACTCAAAAAACCCAATTTTTATGAGGCTGTGTGTTTATTATTTCAGTAAAAAGTATTAAAGGTGGTATTTCGAAATATTTGAAACTTCTAATGGCATGAGCCTGATCTGTTTCTGAAATATAAATAATAATCAGCTATTTAGAAATCACTTCTATTAACGCTCTCATTTAAATATTTTAGATTATATCTAAGACAATCTAAATGAGACTCTTAGAACCAAATAAGTTTAAATGACTTCTCTTCCAGAAAATAACTTAGATTTCCAAGCTTATTTTGAATCTCAGTTAATGATGGACGGGAATCTTTTAGAATTGGTATTTGATTTTAAAGAGTTATTTAGAGTAGTACTTTCTTAATAGTTTTGATTGCCTTGTTAGCGCAGTGCTAGCCAATGCGACTCTTGTGTTTGAATGATCTGCAAATCTTTATGTCGGTGTTTATTTGTTTCCTTTGTATAATGTGTATGTGTTTAAAAAAGTATATGAGTATTCTATAAAGCAATCTAGCTTTCATAGTAAAAGCTCAGCTTAGTTTGAAGGGGTTTTTACTTGCAGTTGTTCGAAATACTTTTAGAAAAAATGTTATATATACATAAAATAAACTTTACTATGAAGTATTTTCAACTCAAGTCAAGCCTGCCAGAGTGACTCTACTCTGCCTGCATTTAAAAAATGTATTTCCTTCATTTTGGTCTTCGGTGTGGTTGGATTTCAATCGATATTCAAAGTTCACAAGGGATTACATTGGTTTTTATTTTCAAGAAACCTTAATGCATTATCTTTTTCTATTAACATTAAATGAATATTTCAAATTTGGGACTCGATATCCGCTTATTCTCTAAGGGACAATAACATAGCAAGGTTGTAAAGGTTGGATCTGACCTTATTTTGCAGAGTGTATCATTTTGTCTGATAACGGAAATATTGTAATAGGGATTCAAATTTGAATATTCTTAAGTTCTGATTGTAAAAGTAATTATCATGGACTTTCCTTTACATAGGTTTTGAAAAACCTTGCGTCTCTTGCCAAAGCGAAGTTCAAACTATAGGTTCTAGACAATTTATGTAAATACGAATATATTTTTTGTAAATACACATGTTTTATACAGAAACATCCTGACCAAATCACATAGTACAAAGGCGTAGCACTCTATTTTACAAACTACTACAAGAACCGGCCATCGAATGTAATATTTGAAATTATTACACGACTAGCTGAACCCCGTGTAACACACTCGCGGTTATCGTCGTACCGCGAGTAACGCAAAACTGGACAAAGTTAGTCTAAACTACTCCCTGGATCATCAGTTACCTGCCAGTGAAAGTCCCGTCAAAATCGGTCCAGCCGTTACGTTTTTGATATATGTACCATGTATATATACATACGCATTTAGTAAAAAGCGGTTATTTTAATATTACAAACAAACACTCCAATTTTATTTATTTGTATAGATGAAATTGATGATCATCGATCAACTATGGTTATGGTACCAAAATTCAATTGCTGTCCTGTCGAAGTTTAATATATATCTCATGTCATTTCATTCATTGTTTTACATAAGATACCTGGATAATCGGTTTGCTGATTTCTTTTGTGGTTAATTTTCCAAAAATTAATCCTAGCTAGATCGATGTATACATACCCTTTCATACTAAGTTTTTGAGATTCAGATTAAGTATATATTCAAGGATAGCTCATTTAAAGGTATTATGATTAGATCCTTTGATTTATTTCTAGTTTTATTAGGATTGAGTTCTGCACTGAGAATCGTCACATGATACAAGCACACTTAATAAAGCATTACATTTTACTATACGCACGGAGTAAACGAGCATAGTAACCAGTCGTAGTACGTTACCAAGACGTAAAGTCGCTTGAAACAATACCGACAGCTTTTCCGTTCATAATTAAAAGCAAACCACAAAGGTAGTTGGGTCAGCAGATTTCTGCTTGAGCACGGTTACTTGATTAGAGATAAAGTCCATTAACGCTGTGATGTCTGCTAGTAAATAGGGTTGTCATAAGAGAACTTTGTAATTTGAGTTAATGTTTCAAAAGCAAGTCGACTAAAGCCACTTGAATATAACCCTGATGTCCATGTACGTACAAATTGATATCTACTTATCGGTTTAGTGATTCAAACTTTATTCTCATCCGATGTGTGATGAATATTATCATTTTTACTATCCCTGTGTCAGATATATAGGTACGTTTAATTACAAATGGTTGGTTTATGATAATAGGTAAAAGAGTGGCCATGAGTTTCTTTGCCAGTATTCTTCTCATAAGGCCCTACGCATTTTGGAAACTGGAAGTTATAGATCGGCACAACATGGTCAACGTGAATTATGTGAAAACAACCAAAATCCACTGCCCGTCCGTGCCAATCTATAACTTCCAGTTTCCAAAATGCGTAGGGCCTTATGATAAGAATACTGGCAAAGAAACTCATGGCCACTCTTTAAAGTTACGTCTTAACTTATTAGTTCAACGTTCAAACGTTTAATAGTTATTTTACAACAATTAAGAAGTCTAAGTACTTAACTTATTTACAGCTCGTCCTTCCTCGTACAATGCTCAAACTAGACTGCCTAGTGATCTCCAAGTTTTTCTTTCTCAACAACACGAAACCAACCGACATCAAATGTTACTGGCGGTAGTAATGGCGCCCAAATAACGGATATCGTTTGTTTTCGTATTACTTTACAAAACAATAAGATGTGTCACGCCCTATTTTAATGGCATGATAAATCCTTAATTAAATAGTTAGAATTACTGCGATCAACCTCACATTATTATAATAATTATGAGATAGTAACAAGCTTGCAATTTAAATCAAGAGTAACACTATTCCGTTTAGAAATATCATAATCCAACAACTTAATCAAGTAACCCTTTTTACAGGAAAATATAAATAATTGTAGTTAGTAAATATTAAGATATTAATTGTTAGACAATAACATTTCGTTTCTGACTTTATAATTGATAGTAAAGTTTTATTGAGACGCTCAAAAACACAAGTAGATGTTTTCGCGCCAACATATATTATATGTTATAACACTGGCACAATATTTTCGTCAGTGATAATAATGTGTAAATCCATGCATCTGCTCGTCATCGGCAATATAGCCCGTAGTGAGTGGAAGAGTTTGTTACTAGTTTAAACACATACAAATAGAAAATTATATAAAAATATGCCTCTCAAAATATAAATTTCGAAAAACGATAGCTAAACCGAGCATAAAAACACGGAATAATTCTTAAAAAAATATTCTTTACAAACAGGTTATACCGTAATGCCTGAAATGAGATCGAACCAACTGTTCTACAGATGCTATTTGACTTTAAACTCTAGGGTACGGGATTAAGAACTTATTGCACCGCATTTACGTTTTGGTGTAATAAGTTTAATGCAGATTGGTATTCAAAACAAATCCCTTAATCCTGTATAAAAGATTTTACGACTTTAGTACGAAATGCTGCTTAGCAGACATTGTGTGATGTACTTTCTCTATCTAAAATAGGATGAGAAAACTACAAAGTATACTCAATTTTACTGACAAGTAAAACCAAATCCCACCCCACCATATCATTACAAAAGAAACCAAGTTTTGGCCAGTGAATCGATCCGTGTTATATACTCAAAATATTTGTACAGCAATCACCGGTATTGAATCGCCAAGATTTGTTTTCTTTGAACTAAATTAATTAAGTAATCACTTGTTTGAATATCTGAACTAATTTTCATCTATATATATTAGGATTAAAAAGTTGTATATAAGAAATCTTCAAAGGCAAATACTTTAAAAAAAGGTGCCATTTTTTTATTAATGGTGTATCTTAGAAAACATTTAACATGAACTAATGAGTAGTTCTTTGATGTTTTTTTTGCGAAGTTTTACTATCCTCTGATAAGGTTTCCTATTTGTGTGCAAACCACTCAGAGCTGTCATTTCCACACAATAAAATTCGTATATACGAGAATCGAACCTCAGAGCTTTTTAAGTACTTCAGCGTAAAAAAACTAAGCTAAGATAAATTTCACAATCTTTCTATACTTGATGTGCCCTTTACGCTATTTTTACTAACGCTTTTTTTTCTTTATTGGTGATAAACTTTTTGTAAGGTGTTCATATCTAAATGCGCCGAGATTCACTTTTAATAATATACTACTACATAAGCTGTAAATGGTCTTTCGAGCCGAATCGAGTACGTCATATAATTAACAATATCTGTCATTACTATTTCAAGAAGTCTGTTATAACAACAATTAGTTGGATGATTCGTCGACGTTATTTGCGGTACAACAATAACCGCGGGTAACACCGCGGGGTTCAGCTAGTAAAAAATAAAAAAAGTCTAGTGGTGTCGTGGGACACCAGATAGAAACGAAGTTCCTTATCTTAAAATATGCAACTTACAGATGGCGCTATACTAAAATTTTCGTTCACGCTCTTTTAAAACCACAAAATTGTCATAACACCTTCATTTTATTTAAAACTAGCTGAACCCCGCGGTGTCACCTGCGGTTATCGTTAAACCGCGAGTAACGCCGCGGGACAAAGTTAGTCTAAAAAAGGTAGCCTAAGTTACTCCCTGGATCATCAGCTACCTGCCAGTGAAAGTCCTGTAAAAATCCGTCCAGCCGTTCCAGAGATTACCCGGGACAAACAGACAGACAGACAGACAGACAGACAAAAAATTTTTTAACTACATTTTTGGTATATGTACCGTGTATACATATATATGCATTTAGTAAAAAGCGGTTATTTTAATATTACAAACAGACACTCCAATTTTATTTATTTGTATAGATGGTATATGAAGATATTTATAATAAAAATTAATTAATTAATACATAAGTTTCGGACATCTAACACACAACGCCATCCAGTCCCAAGCTAAGCAGAGCTTGTGTTATGAGTACTAGATACTAGGTACATACATACTTTTTTTTGTAAATACATAATTATACATAGAAAACATCCAAACTCCGTAAAAACAAATATTTGCAGATCATACAAACATTTGATCCAACCCGGGATTCGAACCCGAAACCTATAGCACAGCATTCGTTTATGCTACTATTGCAACACTGAGGCAGTATTCTTACGTTACGGACGCTTTTTGCCGGCTAGGGTAACGCCCCATACGGAACTTCATTCCAAAAAAATAATAACATAGTACAAAACAAAACGAAAGTATAGGTGATTAAACAAATGAATGTAGCGTAGGTATAAAATAAACAAGGAATAACTTAATATACTTGAAAAACATTAATTCATTTGTTCAACGGATGCTATCGTTATATTTTTAGTGAAATATTCATTAGTATTTACCCCATTTATACGTTTATTCCGCCGTCAGACCTTCGTCTACCAAGACAGCCAATATATGTTACCGAAGCCTTATTCTCGATATTTTTAGTGTATGTTGGAACTTAAATATTATCTATTTATTACACAGTATATATTACGACCATTAATCTTTGCCAAAGTATATTTTTCTCAGATTATATAAAACTTCTAAATATAATTTGTTAATATGTCAAATAATGAATACGTATAGATAGAAGATGGGGACCCATAATTTTATCTGTGTATGTACTAGATCAAAACATTATGTCATTAAAATACTACTTACTTACTTGTATATTTAAGGATACATTGTGTTCTTTAAAATAAATCTAAATAAATAAAGAAATCGAAATGTCTGTTTGCAATTTCAAAATTAACAGCTGTTCACTATATTAAAATGAAATTATTTACGATTTTTTTTTTGTATGTCTGTCTCCTTGTACCAGCTAATCTCTGGAACGACTGAACCAATTTGAGAGTTTTTTCCTGGCAGATAGCTGATGTTGTAAGGAGTAACTTAGGCTAGTTGAGCCTAGCGGTGTTACCCAAGGCGCTCAGCTAGTAAATAAATAAATCTCAAAATATGTTTTCAAATTTTATTATGCTTTTCCTCAGTTACCGAATCAGAACCTTAATAAAAACATCACCTTCGACTTTACTTTTGGGCGTATTGCATACAAATTTAGCTGCACGTTGTGTTTTCCACCGTTTGTTTTATGTGGAGTTCTCTGCGTGATTGTTCAGACGCTACAAATCATCTATTTCCACTACTTATTTCTATTTATTTCTTGGTTTCGTTTTCCACTATTTATTTCTTGGTTTCGTTGAAACAAATGTTTGTTTGATATGCAATTTTTTTTCGGACTTTATATCGGTACATCTTATATCAGTTGTCTAGCACCCATAGTACAAGCTCTGCTTAGTTTGGTACGCGATGACGTTGTGTTGACAGATGTCTTAAATATTATTATTAATCATTGCATACTCGATATAGAATCATTTCATAAAAAAATAGAACGATACAACTTCCCAAATCTTCAAAAATGAACTCCTGCGATGCATTTATCTAACACCGGTTACTTAGCAGTCAGGAGTCACCTGAAAGACATTTCACCGATTGTTCGTTTTGTTCCTATATTCTATAGCTCCTACGGTAAAAAAAATTAGAAGAAAAATATTGCAGAAGACAAAAATCCATAAATGTATTTAAAGTTCAGTTAAATCTAATGCTTTGATATCTATTTAATTTTTTAATGCTTCGCCAAAATTAATTGAGTATCGATTTCTTAAAATAGAATAAGAACGCCCAAGTCTATACGATTTCGATAGTCGATTACGTCACTTATTAAGGCTGCGTTCACAGGTATTCATTTAGGGAAAGGTCGTGTTGTTAAGTGGGTAGCTAATGTGGGTGGAAGGGAGGGAGTAGTCTTAGGTATTCCTTTATTTACAAGATCAAAGAAATGTACTTTCGTTTTAGGTCCTTTACTTTTTGTTTATTGTGGTGCTTTTGTTTTCGATTTTCAGAGCGGCGCAGTTGAATGGTGAATGAAAAAAAGGCCATATTTTGTACAAGATTTGGGTGTTTTTCTTAAGAGTAGACTTAACTTAAAATAAGCAAAATATTAATTCTTAAATACTTATATGATTAGAACTAAGTATTTAATATATCTTGTTATCAAATTACAATAATTCTTAAAGTTGTTGTTAAGTAAGATCAAAATTTCAAATTAGTCATATGCCTGATCTAGGTAAGACCTGTGTTTCAGGCAATTACTGAAATTACAATTACTTTCATACTAAAAAAAATCTATATTTTCTTTATACGTAGGTTATGACTAAGAGTATATGTTACGATACTATTTTCTACTTTAAAATTGCTAAGACGTTTTCAGTGTCTGAATATTCTGATACTCTTTTTTTACATACTGTATTATTAACACTATATATATTTAATAATTTATTTAGTTTATTATAGATAAACGATCCTAAAAATACGTAAAATCTGTCTACATAAGCATGCCTCGTTTACGGGATTCCACAGACTAAGTATTTTCATCTTTTGCCTTTTGTTGTTTGGTTGTACTGAAGCGCTCTGAGTTGTTTTAGAATCGTGTTTAAGATAAAAAGTTGTCGAGCTATTAGTATTTTGCATTCAGAATGAAGCTGGTGTGTAGGAAACCTAAAAGAGCAAAATTTGGATACTTTTAAAATAGCTCTCTGTGCACGTCCTACTGGCAGTAAATTTTTTTTAGCAGCACCACCCCACGATGCTATGCAATATGTAAGGACAGATTGACACATAGACAAAAAAACTAGTTTTACAACCTCATTCAGCGATATTTCTCGCGTTCTTAAATATAAACATTAATTTAAGAATTTTAGTAAATAATAATTCGATGTGCCTGCGGAAATTCAAATGTGTGTCAATCGTAATGCCTAGATATTTCATAACATCAGTTTTTGTTAAAGCAGGGCAGTTACATGCGTTGTTAGCACTAGAACCACAAGTATGTGCCTAAATATCATGGTCAAGTGTCGGGGCGTTAATGTTACTCATCGTAAATAAAATGTATTTCGTTTTGTCAGCTTTCAATGTTAGTATTTTTTTATGAAACCAGTTAGTAACAATTTTAAACTTTTCTTGTGCTTGATTATATAATTCAGCGCGATCCAAATGATGACTGTTTGCCGAGCTATATCTAAATCTTTAAAAAGTACCAAGCTATCGATTTTTTATAAAATAGATTATGAAACAGTTTTGTCAACCCACAATACCTTATCAAAAATTTGAATTGCTCCCTAAGACTCTCCATTCTTTGAAGATGGCTTACACAAGGTACTTACAGCTCTTGACTTGCATATTGCCATGGGTAGTGTTAGTGATATACCATCAGGTAACTGTATGTAGCTGTAACAGGGCTGTATGTAGACATACAGCCCAGTTACATAAATACAGCATAGCACTCTAGTGCTCGGCGTCTCGTGGACAGAGTGATGAACAAAAATCTCCGTTCGCCAGAAACTTGGGATAAAGTTGTGCAGCATACAATGCATAGCATGATAAAACTCCTTTGATAAGAGGGACGTGATTAAAAAGAAGACCAGGCTGCTCGTTTGCAGCCAATACCACAAAAACTCATATTATATTGATAAAACCAGTGTGACAACTTCCTAACAACAAGTGCTAGAGAGTAATAAATGGTTGTTGGATGTCAAGGTAAATATTGTGATAGTTGTTAATGGTCCTATCAGCACTGTATGACGTAATTAGATATCAGTGACGTCACTGTGGCGCCTCCCTGTACCAGGCTTTAGAATAGTGTTGTAGATTTTATGCGACAAAAGGAAGTTTTTGAGGTGTTCGGATAACTGCATAATATTATTGCAGTATGAAATAGTCTTATTGGCAAAGTATTCACTGTATGTACCGTACTAGCCTATTTGCCGACTAAGTAAGAACACCAAATATAAGTGATAAGGTCATAAGTGATATCAGAAATGTATACGATGACGAGGCTGCAAATATGGCAGCAGAAAAATCATTTACTCCATAACATTAGACCAAGAACCAATTTTAATATTCATATTAAAAACTAGCTGAACCCCGCGGTGTTACCCGCGGTGAATGTTGCACCGCGAGTAACGCCGCGGGACAAAGTTAGTCTAAAAAAAAGTAGCCTAAGTTACTCCCCGGATCATCAGCTACCTGCCAGTGAAAGTCCCGTCAAAATCCGTCCAGCCGTTCCAGAGATTACCCGGAACAAACAGACAGACAGACAGACAGACAGACCGACAGACAGACAGACAGACAGACAAAAATTTTTTTAGCTACATTTTTGGTATATGTACCGTGTATACATACATATGCACTCAGTAAAAAGTGGTTATTTTAATATTACAAACAGACACTCCAATTTTATTTATTTGTATAGATAAGTACGAAAAGTTAAATGATATTTCATTTAATCTCTTTAACTGAAGGTTCTTGGAAAGTGAATAAACATAATACCTGGCTTTAAGCCTATGGGATCGAGCTTCCTCTCGTATTCATTGCTGTAAATAAATCAAGCGTGAAAATTACTGGTACCTGATTCAAATCTATTGAAGCGGTAATTTGATTTCAATTGATGAGTAGACCATTCAGCTGTTATAAGATTGGGTCTAGTTGAAGTACCTAGAACGTTTTCTTATGTAACTAGCATTTCTCCGCGACTTTACTCATTTTATTGTTAGTTTTTTATCCCTTAGCAATTCTTATGCTAGATTTCTACTACGGCTGTTTTATTCTACTCGTAAATTAGAAACCCACTGGTAATAAAAAAATAATATATATTTCTTAACATATATATATTTTAGATAAATTACACTTAGATTAAGTTTCTGGTGTGGTTCCTGGAGTGAGCCTACCCGAATATTCACTATCTATATCTATATCTATATCTATTCTATACTTATACTTATAATAAAACTGTAGAGAGGTCAATTCTGTACATTGAATATATATTAAAAATTATTATTGGGGGATGAATGGTTATCGATACTGATGCCAAAAATGTAATCAGTAAGTTTTTTGTCTGTCTGTCTGTCTGTCTGTCTGTCTGTCTGTCTGTCTGTATGTGCACGCATGGATCAAAAACTACTGAAGGGATTTTAACCAAACTTGGTACGATTATAGTCCATACTCCTGGGCAGGTTATAGGCTATATAAGATAACGCTAAGATGCATAGGAGCTGAGCAGTGACGATAAATTTTAAGCAAGTCGGATGAAAATTTTCGCTTTCGAGCTCTTATCCTCGCATACGTTGATCATACACCAAAAATATGTATTACAAAGATGATGGTCTTCAAAAGATCTACAAAAAAGTCCTCAATAGTATATTTCTATATTTTATAAATTAGCCACAATAACGTGTTTAAGCGTTAGGCATTTCTTCAAGGTGTATTAAATACTTAAATATATTGTATTTCACATGGATATATCCTTATCACTATACACTTTAATATCTTTTTTAATAAAATATAGAATTATAAAATTACAATTAATAAACACACAAGATATAGATGAAATAAAACTGCCATATCTCGCCGCACCAGTATAAGTACGACATTACGGTTGATTTTTCTTTAACACGCGAAACGGCCATCCGCTGGATCTACAAAGAGGCGGGAGCGCTCACGCCGCTCACGCGCTGACTTCACTCGAATTGTCACTGTTAATGCGAACGAACGTGGTTCTTATTGACTGGGAATAAGCGCGTTTTAGATTTAAAAAATACATAAGACGTAGTTTTTAGATATCAGTTTAAAGTAGGTATTAGATAATAATATAATTAGTTTGTTTAGTGTTTTTGTTTGTTTCTTCTTTTTTTCTTTATATTTATAGTTGTAAAATTAATAAGTATAATTTCAAATAAGTAAATTTATGCAATGACAATTAATAAATCTCATCGTCAGACTTTCCGTGTTGCTGGAGTAGATCTTAGTCTCAGTTGTACGTCGCTTTTTCCTGGGTCAGTAGTTCCACAAATCTTTATGCATACGTACCGGAAGCGTCCACTTTGAACAAATGTAAACAAGTGTAGTGACGATGCAAAACAAAAATTACTCTTTGGTCTTAAATAGATTTTTAAAAGGCAGCGTCATATTTATTTATTAAATTGTAGTTTAATAGTCTATAGTTAAAAAAAACATTATTGTAAAAGGAGATCCACGCGGACGAAGTCGCGGGCACAGCTTTAAACAATAAGTTATTATGTCGCATGCTTGCCTGGTCAAAGTACAGAATATTGCTTCATTCATCGGGTGGTGAAACGACTACTTACCGAATCAAATTTTTTGCAGAATTTCTACTGTATTATGATTAATTATGAATTTAAATTTAAGATAAAGTTCAAGCTTGACAACCAAAAACGATATTTCTGTAATGGCGCTGGTCACATGAGACGCGTGACGTCACACTCTAGCCACAACAAAACAAAACAGCGCGGTTTAAGTTAATTTTATCAGTTTTCTCCAATTTTATATTAATTAAAATGTCGAATAAATGGTTTGTAGTGCCACAGTGAACAAATCTATACATCTATAGGTACAAATAAATAAAATTGGAGTGTCTCTTTGTATTATCAAAATAATCGCTTTTTACGTGCATATGCATATGTATGTATACACGGTACATATACCAAAAATGTAGTTAAATTTTTTTTTGTCAATCTGTCTGTCTGTTTGTTCCGGGTATTCTCTGGAACGGCTGAACCGATTTTGACGGGACTTTCACTGGCAGGTAGCTGATGATCCAGGGAGTAACTTAGGCCACTTTATTTAGACTAACTTTGTCCCGCGGCGTTACGCCGAAATGTATGTATGCGCGTAACTTTCGATCGGCTACACCAAATTTTTTTTTCTTTTATGTGTTAGTTATTCTTAGGACAAGGTTTGTGTACAAGAAAAAATAAAAAATAAAGGAAAAAGTTTTTTTGTCCGTAACTACACCCTACTCATGGGTAGCTGGTAACGAAAGAAAAATATGGTGGTACGAAGTTCGTCGGGTCAGATAACATCTTTAAATACCACGCTTTGTACTATTTCAAAATGTAACCTAAAAGCATTGAGATATACCTACCTACATAAAGTAAATTAGATTTTACAAAAATAATGAATGAATTTTTTCCAGAGGTTATTACAGAAACAATTTTTATGTTGTACTTATGCAAGTGCAACATAGCTGCTTTAACATTTTTCAGTTCTGCAGCATAGTTATCAATGTTATTATTATGTACTAGCTGAACCCCGCGGTGTTACCCGCAGTTATTGTTGTGTGTGTGTGTGTAAAGTTAGTCTAAAAAAAGTAGCCTAAGTTACTTCCTGGATCATCAGCTACCTGCCAGTGAAAGTTCCGTCAAAATCCGTCCAGCCGTTCCAGAGATTACCCGGAAGAAACAAACAGACAGACAAAAACATTTTTAACCACATTTTTGGTATATGTACCGTGTGTATATATATATGTATATATATATACACGGTACATATACCTATACTATACTGCATCATAGGCATTTAGTAAAAAGCGGTTATTTTAATATTCAAACACACTCCAATTTTATTTATTTGTATAGATAGAAAAGTGCAACCATAAAAGCGTCTATCTTATGTAGGTTGCTGTTATCGGCACGCACAAAATTTGGTTCCTTTTTGTTTCGACTTATTAAATAGTTTATTAAAAAAAGTCCTGCAGAAATAGCTCACAGATCGATTATTACCACTCCGAAAACATAAAACGCAAACAATATTCAATAGAGGAATCTTTCGTTTATTAGCATGTGACGTCACCAGAGTTGCAACCAATCACAAGACGTTTATGTCGACGACAAAATTTCAAAAAAATTGTTAGTTTTATTTCGTGCAATCTGCGAGAAACTTAAATTATTTTGTTTGATTTATAGTGAAATATGTCTTTTTAGACTATTATCTTAAAGGATGACCCCAATCCATAGTTTATTTCCCTTTCCTCTTTAAACACGTGCAGTTTTTGGTGAGTCTGTGAGTCTATGCTTTGCGATGACGATAAACAAGACATAAGGTCAGACGTTGCGCACCGCAGACATAGACGAACTGTTTCAGCAACGGAAAGCTCTATGTGGCTCTGTCGAGGGTGAGCGACAATGCTAATATGTTCGTATATTGTTCCAATGGCATTACACATAATATAGTATACAGCGAAGCTCTTCACAATATGTGGACATATCAGTGAAATAGCACGCAAAAACTACTGAACGGATTTGAATGACACTACAGGAATTTAACTTATACATCAGAATAACACATAGACTACTATTTGCCACGATAACCGACATACTCGCGGGCGGAGCCGCGGGCAGCAGCTAGTGGTCAATATTATGGTATTTTCTTAAAAAGGTTAAATCAGACCCCATACTGGACTGCCTCGTTGGTCTAGCGGTTGGCGTGAGCGACTGCTGAGCATGAGGTCTCGGGTTCGATTCCCGGGTCGGACCAAATGTTTGTATGATCTACAAATATTTGTTTAGGAGTTTGGGTGTGTTCTATCTATAATATGTATGTATTTACAAAAAAAAAGTATACATGTATTTGTATCAGTTGTCTAGTACCCCATAACACAAGCTCTGCTTATCTTGGGAGTAGATGGCGTTGTGTGTTTAGATCTCCGATGTCCGAACTGTACTCATATAGTATTCTTTTAAGTATTTAATAAGTTAGTTACGTTTTTTTTATTTATTTTTTTCTAAAGTTTCTATTAATCTTCTAAAGTCCGGACTTTAGAAAATAGACGATTCTGTGGTTTGTTTAAGCGTTTCTTTCAAGATTCTTCTTCTTAATTTGTAAAAATATGTATAAAATATTTACTTAAATATGGCTCATAAATTAAATATATATATATATATATATATATATATATATATATATATATATATATATATATATACAGACGTACGATCGTACGATCTCTAGTACAGTATTCAG
Organism: Spilosoma lubricipeda; assembly: GCA_905220595.1. Taxonomy (NCBI): domain Eukaryota; kingdom Metazoa; phylum Arthropoda; class Insecta; order Lepidoptera; family Erebidae; genus Spilosoma; species Spilosoma lubricipeda. Next base: position 19,835,739 of record HG992281.1, on the reverse strand, counting down.
GATTACTAACCATTAAGCCAGTAAATATTACTGATCAGTATCATATTGTTACGAAGAAAGATTATTCGCGAACCACGCTCGAGAAAGTTCTCGTTGATCTTCTAAGATACGGAATATTGAACCACACTAATATGTAAAGGCGAAAGTTTGTAAGTGCGTATGTTTGTTACTTCTTCACGCAAAAACTACTGAACATATTTGGATAAAACTTTACAGTAATATAGCTTATACATCAGAATAACACATAGGCCACTATTTGCCGCGATAATCGACATACACGCGGGCGGAGCCACAGGTGACCACTAGTACAATATTAAATACAGTACTTATGACTCAAGAGTCATGAATATCATGAGTTAGAGGTCGTGAGTTATGACCACTAACTTATCAAATCTGTCCATAAATAAAGAATATAAGAAGTCGTTAATGACACTCTAGTTACTAGAGATAGACAAGCAAAAATCCGTACTGTCCCAATAAAATGCCGAACACTACTTAATCCAGTGATTAACTATTTCGTTAACATGACGGTGTGCTGAATATTAATGGAGGATCTTGTTCGGCCCCGCAATTTAACCGAAGTTGTTCACACTTGATACAATATTTGTCGAACGTGATTAGGCTCAAGTTTGAGGATGGATCCGTGCAATATTGGTCCATCCTCAAATATACGGTTTGGATAATTATTATGAAAATACTGCAATGTGTGAAGCTGTATTTCGGAGTAAGCAACGGGATTAAAATAGTCTACAGTAAAAAGTTTTGCACGTTAGTAAATTTACTTAAAATACTGTTTAAAAAACAAGCTTTTACTGGAATGCCTCGAGACGAAACAATCGAAACCAAACTCGATGATGTTAGTTTCTTTTACAGAGTTCCTATGGCCACCTTCCAGCTTCAGTATCAGATAAGCTCCATGTTATTGTAACTTGTATTGTCACGCTGTATACATATGCTTGCAAAATTTCATCAAAATCGGTTGAAGATATCTGCTTTAAAATTGTGTTGCAAGATTCCACCCAAACATACAACCATAAACATACATTGCAAGTTAATAAAAAGCTTGTAATAAAAATAAGCCAGGTTATCTTTCATGTTTTCTGTTCATGATTTGCTCAGCCGTTAAATGAGGTTACATTACAATAACTTTTACTAATTAATTTGGATTGGGATCCAAATTTATCAATAAGATTTCTCTAATTTGGCCCTTTCTTTCGTAAAGTCTTTTCTCAAGACATTGTTTAAAGTGCCTTTAAAGACTAGAATTGAAAAATTTAAGTTCATCACATCACACATCAAATCAACAGCCTTTAACAGTCCAGTGCTGGATATAAGACCTTTGAATTGGCCTACTATACGCTTATATACCATGCTCGTCAGATAAATTAATAATGATGAATTAACACAAATTGAACATAATGAATGTTCACCTCACGAAGATATCCCAAACAGATACAAAAAGGCACAACACGACACATCCAACAGGAATAATTAATGAAACCCATAAAATACGGTTCGTGTAACAGACAAACCGTTACAGGGTTACGCACCATAATTTTATGAGTGCCATGAAAATTAAAGGTGAAAAATGTATCATATTAATCTACCAGTGCCTACTGTGCCAGTAGATTAACAATGCATATTTATCGTTTAATTTTTTTTTTAAACCAACTTTAAAATAGAACCAATTTTGGTCCATTTTTTTCATATTTACAACCTCAGAACTTTTCGTTATGTATGTACACATCTGTTTTCTTTTTTTTACACTGTTATTAGCTCTATTTTTATTTATTTTATTTGTCTGTGACTGACTTTTGTTATATAATGTTTATTTAAACTTACTAATGGTCGTCACCCAGCGCTTGGAATTCAACCAAAATTCATTTAGCTTTTTCGAACGAAGTTCCTTATTAGGCGTTGCGGAGAGGTCTTTAGCCGGCAAAAAGTATCCGTAACGTTAAATCTTACGTTAGTAACATTCGCTGCCTCGGTGTCGTAATGGTAATGTCGATTCCTGGGTTGGACCAAATGTTTGTATGATCTGCAAATATTTGTTTCAGAGTTTTGGTGTTTTCTATGTATGTATTTACAACAAAATGTACATATGTACTTATATCAGTTGTCTAGTACCCATGACACAAGCTCAGCTTAGCTTCGGACTGGATGCATTGTGTGTTAGATGTCCGAAATATTTCTTGATTTATTATATACTTATATTTAAAATCACTATCTTATAACAAACTAGACTGACTCTTTATTATCTTATCTCATCAGCAATTAACAGTCTACTGCAGGACTTTTTATCGTGGGAGAGCCACGCTTCAGCTGTCTGTGGGCGGCGGTAATTGCTTACCATCAGTCACGTTTGCCCCCTATTCCATAAAAAAAATCCAGAAAGAAAGTGATAGTCTACTTTATGCCATACTGGCCAGACGGGTTGATATGCGGATTGTTTTGAGTTTTCCTTCTCTTTGCTGTGAATTATCACCAACCAAAAAGCGTTAACGCTTTTTGGTTGCTACCTTATCTTACGATACTCATGGATGAATAAAGATTCTTATATATATTTTACAGGATTTCTACTCCACCCAAAGATTGACTGAGAGATGATATTAACTCTGCCGATGTACAAAATTGCATAAAGATTACATCAATAAAAAACACAAATCAAGAGTAAGAACAAATTAATGATCGTTCCCTTAACGCATTATTTGTTTTTCTTGGGATGGAAATCGATCTCACAACTCGTCAGGATTGCTAACCATCAAACCAATAGACTTATCTATTTTATATAATATGTAACATTAATCAATTATTAAAATATCTACAAAGGCCAAGTCTAACAAAGTAGATCACATCTAAAATTGATTAAACCATAATTCTCATAGATTATAATTTGTAATAAACCAATAGAGCCTTGAATTGTCAATCAATGAAGTTTATCATCGGTTACTGTAATAATAGAAATATCTGAGTATCAATATTCGAGAGGGCTTTCGATTTAAATGTCAGATTCTCAATTATCTTCATAGTTCACAATACAAAATCTGTGTCATTTAAATCCGTCGCATGAATATTTTATCAAGGTGATTATAAAAATGGAAATTTCGGATGCCCGTCGCTCAGCGAAGTCAAAATTTGCACGACTTCAAATAAATGCATCAAGATTTTTTACAAATAAATAAACTCTAACAAAACTTCATTATGTTACCACCACATTTCAGATACGTCTTATTGTCACATCTATACTAAAATAATATGAAAAGGTAAAGTATCTAACTTTGTTTGTAGGGTGTAATCCTCGGAAGTACTGATCCGATCCTAAAAAATATTTTACTAACAGAAAGTTTTTTTTATTTTTATTTTTTTTTTATTTTTTTTATTTTTTTTTTAATTTCAACTGCCATCAGTCCCAGCTGGACTATCATCAGTTTAGGTGAGTGAGCAATTGGCGTTTGTGGTGCAGAGGTCAATACCACTGCTACCCTATGAGAAAACATGCCCTCTTTTTAGCCTGTTGATGTTTTTGGAAGTATCCAACAGTTCAGTGGCCAGAGGATTTGGATGCGTGGCCAGTCGTTCAGCGTAGCGTTTTTTATTGATGTTGATTTCCTCAACTACGGTAGGGCAATTAAGGTACTCGTGAATTTCCTCATTTCGAGTGAACCAGGGAGCGTTAACTATTGTCCTCAGTATGCCATTTTGTGATCTTTGGAGGTACATTATATTAGTTTTGCTGGCCACACCCCACAGCTGAATGCCATATGTCCATATGGGCTTCAACAGGGAGTTGTAAAGGAGAAGTTTGTTATCAACTGACAGCACAGAGTTACGGCCCATCAGCCAGTGCAAGTTCCTGTATCTAAAGTTCAACTGATCACGTTTCTGCTTAATGTGTGTCTTCCAGGTTAACCTTTTATCTAGGTGGAAACCAAGGTACTTTGCGCTATCACTCTGTGGCAGGGTGTCATTGCCTAGGGTTACAGCAGGGCAATTGCCTTTTCTCAAGGTGAAGCTGACATGAATTGATTTTGGTGCGCTAGCTCTGATGCGCCACTTCTGAAGCCAGGTATTCATGTTATGTAGTACTAGTTGGAGTTTATTACTAGCAGTCACTGGATCTCTAGCGCTGGCCAGGTAAGCAACATCATCTGCATAAGACGCTACAATAACATCTGTTGAAGTTGGGAGATCATATGTGTAGATGTTATATAAGACTGGTCCGAGTACAGATCCCTGCGGAACTCCAGCTTCAACAGAGCGTAGAGTGGATCGTGCATCTCCATACTTCACTTGGAATTTTCTGTCTTTTAAATAAGAGGCCATGATTGGGAAGACAGAATGAGAAAGTTTTTCCTTTATTTTGCACAGCAAGCCCTTGTGCCAGACACGATCAAAGGCCTGCTGTACATCCAGAAAAGCTGCAGAGGTATACTCCATCTTTTCAAATCCCTGACGTATTGCGTGACACACGCGGTGGACCTGTTCGACAGTTGAGTGCGACTCTCTGAATCCAAACTGATGTGTTGGAATGAGTTCACAGTCATTCATGAACACCTTTAATCTGGTTAAGAAAATTCTTTCCCATAATTTTGATAAAACAGGTGTGAGGCTAATTGGTCGGTACGATGAGACCTCATGTGCAGGTTTGCCTGGTTTGTGAATCAAAACTATTTGAGATACCTTCCATACGTCAGGAACACAGGCAGTCCTAAAGATACCGTTAAACAAGATAGCCAGGAATGTAACCGCTTTCCTTGGCAGTTCTTTTAAGATCTTAGGAGTGATCAGGTCAAACCCAGGGGCCTTCCTTGCGTTCAGAGATCGAATTTCCTTAGCAATTTCCTTGGGTGAAGTCGGCGTTATGGGCAAGCTCATTTGTAGATCCTGACCAAGTATAATATCGATCTCGCGATCGTCTCCATGTCCTTCGTTTGGTTTAAAAACACTTGCCAAGTGAGAAGCAAAGAGTTCGGCCTTTTCGTAATCGCTTCTTGCCAAAGAAGATTGCGATCTGATCGAGGGAATGTGCGGTTGCGACCTATCCAGCTTTTTCGCGGCTTTCCACAAGGAGTGTTCACCGGTGCCTGCGGAGGATAGCGTTAAAATATTTTGCTTCATTTTAGTGTTTACTGATTCCCTGAGCATTATCTTCAGTTCTTTTGTGGCGCGATTAAAATTTCTTTTATCCGAAGGATGACGGGACAGATGCCATACCCGTCTTAACTGACGCTTCTCGCTGATTTTAAGTTTAATATCGAGAGCCTGGAACGGTGCCCTTCGAAAACATTCCAGGTCGGGAGTGTTCAACCAACAAGCCACCTGTATCATATTGGTGACATCTTTAGATGCTTTTTGAATGTCGTCCGGAGTTTTCAAGGGGATATTTAGATTCAGATTATTATTGAGGTAGATTCTGAATCCATCCCAGTCAGTTCTTTGGTTGAACAGTGATTCTGGCTCTTCGTGTGTTAGTACGGTGCCACTGAAATCAAGAATGACTGGAGTATGATCAGAGGATCCATCCAGGCTTGATTCAACTCTTACGTACAAATTGCTTATCCCCCCCGAAACAAAAAAGTCCAAAAGATCAGGAACCTTGTTACGATCAGTTGGCCAGTAGGTAGGTCTGCCATTTGACCAGCAATGCAACTTGCTTTTTTCTACCGTACTTTTCAATGCTCGGCCTCTAGTCACCGTACATCGTGAGCCCCAGTATGTGTGCTTCGCGTTCCAATCTCCTCCTGCGATAAAGCGATGTCCAAGTGAGTGGAAAAATTGTGTGAACATTTCTTCAGTAATTTTGTGTCGTGGGGGACAATATACGGCGGAGAAAGTTATTGGACCAGCTCGGTCTTCCACTATAATTGTGCTTGCTTGCAGAAACACCGTTTGGTAGGATGATATGGACGAATGTTTTATATTTGACCTGATCACTATTGCTGATCCGGCGTGTGCACTACCGTCAGGGTGTGGTGTGAAATAAATATTATAGCCTCTGATGTGGAATGAACTCCTCGTTGTAGCGTGTGCCTCAGAAATGAGGACTATGTCTAGTTTATTTCTATGCATAATTTCTTCGAGTTCTAGAATGTTTGGTGACAAGCCATTTATGTTCCACGTTGCTACGCGGAGAAATGTCATTATGGGTTCATTTTGGAGATTACTGTTGTCAATAGGTTCAGTAACGTTCCTATCTGTTGTAGAAGTAGGTCTATCTTTTCAGACTGTTGCACTAGTATTTTTTCTATTGAAGACTGTTTTGATAATAGGTCTGGATTATGTGGTGAACCAAGATCAGGTCGACCGGCAGCAACTTCAGAATATGATCTATTCCCCGGAATTTTGGGCACCTCCATAAATTTTGTTTTGAGTTTTAGAGTACTAAGTTCGGATTCAGATTTTTTGTCTGTAGTGTAATTGCCAACTGAATTCCACCTTGGACCTGGACCTGCCTTGTTGGTTTTTCTAGCTAGTATCTCTTTGTAAACTTGGCAGCCTTTATAATTAGCGGGATGGTCGCATGAGCACAGAGCACATTTAGCTGGAGTAGGGGAGACTGGGGAGGGTTGATCCCCCCTTTTTATTTTGGTCTCTAATTTTTTTATTATTTACATAATTGGATTTTTTTTTAGGTTATTTTATTTAGAATTTATCTATTTACTACATATATGAAAGAGTGTAAGCCTTGGTTAAATTTGGAGTTATAATTTAATTTTATGTCGTATGGTAACTCTTTACCATGTGTCCCCTATATAGGGGAGACTTGTTTCCCGCCAGTTGGTAGACTTGATCCCCAGGATCAAGTCTACCACACATAGGGGACACATGGTAACAACAGTGGATTTAGCATTATAACATATCCGTCAAGAGTAATATATAGTTAAATATAAAAAAGGAACAGTGCTAGGTACGAAATAATAAGACAAATCTGTAATCAGCATCTTTTATTTTAACTTTAGGATCATATGAAGCTCAATTTTGAAAAGGTGAACTAATATGAGATAGTTTTAGTAAGCAAAGTTTTAATCTCTTCTTCTTCTTCTGCCAAAATCTGTGATTTTCGATAGTTTGGCTGATATTGTATTTCTTCAACTCTTCTCTTTGCCGTCTTGAATATCGTTTTAATGTCATAAGTGGTAGACTATATTTTTTGACAGCAGCTAGTTTAAGTTTGTCTTTATCAACTGGTATTCTTTTTTTTACGCCTTCTTTTGGTTTATATTTCCGCGTCATGGTTTCCTTAAAACAAAATTAAATATCTAACAAGCAGTTATTTAAATTGCCAGATTATATTGAGATGGGGTAGATTTGATCCCTTATAGGACACATGATCCCTGGGATCATACCACCCCCAAAGAAAAGGATCAAGTCTACCCATACATACCCAGGTTATAAAACGTATTTCTTTGCGAATCAATTTATCACTTATTTCGTGCCCAGTTATGTTAATCTACAGAAGAATAAATATGTTAATTGATAAAAACATTTCCAGGAAGCAGCTTCATAGCATCATATTAAATAAATCTTATCAAAACTTACCGTAAATTAAATATTCTAACACAACAAATTTTCGGCGGCCGCCATTTGTAAACCTTTGACATTTGTGAAACAGCATCATGACAGAAAGTTAACATTGATATAAACGATCAAGTGTTGTTAATCTAAAAAACTGTAACTCACTAGCCAGCTTCGTGAATCAAAGTTACCAAGTGTCCCTTAGGGAACAAGTGTACCCAGCTTCCCCTACTGCGGTCTTTTTTCGGGCACTCTGCTGTTTTATGCCCTTCGCCGCATTTAACGCATCTGTAGGGCCTCATACAGTTATTTTTTGAGTGGCCGTATTGTTGACACCTTTTACACTGAACTATTGTTCTGGATTTACGTGGATCCTCAATTTTTATACGTTGGTGGTATATGTAATTGATGTCTTTTATTGACTTATTGCAGGGTCCTGGTTCTAAATTAACAAAGAATGTGGATGTTGGTATTTTCTCAGTTCCATATCTACAGTTAATGATTTCACCTCTGACTTTGTTTCCTGTCTTTTCTATTTCTTCAACAATGGCTTCATGGGGAGTAGTGTGATGTAGGTTTTTTATGACAATTCTGTGGCATTTTGTGTCTTTCCTAGAAAAAGTATGGCCAATCAGGCCTTTTTTTCTAATTAGGTCCACTACTTTTTTATAGTCTTCAATCTCATCTATGATAACGCGGAGCAGATTTTTATTTACGATCTTGTATCTAAATTTGGATGGGTTGATTACAGTTTCTATCAGCTTAGAGAGCTGATTTACATCATCTATTCCATAAAGCACAATTGGTGGAGGCTTGCTTGGTGGCTTTGGTGCAGGTTGCTCCGGTTCGTCCACTGGAAGGTCATTGAACCGATTTTGTGTTTCTGTGCTGGATTGCGAAGGCGAGTCTGATAGCTTTCGTTTCTTGGTCCCAGGCACACGCTGCCAAGGGGGTGGTGTTTGTTCTGTGCTACATGGTTGGTCCACAAGGGGATTGGCGCAAGTTGCGGATGCCTGTATCTCGTCTGATTGTTGAATAACTGGAGTTGTGGTTCCATGGTAGGAGTTTGCTCTAGGCCTGGTTTCTAATAAGCCTTTATGGAAGACTTGTTGCAGATATACTTTACGGTTTGGTTGAGTTGGAGGGGGATTTGTTTTTTCATTTTTTTCGCTCATATTTGTTCCCACGAGTAGGGTCGCTAGACAGTCGCTCACAGGGTGACGCCCATCCCTATGAGAAGGCTCTTTACTCTCGATGATTGCCCGGTACACCGAGGTTGGCGTTATCGACTAGTTTCCCACTAGCCACCTATTGGTATCCTCTTGGCACGTTCCCACCGTAGGATAGGGGTAATTTTTTATTGAGGTGTTCTTCCTCTTGACCCGGACAATGAAGCCAAGGTCACCGTTCCTACTAAACATGACCATAGGATGACGGGTTGTGAGGGTCATTTCCTACCGCCACAATACAGGGTGATTAGCCCTGCTGGATCAGGTTATTTGACCGCCGCCCGACGCTCGGCGTTGTTGCTCGATTAGCACCACCCGGGGAACACGTGTAGGGTGGGCCTAGTATTAGGTGGTAACTCCTACGGACGTGAGCAACATCGTCCCCCGTACTAACAGAAAGTGACACAATTCAGGAGTAACATAGGCTATATTTTATTTTGATTGAACAAAAAAATCAGTTAACCATGTTAACCATGTCAATATTTCGGCTTTTTCGATAGTTCTGAGTTTTAGTCTGAATACTGAAGGTGCGGAAATGCTAGGAACTCTTCAATGAAGCGTGTATTCTTCCAAAAGTAAGTACTAATCACATAGTATCACAGAGAAAAAATGGTAAGTAGGTACATCGGTAGCGAGCAATACGAGAATAATATTTGTAAATCAAGTCGAAGAAAAGCGGGGTCGGCTAGTCTGATATACGCACAACCCTGATTGAGAAGGAAGGTGTGATCTTAGGTTGCATCAGCAAACCTAGTGGTACGGGCAACTCTTACCCTCGGTTTGTTTGCCCAACTATACTGTAAAAAATGTTAACTATTTTTTACAACGCGCCCCGAAGAAGTTTTAATTTTATTAAAACCTCAATAAAATAGGAAAGCCTAAAAATGTTAAATTTCATTTCAAGTCTAGAAAATACGATTCAGGAACGTAACTAAAAAAAAGTAACAAAGCCATGCTGTGTATTGCAAGCCACAAAAAGGAAAGTTGTTCTTATAGGACAATGCGTCGACGACAATAGAGGGCTACTCGCATGTCCCATTGTTCAGACGAAACGCGAATAAAAAACTACATGTTTCACATAAAAGCTTCGTTGTGAATGAATACTAAACCTCTACTGTAAGTTCTGATTCGGAAGTAATAATTTCGACTTAAGTAGCATGATATGACGAAAGTTATTAACTTGCAAAACTTAAACGCTTTAAGAACAAAAGATTTTACATATAACTGACTGATACTTGTATCAATATACATTTAAATTAATACATGGAACAAAAACTTTGTAACCAAATATTCTGCGAACAGAGGAGTATTTTTTTTATGTTGATCTGGCTAAATTCTACTCTGCCTGATGGAAAACAAAAACAGAATCCAAGAGTAGTGGTCACCATACTACTCATTGCGAATGCGGATAACGGAACAACGCAGCATGGTGACCCACACTATGACGGCCTATTGAGATGCTTCTGCATCATTTGGCCTCCGGTCTCGCACCAACCGAACATTACCAAAAAATATAGTTAAAAAATTTTTGTCTGTCCGTCTGTTTGTTCCGGGTAATCTCTGGAACAGCTGGACCAATTTTGACGGGACTTTCACTGGCAGGTAGCAGATGATCCAGGGAGTAACTTAAGCTACTTCTTTTTAGACTTACTTAGTTCCGCGGCGTTACTCGCGGTACAGCAATGACCGCGGGTGACACCGTGGGGTTCAGCTAGTATAAAATATGTGTGTATTTACAACTAGCTGAACCCCGCAGTGTTACCCGCGCTTACAAAATTACCTATTTAGTAAAAAGTGGTTATTTTAATATTACAAACAGATACTCCAATTTTATTTATTTCTATAGACGTATAGATACGTTAAATTATATCCCAGACAAACTATCCGAAACCTAACTGTAACTGGTGAAACGGGGCCTTAGTCAATAAAAATTTAAACACTGGGATGTTAGATATATATAGATATTATAATAGTCATATCCTTATCTAAAATCTTCCGCGTCGATGCTTCTACATTATATTTAACGAACCTATTCTCGTTATTAGCTTGGATTACCTGTTCCTGACTTGAATGTAGACATTGTGAGGGCTTATTAGGGTCGTTCACGGATAAACTGGGTATGACAGCCATTGAGATGTTGTCGTCACAATCGTTAGTCTGGAGTATCGTTTTCTTCATAATGTAGTCTGTTTGTTTCATTTGTAATGTTAATTGGCCGCGAATATTAACTAGTAGTTGAATATGAAATAATAAACAAATTTTAGCCCTCCCCCCCTCCAAGGACACCTCAATAACTCAGTGCAAAGTAAGTTTACACATGCCTTTCAATGAAGTTATTTTCTTAGCAGCAACCATTAAGAAAAGATTTCCATATTGGGTCGTATAATAACAACTTCAATGAAACAATGTAAATTGCCAAGTACTCCATTAATTGATAAACATAAAATATGGTTTCTTTTCGCCCCTTAGAGTTGAAAACTCAATCGTATTAAATTAGCCCGAATAAATAACAGATTTTCAATAATGGCTGTTGATTTTGATATTCTTAATGTTGATTACTTTTGGTGAACTGAAGTTTCTTTTAAATATCAAGATTTACTTTACTATTTAAACTTTTATGAAAATAAATAGAGATATGAAATATAGGTACGATAGTTATTGCAATAGGAAAGTAAAGTTTCGTAACAAAAGAAATTTACAGAGTGATACTACGACTTGATAGAAAGCCGATATTGAGGCTTCTTCAGCCGGTGAATTGAGTTCTTTTCTTCTAAGTTTTTCATCGTATCTATCCGGAAATATTACAAGCGATAAGTGTTACTACGAAATTGGCTAAACATCGCCTGCTCGTAAATTCTCGACAGTGTTGAACATCCTGTATTATTATGAGGGCCAGTATAACTTGAATTCATGAAGTATCATGACAGATGAACATAATTATATATTTATTGGATCTTGGATCTTGTACATATTGTTTAAAAGCTTTAGAATTCTGCACTTCTTAAACATATAAACAATACCTGTGTATAAAAGAACCATTGTTCAGATGGATTAATAATTTGTGAGCTGAATGCGAGATGCTGAAGATCGAACCAAGTGGTGTTCGGCATACATACATAAATTGCGTAAAATTACCTACAGTTTAGAAATGCGATAATAGAGTCGTTAATGTAAAGTTTCAAAAGTGCCTGAAATGACTTTAAAAAAGGTTTTTGATTTTATAGCTTCTACACCATATATAAATATTTTTACTTTGATGAAACGCAATGTATGCAAAAGTAAATAATTACATCAACACGTTATAAAACTGTGAACGTGTTGATATTGAGTTAAAATATAAGCGAAAAGTCGAGATGATTACAAACCGAAATTTACGAGGACGCGGTACAAATACTCATTACTTTTTAATGGCAATTTTACACCTTAAAGTACTTTGTTTAGCACTCGAGGAGATTACACCTTAATCGGAATTGCGTGAACTTTTTTCGGTAAAAAAGTAAACATACATATTACATGTATAAAATCTCATTGTAAGTGCAAATTTACCGTGGGAGAGCCACGCTTCGTCAATACCACGGCCTCACAGAAAACCGGTGTGAAATAGCGCTTGCGCTGTGTTTCACCGAGTGAGTGAGGATACCAGAGGCCCATTTCCACCCCATATCTCTTTCCCCATCGCCCAAAGGTCGGCAACGCACTTGTGACGCATCTGGTGTTGCGGGTGTCTATGGGCGGCGGTAATCGCTTTCCATCAGGTGATACGTGTACCATAAAAAAATTGTGTAGTTAAGATTCTTGCAAATACATTATATATTGTGAATTTAATGACATAGGCATTTTATTCCTTCTACCATCATTAGTTCTCTAATTTAGAAAAAAAGCAACTATTCCAAAAAATATTCTATTATACGAAAAAAGTTATCGCCTGACTAAGTTTATGACTATTAGTTTAGTTGATGACATTACATTTATCATCTTTGAAACATATTTTATGGTAAGTATTATTGCACATTGATTAGCATTGGTATGCCTCACTAAGGACAGTCTTTTTACTCTCACACAGCACGAAAAGCGCACATCACGTCATTGATACATGTACCTGTACATTCAGTAAACTCAGTGCTATTTGCTTGCGTTCAATATCTGCTTTTTCATAGACTATTGCTTAATGAGGCTGGATACATTCGTGAAAGAAATTCACAACACCGATACTTGCAAATAAAATACTTTTTTTTTTGGTCTTAAATTTAAAGCCAAGATGTATAAGTTCCATTACTTCTACAAAGAAATAATGAGGTCTATTTGTTAACATTTCTATCCCTAACGAGGGTATCGTCCATAAAAAGAAGGTCGAAATACTTTGCATGGGTAATTTAATTAAAATAATTCAACTAAATACTGATAAACTTACATTTTTGAATTTCGAAATTAAAATTTTGTATCATCATCAGTCTATCGCAGTCCACTGCTGGACATAGGCCTCTCCAATTGCGCGCCACTTGGTTCGATCCTCGGCTTCTCGCATCCAGCTCCTGCCAGCCATCTTGCGCAGATCATCACTCCACCTGGCCTCCACCTCCAAATTTTGTATAAGAAATTATTTTTAATAATGATGAGTTTAATTTGCTTAGTTTATTTCTTTTTACAAATAGTTACCAACCAGTATTTTTTTAAAGACAATACCTGCATTATGTATATACATCCTGTGCGGGGGACTTTACAAACATACATGAAACAGGCTCAAAGAACACCCAGACTCAGAACAACAGTTTGTGGATCACACAAAGTGTTGTCTCATGTGGAAGTTGAACCCACTATACTTAACTAAGTAGCGGCCGCTTAAATCACTAGATCATTGATATGCAGTAATTATAAACTATTAATGAAGTGCCAATTATATAGTACGAATAGTTTAAATAGTATTAGAGTATAAAAAATCTTTAATTCTGACTTATCTTAATCATGGTTCTTCAAAAAGTTCGAAACACTCGAAAAATTCGAAGAAAAAACCTTATAAATACTATCGAATAGATTTGATTAGACTAAATGCGTAGATACGTATTTGAGTAATAAAATTTAAGAAGCATTAAATTTTTAATAGGAGAGTTTTTTTATTTTTATTTATTATTACTAATCACGCCATCTAGTCCCAAGTTAAGCAGAGCTTGTGTTATGGGTACTAGATAACTGATATAAATACATTAAAATACTTTCTTTTTGTAAATACGTACATATTATACATAGAAAATACCCAAACTCCAAAACAAATATTTGCAAATCATACAAACATTTGATTGGACCAATACAATACAATGCAATCGAACCCAGGACGTCAAGGACAGCAGTCACATACGCTACAGCATGAGGCAGAATCTATACTAATATATAAAGCTGAAGAGTTTGTTTGTTGGTTTGAACACGCTAATCTCAGGAAGTACTGGTCCGATTTGAAAAATTCTTTTAGTGTTAGATAGCCCATTTATCGAGGAAGGCTATAGATAGGCTATATATCATCTCACTAAGACCAATAGGAGAGGAGCACCAATGAAAAATGTTTCAAAAACGGGGGAAAATTATCACGCGACGGGCAATAGGAGACGCAAACGATTTTGCGTGGGTCTGCTAGTATATATACAATTATATAGTATTAGTTCATAAACTAATATTTATTTAAAGGTTCGGTATTCTAATTATCCAGGAGTACGCTTGGTGACTCATGAAATGTAATAGAGAGTCTCTGCAAGTTGTGTTTACACGAAATTTTTTTTGATCGAACCAGTATTTCCTGTGATTAGCGCGTTCAAACAAACAAACAAACTCTTCAGCTTTATATATTAGTATAGATTTATTTGCACATCAACAGCCGTAATATTTTACTACTCGACAAAGGTTTCTCTTGGAAAAGAGACTTTATTTGCATTTGACATAAAGTTTTGCAGCATCTCAATAGGCTATAGTGGAGATTTTTTTCGTGCTGCATTGTTGCGAAGCCTGCATTCACTAAGTTTGTGGTGAAACACTACTCTTAGAGCTTTCCATCAGGCTCTTTGACAGACCCATACATGAAAAAAATCACATCTCTCTCTCAACTAATGTGAATGAATTATAATAATTTCAGTATCTCCATCCTTAACAAAGACTTAAAAAGGACTTAATATTTCATTAGATAATTTGTTACGAAGCTCATCCTGTAAGAATCCGAGTGCAAAACTTCGAGCAACTAGTTGGTAATGTAATAGAATTAATAGTAGTCTCAGATAAGTATATATATAATAGAACTAGTCTCACGACAGTTTCGCATAAAGACTTCATGTTAACTTGTTGGAGCTCACGGTTTGCTACTAGCAAATAGAGATAGGAAATCTGCGGTACGAATATTTCAGATGCACAACTTAAGTAAAAATGATACATGTTTTTATATTATATGGCCCGCTCTGTCTTAATTGCCTTTCCAACTACAGAATGGCCTTTTTTCATGGTATAAGTAAATTTGTGATGTAAATAAGTGATGGAAAGTGACTACTCTCGTCCATAGATACCTGGAACTTAAGAGTCACAAGTGCGTTGCTAAAATGGATTGGGGCGATTGAGTTAATGGGCAAATGAGGTTTTTTATTTTATTTTATAGAAAGGGGCAAACGAACAAACGTATTGTCTGATTGTAAGCGATTACCGCCGCCCATGGGCGGACCATCATCAGAGGCATCACAAGTGCGTTGCTGGCCTTTAGGGGATGGGGAAGGCAATGGGGGAGGGGGTAGGGTATGGGCCTCCGGGTATCCTATCTCACTCGGTGAAACACAGCGCATGCTGTTTCACACTGGTTTTCTGTGAGGCCGTGGTTGGTATCACTACGTTCAAACCAGCCCATTCGTGCATTGATTAGAAAGAGATAGGCTTCTCTGTGGATAACCGGCCCATGCATTCCAAAGCGTGGCTCTCCCCTCAGGGTACAGTAAAGGGATTTGAAGATTGGGATTCAGTACTGTGTATACATTTGGGAAAGATGGCTCTCTGTGAAAACTGGCCCATTTTAGCTTCAATAGAAACATGGCCACAGAGGAAATAAAAAGGAAGGAAAGAATAAGCAATTTCTACTTTTACTACTTTTCTACCCCATGTTTGTTAACTGATTAGTTTCCGAGCTGATAATGATTAAAAATATTATGTTTAAATAAACAAACTAAGGAATAAAGCATAATCTGAAAAATCAATTGTTTTTTTTCATTAGATTTCGTAAAAAATCATAACCAATGACTTCATTAGATTGTTTCAAACTCTGGCATCTGGGTGAATTAGCCTATATTAATATTTCAAATATAAATGTGTCTAGTAGTTAAGATTAAGAACACTAATTTCACCGCAAAATATAGCTTGTAATCCACTCCAAGATCGCAATAACCGCCCCCAGCTTCCGACAAAGCCGGATTAGCCGCCGTCTGCGGATATTTAGCGCAGTCGTAATTAGCTGAAAGTAAATAGTAATAGTTGAGACTATCTTACTAAGCCGAATGAAATGATAGTGATTAATACTTGGAGTAGAACACAGGGCTCAGTATGTATGAGTTTAATACATTTGTCTATATTTGTCAAGTTTGTCTGTGATTATGAGAATTTAATGTGAAAATTGAAAATCCAACAGGAAATTAAACATCGATTGTTCTAAGTAAAAAAAAATAAGTTTTTTAAATTGATAAAACTGGATATTTTGAAATTAGTAACTGTATGGCTTTATTATCGTATCATATCACTACTTACTCGATTTTAACTAAGGGATTCTTGGGGTTGGGCCTAAGTCCAGCAGTGTACGTCTTTCTGTTGAGACGATGAGATATATGAAACAAAAGTTAGTTCTTCATTTGTCAGATTTTGATTTTTAGAGTTCCGTACCTCAACAGGAAAAACCGGCACCCTTTTATAGGATCATTTTGTTGTCCGTCTGTCTGTCAAAACCCTTTTTGTCCTCCTTAATCACATCATCTATAAATATTTGGGTGACATACCTCAATCTGTATGATAAATATCAGTTGTTTATTTAACATTGAATAGTAACCATCTAAAAAATGTTATTTGTAAACAGATGTCAATTGTTCTTTGCAAGTAATGACTCACACTTAAGGTCATTCTTACAAGCTATTAAAAACCAGCTTACTACGAATATAATATCATTCTAGTTGTCTTTGTGATAAGCAGTAGTAACCCCAAAATGGGACTTGAATATCAAATAATACTAACACAAAACAACGATGGCATTTTCAGAAGCGGAGAAACGGTGTATGGAGTCCTGAGATGTGTAATAAACAAACCGAAGAAATTCCAATTTATAAACGTATCCTTGAAAGGCAAAGGCAAGTGCTCCTGGACCGAATCCTGTGTCCTAAGTAAAAGCAATAATTCGACCTTATATCACGGCAAAGAAAAATACGTATCTTTGCACAAGATACTACTAACAAAAACTGAAAATCCAATGTTGGCAGGTGTCCACGATTTACCTTTTCAGTTTCAACTTCCACCAGATCTTCCATCTTCGTTCAAGAACAAAATATGTAAAATAAAATACAAAGTGGTTGCTGAAATATCTACCGCTGGATTCTTTGGCTACACAAAGAAGATTGAAGTAGAAATACAAGTTCGTGGTATTGTTAAACGCTGTTCTACAGAACCTTTGGTATTTGGATTAACAAAAAGTCCGTTTACAATAAAGAAAACAGTGGACCTGAAGATAGAAATTGAAAAAACTTTTTTGAAGCCTGGAGAGAAAATAAAATTGAAATGTGTAGTAAGCAATGCCACAAACTTGCCTGTAATTTGTCTCCAAATTAAGCTTATTAGACAAACAACATACACATCAGATAATAAACATAAGCATATGCAACGGCAAGTAGTAGAACGAAGTGTCGGAGAATCACGAGAAATACAAAGTAACAGTATTACTGAGCTGTACTGTAGTGTGGCGACTTTGGAAAACTTATACTCCATACAGCATTCGAGAATTTTGATGAGAGAATACAAACTGAATGTGGCATTAAAATTTCCCTTTCCTCATAGAGATGCGACTGTAGAAATTCCCGTGGTTATAGGAGAAGCAAATGTGCCGGGATTAATGTATAGCAATATTTCATATAACGTTTATTGAAGTCATTGGCACTTTATTTAAAATAAGTTATTTGGAGTCCCATTTCCTTTTCTGTGTTTTGTAGTTTAATTTTATGCTATGTAATAAAGTTTGAATCGTGTTTATGGTTGTATTATTTAAAATCTAATATATTAATACTTATTCCTTCCATATAAAAAAAAATGAATCGCTGAAATGTATGAACACGCATAACTTCCGATCGAATGTACCAAATTGGATATTTTCTTTTTTTTTGAGTTTGTGATTGTTAGGACTTTGTCGTTTGTGTAGCAAAAAATTTATTGATAACCGTAAAGTTCATATTCTTTGGAATTGTTGTCTGTGTGTCCATCTACACTATCTGTGGGAAGCTAAGGCAGATATAATTACTAAAATAAGTTTTTTAGAAATTTGGAAAATATTTAGCAAAGGAAGAAATGGCGGTACAAAGTTCGCCGTGTCAGATGTTATCTTTAATAATATATAAAACTGAAGAGTTTGTTTGTTTGTTTGAACACGCTTATCTCAGAATGTTACAAAAACGGTGGAAAATTATCACGCTACGGGCAATAGGAGACGCCAACGAGGTTGCGTGGGTCGGCTAGTTTAAAATATTATTCGAATCTGACAGAGGCTTTTTGACAAAATGAAGTAGTTTATTGGTAAAATAAGAAAATTTTAGGAAATTGTTGATGTAACAAGAAAAAATATAAAAAAAAAAACCAACTGCGTAAATATCTCTGACATCTTTATTAAATTCGGGTTTTAAATTATTTTTTTTCTTTTTATGTACCCAGTGTCACTCTCATGACCAAGACAAATAAATTGGCACCACTTACGTATAGATACTACAAGCCGCTTGAATCCAGGGCGTGCCAAAGAAATATACATACATACAGAACTGGGCAAGAAATAATGCGCAACGACCTCTAGAAAGAGACATACGGCTAATTTCGGATTTGTAGAGTATAGTCCCTTTAGCACACTACATGTGTCATATTTTATCAGTTCTTCGACAAACGCGGTGGTGTACGGTCGCGTCCACTTCTGAATATATTATATAGAGAGTTGTAAACACGCCCAAATTTAAATGAATTAGAATTTTATTGTACTAATGCATCTTTAGGAAAAACAGAAAAGCCTTGACATGGTCAGTCACGCGAAATTGTCTGTAAAGTATATAAATATTTTTAACTGAAGTAGACAAATTTAAAAATCATGAAGATAAAAGACGTATGTATGTAACTTTTAAGAAGGTACATGAGCGAGTTGCAAGTTTCAGTAGAATTTCAAGAAGAACTTTGAACAATATATTAAAGGAGGTCAGTACTGAAACAGATTCTACTGCAATTAAGTTTAAAACCCCGAAAAAGGGTAGACCAAAAAAGCGGCGTTGTGCGAAGAATGATACATGATTTTCACTTATCATTTAATGAACTGCCTACAGTAAAATCACTAAAAGCTAAACTATCGGAGGCTATTAATTACAATAGATCTGAAAAGAGTTGAGAAAAATACTTTATCAGTTGGGATTTCAGTTCTCTAAAATGGTAGAAAATAGAAAAGTTCTAATGGAAAAGCATGATTCATCATCATCGCATCAATTCACGTATTTTATCAAGGCATTTATTCGTTTGAGACTTACTCAAACGAATGAATGCCTTGATAAAATACGTGAATTTCACGAAATAGTAAAAAATATATATGGATGCGTCTTACATACACCACACACAAGAGAAGAAAATCTTGAAGTAATAATAAGAAAAAAGGTCAACGTTTGATAACAGTTCATACGGGAAATGAAAAAGACTTTGTTCCTGTGGCCTTTTTAATGTATAAATCCACGGACATTATAGGTGATTATTAATATGAGATAAATTACGATAACTACGAGAAATGGCTGGTTAATCAATTAATCCCAAACATACCCAATGATTCTATTCTAGTTATCGACAACGCACCCTATCACAATATATATGTTGAAAGACCCCCCAATTTAAACAGGAAATGATCATTTGGTTAAACAGGCATGAAATTCCAGCTGATCCAAAATTGACAAAACCCCTGATTTACTATATGTCGGCATAATGAGAGGCATTTTAATCCAATTGAAAATATGTTGTCTCGATTGAAAGGTTATGTAGCCTCTTAAAATATGGGTATGATTTTTACTACAGTAAAATATTATTGGCAGAAAAACTAAACATGATTGGGACTGAAGAATGGAAAAAGGTTTGCGATCATTCAATTAAATGTAAGAATGAATATCGAAGATTTCAACAGGTCTAGATAAGTACACTGATAGACTGGTAATAAATACGGCCGATAGCGACAAAAATATTGACTTCATTGAGAGCACTGATAGTGAATCGGAAGGAATTAAGGATTTATAATTGTTTTGTCAATAAATAAATCAATACGTAAACATACATGCTCTGCTGCTCTGACAACCTGTGTGGCGCAGTGGGAGCGTATGCGACTGATATTGGTGAGGTCTCAGGTTCGATTCCCGGTTCGGACCAAATGTTTGTATGATCTGCAAATATTTCTTTTGCAGTTTGGATGTTTTCTATGTATAGTATGTATTTACAAAAAAAAAGTATATGTCTAGTATCTATAACACAAGCTGTGCATAACTTGAGACTAGATGGCGCTGTGTGTTAAAATGTCCGAAATATTTATTATTATTATACACGTTTTTTTTATTTTACTATAATCTAAGGACAACAAAGACAGAAAACAAAAATCAATAGCATAAACAAAATAAGCAACTCACAACATTGTTTTAACAGCTCTTAACAGATACCAGACTGTTAGTATTCCGTGCGATAGGGACAACGCTCTACAAAGCCGAAATTAGACGATCGTTTCTTTCTAGAGGTCGATGTGCATTATTTCTTGCCCTTTCTGTGTAAAAAAATTATATTGTTGTCTTCTGATGGACACCTTTGAACAGAAACAAGATATTTTTGCATTTTTTTTTTATGTTTGACCCTGCCATAATGACTCTATTCTGCCTCTCTCTCTGATGAAAAGCATAAGCAGAATCCAAGAGTGATGGTCACCATACTGCGAACGCAGACAAAGCAACAATGTAGCATGGTGACCCACACCATGGCGGGCTAGTGATGCTTTCGCATCATTGGGCCTCTGGTCTCGCACTCACCAACGAAACACGACAGCATGATGGCTGTCATTTTACGT
Source organism: Spilosoma lubricipeda (assembly GCA_905220595.1). NCBI lineage: Eukaryota > Metazoa > Arthropoda > Insecta > Lepidoptera > Erebidae > Spilosoma > Spilosoma lubricipeda. Next base: position 19,814,673 of record HG992281.1, on the reverse strand, counting down.
TGATTTTCTGTGCGTCTTTTAGAAATTCCAAACAGAATAATAATAATTATGTATGTTACGTATATGAAGGAACGTGTGCAATTCTCGGAAGCACTTAAATCGCAAGCCCTCTATCTCGGCTACAATGGGTCGGCAAACTTGTGCCAAAACGGATTTCAAGCCGACGAATACCGGAATTCAGTAGATAGATATGTAAATCTCATATTTAAACCAATAACTCCGTCGCTTCAAATCTCATGTTGTGCAAACAGTTCGTGTTTTTAAAAAGGCAATATTTGAATATTTCTGCGATTAGATAAGCTTTAAAGGATTTTGTAAATTCCAGTACATTTTGAATTGAATTTTGACTAAGTCCGCAAAGTAAAATATTCACTTTACGTTTACGTTACGTAAATTCTTAAACAAAGAGCAACTTTGCATTTGTGTTAGTGTACCTGCCTCGCTAGTGGGATAGGGAGGCATTTTTAGGAAACTTATTTTTTTACATAGCGAAAAAAATTGTATATTAAAATTTATTAATTATAGAATAAAAATTAACATACACATAAAATTCAATAATACTTAAAGTACAAAAACGTTTTTCGTAAAGCTACACATATATAACATGAGATCAGTTTAAAAAAGAATTTAATCTTAAAGTATCTTATTTAAATGAATATTTTAATTAATAGTAAATTTTAGCAGAAGACATTTCCTTTCATAATCGTCACAATAGTTGCTATGCTAGGGTTGTCAAACATTTACCAAAGAGATCTTTGACACGCATCCTTTTGAACATTAAATGAACAGGGTTCTCTATAACCGAAAGTTCAACATTATTAGGTAACCAATGAACAAATCTTATTGGGATAGGTAAATATAAGGCAATAGATATTATAAATGTGAATAAGATTATTTTTGGTTTGTTTTTAGTAAAAAACTAATTTTTAGAAAAATGTAAGATAATAGATTATTAGAAAGAAGAGAAAAAAGAAAAGAAGCAATGATTTAAAGTAAAGGAAGTTTACCCAAAAAGATAGACATAGAAATTGTAGATGATGAAAGAATGAAAAAGTAATGAAAATTTTGACAACCCTAATGGCAAAGCTTGTGACATCATTCACTAGCTTATTGTTCTTTTTTTCATTTATTTAAATTAACTGTCATCTTTTTAAAACTATAATTATAATGATTTTTAACTGTAAAATCAAAAATCTTCATTTGTATCAAGTATTTCATGTTCATCGTCATCATTGTCGTCCTCGGGTACAGATTCTTGTAACGGTTGGTTTTCCTTTGCCCGTTGTAGCATCTCATGTTTTTTTCTTAAAAAGAAACCGCGCTGAAAAGTATATGAATGAATTATATAGCTTTTTCGAAGAACATGACATTTATTTCATTCTTTAGGTTCTAAATATTTTTTTTATAGGAATCCTAAAAGTATAACAATATATTACTTTCAGAACAAAATGTAAACGATTTGAATAAACGAAATGAACAAATACATTCAACCAAAATTCTAGCTTTAATATTTACACTGGTTTCCCATCATATATAAAAAAATGAATTTTCATTTCATCATCATCATCATCGTTCAAGTCTTTTTTCCGATGTTTGTTTCTTCATTTACATACCAAACTTTAGAAAATTGCCTTAGAGGTTCAATAGTAAAATTAATATATCTACAGAAACAGACAGAAACACATTAAATTACTTCAGATTAGAGTATATAAACTTACTTTATGTAGAATCCGTACAATGATTGCAAACAGAAGCAACCCTATAAAAATACAAGGTACCACTATGTACCAGATAATGTTTGCCGGTTCTAGTTTCAACGTCGTGGTTACTTCAAAAGCGCTAAAAAAGTAAACATGCATAAATTAAAAAGTGAAATACAATTTAAAACTACTGATGATGAGGACAAGATTAACCTGCTCTAAGATTTACGTGAATTTAAAAAATAATGCTCTTGAGTTAATTATAATTTATCTACAGATCTGCTTAAAATACGATAGCTTAAATTTTCCTTGTATATAACTTTAGTAGTACTTACATTTGTTTCATCCCCGATTTAGAGTAGATCTGAATTGAAGTTGTAGCATTGTATGTTAAGTTTTGTTTTAAGAAGTCCCCTGAAAGGTAAAAAAAAAACTTATTGGCCACAAAATAGGCTACTTTTAAATATCAATGTATAGTAGATTCAAGAAGTTTTCTTTTTGATTTGGCTTCAATATTATTTAAACTTAGCTTAAGCTGAGTGATTCAGTTTGATCATATTTACTTTACTACAGGTAGGTGTCAGTTTGTTAACGGTCAGGTAAACAACAGTAATCAAAATTGGAACAGATAGAAATTGAGTAGTACATTGTACAAAGTACAAAATGTTAATCTATCTATACTAATATATAAAGCTGAAGAGTTTGTTTGTTTGTTTGAACACGCTAATCTCAGGAACTGCTAGTCCGATTTGAAAAATTCTTTCAGTGTTAGATAGCCCATTTATCGAGGAAGGCTATAGGGCATATATCATCCCGCTAAGACCTACAGGAACGGAGCAACAATGAAGAATGTTACAAAAACGGGGGAAAATTATTACGCTACGGGCAATAGAAGACGTAAACGAAGTTGCGTGCGACAGCTAGTTAAATATAAATCTACTATTTTGTGCGGAGGACTTACGAACTAAGAATATATTATATTATATTTTTTCATGAACCAAACACAAAGAATAGTTAATTTGAGGATCACTTAAAGTATAATCCATGTGTGACCCGAACCCATCGTAGTAGTAAGAGGCGAGATCTCTGCTTAAAGTACTAACCTATTCGAACAATCAGTTATTTAATATACAAAGTATATTCCTACGTCATTTATTGTTAAATTAATAGAATTTACACATATCTAAGCCTAACCAGCTATGCTAGCATATTTCAGATGTGAGATGTTATCGATCACGTTGTATTTAGACATTCTTTATCTCGTCGAGAATAGGACGTGATTATATGCAATGTACCGATGGATATTAGTCTATATAATGTAGCTGTAAGTTAGTATAGCAAGACATACGTTACCATGTAACATTAGAGTATTATGGAGCCCTGGCTCCTGCGTAATAAATACTGCTCACATTGTTTTTCATCGCCGTTGTTATTCTTCTTACTGACAAGTTCGCTATAGTTGGTAACCCCGACAATTTTGAACAAGGAAAATAAAAGTTCGCTATCAAATGCTTCACTGACCTTCAATATTAAGATCCATTACGAGTGGGATTGACACTGGGAAAGATACCATAGCCGGTATCGACCACAAACATTCAAATCCAATATCTGATTCTTCACAACCCTTTATAGGAGCTGACAGATTTGTCTGTTATGAAATGGAAATACATAAGAATTATTATTTGATAACATTAAGGCTGTTAGAGGAATATTTATTACTGTTCATGTGTGGTACGTCATGGGTTTAATATTTGCATTTGTGTATGTATTTGTGTTAAGTGCAGGTACATATACGGTAAATATTTGTGAGTAACTTTATATATTGTTTAGATTATTATAAAAGTCACCGACTACCTAAAACCACATTTTACAATATCCGTACAGAGGTTGTCTAGAAGAGATCGTCAATCAAGATACTCAATTTAGATTTCTATTTATATATGTTTGTACAACTTTTATACTCAATCGTTATGAGCAATAAGTTGTATAAATAAATTAAAATAAAATTAAATTCTGTGCTTTGAATTGTTTAAAATTCCGATACAAATAACAAGGTAGTAGAGCCACGCTGATTTCAGCACAAACGGGCCGGCTCAACCGGGGTAGTACTACCCTTGCACAGAAGATCTACGTAAAATGACAGCCTACATGCTGTCGTTTTTCGTTGGTGAGTGCGAGACCGGCGGCCAATGATAAAGAAGCATCACTAGGCTGCCATAGTGTTGGTCACCATGTTGCATTTTCGTATGTCTGCAATGATTATGGTGATCACCACTCTTGGATTCTGCTTATGCTTTCCATCAACCAGAGTAGAGTAGTTTTGACAGGCACACACATAAAAAAAAGTAAAGGAAAGAAATATATTATCTACCTTTTCAGGAATTGCAATTTGGACAGCTAATGCAGGCCAATCAGAAGGTCCTAGATTTGTTATCTAGAAAAAAAAGTTTTTTAGTTATCAAAAATTGTTTTGAAGTTACCCATTTATCATCATGATATCGGAACACCGAGTGTCCCGAGCGAGAAAGATATAGTCAGTTGCTTTTCGCTGTTGTGTCGCTGTGTTTAGTATATGTATATAGTTTAGTTCAATTAATACGTAATACTTGACATTATTAAGCTGATATTTATTATTGGTACAAAATAAGATTGCGCTTGCCAATGAAGTTTTTACTTCTGCAGTGCGATCTTAAGCACATACTCAATTTTATTTTAATTACCTCAAAATAGTGTTTGAATGAGACACCAGTATTAGCTGATAGCTTTTCCCTCAAAATAGTTATAGAAGCATTTGGCGTAGATTTTCTGAAAAAAATACCACTTATTACTTATCGAATACACATCGATACCAAATACCTATAAAGTACAAGAAGACTAACACAAAATAAATAAATTTTGATGATTGAATAATATCTGTAAATAAAAGAAGCAAAAACAGAAAAAAAACAATTGAACATATTTTTATAATCGCTAAGAACCCTCCGGCGAGGCGTGGTCAAGTATCGCGACCATACAGCTGTTATTAGGAAGTTATATTATCATACTAAAGGGAAGACTTTTCATATAGCGATGCAGGATTTACTTATATCTTAATTCCGTGTGCCATCTAGGTGCTAAAGGAATATTATTTTCATTGGTTTAAAATATTTATTCTCATTAAGAATTATAATACAATTCACTTAACATGAGAACATACCAATTACTAATACAAAAATAAATTTCACTTGAGAGCATACATAAGGCGGTAAACATATAATAGTTTTTCAACTACTACCCTCACTGATACAGCGCGACCATGGACGGACATCACAGTACAAAGATATAAGATTTAGTGCGCTTCACTAGAAGCGACATTTAAATTTTTATACACCTTTTTTATTTTTATGTGTTGACCCTATTAGTTTAGTAATTCAAAACAATCATTTAAGATGTATTCGATTTTATTTTGTATTTATTAAGCTAAAACATTTGTTGGTCTGATGGATACTAAAATTTAACAATTAATTATAATTTTTGATGACATGATCTTTAATCATTTTTTTAAAAGAAGTGATCCATCGCAACTCTTTTATAACTGTAGGAAGCCTATTATATAACTGTGCTCCTTCATACATGATATTCTTTTTTCCGTAGTTAGTACGGGGTGGTCTCAAAACAATATTATTAGCATTTCTTAATTGAGTCTTTTGAACGTCTCTTTTTTTGGTGAAACCTATTTGTGTATGTATATCCCCGGCTAATACTTTACGTACAAATAAACAGGTATAATATACGTAAGTCTGACTTACATTTAGTATTTTTGTGTTTCTATATACCTTTTCAGTTGGTGTCAGAAAATCAAAGTGAAAAAGAACCTTTATAAGCTTATTTTGAGCTCTTTGCAACGAGTTTAGGTTAGTTTTACAGGCTGTGCCCCAAATCTCTATTAGCGTTTGGAAGTCGCCACAAAGGTAATTATTTTAAGATACTTACCCACTTACAGTGAAGTTAGCTTCTGGAGTAACGTTAATAAACATTTCATCAACAGTCTTATGGGAAATATTTCTCTTGAACATATCACTTAATTCTGAAATAACTATCAAATCTATATCTTCAGTGATATTCAAATTGTATTCTAATTCGATTTCCCATACTATTTCATCATTCCTCAAAAATGGTTGCGGGAAATCACATGACATCATTAAATCTTGGAAGGAGCAATCACCCGGGATCCTCTTTGGATGCGTTGGAAGAGATAGCTTGACCTTCAAACCATAAGCAGGTTCTTCTTCGTTAACAACTGTAAGTTTTACTCCGAATGTTTGGTTGGAGCCGGGTATGTATGGGCTTAAAACATAAAATAATAATAATAATAATGTGCTTTATTGTACACTAGATATCTAAGTACATAACTTATTATTAGGTCAGTACAAGTGGCGGCATTCTTGCTCAAGGCAATCTCTTCCAGGCTACCGTGAAATGTAACCATAAAATTCATTAGTATTATCTTTTATACATTATATTTTAAACTGAATTTATAGAAAGATTAATTAAAATAAAGATAAATATTAAAATGCTTAGTATTTTAAGACATCGAAAATTGCCGGTTCTAATATTTTGGTTACTAAACTTAATACATTTTACTATTAAAAATCGAAATTTGTAACGAGTGGGATAAGTAAACCTGTATTAACGTTTTTTTTGACCTGGTATAAAAATTAGAAATATACAAAAAAACACACAAGGGAAGAGAAATGATTTTGATAATAATAGTTATAAGCTAGTTGTAAACTTAACTTTCTAAGAATAGTTACCAACATTGTTTTGTATACAATAACATGTTCTCTAAAAATTATATTAAAATACCTACTTGAAAGTAATGATAAAAAAATAAACAACAATATTTACATACAAGCGTCCAAAAATTCCTTCACATCATTGTCTACTGGTAGCGTTCCCAAAAGACGTTGAATGGCAATGCTAATTCTTCACGAAAGTCACGAGATGCGTAAATAGTTATGTGGGTTCTTTTTAAAATCACTTACTTATCTAAAGCTTCTAGAGTCATGGTAAGCCAAGGAGAACAAAATAGATCATCACCGCAATCCCTCATCAATTGAACGAGAAACGATGTCTTCAATATTGAATCATCAGACAGTCGAGCAGCATCAATCAGAAATGTTGTTGAATCTTCTAAAATGTGAGAGATAGTCATCAGATTTGATCATATTATTGTCTTTTAACTATTTTTCTAATTGATGCAGGGGTATAAGCACAAGCAATGCTACATAATCATTTTGTAAAATAACTAAATACATAATAGTTACCTTTCATTAATACATTCTAGAATAAAACTCACTTGTACTTATTCCACTATTTTAATTAACTTTACACCTGACCGGTATCGCTTTGTGGCATTCTTAAAGGTTTAATTCTAGAACGTATTGCAACAAGTTCACTCAAGTGCCGACAATCGAGAGTAAAAATTACCTTTCATTAACTCGTCCGCTTCGACTTCAAAAGTTAGAATCATTGGTTTAAGCAAATCAGCTGTCTCCTGTAATATTATTTAAATAAATAATATTTTAAATAGAATAAAACTCATTTACTGGTATTAACATATGCATATAGAATAAACAAAAAATAATAAACAATCCAAAAAATATGTGCAACATAGGTTTAATTATAGAACAAGTACATTTGTCAGAATACTACAAAATTTACCTTGCTTTCTTTCTTAGTCTTTCCGAAGAAATTACTGCAATTTCAAATCTATTATACTTCCCAGTAGTATTTGAAATTGTACTTAGTATTTAATAGTATACTTACATTTACATAGATGGTTCTTTGATCACACACTTCACTATTTGGTATAGCTATTATAGGATACGTTGAATCTTCAATAACTATAGCGCGGTTTTCTTCCGGATCTGCATTTATTGAGCCAATAAGTTCTGCAAAACAAGAAAAAAAAGATATATTAAAAATATGTATAAAATTTTATTACGAAAATTCTCCATAGATTTTTTGAGGCTTCAGAAACCGTGAGGAAACGTATTAGACCATAATGACAGGGTATCATGCTTAGACAGCATATTATGGATTTTGTTGAAATAGTTGGGAATTTCTTAGTTATATTCAGTTAATTTTTCATATAAATGACATGCATTATGTACTTACTTAATTTTAAATCTGTTTTGAAATTAGTAGGAGGTGCCGTCACACAGAAACTAGCTATGAATGTTGTAACGTTATGTGGCAGATTCACAGCTTTGGGTATTCTTATCAAAGTGTGAATAGGAATTGTTGGAAGACATCGATAGAGGAAAGAAGTGCGACTATTAAATGCACCAATAGCCAGATCTAAAAACAAACAAAACATTAACAAAAAGATGAAATAGCGCAAATACCTTGCTGTATAATTGTCATAAAACGAAATACTAACCATTGCATTTATTTTGGTCTACATCTACACCTTTAGCTACAGACCAGCCAAAACCTGAAGCCTTCGATGATTGAATTCGTTGAACATTTTTCTTGCTCAACCCATTATCGGAACCCATATAAATGTATACTGCTCCTGCACCATTTTCTTCCCAAGGAGCTCCTATGGCAATATCTAAAACATAATAGGAAAAAATCACTCATTCCCTTGCTATGTGGCATGCATTTACAACAAGTGTCCCAAGCCCAGTGTTCTAATTTCTACAATTATTTTTGCTTCCTACACTTAAACTTCTCCATATAAAATTCAACTGTGCCCAATTTCATACTCCTTCGTTTGCATAATTTTCGTAAAAGGGGGTACAAAGTTTTTGCTTCATATATTATTATAGAAATATCGTCAATAAGTTACCTCTAAATCCATCACCATTTATGTCACCAAGGTCAGCAATCGCAGTTCCAAACCTAGCTCCATCTGCACCAGAACCGTATACATATCCAGATTCTTCAAAAACGAATCCAGATGGAGACTGAAAAGACCGAATAACTTTACTAATAAAAACTTAATAAACTTAAATACTATAAGTTGTCATCAATATTTTTAGCAATTTATTATTTGTAGTATATAAATTGTGGCTTTCATTAATGAAAAAGTTCTGATATAAAGTTTAGAATAGGCTAAAAAAGGAACATAATGAACAATCCACATACTCTGGCCAATCAGGTTCCAAATTTTTGTACGTTTGTGAAAATAGTATGAGATCTCATTAAAAGGTCATCACCATCAATCATTAAAATAATTGTCTATTTACCTCTTTAGTGATGTATACAAAAACTGCTCCTTGGTCATAAGGCAGGGCTCCGTTATTTTTCACGAAAGTTGGAGCGCCAACAAGCAAGTCATCTAATCCATCTTCATTTATATCTACACAACAAAGACTCGCACCAAAATACGAACCTATTTGCGGACCCATAAGCTTTGCTTTAACGTCCAAAGCTTTAAACTCTGCAGTTGGAGGTGCAAATACTAAAACCTGAAAATTTCATTCGTATACTACCTCCTATTACTAATATTTTTAATTTTTCGGTTGTAAAGAATTATGAGATTAAGATAAATTGTAAATTTAGACTTTAAATAAAATTATTTATATTATTTACTTTATCTATTATTGTCGTCGTTGCTAAAAATATTTCAAGCATAAGCATTTATATTTTGAAACATGACTCTTAAAGATTACTTTTTCATTTTTTTGTTGGTAAACAGGCTGTAAGGCACTTTATCTAGGGACTTAGAAATAAATGTAGAGATGCTTTGATGAAAGCAAATTTCAATTTGAATTCGAGACGTATATTTTTCCTAAAAGTATTCTTCAAATTACCTTTCCACCAGCCAAATTTGCACGTGGAGCACCAGCAACATAGAAAATGCTACCATTTCTCTCAAAATTACCAGAGTCAACGCTGTAGCCTGGAAATGAGAAAAAAAATCATATGACCAGTTATAGGGCTCGGCAATAGCCAATTACAGTTATTTTAGGTATTTGAACTTCATCTCCAAAATCCACCATTATCTAGAAATATATTTTTGTACCATTAACATCTCTTTTCCTAATTCATTTTTAATCTACTCTCTTTGATTACCTGTAGGTAAATTGAAGCCTATAGGCTTAAATTTTTTTTCAATTCTTCAATTCAAAATTCAATTACCTATAATCCCTATCTTCCTGTTACATAGCCTTAAGTATGTGTAAAGCTATGCTCAGTATTTTGTTTTTAGTAAATTTTCTAAAGACCAATACTAGCCATATCGATATACAGCCCCCGAAATCCCTTACATTAAGACAACTGAAACTATGTGAGTGGCTCTGGAATAGGTAGAACGAATATAAGCCAGTCTAAGTTTATTTATTTATTTATTTATACGACTTAATTGCACACCGCTACAGTAAAAATTTGTACAGATAAACATACGGAGATCACATCAGGTATTACAATAGGCGGTCTTATCGCTCACGGCGATCGCTTCCAGACAACCTTCGTCTTTCTCAGTCGTCCTCGTCAGTTTATCTATCAATAGAAGTTCCGACGTTGACGAATCCTCGATGGAATAAAAGTTAGGTTTGCATTTAAGACTACTTTTAGAATCTAGTCAATCTATTGTAATGCAATCAAAATGACACAACTTCTTTCTTACACTATTGTTTCACTTTTAATTTGTAAATAATTTTATAAAAAAGTGATTTGGCTTAGGAGATTTTGCTATTTGGAAAGTAAAATTATAATAAAAATTTCGTGTTTATAAATTTTAGGTATCTACCTATATATATTTGACTGCCTCGGTGGCGCAGTGGTAGCGTACGCGACTGCTGTTCTTGAGGTCTCGGGTTCGATTCCCGGGTCGGATCAAATGTTTGTATGATCTGCAAATATTTGTTTCGGAGTTTGGGTGTTTTCTATCTATAACATGTATGTATTTACAAAAAAAAGTATATAAGTATTTATATTAGTTGTACCCATAATACAAGCTCTGCTTAGTTTGGGACTAGATGGCGTTGTGTGTTAGATGTCCGAAAATATTTATATTTATATTTAATTATGCAGTGTATGCAACATTTATATATATTAGATTTGACTTAAAATCTTATTTTTAGATTATTCTAAACTATAGTTAAAACTTACCGAAATAGTCATCAGGTTCCAAATCCATTGTGTAATAAGGATTTACAATCGGTTGTAGATTTGCATACGGAGTAGAATCGTTTGGATTAAACTTATAAGTGATCACACCACCTGTAATTTTCGTAATAAACAAACCAAATTTATTTTCTTGCTGCAGAATTTACATCAACAAGTGCATTATTTACTTTCTGAAGAGGAAGTGGACTATACTGTCACAGATTTTTTTAATGGATGCGATTACCGTCGCCAATGGACACCCGCAACACCACAGGCATCACAAGTGCGTTGCCGGCATTTGGGGATAGGGAGGGGTAGAGGTATGGGCTTCCAATATCAACACTCACTCGGTGAAACACGGCGCAACCGCTGTTTCACATCTGTTTTTTGTGAGGCCGTGGTACTACTCCGATCGAGCCGGCCCATTCATGCCGAAGCGTACCGCGGGTAATGCCGCGGGACGAAGCTAATCTAAAAAAGGTAGTCTAAGCTACTCCTCAGAGTAATAGCTATCTGTCAGTGAAAGTCCCGTCAAAATCGGTACAGTCGTTTAAGAGAGAGAAGAGAGAGAGAACAAACAGACAGACAGACAGACAGACCAACAGACAGTCAAAAATTATAAAAAAATGTTATTTTGGTACATGTATCGTGTATACATACAGATGCATTTATTAAAATGCGGTTGTTTTATTGTAATAGGCTGATGACGATAACGACGAATTATCTATACAAATAAATAAAATTGGAGTGTCTGTTTGTAATATTAAAAGAACCGCTTTTTACTAAATGCATTTGTATGTATACACGGTACATATACCAAAAATGTAGTTAAAAAAATTTTTGTCTGTCTGTCTGTCTGTTTGTTCCGGGTAATCTCTGGAACGGCTGGACGGATTTTGACGGGACTTTCACTGGCAGGTAGCTGGTGATCCAGGGAGTAACTTAGGCTACTTTTTTTAGATTAACTTTGTCCCGCGGCGTTACTCGCGGTACATCAATAACCGCGGGTAACACCGCGGGGTTCAGCTAGTTTTTACTAAGTTTATAGTAGGTATAATTAAGTCAACCTGTCCATTGTAGTAGTCCTGGAGCTCCAAGTATAATAGTATTAAGTTTCGTGACCGCCATTGAAAATCCAGCTTGTCCATGCGCATAATAATATAAATGGGTCTTGGTTGTACCATACTGTCTTCTAGTTCCATCTGTCACAAAAGCTTGGTGGCCAATTCTACTACCTGTAGAAATAAAATATATGTATCATAATAATTATTTACTTCAGCTAAAAAAGAACTGGTATACCTACTTTAAGTTTTTTTTATGGATCCCGGGGCAAACGAGCTGACCTATCGCCTGATGGTAAGCGATTACGAAAACTATGATTCAATGGCAGTTAAGTTATAATAGACCATGAAATGAAACAAAACAAACTTAATAAATTAACATTCAGATTTGGCTACCGGTGAACGATAATGAGAATTTATTTGATTAACAGAATTTTACATATTTGTTTATAAGTAAGAAATATGGCGATAATGTTTGATACTAAAATTGTTTTAAGGTATGATTCACACAAGATGGGTGGCAGAAGCGGAGGCATAAACCAAGTTGCGTGCAAATGGAGAGGTCTCTATGTCCAGGAGTGGACTGCAATAGGATAATAAACTTTTAAAACTTGGTAAACCACAAAGAGTTTAGCGGAAACAAACAGACAGACAAAAAATATTGTAAACTAGCTGAACCCCGCGGTGTTACCCGCGACTATTGTTGTACCGCGAGTAACGCCGCGGGACAAAGTTAGTCTAAAAAAAGTAGTCTAAGTTACTCCCCGGATCATCAGCTACCTGCCAGTGAAAGTCCCGTCCAAATCCGTCCAGCCGTTCCAGAGATTACCCGGAACAAACAGACAGACAGACAGACAGACAGACAAAAATTTTTTTACTACATTTTTGTTTTATGTATCGTGTATACATACATATGCATTGATTAAAAAGCTGTTATTTTAATGTTACAAACAGACACTCCAATTTTATTTATTTGTATAGATGTGATGATGATGATGATGATGATGTTCTCCTAGCCGATTGCGGCCACGGCGGCCAGTCTCAACAGAGACCAACCAACTACGCAGGAGATATTATAGTGCACAAGTGTGTGCGCAAACACAGGTGCACTCTCTGTTCCCTCACTCTCATAATCCGATGGGACGGTTAACCGACACGATCGAGGAGAGATCAGGCGCAGGACCGACAGCTTAACGTGCTCTCCGAGGCACGGGGGTTCAGACCCCAACTTCCAAACTCCGAGCTGTTATTAAGTATTTATAGAATCAGAAAAACTCAATAACACTTTTGGCCCGACCCGGGATTCGAACCCGAGACCTCTTGATCAGCAGTCGCATACATCAACCGCTAGACCAACGAGGCAGTATAGATGTACCATGTATACATACATAGGCATTTAGTAAAAAGCGGTTATTTTAATATTACAAACAGACACTCCAATTTTATTTATTTGTGTAGATATATATTGTTTGAATAAAAGAAGTATATTACTGTCTGATAAAGGATCCAGTATCCTCGATCTTCTCGGTGATAGACAATAGCCAGATCCGTGTAGAAGTAAATTTTTGGAATCATAATATGCCGTTGATCTTGGCGCTGTAACCTGTAAATGTACATTAAATATTATTTCAATATAGACAATTTATTTAGAATAGAAGAATTTAAGAAAGATTTTTTCTAGTAAATAGCTAATTCGGTAAGTTAGATAAACCTTCGTGTAGTAGCAAGTGTGACATACGAAAAGGTGAATCAACTTAGAGTAAGCGTCTACCGCCCCAATGAATATTTGTAATTCAAACAACCAGCAACGATTTGGGCGTTCCCAAAGTCAAGGAATCAGTTCATCAATCACTTACACACATCATTATCACATCACATCACATCAACAATCTTTAAAGTCCACTACTGAACATAAGCGCCTCTCCTTAGAAAAGAGATTTTGGCCTACTGCCAAGCTGGCTAGACGGATTGGTATAGGGTTTGTTTCCAAAGGGTCCGAATGTGTTAATAACAGCAGTTCCCGGATCCCTTTCTAGGTTTTAGTCGGATCAATTTCGACCACCCGCCGCAAACCCCGGTGGGGTGACGGCCCGAGGGGGTTTCCAAATGTAAAAAAAAGGTTTTTTTCCTGTATGTTGTCCTGCGTAGTTCATTTCCTTAGTCCCCACTTACGACACCTATGGGAGAAAAGGGATGGGAAACACACAGTCACCACTACCCTTACCTACTCGGTAAAAAGAAACGAAATAATTGTTTCATGCGGTTTTATAAGAGGCCATGTTATGACTCCGGCTGACCCGGTCAATTTCTAACGAAGCAACTTAGCAAATTAAATTTATACCAAAAGTCTGTCGTTTGTGATCGTCGCCAATGAGGCTCCAAACCACATATCGTGCTTCAAATCATAGGGCATAAACAGTTGACTTCCACTAGCTCTTGACCCTAGATGATCACATATAATTTGCTTTGAATCCAAGTTCTCGAGCGGACAGACAAAAACGACTCCAGTTGTGTCTTTAAATTTGTTTGCCGCTTTTGGTGCTCCGACGAAAAGTCTGAAAATGTACTCATTGTTAGTTTGAATTTATGTAAACTACCAGTTAAAGAAGTAGTCTATTTAAATAACTTTTATGATATACTAGCTGAACCCCGCGGTCTTACCCGCGGTTATCGTCGTACCGCGAGTAACGCCGCGGGACAAAGTTAGTAAAAAAAAGTAGCATAAGTTACTTCCTGGATCATCAGCTACCTGCCAGAGAAATTCGTCCAGCCGTTCCAGAGATTACCCGGAAAAACAGACAGACAGACAGACAGGCAAAAAAAAAACATTTTTGGCATATGTACCGTGTATACATACTAATGCATTTAGTAAAAAGCGGTAATTTTAATATTACATACAGACACTTCAATTTCATTTATTTGTATCTAATATATAAAATTCTCGTGTCACACTTTTAGTTGCCAAACTCCTCCGAAACGGCTTGACCGATTCTCATGAAATTTTGTGAGCATATTGAGTAGGTCTGAGAATCGAACAACATCTATTTTTCATCCCCCTCAATGGTAAGGGTCACCCATGCTTAAAAAAAAATTATGGCAAAACGACGTTTGCCGGGGCAGCTAGTAGATACATATTATATCTTGTGAACTTTCGGAGGACTTTTGGTCTACTGTACGACGCGATTTCGTTTCAAGTATTCTTTTCTCTTTGCCGTGATGTTGATCATGTGTTGTTTGTTTCCTTAGTCTTCTCTTATGATACCCATGGTATGAATAGGGGTGGTAATGGGACACATTATATTCTTGATCCGTCACCACACGGGGTCGTATTATATCTTCTTTTTTTTTTTTTTTATTGGTACACAAATTTTATTTAACTCTTTAAGCATAATCTATTAACATGTTTTAAAAAAAGTTCAAGTTTATTACAGGCCTTGTTTGTATTACTGTGTTTAAAGTAATTTTAATAGAAACATTGTAATTTTAGCTTCGTTGTAATCGTTTTCGTTTTTAGATAATTAGTTAATTGTAGTCATTTTTGCTAATTTTGCTATCAAAAGCAAGCTTAGTAGGTACGTAGGGCAAGTTAATTCAATTTAAATTAATATTGTTTTCTAAATAAATGTATGTATGTTTCAACATATGAAATGTTTCAACTACTGTTTTGTAGATTGATCAAGTTTAAAAGAAATCATAAGATTTATTGGATAGAATGTGAAATATACTTAATTTTATTTAAACCTATCTATTGCAGATTTGTAGTAAACTGTGAATCATTTGGAACGCAAAAGCTAATGTGAGATGAAATTAGTTTTTTTTTTTTAACATGTAACACATTAAAAAAAATAAAATCTATACAAATAAATAAAATTGGAGTGTGTTTGTAATATTAAAATAACCGCTTTTACTAAGTGCATATATATATGTATACACGGTACATATACCAAAAATGAAGTTAAAAAATTTTTTGTCTGTCTGTCTGTCTGTCGGTCTGTCTGTCTGTCTGTCTGTTTGTTCCGGGCAATCTCTGGAACGGCTGGACGGATTTTTACGGGACTTTCTCTATCAGGTAGCTAATGATCCAGGGAGTAACTTAGGCTACTTTTTTAGACTATCTTTGTCCCGTGGCGTTACTCGCTGTACAACAATAACCGCGGGTAACACCGCGGGGTTCAGCTTGTATAATTTAAAAGAATAAACTTTGTGGTACAGTAGTTAACAGTTTACATTTAAGAGTACAACAATTTGACGACCAATACAAATGGCAGCTTTACCTTGAATAAGCCTTCACCATCAGTTAGAATTGAGAACTTATTAGTTCCAACGCGGTGTTACCCGCGTTTATTTTTGTATGGCGAGTAACGCCGCGGGGCAAAGTTAGTCCCTGGATCTTTTTTTGGATGGTTTTTTTTAACTACATTTTCGGTATATGTACCGTGTATACATACATATGTATTTAGTAAAAAGCGGTAATTTTAATATTACAAACAGACACTTCAATTATATTTATTTGTATAGATTTATAGTTTTTTTTTGTTTTGATAGACGAAAGGTACGTCGCTTAAGTCCCGAATTTTCAACAAAACAACCCAATCACTTTGTGTGATTCAAAAATTATTGTTCCGAGTCAAGGCGTTCTTTTTGTCCGTTTCATATAGGTTCTTAAAGACCCCCCCCTCCCCCCTGTGGGAGTTGTATTTAGAATAATGACAGTCAGAAAATATTACCTGTTATCCTTCAATAAAGTTGAATATCCAAAATATTCATTAGAAACTCCCAGTTCACTAGGCTTGAACATTATTTTCGTATTTTCATGGTAAATAAAACTTGAAGTAACAAGATAATAATTAGGAAGTACATAAATATAGAATAACAGCAGTGTTATTATCGTTGGGGCTTTAGTCGCCATTATTTTTTGTCAAAATATATTATGTAAAACCTGAAAAACAAAAATACATGAATATTTAGATAAATATAATTGTTATTTATAACACGAAACATTTTTAAGATATTTTAACCCGACAACGTAAAATCTTTTATTAATAAAGCCTGCGTTTTTTGGGCCATTATTACAAATCTATTGATCATTCTGATCATTCACGAAAGTCGGTTCAGTAGTTTAGGCGCTACGGGTACAACATTCAAACTTACATAATCTTCTAAAATAACACATTTATTATAACAATAACACACCAATAATACTCAAGGTATAATATGATTTATAATCTCGATGGTCGGTGCTTGTTCGAAGTTGTTATAATCCATTCTTCAAATTAAAAACACTTGTACTTTCATTACACTATTTAATCAACTTAAAACTAAACTAATCGATTTTAGTCTATGACATTATCAAAAGTTACTGAATTTTTTAAATAATTCATCCCTAAAACCTTACAATTGTGGGTATGTAGAAATAATGGCGTGAGTATGTACAAAATTCTCCCCGAAAAATAGGTAAAATTTTGGAAATCTCCAAATCTAACAAAACAACTTGTCCAATTGAAATTAAATCGTAATATGAAAATTCGATTGTAAAACAGGAAATATATAAACTAAAAATTTAATTTTAAAATATATTAAATTCAAATTCAAAATATTCAAAAGATATTAAAAAAAA
Source organism: Spilosoma lubricipeda (assembly GCA_905220595.1). Taxonomy (NCBI): domain Eukaryota; kingdom Metazoa; phylum Arthropoda; class Insecta; order Lepidoptera; family Erebidae; genus Spilosoma; species Spilosoma lubricipeda. The sequence goes on along the minus strand of HG992281.1, from coordinate 19,797,196 downwards.
AATACGTTGCAAATTATAAAAATAGCCATTTAATACTATTAAAATATTTTAAATAATTTCGTTCAAATGTTTAACAATTTAGAAAGATTTAGACACATTATGATTTGTAATTCAATTACTGTAGGTAAATACATTTATTTAAATTTAGACATTCGATTTATTTTTTATGATATCATTTGTCTATATTGGTTTAATGTCGATTGGACATAGTGTTGATGTATTTCGATATGGAAAATTTACCCCATTTTCGAGGAGAATTTTTTACGCAAATACTCTGTTATTTCTATACACCTATAAATATACATTGTACTCTGTGCTATACACCCACAGGTGTGATTTTTGAGAGGTTATATGAGGTGTCACTGAATCTAATGTGGCGCCCTCTAGCCGACGTAAAGTACTGTATTAAAAAATAAACTTGAGAGAAATATACCTGTTTGGTATCATACGAAAAAGCGTTACTTGTACATTTCAAATATATATATATTATTAGTATTTTCTCGTGACTTTGTCTGTATTTATTCGATAATTGTAATATTTATATGGTACCTATTTAAAATATACTTTGCAAATAAATTAATATTATAGAGGCACCAAAACATCCATAACACTTTAACAACGCGTGACTACGGCTTTTGAAACTTGTTTCATGCTTTTTCAGCGTCTTTTTTGTCGTAGTTGGGTTTTAGTTTTACTTTTTTTTATTTTAAGAATGTAGTTTAACTTATATGAGCAGGTCCTTCACAGTAATAGTCTATGTGCAGGAGTGGACAGTTAGGCTGTTGATTTGATGTGACTGATGTGAGTAGCAAACGTATATAATTTATTTATTTATAAACACCTGACCTGACCTGGAACTAAAGGCTTACATTATTATTATAAGTGAGACATATTACTGTCTAAGAAGACAAACATACTGATTTCTATAACTGTGATATCTATTCGGCAAAGCTTTCAAAAGCCTCAAGAAAATACTAGGAATATATTTTCGAGCATTATGCCGGTTCAATGAAATGATGAATGTAGTAAAGAGAAAGAAAATATTTATCATATGAGATAATGTGGGCATTGAGCAAATGATTGAAAGAGTTCACAAGAGTCCTGCAAATGGGAGTATCACTGTTGCTAGGCTTGAAACACGTGTACTGTATTCAAGAAGGATCATTTCATAATTACCTATAACTCACGAGTGTGTATAAAAAGTTCGACTAAAGTGAAACAAGCTTGAGATATGAGTCAAGTTCTTGATCAATGGCGTTCTGTCTCTCTGCCTACGCGTATGAAAATGAAGCGTGAATCATCAATCATTCACAGTCCCGTAACAGTCTACTCCTGGACATAAACTTCCTTCAGAAATATTTTTTTGCCTAGCATACCAGCTAGCTAGATAACTTGGTTTATCTACCTATGGTTTGTGTTTAGTTATTCTTTTATTTGGAGTTTGGTTGCCCTGCGTATTGAACTCTCTAAGTCAGCTTTTACGACCCCAAGGGGTCAAATGGGGATGGGGACTTTTCGTTTACTAAATCTGTCTACGTATATCCATGTATTATAGCGACCCTTTCATAAAAGAGCAACGTAAATAACAGCATTCGTGCTGTTTTATTTTGGTGACTGTAGAAGTATCTCAATACGCCGCCTTGGCGTGGGTCATGCAGCTATGTTGCATTTTCTGCATTCGCAGTGAGTATGGTGACCACTACTCTTTTATTCTACTCACGATTTTCTTCCAGCACAGTCATTTTGGCAGGCTTATATTAAGAAATAGAATAACGGTTGATAACATTTTAAGTCTTCTTACCTCACTCATAAATTCCAAATTCATTTAATCTAAACTCACTATTAGTTCACACAAATTATTTATTTTAAATTATTATTCACATTGAAGTTATGTTTACACTGCCCTATTTGAATACTAACAATAATTTAATGATAGGGTGCCACTTGATAACTGCTACTGACCGACTGAGCCCTGCAACTGACGTTCACACTATCAAATATAATGCAATTAAGTAAGATATAATTAGTTACCCTTCACTACTTAAACAAATTACTTTATGATAGATTATTGTGCAGAATGTATTTTATCTCTAGCTTAAAGAAAGAAAGAAAATCATTAATGCTTATGTAAATGATACTAGACGAAATTTTGCGAACGTAAGGTGGCAATTTGTTTTAGTCATAATCACCTTACAGACCTTACACACGATCATTTGATCCCAAATTAAACTGAATCTTCATTATGATTACCATATTGCATAACATTATAAATACGAAATAAATAAATAATAATAAATAAATATTTTGAACATCTAACACACAACGCCATCTAGTCCCAAGCTAAGCAGAGCTTGTGTTATGGGTACTAGACAATTGATATAAATACATATATACTTTCTTTTTTTGTAAATATATACATAGAAAACACCCAAACTCCGAAACAAATATTTGCAGGTCATACAAACATTTGGTCCGACCCGGGAATCAAACCCGAGACCTCAAGCACAGCAGTCGCATACGCTACCACTGCGCCATCGAGGCAGTCGAAAGTTTATGAGATGAATAGATGTTTGTTACTCTTTGACGCAAAAAGTACTGAACGGATTTTCATGTAAATTTATAGTAATATAGCTTATACATCAGGATAAAACATAGGCTACTATTTACCGCGATAAAATATACACGCGGGCGGTCAGACGAAGAACAAATTATACTTATTAGGTCCACAATTAACTGTCCTATGTAGGATGCGTACCCACTTAGCAGCCAAGAATTTAAGTCATAAGGTAAACGTAGGAGGACCTTAAATAATTAACGTTAAAAAAATAATCATTGGATTCAATGTGCCTACATCATGAAGTATTGAAATAGAGTATTGCTTTCCTCATTTCATAACTTTCCAATCTTTCGGGTTATGTGTTGACGAACTTTCAAACACCCTGTATATGTGGTGATCGACTAAAAACCAGAGTGACATCACCCCTATTCATTCAGTGGGTGTTGTAAGATCTAATTAAGGGAGCGAATTCTATAGGGCAATTATATGAAGAGAAAAAAATCTTGAAACGAAACCCTGCCACCGTCGTATTGAAAGCCAAGAACTTGTTTCTTAAGATATTTGAATAGATATTTAGAAGATTTTAGAAGATATTTGATACTGATGACAATGATGATTTCTTCGAATTGGTATAGGAACAAATAGAAAGAGTGAAGTACATTTAAAACCTGCTCCTTTTTTAATAGGTAATTTGACTGCACGATTGGCCTCGTGGTTCAAGTGGTCGCTTCGCCTCTTTCTACTGCGCTGTGTTGTGGGTACAAATCACAGAAGAGGAGAATTCTTTTGTTCTGTGGTACAAATCCTACATGGTACAATACTTTGTGTGATCCGCAAATTGTTGTTCTAAGTCTGGGTGTACTTTGTGTCCGTTTCATGTATGTTTGTAAAGTACCCGTGAAAGGATGTATAATTCTAATGTGGGAGAGGTTTTTAAATAAAAAGAAACTATAGGAGAAATAAAGAAATAAATAATAAATAAATATTTCGGACATTTAAACACACAACGCCATCTAGTCCCAAGATAAGCAGAGCGTGTGTTATGGGGTACTAGACAACTGATACAAATACATATATACTTTTTTTTTGTAAACATACATATTATAGATAGAACACACCCAAACTCCGAAACAAATATTTGTAGATCATACAAACATTTGGTCCGACTCGGGAATCGAACCCGAGACCTCATGATCAGCAGTCGCTCACGCCAACCGTGAGACCAACGAGGCAGTCAAAGTAAGTAACTTATCTATAACAGATGAAACGGAGTCTTAAAAACTAATTGATACGTACGTACGTACGGCACACTGTTGAAGTAAGAATTTTAAAATAATATCATAAAAAAAAATGTCAATGCTATCTCAACACTTCAAATTATTAAAAATGCAGATAACACATCTTTATTTTATACTCTGTTGTTTTAGTGACTAACGATCCAGAGGTCCTGGATCCGAGCCCGATATGAAAAAATTGATGAATTAGTCAGACAAGGCAAATAAGGGTCAGCGCAGAGGATGAAAGACGGCAAGTGACGGTTCGTTTCATTTCGTTGCATCAAATACAGTGCTATTTTAAAGAACTTTATGTTTAATTCTTGTTTAATTTAAATTTTTACTGAATTAGTCTCTTCACCGCCACTGTGCCTATTGCCTCTGAACCTACATTTATATTATACTAGCTTCCCCCGCGCTTAAAGAACACACAAATACAATGTGAAATGTAGAAAAGTGCGATCTGTTTCACCGAATGAGTGAGGATACCAAAGACATGGGCCATGTCTTTAGGGTATGGAATTAATGATAACAATTAATTTTTAAAATGCTTTCTCTTTCTTTCTTTGTGTGTCTGTATTATTATATACTTTTTAACATTTTCATTTTCAAAGTTTCTAAATGAAAATGTTGAATTCTTGAGCAATTTTATAAAAAGAATACAGCTGTACCCTAGAACACTAAGCGTTTTGTGCAGCATCTTTGTTAAAAACTAATTAAAATGACGTCTGGGCAGAATTTCTAGGTTTTCAAAACATAATATATATAAACCAATTCAAAATTTTTATGTTTAAAGAGACAACTGATACAAACTGAAAAAGATATAGATGAGTTACATTATTTTTATTGTTCCAAGGCTTTTCCCAAATTAGTTTGAGGTGGGACTTAAGTCTAATATGGCCAAACTTTGATACTTTACCTGTACCGACAACTATCATACCTTCGACTACCCATAACTATTGCTAAAGATATTCATATGGCAACCGAGTCGATGCCATAACATGCTCTCCGTGCCGCTAGTTACATTCTAACATTACAGGATACGAGAATTCAAGTTAAAATGACTCGTAATATGATAAATACGCAGGAAATGAGTGGGCGCATATCATATCTGATTATTGCTTCCAAGAGAGGTTAAAAAACGATGGCATTGACATCCAGATGTTGTACAGCATCTATATCTTAAGTTCAAAAGGTATACTAATTATTTTACTAAACTATTTCTACTGAACATCAATGTCTTTATCAGTTCTTAGTTTGTTTTTATTTAAAATACTCCTGTTGGGGGCTGGGTGATGTGCGTCCAGGTAAATTTGGTTAATTAAAAAAAACTATGTAATTTGTAAAATATCTAATGTGCTTCACAACAGTTATGACAGTTGAGTCAGTAACGATTAAGAACTTAAAGCTATCTTAATAACTATGCACGCAAAATTAATTGGTTCGTGTTGCGGTGATATTAGATGTAGGCATTTCATAGACAACTCCAATCATATTAGTAATATATTTTTATTACTAAAATATTTCATTCTTATTTTTCTTTCTGACAATGTTATCTACATTCTACTGTAAAGGCCCGTATTCACTTTGATTAGTTCGAGTGCAGGTGTAAAGAGTAGGTAATCATTTTAAATAGTTCTAGTAAACTATTTAAATACGTGTATTATTTTTATTTATGTACATTTCAAACGTCGGTATGTACAAGACACTCGTGGCCATGGTCTACCCAAGTCTATTCGTGACCACTAGCGTCAATTCCATGGTCATCGAAAGATGCGATTAAGAGAGTAAATACTGCCAATAGAAAGAATTCTTGAAATAGACCCCATACCAACACGTCTGTCCAGCCTACTATTGAAGACCAAAACCCCTTTCTTAGGAGAAGTCATCGTTAAACAGTGGACTGTGGACTTAAAAGCTGTTGATGTAATTTAAGGATGTTGACGATTCTTTGAATAAAAAAAGTACTATTTAAAAAGAATTTACTATTATTTCAAATTCAAATTCAAAATCATTTATTCAATTAAGATACTAAGTGACATTTATGAACGTTAAATTGAAGCTGTAGTTAAGAATCATAGATCGACACAAACAGACGCCACAGCATGTGCTGTATTGTCGAGGTAAATTAGGCGAAAACACCAAAATCTACTGCCTGCCTGTGTCGATCCATAACTTCCAGTTTCCAAAATGCGTAGAGCCTCATGAGAAGAATACTGGCAAAGAAACTCATGGCCACTCTTTTCAAAGTCAGATGTTCAGGTACAATAGTGTTAGTATTACATGTAGGGTAAACAGTATGCAAGCTGTTGACATAGGATATTGGCAATAACTTTCAAACATTAGGCGTGGTAATATAAATCAAAGAAAATCTCTTACGTACAACACAACCAAATTAAAATATTTTACTTACGTTCTAAATATATACAGATAATAACAGATCAATTTAATACTAAGCAAGCAAAATTATACTTTAGAAAATTTACTTTTAAGGTCGCAATTACATTAACATTCAGATTCAGATACAAAATTTGCTTTTCTAGTTGAAACAGTTACTATTCTTATACAGTCATTAAAATAATCTTCTAAATAATTTTAAAAAATAATTAAGTTTTAAAATGACTAATTCCTTCTCGCGTGTTTAACAATTAATTGTCAAATTTATTTTTTTTGAAACATGCTGAAAAAAAAAACAAATAACCGAGTAGATCAATAAATAATAATATGACTTTTTGTATATAAATATTTAATGTGATTATATGAATCATCTTGAATTATTCTATTAGAAAAAGAAGTAAGCTATTCAGTTCAGAAGACTCAAATGTCCATTTGAAATAATTTAACATTTTGTGACAGTTTTGTCATTTCATCTTCCTCATCTCCTTCTGAAGGCGCGGATGGACCAGCGTCCGATGACTGTGATGAACCTCGTACTCCGTTATTGTATTGTTCTTGTTTCAGCTGTTCGTAACGTTTTCTAGAGAAAAAGTTGCGCTGTAAAGCAATAAATGAATAAGAAAAATTGCCAAAGAAATACTACTAATATTATTATCAATGTGAAATTTTGTCAGGATGTGTAGATGCTTGTTGTTCATTTACTACTGAACAGATTTATATGAAACTCTGTTAAAATTCATATATCAGAATAGCACATAGTCTAATCATTACCGCAATATCCGACATACACGCCGTGGTTAGAGACGCAGGCAAAATATAACAAACATTAAAATAAATAATTACATGATCGAATCTATTACAGACTAGCGGGACCCCGCGGTTACCCGCGGTTATCGTTGTACAGCGAGTAACGCCGCAGAACAAAGATAGTCTAAAAAAGTAGCCTAAGTTACTCCCTGGATCATCAGCTACCTGCCAGTGAATGTTCCGTTAAAATGCGTCCAGCCGACAAAAATTTTGTTTTTAACTACATTTTTGGTATATGTACCATGTACACATACACATGCATTTAGTAAAAAACGGTTATTTTAATATTACAAACAGACACTTCAATTTTATTTATTTGTATAGATGTGCGACAATTTATGTCAAGCTTATTAATAAGATAACTTTTGTCGGCACCGCTCGCTTATATCTCGAATATTGCGTTAAAGAGTAACTTATATACTTCCTCAAGAATCAAAGTAGCTCCACGTTAAATTTCATTGACATCGGTAAGCGGTTTAGTCGTGAAAGTGTAATAGACAGACATAATACTGCCTCGTTGGTCTAGCGGTTGACGTGTGCGACTGCTGATCATGAGGTCTCGGGTTCGATTCCCGGGTCGGACCAAATGTTTGTATGATCTACAAATATTTGTTTCGGAGTTTGGGTGTTTTCTATGTATAATATGTATGTATTTACAAAAAAAAGTATATATGTATTTGTATCAGTTGTCTAGTACCCATAATACAAGCTCTGCTTAGCTTGGGACTAGATCGCGTTGTGTGTTAGATGTCTGAAATATTTATTTATTTATTTATAATTGTTTTCGAAATTTTATTTAAATATAGGTATTAAGATTTAACTTACTCTATGAAGAATCCACGTTATTATTGACAGTAATAACAATCCTAAAAATATGCATGGTACAATAATATACCAGAGGGGAATGCTTGCTCGTTCTAGGACCAATATTGTAGCCACTTGACAGCTTCTGTGGACATAATAAATATTTAATAATAGCAATTACAGCTCGGTTGCACACGGTGATTAGACACATTCACCGAGGGTAACTAAAGACGGTGCGGTCAGTACCTGGATGGGTGACCGCTAGTGGCTGATACCGTGAGCGTCTTCGTGATTCGGAGGTCACGTTAAGCAGTCGGTCCCGGTTGTTATCGAAGGACAACAGTCGTGGAGCTTAGTTGGAGGCCTTTGGGCAACTTAAAAACATCCAACGGCTAGATTACGTAGCCACAACGTTGTCTTGCCAGTCCCCAACCCGCAATCGGCCAGCGTGAGGCCCTATGGCCTTAACCCTCCCCTGATAGGAGACCCCAGCCCAGCACTGGGACGTTATGGGTTGTTGATTAATAGCAATTAAAGTTTTTTTTAGTTTAGTGCTATTCAAAATGTCTAAAAATACTATTAATATAGAAATCAGATGTAAAATACTTACGTGTAATTATAACCATCGCTTGATTGGTCCAACATTAAAATCATTGTTGAAACGGCACTGTAGTTTATTTTGCTTTCTAGGAAATTCCCTGGAAAAGAAATACCATGATTTATTTGTTTATTCTTTATCGAAAACAGTTCCTCCGAAAAGGTTATAATGCTTCTTCCGTTATACAGACTTGTCGCAATACACCAGACGCGGTGACAGGTTTGTGTCTTATACTAGAAGATCTGAGAGTATTTGATAAAAGAAAAATACAGTTAAACGTACATACGTATGTATATGTATATGTCTCTAATTTTAGATATACAAAGTATTACTATCAAACTTAACACAAATCTAACAACACTTCCAACGTCCACATCCATCAAGCTGGTTAGCTATAGAGCGTGACAAAGAAAATATACATAAACATAAAAAAAAAAAAAAAAAAAAATATACATAAACATACATACGTGGAAAACATAACCCTATTCTTTGTGAAATCGGCTTATATAAGTTTATATTATCTTTATTAGTAACTCTTTTACAGATTTTTTTATACAACGGATTTTATAGCTAGAAGGCGCCAGCATTTCCTAAATCTCACTCTGGGAAGAAATACCGAAAGGAACCACAGAAAAGCCTTTTTTAGATCTATAAACATTTTTAAAATTATAGTTATGTGAGTACAGTATAGGGTCTAGGTTTTCCTATTGAAGAAATACCATTTTAATCGACCTGTTATTAATATACTTACTATCTAGACTGAGGTCCATGTGTAAAGGTACCACCACTGGCATTGAAGAATTAGCCGCCAGAAACCACGAACAGACATATAGAGAGTCGCTTTCTTCACAACCCTCAATTTCTTCAGAGAGATATGTCTGAAAAATGGAATATTTAAAGTAAGTTTGATCTGATTTATTTTGATAGTTTATTTTTACTCTGTTGAAGAATTTTTGAGAAGAGAAGAACGGCTGGAGTAGCCGCCGAATGCGCGCTGTTGATTCCGTTCTGCCTAACCGTGAAGCTTGGGTAGGTAGGGAGGGAGGTACAATTATTCTCGTCGAGCCACGATGGCTTACTGGTCTTCCCGGCTGGAGTCTCCACGGGCTGGTTTTGCCACCATGGAGGCTCTTCAGCAGGTCATCTTCGAGTGGGCATCCTTTCCTTCCGACTAATGCAGGTTCTTTCCAGACACGATTGCTTCGAGAAGTACCTACATTCGGCCGCTAGAAAGGAACTGAGTCCCGCCTGTCACCACAGCGACTGCAGTAAGGCCTCGGCCCAGGACAGGATAGCGATTTGCCACGCATGAGCGACGCAGCGTCGAGCCTTTGGATCTTCGGAGGAGATCTCTCGATACCGGCCGCCATACGCTCCATGGCCTGTAGCGACAGCTGTTTAACCGTAGGCACAACCTTCTGCGAAGATGTGATTTTGCAGAATGAAGCGGTGGAGAAGGCCCGGGAGGACGACCTTTACTCGTGTCCAATTTGCCGCCGGACGATGGAGGTGCCTCCCTCAGTGTGGCCGCGGATGATCGGAACGGATTTAATTCTTCATCCACTTTAGTGTCCAACCGCGAGGAGATGACGACAGATCACGAAAGCGGGGCATAGTGTGTCTCCAACATAATCACAAGACCTACACTAAGAGGCACACTAAGAGACGTCGGTTTACTCATCTATTTGATTCTTGAACTTCTTGATTTTTTTATATGACATAAAAAAGTACCTACGTACCTTGTAAGGGATTTGTATATGAGCAGTCAGGGAATGCCAGTCTGATGGTCCTGTGTTTGTTATCTGAAATTAAATAACCATATCTCAGATAGGTAAACGAGCTCATAAACTTCTAGACCTCGTAGAACCATGTATTTATACCTAAATAAATTATCTAATTTATGTAGGAGGAAGTCCGCCAAAGCATCGGCTGAACGTTCTAAACATTTAAATACAAAGTAAGAAAAAAAAGTATCATGGGTTTAAGGTTAATAGAAACACGGGACTATTCATTATGCACTTACATAATATAAGGTAGTCATTATCAAAAACATTAGTTCAAGACCATTCTACACGTAGTTTAACGGATAGAGATGGTTAGGCAGACATTGACAGACAGGCTTAAAATGAAGACACTTCACGAGTCTCTTCACATTTACTTACATACATACCAAACCATCTAAACACGCCTATTTAGTTTTCATAAAATCTGAGATAAACAATAGAATCACAATAACAGGTCACTAAACGTCAGACAAGCATAACTTAGACAGACTATAAATTTAAAATTGAAACCTACCTGAAAGAAATGCTTAAATGAAACATTTGCACCGGCATTTAGATGATCTCTAAAGACTATAATCGGTATACTTGGCATGGACTGTCTGAAATCGTAAAAAAAAACATTAACATATAAAAGAATATTTTGGTTTACAGAAAAATGTTCGGTCATCTGTCTTTTTCAAGGATTTAACATAATTGGGTATATGTTATGGTGGTTGACTCTTATCTGCCTGATAGAAAGCATAGGTAAAGAGAACCTAGTGGTAACTATAATCATAACTTATGCAAACAATACAACAATGCAGTTTGGTGACCCATATTATGGCGGTCTATTCCGGTGCTTCTGCATCATTCATCATCATCATCATTCTGCATGTGCGTAAATCTTCTAAATTAAATTTGTGATTGACGCTATGTACATTGTTGCAAAGTGTTTTGACACGTTCTTTTGTATTATAATTTTAACTGGCTAGACGTCAATTTTTCTTGGCAAAGTAATCTTTTTAGACTAAACATAAAAGAATATCCAGTAGGTAAGTGTTTAAGATTGGTGATGATGATGATAAAAAGAAAATTCCTTGCGTTAAGAAAACCTGATAGGTATACATCCTTTGATTGAATGGGCCAATAAGATAAATTCGTCCAGTTGGTGTTAAAAATCATTAAATAAAAAACACTATTATTTTACGATTTAAAAAACATAACTCACCCACTGATACTGAAATTAGCTTCAGGTGTAACTTCGATCGTTACATTATGAACATACTCCTCTGTTATATTGTCAGTGTAAACCATTTCCACTATTTCAGCCGTAATTATTAAGTCTGATTTTTTGGTAGCATTGAAGTCATATTCCATTTCTACTTCCCATACAATACTGTCTTTTCGGAAAAATGGTTGAGGGAGATCGCAAGTCATTACATGGCTCTTCACATAACACTCACTGGGTATTCGTTTTGGGTGAGCAGGTAAATATATGTTTACTTTAACACCATAAGATGGTTCTGCCTCATTTACGATTTTAAGTATTACTCCCAGTCTATTATCTGTACCTGGTATATAAGGACTGCAAATATAAAAAAAAGCAATGAAAATACACAAATAAAAGAACTGAAGGAAAAGGAAAGGTTTTTACAATATTTGTAAAAAAATAAAAATTGCCGCAAAAATTAAATCACATATTTTTATTTTTATTATTTTTTAATTACGCATTGATGCCGTGCTTCAAAATGTTAATAAATTAATAGACTTGACACATGCGCTTTCAAACATAAAAATATTTATATCCATCTTAGACCAAAAACTATGTTTGGTTTTCACTAAACATTCCTATGTACGTATTATCTAACTTGCGTTTTACAATAGAAACAACAACAAAAAACTCAAATAATTCTTTGAAAACAAACAAATGTCTAAATTCTCTTATTACGGTGTAAACCTTAGTGTAAAACTTAGAGAGTTACGTAGGGACTGAAATCTGTAACTAAATGCGATTACACCTTTCTAAATGCGTTTCTAATTAGGCTTTTAAATGATTTAATCAGTCAGAAATCATCATTGCTTCTGCATTTAGGATGCTAGTTTCCTAAATGCAACCATTCTTTACTAAATTTAGTAACGACTGAAATACTGATGAAATAATGTCTGACTTCAGCCAAATGTAATAAGTACTAGGACGAGGAACGAGTTAAGATATAGAATAACAAAGATAAATAGATAAAATAAACATACTTGTCCATAGCTTCAAAAGTCACATTTAACCAAGGACTGCACACAAGATCATCACCACAGTCTATAAGAACTTGTACCGATTTCGAGACTGACAGAATAGAATCTTCAGATACTCTTGTTGCGTGAGTTAAAAATTTTGTGGAGCTATCTGCAATTGAAAATATTCTGCATTATTAGTTATTTTCTTGGAGCTCTCCGTTCACAGGCCAGATGGATATCCAGCCATGCAGCCAGAGTTTTCATTTCCAGTCTCTTATAAGATAAGATTGGAGCTCTCGATAAGATTGAAACTCCATCTCCAATCAACCTTTTCCCAATCTCTTTGAACAAAAATTTCTAAGGAGGATTCCTGGGAGGGATCATAGGGTACGTGGCTATTTATAAAAAATAATACCAAAGCCATTACAATAAAATAATTCGTCGACTCAAATAAGCTTTGTGAAAAATTAGAGTTATGATAGATGAGTGAGACATGAACACTTTTGCAAGTTAAACTTATTTTGAGCAGATTAGTTCGGCCTTTCCGAACTGCACCAGCCCTGAGAAGAAAAGGCAAAAAAAAATATAGGTCATCGCCTCTTTTAAAGTCTAGACAACCTTTTCAAATGCAAACGATATCATACCAATAAAAAAGCGATAAATACAATTTAAGTCACAACTATCATAATCTTTAAAGATAATTATTTCACTTGAATTTTACTGCACTGTTGGCCTAGTAGTTTCAGCGGTCGAAAAACTGATTTCTACTGTGCTAAGTGTTGTGAGTTCGAATCCCAAATGGGACAACACATTATGTCTTCCACAAATTGTTGTTCTGAGTCTGGATGTTCTTTGTGCTCGTTTCATGTATGTTTGTAAAGTCCCCGCGACGTAAAATTTATATTCCTAATGTGGAAATTACATTCAAGATATTTATCTCTTTAAATTTGGAACGGAGAGATTATATTATAAAATTCAAATAAAAGAATAAAGAGAATTACATACAATCAAAAGTATACAAGCTAAACAAATTAGATAATAAGTTACAAGAAAAAACAGAAATTATTAAGAAAATTGATATAATGCTAGGTAAAATACATATTAATATGTGATTAATGTACATAGAACAACCATGTAAAAAATATCAAAATTCTCACCTGACATTAGTTCATGAGCTTCTAGTTCAAACTTCAAATTGATTGGTTTCATCAAATCAGCGGTCAACTGTAAATAAATATTCTCATGAAATATCTATTTTTAATAGCTAGATCCAAGGTCATAAATACAAATATCTTGCAATGGGGTCATAATCTTTTTAAGCGAACAATTATATTCACAACTAGCTGAACCCCGCGGTGTTACCCGCGGTTATTGTTGAACCGCGAGTAACGCCGCGGGACAAGGTTAGTCTAAAAAAGTAGCCTAAGTTACTCCCTGGATAATCAGCTACCTGCCAGTGAAAGTCCCGTCAAAATCCGTCCAGCCGTTCCCGAGATTACCCGGAACAAACAGACAGACAGACAGACAGACAAAAAAATTTTAACTACATTTTTGGTATATGTATCGTGTATATATACATATGCATTTAGTAAAAAGCGGTTATTTTAATATTACAAACAGACACTCCAATTTTATATATTTGTATAGATGAACCCCGCGGTGTGATAGTTAGTTGCTTTTTTAAATGATGTATTTCTGTTGCCGCTATAACAACAAATACTAAAAAACAGAATAAAATAAATATACAACAAACGTGATTTTTTATATAAATATTTTTATCGATTATCGAAATTGATATCGAGAGGCTTGAAACGTATAGATAATTGTATGTAGGGAACCCTTCCTGCGCAGGTCCGACACGCACTCAGCCTTTTTTTTATCTTATTAAAGCTATAAAAATATCCAGATGCACTCACGTTAACATTAATTGTTTTCTCGTGACATTGTTCATTGGCCGGTGCAATGACGACCTTAAATCCATTATCTCCAATTAATGTTGCTCGTTCAGCTATCGGATCGACTTCTATTTTTCCGCTTAATTCTGATAGAAAAGTAAGTTTCTTTATATAAATCATATGTATTTTTGTTTCTTTATTTAATTTAGTTTTGTATTCAGGAAATTTATACCGTGGGAGAGCCACGCTTCGGCATGAATGGGCCGGCTCCACCGGAGTGATACCATGACCTCACAGACAACCGGTGTAAAATAGTGCTTGCACTGTGTTTAACCGAATGAATGAGGATACCGGAGGCCCATAACCCAAATCCCCTCCCCTATCTCCCCTCCCTATCCCCCAAAGGCCGGCAACACACTTGTGACGCTTCTGGTGTTTGCAGGTGCCCATCCAAAAAAAAAAAGGTGATACACTGACGTATTCATTTAGAAAGAAATCTGCATTTGTGAATCGATTTCAAAATGACTCATGAAATGACTCATAGATGGAAGGTAAAGCTATTTACTTATATACACGTTAATAATTATTGATAAACCAGAGGTAAATATCCAGCAGTGGACTATTAAAGGCTGTTGATGAAGCCTATTTGGTATAAAGTCAAAAACATATAAAGACTATTTTAAAATTTAAAAAGCAGTTAAAATCCATAATGAGACTTTACCATTATACCTTAGGTATTTAAAAGGCAGTTAATTTAAGTTTTAGATATTTTGATGTATGACCTGCCAAAATGATTCTACCCTGTCTGATGAAAAGCATGAGCCAATGAGAATCCAAGTGTGATGATCACCATACTCATTGCAAATGCAGACAATGCAACAATGCAACAATGCAACATGGTGACCCATTATGGCAGCGGCGCCATTATGGCGGTTAGCTAGTGATGCTTCTGCATCATTGGGCCTCCTAGATATCATCATAAATACTTACTCAAGTGGACATTTGGCCACAATTTGATCCGAGGAGCAGATACACAGAACATGGTTGTGAAAGTTGTAGTATCGCGTGGTAGACTGATTTGGTTGCTTATTCTAATCGAAGCACGCACTGCTACTGTTGGGATGCACCGGTACAGATATGAGGCACCGCTATCATATGCACCTATGGCGAGATCTGAAATCAGTATTATGGTTTGTTGTTAGTAAAACTAGATCAATTCTTATTATATACATCCATAAAGTAGGAAGAAATCCAGTTTTTGGGTTGAAAGGAATTTTTTACAGAGCTGGTGAGATTTCAATCGATTGTTATACAACAGGTGGCTATCATGAATTACCACATACCTACTAATAAGCTTACTACCTCGGTGGCGTACTGGTAGGATATGCGACTGCTGTGCTTGAGGTCCCAGGTTCGATTCCCGGGTCGGATCAAATGTTTGTATGATCTGCAAATATTAGTTCCGGTGTTCGAATGTTTTCTATGTATAACTAACTTTGCACGCGGCTTTGCTCACGCATGCTTTCACCCCCTGATTTATCCTCTTAGGGGTGGAATTTCAAAAAATCCTTTCTTAGTGCTCACTTACGTTATATAAAGAACCTACATGCAAAATTTCAGGATTCTAGGTTCAGCGGTTTGGGCTGTGCGTTGATCTCTGGGTATGTCAGTCAGTCACCTTCCTCTTTTATATATACACATATTTAGAAAAAAAGCACATATTTGTATTTATATCAGATGTCTAGTACCCATAACATAAGCTTTGCTTAGCATGGGACTAGATGGCGTTGTGTGTTAGATGTCTGAAATATTTATTTTATTGTCGATGACCTCATTGAAATTTTGTTTTTTTTTGTGTTTGACCATCTTCTTTTTACACGTTTTTAGAATATAGATTTTATGTAAACGTATATGATTTCAAAAATAAGGGGAGGTGACTGTATTTTTTAAAAAAAGAACATGTGCTTCATTTATGTATTGGCTCATTAGCATTCAACTTTAGTAGGACTTGAAATTTGCTCATTTACCCTTATTTTTAGCCGACTTGCAAAAGGATGAAGTTCTGAACTTGATTGGTTTTTTTTTCATGTGTCAGATTTAATGAATATTTTTTATTTCCTAGATTTCTACCTCTGAATAACGTACCATTACAGTGATTATTGTCAACATCTAATCCTTTGGATATAGACCAGCCAAAGCCTTTAGCATCTGCAGGTTGTATGCGTTGAACATTTTGATCCCTTAAACCTTTGGCATTTCCAGTGTAAATATAAACGGCTCCCACGCCATTATTTTCCCATGGTGCTCCAACAGCAATGTCTGATAAAAGGTAAAATGTTTATACTAAAAACAATCGTAAGTTGTTTTCTGAACTAATTAGTGATTTTTTTTATGTTGCCCCTGCCAAAATGACTCTACTTTGCCCGATGGAAAGTATAAGCAGATTCCAAGAGTGGTGGGCACCATACTGCGAATGCAGACAATGCAATAATGCAGCATGGTGACCCACACCATGAAGGCCTAAAGATGCTTCTGCATCATTGGGCCTACGGTCTCGCACTCATCAACGAAACACGATCACTGTCATTTTACGTTGATTTTCTGTGCAAGGGCATACTCATACATACACTCATTTTCGCACCACCCAACTGTAAACTGGCAGAAAATGCCTTTGGCATTAAGTCCGCTATTCTGCATTTTGTGCATAAAGTTAATAAATAAATTTATAAGTTATTGACTTAATCCTATCTCAATACCAACCCGTCTGGCCAGTGTTTTATAGTAAGCAAAATCCTCCTTTCTAAGGAGAGGCTTATGTCCAGCAGTGAACTGTAAGAGGCTGCTGATGACGACTTATTTTAAAACTTAAAACCTAACTATTATCGGCCTCCTTTGAAAAAATTGATGAAAAGATTCAAAGAAAAAAAATCAAACGGAGTGATGCCACGGCATCACAGAAAACCAGTGTGAAATAGCACATGCGCTGTGTTTCACCGAGTGAGTGAGGATGCCGGAGGCCCATGTCCCTTTCCGCATCCCCTAAAAGCCGGCAACGCACTTGTGATCCTCGGGTGTTACGGATGTCCATGGGCGGCGGTAATTGCTTACCATCAGGGGATACGTCTGCTCGTTTGCCCCTTATTCCACAAAAAAAGTTGTCAAGAAATAGAAATAAAGCTCAACGAAGTCGCAAACGTACCTCTAAATTCATCACCATTGATATCACCAAGATCAGCAATGGTCGTTCCAAATCTCGCTCCGTCTACTCCAGAGCCCGCCACGTATCCAGATTCCTCTAAAATGAACCCATCAGGATCCTGAAGATTAAATTTTAAGTATTTGAGAATTAAATATATTTCAAAAAGTGAAATGTTAATATTTTGATATTTAAACAATATAATGGGTAACCGATTTGTTGCCATTCCGAGGAAATGGATTAGTCTTGAGAATCCATACGAACAATAAAGAATTACAGAAAGCTATTCTCCAGTACTTAGGTTGCAGAAAATTGCATTAATTATTACAAATTTTAACCGTGGGAGAGCCACGCTTCGGCTTGAATGGGCCGGCTCGACCGGAGTGATACCACGGCCTCACAGAAAACCGGTGTGAAATAGCGCTTGGGCTGTGTTTCACCGATTGAGTTAGGATAACGGTGATGGCGTATTGTGACGCCTCTGATGTTGAGCTTGTCCATGGGCGGTGACAGGTGATACGTTTGCTCGTATATTCCTGTACCATAAAAAAATAATATCATTATTTTACCTCTTTTGCTATATAAATAAATACAGCTCCTTGGTCATAAGGTAGACCACCATCTTTCTGCACAAAAGTGGGAGCTCCCACTAACAAATCATCAAGGCCGTCATTATTAATGTCTGTGCAGCAAAGACTTGCACCAAAGTATGATCCAACTTGAGGACCCGGGAGCTTCAACTTGATGTTAAGTGGGTTCAGTTCTGAAGTAGGAGGTTCTATTAATAAGACCTGTAAAGTTGTTTGAATTTTGATTTAGTATTAAATTTTTTGTCGTGGTACGTAGCTTTAGGCCTCTCCTGAGAGGAGACAAGAGCCCAGCAGTGGGACGTTATGGGTTGTTGATGAATATCTCTCAATAATAAAACAGAACTTCATGGGTAAGATTGCCGATAAACATAGTTATTAACTATATTACTAACGTCATAACGTAAAACAGAAAAAAATACTTTCTGACCTAAAAACTGCACTGCATTGATTAAAATAAGCGCCTTACAATCATAATTCTATCGTTAATAGACTCTCTGGAGGGTTTATAACACATTTATATTCTAGATCTAACAATTTATTGGTAAATATTTATTTAATTACCTTTCCTCGACCCAATTCTGCCCGTGGAGCACCTCCAATATAAAGGACTGTTCCATTTGTCTGGAAAATTCCAGAGTCGACGCTATATCCTGGTAAATAAAATGATTTGTATAAATTACAGGTCTAAGACAATCTAATCAATTTTAAATCAGTATATTTTACATTCTTACCAAAATACTCATCTGGTTCCAAGTCCATGGTATAATATGGATTTGCTATGGGTTGTAAGTCTGACCGTGTTGAGGTGTCATTTGGATTGAATACATAAGTAACAATTCCTCCTAAAATATTATTAACAATCGTTAGTTTAAAGTTACAAATATTCTTAAGTTTGTAAAGTTTCATCAACCAAAGACTTTTTTTCATTTTAGACTTTCCGATCGTATTTTAAAATATTTTTATTAATAATGATCTTAATGTTGAATGATTTTAAATTTTTATTGTAAAAATTATATTGTAAAACATTTTTCTTTTTGTATTTTTATGGAATTTAACAAAGCCTGTCGTGCTAGAGTTTTCCATCAAATTGAATCTAGATATCAGATGTTACAAATCAAAAGCGGCTACTGATGCTAATTCTGTTGTACTAAAACTCTCTAAACTAAACTAAAAATCACAAAAGAGTAGGTTTGGAACTATCAAACGACGTTTTGAATATCTAATTTATGAATAAAATAAAATAATCCTAGAAAGTTTTTAGTTTGCTGACTCAACAACAGAATTAGCACGATTGTAAGGCTCATTGGTTGTTTTTTTTATATTAACCTGCAAACGCCAAGAGTCCTGGAGCTCCAAGTATCACCGTATTCATCTTGGTAACTGCAACTGAAAATCCAACTTCTCCAAAATTATAATAATATATAGTTAAATTTTCCACGCCATAACTAGGCCTATTTCCATCTAATTGAAAAGTAGGATATTTTTTCTTGACTCTATCTGTAAATGCAGAAAAATTTTGTTAGCCAGAATTAATAAAAAATCTTAAATGGATGTTTTAATGGTAATTGGTAATAAGGTAGCAAATGATTCGCCTGATGGTAAATGGTCTATAGGTAATTGCATTTAAGAGACAAGTGCGTTACTGACCTTTGAGAAATCACCGTTTTTTCATTTCAAAATTGTTAAATGTCGGAATTCAATCTACTTTAACAAGCTCGTAATAATAATGGTTTCAAAGCAAGGCTCTTCAAAGGCATTTTTTTTAATGAACACCGGATCCTATAGGATCCGGTGTATCATTCCGGTGTATGATGTATGAATTGAAGTAAAGTAAAGTAATGATTTCTAATGATGCTTTGTGAAGCTACAAACCGAACCGTAATTGCTATAATGCGTAATAGCAATAGTGTTAAAAGAATTATCTTAGCGACATTTATATTAATTTTCAAACAAGTTGTAACTGTAGATTCTATATGACAGTAAATGTTAAATAGCATCACCTGATCCCAATGGATTCCAAATACTGTTTCTCCTCGGAGTTAAAAAGTAACAAGCGCCATGTAAAGAACCATCCTTCGTTAGCTGAGTTGAATTTTGTCTTGGTGCTGCTACCTGAAAATATTACAATAGATAAAGGATGTAGAAGATACGGCGAAATTATCGTCTTCTAAATATTGTTTTTTTTTTTTTTTTTTTTTTTTTATGTTTGGCCCAGCCAAAATGACTTTACTCTGCCTGATGGAAAGCATAAGCAGAATCCAATAGTGGTGGTCACCATACTGCGAATGCACACATGGGTGTGACCCACACCATGGCGGGCTAGTGATGCTTCTGCATCATTGGACCTCCGGTGCATGATTACGGGTTTAAAATATTGTGAAATACCAAGAACGTAATTATGTTTTTTAATATTATTATTAGTTTAGGCATCGCATTTCAACATTTTTAAAGTATTTTTAAAACCAATAATAAAAACATAATGTTGTGGCTATGCAAAGTTAATAATCTTTCGACAAGGAAAATCTATGTGTGGATTGAAAAAGAATCATAGGGCAACGCAGGGCTGTAGTCATTGAAAGCAAACTTATACCATGAATTACTTTTGACCTTACCAATAATCTATGGTTAGTTAGAATCACAACAGATGCTCCAAACCAACTGCCGCTGTTCAAAGATCCGCTCATATACCATTTACTTTTGACTCCACCGTGTGAATCCAATTTGCGACAAACATTTTGTCTGTCGTCCAGGTTCCGTAATGAACAAAGGTAGACAGCTCCAGTTGATGATCTCCAACGTTTTCTGTTCAATCTTTGTATGGTCTCTGCTTTAGGTGCTCCGATAAGAAGTCTGTTAAAGAGATCTTTAAATTTAGATGCTACATAACTCATTGAAGCCGAGGATCTAACCAAGTGGCGTGCATTTAGAGAGGTCTTTATCCAGCAGCATGCTGCAAAAGGCTGATGAGGATAGCTCATGGGCTTCAATGCCTCGTTATTCTCAACAACTGCCTCAGTGGCCCAAGTGGTAGCGTACAAAGGTTTTTTTCGGAGTTTGTGTGTTTTTCATGTATAATATGTAGGTATTTACAAAATACAATACATGTATTTATATCAGTTGTCTAGTACCCTTATTTTTATTAAAACACAATATGAAATTTACATTTAAAAAATTTATAACACGCGTTGTGTGTTAGATGTCCGAAATATTTATTATTATTATTATCTTAAGTCATGTTTCATGTTTTCTAAGAAAAGAGAAATTGGAAAATTTCAGTTTGATTAATGGTTTAGTCTACTTTATTTTTTAAATTTATTTCATTGTTACTTACATACTGTACAGATCTTAATGTCTAAAAAGGCTCACTTCACCTTATTCCAAAAATCTGTTATTTTAATTAAAAGGCAATTTATAAATGTTTAATTTGCTATTTCCTTTGTTTCCATCAAAGTTCTTACTTTGTGTATGCTTTTATACAGCACAAATTTCCATGTAGGTACTTTTTATAAACTATAATAGAATTATATATATATCTACCTACTATTAGATAAGAAGTGTAGGTAATACTAATCCAGATGCGTATAAATGTGATTTAATAGAAAACATCCTGTGTGCATTGATGAGTGTATATTTCCATAGATGATTAGAATTTTCGACGTAGGCGACTTCTGTACTGAAGTATCGGGTCCAATTCCGTTAATTACCAAACGTTAGTATGATCTGCAAATATGTGTTCTGTGTGTAGTATGTATGTACGGTATTTACAAAGAAGTATTGTATGTATTTAAGTATTCTACCAGTCAATAAAGCTTTTATAGTACAAGATCTGCTTAGATTTAAACTAGATGGCGTTACGTGTACTTAAAGCAACAAAAAGATGGGCCCTAATGAAGGTAAAGTCCCGATTAATATACAAAATAGCAAGGCAACGACCCCAAACATACTCATAGCAAAAAAAGTATTGTAATAAGAAATATCTCCTATTGCGTGATTACCTTGATTTACGGTAATTCCCCATAGATAATACGGTCCATAGTATTATCTATGGGGAATTACCGTAAATCGTTAGTTTATTCTTCAAGTTGGACAAAGAACTATATTATTATTGCAATGATTATTGATTGCCTATCTCGTTGTTCTAGTGGTTAGCGTACGCGACTGCTATGCATGAGGTCTCGGGTACGATTCCCGTATCGTACCAAATGTTTTTATGATCTGCTGAAGCTCAAGTGGTTTGCAATTTTCTCTCGGCGGAATACTCATATCCTTATCTTCCTTTATAACATCTCGTTTAATCCTAAAGCCCCTACCTACCTCTACCTCAAAGAACGATTCAAGTTCCTCAATGACACACATGACAAATGTCTAAGGTCATCTGAAGATTTGGGACTGGAGATGCCTCTGCATTCTACAAAATGCTATGACCAATCCTTTACGGTTGAAGCTGTACGCTTATGGAATGCATTGTCAGTAAACATTAGGAAAGCGTCAACAGTACCTACATAGTTTTAAGAAAATGGTTCAGGAATTTTACATGACATAACCGAGTCAATCACGAATATGTATATTTAATGTAATTATAATATAATTGATTAGTTAAAGTTATTGCCATGTATGTATATTGATGTATATGTGTATAAATGGGTGTATGTATATATAAATATGTGTGTTTCTAGTTATATTCATGAGAAAATTATAATTCTTCAAAACTACCGCACCGTCAACTACTGCCTCTCCGATACATTTTTATCCATCCTAAGGTTGCCTGGAAGAGATTGCTTTTGGTAATGAGGTCACACGTTGTACATTACACTTATACATTCGTCGTTTTCTGTACTCTATTTTAAATCTGTGTGACGGTGTACAAATAAAGAGTTTTCTATATTTCTATTATTTGATTGGAAGCGCGACGTCCACTTCGAGAATTTGATTAAAATAAAATATTAATGACGGGCTTTCAGACTAACCTGTGTACGAAGTGTCGACCCCTATTTCACCTCTTAAGGATAGAATATCCAGAAAAGCAGCGTAACTTGTCACACGTCAATACTCATTTTTTACAGTAGCCCAAAAATAAAGTTTCACATACATACAATCTTTCAACTCTTACTTCACCCTCTTTGGGGTAGAATATCCAGAAACACTTAAATACGTATAAATATAAAGTTTCAGGTTTCTAACTTAAAAATGACGGACTTTCGTACAAATTTTCAACTCCTATTTAAAGCGTGTTAAAAATATGACACTCAAGCAGTTCCATTTAATTCGTGTATTTGTTTGCCAAAATTTATCAAACAAAAAGTCGCAAATTATTTGCGGCAGCAGGGTCTCTGCGAAGACTACGCAACTTCCTTCCCATCAACACTAAAATTGTGCTCGCGCAATCTCTTCTTCTTCCTATCCTTGACTATAGCGATGTCAGCTATTTCGATCTCACCGAAGACCAACTAAATAAACTTGAGCGACTTCAAAACCTCTGCATCAGATTCATATTTGGGTTACGCAAGTATGATCATATCTCAGAGTATCGTTCTAAACTCAAGTGGCTACCAATACGCTTTCGCCGGAATCTCCATATACTTTCTCTTCTATACAGTGTTCTGTTTCATCCTCACACACCCTCTTACCTCAAAGAATGTTTTCAATTCTTACACAATACACATTGCAGAGACCTAAGGTCATCAGAGAATTTAAAATTAAAAATGCCACAGCACTCCACTCAGTTTGCAGACAAGTCTTTTACTGTGCAAGCAGTAAGACTATGGAACAGCTTGCCAGAGACAATTCGAAAAGCTAAAACCTTGTCTGTTTTTAAGAACCTGGTAAAGAAATACTATCTGTCATTATAAATAATTTCCGTTTATTATTCATAATATATATATATAAATATATTATGGTCTGATATGTATACTTATGTTTGTATGTGTGTAGGTATATGTATGATTTTTTCTATTTTATTTATTGTTTGAATATTCACTTGATGGTGTGTTACTAGTGTATAAACTGCCTTAAGATCATAAACACCCAATATCCATACTAAGGTTGTCTGGAAGAAATCGCCGTGAGCGATAAGACCGCCAATTGTGACATTTTCTACTTTGTAACTCATTCTTTGTTATGTATTTATTATGTGTGTACAATGAAGAAATAAATAAATAAATAAAAAGATACATTTAAAATTACATTTTCTCTAACAGCCTTATTCTTAAAGGTTATTTAACTGCAGCTCTTAGCTATTTTGAACTTTAAGGCTGCAATTATAAAGTTGAAACTAACACAGAACCGTGCATTGCTCAAACTCAAATAACATTGACATAGAAAATCGTCATTGGTATAATTAAACATACGTTAAATCATCGAAACGTAAAACCATCATCTTCTTAGCCTTTATTTTTCCCAAGATTTATTGAAGTCAGAAAGTTCAGCTGGTTTTACCTAAATATATGTTTTTCCACGGAGCGATTGGCGTCGGACCTCCGCAACCCTAAGGGTGAATTGAATTCGAGTTTTTAACTAGTTGTCAGTATATTTAAGGAGACCGACTTCCCAATAACGATTGTCATGGTGTTTATGGGAACCGTGACCGACGGCTTAACGTAGAAACACCGCCATCTTCCATATTCCAAGCTGCTATTAAGAATTTACTGTAAGAAAAACCTGACTGTAGTATCGACCCGGGAATTGAACCCGAGACTTCTTGTTTTGCCATCCCTTACGCTAACCGCTAGACCAACGAGACAGTCAAAACCCAAAATCAAAAACAGTAAAAACAAACATAAAAATACAAGTAAAAATACTAATACTTTACCCATCTTCACTCAATAAAATCGAATATCCGAAATACTCTTCTCTGTTATATCCAGAAGTAAACTTTATATTTGTATTCTCATGAAACACATAACTCGAAGACGAAAAGTTTATCACAAAATTCAATATTATGCAAAGAGCTGTGTTTAAATCCATTTTATTACATCAAACCTGAAATAGAAATTATTGTTTTAGGCGAATAATCTATACTATACATTTGAAAGAAACTCTGTGTGAATTTTACGCTTTCACGACTAAATGGCTGCACCTATTTCAATGAAATTCGGCATGGAGATACTTTGATTCTTGAAGAAGGACGTAGCCTACTCTTAACTGGTATAACCGACATACACAAGAGCAATAGACAAAATATAGTAATATTCTATTAAGTAATAATACCTTCAACAGTTTACAAAACTAGGTTTCACAAACTGAGAGAGGGATAGAGAGTATGATAAAATATCAGTGTGCGGAACAAAAAATCCATCTTATTTGATGATTTGATTTAATGATATACCAAGTAATTTCATCTCTTTCAGAACTAAAAGATTTGCAAAAAACCCGGAAGAAAAATGACAAAAATTTTAATTACTTTAAGTTTCTAGAGTTCTTTTATTAAGTTACTATGACTTCCATAAGTTCTTCTTTCAAATCAATCACACACAAAAGTTCTTTAATACAAGGCCTTACTATTTGAAGCACTGCTATCTTTTACTGACTAAAACTTAAAAAAATAAGAAGGAAAAGAAATATCTTACTAAATAACTCCAATTTTATGATTAAACTCACTATTTATACAAATTCTGTTGTTTAAATTTTTTTTAGAAGCATATAAAAGAAAAACCAAAGCACATCACTATTAAACTCTCAGTAACAAACAAAAATTTATAAAGATACGAACTAAACTATACGCTACGGATGCACTGAGGGAAATAACAAAACTAATGTGTATTATTTAATATTATTCTTATCTCCTATAATACAATTTATTAATAATAGCTTCTGCTTGTGACTAAACTCGATTAAAACTTATGACTAAAACTTGTACGCAAGTGGTTACGGTTCGAACTCAAAACCACGTTCGACGTTAACAAATTCTTTTCTGCTTGGCATGCGTGAAAGTCAGAGTAAAAATACTCTTACCGTACGAGGTTTTATGTAGAGTGGTGTGTTAAGATTGACTTAGTTCGTCTAAAAGTTATGATTAAAACTTCGCCTGACTGACTGACTCTCGAAGTTTGCCAACTTCTTTTTGCTTGGAATGTGTGAAAGCTGGAGTAAATAATTATACCGGATATTTCAGAAGAGTCGTAGGCATGTTTAGATTGTGTCGAATAAAACCAACAAGTATGCCATACTACGCCTAAAATACAAGGAATCTTAGAAAAGCTATTGACATATCCCTAATGTGATGACTGAAACTTCTTTACAATAAGGTGTTATAAACACCATCCGTACCGTACTCTAGTTTCAAAATATAACAACACTAGGCATTGATACCACAGCATCACAGAAAACCGGTATGAAATAGCACTTGCACTGTGTTTCACCGAGTGAATGAGGCTATCGGAGGTCCATACGTCAACCACTCCCTCTCCCCATTCCTTTCCCTATCCCCAAAAGGCCGGAAACGCACTTGTGACTCCTCAAGTTATTCAGGTATCCAAGGATAATCGGCGGTAAATTCCCCCCTATTCCATAAAAAAACTAAAATCTGCCTCCTTATTATTCTTTGATCCAGAACAGAAAAAATGTTTGGTATTTCAAAAACGAATTCTAGCGAGAAAGGTGATCGGTAATTGCTATCACGTTACGGCTGAAGAGAGAGTATAACAATAAGTATAGAAGTAAGCAATACTGGAGCAATTGGCTCATGGATCACCTACATTCTTTGGAAGTCCTTCTTCCTATGCTGGTCATAGAAGTGTCTTTAGAAAGGAGGTTTTGGTATGGCCTTCTATACCACATTGGCCAGACGGGTTGGTATATGGTTTCTATCAAGTTTTCTTTTTCTTTGTAGTGCTGCTGTTCTGATTAATTTGTTTCCTTATTCAGCTCTTACGATACTCACGAGATGATTCAACTGCATCGTATGCAGGCTATCATTACGACATGCTAGCATACATATAATAATGCAGTATCGTGCACTTGGTGAGGGGACTGGATGGTGGGTTATTCTGAATGTTGTTATGAGATAAGGTAATATTTTTTATATAGATATATAATTTGAATAATAATGTTGTTGTAACTGGAAGTTATAGATCGACACAGGCAGTAGATTTTGGTGTTTTCACCTAATTTACCTCGACAATACAGCACATGCTGTGGCGTCTGTTTGTGTCGATCTATGATTCTTAACTACAGCTTCAATTTAACGTTCATAAATGTCACTTAGTGTCTTAATTGAATAAATGATTTTGAATTTGAATTTTGTCTAAATTTTGGAAAAAGTAATAGTCAGTAGTTGCACGGTCTGGTGAGTATGGCGGATGAGGGAGAGCTTTCAACCCCAGCTCTTGCGGGGCACAAGCGAAAACGCGCGACCCCATACTGCGCAACAGACAGTCTCCAAGCTGCAAGAGCTGGGGTTAGAAGCTCTCCCTCATCCGCCATACTCTACTACATACAGAAATTTGTTGTTTTCATGGGAATTTCTGTAATCATGGTTTTATTTCCTTTTCGCATTATAACACACCCATCACACCTAAATGTAACACAAAATTAAAAGAGTTGCAGAATAGGTACACATACCTTGAGTCCCCCAGTCATAACATTGCAATGAAAACTGTAGTATCACCTATACAAAAGCCGTACCTAGAGATTAAAATAATCTAAATAATACGAGTGTATGACAAAATAAATCAAAAGTAACTAAAACAAAATAATGAAATCCAATGAAAAACTAATCTAATCTAATATTAGACTTCTATGCATGGAATGCACAGTTCTAATTCTAATAACTTTAACTACATCAAAGTTTATGTATAAAAAAATGTATTTATAATGAATGAATGTGCCCCTAAATTCAAAACAGTTTTTACTTTTTATTAAACATCTTACGTAATCGTTGTGACGTCGTGTTTTCTATATAAAATACTATCAACTGAAACCAGGCTTAGGTTTTATCAAATATATAATTTATATTTAATGTTCACTTGAAGATTAAAGTCTTTAAATTGCTAATTTAGCACAGTATTCATAGTCACAATATACAAGCCAAGTAGTTTATGATCTCGACTGCTAAACTAAAAGTAGTGGGTATTCTCGCCAAATAATTATGTGACGAGCACGACCGTTTATTTTGCCTTTTAGTAAATTCTCTACAGTAAATATGTGCGGCTCGAAGGACCATATATGTATATACGGGTCACATGGTTAATATAATGCTATAAAACTACAAATGATTTATGTTAATTAATACGCTTGCTGAAAGTGAACTGATTTATGATTATTACAAAATCGGCGCTGTGAACGCAAAAGTCTGAACGTGTCAAAATATATAATTAGCCCGTACTTACGTTAAGTATGTAACAGTAGCCTGATTACCACGGTAAAAAACTCTATCTAATCTCGAATCAGACGGCCGTATATAATGTGTGAGGTTATTTTCATTATTGTGCCCTTCGTGGACAGTTTATTTATTCAGAAGCACCTGTTACAAGGAAGCAGCTTATCACAGGTCTTTCTGCTGCATCGTAATCGACGTGTACCTGTTGCCGATGCAAATATTCATATCATTTATTAGTAGATTGTATAACTGGGACTTTGTTTTTGATTTTCATTCCGACATAAAATAAAAATATGTAAAAAAATCTTTTAATTTAAACGGTTTTATTGAAAATAATGTACCTACTAAAAGCTAAAAAATAATTCGGTAGGTCCAAGGTTCCAGTCATTATATCCCCTCTCCCTCATCATTATAAGGCATTGATCAAACAAAAAAAATAAAATCGTTAGACGTAACGTAAACTGAGTCGACTGGATGGAAACAATAACGTTTTTATTTTTTTGTCTGCTGTACCTAAATAAAACCATTTATAAACACTAACTTGTAAAGTTTCGCGTTCCATGATATGATAATTATTTTTAAGGGAATTAACGCCATCACTTATTTAAAGGTATAACATACCTCTGATTTGCCTGACGTTTCGACCAGGTTGCACTGGCCATGGTCTGCCTGTGATCATGAAATTTAATTTTATTTAAATTATTATAATAATAAATGTGTTCATTACTATGCGTAATAAATATATGTATTTACTTCGGAAATATCTATCTATGTAATATTTTATATAACGTACCTAAATATTTATAATAAAATATTTTATCTATTTATTTGTACGTGAATGTCCAAGAATAATATTACATATTGCTATTTTTACTAATACCGATAGCGGTCAAAATAATTTGTAATATTTGCAAATAAATCGGAAGCAATTATCCTGTTTGTGGTTAAATATATTATTTGTTATTACATTATTACGGATTAATGTTATTACATTATTACGGAGAACAAAGAAATACATATCTATACTAATATATAAAGCTGAAGAGTTTGTTTGTTTGTTTGTTTGTTTGTTTGTTTGTTTGTTTGTTTGTTTGTTTGAACAAGCTAATCTCAGGAACCACTGGTCCGATTTGAAAAATTCTTTCGGTGTTGGATAGTCCATTTATCGAGGAAGGCTATAGGGTATATATCATCACGCTACTACTAATAGGAGCTGAGCAACAATGAAGAATGTTTCAAAAACGGGGGAAATTTTCACGCTACGGGCAATAGGAGACGCAAACGAGGTTGCGTGGGTCGGCTAGTCATATTATAATTCTATTTTAGTGTTAAATATTACTACTATTTAAAAATATATTAGAATAGTTATCACTTATACTTTTTGGTCATATTTTTAGAAAACAGATAGTCCGGAATACCCGGTACAAATTTTATAATTGTACAATTACTATCGAGCAAATTTTTCGTAACTGGCTTCATTTTGATGAGGAGCCGACCTTTCTCTTACAAAATTTTTAGATTGTTATAGCCACAGAACAAAAGAATTCTCCTCTTCTGTGGTTATATGTGGTAGTAGCTAACAGGGGGAAAAAACTTTGGAACGTAGGACCACGATAACGTACTACGCAATTTGTAGGATAATGTGGCTGGTAAATTACATAAATAATACGGAAATTTAGTATAGTAATTACTTGTTAAACTTTGATCCTGGGATCAAGTCCTAAAAATGGTTAGTAGGTAGATAATAAATAAGTAACAACATAAGAGAACTCATTCACGGTAAATTTCATGCAGTATCTATTGTCATGTTAATTTAAAAGTTATATTTAGTGTGCGTTCCTGATAAATAGTCGAGTTACTAAGTAATTGGGTTGAGTCATAGTGAATCGGGGATTCCACGAAATTAAGTCATTACAAATCTATGCTGTCGGAAGTAGCAAACGATCACTATAGATCGTTATTATTCTATACTAGCGGAAACGCGAGTAACGCCGCGGGACAAAGTTAGACAAAAAAAAGTAGCCTTAGTTACTTCCTGGATCATCAGCTACCTGCCAGTAAAAGTTCCATCAAAATCGGTCCAGCCGTTCCAGAGATTACCCGGAACGAACAAACAGACAAAAATGTTTCTACCTACATTTTTGATATATGTACCGTGTATACATATATATGTATTTAGTAAAAAGTGGTTATTAACCGACTTCAAAAAAAGGAGGAGGTTTTTGAGTGAGGTGTGCTCGCGGATAACTTCGTCGTTTATGAACCGATTTTGATGATTCTTTTTTTAATGGAAAGAGATGCCCCATCGTCATGCCATAATGCGTCCCATAATCATGGCATCCAAGAGAAATCAAGTCCAAACTTGAAGTTCGTTTTATTTTCGTTAAAATTGTACTTTTTTTTTTTTTTTTTTTTTTTATTTAAATAGGGGGCAAACGAGCAGACGTATCACCTGATGGTAAGTGATTACCGCCGCCCATGGACACCCGCAACACCAGAGGCGTCACAGGTGCGTTGCCGGCCTTTTAAGAAGGAGTACGCTCGTTTCTTGAAGGTTTGAAGGTCGTATTGGTCCGGGAATACCGCAGGCGACAGTTCATTCCACAGTTTTGCTGTGCGAGGCAGAAAGTTTCTTGAAAAGCGCACCGTTGTGGACTGCCAACCATCTACATGATGGGGATGAAAGTTTTGTCGCGTAGGACGATGGCGGAAAAAGGCGGCAGGGATCAATCCGAACAATTCCTCGGAGCACTCCCCATAGTAGATGCGGTAGAAGATGTACAGCGAGGCAACATCTCTACGCAGCGCCAAAGAGTCTAGCTGAATTGAAAGTTCTTGGCAGTCGACGATTCGAGCCGCCCTCCGTTGAATGCGATCCAGAGGGAGGAGCTGGTACTGGGGTGCACCCGCCCAAAGATGAGGACAGTATTCCATATGAGGCCGAACCTGCGCTTTATAAAGCATGAGGCGGTGAGCCGGTGTGAAATACTGTCTCGATCTGTTGAGCACGCCAAGCTTCTTTGAGGCCAATTTGGCCTTATCCTCCAAATGGTCACAGAACTGGACTCCACTCGAAATGTCGACTCCAAGTATCTCAATGTTGGCTGAGGCAGATAGGGGAGTGTCTTCAAAGCGAGGACATACGACCCACGGCAGTTTTTTAGCGGTGAACGCGCAAATTTGTGTCTTTGTGGGGTTAAAGTGGACTAAATTGAGTCTACCCCAATTTGAGATCTTTTCCAAGGAGGTCTCAACTTCAGACACAAGTTTGTTTCGACTCTCAATGACGTTTTCCCGAGAAATATTAGCGCGGCCGGTGTAGAGAGCATCGCCCGTGCTGTCATCCGCATAACAATGAATGCCACTAATTTGCAGCATGTCATTGATATGGAGGAGGAACAAAGTAGGCGATAGCACACAGCCTTGCGGGACACCAGCATTCACAGATATGGAGTCAGAGCATTCACCGTCGACTACGACCTTTATGCATCTATCTGCTAGAAAGCTAGTGACCCATTCGCATAATTTCTCGGGAAGCCCATAGGAAGGGAGCTTCGAAAGAAGCGCTTTGTGCCAAACTCGATCGAAGGCCTTCGCGATATCCAAACTAGCTGCCAAGGCTTCCCGCTTAGTCTCAATCGCCTGTGCCCAGCGATGTGTCAGGTATACTAGAAGATCACCAGCTGATCGACCCTTACGGAAACCGTACTGCTGGTCACTGAGCAGATGGTGATCCTCTAGGTACCGCAGGAGTTGATGGTTAATAATGGACTCCATTATTTTCGAGAAGAGGGAAGTTATGGCTATCGGCCTGTAGTTGGATGGATTTGAGCGGTCGCCTTTTTTAGGGATCGGGTGGACCAATGCTGCCTTCCATGATGTCGGGACTACACCAGAAGAGTAGGAGAGCCGAAAAAGACGCGTTAAGACCGGTGCCAACTCTGGAGCGCACATCTTCAATACAATAGGAGGGATTCCATCCGGGCCACTCGACTTATGGATATCAAGGGATAAAAGTGCTAAGCGTACTGAGCGTTGGTGGAACTGGATATCCAGCATACGGCTCTCGCACCGCGGTATGGTAGGTGGCTCCTGTTCCCCATCATCCAAGGTCGAGTTCGACGCAAAGTGTTTTGCCAGAAGATCGGCTTTCTCCTTTGCGTCATAGGTCAACGGGTTATCTCCTATGTGCAGAGGTGGAAAGGATGGCTTACAGAAGTTCCCTTCAATAGCCTTGGCAAGAGACCAGAATGCCCGTGTTCCCGAAGGAAGACGCTCAAGCCTCTCGCCAATCCTAGAGATGTGCTCAGACATCGCCCTTGCAATGTCTCTTTTGAAGGACCTGGAGGCAAAGTTGTACTTCTTTTTCAGAGCGCTGGTATTTTGATCCCGTACCGCCACCGCGCCAGCCCAGGCTTGGTAAGCCTCCTGCTTCATGCGAGAAGCTTTTCTGGAAGATGGACCAAACCAGGGCCGACACTTGCCACCAATGGGGACCACAGAGGATGGAATGTAAAGGTCCATACCCTGCAGCACAACATCAGCAACAGAATCAGCGGCGGTGTTGGGATTATCCGGCGAGAAGCACAACTGTCTCCAAGGGTAGGACGCAAAGAAGGACCGCATTCCATACCAATCTGCTAACCTGTAGTGCCACACACGACGATTGCGTGCAAATCGCGCTCGCGGTGAGCGTGTGATAGGCACTGTACTCCGAACAAGGCAATGGTCTGAGGAGCCAAGTGGGGCGTTAACGAATACGCGGTTACCGTCCGGATGAGAAGTCAGCAGAAGGTCCAACAGTGAAGGATTCTGACCCTCCACATCTGGGACTCGCGTGGGCGTGGTAACCAGTTGTGTCAGGCCATATGCCAGGGCGAAGTCATGAACAGATCTCCCCGCATGATCAGTTTTACTGGAACTGAGCCAGTCGACGTGGTGGGCATTAAAATCGCCAAGTACGACGATCACTGCGGAGGGGATCTGCTGCTGCACGAAGTCTGTAGCCATCTGGATGTGCTCAATGAGTCGTTCAGTTTCGGCATCACCGCTATGGGACCTATAGAGGCACGCATAGACGCGAGGGTGGTCGTCGCTGTCTACACGAAGCCATAAGATGGAGAGGTCCCTACCTTCAAGGTTGCTGAGGCGACGAGAGCTGATATCGTCTCTGACGTACACACACACTCCGGCCTTAGTTATGAAGGAGTGTTCAAGTCCGTACCCAGGGTATGTGAGGTAGGATGTGTCCGCTGGAGACGATATCTGCGTCTCTGTCAAAAAGAGCAAGGCTGGCTTTGCTGTCTCGAGGTGGTGATGGACAGCATCCAGATTACTATGCAATCCCCTGATGTTGCAAAAGTCCACGACCAGCGTGGTAGGGGGTGCCATGATCTTACTGCTCTTACCCCGAGCATAATTGAGCGTAGTTTTGCCCCCCCCAGAATACGAGGGGCAGCCTGGGCATCCCCGCTCAGGCGTGTTGTGTTCTGAGTGCGGACGCCCAGAGAGGGATTCTCCAACGCTAGCGCAGTTGGTACCTTCCTGGGGTAGCATGTGTTTCAACTGCGCCATCATAGGGGGGATTGGGGGGTGGGCCTCCGGTAACCTCACTCACTCGGTGAAACACAGCGAAAGCGCTATTTCACACCGGTTTTCTGTGAGGCCGTGGTATCACTCCGGTCGAGCCGGCCCATTCATGCCGAAGCGTGGCTCTCCCACGTAAACGTACTTGTTTTAATATTACAAACAGACACTTCAATTTTATTTATTTGTATAGATTGTTCCTGTGTTCGAATATTAAACAGATACACCACTTATGCACAGCGTTATTCAGCGAAAGCAAAAAAATTTCATCAACAGCTAACAACCTGAAAATCACTGAAATCCGAAAGCGATTACACGAACGACATACAGTCGCGAGGAATGTACTTCTTAACTAACATGTTGGCAAATGTGCTTTGACTAAATACGTTAACAGTAATAAATATTTCTAACATCTAACACACAACGCCATCTAGTCCCAAGCTAAGCAGAGCTTGTGTTATGGGTACTAAACAACTGATATAAACACATATATACTTTTTTTTTTTGTAAATCCATACATATATTATTATACACAGAAAACATCCAAACTCCGATACAAATATTTGCAGATCATACAAACATTTGGTCCGACCCGGGAATCGAACCCGAGACCTCAAGCACCGCAGTTGCCTACGCTACCACTACGCCAACGAGGCAGTTATTAAATAAAAATATGTAAGTAAAATAAAATTAAGAAATTTTAATTTATTTACATATAAATGACATGCATGTGTAAAACCATAGCTGCTTAGGTAACGCTAGTGGGTAATTTATAGTGCTAATTTCAAATTTATGGTAGTTAAGGCCATTGAGGAATAATATTAGTTCAATGGTATTAGCATAACATGGGTATAGATATTTCAGCGATTCGACTGCCTCGTTGGTCTAGTTTGATGTGTGCGACTGCTGATCATGAGGTCTCGGGTTCGATTCCCGGGTCCAACCAAATGTTTGTATGATCTACAAATATTTGTTTCGGAGTTTGGGTGTTTTCTATGTATAATATGTACGTATTTACAAAAAAAAAGTTTATATATTTATATCAGTTGTCTAGTACCCATAACACAAGCTCTGCTTAGCTTGGGACTAGATGGCGTTGTGTGTTAGATGTCCGAAATATTTATTTATTTAAATATTATTTATATATGGAGTGTCTGTTTCTAATATTAAAATAACCGCTTTTTACTAAATGCATATGTTTGTATACACGGTACATATATCAAAAATGTATTTAAATTTTTTTCGTCTGACTGTCTGTCTGTTTGTTCCGGGTAACCTCTGGCATGGCTGGACCGATTTTAACGGGACTTCACTGGGACGGATGATCCAGGGAGTAACTTAGGCTACTTTTTTTAGACTTACTTTGTCCTGCGGCGTTATTCGCGGTAGAACAATAACCGCGGGTAACACTGCGGGGTTCAGTTAGTAAACTAATATATTTCTCACTGACACTGACAAGTATTACAATATTAGAAGAATTATCTATCTTATAATTATGTATTCACAACAACTTTAGCCTTTCGTTGGGTCGGATAAGACGTGAACCCTTCCATAACAGGTTTTTTACCGACTACGTAAGCTACAAAGCCGAAACAAAACTAATCAATTGATTTTATTTTATAAGTTTTTTTATAGATTTGGATAACATAGGCTCTATAATTTTATCATAAGTTTTACGTAGTTATGTTATAGTTTTTGAAATTGTCCTTGAAACGCTTAGAAGAAAGTTCGCCCATTAGCAACGTTGTGGTCTATTTAATCAAATTCCTGGCTGAAGTAACTGCTTATTATATCAACCTTAGTCCCTAAACCTTCGTTTAGTTCTATCAATGAATTTCGTCAGTGGTTCTATTAATAACTCACTGGATGAATTAAAGAATATAACCAAGAAATTGACACTATAACACAGTTTCAAATTCTTTCCATGCTTTAGTTCTGAGGCTTTCAATTCTATACGTCTGTGTTTCCCAGCTTTGTTCGCTCTGCAAATGCATTTGACGGTGTCTGAGTTGCATCCCGTAATTTCCAGGGTTTTCAAAGATGAACGCTAAAGGAATTCTAGAGATTTAGTTTGGTGAGGTTATTTGTTTTCGTTGTACGAGGACCCTATAGATTTAAATAGAGTTTCATTTGTAATCAACTTAGATACCTATAAACGATATAATACTTCTAAAAACTTCACGCAAAAACTACTGGACGGATTTGGATGAAACTTTACAGTAATATAGCTTATACATCAGAATAACATATGGCTACTACTTGCCAAGATAATAGACATATAGGCGGGCGGAGCCGAGGGCAACAACTAGTATCTAATACTTTAGAACGAGCAATTTTTGTATCACACTTCACACTTTCACACTTATATATAAAGGCGAAAGTTTGTGAGTGTGTATGTTTTTTACTTCTTTACGCAAAAACTACTGGACGGATTTGAATGCAGTAATAGGGCACTGCGTATTCTTGATCCGTCACCACGTAATCAGTATTGTCTTCATTATACTAATAGTAAATCAGTAAACAAAAGACCTCAGTAACTGTCAAATCGGCTCACCAGTCGAAAGTTCTGAGGTAACAAACATAAAATTACAGTCGAATTGAGACCCTCCACCCCCTTTTTTTAAGTCGGCTAATAAATACATACCGATTTTATCCGAACTTGTTTACTTTATTCGAATAATTGATAGGTATTTTATAGGTATTTAGATTCTTAACACTTCACACTTAAGACTTAGATTTAAAAAACACTATGCATGCGATACGTGCAATGGAATTAATTTATTTCTCGTTTTTGTCACAAAGATGTCTGACACTAGAAATTTCAAACGATACTGTTGATATTAAGAGAAAAACAATAGCAAATTGTTATTTGTACTGAATCGAATCGTGTCATGAGTGTATTAGTGATGTTCCGAATATCCGAATCCGTATGCGTATCCGCTTCTACACAGTGGATAGCTGAGTTTTAAAAGGTTTTAACTTTATTTTGATTATATTAATAGACATATATATTATTCCTATAATCCCCTAATATTATGGTGTGTTACAAGTTACAATGTATTTTTTATACCTAATTCGTTTTCGGATATAATTTTTTGACGATTCGTCACATCACTACTTTAGTTTAGTTAATTACTTTGGTTTAGTTTAGTTACTTTAGCACTCCAGTGCTATCTCTCTTCTCACCTGTCAAGGAATCATTCTAGCTAGCACCGCCTGTCATTGTACCTACCTACTTTCATTAAATTGCTCCGTCATACATTATATACAAATTATAATTTTATAGATTTTTTTTTTATTTTTATTGGTGACGTAATTACGCACCTTTCGTTTCGCCTGCCAGGTACTTGTGCTCATCGGAATCGCCTGTCATTTTATTTTTGAACTTCTCAATGAATGAACTAAATCCAAAAAAAAATTCAGGCTTACAGGAACAAGTTTTTTTTATAATTATTTACACTTTCAAAAATATATAAGTTGATGATGTGCATGGCTGAGGCCTGCCAGGCGATGGTTACCGTACTTAGCATGCTATGACTCATCACTACTAGAATTTCTAGTCGTACAGACACACCATTACTGGGAAGGTTCAGTAGCTCTCTTACTATTAGGACAACATGTAGTTCACAAATTGTTGTTCTGAATCGTTATATCCTTATATCCATTTCATGTAGGTATATATATATAAAGCTGAAGAGTTTGTTTGTTTGTTTGTTTGTTTGTTTGTTTGTTTGAACACGCTAATCTCAGGAACCGCTGGTCCGATTTGAAAAATTCTTTCGGTGTTGGATAGTCCATTTATCAAGGAAGGCTATAGGGTATATATCATCACGCTTCTACTTATAGGAGCAGAGCAACAATGAAAAATGTTTCAAAAAACGGGGGAAATTTTCACGCTACGGGCAATATAAGACGCAAACGACGTTGCGTGGGTCGGCTAGTGTAGGTATATGAGTCACTTGCGATACAGAATATATTCCTAGAGCTTGGATTCCTCGATATGAAATGGCATTAAATAAATACACAACACGATAAAAAATTAGGCACAGAAAAAAGTAAAAAGCCGTATATTTTAAATTCAAATAGACACTTTAATTTTATCATTTATGTAGATTCAAATTTGATTATTTTTTACGAAAAGTAGTAATAGCGCCATCTAAGTATGACAGCATGAAATAAATTCTAAAATAGGAATAAGGTGCCAAATATCACTAACTGAATGCAAACTAAGCACATAGTACTACATGATTTTAACAGATGGCGTTTTCTTCAACATAAGCTAATTACAATTTTTAAAATGGCATGTTTTAAATTTCAGAAAGCTACCAACTAAGGTTAAAAATATCAAAATACATTTATGAAGAAAACAAATCAATTATCTTATTATATATGAACACAAAAACCTGAACATTTACGCTAAATCCTTACGAAAGTTCTTCGATACTAAAAATATTTCAAGATAATGTAATATCATACAATTTTACAATTTATTACCTTCATAATCATTCAGCTGTTCAACAGTTTAAATTTAACATATAGCATCCTAATTAAAGTCCAATAAAGACGCGGCAGTCGATTAAAATAACCTATATGCAAATGCAATACCAGTTGCCAAGAAGTTTTAACGCATCAGTGTCTACCTACATTACTATGAATCCGCGCACAAAATTGGCATAGTGATGTACCCGCATATATAAAATCCATATTGTGATTTAAAAAAAAAACTAGGAAGTCATGTGAATGTCTAACTGGTGTTCCCTTTGCCTGTTTATTTTTTTTTCTGGTGGGAGAGGCGTGCATTTTACATTCTTAATTTAAAGTTTCAATGTTTGTTCTATTCTATTGTGATTGATAATAAATAATGTGAGTAAATGTGAAAAAGTGTATTTTCTTGTGATTTAAATTAGGCGAGGTTATGAAAATTAAAGGTAAGTAAGTGTTTTACATTTGTAGTTTGATCTTTTTTATCAGTAGGTATACTTATACTATATACTATACTTTAAACTACATAATTTAACTAAGTTACGGAGAAAAACAAATAAGTTGAGACCGTTATTGAAAATATGATAAATTAATGATTAAATATTAGTGTCTGATTGCTTTGACGAATACCTGATGATATAGATTAATAACTTCTGATAATACCACAACATTCTATTAAATTAAAACAGAATTTTATTCAATGTGTAATTTTAGCGCCAAAATGCCATGACTGTTGATATATTAAAATGTAAATTAAAAAAACACAACTACAATTTCAATTTACAGGTCGCTTTGAATACCTAACTAGTCATACACAGAAATAATTTTGTTTGTAGGTACAAATGACAAATATAGTCGCTCGAGGATTGCTATAGTCTGTTTTTTTTTTAACAAACGAGTACTTAGTATGTCTCTCGCACATTTCCGATATTGACTGTTGACAGAGAGAGATGGGTCATTGATGGTGGCGAGGCCAACGCTTATGTTCTTCTTTTGAAATTGTTGAGGCCCGTTCATATTGAAAACGTCTAAAATTTACTGTAGAAAATTAAATTAATATTTTATGATTTTTGCATACTTAGTCTATTCGTAACAATTTTTTCTGTTCGCGTTGTATGATATTTTCATAAATAAATAACAATAAAACCAAATTGTAATAGTTCATATGTATTATGCAGTATGCACTTTGTAACATATAAATCAAATAATAATTATACAATTTTGGTAATCTTAAAAAATATCGTCCTCACTTCCTTTTGATGAACTTTCTGCAGATACGTCAATAATAAACTACTCGACTTAATTGTCGATACCGTCACCATTCAATAATGTCTTGTTTGCCTGATGAAGTTGTAGGTTATTTGTCAAATTTTCGAGAATGTACGTTACGATGTATTGCTATTGTCTTGGCAATTTCATTAAGTGAACAGACTTTTGAAATGATTTTAACAAATTGTATATTCTTTGTTTTTCTGTAGATTGCAAAAGGGCGCTTAGTACGCTTAACTACACGAGACGTGTCCGCCATGACTCACGTATAAACAATACCCTCTGGGTTCACTGACTAAAACACGTGCGACGCGTAGGTAATCGATGGCCTAACTGAATGTACATGTAACTACAGCGTTTGTGTGAAACGGACTTTATGTTAATTACGTGAACCATTAGAAACGCAGTCAAAATATTCGGTATTCGTTTGTTAAAAATCAGACTATATTCCTGTTAAACCCGTAGGTGTTACTCCGTAAACCTTTCCGTTAAACAAAATATTATCTTAGATTTTAATTAATTTAATTATAACGTGAATTATAACGTAAAAGATCAAACGGCGTTACCCACGGTACGACAATAACCGCGGGTTCAGCTAGTATATTATATTTTGATTTTGCACTCAATACCTTATGCATCAAAGCCACAGTTTCGTGAGCATTCTCATTTGATAGATAAACCGATCGATTTCGTTTTATATTCTAGGGCTCTTTCATTTCTTTAATTTAAATTTAATTTAACGATAATGGCTATCATTATCATTATACGTAGCAGTGCATTGTCAGAGTTTGACTTGGGAATATCTATCTAATACCTTTAAACGAACTATTTTTGTATAGGTTCTGAATAATCTGAATCGGAAACTGTTCCAACGATTTTCGTGAAATTTAGTATTCAGAGGGTATCGGGGACGAATATGAAAATATATGCGCGGTAGGTGCGGTAACCGCGTAAGGCTCTGACCGACAATACCCTCTGAGGCTCTGAGGACGCTCGAAGCGCTGCTTTTTCTGGCCATCAGAGCTGCCACCCACACCGGTGCACCATACAGCGGCATCAACCGGACAACCCCTGTGTAGAGATGATAAATATATCCTATACTTACCCTAGTATCTCATCATTCATTGATTATGTAGTACT
Source organism: Spilosoma lubricipeda (assembly GCA_905220595.1). NCBI lineage: Eukaryota > Metazoa > Arthropoda > Insecta > Lepidoptera > Erebidae > Spilosoma > Spilosoma lubricipeda. The sequence goes on along the minus strand of HG992281.1, from coordinate 19,756,294 downwards.
TTTTGACTTTTGAAAAGAATGGCCTTGAGTTTCCTTGTTAGTATTGTTCTCATAAAGCCCTACGGACTTTGGAAACTGGAAGTTTTAAATTGACACAAGCGTGCAATAGATTTTGGTGATTACCTTGACAATTCGGTACATGCTGTGGCGTCTGTTTGTGGCGATCTATGATTTTTAACTGTTTCAGCTTCAATTTAACGAGTGGTAAAGAGTGTCTTAATTGAATAAACGAGTTTGTATTTGAATTTGTTGGGGGCTTGGTGACCCTGAACATAAGTATTTCTATCTTGGGCACCAGTCACTTGCTCTAATATACTTGTCTTACACCTTGTCCAACAGAAGTGATTCGTAATAAATAATCTGGTTTTCATAAAGTTTAGGATACAGGTGTTTTCGGAGGCTATAAATTGATGTTCCTAGGTATCATTTTTAAAAAAATTACAAACGACCGAGCAAAGGTCGACGTCAAAAATCCAGGTTCTTTTAGATAAAATATCTACACTGTAACTGCACATATTTTTGACGAAAAAATAAAGAAGAAAAATACTATTTTATTGTTATTATGCTATGCTTACTATTAGACATGACCTTCTCCACAATTGTACTCTTCAATAAAGTTTTTCAAGTTCAAAATGTTAGGTACTTAAAGTCAGCTAAGTCTGCTGTCCTTAATTTGTTTTGTTCACGGAAAGAGCTTCTGATAGCTGAAAAAAAGTATAATAAAGGTCATTAAAAATAAGTAAAACCTAAAACCCAACTACGACAAAAAACGACTCTGAAAAGCATGAAACAAGTTTGAAAAGCCGTAGTCACTCGTTGTTAAAGTGTTATGGTACATTTCTATGTAACGTGAGACTACGGTTTTTCAAATTTGTTTCATTCTTCTTCAGCGTCATTTTTGTCGAAGTTGGGTTTTAGTTGTTACTTATCTATATCTATCTATCTATATTATACTTATAATAAAACTGTAGAGAGGTCAATTCTGTACATTGAATATATATTAAAAATTATTATTGGGGGATGAATGGTTATCGATACTGATGCCAAAAATGTAATCAGTAAGTTTTTTGTCTGTCTGTCTGTCTGTCTGTCTGTCTGTCTGTCTGTATGTGCACGCATGGATCAAAAACTACAGAAGGGATTTTAACTAAACTTGGTACGATTATAGTCCATACTCCTGGGCAGGTTATAGGCTTTATAACATAACGCTAAAATGCATAGGAGCTGAGCAGTGACGATAAATTTGAAGCAAGTCGGATGAAAATTTTCGCTTTCGAGCTCTTATCCTCGCATACGTTGATCATACACCAAAAATATGTATTACAAAGATGATGGTCTTCAAAAGATCTACAAAAAAGTCCTCAATAGTATATTTCTATCTTTTATAAATTTGCCACAATAACGTGTTAAAGCGTTAGGCATTTCTTCAAGGTGTATTAAATACTAAATCCTAATTCTAACTAATATTATAAATGCGAAAGTAACTCTGTCTGTCTGTCTGTCTGTCTGTCTGCTACTCTTTCACGCCAAAACTACTGAACGGATTTGAATGAAATTTGGTATACAGATATTCTAGACCCCGAGATAAAACATAGGCTACTTTTTATCGCGAAAAAGGGGTTGTAAGGGGTTAAAAGGGGGGGGGGAAAGTTGTATGGAATTTCATAATTTTTAAAGATAAAACCATGAAACTTTATATTTAAGCACTTGATAAAAAATAATAAAACATTTGTTCTAGCGTTTTTGAAATTTCGACCTGTGAGGGGATGAAATAGGGGTTGAAAGTTTGTATGAAGTTCGTCATTCTTTAAGTTGGAAACCTGAAACTTTACTTTTGGGCTGCTGATTAAAAATGAATAAACACGTATTTTAACGTTTCTAGATATTCTACCCTTAAAGGGGTAAAATAGGGGTTGAAAGTTTGCATGGAAGTTCGTCAGTTTTTAAGTTCGAAACATGAAACTTTGTTTTTGGGCTACTGACTAAAATTGAGTAGATACGTATTTAAGCGTTTCTGAATATTCTACCCCTAAGGGGTGAATTAGGGGTTGACATTTCGCATTTAGGTTAGTCTGGAAGTCTGTCATTTTTGAAGTTCGACAAATGAAACTTTGTGTTTGGGCTACTGATTAAAAATGAGTAGATACGTATATAAGCGTTTCTGGATATTCTACCCCTAAGAGTTGAAATAGGGGTTGAAAGTTTGTATCGAAGTCGTCATTTTTTAAGTTAGAAACTTGAAATTTTATTCATGTGCTACTGATTAAAAAAGAGTAGATACGTACTTAAGCGTTTCTAGATATTTTAAATATGTGAAATAGGGGTTGAAAGTTTGCATGGAAGTTCGTCATTTTTTAAGTTCGAAACATAAAACTTTGTTTTTAGGCTACTGACTAAAAATGAGTAGATACGTTTTTAAGCGTTTCTGGATATTCTACCCCTAAGGGGTGAAATAGGGGTTGACATTTAACGTGTAGGTTGGTCTGGAAGTCCGTAATTTTCGAAGTTCAAAACATGAAACTTTGTTTTTGGGCTACTGACTAAACATGACTAGATAACTATTCAAGCGTTTCTAGATATTCTACCCCTAAGTGGTGAAATAGGGGTTGAAAGTTTGTATGGAAGTTCTTCATTTTTTAAGTTAGAAACATGAATCTTTATTCATGTGCTACTGATTAAAAAAGAGTAGATTCGTGCTTAAGCGTTTCTGGATATTCTACCTCTAAGGGGGTGAAATAGGGATTGAAAGTTTGCATGGATGTTCGTAATTTTTGAGGTTAGCAACATTGAACTATATTTTTGAGCTACTGATTAAAAATGACTTGACACCCGTTAAAGCGTTTCTGGATATTCTACTCCTAAGGGGTGAAATGGTTAGTCTGGAGATCCGTCATTTGTGAAGTTCGAAACATGAAACTTTGTTTTTGGGCTACTGATTGAAAATGAGTAGATATGTATTTAAACGTTTCTGGATATTATACCCCTAAGGTGGTGAATTAGGGGTTGCAAGATTGCATGGAAGTCTGTCATTTGTTGAGTTAGAAACATAAAATATTATCTTTGGGTTACTTATTAAAAACGAGTAGATACATATTTAAACGTTTCTGGGTATTCTACCCCTAAGGGGAGAAATATATAGGCATTGGCATTTCATATATTAGTTAGTTTGGAAGCCCATAATTTTTTAATTTAGCAGCCTGAAAACTTTCGGCTTTATGTTTCTGATTACAAATAGACGAATACTTATATCAGCATTTACGCAAATTCTGTTCCTAAAGGGGATGAAATATGGGTCAAATGTTTGTATGAAAGTTCTTTTAAATGGGCTATTGATCAAAAATAAATAAATAGGTTTAAAACATGAATAAATTACTAATACATACTTTTACACAGTTTTAATTAAATACATATAACAAACTTCCACGCGGGCAAAGCCGCGGGCAACAGCTAGTAAAGGAATATATTGTATTTCACATGGATATATCCTTATCACTATACACTTTAATATCTTTTTTAATAAAATATAGAATTATAAAATTATAATTAATAAAAACACAAGATATAGATGAAATAAAACTGCCAAATCTCGCCGCACCAGTATAAGTACGATTTTACGGTTGATTTTTGTTTAACACGCGAAACGGCCATCCGCTGATCCTACAAAAGGGCGGGAGCGCTCACGCCGCTCACGCGCTGACTTCACTCGAATTGTCACTGTTAATGCGAACGAACGTGGTTCTTATTGACTGGGAATAAGCGCGTTTTAGATTTAAAAACTACATGAGACGTAGTTTTTAGATATCAGTTTAAAGTAGGTATTAGATAATAATATAGTTAGTTTGTTTAGTGTTTTTGTTTGTTTCTCCTTCTTTTCTTTATATTTATAGTTGTAAAATTAACAAGTATAATTTCAAATAAGTAAATTTATGCAATAACAATTAATAAATCTGAGAAATCGTCAGACTTTCCGTGTTGCTGGAGTAGATCTTAGTCTCAGATGTTTTTCACATGGGCAGTTGTACGTCGCTTTTTCCTGGGTCAGTAGTTCCACAAATCTTTATGCATACGTACCGGAAGCGTCCACTTTGAACAAATGTAAACATGTGTAGTGACGATGCAAAACAAAAATTACTCTTCGGTCTTAAATAGATTTTTAAAAGGCAGCGTCATATTTATTTATTAAATTGTAGTTTAATAGTCTATAGTTAAAAAAAAAAACATTTTTCAAAAAAAAAACAACAGCTTTAAACAATAAGATATTATGTCGCATGCCTGCCTGGTCAAAGTCTGTACTTTGCTTCATTCATCGGGTGGTGAAACGACTACTTACCGAATCAAATTTTTTGCAGAATTTCTACTGTATTATGATTAATTATGAATTTAAATTTAAGATAAAGTTCAAGCTTGACAACCAAAAACGATATTTCTGTAATGGCGCTGGTCACATGAGACGCGTGACGTCACACTCTAGCCACAACAAAACAAAACAGCGCGGTTTAAGTTAATTTTATCAGTTTTCTCCAATTTTAAATTAATTAAAATGTCGAATAAATGGTTTATAGTGCCACAGTGAACAAATCTATACATCTATAGGTACAAATAAATAAAATTGGAGTGTCTCTTTGTTATATCAAAATAACCGCTTTTTACTAAATGCATATGTATGTATACACGGTACATATACCAAAAATGTAGTTAAAAAATTTTTTGTCAGTCTGTCTGTCTGTTTGTCTGTTTGTTCCGGGTATTCTCTGGAACGGCTGGACCGATTTTGACGGGACTTTCACTGGCAGGTAGCTGATGATCCAGGGAGTAACTTAGGCCACTTTATTTAGACTAACCTTGTCCCGCGGCGTTACGCCGCAATGTATGTATGCGCGTAACTTTCGATCGGCTACACCAAATTATATATTTTTTTATGTGTTAGTTATTCTTAGGACAAGGTTTGTGTACAAGAAAAAATAAAAATTAAAGGAAAAAGTTTTTTGTCCGTGACTACACCCTACTCATCGGTAGCTGGTAACGAAAGAAAAATATGGTCGAAGTTCGTCGGGTCAGATAACATCTTTAAATACCACGCTTTGTACTATTTCAAAATGTAACCAAAAAACCTTTAAAATATACCTACCTACATAAAGTAAATTAGATTTTACAAAAATAATGAATGAATCTTTTCCAGAGGTTATTACAGAAACAATTTTTATGTTGTACTTATGCAAGTGCAACATAGCTGCTTTAACATTTTTCAGTTCTGCAGCATAGTTATCAATGTTATTATTATGTACTACACAGACAGACAGACAGACAGACAGACAGACAAAAAATTATTTAACTACATTTTTGGTATATGTACCGTGTATATATACATATGCATTTAGTAAAAAGCGGCTATTTTAATATTACAAACAGACACTCCAATTTTATTTATTTGTATAGATTTGTATAGACTAAATCACTGTGGGGAAGGTAAAGAGTCATTTAGTTCAGTAACAAAGTATTTACTTACCTGTTCGTCTACTAGCGGTTGACCCTGACTGATAAGCTATTGGTGGATTATATTCCCGCACAGGACCTATAATTGTATTGTCACTACCCCTAAAGACTAAAGAAGCAAACTGCGCAGGCTAACATCAAAATCTAATTATTTAAGTGTGTATTTTGTGATTTTGTAACATAGTTTGTCTCAACTTAGTAGCCTTTTTAAGGCATTGTAAATTTGAGTGAATGTGTTATATAGCCACAATGTATAACATCATAGATGTATCATAAATTATGAAGAACTAGCTGCAGCCCCCGGCCCCGCCCGCGTATATGTCGGTTATCGCGGCAAATAGTAGCCTATATGTTATTCTGATGTATAACCTATATTACTGTAATTATTCATCCAGATCCGTTCAGTAGTTTTTGCATGAAAGAGTAACAAACATCCATTCATACTTACAAACTTTCGCGTTTATAATATACTAGTTGTTGCCCGCGCCTCCGCCCGCGTATATGTCGGTTATCGCGGCAAATAGTAGCCTATGTGTTATTCTGATGTATAAGCTATCTATACTTATAAAATAGTAAGTCCTGACTGACTGACTGACTGACTGACTGACTGATTCATTATCGCCGAGCGTAAACTATGATAGTTACGACTATGAAATTTGGTGAGTAGGATCCTTTTATTGAGTAGACACCCACTAAGAAAGGAATTTTGGAATTTCTACCCCTAAGGGGGTGAAATAAGGGTTGAAAGTTTGTACGGAAGTCCGTCATTTTTTAAGTTAGAGACCTGAAACTTTATTTTTGGGCTACTGATTAAAAATGATTAAACACGTATTTCAGCGTTTTTGAATATTCTACCCCTAAGGGGTGAATAGGGGTTGACATTTCGCGTATAGGTTAGTCTGGAAGTACGACATTTTTTAAGTTAGAAGCATGAAACTTTATTTTTGGGCTACTTATTAAAAATGAGTAAATACGTATTTCAGCGTTTCTGAATATTCTACCCCTAAGGGGTGAAATAGGGGTTGAAAGTTTGTATGGAAGTTCGTTATTTTTTAAGTTAGTAACATGTAACTTTACTCATGTGCTAATGATTAAAAAAGAGTAATACGTATTAAAGCGTTTCTGGATATTCTACCCCTAAGGGGGTGAAATAGGGGTTGACATTTCGCATATAGATTAGTCTGAAAGTCCGCCATTTTTGAAGTTACAAACATGAAACTTTGTTTTTGGGCTACTAATTAAAAATGAGTAAACACGTATTTCAGCGTTTCTGAATATTCTACCCCTAAGGTGTGAAATAGGGGTTGAAAGTTTGTATGGAAGTTCGTTATTTTTTAAGTTAGTAACATGTAACTTTACTCATGTGCTAATGTTTAAAAAAAGAGTAAATACGTATTAAAGCGTTTCTGGATATTCTACCCCTAAGGGGGTGAAATAGGGGTTGACATTTCGCATATAGATTAGTCTGGAAGTCCGCCTTTTTTGAAGTTACAAACATGAAACTTTGTTTTTGGGCTACTGATTAAAAGTGAGTAAATACGTATTTAAGCGTTTCTTGATATTCTACCCCTAAGGGGATGAAACAGGGGTTGAAAGTTTGTATGCAAGTTCGTTATGTTTGAAGTAGCAAACATGAAACTTTGTTTTTGGGCTACTAATTAAAAATGAGTAAATACGTATTTCAGCGTTTCTGAATATTCTACCCCTAAGAGGGTGAAATAGGGGTTGGAAGTTTGTATGGAAGTTCGTTATTTTTTAAGTTAGTAACATGTAACTTTACTCATGTGCTAATGATTAAAAAGAGTAAATACGTATTAAAGCGTTTCTGGATATTCTACCCCTAAAGGGGTGAAATAGGGGTTGACATTTCGCATCTAGATTAGTCTGGAAGTCCGCCATTTTTGAAGTTACAAACATGAAACTTTGTTTTTAGGCTACTAATTAAAAATGAGTAAATACGTATTTCAGCGTTTCTGAATATTCTACCCCTAAGGGGTGAAATAGGGGTTGAAAGTTTGTATGGAAGTTCGTTATTTTTTAAGTTAGTAACATGTAACTTTACTCATGTGCTAATGTTTAAAAAAAAAAGTAAATACGTATTAAAGCGTTTCTGGATATTCTACCCCTAAGGGGGTGAAATAGGGGTTGACATTTCGCATATAGATTAGTCTGGAAGTCCGCCTTTTTTGAAGTTACAAACATGAAACTTTGTTTTTGGGCTACTGATTAAAAGTGAGTAAATACGTATTTAAGCGTTTCTTGATATTCTACCCCTAAGGGGATGAAACAGGGGTTGAAAGTTTGTATGCAAGTTCGTTATGTTTGAAGTAGCAAACATGAAACTTTGTTTTTGGGCTACTAATTAAAAATGAGTAAATACGTATTTCAGCGTTTCTGAATATTCTACCCCTAAGAGGGTGAAATAGGGGTTGGAAGTTTGTATGGAAGTTCGTTATTTTTTAAGTTAGTAACATGTAACTTTACTCATGTGCTAATGATTAAAAAGAGTAAATACGTATTAAAGCGTTTCTGGATATTCTACCCCTAAAGGGGTGAAATAGGGGTTGACATTTCGCATCTAGATTAGTCTGGAAGTCCGCCATTTTTGAAGTTACAAACATGAAACTTTGTTTTTAGGCTACTAATTAAAAATGAGTAAATACGTATTTCAGCGTTTCTGAATATTCTACCCCTAAGGGGTGAAATAGGGGTTGAAAGTTTGTATGGAAGTTCGTTATTTTTTAAGTTAGTAACATGTAACTTTACTCATGTGCTAATGTTTAAAAAAAAAAGTAAATACGTATTAAAGCGTTTTTGGATATTCTACCCCTAAGGGGGTGAAATAGGGGTTGACATTTCGCATATAGATTAGTATGGAAGTCTGCCTTTTTTAAAGTTACAAACATGAAACTTTGTTTTTGGGCTACTGTTTAAAAGTGAGTAAATACGTATTTAAGCGTTTCTTGATATTCTACCCCTAAGGGGTGAAATAGGGGTTGAAAGTTTGTATGGAATTCGTCATTTTTTAAGTTAGAAGCATGTAATTTTATTCATGTGCTAATGATTAAAAAAGAGTAGATATGTATTTAAGCGTTACTTGGTATTCTACCCCTAAGAGGGTGAAATAGGGGTTGGAAGTTTGTATGGAAGTTTGTAATTTTTTGAAGTTAGAATCATGAAACTTTATTGGTGTACTACTGATTAAAAAGAGTAAAGACGTATTTAAGCGTTTCTGGATATTCTACACCTCAGAGGTGAAATAGGGGTTGACATTTCGCATATAGATTAGTATGGAAGTCCGCCTTTTTTAAAGATACAAACATGAAACTTTGTTTTTGGGCTACTGATTAAAAGTGAGTAAATACGTATTTAAGCGTTTCTTGATATTCTTCCCCTAAGGGGTGAAATAGGGGTTGAAAGTTTGTATGGAAGTTCGCTATTTTTTAAATTAGTACCATGAAACTTTATGCATTATCAGCATTAATGCGAATTCTGTTCCTAAAAGGGATGAAATATGGGTCGAATGATTGTATGATAGTTCTTTTAAATGGGCTATTGATCAAAAATAAATAAATACGTTCAGAAATATGAATAAATTACTGAAACATACTTTTACACAGTTTTAATTAAATACATAAAATCAACTTCCACGCGAGCAAAGCCGCGGGCAACAGCTAGTATTACTATAAAGTTTCATCCAAATCCAGTCCGGGTCGGACCAAATGTTTGTATGATCTACAAATATTTGTTTCGGAGTTTGGGTGTTTTCTATGTATAATATGTATGTATTTACAAAAAGAAGAAAAAGTACATATGTATTTGTATCAGTTGTGTAGTACCCATAACACAAGCTCTGCTTAGCTTGGGACTAGATGGCGTTGTGTGATAGATGTCCGAAATATTTATTTATTTATAAAATATATGAAATAAAAAATAAAATAAATTGTAAGTAACTAAGTCTCTTTATTTCCCATAAGAGATTACGTCACAGTTTCAAACGATAAGAAATTAAGTATATAGATGAATTAATTATATTGGATATAATAATGATAAACGAGAAACAAATAAAATATTTGGGTTTATCTCACGTGATTGTCGATATGTGGAATGTTGATTCGGTGATCATTGTCCCGATAGTCATATCTGCTCACGGATTAATTGCCAAGATGAGCCTCTTAAGGTGTTGGTCGAGGACCGAAACCTTAAGAGGCTCATGTTGTTTACTAAATCAAGAGTCTGATGCAGAAGGCAGTCCTTCTTGACACGGCTCGTATTGTGAGGTTCCTGTCTTTGGAGCCCTAACCACAGTTTCTTTGTCCCTGTACCCGAAGTCGGTGATCTACCACTTTTATATTTTTAAATGCATTTGTTTTTATATGTACATTTAAAAATAAAATAATAAAATGTTATAATAACCTTAAAAAGAAAAAAACATTTAATTATCCAAAAAAATACAACAATTATACACCAAAGTAGTTTTACAAGATATATGAAACAAAAGGTTTTAGAACACTGATACCCATAGTAAGATCTAACTTGTGTAATGGATATCAGGCCACAGCAGATGTCTATAACACTTCACCACTGCTAGTTTACTCAATCTTATACAGTTTCATGGGATTGTCCATTTCTGGACAAAGGCCTTCTCCATCCTCTGCCATTCCTCTCTATTAGCGGCTAGTCGTGTTATCTATACAAATAAATAAAATTGGAGTTTCTGTTTTTAATATTAAAATAACAGCTTTTTAATCAATGCATGTGTATGTATACACGATACATATACCAAAAATGTAGTTAAAAAATTTTTTGTCTGTCTGTCTGTCTGTTTGTTCCGGGTAATCTCTGGAACGGCTAAACGAAGAACCTATTAGTAAATGCCTTTATCAGATCAGTAGTAAAGTGGTACTGTATGATATGACTATAAATAGCAGCCATGTACAGCAGAGATCATTAGTTCGATTTCTATAGAGATCATTAGTTCTATTGTTGATTGACCTGTTGGTTTTGTGATTAACAATCATGTCTGTTAATCTAGAAGTCCTAGGTTCAATTTCCATTCGGAACAATTAGTCTGAATTTACCACGTTCAGTTGTTACTATTAAATGTATAGACAGGAAGTCAACTCAAAAAGTTTTCGAGGAATAGTAATGAACTCTTTTCTTCTTTCTTAATTTTTTTACTTTAATGGGTAATATGATTTCTTCGAACCAAACGCAAAGTTAAAAGAATAATCACAAATTTGAACTAAAAGAAAAAGCCGACTTCAAGTACTGGACCAAATTGAAATGGGTTAGTGACCAAATTGATAGGGACACGGGAAGCACTAGCTTTGAAATAAAAAAAAAAATCATAAAAATCGGTTCACCAACTCGAAAGTTATGAGGTAAATTAAACACACTTTTTCTTTTTAGTTTAGAATTCCATCAATTCAAAGATAGAAAATTGAAAATTGAATTGAGAAGGAGGAGGCTCCTTTTAAAGTCGGTTATAAAGTTTGACAACGAAGCGAAGCAGGCTCGCATGTATCCAGATCTTTTTTTTTTATTAAATAGGGGACAAACGAGCAGACGTATCGCCTGATGATAAGCGATTATTTTGCCCATGGACACTCGCCACGCCAGAGGCGTCACAAGTGCGTTGTCGGCCTTTAAAGAAGGAGTACACTAATTTCTTGAAGGTCATCAATATGGTGCCGTAAAATACTAAAAAAAGATTTTATCAAACATACTACACACATACATACTTTACACGTTTTAAAATCGTGGGATTTAAAATCCTACTTATATTTACCTCAGCCGATCCTTATCTATCTCATTGTGTTTATCGTTCAGTAAACTATGAAAGTGACTGTATCCTAAAATAAATAGAAAATGCAAGTTATCAAGAAAAGTCTACAAGTTTTGGCATGTCTGAATACATAATTATACAAATATGTTATGTAATTTGTTATGAAGAGTATTAATCTTTGAAATGATCACAAGATTTGCTTTTTACGTCATAAACACGTTTTTTAGCTTCACCTATATTTGTTAACAATTTTCTTAAGTGGGTTTTTAGTCTTGTCAAAATCAGCTACATTTATTCCTTTCATAACAAAATAGAACCCTCATAATTTTTCGCGTTTACTAAATTAAAGGAATAAAATAACAGGGTAGATGACTCAAGGGCCAGATATCGCAAAGTGTGAAGTGGCAAAGACGACGTAAGCACTGGATATTGCAATAAGATCTCCGTCCTCCATAAGTGCAAGCGTCAGCGATGACAGATGAGTACATCTGTCATCCTAGCAGAAGACGGCCTGAAGACATATCCACCATTGTATCCGAGGGAATTTCTGCACCGAGGAAAAATGAATAGATGACTCACTTTTGTTAATTCAAATGAAAATTTCTATTACACAATTAATGTCTTAGTACCTGGTTAACCCTTTTTTTGGTTAATTTAATAAAAATTAATCCTAGCTAGATCGATTTATCGCAGCCGAAAGCCAATACTTGCTAAATTTAATGAAATTTCCGAGATTCAGGTTATGTAAATGTATACATATATTATATTTACAAGAATTGCTCGTTTAAGCGTATTAGATAATACTTTTTTTTGGAGAGGCAAATGTACAGCTGTGATCAAGTGTTGATAATGACTATGGATGAAGTTTTTAATGTTTAAAAAGCTTTAAAGAAGCGTTCTTCTATTTAACTTATCAAAATATTTATCAACCTTTTTTTCTTTATGCTATGACATGTTGCTCTTCAATTTTCGTCATTATAAATCAATTATAAGTTCCTAATAAGATTACTTTTATTTGCAAGGCTGTAAAAAACTCTCGTCTCACCTTTAACATATTTAAAATATTATTATGCCGGTATATGAAATAGAGAAATCCCAAGGTTAACTATCTAAGATGTCGTTTCCTTTTTACCGTGGGCATTCTGTAGTAATAGTGATTTGGTAAAAGACATTGGAAAGAAAGCAGATGATACATCGTTACTGTCTTTAAAGATGAATGGGCTTTTTGTGTAGAATACAACTTACGCTGACTTCCAAACAGAATCATAACCAACAGATTCTTCCCTAGCATCATGATCGTAAATCATTACGTTGAACACATAAGATTTATTGTCGTAAGTTCATTGGTTGTTGTAGAAATTAAACGTTTTCATTGCTTGCACTTGTTTTTAATTGTTCTCAATTGGTCCATCATTGGTGGTACTGTCAATTGCTGGGTACGGGACCCTGCAGCTCTTTTGTGCGTTTTGCAATATCTTTAAATTAATGATTTTAAATGGAGCAATTTCGTTGATGTTCAGAGCCTTAATTCAAGTTCTTTTCTTTGGAATACGTTTAGTATTATTAGCCGCTAAAAGTTATGACATTTACAAAAATAGTGCGCCACAAAGTTGTTTTTTTTTTATTTTCCGGCAATTCTCTCGGTCAATTTGCTAATTTGATTTTGTACGGCATCGGTTCTATACAATTTGAATACCTTTTTTATCCATTATTCCGCAACGCCATAAAAAATAATATGACAAGGGAGAAAAATCATGTGCCAGGTGAGAAAAATCGAGGATTGCTACCCCTCCCCTTCACCAGTACTCAGTTGGACAGCTTACAAGTAACGGCATAGTGTGTTTATGCCGTTGACCCATCAATTTTCGACACGGGACCGTAGTCTAATTAATTCTAGAATTAATTCCATAATAATAATAAAAGGCAAGGTCTAAATTCTGTTGCATTTTTTACTGTTTGTTATCAGATCTCTATTGATTTATATGAATTGACTAGAAAATTCCTTATTTCATTTGGAGGTTATACTTTCAGTTTTGGTCCCATTTAAAATGTTTTGCGGCATGAAGAATATCTTTTTTACAATATGCGTTTCAGAAAGTTTATCATTTTACAAGCTTTTTATTAACTTGCAATGTATGTATGTATGTTTGTTAAGGTGGAATCTTGCAACTCAATTTTGAAGCTGATATCTTCATCCGATTTTGCTGAAATTTTGCAAGCACATGTATACAGCGTACATGTGTACAGACAATGCAACATTATGAAAACATGAAGATGATCTCATGCTGGAGTTGGAAGGTGGGCATAGAAACTCTGTAAAGAAACCATGCAACACCATGAAGTTTGGACTCGTTTGATTCGTCTCGACGAGAACTTTATGAAGGCATTTCGATAAAAGCTTGTTTTTTAAAGGATTTAATTTAATTTATTATTTAAAATAATAGACTTCTCTGTTACTTAACTTACAGACACTTCTTGATCAATAATTTAATCAAATCATAACTTTAGGTATTTTACCTTATTGTCTTTTACGTTAATGTAATTTTTTTCATCTTTATCGCATGTTTTTATTACTAATATTATTTTTCATTCTATTGATAAGATAGTCAATATTTCATTATTTAGTAATAGTAACTATATTAGAACTCTTTGTTATCGTTTATATTTTTCTTTCTTGTGTGTTTATATATTATCTTACCATTTCGAGACGATATAAAGCTAGTACATGTATCTTTAGTGTTTATGCTGCGAGTTTTTTATCTATTTGCTTTGCTATTTTTATTTTCCGTTACGTATATTGTCATTGTTTTCGAGATATATTTAACTGTACGATTATGTATCATTCAATAAAAGACTCGTGATTGATGTGACGTAAACTTGGAAACAAATATTTTAAGAGTAAATTAATTATTTTTAAAACTGATTCCCTTAAAGCTTTTTTATTAAATAATGAAAATAAAATTCATTTATAATGAAATGGAGAGTGCATACAATGGCACTTATATAACGAAATACAAATTGAATGGTACAGAAACCGGATTAGAACTTCTCCGGTCCGATCTAAAGCCTTAATAACTTACTATTAAAGATATGAGGCTGCTTGCTTCCTTATACAAATATTATCAATTCCAATCCAAATAGTATTTTTTACTCAGACTTCATATTTTCTTTCGTCATGGCAGTCATATTGAAAGAGACACCAAGACGACCATCCTCACATTTTGAGGAGAAATAATTCATACTAAGCACACTGTACTTCCTGGACATAGGCTCCTTAAGCTTAAGAAGTCCAGCTCAATACTGTTAAAGACTGTTGATGAACTGTTTGGTGCGGTCATGATCCTCTTAACGGAAAACTCATCTCCATTTTACCAACTTCTGGAGGAAGTATTCCCTGGCATTGACAAGCACGCATTGTTAATATTAGGATGGCTACCGGTTTGTACCAGTGTCTTGAGTAGTCATCTATGTCCCTTATATATTAAAAACACTTAGCTCTCGCATGGTTAGTTTATCTTCATTGATTATCATGATCATGCTAGTTTAGACTCTCATATTGAATGAACCCAAAATTTTTGTTTGTCGGAGTGGAAAACATCTCTGGATCTCCTGACGGCTTTCTAGGAACGCCTTTTTAGCATTGCTGGAGCCAGCAGTATGTAGTGCTTTCACTAAATACTTCAACTGCTATAAATCTCATACTCTGGGGAGGACCAGGAACATGTAACATTAATACCTTTTCAAATCTATGTCACGTCAATTTAGGCCCGATTCTGGAAAAAAAATTAAAGCTTTCTCACGGCATTTGGCATAATCTTTTACTTTCTACAATTTAATCAGACGTTTAGTTTTTATATTGTTTTTTCGTCTTCTTACAATTTAATTATCTGCACTATTTGCACTATCTATGATATTTTATCTTTCCCCTCCTTCATTCCGTACAATATTGTTTAAAAACTGAATGCTTTGAGATTAGCGCAGTTTTCTTGTGTCTCGTCAGCATCTCAACGATAGAAAAATTTGTACTCATGTCTATGGAAAAGAATTCAAAGAACAATACAGCTGCAACAGCATGTCAAAGGGATTACAAAGGTAGGTGACATTCATTTCATTGCGCCTAGTTTCCCATAGTGTGCTATAGTGATAGTGTGTTTTACATAATGTTAGAGCTAAAATATAATTGGTATTGCAGTTTGCAGTATAATGCAGCAGTCTAGTTGGTGGAAGGTGATAATACCGACCACTAATTGTATACAAATTATAACTTCAAACATAACCCACAAACCATGGTATAACAATATACTTCACCAGGTATGGCATTCCGAGACAAAGTGACGAGCCAGAGAAACGGATAGACGTCATTATCTCTGCTATTGCTGGTTCTGGTTGGTTAATTTCGTTGGATAGTGACGTTACACCGTGTCGTTCTCGGAATGCGAGACCTTGTTTTCTTAGACCATGACACAAACATGGTCGTCTGAGTCCAAATAAACATACTTCGATTGTCTTAAACATGTATGTTTAATATTAAATATAAATAGCACCCAGACACAGTATAAAATTATATGTGTGTGTCCTATCACACAATTGACTGAACTGGGTGAGAAACAATCCATAACCTCCGATTTAGCAGCTAGGGCCACTAACCACAAGCCAGTCAAAACAGGAACATTAACAACCACAAATTACGTGTGTAAATACTAATGAAATAATAATTATTATTTTCATATACCTTAAAATAAAGATTACTCGTGGTATATTTTAATTACTTTATTTTAAAAAGTATATTCTGTACCTTAACACACGCATACAGACTATTCAATACACCGATCCAGACGCTTCTGCACAATTTTAGCTTTAAAGAATATAGTATTTAAAACAATATAATCTTTAAATTTAATTAGTTTTTTGTGCAGTTTATATTATGCCTCATAAAATAACAGGGAGTAATTTATAAAGAACTGTAGGTAACTTCATATCGATACCAATACTTCTTTAGTTGTTTTGTAACGGGTATGCGATATTTTTTTATGGTATGTGCGCAAACGAGCAGACGCATCACCTGATAATAAGCGATTACCGCCGCCCATGGACACCCGTAACTCCAGAGGCGTCACAAGTGCTTTTCCAGCCTTTAGGGGACGGGGAAAGGGATGTAGGGACGGGTTGGGGTATGGGCCTCTGGTATTCTCATTCACTCGCTGAAATACAGCGCAAGAGCTATTTCACGCCGGTTTTCTGTAAGGCCGTGGTATCACTCTGGTTGAGCCGCCCCATTAATTTTCTTCTTCTTTTTTAACTGACTTCAAAAAGGAAGGAGGTTATCGATTCGACTGTATTTTTTTTATATTTGTTACCTCATAACTTTCGACTGGGTAAACCACAGAACAAAAGAATTAATAGTTAATTCTCCTCTTCTGTGGGGTAAACCAATTTTAAGGATTTTTTTATTTGAAAGCTGATTTTTCTCGTGTAGTCCCATTTTAATTTGGTCCAGTTCTTGAAGTCGATTTTTATTTGTTTAAATTCGTAATTATTAAGAGATAACTCCTGCATTAGAAATATATATCCGGTGTCGAGGGGGACTTTACAAACATACTTGAAACGGACACAAAAAACTGCAATTTCAGTCTCGCTCTCCTAGTCAAGCTGACTTACCAAACGTAAACGCTTATAGGAAACCAACAAATGTATAGGAATGATTTCCCTCAAAGCTAAAACCCGTGGCCAAAACAAAATATTGGCCAATATTGTGAGAGAATATAGGCGATAGCGGTTGTAGAAAGAGTCGCAAAATATTTGTGTTTTGGCAAATGGTTTTCTGCTTCCAAGAATTGCGGTAACTATAAACAGTACTCTACTATGGAAATGTTTTATTAATTAATTTCCTTTCAAACATATTTATTTTATAAATTAATTTAATTTATCACGTGTTCTAAAAACATAAATAAAAATTCGAGCTAAGTAAAAATAGATTTTGTAACGATTATAAACACAATAACTAAAGGTTGTAAAAAATTTAAAGATTTTATCGTATTATTTAAAAAAGTGCTTAAATTAATAGTATACTAAACTCTGACAAACGACATTGATTTAAGCTAAATACGACAATACTTTAATACGAACTTTAGTTTAATTTTTTTAGTTATCAAAATAATATTTCTTAATAACAATGATAAAGTAGTTGACATCGGCATGGCATATACCATTAAAAATAAAAAGAATAAAAAAGTAACGAGTTACTTTGCTAAAACTTAACTTTAACTTAAATAAAGTTTATACAATGTTTGACAGTTATAGAAGTAACCATAGACCTATTTCATTAGCATCGTCCCATAACAAAACGAAAGACCCTTGAATACCTACGCATTTTGAATAGCTACTCGCCATATTGTTTCACTTATAATTGCATAAAGTGTAAGCGACTCTAATACCCTAGTAAAACTATTATGCCCGCAATTTAATAATCTATTTATATAAATTTAATATATCTAACTGAATGGAGCAAGAATCGATGAATGCGCGCGCATCGGTAAACATGGCTTCTTGCGACAATTTAGCCGATACGGCTGTCTTATAGTTTCAATATACATCGCTGCTTTTGTGAGCCCCACATACAAAAATCTTTCAACAAAACAGTAACGAATAGTAATGTTGCGATCGTGACAGAGTTGGTGATAATGCACATGTTCTATTGTAAAAGGCTGAAGACATGCTTGGGTTAGTGTACCAAGAGACTTAGTCCATCGCGGAAACTCTCTCGTTCCGTGTCCCATGTTATTTTCTCGTACTTAAAAATAACATGGGACAATAAATTTAAGCTGTTTCATGAATGAAAATAAGCATAATTAATAAAAAAATATCTTCTCAAAATGCAAAACTAAACAGTTTTAGCTAGCTTTTCGTAATTAAGTTTAAACAATATTTTGAGTACCGGTGAAATTAAAAACAAGTGGCAGTAGATCATCGCCAGGTCTTAGGATCTGGGCTACGTAGTCCAATTTCCCCTGTAATGGAGAAAAGTGATCGCTTTTCAGAATATTTATTCGCGAAGATGGGCCCGGGTGACAGGGGGCCTAAGACCACGGAAGACAGGTCTGCTCTTGTGGAACCGACTGGCTTCAAGAAATTCCTGGTGAAAAATGTAATGCTGGTTATAACTTTGATTGGAGTTTTCACGGGTGTTGGCTTAGGTAAGTTTTCTTTGTTACTTTGTCTTGTAGGTTTACTTCTAAGTAAATGACCTGCCAAGAACTTTGTAGACGAGTTCAATGGTATTGTAAGATAAAAATAAATAATAATTTAGTTCTTAATCAGACACACATTGTTATATAGCAATTAGTAACTTCAAGATACAAGTATTTTATATACAACAACATAATAAATTGATGAACGAAAAAATGTTTGGTTAAAGAAACTTGAATCCCTGTGTTGTAAGAAATTTGAATGCACTAATGTTAGTTAATTAATCTCAACTTAATTGAGCATCAAATCATTTTCAACTTTATTCATCTCTTCTGTTATATTTAAATCAGATATGTATATAATTTTTTAGTTAGAATAACGATGTATTTTATATAATAACATCATATTTAAGTCCTTATTATGAGAGTGGACAAGTCTTTGTCATAATATGACAAAGACTACCTGCTTAGGTATATTATACCATGCATCATACCTTCCGTAAAACAATTGCAAAATTGATAGATCCTTAAAACTCAGTTACTGAAAAAAAAAACATGTCCATTGAAAATAATTAAATGTAACAAAAGGGAATGAACTACATTTCATAAAAATTGCACGGTATAGATACAAGGTTTACTCAGACAAAAACGTGAAAATTGCTATTAATTTTAAAAAATAAATATTTTTCGACAACAACATAGATAAATTACAATGACTACAGTTGAAAATTTATCTTTCCTGAGATGTGTAAGAAAATCCAGCGAAATTTAAAAATGCCACTTTTGTCAGGATACACGTTTTTATATGGCGTATTTTCTTTTTAATAATTGAATCGACTCTCCTGATAATTGCAACAAGTGTAACTTTATTATGCCTTGATATTGGCAAAGTTGCGATATATGATTACACTGTGTGGTAAACACGTGTTTTAATATTGGCAATTACGGTGTCTGTTATAATTCCGCTATGGGTGTTCAGATGCGATTTGCCGGCTAACGGCCAAAATATTTTAAATTCAATGCTATTTTGAGACAAATGTCGAGTGTGTTACTACTATGTTACTGCTGCTATATTTAAATTTCATTTGCCAAACGTAATCTAAATCCAACAATCGCAAAAGTGAGATTTAAAAGAATCGTGAATATGAACTAATACCAGTTGTTAATATGGACTCAGATCTGAAACAAAAAATTAAACAAACCAGAGAAATGATTATATTATTGGCATAACCAGATTTTTCGAGATTTGGAAACATTTACGATATTGATATGAAGAATATTTTTCGTATGTAAGAAACTTAGCTGTTTTTGTAATATACTTGAATTTAGTTTATACTCATATAGACTAGATAGAAACAAGTAAGAAACCTCTATCAATATTTTTTTTTTCTCTTTCAGGTCTTGGTCTTCGACCTTACCATTTAGGTCCAGATGCGCTAATGATTATAGCCTACCCTGGAGAACTATTCATGAGGCTTCTAAAGCTATTAATTCTACCATTGATCATAGCCAGTCTGATCGCAGGCTCAGCAAGTTTGAACGCTAAGATGAGCGGTAAAATCGCCGTGAGGACTTTACTATATTTTGTTCTAACGTCTATGTTTAATGCCTTTCTTGGGATAGTGGTGGCCATGATGATACATCCTGGTAAGCCACAATTAAGAGAGGAGTACGGCGCAGCCACGCAAAGACGAAGAGACCATAGTATACTGGATAGTATATTGGATATAGGACGGTACGTTTTATTGTATCAATCAAAAATCAATTTGATTTTTCTTTTTATTGCTTTGCATTTTTAAATTTAAAACTCATCCATTTTAAGAGCCCCTAAAATTAAATTAGCAATGAATTGCCAATAAATGACTGTTTCTTTACAGAAATATATTTCCAGACAACATAGTGCAAGCTGCATTCCAACAGGCGCACACCGTATACACCGAACAAACGCCTATGTTTGGGAAGAATGCTTCTGAAAATGATACGTTACCTACTTTAGTACGTGATGTAGCTTATAGGTAAGTATTTTTTTTAGTGCCATATAGTATAATAGCTTAATGCCGATCCCAAAACAATCTTTAGAATAATTTAAATCTATGGAGAAGAAGTAGTTTTTATTGAATGTTGGAAAGCAAAAGAGTAAAATAATATTTAATAGTCCCAAAACATTTTAGCGTTAAATTTTGTGTTAAATTTATCACCGGTCGTCACTTGTATTTTATTGAGGAACCGGTTCATCTAGTACTAACTTTTAAACTTTCGCGTTCCATGATATATTAGTTCAGTCAGTCAGGCAAATCAGAGGTATGTGATACCTTTTAACAAGTGATCGCGTTAATTCCCGGTTCATCTAGTGCTAAAGACCACTAAATTTCAGTTCGATTGCCACCTAGAACAAAATTAATCTAAATTTACCATCGATCTGGTACTGATTTTTGATGGGACAGCCGTGTGTAAGCTATATCAAATTTTTATTATTGTTTCAGTTGAATAAATTAAATTTCTGCTTTCCTGGTATTTTTCAAAATCTGCCAGATGTTTTAAAACTATTTAAAATTGAAAACAACATAATATAAAAAATGGCTTATTTTTCAGGTCCGGTACCAACACATTAGGATTAGTATTCTTCTGTCTAGTATTTGGCAGTCTCCTCGGCACATTAGGACCTAAGGGTCAAGTTGTGATCGACTTCTTCCAAGCAATCTTTGAAGTCATCATGAAAATGGTGACCGGAGTCATGTGGTTCACCCCTTTGGGAGTAAGCAGTATTATTGCTGGCAAGATTTTAGGCGTTAGCGATGTAGGTAAGTTTAAATGTTTAAAATTTAAACTTTTTGCTATTTAAAACTGGATTAGAGAAAATTAAATAGTTAGTGGCCCAAGTTAATTTACTTGTAAGCCTGGGTACTTTAAATTACCTTAAGTAAGAACGTCTAACTTGCAATATTATGTTTAAGTAAATAACAAATTATCTGTATTAGCAGCTCTTAAAATATGGATATATAATAGCTACTCCTTAATTACTATACATCTTCTAATTCTCTATGTACTTGTGATCGGGCTAGAGAGAGAAATATTTCGGCAGATTTTGTTGCAGACATGTGACTAAAACCAGTTTTGGCTATATTTCTTAGTTATGTGCCTTGACTGATTTGAATTATCATCAACTTTCTTTCACTACTTTTTTTTGTTATTCACTTTTCTCCTTCCATATAATCAAGATTTAATTTCCAAAACATCATACTCATAGCATTTTATTGGGCAAGCAAATTTCTGTCAGTTGGATATTACAATACAATCAACAAGTAAAATTTTAACAAAAATAAAACCGACTTCAAGGTTTGACTCGATTTCTCTTGGATGCCATCATCAGATCTTAGTGTCCTTATCATGGTACAACCGTTGGGATATCTCCTTTTCATTAAAAAAGAATCATCAAAATCGGTTCATAATCGACGAAGTTATCCGCGAACACACATAAATATATACATATATATATATACGGTCGAATTGAGAAGCCTCCTCCTTTTTTTGAAGTCGGTTAAAAAGTAGGACGCAATTTTAGTTTGCAAAATGCAATTACGTCTCTGTCTGCCCCCTAAGAGTTAAACACAAACAGAGAGTGCATAATTTTTTGCAGAAGATCCATTCAACCTTTCTAGTGTCATTAAGAAACCAACATCCATACAAAATTTTAGAGTAGTAAGGCCAATAAATTTATGAAATATTCCTATCTGTTTTCCAGCTCAAGTGATGTCACAATTGACATGGTTCATAGCAACGATTGCCTTGGGTATTTTTTTCTATCAGTTGATTATAATGCAGCTTATATACTTCGTGTTCTTGCGGCGGAATCCATACAAGTTTTACTGGGGCCTCTCACATGCTATGTTGACTGCATCTGCAACGGCCTCCACGTGAGTTTATTTTTAATGGTTTAGTACAAGGGAAGCAATACAAATTAAATAGGTTTATAGATAGATGGATTTTGTGTGCCTATGTCTAGCAGTGCCTGCAATGAGTTGATGATGATGATGAATTTTCTATTTACTAACGTTTCTTATACTATTTATCAGATTGGTGAATTTTTTGTATGATAAATATAAATATTTTATTACACAAGCTGCATTGGGATGCACTAGGATCCAAAAACATGAAACTAGTCAAAACATGAAACCAGTCCATCTAAAACTTGTCGGGCAGAAGTTGCAATAAACAACAAAGCCGCCCTTTGCACATCACATTTGTTATTAGTTTTATGATTGTGTTTTTGTACGAACGTAATGTAAAATCCTGATGTACAAATAAAGTCTTATCTATATTAGGTTTTGTGAGGCACTGCCATAGATAAAACGAGATTTTGAATACAAAAATATTTTTCAACAAATATACTTTTATGCTATAAAATATTCAGCTTAAATTAGTCAACACACAAAAGATTTTAGAGAATCATGGTCATCAATCATGTTGCCCAGATCTTATACAATGTCGTTTGATTTGGTTTAGATCTTTTTTTTATGTTTGTCCTTGCTAAAATGATTCTAGTCTGCCTGATGGAAAGCATAAGCAGAATCCAAGAGTGGTGGTCACCAGACTCATTGTGAATGCAGACATCAATCATGCATCAATGTAGTTTTACATTGATCTTCTATGCGAGATTAGTACCCCCTGAGCTGGTCCGTTCGTGCAGAAATCAGCGTGGCTCTACTAGCTTGAAAATCTTATCTTGATTTTCAAGCTAGTTATCTATCTAGTATCTAATTATTTTTATAAACATGAATGAATTATATATTTCAGTGCTGCAGCTCTTCCAGTGACATTCCGAGCCATGGAAGGACCTCTCCAGATCGATCCTCGCATCACTCGATTTGTTCTACCAATTGGATGCAATATCAACACGGACGGAACTGCTCTCTTCTTAGCAGTGGCCAGTGTATTCGTGTGTCAAATGAACAACTTGCCTCTTGGGTTCGCACAGCTGGCTACTATATTGTACGTATTCAAGTCTACCTAGAAACTATACAGTAGAATTGATGTGTTTGTTTCAATTTCTCTGATTATAGGCTTCATTTTCCCAATCCGCAGCGATATCTCCTTCTATCTATTCTTTTTAACAGACTGTCAGTCTTCCAGTGTACCGTAACCGTATCTCGTACATTAAACATGGATAATTTGACTGGCCAGCACACAGTTCAAATATCAATCCGATCGAGTGTACGAGAAATTGGCCAGAATAATATGATTAGGATTGTAAATAGCTATTTGTCTCAACAATTATTGCTTTGTATTACAAATTTCAGCTTAACTTCAACAGCCGCATCCGTATCTTCAGCTTCAGTTCCGTCAGCAGCAATGGTGTTACTGCTAGTAGTATTAGCAGCTGTGGATGCTCCTACTCATGACGTGTCACTTCTTTTTGCCGTGGATTGGCTTGTGTGAGTATATTGTTTAGATTAATTGTACATTGTGGGAGAGCCACGCTTCGGCTGATACCACGGTCTCACAGAAAGCCGGTGTGAAATAGTGCTTGCTCTGTATTTCACCGAGTGAGTGAGGATATCAGAGGCCCGTACCCCAATCCCCCTCCCCAATCCCCCTTTCCATCCCCCAAAGGCGGCTCTGGTGTTGTGTGTGTCCATGGGCGATGGTAATCGTTTACCATCAGGCGATACGTCTGCTCGTTTGCCTACCTATTTCATAAAAAATAACAAAAAGAACGTAACAGACAGATTTTTGTTTGGCGCTATTGTATTTCAAGAAATAGCTATTCAGACTAACAGGTTTTTCACCTCCCTCCCATGCCGATCCAGATCAGAAAACCTAAAAAGGAGTAACAAACTTGTGGTCTTTAAGTAGCATGGGCGGTGGTAGTCACTCACCATCAGGTGAACTATTTTCTCCTCTAGCCTTTTTTATTCCCTTGTTTGCTAAACCACCTGCTCCTCTCTCTCTTACATCATGTAGAAAGTTGCCTGTATATGTTATTCCAAACTATAAGTAGTACATTTCCGTGCATAATTTCATATAAAACTTTTTAGTTTTTATTGAAAAAGAAAAACATCTACCTTTACAAACACCAATAAGACTAATGAGTTGTGTATTATTTCAGCGATCGTATCCGCACGACTAACAACATGTTGGGTGATTGCTACGCAGCGGCTGTGGTGGAACACTTGTCCAAGAACGAGCTCATGGCCTGCGACGCACTTACTGCGGTATGTACCTTTTCTTTCTTCCTTAATTTCTTTGCCACTGCTCTTTATCACACTTCCAAGGCTTGGGGTGACAATTTTAAGTTGAGCAGTATCTCCTTCTGGAGAAAATTTATTAATATTTTCACTTAACATATATTTTTTAGTATCTACTTTAGTAACTTGACGAATTTGGATTTAGTTAGAATGTTATGGAATATTTTTGTTTAAATGAAATATATTTGTTTGAAAGTAAATAAACTTGAGATAATATTGCAGTACTAGCACGTCAAGCTTATTTAATTATAATTTTAATAAAAACTTACTAGTCCAAGATTAATTCTGGTTCAGTCATTAAATTAGATGCTTAATTTCCCTGATGCTATAAAAACCATTATTTTAAATTCCAGGACCAACTAAATGGCTTGACACCGAACACTGACGTAGACATCGGTATCGTGACCCCCAGTAAAAAGTCTCTTGGTTCCGATGAAGTTATCATCGATGTCAATTTACAAAATAATCACAACCCTTCTAATCATATTGAAAGGATTTAGTGAGACTGTGTGCCATTCAGGGTTTAGACAGTAGGAATCAGCAAAGCTTTACATAAGTTAATATGTAATTATACAGTTACAAACTGACAACAATATAGCTTTTTAAACCAAAAAGGATATGGCACATAAGGCAAATTAATTTTTGATTATTGAACAATTTAAAACTATGGAATGTTTTTATTCTGCATCTTCCAACGACATTGAAACAAAGTTTTTGTTTTAAATCAAATAAACATCAGACATAACTTTTTTAGATCACAAATTCATATGTCAAAAGATTGAAATTATTGTTTTAGAATCACTTAATCACTTTAAATTCCTAGATACATTGTAACTTCATACTAAAGAAAACTCACTTGCACTGTTTTAAGAGCCATACCACTTTTTTGAAACTGATTCTTAAAAATATCACAATTCCAGGGCAAACCGTGTCCTATCAAAAGTTTATATAATTTGCAGTTTGAAACTGTAGGAAATATAAGATTCTTAAATCAATATAATTACAAATTCGCCGTAAAGTTGTGTTAGCTATTCATTTTACAATCTAACATACTAACAAAATTTGTCACATACAATTTGCTCAATCATATAATTTGTGACAAACAGATTGCCAGAAATTGATAACACCTAAATATTATATACCCCATATTATATCATTAGCTTTACTTTAGCTTAGCTTAGCTTATATAAACTTTAGCTATGTAAGTATAGAGGGACAGAGTCCACCAGAAAAGGCTTTACAAATTTAGTTAACTGCTCAGGAATTGTATTAGAAGATAGTATTGGAATTGGATTGGTAGCATAGATAATTACATGAGTACATATACTGACGGTAAGTTTGATATCTTATGAGAAGTATTATTAGAATATAAAACTATAAATAAATAAATAGAAATATATCATTTAATATGAATAATAAGATAGTCATGCCAATGGTAAAATGTGTTGATTAACCGCTTAGACATTAAAGTAATTACAGTACGTTTTTAATTCGGTGATTTGTATTTTAAAGAATTTTATTAAATACGCATGAACAAATAAAGCAGTGGTGTTTCTCATCATAATAAAGGAAAAATATACTAACAAGAACTGATATAGATGAATTACTTATTATGGCTGCAAGTGAAATCACTTTGCATAAGATCGTCCAATCACGTCATCAATATAAATGAAAACATCGTTAATTAAAATAATCAAAAAAGTAAGAACCCATTAGATACGGGAAGATTATAGGGTATACATTTTTTAATACATTAAAATAAAAAGAACAAGGAGAAAGCAAAACAGGTAAAAAAGGTAAGGTAGAAAAAATAACTGTCTGAAATTCCGTAACGGGTATTTAAAGAAAGGTCAAGTAACAGTCCAAATATTGTCCTGATGAAGAAAATGGGCGTATTCAAATTGAACGAAAAAAAACATTACTAAAACAAACTGCCATTACTTTCTACACTAATTTAGATACTATTATTTGTCATTGGTATGTCTACCTTAAACGCATTGCCTTTAGGTATAATTTATGTACTGGCTACTGAAATTTCGACTGAACACTATTTAAAAATTGTACCAATAGTTCTAGTCTGGTCAAATTTTGTCTAGTTGGGTATCAAACAGCCGTGTGTGAGATGTGTAAGGATATTATTAATATTAATAACTTGGGTCTAATACCGTTTTATTAGAATAATAATATATTATCTATGTGTATTAATCCTAATTATAATATCATATTCCAAATGTGTTATATTAATGAATATCATAATGAAGTCCTATATAAGTCTGATACACTGACATATTTGAATTTCTATGTCGAAAGTCGAAAAGTAGAATGACATTAATAAACGCAGAATAAAGATTGGTTGATTGGTAGCTGGTAATGAAGAAAAAATTTAAGTCTATAATAAGGGGAAAAATTGTTTAAGTATATTTTAAGTATTTTGTACGTGATTTTTAAGTTCACTACTCAACTCAATAAAATAATATAGACACACAGAATATAATATTTCTGAAGTCATTTTATAGTCCAAATTTGCTTTCCAATTTATTGTATGATTTTCAAGAACACGATTTGTTATTTTTTACTCTGTTAGTAGATAAACTAAATGGTTAACAATAAAATAAGAATAAACTGTAAGTCGACGTTTAGAAAGTGAACGCACATTGGGTTCAGATTTAAAATCACCCCCCATTTGACAATTGGTTGTATAATATATTGTTTTAAACTTTCATGGTCAGTAACATTAAAATAGAAATCTGCGGGATTCCTACCATGTATCTTTTTATTTGTGAGATTCCGATTATCGGATACTCAATTATTACTTTATTACGACTGCCTCGTTGGAATGCATATGTTATCACTACACCAACAAGGCTGCTGCTGTCGAGCTGCTGTAATTGAGGTCTCGGGTTCGATTCGGGTCGGAGCAAATGTTTGCATGATCTGCTAATACTTTTTTCGAAGTTTGGGTGTTTTCTATGTACAATATGTATGTATTTATAAAAAAAAGTATTTATATCAGTTGTCTAGTACCCATATTATTATTTTATCGTATTTAGGATTCATCACATAGGTATACAATACTATCTCGATGTTATATGTAACTTGTATTGCTACTATAATAGTAAGCAGTTTCTCAACTACCCTCAATGATAAAAATCTGCTTTTTGCGGCATGTAATTCTATCTTAAAGATAAGTTAAAAGTTATTGTTGATAAAAAACAAAGTTAGATGCATTTTGGTGTATTTTAATTGTGAAATGTAGGTATCTATATCCATATTTTTTTTAAATCCAGCACTTTAAATATGGAATAAAGTATGGAAGAATTATAATTCTGGGTTACCTATCAAAGTAACGTAAGTTTTAGGTTACTGTTTTCCTAACGAAAAATTCAAACGCTGTGGTTTCAAAATATTTGAATTATTGTCTATTATCGAAGAGTCCTGTCATTCTCAAATGCAGATCTTTGTACATTACCAATCCCTCTTATTTATATACGTTATTTAACTTTAGGCAAGTGTTATTTTCACCTTTAAGGCTGTATCCTTAAAGATGAAAATAACAGACTATAACAATAGAAAATAACAAAAACAGTTATCTGTTAATTTCAACTTTAAATTTACTAGTTCAAAGTTGAAATTAACAGATAACTGTTTCTTAAAGGTAAATAACCTTCATGATGGTAGGATATTTAGATAATTCAATACATTAACCTTCATATCCTGATCACTGCATTGAGTGATCACAAGTATTAGTAGAATTAGCTCCAACTGTGATAATATTATTTAATTTGTTATTGTGGTAAATTAATCATATGTTCATTGGATTTGTGATTTTACAAAGTATAGACTAAGTTACTGTCAATTTTTTTATTAGCTTTTTCAAATTGAAATTGTGCCTTCGGTAGAAATGATTTACTTACTACCTATGGTATGTAAAATTGTAAGTTATTTTGACCTGTCCAAAAATGTTCATACCGGATTATTAATTAAAGTGCACTTATACAATTCAGTACTAGTAATTGTAGAATCGTAGGTAGAATCAGTGGAGAAAACTTTTCTGATCGTATAGATTTTGTAAAATTACTTTTGTTATGTACACTTATTTAGATATTTTCTTCGTATTTAGTATTAATATAATATTATTGTAAAATAGTCAATAAACGTAAATTTCACTTTCTAATATTGCTTTTTAATTATTTATTCTGGAAAACTTCCACTCCTCTCATATTCTGTCCTAAAGTAGTTTATTGGTATTACTAAGATATTCTAGCATCCTCTTTTTGAAGCAAATAACTATATTTTATGCGTGTAGTGCCTAAGTGGCAAACCCAGCTCCTTCCAGTAGCACAAAAATCCTCTCAGGCGTTTGCAGGCTTATAGCAACAAAAGTAGTCTGGTAATAATAACTGGGTGACTGTATTTTTTTTTTGGTAAATTTAAAAATGAATGGCAGCTAGATCGATTTATCGCCACCGCACTCTCTCTATTTAAATTTCATTAAAATTGTTCAAGAATTACTCGTTTGAAGATAGAAAGATTCAGCGATGAAATTCCTTTCGCTTTAGTTAATAATTTATGATTGACAATACTTACTGTATTGACAATACTAATAGTACATAAGTACATAAACAGCTCAACTGAGTTTCATCTGTACTTTTGGCCTATGCTCCACTTCTAAGTTTCCTTTGTGATGGTTTATAGCCTACATAAGTCTTGCACAGTTATTCTATTCAATGCAAATCGAATCTGACTGAAAACTTCCAAGATTAGGTCTAATTTTAATTGTATTAGAACCGACGTATTTTATTTCAAACTGACAGTGCTGGTACTGTAGCAACCTAATTGCTGAAAAAAATACTTGATGTTTCTAAGTACCTAAATGTAACAGATAAATTTGTACACAGCAAGTGATCATATTTGTAGTACAATTTTTTGCTCAGCCAACAGGATCAGTAACCATTTGATAAATAGGCCAGATAACTTATTAATTTGTTCTTCTCTTTAGACTTTTAGACAGACTGTTGACTACATTGAAACTAAAGGGAATATCATAAAAGAAACAACGTATATTTTAAATTTTTGTTTTTATTGCCACCTTAACAATATTCATACAGTCGGTGGAATCTAAAAGTAAAATATTAACAATTAATTACATTCTAAATATGTACAATAGTAATGTACTACTTCAGTTCAAGTTTTTGTTACTGACAAAAAATAAACATTTAAGCGCTCTATAGGAAGGATATAAACATGAGCCGTCGGTCGGTCGGTAAAATAAAAATATGCCAAGAAAACTGTAGGTGAATTCGATGAAATATGAAGGGAGCCTACAATAAAATGTTTGAGAAGACCTAATGTCATGAATCGAGGGACCTGTGCAGATTTGTAAAAAAAAACTGATAAATAATATATGAATACTTATTAATATTAAAACAAACGATCAAATCAATTAAAATTACGTCTTGAACAATCTATAGTCAATTGTGATAGTAAAACTAAGGAGACACAGATTATTCGATTTCTGAGTATTATTATGAAATAAACAATACAATGATATTTAAGTTATAATTTCGCTTGCTATAAGCAAGTTGTGGCAGGCAGTAACAAAAACTTATACTGAATAATTGGACATTTCATTAAAATCACAGAGAAACGAAACTTCAACGTTCAATTCACTGAAAACTAATATTAAATTTGCAACATGAATTTTACAAAATCAAGAAATATCTACATCAGTTGCAATAAAGCTTAGTTATATTGATTGAATACTTGATTACAATGTTATAAAATCAATATTTCATTTGCAACATCATTACAATTACAGCTCCTAAAATAATACTTATAGCTTAATGTAAAGCTGTATTTTTTGTTAAAAATAAAAAATGGCAGTCTTTATATATTTTTACAATGAGTACGTAAGTATTTACAATTAAAAATACACCCGATATTTTTACTTTTATATACATTTACCGCAAAAATCGGTAATAAGCGCTTATTTATCACTTTGTGCATATTTGAAGAGCTTTTAAATAATAATATGCGCAAAATGAGTTAAGCCGATTACATCGGCCGAATAAATATTACTAACTATGCTATAGGCAAAACAGTCGTTCATATTTACAATTTCTATGATGATAAACTATTGGTTTTATATCCTCATAGTCGAATGCGGAGGCTTCCTACTCCCTGGAGCCGGAGGCAGGCCTGGGCCTACTAGTGGCGACATTGATGGCGATCTAGTAGCTAATGGTGATAAGGAAGGTGAGAATGAGGGCGACATGGCTGCGGCGGCAGAAAACCCGCCAGGAACATCGTGACTAATTGGTGACCTCGGTAATAATAGTTGTGGCTGCCTACATGATAATGAAGGTGCTGGACAACTTCGAGGGGCGACTGTAGTTAATAAAGGTGGAGGAACACTTTTACCACCAGATATAGAAGTTCCTTTACTTTTAGCACTTGATGCTCCACTATTACCACTTTGTAGAGAAACAGCGTCGTCCTTCAGTCGAGCTATTTCGGAGAACACGTGAGCTAAAGGTTGGTACTGAGGTCCCCAGTCTAGTAAGTAATCCCAATTGTAACTACCAGTTAGTTCTTCTTCGGAATGTACTATAGAGCTTAAGCTACCTGTCATTGACGGTCCTGCAGTAGGCACAGCTGTATTATCTCCAGGTGCATTTGGAAACGCTCCTAAGGCCATAGCTCTATCTACAGCTGCACTGGCCTCGTCAGCACTGCTAGCACGTTCACTACCAGTGACTTCATTTAATTTGGCGTATATTAAATTAGTTATATCGTTTTCATGAGCACCATCTTCATCAAACATATGCATGGAGTCTATAGGTGCATGATGTAACATCGTATCTTTATTTCCAACATTTTCTGAACATCTTCTTGATGATGTAGATGCACCACCGCCTGTTCCTGTATCAACGATACCTAATCTTGCTAGGTACTCCTGAGTATTGTGTACTGATACGTCTGAAAGATTGTCATCATCTCTGTGTATTCCAGATTCTCTTTGTAAAGGACCTTCATTAATCATTCTAATTTCTTCATCCTCACCATCTTCGCCGTCTTCAGCTGATCCTCTACCACTTGATCCTGATTGATCAGATCCTGATAGTTCAGATGTTGTTGCGGCTCCTGAATTTGAACTCGCAGTGTGTGGGCCATAGGGTGGAATTTCATCATACTTTGGTGGCGCAAACTGATTTCCAGTATTTACTGGCCCAGTGTTTCTTATAGGAATTGTGTCAAAAGCGCTTGGATCTACATAACTATTTGTTGCACCTACACCTTCTGAATTCAAACCCGGCTTATTGACTTTCTTGTGTCTTTTATTTTTCATATGCAAGAAAAGAAAAGCCGCGGCAAATATTATTATTATGAATATGAAAACAATAAGTAATCCAAGGGCCCAATCTGATAAACCACCACTTGCAACGGCCGATGGATCATTGATTTGGTTAACATCTGATGCCAAAGCAAGATCATCCATTCCTATTTCAACAGCTGTTTTATTTGTCAGTGATCCTTGACGTCCAGAACTAGCTGTTACCACTAAACTTATTGATTTATCAGAACCAAAGAGGTTTTGTACCGAGTCTACTTTTTTCTTCAAAATTATAACACCAGTCGTTCTATTGATTTTGAAGTAAGAATGTGATGTTGATAACTGGTAAACTATCCTGCCGTCAATCCCCTTATCTCTGTCTGTAGCTGTTGCTTGTCCTATGACGTAACCAGCAGAAATTGATCCAGATTTCGGGACACGGAATTTATAAGTTTTTTGAGTAAATTGAGGGTAGAATTCATCTCTGCTTTCAATATCAATCCTAACTTTTACTGTTGTACTTTTACCTCCTAAATCTGTAGCTTTTATTACAAATTCGTATTTACTTTTCATTTCATAGTCAAAAACTGCATTGGAGTTCACCAGTCCAGAAGAAGAATCAATCAGGAACATTTTCCAAGAATCATCATTCCTATTATAATTATTTGTAGATGTGGCTATAGAATAGTTTAGTTTTCCGTACCTCCCTTTATCTAAATCGGTAGCTCGTGCAGTAAATATTGAGGTACCAACCCTTTCATTCTCTCCTATAGTTTCAAAATATTCATTAACAGGGAAAGTTGGCGCATTATCATTTTCATCAAGTATACCAATATGTACGTACACTGCATTACAAAGAGATGGTACTCCTTCATCGCAAGCTAATACAACAAGCTTGTATTGAGTTTTTCCAGTATCATAATCCAGACTTCTGTTGACACTCAAGATGCCAGTAGTTGGATGCACAAAGAATAGATTCTCATCGTTTCCTGAAGTAATATTATAAGTAATAGCAGCATTGGGAGTTCCATACAGATCGGCATCAGTTGCAGTAAGTTGAGTCAACGTGAATCCAATTTTTGCATCTTCACTGACAGTCAATTCTAAATCATTAGTGGAAAACGTAGGAGAATTGTCGTTTGCGTCTGCTACAGTAATGAATATAGTGATAGAATTTTTGTTCTGGTTGTGTGGCAATACTTTGCCTTGTTCTATAGCTGCTAGGCCTAAAACATAAGAGTCTTGAGTTTCTCTATCCAGTTTATTGAGTAAAATTAGCGCGCCGTCAAGAGTCACATCGAACGTGTTCCCATCGTTGCCGGAAACAATATGGATATCCAAGTTGTATTTCTTCAGCACGTCATTGATACCGCCAATTTGAAGAAGTGATGATCCTTTCTCAGTGTTTTCGTTGACCGTGATCCTGAAAATTTAAGAGAATGATTTACTAAAATTTTACGACTTCTTTGACTTTTTTGTTTTTAGTTATTTTAATTATTTTTAAAAATCTTAGATGTGATACTGAAACTGCGGGTAAGTAAGGTTAAAAAACGAATGAATGTTTGTCCCTGCTACCCCTGTTAAGTATCACAATCGAATTTTTTGTAAGATGAAAGGTGGGATGAAAGGAGGGATGAAAGGAATGTCAAAATGAAGTCACTCACGAAAAATTTGCGTAATAACTTGTAAAATTTGTATCGGGGTTCCCGGACAGTAATAATTACTTAGATACTGAAACCAGGTACTAAGTTAGTTACTGACGATGACTATTTTATGTTTGCGATCTGAGTTATACTCAACACAATTAACATAAATATATAAAGTATAGGAAAAAAAGGAATCTTGTTTAGCAGCGTGTGGGAACCTCGTTTACTGGTGACATAATGTAAACCGAAGCGCAGATCTCATCTGGATACATTACAATAACAATGTACTAATGGCGTCGCTTTTGTAGCGTATATTTACAGTAAAAATAAACTGAATAAGCCACTAGACAACGTCCTATATACCTAAGCAGTACTGACAGCAACAAATAAGAACGAATATCAACAAAAAAGACTTAAAAAATAATACGAATATTTACCTGTAACTATCCTGCCCGATGAATGGTTTGATCTCCGAAGATGCTCCCGTGCTGACCCTTATAGAGGCCACAGCACTTCTATTCGGTTTTCCATGATCAGTGGCCACTACTGCTAATTGTGTGTCCCTCTGATTTGGTGGTAAAGCACTATAGTTTACAAATATGGCTCCAGTTATTGCATCAATATAATATCCGTTAGTTGGACGAAGAATCGAATAAGTTATTTTGCCGTTGTCTCCATCATCTTCATCTTTAGCGCTCACTGAACCAATTTCGAGTGTATCTGTTCCTTCTGTAAGCGATAAAAAACTACATTCAGTACTAGTTTTATATGCATATATTTTATACATAGTTTCTAAAGATACGAGTTCTCTAAAACTTACGAATGATTAAAATGATAATAAAATGAAAAGAACACTATTAATAAATATAGTTTGCGTTCTTACCGGGCAGTATCCTGTTGTAGGAGATGTCATCAAATATCGGTGAATTATCATTTACGTCCGTAATTTTAATCGTCAAAGTAGTTGTGGCCACGTGTTCACTGTCTGACGCAGTCACATTTACTTCGTAAATCTTCTTTGTTTCGAAATCAAGAGGTGTATTTAACACGATTTTACCACTATATCTGTCTATAGAAAAACTATTGTCCCCTTGCATTATCGAGTATTTCAAAGCCGGATACGTATCGACGTCATTTGCAGTAACAGATGTGAGAACAGTTCCAACTTCCGTTCCTAAAAAGAAAGCAAACTGTATTGACAGGGCTCGTTTAACTGCCGTTTTAACGATACCCCAAAATAAACTCTCTCTAAAACAAAACCTCTTTTGAATAACAATGCTATAAAAATCAAACAAAAAGGGATGCGGACTCCAAGGTCCGTCGGTGAACCGCTAAAACATGCACTCAGAAAAAATGTAATACTGTCCAATAAATATTGATCCTAAAGGAGTTCCTTTTATTTAATCTCAGTGTTGGAATCAAAAGTTGCAATGTTACTGAGTCGAGAATACAAATTATGTAAAATATCTTTTCCATGGTATACTTTTTGTACTACCAATTTATTTCAAAAAGTCGATAGGGCGACTAGCAGCAATTTAAAACCCGAATGTAAGTTCAGAGTACAGAAGTAAAAACATACCTTCTGATACGGAGATGACATTCGGCGGTGGGAATGTCGGCTGATTGTCATTTACATCCACGATATTGATCCTGAGCGTAGCCGTTCCTGTCATTTGTGGATCACCTTCATCCGTAGCTATAACTGTTAATTTGTATGTCTCCCTTATCTCCCGATCAAGAACAATATTTGTTTTAACCGATCCTGAGAAAGCAGGTTCAATAATGAATGCATTGTCGTGATTCCCGTCTACTATATGGTATAGTATCCGCGCATTCACACCACGATCGCCATCTTTAGCGGCGAGTTGCACGACGAATTCGCCCTTAGTATTCCCTTCAAGAACATTTGCAATGTATTGTTGTTGCGTAAACCTGGGAGCATGGTCGTTCTGATCGATCAGATTTATTATAACGTCGCAGTAGCCATATATAACAGGCAATCCTTCTGTGCGTGCGACTACAACTAGCTGTCTGCGCGGCCCCGGATACGACTCATAGTCGAGATTGGCGGAGTTATTCACCCTTATTACTCCCGAGTTAGAGTCGATTTCAAATGCATACTGATCGTTGCCGTTGCCAATTTCATAAATTATCCTCTGTCGCCGCCCATCGCTACGGACTGCGGTCACTTGAAGTACATCCTTTCCATACGACATATTTTCTTCGATAGTAACATTGTATGTTGAGTTTTGAAAGTTTAGCGTAGGAATTTGATCAGAAAAGTCACCGACACGTATTTCTATAAGACCTATAGAACTTTGAGGAGGATTTCCTTTGTCTTTTGCTATTATTTTCAAGTGAATTAACTTTCCGTTTTCACTGGCTAGGCTTTGTGTTGCAGTTAAAACGCCAGTTGTTGGATTAATGCGGAACTTATGATTGGACATATCTAGAAGTTCATAAATTATTTCTGCATTGGTTCCAATATCATTATCAGTAGCTGAAACCCGTAACAAGCTTTGACCTGGCGGTGTAAGTGTCGCTATTTGTTCTTTAAAAGGGTACTTAGTGAAGATTGGTTTATTATCGTTGACATCGTTGATAGTAACCTCCACTGACACTCTTTGAGATCGAGTTATATATCGCCCCTCATCTGTAGCTACCGCTTCAAAATGGTAAACATTAGTTTTTTCTCTATCAAAGGTGCTGAAAAAAAAAATACAACTTCGGTAAAGTTTTAACTTGATTTGTAATTAAATGTTGTATTTAAATTAATAATTGATTATTCTAGTTTTACCTACATTTTGTTTTAAGTGGGTTACAGGAGTATTATATAGTAAAATACTAGTAAAATCTTTAAAAAGAGCATAAGTCTTATAATTTGTATATTAATTAATTCGTATTTAATGATACCATTGACCAGTGATATGGAAAAATCTTCCTATACTATTTTATATTTACAAAAACTAAAACAACTTACCCAGTGGTGAAAATTATCCCAGTTTTATTGTCGATCCTAAACAGTCCTTGACTTTCATTTGCTAATGAATATACAATTCTTTTATTAAAACCTAAATCAGCATCAGTTGCTCTCACTTTAATAACTGACGTGTCAACCATCGCATCTTCAGGTATGGCAGCAGAATAATGGCCAGTATCAAAAACTGGATCATTGTCATTTTGATCTTCGACTATAATGGTTATATTACAAGACCCTTGCAGCGCTACTGGAGATCCATGATCAAAAGCTGTTATAGTTAGATGATATTTTGACTGTGTTTCACGATCTAATGTTCTAGCAGTTAGTTTTCCTGTTGTGGAGTCTATAGAAAATTTATTGCCGTTATTTCCTGACGTAATACTGTAAGTAATAACACCATTAGCTCCAATATCTTTATCACTAGCTGCTACAGTGTGTATCACTTCGGGATCATTATTTTCTGGAATAGCTAAAGGATAACATGATCCCACTTTGAAACTTGGTGGGTTATCATTGACATCCATTATGCTAATTGTGACAGTAGCAACGTCAAAATTACTGGTTGATTGAAAGGTACTGGAATCCGTAACATAAACAGGAAATGTATATTGGTTTCTCTCTTCTCTGTCGATTTTAGTTTTCACTGTAATTGTGCCAAGTCGTTCGTCTATAGCAAACTTATCATCGGCTACTCCTGAAGGAATCATGTACGTTAAATTACCTGTTAAAATAATAAGTTTATTAATTTTACTGTATTTGTTTTTAATCAATGAAATTACATTAAAAAAGTACTTCAAGAATGTTGCATGGCAAACTATGAAATATGAATAAAATGAGTAAGGATTGCCGAGTTTGATAAAATGAAGTGCAAAAAGGTTTCAATCAAAATACTTACTTGCAATCCCTCTTGATGATTTAGCTGACAACCTTGTTACAAAGCTGCCTGGTCTAATATCTTCACTGATATTTGTTCTATAGAAAGAGTCCATAAATCTAGGAGGAACATTTGTTGATTCTTGTAATACTAAATTCAACAACATATGCGCCTGTCTCGGAAACGGCGTACCATGATCAGAAGCAGTGAGATTCAATTTGTATTGGCCTGGTCGTATTTTGGATACGTCTTGCAAGTATTTATTTGATAGTGTCAATCTTCCAATATCATAATCCATTGAAAAATAACCATGATCATTACCACCAGATATGTAATAAGATATTCTTCCATTTTCACCTGAATCAGCATCCACTGCCAGTGATTGATATAGTAGTCCCGATAACGTGTTTAGAGATACAGTAGCTTTAGGGGCTGATACGAAGTTAGGAGCATTGTCGTTTTCGTCAGTAATAGAAATATGTACTGTTGCTGATGTTGCCATTCTTTCTGTTATATTTGGTGCCAAGTCCGTTGCTTCTATGACTATCCAATATTCTTTTAATGTTTCATAATCAAGACCAGAGGTCAAGGTTAGAGAACCAGTAAGAGGATCTAAACTGAAAATATTTTTAGCACTAGACAAGGATGATACTATGTGAAAATTGAGATCTCCATTAGATCCTGAATCAGCATCTTTTGCTGTAAAATTGTAGGCTATCGTACCAACCGGCATAAGTTCAGATATTTCTATATTTATAGGATCTTGAGCCCACTGCGGCGCATTATCATTGACATCTATGATTTCGATTTTTACAGTTACAGCACTGCTTTGAGGGTTGTTTGTAGCAGATGTGTCCAAAGCTCTTACTTCTAGGCGATATTCATCTTGTATTTCTCTATCTAGTTGTCTAGCAACTACTAAAGAACCTGTCCGCCGATCTATCTCGAAAGTTCCGGGTGCATGATCCGCTGTGAGAGGCATCAGAAGATACGATATTTGCTTTTCATCATTATCATTGACTGAGTTTTCTGTAATATCACTTTCACAACATGCTAAGGTTCCCACAACATGGCCGATTTTTGAATCTTCTTTTACCTGAATAGATAGAATTAAATAAGAATTTTGTATTTGAATCAATATTGAAACTGAAATTTATGACCTTTCTTTTAACTTAAGTATAAAATCTCTTAAAAAGTTTAATTATCATAGACATCGTATACGACTTACTTTAAAAGATAAGCTGGAACTAGTGAAAGTTGGTCTATTATCGTTCAAATCCAAAACTTCAACTTTCAGTTGTCTTACAGTTTTCTTGGGTGGGGTACCTCCATCAGTCGCAGCCACTGTGAGTCGGTAGATTGATCTTTCCTCATGGTCCAATACTGTAAAATAAAATTAGAGTGTGAGTTTATTGTCACGTTATTATATTCAAACACTTTCATTTTTTATTCTCCAATGTTGTAATGTAATCTGTATATCGTAATAAATCTTACCAGTGCTAGTTTTAATAACACCAGTATCTTCATCAATCACGAAAACACCGTAGCCATCCATGTCTCTCTCGTTCAAGATAGAGTAAGTAATACTAGAATTGACACCATTGTCTCTATCAATAGCTTTTACTCTAGCCACTTCTGCTCCAGGTTGTTGTTCTTCTCTTACACTAACTACGTCTTCTCTAGGATCAATGATTTCTGGAGGATTATCATTTACATCGGTAATCTTGATAGAAACAGGAACTCTGCTAGATCTTGAGAGAGTGCCTTGATCTTTAGCTTCAGCGAAAAGAGAGTAAGAGGATTTGAACTCCCTATCTAATCTTTCTTTGGTTGATATAACACCTGTAACAATATAGGTTTTAATCACTTGGTGGCGCAGTGGTAGCGTATGCGACTACTGTTCTTGAGGTCTCGGGTTCAATTCCTGGGACCAAATGTTTGTATGATCTGCAAATATTTGTTTCGGAGTTTGGGTGTTTTCTATGTATAATATGCATGTATTTACAAAAAAAAAAGTATTTAAGTATTTATATCAGTTGTCTAGTACCCATAATACAAGCTCTGCTTAGTTTGGGATGCTAGATGGCGTTGTGTGTTAGATGTCCGAAATATTTATTTTAATATTTTTTCAGTACAGACTTAAAAAAATTGATAATAGAATTTATAATTACCGCGGTTTTCTAAAATTCTATAGAACATAAATTATGAAAACACAACAATGCAGTATCCAATGGCACTTAAAATTAACGAATATAACATTAAAATAACTATTATACAGCAAGAAAAGAATAATAAGTAAGCAGCGGAATCAATCCAAAAGATAAAAAAATGTGTCATTATTACAACCGAAAAAAAATCATTATTTATTTTTAATAATTGTGGTAAAACGCTATTAAACAACAGAGATTAATTTCTTTTACCAAGTTTACCTTATAACAGATGTTTAATATTTTATTGAAGCTCACCATACCAATTTACTGAGCTATAGTCGTGAAAATTAGAAGCAATTCAACTGTTTAAATCAACTTAAGCTTTTGATACGTATATGTGTGTTTAAAACAGTCCTCGACCCGTTGTAACAATCAGATAATAAATTTAATATTTTCTATGTTCATAAATATGTTCCTTGACTAGGTTCTATTATTAGAATGTGGGTGGACCCTAATTTTATACGCTTCAATAAAGGCATTATGTTTTTCTTTTAGTAACAAAAAAGAACAACGAATATCTTTGTAACTACAAAATTTAATCACACCAAATATTTTTCGTATTCCTCACTTTGTTAAGACAACGAGATAATTTACAATCGCATCATCGCCGATCACAATTACCTTTTTTGTTCTACCCTGTTTATTATTACTGCAATTTATAGCACTCTGTCTACAGAAAGATTCCAGCTACATTTTACACCTATAATTCATTTGAGAACATACATGAAAATAAAAGATATCTGTCAACGAAACGAGTTGTACGGCCTATGCGTCCTACACGTACATTTGTAACGTACGAGCTTTAAATAGTCGACGACAATATCTAGTACTGGTAAGACTTGTAATAAAACATGGGAGAGAATAGCAAGGCTCCTACATAGCAATATTTTAATAATAGTTAATGGTGGGTCACGGAGCATGCGAGAGAGCGACGACGTATATAACTCGCAATTGACACGCATAAATTCATTGTGTGGTGCCTCCTGTTGTGGCCGAACCGGACGACTGGTGGCGTGACCTTTGATATGAAAATTGACGTCACTTATATTTCAAGGCAACTGTCACAAAAGTAACAAAGCTTCTACTAGGCTAGACAGCCATCGTTAGAGTGATCAAGCTGAATTTAACTACGTTAACTGACTAGGACAGTTATTACTTTCATTTATTATATCATATTACACATAATACACAAATAAAAAAATAAACTTTTTTTACCCGACTGCGGAGGAAGTAGGGTTATGTTTTTCGAGTGTATGTATGTATGTAAGTATATTTCTTATTCTCTTCTTCTTCTATATATTGTCGTATTATTGTGTGAGCGGTGGCAATAGATTTGTCTTAATCGTGATAGTAACACTGGATAAATAAAAATAAAAAAAATAAAATAACAAAACATATGGGTTAAAAAATACCTAAATTTAATAAAGGTAAGATATTGACGCAGTCGGTTTTTTTTATAGATTTACTTGTTTCCATAGACTCGAATGCTAAGATTGCCAATGAATATGTTTTAAAATTCAGGATCTTCAATTTCAGACAAACTGTCTGGCTATGTCAATTAGTCACTTAGAGAATTAATTTACCAAATGTAGTGGTAATTTATAGTTTACTAGCTAACCCACGCAACCTCGTTTGCGTCTCCTATTGCCGGTAGCGTGAAAATTTCCCCCGTTTTTGAAACATTCTTCATTGTTGCTCTGCTCCTATTAGTAGTAGCGTGATGATATATACCCTATAGCCTTCCTCGATAAATGGACTATCCAACACTGAAAGAATTTTTAAAATCGGACCAGCGGTTCCTGAGATTAGCGTGTTCAAACAAACAAACAAACAAACAAAC
This sequence comes from Spilosoma lubricipeda, assembly GCA_905220595.1. Classification (NCBI taxonomy): domain Eukaryota; kingdom Metazoa; phylum Arthropoda; class Insecta; order Lepidoptera; family Erebidae; genus Spilosoma; species Spilosoma lubricipeda. The sequence goes on along the minus strand of HG992281.1, from coordinate 19,714,701 downwards.
AAACAAACTCTTCAGCTTTATATATTAGTACTAGCCGACCCACGCAACCTCGTTTGCGCCTTATATTGCCCGTAGCGTGAAAATTTCCCCCGTTTTTGAAACATTCTTCATTGTTGCTCCGCTCCTATTAGTAGTAGCGTGATGATATATACCCTATAGCCTTCCTCGATAAATGGACTACCCAACACCGAAAGAATTTTTCAAATCGGACCAGTGGTTCCTGAGATTAGCGTGTTCAAACAAACAAACAAACAAACAAACAAACAAACAAACAAACAAACTCTTCAGCTTTATATATTAGTATAGATAGATGATACACTCTATGAAGACTTACGCGAAGATTTACATATGTTCAATGTTATTGTACGAATTACGTATACTGCAGCCGGAGGTTCCAAAGAAAACCAAATTTACTTATAGTTAATTTAATAAAAAAGAAATTACAAACTAATTTACAATTATGTGAATCCTACTCGAAGTATGAGCTAGGAATCTCTTTACAAACTAACTACAGCTAATTAGTCTAGTGATTCCACCTCGAAGTGTGAAGCAAGAATGACCTAAAGTAATTGAATTTTAATATATATACACTATAATGATGACGTCGGTGCCTCGTGTTACCGTTGGTCTCACAATAGGCCTTTGTGGTCTGTTCTCGTAATGTCGCTCTTGAGCTTGTGGCCAGTTTCCGCCGTGGGTCCGGTTGCATAGAGACTGCAGTGTCGGCATATTGAACACGAGTTCGTGATCTCATAACAGGCCTTTGTGCTCTGTGTTCGTAATGCTGCGTTGACGACACATTTAGGGGTTTCATATAAAACAAAAAGTCATTCTTTATTGAGAAGAAATACTGATACGTGTGTTTAGACTAGACGCTATAAATAGTTACGTAATGCTGCGTTGACGATATATTTAGGGGTTTCATATGAATATGTAACACCTCCACCCTCAGTTCAGCAACTATTTTATCATGTTAATGGAAAATGTTGCTGGAAACTCTTCTCGTTAAGGGTTGGCTGTAGCTTCCATAGTGTGTTTCTGAAGTGTTTGGTTCTCTTTTGAACTATTTCGTTTTAAGTGCCAGATCTTGTAGTTACAGCCTACTGCGTAGGTGATAATTGCAGTTGTAACTGATACCAATACATAGAATGGGATGGTTGTATGGTATAGGTTAGTTGACTGGACATTGTCGATTTCCATCGATATTTCTCTGGAATACTTTATTCTGAATGCTGTGAAGATCTTAAAGGTTTATTGATCTTGAGCTAATGTGATTATATGCAGCTGTCTGATTGATTTTGTGTCTCACAGAGATATGTGCTGTGCTATACTATACTTCGGGCATTCTGCCTTTATGTACACGAATGATTTCTCATTTGTTGCTATGTAAGGAGCGGAAGGGATAAGGGCAAGTAAGCAAGTTGTTCGCTGTTGGGTACAATAGACAGTCTGTATAGAAATTATAGGAAAACTATAACTATTCTATTCCTAACAAAGTAAGAGCCAGGTTTCATAAGATTATAATATTTTCTTAACTCTAAGTCGGGGATGTAATCTCTACTGTAAACTATTCTTAATTAATCTATTATAGACTTTAGAACTTTGATGTCTCTCATAGAATGGTGAATGAAAGCTAATATATTTTCTAATTTAATTATCTCTAACATTAAGTCTTCTACGTTATTACTAATTATTCCTAAGATTTGGGTAAACTGTGCAGGTTTAATGAGACTGCAATCTCTGTAAGTATAAGTTGTCATCATATACGTACTTGATAGTATCTAAGTAATCTAAATTGCTCGTTATACGTTTAATTACTGATCCTAGACCATCTACTAGACCTCTTTTAACTCTACTAGGTTCCAAAGATTTTACTTGATTTAACATTTTGCCAAGCTTGTTAGTCTGGTAAGATAGTCAATCCGATATTCGTAAAGTGTGTAAGTATCGTTACAAAGTCTGATTTTGAATGTCTTCAGTTGATTCTTTATTGGGTTTATCTTATTTTCGATGTCATCTAACTGTACGTATTGTATAAAGGAGTGGTAGTGAGTGGTTAGTCTAGTCAATCCTAGTTAATACGGTAGAGTCTGGTCTGTCAGCTAGTGATTTAAGTCTTATCTCCTGGGGTTGAGTCACTTGGACTGTCAGTAGGGACAGAATCCTGTAACAATGTCTTTGTTTTAGGTGTTCGCTTTAATCGAGACTTCGCTACTAGTCCGCGTTTCTTTGATGTATAGATGTGTATGGGTGAGTCGGCTAGGGCGGTGTCTTGAGTATACCGCGGTGCTGTTTTCTGGCGGCTAGCAAGAGGATTTTTAATAAAAACTTGTTGTTGAGGGGCGTATTCTACTTCTGGTTCGCGGGTTTTGTTCCTATTTTCCATTAAAGTTGTTCGATTGCTTAGTGACGATTCATTAATTAAATCATAAACTTGTTTCGTTTGTTGCCTATGGTTTTCAAATGGTTTAGTCACTGTCGGTTTTCTTTTCACGTCGCCAACAATGGTCAAATGAATTTGTCTGTTGAATTTGTAAAGGGGGTCATCGGTAATGGGGACTTCTAGTATGGGATGTTCATTGCTAGTATGTACGGTATCGGTTGAAGAGTTTAAGTGTTGGGCTGGTGCCTCTGATGGATTGTTAATCATCGAACTAGGTTCTTTAATGTTGCCTATCAATGAGTTAATTTCGTCTATTTCACCGTTATGAATTTCTACGCGAGATAGGGCATCAGCGTTAGTGTTACATTTTATGTTATATACTTCAGCACGGGCTGGTTGGTCTAAAGAAAAAATAATGTCGTTAGGCGTTGGGTTTTGTATAATGCAGTTACAAAAATGTTGCTCGTTTATAACGCTACGCGAGTTATATACTTTAATGTCATTAATGGAAGTTCGTGTAATTAGTTTAAAGTTTTTTAAATCTATTTCAGCTTGCCATTTCGATAATAAATCCAGTCCTATTAGTCCATCAAAATAGTTATGAAATCGGTATACAAATAATTTAATACTATCCTTTTCATTGAGTTCTGAAAAACAGGGTAACGTTATGGAGTAGTCATTCCTACTGACTCCGTGTACGTTTGTTACTTCGAATGGGTCATAGTTCAGAGAGTAATCTGCGTAAAATTTTTGTACTGCCTCGGGGCTTATAAATGACTGGTTGGCACCGGTATCGATTAAAATTTTTAAAGGGGGTTTAGTGATTTCGATATATGGTAGCTGTCTCTGAGTTTGTAGGTTAATGTCTATCTTTGCTCTTTTGATATCTTGGCTGGGCCCTGATTGTGGGTACATGTCGTTATACTGGTCATATGTCTCGTCTCCATAAATCATGGTATTGTCATAGTTATAGTTGTAGGCTTGGTAATAGTCGTTAGAGTCAAAGTTAGTGTCTTGTTCTGGTTCGTAGTGAAAGTCAGAGTAGCAGGAGTTGTCTGTAAATTCGTTAAAATTAAGTTCTCGTGATTTAAAATAATTATTCGGTGCCGGGTTACCGGATCTACGCCAATCATGGCCTGACAGCATGGGTCTTGGAACAAAGTGTTGGACTCCGCTCATGGGTTTTGGATTGATATTCTGATGGAGATTATGCCTAGGAGGCGCATGAAAAACGTTACTTTGTGGATGATAGTTTGGCGGCGGCGCGCGGAACATTTGCTGTGTACGAGTAGGGAACCGGTTTTGGTGTGTATGTGAGTTCTGGTGAACATTAGGTACGTTAGTGTTAAATTTAAAAGCGGGTTGTGGTTGGTGACTCCGTAGTCCTATAGGGGCTGGCCAGTTTGATACTTGAGGTCGCGGGACGCTCAGTGTGTTCAATGGTGTGTTGTAGGGTATAGGTACTTTAGAATTACTATGGTTTCTCGAGGAATCATTACGATTTTGTAAGTACATAATATTTAATTCCTCCTGTACGTATTCGAGAGCTTTTTCTATTGTCTCCGGTCGCATACAACGAATTCGCGATCCTAAAGGTTCTTTTAATCCGCGAACGAACGCCTGCATGGTAACCTTTCTGTAAAGCGATCTTTTCGCTTCTATGGTTGTCGGAATACTTTCATGTAACGTCACGTATGTCATAATAGTACTGAACAAAGTTTGGCATTGGTCATAGAATTCTTGAGGAGATTTGTTACCTTGTATAGCTAAAGAGAGGTCGCTGTACAAAGCCGTCTCGTCTCGCTGATCTGAAAAATTATTGATAAGTGCTAATCTAATCCCTGCCCACGTCTCAGGAATACCATTCGAGTTTATAGTGGATGCTGCGGTTCCTGTTATTTTATTTAAAATACCATTTAACAGATACAAGTTTCCTAATTCGCTGCCTGGCTCGGGGCTCGCGTACTGGTTTACTATCCTATCACAAATGTCAATAAATCTGACTAAAACGTTCGCGTTGCCATCAAACTCTGGCACTAAGCGCAAGGCTTTGAATATAACGTCTGGGTCGTGCGACATCTTTACACTAAATAAGCTAGTTAAATCTAAATCTAATTTACTGTCTATATCTCTATTACTGTCTAAAATGTGCCGGCGAGCCTGTCGCGATGCAGGATCCCGGTTATACGACTTTTCGTAGCGAAAAATGTTGGAATTAAAATTAATTAGGATAAGGTAGGAAGCAACACGAGAAAGATTCAAGTGTACTCACAAATATTTCATATCTTGTTTTCCTCGGTGAGTCGATGTCTGGATTCTCCGTCCGGCTACGCAGTTGTCCCGTAGATTCTGGATCCTCTGGCTGGGGCTTGATAGCCACCCGGGTGACTCGCGAACGCAAATATCGATATGAGATGCTTCTAATGCTCGCGAACCGGCCCGCGAGGATCCTACCGACTGCGCCAATTACGTATACTGCAGCCGGAGGTTCCAAAGAAAACCAAATTTACTTATAGTTAATTTAATAAAAAAGAAATTACAAACTAATTTACAATTATGTGAATCCTACTCGAAGTATGAGCTAGGAATCTCTTTACAAACTAACTACAGCTAATTAGTCTAGTGATTCCACCTCGAAGTGTGAAGCAAGAATGACCTAAAGTAATTGAATTTTAATATATATACACTATAATGATGACGTCGGTGCCTCGTGTTACCGTTGGTCTCACAATAGGCCTTTGTGGTCTGTTCTCGTAATGTCGCTCTTGAGCTTGTGGCCAGTTTCCGCCGTGGGTCCGGTTGCATAGAGACTGCAGTGTCGGCATATTGAACACGAGTTCGTGATCTCATAACAGGCCTTTGTGCTCTGTGTTCGTAATGCTGCGTTGACGACACATTTAGGGGTTTCATATAAAACAAAAAGTCATTCTTTATTGAGAAGAAATACTGATACGTGTGTTTAGACTAGACGCTATAAATAGTTACGTAATGCTGCGTTGACGATATATTTAGGGGTTTCATATGAATATGTAACATACGTTACGATATATATAAATACTAGCCTTTGTTCGCTGCTCCGCCCGCGAATTTGTCAGTTATCACGATAAAAAGTAGCCTACATCCTTCCTCTGGAATCAAAGTATCTTCATAACAAAATTTCATTGAAATCGGTGTAACGGTTTAGCCGTGAAAGCGAGACAGATAGACAAGAGTTACTTTCGCATTTATCTATACAAATAAATAAAATTGGAGTGTCTGTTTGTAATATTAAAATAACAGCTTTTTAATTAGTGCATATGTATGTATACACGATACATATACCAAAAATGTTGTTAAAATTTTTTTGTCTGTCTGTCTGTCTGTTTGTTCCGGGTAATCTCTGGAACGGGTGGACGGATTTTGACGGGACTTTCACTGGCAGGTAGCGAATGATCCGGGGAGTAACTTAGGCTACTTTTTTAGACTAACTTTGTCCCGCGGCGTTACTCGCGGTACAACAATAAACGCGGGTAACACCGCGGGGTTCAGCTAGTTTATAATATAAGTATGAATAATAATTATCGTTTACGTACTAACTTTACATTATGTTCCCACAATATTTTTGTTTATCAACAACAATATATCAACGTCAATACTGCAAAAAAATGGACTCTATCCACCCATTTGCTGAATGAAACAAATTGAAATTATCGATTTCAAAAAGATTCAAATTTAATTCGGTGATGAAATCAATTCATGTCCGCCCACAAATTACGTTAAAACATTTCATTATATCCTTAAAAAAGATACCGTAAACTTTTTCCCCATGTCAGAAAAGATAAATTAATGTGCTTCAGTGACTCATCCATTGAAAGTATACGTGAATTCATAAAGTGCATTTAATATGAACAAATAAACATGCAGCTAATTTTCTTTAAGTTTTTTATTAAAACTGAATTGTACAGTTTTGTTGTCTATGAATCTGCCTTCGTCCATCAGTTGATTATTTTTGATTCAAATCATTACATACCTCTGTTATAATTATATTCAACTGATGTATTCAAATGCAATTATTCGACCAATAATTGATTAGTCTTGCATATATTTAAATAAAAAAAAACCGGTCAAGTGCGAGTCGGTCTTGCGCACGAAGGGTTCCGTACCATTATCTAATTGACTAGCAAAATCGAGTAAAAAAATCTCATTTTTCGTATGGGAGCCCCCTTAAACATTTGTTTTATTTTAATTTAAATATTTAATTTATTTTTAAAGTGAATTTATATCTAAACATTATGTGTATATTTCAAGCGTCTACCTGTTGCCGTTATCAATATCGAGCAAAAACGACCTAAGAATTACCTTTCTTGTATTGGAGCCCCCCTTAAATATTAATTTAATCCGTTTTTTCAGTATTTGTTGTTGAAGCGGCAACAGAAATACATTATCTCTAAAAAAATCAACTGTCTAGTTATCACAGATCATGAGATACAGCCTGGTGACAAATAGGCGGACAGACAGACTGATAGACGGACAGCGAATTCTAGTAATAGTAGTAATAGGATCCCGTTTTACCACTTGGGTACAGAACCCTAAAAACTTTTGATGAGGGTTTCCTGTCTAATTTAAATCTAACCAACCATTAAGAATCTATTTATACAGAATTCTTCATAGTGTGTTTATTTGTATAGTGTTTCACACAACATGGTCAAGGAATGTTATACATTTTACGCGGAAAATGGCTTCAAGCATGATAGGGCAAAATGCAAAGGAGTGCAGTATGTAAGAACTCATACAGACGCTAACTAGCTCGGGAGTGTGCAGGTACGATCTTCGATAAGCCGAATTGAGATGAAAAGTTTTACCATTCATCAGTCAATTATTGGAAATAACGAAGTGTCTACCGTCCTTTTTACACCATGTTTAATACCCTCACGAATTCGACGATAAACATCGTTTGCGATAAAGATCATGGTTTTACATATCTTATTAAATGCTCTTTAAAAAGCTTCATCGGGAATGCGTTTGCTGTAATCGATGTGCTTTTTTTTCAACGTTTATTTGCACAAATTATTAAAAAAAAACCAAGCAAACACAGAAGATTATGTGTGTTTTGATAAACATTTCTAATTAGAAGATAATATTAAGAACTTGAATCCCCAGGTAAGAATAAAATTAATCAATGAGCTTTCGATACTTCTAAAATTTGCTACTATTATTATGAAAAAGAAACGGTAATTAGTCGTTTAAAGGATAACAAGCATAATCTCTTACTAATTTTGACCCACATTGAAGGTTTAATTTATTTGATTCAAAGTCATAGAGACTTAAAAAAACAACCACTTGTATTCATTTCTTGAAATGAATGCAAGTGGTCGGACTAAGCATAATCGTTATTTTAAAGCTATATTAGCACAGCACATACACGAAATCAAAATAGATCATTTACAGGATATAATTCCATAATCACACGCTCATCTATCGAGTCTAAAACAAATAAAGTCATCGGATCTGCTCCCTTTACTTCTAAATTGTTCAGGTATTAGAATGGCTTTATTTATTTTAAATGTTTACTCGGTCAATGAGTTTTAAGGCCCTTACATACTTTAGGTTTTAGCTTTCAAACGCGCCGGCAAAGTAAACAAGGGACAAGTGGCAGCTTGCATCTCAGTTCTGGGTGAACAAATATGGGGAGTATTTGGAATTACGGTGAAAAATGAATTATTCTTGGATATGTACATGTTGTAATGAATCATGTATTGGTAGTGTATGCGTTTGTAAAAAGGTAAACAATTGGTACTTAATGAAATATTCGTTAATATTAAATTCGAAATATTAATGAAATTTGGACGGTTTATGTATTATTTAACGTGAGTTACATAAATGATTTTTGTCAATGTCTAGAGATTACTATTTTCGGACCATAAGAAATAACTGTGTATTGAAATAAATTATATCTAAATTCAAGTAAATTTTACAATTGTTTTATCATCAGTGAAACTTCTCAAATTGATAACATGCTATTAGATTTTAGTTACCAAAAAAAAACTTAATTTCAGTTGCTGTATTATTTACCTACGTACTACAGTCTTTAGTGAAGTATTTTATACTAGATGTATGTATTTATATATCAAAATGAAACTCACCTGTAATAGGATTTACATTGAAGCTTGTATTGCTCGGAAACAGACTGTATCTAATAACAGCATTATCACCTAAATCCGCATCTGTAGCCGCAATTTTCCCCACAAAAGCTCCTACTTTCTGATTTTCTTCAACTTGAAACTCGTACCCCGTTTTACTGAATACTGGATCATTGTCATTTGCATCTATCACATTGACTATTAAGTTGGCAGTTGCAGAAAGTGGTGGAATACCGTTATCGACAGCTATTATAACCATTTTATGTTTTTCAGTCGTTTCTCTATCCAGTTGTTTAGCTAGATATATCCAACCAGTACTGGGCTGTACTTTAAAATAATCTTCAGTTACGTTTGAGGAATCTGATGCAATCTTATAAGTTATACGTGCATTGTTGCCTGTGTCTTTGTCTATAGCTTGAATTTCAAGGATCTGCAAAAAGAAACTTAGGTTATATTTCAAACAATCTAAACGATTAATATAAACTGGTAAGATAAGTACCTACGTTAAGACAATATTTCTAATAGTACGTAACGTATTCCTTAAAATATAAAAAAAAATGAGAACTCTGGGAATAGCAATATTACTGAGTAACGTAACACTACCACAAACCATTACAGTATGATATAAAGACGTTTTTAGATAACAGAATTTAGTTACTGGTATTTTTAGTTTTATTATACTACTTACCTTAGCGTTAACAGTTTCAGACTCAACGACATTCGCACTGTACGAATCATGTTCAAATATCGGCGGGTTGTCATTGACATCTTGAACATCTACAACTAAAGTTAGGTTTGCATTTAACGAAGGTGTACCGTTGTCCTTAGCTGAAATGATGAGTGTATGCCGAACAAGATTCTCGTAGTCTAGAGACCTAAAAGAGAAAAAAATATTTTATTGTTTTGCGAAAGTCTATAATGTGCCTTTCGTTTTAAAATATCTATTGTGCCTGTGTACAATAGGTGATTTACATAAAACTTATGAAAGTTTCGTCTTTATGCCTACGCCTTTAATGCACGTAACATTATTAACTTCGCTTTAAGATTCCTGCTAAAGGGTCTGAACATCTAAAACAATTCTTACTTCGCTTCAACATTATTGTCACAACGTAATCATCTTACTTCTGGGTAAGACATACTTTTAATCCTTGTTTCCTGCGCATTGTTTTCATAAGTTAAATATACTTTGGACTAAATATGAGGGAAATATAATAAATGTTTGTTTGTTTACCTCAATAATGTGACAAGACCATGTTGATGATTCACTGCAAAAGTATTTGCGGGTCCAGTGCTTGATACTAAATGGTAACTAATTTGACCATTCTTGCCAAAGTCTTCGTCAGTTGCTTTGGCAGCGTAAACTATAGAACCGATGGGAGCTGATTCTGCTACTGAGACTCGCACTGATGATGTACCAAATTCTGGTGTATTATCGTTAACATCTTCTAGTGTAATTTGGACCTGTAGGAGTAGATAATAATAACAATAATTGTTTGTGCATAATTTATTAAACCTACAATACGGTTTCTTGGCCATTTCCATGGCCCATTGTACCCATCTTTTTAATATATTAAATGTTATAATTTGTAATTGGTGTACAATAAAATATATTATATTGTATAAATTAAACTTGAATTTATCTGTTACGAGTATACCAAATGAAAATAATTAAAAACCGTCAATGAGAGTTGTGCTGTTAATACTACAACACTTTCAACTCTTAGAGCCAGTTTCACCAGTTCCTTATAAGATGTCAGATAGTTATCTGCCAGATAACACTATTTAACAGATAAAAGTTGTTGATTTATATGTGCGTATCTGATATATATGTTTATATATAAGACTTGTGAAGTGAATCCGAAATTTATAATTGTTTGACAGATAAGTTTCTATAGTGTATCAGGAACTTTATCGGTTAGTGGTGAAATTTGCCTTTAATTTTTTTCTTAAATATAAAAGTCTCATATTATATTCATATTTAGAAGCTATCATAACGTCAATTAATGTGAAATTTTATACGTACATTTACAATTGATAGCCATTCTGACAACTCTATTGGTGTTTCTAATTAAACTAGAGGTCACGGTTTCGATTCCAAATTACTGTGTAATAAATGCGTTCACCTTTTGTTTCGTGTTTGGGTGTAAGCATGTTTGTATTTAGAAATATTTGCAATTATATTTATTAGCTGTCAGGTTACCATTGTACAGGTTCTACCTATTTTAAACCACTCGGCAATGTGTAAGATCTGAATTTTGTTAATGGTCTATAAAAAATAAATACTGTACATAAAAATACGTATGAAAATAAGATAAACATATGTTTTGATGAATTAATCTAAGAGTATCGAGACTGCCTCGTTGGCGCAGTGGTAGCGTACTCGATTGCTGTGCGTGGGGTCTCGAGTTCGATTCCCGGGTTGGACCAAATTTTTGTATGATCTGCAAATATTTGTTTCTTAGTTTGGGTGTTTTCAATGTATAATATGTATGTATTTACAAAAAAAGTATAAATGTATTCATATCAGTTGTCTACTACCCATGTATGTATTATACAAGCTCTACTTAGTTTGGGACTACATTGCGTTATGTGTTAGATGTCCAAAAAAAATATTTTTATTTAAATACCTGTGTTTGATCAAAACTCGAAGGATTTCCATTGGCAGCTCTGACGTTGAGTAGATACGAAGCAGTGGTTTCCCGATCCAGCTGTCCAGCAGTTCTAACAGATCCGGAGAGAGGCTCAATAGTGAAACGGTGATCTGGATCTCCGGAGACGATACTGTAGCGGACTGGTGGTTGACCTGGAGAAGTAAGTTACTGTTATTGACCATACTAATTATTGTTATAATAAAACTTCTTAAAAAAAATTATAACTTTTTTAAGCCAGGAAAATCATAACGTTTAATTATTTCATGATATTTATATAAAATTCTAACAAAAATAAAACCGACTACAAGGTTTGACTCGATTTCTTTTGGATGCCATCATCAGATCTTAGTATCCTTATCATGGTACCACCGTTGGTATATCTCCTTTCCATTAAAAAAAGAATCATCAAAATCGGTTCATAAACGACGAAATTATCCGCAAACACACATAACAAATTTCTTAATTCGACCGTATATATATATACGGTCGAATTAAGAAACCTCCTCCTTTTTTTGAAGTCGGTTAAAAAATAGCTGTCCTAGCGAAATTCGTACCGCCATATTTACATATCTGTCTCATCTTGTACAGTGCGCAGACAGTTACGGACAGAAAAATATATCCCATTATCTTATAATTTTTCTTGGGCACACACCTTGCCCTTACAATAACGATACGGATACTACCGAATTATTGTCATTTTTAATTTTATGTGCATAGATAGAAAACTCTTTATTTATTTTTTTAAATAAGAATACATGGAATGTCCGATATATAGTGTACAAAGATCGCCATTATTGCCAAAAGCAATATCTTCCAGGTTTAGTTTTGGGTACAATTCTACCCGTGCTTATAATCACTACCTTTATCCAATGCTTATAAACTGATGTTACAAAGTATATAATATTACCCAGTAAATGATAAATTTATTATTATGATATATCCGAGGGATAGTGAAGTTGAACGAAAACACAATCGAATAAGAAATTCTTCAACCTTACCTATACAAATAAATAAACTTGAAGTGTCTGTTTGTAATATTAAAATAACCGCTTTTTAATAAATGCATATGTATCTCTGGTAATCTCTGGAACGGCTATACCGATATTGACGGGACTTTCACTTTTAGGTATCTGATGATCTAGGGAGTAACTTAGGCTACTTTTTTTAGACTAACTTTTTCCCGCGGCGTTACTCGCGGTACAACAATAACCGCGGGTAACACCGCGGAGTTCAGATTAGGTATGTAATGAAGTTGAAAAATTTCTTATTCGATTGTGTTGATTTGTTATTGATTGTGTTGTGTAGTAATGTTCCTACAGATAGATGATGCACAAAACTCGATTTAAATAATATTATTAAACTAGCTGAACCCCACGGTGTTACCCGCGGTTATGGTCGAACCGCGAGTAACGCCTGGGGACAAAGTTAGTCTAAAGTGTAGCGTAAGTTACTCCCTGGATCATCAGCTACCTGCCAGTGAAAGTCCCGTCAAAACCCGTCAAGGCGTTCCAGAGATTACCCGGAACAAACAGACAGACAAACAGAAAAAAATAATTTTAACTACATTTTTGCTATATGTATCTATACTAATATATAAAGCTGAAGAGTTTGTTTGTTTGTTTGTTTGAACACGCTAATCTCAGGAACCGCTGGTCCGATTTGAAAAATTCTTTCACTGTTAGATAGCCCATTTATCGAGGAAGGCTATATATCATCACGCTAAGACCAATAGGAGCGGAGCACCAATGAAAAATGTTTCAAAAACGGGGAAAAAATTATCATGCTACGGGCAATAAGAGACGTAAAAAAACTGTTATTTTAATATTACAAACAGACACTCCAATTTTATTTATTTGTATAGATGTATAGATGACTATAGCTAGGCTAGGGTTTGGTATACAACATTCGACTACAGTCATCTCAATTTCCCCGGATTGTGAGTATTCGAACGAAACAGGCCCCGGCAATATTGATAGGCCAATAACTATTTATGTCTTGGTATCACTTTACTTTCCGGCTAGTATTGTCTTTAATACAAGAAAACTATTTACTATAACGATTTTTAATACACATATACATATATTTTTTTTATAGATTCTCTAACTTTAATATCGTATTCCAAACAAAACTTGTTATAATTAATTGGTTTTACGTGTTGGGTTTGATGCGATTTAAAATAATTACGTATTAGATTTTATAATATTTGAAAATATAGATAAGTTTTATGTTAAAATAAACTTTGATATTTAACAGCAGAAAATAAATTATTCGAGAATGATGATTTTTTTATATGAACCTGTCAAAGTAACTGTACTCTGCCTAAAGGAAAGCATGCGCGAAATAAAAGAGTAGCGGTCACCATACTCATTGTAAATGCAGACAACGCAATAATGCAGCATGGTGACGCATGGCGACCTATTGAGATGATTCTATATCATTGGTACTCCGGTCCGGCACTCACCAACGAAATACGCCAACACGAATGCTGTCATGTTAGGCTGATATCTTCTGTGAGAGGGTGGTACCGACTCGGTCGAGCTAACCGGGAAACTACTCTATTAGTGTAAATGAACTCATTTAAGTATCAAAATTATAAAACTGCATCAATCTCTTTTGATTAAAAGAACATGTCTATTATTTATGAATAATTATTGTTTGCAGTTTTTGTTAAACATCAAAATGGCTTCTTAATTTCGTGACTAGACGAAAAATAGAATCTGAGACAATTTATATGCAAATACAAAATATTAATTCATTTAGCAGTATCTTGTTCAGAGGTTCATTGTGTTTTTTACGTGACAGAATTTTAATTGAACCTGATTTTTACTTAGGAATGAAACTGATTAGTAATCTAGGCTTTAACCATGGCATACAACTATTTTTGTAGCTAAGTAACAATCATCGTACCATCTATAATTATATACAAAACTAGCTGAACCCCGCGGTGTTACCCACGCTTATTGTCGCACCGCGGGTGAAGCCGCGGGGCGAAGTTAGTCTAAAAAAAGTAGCCTAAGTTATTCCCTGGATCATCAGCTACCTGCCAGTGAAAGTCCCGTCGAAATCGGTCCAGCCGTTCCAGAGATTACCCGGAACAAACAGACAGACAGACAGACAATTTTTTTTTTATCTACATTTTTGGTATATGTACCGTGTATACATATATATGCATTTAGTAAAAAGCGGTTATTTTAATATTACAAACAGACACTCCAGTTTTATTTATTTGTATAGATACATATTATGTTTATTAATTTCATTCGTTTCATTTACTGCTAATGCATAAATCTATGATAAATACTGTGTTCTTTATAATTATTTTTAAAACACCACCCGTTTTAGGCAAATGCATCTTGTGTTGCGGGGGACTTTACAAACATGCATGAAACGGACACAAAGAACACCCAGACTCAGAACAACAATTTGTGGAACAAAGTGTTGTCCTATGTGGAACTTGAACCCATAACACTTGGCGCAGTAGAAAACGGCGTGGCAACCGCTCAAACAACGAGGCCAACCTACACACACACAACGTGCAATCAAAATAAATTTTACTTCTATCGTATACTTTTATGTATATCTATACTAATATATATAGCTGAAGAGTTTGTTTGTTTGTTTGAACACGCTAATCTCAGGAACCGCTGGTCCGATTTGAATAATTCTTTAGGTGTTGGATAGTCCATTTATCGAGGAAGGCTATAGGGTATATATCATCACGCTACTACTAATAGGAGCGGAGCAACAATGAAGAATGTTTAAAAAACGGGGAAAATTTTCACGCTACGGGCAATATAAGGCGCAAACGAGGTTGCGTGGGTCAGCTAGTTACTGTATACATGTAGACAATAATACTTCTATTTATCTGAATGTCTAGTCGTGAATGATAAGGAGATGTAAATCGACTGGATATGAGCATCGTAACTATTTACGACGTATCATTGACTTAGAAAGAGTTATACATTCAGATCACCGTCACAAACTTCTAAAGCTTATATAAAAGTCAATGTACGTAGGAGTACTGGGAGGAAGATTTTTTATAAAAGAAATTGACAAAAGAATAATTAATTTATCTTTTTAATTTAAGCTGGCAGAAAAGATAAGATTCAGAAGTATGGAATATAGTTTACGTTTTACACATAATAACGTTATTTTCTATACTACTTTTTAATTACTTATAAAATTGATTTAAATATTAGTATACGCAATGAAATAATACATTTAAAAAAATTATGGAGAAAATGATGAAGTCATCCAAAAACTCATAAAATTCACATGAGAATAGGTTTCGTTCTGTCAAACGATGTTCTAAATATCAAAGATTGACTTTTAAAATAGCCGTTATCTATATACATACATCCAAAAATAGGTAGTATTTTGGAAATCGTTTCACTAAAATAAGAAAATACAAGATAAAGTTTGGTTAAGTTAAACAATAACAGAATTACCACCAATATTTCACGTAATTTCTTTTAGAAATTACTAAAGGAAATTAATATGATAACAATTTCAATCAGAACTGACAATGCACTGTCATAAACTCATGTGATTAGAGGAGAAACAAAAGCCTATTACAAAGTTATAACTTGAACTATTTTCGTCACTCTCAAACTAATTATGCAAGTTAAATTAATGTCTGGATGTCTGGCTGTTCGCCACCGACTATTGTATTGTCTCTCATCGTGCTTTTTAGTTTGTTTTTCAAAAGCTTTTATTGCTAATTGTCCGTTGTTTGTTATCATTTACATACAAAAGTTGTTTTGTGTAGGCACATAGTGAGAGTATTTACATAAAATATAGTTATTTGAAGCATAGCTGTAGCTAGTAAGCTCTGTGCGAGATTAATCAATAGCCAAGATTGGGCAGCAGGTCCTGATTTTGCTTCTTTTAATTCCATTACCGTGCCATCGAAAGACGATTTCGGATATTTGGAAAAAGTAGTTTTCATAGCGAATAATTTTACCGTGGGAAAGCCATTATGCATCGGCCGGCTCGATTGGAGTGATACCACGGCCTCGCAGAAAACCGGTGTGAAACAGCGCCTTCGCTGTGTTTCACGAGTGAGTGAGGATAGCGGAGGCCCATACCTCAACCCTTGCCCCCTTCCTTCTCTCCATGACGCCTTTGGTGTTACGGGTGTCCATGGGCACCCATGGACTAATATTATTTATATGTTGATGACTTTATCGTTTTCCAAAATAATGATAATAAACAATTTCTAACGGTATCCAGGTATACATGTCTTAATTTTAAGATATTGTTATTTTAATATATGTTAATCTAAAATTGCAACGCTATGCATATAAAAATCTATCAAAATCTAGCTTTATTGTGCTAAATCTATGTAAAATTATAAACATAGTAATGACCATTTTAAGATCGAAATATTGCCAAATTTAAACCATCAATCGAAAACGGTTTTGTATCTATCAATTTTTAATTGGCAGCTCACAAAACAATTTAAAGGGGTTCACTGTCGAAATTTTTTTTCCGGCGTTTCTTATTTTTTGCGCGGGCGGCGCGCTTTTTTTATGCCAGTCGTTTTGGGCAGGTACGCTGACACAAGATTGATATACAGTCTTATTCGTGGACATGCTCCGCAGTCTTTGTTTAACTGGTCCCGGTTCCTCCCCCCTGTCTCGGTCACCCCGCGTCTTCCCTTTGTCTCTCCTCTTTATACAGTCGCCGATGCGCAAACGCAGTCTTATTTTTGGTTGGATTCACAGGATTTGGCGTAACTGTTGTTTTTGTGTGAATTGTCATTATTTTCATATGTGTTTTTCGAGTGCTACTTGATTTGTTTGATATTAGCTAAAATGAATTATTTTACATCTATCTATCTTAATAAGATCTTATTATATATTTCATTTAAATGTACTTTAGTGTAAGTTTATTTACTTATAAAATATTCTTCTTAACTATGTATTCCATGATCAGATAAGTGCATTATTTTATTTATTAAAGACTAGCAATACCTTCGTATCGTATACGTTCGTATCGGCTATATTACTGTAAAGTTTCATCCAAATCCGTTCAGTAGTTTTTGCGTGAAGAAGTAACAAACATACACACTCACAAACTTTCGCTTTTACATATTAGTGTGATGATGTAATTCATAATTTATCCCATAGTAAATAATCTACAACAAAAGCTATGGTTTTTAAGTTAATAGTCAATAAATTGTATTTAATCCATCCATAGGTAACAACATAAAGTTATGGTTTATTTAAATTATCATAAGAAGAACGATTGGTAGAGTTATAAAACTACATGCATATCAAAATTATGAGCAACACAAATTCTTCTTCTTGACAAATTGCAATAAGTTTTTATTAAATCTTTAAGTTCGGTCTGAGCGCTAAGTCAATTTATTATGGACTAGCTGAACCCCGCGGTGTTACCCGCGGTTATTGTTGTACTGCGAGTAACGCCGGGGGGCAAAGTTAGTCTAAAAAAAGTAGCCTAAGTTACTCCCCGGATCATCAGCTACCTGCCAGTGAAAGTCCCGTCAAAATCCGTCCAGCCGTTCCAGAGATTACCCGGAACAAACAGACAGACAGACAGACAGACAGACAGACAGACAGACAGACAGACAGACAGACAAAAATTTTTTTAACCACATTTTTGGTGTATGTACCGTGTAAACATACATATGCATTAAGTAAAAAGCGGTTATTTTAATATTACAAACAGACACTCCAATTTTATTTAGTTGTATAGATAAAGATCGAATACTCGGCTGTTTTAAACCAACTTTTATCAGTTTAAATTTACTCTTTGAATGTGTTTTGGTTGAAAATGTGCTTAAAATACTTAAACTTAAATGTCATTCACATATCTCATAGTAAGATTAAAAGTTTGAAATCTAAATATTGAAAAACCTATGTATTCAATAATGTTTGAAAATAAAGAATCATGATTTTAAAGAATCTTAAAGTTAAATAAATAAAAAGTTTAGAACGCTATTTCATTCAATAAAATACTTACTCCGAATTAAAAATAACTACTGTGTGCATACGTTCACCAAAAGAGATACAACAACTTCAGGTATCGCCGCGGGGCGCAACTAGTATATATGACAGTTACTTATATTTTATTTAATATGGATAATATCCAAAAACAGTTCAGTTTTCAATTAAATAATGGTTAAGGTTCGGTCTTATTGCAAAAGTAGGTGAATGTTTAATTTTCATAACTAATAAAAAAAATATATTGTTGTGTGATGACACTTTTGGTAGAAGTTGCTATGTACACTTTTTTAGTTAAAACACTTTGGAACAACACTACAAATTAGGGGACAGTAAAAAGTTTAATTCAATATGTAATACAGATTTCGAAAGCTACTTAAACGAAAATATTTATGAAATCACAAAATTATAATTTGCATCCCATTTACTAATAGAAGTAAATTTCTATTGCCAAATATAACAGAAAGATAATTTACAAATACTAAAAGTGTGTGTCACATGCACACATGGTTTCGTTTTTTATTACAACTAAATATATCATCAAACTCATGCCAATTCCGATAATCTCAGCAGCCCTGAATGCAGTGGCATACCGACTCACTGCACATTACAAAATAAATTTGCATCCTGGCCCTTCTAAATTGAAATCATTAACGGCCGAACTGATTATCAGACTCACGCGCACCCAGCTTGGTTCAATTAAGGTTTGTAAATCTCCACCTATGAGAACAGTAGATTTTAATTCGACTGAATTAATTTATCTAACGTGATTATCTTTTGTTTTGAATAATGCCTCCACGATTTTGATGTGTGGGTAATTGGCGATACTGTAAATGAGAAATGTTAATATAAATTATAGACTTTGCTAATAATAAATTTCGATTCTTATGGCATTCAGAAATTTGTGAGTCGTATCAAGACAAGAAATATTAAAACAATGGCATATTACGGTGAAATAATGTCTTGAAAAAATTTTGGATAAAATAATTGAGTCTCAAGGGGTTGTCGGTTACTGTTTGGTTTTTGAACATTAAAATTTGACTCACAGGTTTGCCTTAGGGCTTTAGTGAGCTGATGATCCCTAGTGGTTTCCACACAACAATACAGGGAAGTAAAAATAATACTGTTTACAATGTTTTGTCAGAAACTTTTACAAGTAATAAACTTGGAAACACACACATCAAGACATGCACATCTGTTAAGTCCGAAAAGAAGTCTTACATGTGGTTTTTGACATATAATATTGTCACCGGCAAAATTACACCTATTAAACACCTACGTGAGAAAATAAGGTGAATCAAACGCAAAGTCAAAATAAAACGAGTGTAAAAAGTTGAAAATAATTGAGGTACGGTAGGTACCTCAGAGCAGAGCCTTTAAAAAAGGAGGTCTAAAAATTTTCACAACAAAAACTGTCGCTGCGATGAGGGGTCGCTGACCTTGCTGGATTTATTTGGGTGTGCTGGTGGTAGGACTACCAGGGATTTGGACTTTCCAGAATAATCTAAATGATTGAGAAACTTCTTATGTCTGATTATAGGTTTATAGAGAAGTGTTCTTTTAATTTTTACTAGTAATAACATTGAAGTACTAGCTTTTGTCTACGTCTTCGTTAATATTAACCTATGTTTTGATAGTTAATTACACTTTTTATTCAATTTTAATCAAAAATGTACACACACCGGAAACTTGGCAGTATATTTTCGGTGCCATAACATAAAAAATCGTCATTCACTTTTATAATTTGAGAGTTTAACATAGTTTTGTAAAATCATAATATTAATTAGTTTAATTAAAATATATTAATAAATCTGTATGTTTATAGTTAAAAATTTAAATTTAATAATTGACTGCTTTTTTATTACACCTATAAATATTGCCACCCTACACTCCGCTGCGCCTGCACACAGATTCGAATGTATCCTTGGATTTCTCCAGATTCGAATTTCAAATTTTCAGTCACTGTTCGATTGCACAGGAGCGTGAAATTTTTAACTTTTTTATTGTATAAAGCCTATTATAAAACGCAAGAGTCCTTAATACTTCTAATATTAATAAAATATAAGATTAAAACTAGTCTGAAGATTAGGATATAAAATATTAAGATTATGGTTGAAAATCTGGCTACCTGTATAAGGTACACCTGACATATTTGTAAATACAATCGGTCATTGCGTATACAAATATGTCAGAAATACAGTTTGAAGATGCGCCCTAGTAAACTAGTTCTTTTTAGTTTTTTTTTAAGGTATTTACTGGATTTTACTACTGGCATTATGTCTGTTTATGCTTTTGTCATACTCATGTCTATTCCACTTATATCATTGTCTGTATATTCAAACTATTTTAAATCACTATACCTTACGTCCAAAGAACTAAGACAGTGCCTGTCTACACAAAAGGCTTTGGTCCTGCTTTCGTTCCTAATTTGCGTAATGCTATTCATATTATTGCACAGCCGTGTTCCTCCATTTGTTTTCTTGTTTATTTTTTATTTTATTTTTTAACTTCAAAGCATTTATATAATGATTTAGTTGGTACCACTATAACTCCCTGTAGCAGTCCATTTTGGTAGTATTTCAAATAAAGCTATTCGATGAATATATATATGTATTAATACTTGATTATCATTTTAAGTTCAAGTTCAATTGTTTTTATTTAATCTATTAAGTAGATGTGATCAAACACCTTTCAAAGTTAATTCGATCTATATATGCCTTAGCAGTCATCAAATTATGACCAAATAATTCTTAGCAGAAGCGTACGCTAGCGGTGTAAGGAATTATTCAGAAGATTAACTGTCACACATGATAAATTAATATAATATGTACGTGCGCATGCGTGGTCTATTGGTGATGCAACTCAAATTGATATTTGATTAGATGGCTAGATTTCTAATTATTGTATCGTCATTAGTTTATCTATAGGTGATTGCTAAATCAAGTTATTATTTCTTTACTAAATGCCATATCGTATGAACTTAGAACGTCGTAACTTGTAATCAACAATGTATATTGTTAGTTCTCAATTAAACGCCGAAATTCTAGAAAATTCTGACGACAAAAGTTAGTATCGCCGATACTTAGTCTTATAACAGTTTACAATAAATTTTTGAACGTGTAGACAGACACATTAATGAATTTGAGTTTCTACCCTATATTTATATAAAATTAAATAAATGTAATCACCTTTCATTTTTGTTATTACAGTTATCTGTAATCTCAGCAATATTTGCCGATTACATTTAGAAAAAAACTAGCGTCGTCCATCCTTAAACTTCAATATATAATATTTTTTTAATTAATGGATGTTTATCTGCAAGCCAGCAGCTATAAATCTGTGGGGGCGTGCGTCTATATTGAACGCAAGCGTTATGGAGCTCTTTCTAATTAAACTCAAAGCGAGTTTTGGTTTGGTGCAATTTGATATTTGAAGCGTTTTTATGGTGCTTTTTTATTGAATTGAACATTAAAATGTTATATATTCTAAGTTAAAACAAAAGTAATCTATTACTAACTGCCTCGTTGGTCTCGCGGTTGACGTGAGCGACTGCTGATCATGAGGTCTCAGGTTCGATTCCCGAGTCGGACCAAATGTTTGTATAATCTACAAATATTTGTTTCGGAGTTTAGGTGTGTTCTATCTATCATATGTATGTATTTACACAAAAAAAAGTATATATGTATTTGTATCAGTTGTCTAGTACCCCATAACACAAGCTCTGCTTATCTTGGGACTAGATGGCGTTGTGTGTTTAGATGTCTGAAATATTTATTTATTTATTTATGTATTTACTAAGCGTGTGATTTGAGAATTAAATATGATTTCATTTTCTAATAATCTACAATAGTCTAATCGTCCTAAAAGTGTCAAGTTTATTTTTATATATGAAATGAAAATAGTTGCAAAATCTATAGACAAATAGATAGATCGAACGTCTGTAGGCTTACTTAATACATATGAAAATCTTGCAAAATATTTAGAACACTGCTGATACCGGTACCGTCATATGGTATTACTTTATGAAAAAAAAATGTACAAACCTCGCATCATATTCCGCTTTAAAAACATTCATGTTTTAATAAATCTCGAAAAAAAACTATTTTGCCTCCTTCACAGACAAAGGTTATTTCAATTTTATCAATGGGGATAGTTCTACACATCGCCTATAACTTGCACCAAACGCTAAAAATACAATGTGATTTTTAAGATAAAATCAACTCAATCTAAAGGTTTGATTTGCAATACGTATAGAGTTGATACCAGCATTGTGATTTAGGTAATTAGTTTACAATTTATTAATATTACTACTGAAGAGTTACTACCATTAAATTATAGTTCACTCAAATAATATATCTTAAATCTTTCAGTTTAGTTTACTTACACAAACTATATATGTTTCTTTTTATGTTTGGCCCTGCCAAAATGACTCTACTCTGTCTGATGGAAAGCATAAGCAGAATCCAAGAGTGGTGGCCACCATACTGGGAATGCAGACAATGCAATAATGCAGCATGGTGACCCACACCTAGGGTTTACTAGTGATGCTTCTGCATCATTGAGCCTCCGGCCTTGCACTCACCAACGAAACACGACAGCATGATCGCTGTTTGATGGTGGATTAAAAATAAAGACTATCACCACTCATATTCATCCTGTTGATGTCATAAAAGGCTTCTGGGAGCAAACTACGCAGGACAACAGAACCACAAGAAGATGGAGAACTTGAAATAAACGCTATCCAACCTAGACTGGCCAACTTGATACAGTAGCCTAAAACTCGACTGCATGGTTAGCCTAGTGGTTTAAGCGTTAAGCGGTTCTGGAAGGGGGCCGGATCTGGGATGGAGGTCCGGATGTGTTAATAACAGCAGTTCCCGGATCCCTACCGTCCCAGGCGCAGAGTGGCACACCGTGTGGTTTTAGTCGGTTCGATTCCGTCACACCGCCCCGCCGCAAACCCCGGCGGGGTGACGGCCCGAGGGGGTTTCCACACGTTAGAAAAAAAAAAACTCTCACTACGCCGCTTCCTACTGCGCCAAGTGTTGTGGGTTCAAATCCTACATAGGACAACACTATATATGATTCATAAAACGTTGTTCTGAGTCTGGGTGTCCTTTGTGTCCGTTTCATGTATGTTTGCAAAGTCCCCGCGACACAGGATGTATATATTCCTAACGTGCGAGTTGTCTTTAAAAAAAACGTACTTGCTAAAAAGTTCATGTCCAGCAGTAGACTATTAAAGACTGTTGACATAATGTTGATACCGTAAGGAACCAGAAACCAGAACTTAGTTACAAAACCATTACAACTCATTCCTTCGGATCTGACACTCACTGTCAGAAATAGAGAAACTTAAATAAAACGCTAAAACGCTATAATAATTCAATAGCTACATATACAATATTGAAAGTCCATGAATCTCAAACGGCCGCTATCTGTGTCCTAACAATGGCGGACTCATGCCGTAGAATTTCTCATAGACAAGTGCGCAACGTACTATAACGGTGAAGTTTGCAATTCAGTGATTTACAGACTCGGCCTTACAACAGAATACGTGGGTTCGTGTTGTGGATACTACTCACACCGGTGACTATGTTCGGGAGATGCACGGCATTGTGAAAGTTTCGGAAAACCTAAATTATTATCCCGAAGAACTTTGAAGGTACTACCAATCTAATTAATAAAAATTTTACCTGAAACTTTGCTAGTGCATAGAAGACCACTATTTAAAGAATACAGCGAATTAATATGGTAAATTCTCTCAGATAATTTTACCGACTGTTTACTTACATGGTACAATAAAAAAATACACATTGTTTTAATAGTACCTCAAAATGTTGACAGTATAGTTTGAATTCGATAGTAAATAACAAAGTACATAACATTTTTTTTTATATTAAACATACAAATGTGTTATGTTCTTACGAGAAAGCATGGCCTTTGTAGTTCTAATACAGTATCTGCAAGTCAAATCAAACTTCAAAAGATAGTTTACTTCACTTTAATGCAATCAAAAGATAATTTGAAATTAATTGAAATATGTGATAATATTAATTTCTTGTTTCATTACAGTTCGGTGTGACAGAGCTATCCTAAGAACTGTACCAAGCTTTACGTATAAATATTATCAAAACGCACTCGTCGCAAGTGAGATACCGAACATGTTTTATTGTCTTTCTTAGATATTATGTTTGTTACATACTATTTAGGTACAGCTAAATACAACTTCTGTTGCATACTTCCTTAAATACTAAATAATGTTCGGTTTTCTTACTGACTTTCCGGGTACTGAATTGTCTAAAATATATTTAAGGGAACAAGATTATTTACATCAATAAGTAAGATATCATTTTTGTAATTTTAAATATGAGAAAGCAGTTGACATTTTAATAGATAAGGATTATGGACCACGCTCATAGTTTGATAGACACAAATGTACTGCTACCGTATGAGTACTCAACCCCTATAAATTAGTTGGAGAGGGTTGGGGCATCGGTAAATGAATTAAGTGAAAAGTAAATACAGAATTACTTGACAGGATTTTTTTGAGAAGCCATCTTTTCAATTGCTTAGTACTCCTTTTCTGTGTAGCTGTCGCTATGATATCATTTCAGTCAAGACATCCTATTCCTGGCTCTCTGGCTA
This sequence comes from Spilosoma lubricipeda, assembly GCA_905220595.1. Classification (NCBI taxonomy): domain Eukaryota; kingdom Metazoa; phylum Arthropoda; class Insecta; order Lepidoptera; family Erebidae; genus Spilosoma; species Spilosoma lubricipeda. Next base: position 19,689,932 of record HG992281.1, on the reverse strand, counting down.
GAATTGTAGGATCTGGTGAGTTGATCCAAATTAAAAAATGTATATCTTTTTTTCTCATGGTAGGTCGTGTTTCCGTGTTAAAGATCATCCGTTAGTGTCGTGAGAAATATTAAAGGAAATGAGATATTGCGGTACCGTGCGATCGGCAATCAATCAATGTTTGGTATAATACAGTATAATCGCATCGCTTTGTAATTAATAACAAGATCACTATGTACTGTAAATTTATAGAGACGATGGTCGACCTACATTTATTTATTGATTTGTCTATTGATTAGTGATCTGGTGAGTCATAAGACACATACTTCTTCACACGGATACACAGAAACACAGAACAACAATTCATTACATTAGGACGCATTAAGGTGACTGTTTATATCATTAGTTCATTGCATCAATCATCGTATAATTTCTCGTACCATTATGGGTCAATATAGTCTTTGATATAATTGACATTAACTTTATCTCAATCATAGTAAAAGATCTTAAAATAGATACAACTTAAACCCAGCAATTTGTAAACAAAGGAACACCTACCCAGTAAAATTCATTCCATTCCAGGATGATTAAAAAATATATATTCCGTGGCGAGTAAATTATTAGTCTTGGCTAAATGGTATGGCCACATCAGCAATTCAAACGCGTTCATAAAAGTGGATGCACTGTGCATCGTCACATCGTGATATCTAAAGACAATGGGCGATTACATACTGTTCTATAGGAATCCTGCTGAACCAGGCTATGGTCTAAGGCAAGAGCTGAAGATTGCTTGACTAGAATTTCAGATCTGAATAAAATTATCGTAGAAAAAATGATGACTAGCTTGGTGATCGAAATGTGTTTAATGAGTATTAAAACAAGAACAAATATGAAAAAAAAAAAAATGAGCTGGACTTTAGGTGAATTCCGTTTTAGCCGCTAGAACGATATATCCCGCCGTTTTCATACAGTAACTTTGAATCGACAATAAAGGAAGAGTTGCTATTGCTTCGCGTATCTAGGCACAGCCAGTACTAGCTTATTTAATAAATATGTTTCAATTCAATAGCCTGATTATTGCTTCTATTGCGTTGGAGGGACTCAAGGTCGCAAAATGTTGGTAAAGAATCCTGGTAACTTAGAATATAGTTACATGTATAGTTGAATGACGCTATGGTAAAACGGAATAAAATTTCAAAACTATTTTACGATTTAAACATATTATACCATTCTCAGCTGAGAATCTTTGCCATAAAAGAGAAACGTGTTTCAGGCTTTTCTAAACTATTAAGGCCTAGGTACTTATCCACTATTGATTCTCTATACTCTCATTAAGACCCGGTCCAACGTTTCCTACTTTAATTAACCTTTCCTAGTCACCTTCAAACTAATTCAAAATTAATCGCTTAAAGCTTCTTATTTGAATAGAAACTGCTTAAGCACGATTTCAATAAATTTGTTACAGCAAAATGAAGTCATAGTATAGCAGTCAACAGTAGTTGGCTACAATTGAGTTGTTTGTACATTAACCTTTATTTCCGGCAGCTATTAACGCTGCAACATTTTCTTTTTAAGCGAGTCAATATAGGTAATAGCTTTCGCATTCTTCCTTTACCTTTTATACACTCCAATTGTGAATAGTTCGTCCATAATATGGAATCAAAACGGGTGAGTGCAGTAAAACTAGCGGTAATGCATTCTAATAATATTCTGTTGGTAACCTAGTGTCGTAATGAGCAAGAAAATTATGACTAGTTTACACAGATTCAACACAAATATTATACGGCTAAACACTTATTGCGGATGTTGAATGAGAACTTAAAACTTAATAAATACGTGTATAAGTACGTGTTCAAAATTTTGTAAACAAAATATGAAGTCATACTGGCTTTCTTTTCCGGATCGCTATTGACATGAAAATTGATCACGTTTTAGTTTAAACAACAATACTCTCTGAGAGTATCATTTAGTTTTGACAGAAGTTTATGGAACTCTAATTATAATTTATTTGGTAAGGACATATTTTAAAGTTTTCACTTACCTCTATCACTAACAGTAGCTTTCAGATTCCCAACTACCGTCCCAATCCTGACGTCTTCTTTTATCCGAAAATTATATCTTGGTTTATCAAAGAGAGCTGATCCTATTCCAGCAGGCATAACAGTGACATGTACAACAGCATTCTGAGGGGCCGTCAAACCACCACCATCAGTAGCTGATATTTCAAGATCAAATTTTCCATTTGCTTGAACTAGAGCTGGCTTAGTAACTAAAATCTCTCCTGTGCTTCTGTCAATTCTGAATACATCGTTTTCATTTCCATTCACTATTCTGTAAGTAATAGTACCGAATCTGCCTGAATCTGAATCAATTGCGGAAACTGCTATAATCGGCTCGGTTGATATCCGTCCTTCTTTCAGAGACACGTTGTAATCTTTAACAGTGAAGGCTGGGACATTGTCGTTTATATCAAGTAGTTGGATCTTCACCATAGCGGTTGTGGACAGGCCTCCTGCGAATAAATAATTGGTATTGATTGTTTGTATTGTTTGTAATACTATATCTAATTGGCAGGCTATGCCGTTGATTTATGTTTGTTTATAAGTGGTTAGGGAAATTTCAAATATACCTACAAATCGTATACTCAAAAAGATTAATTTAAAGGTTTTGTTGTTTTCAATGAAATAAAATACTATTTGTTTTTCTAAGTAGCTTGTTAAAGAATTACAGTATTTTTCTACTACCGTGAAATAATTGCTACGGTATGGATACAATTTCTTATTAAACACATAGTTTAGAAAAAGGAATACCGGCTTCCTATTAGAACTGAGCAATAATGAGCAATTTTACTCGTTATGACTCGTTTAGACGATCTTGATTAATACTGGTGATACGACTTTTATTGTGTATTGGAAAACTAACTAACGTTTGTAAGTAAAGATAATGATCATTTAATATAATATAACTTTAAATAAAATTTTCACTTTAGACTTTATCATTGGAGACCAAAAATATTGTCAAAACTAGCACAGTACTTAATTTTTTTTTGTGTTATAGATAAAGTTATACTCCAATCTACTAATTTTTACCAAAATTTGAAACTTTTAACTCGACATACACTGGAGGCAAAATCTCATGAATGAAAAAAAAACTTCGAAAATTCCGAATCGAAAGACAAAGTCGCCGCTTGCACTAACGAAATAAAACAACGCAATAGTTGCACAGTTCTCTCTCCATAAATCAGGAGGCGAACCCGGGACGGATATCATTGGAATTTATTTTGGGATTCGCCATTGTGACACGACTTTGAAGTCTCATGGCTTTCTCGATAGTGTTTTAATGAATAAGTAATTCATTAGCAATAAAGGCTACGTTTTATTGTTAAAAGTATTTAAATCAGTAGGTGTCGAAGGATGTTCTTCATTCTGTTGAGTTTTTGGGCTTCAATAATCTGAATAAATGAAATATATATATTTGTAGTATTTAAGATCATTGTTCGTATTGATGATATTATTACATCCAAGAGCGTTGTCCTTAATTCGGAATTTATCACAATTACTAAAAGAATACTATTGGCCTCTTTTTTATTTTAGTTTATAAGTGTGTTAATTTCTCATTATTTCTGAATTATATATTCTCGAAGAATGATTTTAATAGACTTTTGTAAGAGGTGAACACGACATACTCGATCATAAGTTATTTCGTAAATGTCAAATACCTATTAAAATGTTAATCAAATAACTTGCTTCGTAATAAACTTCCATGCGGCTATGGCTAGTTACAAAATTGTTTCTTATCCTGAGTAAATATAACTACTTATTATTAGTTTTAGTGCCAACGTTAGTAGCCTTTGCAGAACCAAATTCATTAATTTCAATTTCAATAATGATTTTATTTGTACAGTTGCTTGATTACAAATCGTTATTTCAATTAAGGTTCTGAGGTGATGCAAGACATAGATAATGTCAACATGTTTATATGGCCTGAAAGTCACCACCATTAGAGGCAACTAGGATAGCAAGCTACGCAGAAAAATGATGGTATGGTAAACCAAAACCTCCTCTTTTCACCGTCAAGGCTTTTTCAGCAGTGGACTGCTAGAGGCTGTGGATGTAACGTGATTGTACAAAATAAAGTAACGCCAAGTTCTAAATGCAAACTTTAGTCAGGTGTGTTTGAAGTGAAGGGGCTATAAGTTACCAATCTGCCTTTAAATTCCACAAATTCAGACCTCCCTATAATTTGTTCCAAGACCTTTGAGTATAGGGCCTTAAATCTAATTATAGGAAAATTAATAAACGCATACTAAGGGAATGTTGCTAGCCTAGTTTTGTAAAGTCAATTATTATTCCTGCAATCTTTTGATTCTTTTCTACCAAAGGTAATCGGAAAATAGTCTTAAAGTTTTTTACAAAATGTGGAAGCGATTATTCTTTTCATTGCAACATTGGTATCTTGGTTTGGTTCTACTTAACCCATACACGTGGAGTAATAGTAAACTTCAAAATTGTGCACAGTGTGGACAATTGTAGCAGATCTGTGGGAGAAGCAGCTGCAATTTCATTGTTTCTTTTTATTTCTCTAGATTAAGCCACACATAGTTTGAAACTTGTTACACTATTTGGTATAATAAAAACAACAATTTTACGTACCTCTATCTGTAGCCAATACAGGGAATTCGAATTCGCTGTAGGCCTCATAGTCGAGTGGACCTGACACACAAAGCTCCCCAGTGTCAGGCTTTACAGAAAACTGTGGTTTTGCAAAGCTTTCACCGAGCGTGTAATTGACGATAGCATTGACGCCGCAGTCAGGGTCGATTGCTGACATCTGTAAAAGAAAGACAAACAGACTTAATATCAAAAAAATTATGGGTAAATTTTTTGTCGAACCGTCAACATAAGCATAAAAATCTTTATTCAAAAGATAATCATTTATTCCAGAAATGTCGAAAAATTTTACTTGATAAAGACTTTTTCAATGTCTGTTAACATTGTACTTTTTTATTACATCATCGTATTTATACTTGAAAAATTAAAATAAGAACATTTATGTGATGCTATAGTCAACCATTTCAAACATGATCAAGCTAGTATTATATTGCCTTAGATTCTTAATTTCGCAGTGTTTGTAGTTTATAAGTACGTAATAAAAATGTATTCAAAACCATTAAACGTATTATAGGACACAGCATTTTAAGTAGTTAGTCGTCCTTTTAAAAACAAAGATATATTGTTAATGTAACTTTGGAACTGGTCAATGTATTCAAAGCTTGTAATTTTAGACGATAACAGAACCAGGAAACTAACAGCCTTCAAGTGACATCTAACAAAGGATGTCTGGTACGACTAATTGCCATCTACAATCCTACCCGCGATAGCCATCGTAATTAATTAAAGGCATTTAATTCGATGAATTGATCAGGGCTCTGTGAGGTCCAGCTATTATGGGAAGTTATGGGACATTTGTTTTGAATATACTCGTATACATTCGATAGTATTGGAATTATTACCGAGGGAAACAATTGTTTGAAATTAATAACATGAAACTTCATTAGAGTGAGATATGAAATTAATGTATCGTAAGTCAGTTGAAGACAAAGACTACAGACTAACAATAAATTGGTATATTTTAAAATTCAATAAAACTAAATAAGTACTTTCAACAATTTTCATTAATTATTTTAATCACATACCCAATAAACAGAACAAAGCAATATATAATAAAAGTATTTAAGAAATAAACGATGGCGAAACGAGAGGTATAAATACAAAATTGACCTTTTCGAGGGCTCATTATAAAAATAAACAATCTAAATATAAACGAACGATGATAAATGAGTACTGGAAGACGTGTGAGAAATAAATCAACTGAACTTACATACAGTAGTCGGACAATGCAACGCAGAGCCCAAAAATTCAATACTATAACGTAATAAGCGACAAATTGCCTCAGTAGGTGTTAAGTGGCCAAAAAAAAGTGTAACAGCATCAAAGATAATTAGCCTGAAATCATCTTTTTCTCTTTTACCTTTTACCTCAGTTATATTACGTACGTGACATCGGTTCTTGATTAATTGCATCCCCGTCGCAAGGTAAGATAAATTGTCGATGTACACGTTGTTGAATTCTCAATTCTGACAACTTAATGGTAAGGCTCAAATTGGTTGGTTATTTATGAGGTCGCGAAACGGTGTTAGTTTTAGCGATTCCATTAATGGCTTCATTCTTGTATCTTGTCTTATTAACATTGTTGAACGATCATTGATATAAATTGCTTTAGTATTGAGACGTTTAGATTATCATTTTAATGTTACATAACAGAGCGTTTCGGAATTAAAATTGAATGTGAGAATAATCTTTCAACCTTTTAATTGACTTATTCTGAAATCTTTCCCATAGAACTTAAAACATTTACATGCTCTGTAGTGAACGTTAAATCACTTTGCAATAAAAATTCTCACATTGATCATTCTTAAAATATTATCTTTTTATACCCGTATTTATCATGTTTACACGTTGTTTATTGTAGCTATTAATTAATCTGACTTTTAAATTTATTGTTATCCTTAAAACTGGTTTTAGTCCACCGTAGCTATGAATTGCTTTAAAAACATCAGAGTAATAACTACAACAGTTTCTTCAACTCAACTTTTAATATTAACCACCAGTCGTGTCCCGTCATCCTAATTCCCCACAATTTTGACTTTCATCCAATACAACCTAATTAAGCTTCAGATGGCTTTTGTTTAAAACATTTACTTGTGTTCAGGCCATTAAGGGGACACGCAATGTTCCGAGAAACATTTGTTGCGATCCCCGAAACTGATGAAGTTAGTTTATTATTATTGAGAATACGATTCAGTGGTTGATTGATGCGCTTGGTAGCATGCAAGCCCAAGTACTAGTGAAGGTCTTGTGAAGTTACAGTCACCAATGGACTTATTGTCGCGTTTATTTTCTTTTGCCGATGAAGACAGCGATATGTATTTATTAAGTTGCAATTTGAAAAGTAAAATATTATTTTTAATTCCAATTTAGTTTTCAATGGCACAGACAATTTCACAGTTTTTAATTGTTTTGTATAGACTTTTTAAAATATATAAAATATACGTTGTCTTGCCACACACGATGAAGCCTTTCTCATATAAAGTGTTTCGTAATCTTGAGTATCTTTATTTAAATCAGCTCTGAGTACAGTAACTCGTTTTATGTAATTTAAAATGACGTATTTAAAATTCACTCAATGTCTTATTATTAATCTAAATGTTTTAATAGGTACTTAGTAAGTCAGTGATGTTTTATCTTGAAATAGTGGACATGGTAACTTGATTTCTATATATATATATATATATATATATATATATATTCTAATCCGGTATGAGTAATTGTGGAAATTTTAAACATTTTTATAATCACTCTTATTCTTTAGGAAGCTTTCATAATCGTCCAAAGCAAATTATATTTTGATCTACTTATTATTAGGTATTGTAAGTAAAGTTCCTGAAATATATACTTTTTATAGACCCCATACATATTCTTTTGGGCCTCATGATAAATTGATTTTACCTACAAAAGATACAAGTGACAAAGATTGTACCTCAATAAGTATTGTAATTCTGATTCATATAACAGCCTGCCGCTTAACCATATTCTACATACCTCGAAATATAAACGTCTAGATAAGAACTCATGATCGTTTTGCGACACTGCGTTTTATATTTAAATTTTCTTCCAACACCATATCGGCTACCTCAGTGCGGTAGATAAGGGTGCCAACAATGAGATTTATTGCACACTCTTGCCACTACTTAACACTTTACAAACATTAAGCTTAAAATTGTATGGATATATCAATTAGTGACTTTTATGTGCCGCTAATGTTCAGATTATTTATTGAAAGACTTCGTTGTGATATATTACTTTAACAGAAGATAATTTTAAACAAATTTCAGGGTACAGGAAAAGTAAAAACAAAATAGTAAACACTGGAAACAGTAGAATTTGACATGCTAGTGAATAAAGAGGAATATAAATTCAAATATAACGCTTACAACAAAGTAAACTTGTCGATAAATAAAGACACATAAATTGGCGTAAAACGAAGAAAAAGCATATCAAAGAGTACAATTTTCATGTCCCCGTGCAACCGTAAATTCAAACACGAGTTATTTAAATTTAACTTACGCATTCGACTGGCTAATCTAAATAAAGCGAGCATCTGCCCTGTTTACTGTAAAACTAAAAAAGTCGATTTGAAACAAAAATAATAAAGAAATTTTTACTCAGTTCGGCCGTTCGTAAAGGACATTGTAATTCAACCTGATTGGCACACAATAATGGTATCAAACATAAACCATTTAAAAATTGTCTGAGATAAAAGTAAAAAGGAGATCGGACGACAGTGGTGTAAGGAGCAAATAAACTTTTCAGGGGACAATACCTGGCTTGGACTGTCGAGGATTTGTAGTGCCATTAGTTCAACAGCTTCAATTGAATGCCAAAGGATTTTGAGTTTTAACCGAAAGGATTTAAGTTCATTTTTTTCTTTCAAAAGTGTCAGGATAATTAAAAAATGAACCAGACGTTGTGATCTGCTTATTTGTGTGACTATCACTTCCATTTATAATTCTTGCTTTTAACTGACGATATTTAGCAAATGTTTCTTTTCTATAACTCAATTTAAATGTGTCAATGTATCAACTATTTATATCGCAGTGAAGTGATGATTCCAAATTAAGTTTAAGTGCTCTAAGGAATTGTTTGGACTGATTCCTGCCGCCTCTTTCCGCCATCGTCTTACGCGATAGAAGTTACATCCCCATCATCTAGATGGTTGGCAGTCCACAACTGTGCACTTTTCCAGGAATTTTCTGTTTTGCACAACAAAACTGGGGGATGAACTGTCGCCTGCGGTATTCTCGGATCAATACGACCTTCAAACCTTCAAGAAAAGAGCATACTCCTTGTTAAAAGGTCGGCAACGCACTTGTGACGCCTCTAGTATTGCGGGTGTCCATGGGCGGCAGTGATCGCTTACCATTAGGCGATACGTCTACCTTTTTGATCTCCATATCATAAAAAAAAATATGGAATGGCCATAATTTATTAAATTTTAAACCTGTTCGTGACATAAATCAAGGTATATTCTTAGAGGAAAACTGGAACTGTCAATGTATAAACTTTCTGTATCAAGACAGATCAAGATATGTATATACATTACATAACTATGCACGATATGTAACTCTTCACACTCTTACATGGACTCAAATACACGCTGCTTATAAATGGTACGCTTACAGAAATGATAAAAAAAAAGATTAACTTCAAATATGCCAAACTTTACGCATATTAGTGAATGCACCCTAAATAAATTAAGAATGGAGACAAAAATAAACTTTGCTATTAATATTTAGATCTCAACGGGAGCCATTATCAAAATATAAACATACCAGATCAATACCAGAAATATCTTTATAAATAAAATTTCTCATCTCATTGGTTATTTCTTTAATTGAAGGTCTGCAATCTGGCTGACCTTTTCCTCCGTTTCATTAAACATTTCATTGTGTTGCCATCGCAATTTATGTGGGCTCTTATTTTAAAGAATTAAAAGCATTAATATTGTTTTAGCAACACCATTCCTGTATCTGTTGGTAATCTGATGCTGTTGGAATCTTATTGGACCTTTTAAATGAATTGAATTTTTAGTTTTTTGTGTAATGTGAGCTTACGTCTAAAATATTTTAGCTACATACATGTTACTTCAGAGACCTGATCGGATTTCTTTTAGATACTACGCCTTTTCACTTTCCACGAAAAATACTTTTATATAAAAAGTACGAATGGTGTGTTTGACCTCTGTAGCCCAGTAACTGTATTCCTTCCCGTGATGCTATAATTGTGTTATTGCTACAATAATAGTAAAACGACTCTGCGAGCTCGAACTGGACCATATAATATATTTACAACACATAAAATCTGTGTATGATCATAAAAAGTTATAAAAAGCAACAGAAGGTATTGTCAGTGACAATGAACGTGAGGCAAATAAAGCTGTTCAGGAGTGTGTTGATATTATTCATGTTGGTGCTTTCTTTTACTCAATGTACATTAGTGCTTTTGGTTTCCCTTATTATCTAAAACCATCAACTATTATTGTGAATATTGTTTTGTCATTTAGTACCGTAATAAAATTCTTGGATCCGACGCTGAGTTCTGTTAAGCATGGTTGTTTCTCATTATAATAATTACACTACTGTTTGACATTGTGATGTATATTAAAATCTATGTAAAGTACCTACCCTACAAATTCTAAGCCTAATTTCTTTATAGACCAAAATAAAAAGGACACCAACCACAAGATCAGTTTCATCAGGGAAAATTGTGTATACTCAAATGAAAAAAGCGTGCGTGTAGGAGTGAGTTGAAATGATGCAAAGTATTTTATTTTCGCCCATAGTCGTATGTTTTGTGTGTCAACGGTTGCGCAAGTTTGGTCATGCGGAAACAATTCTGAATAAGGAGACATTCATGTTGCGTTTGTGATTACATTTATCTTAAATAAATTGAAGAGAAGAGCGGAGAAAAAAGGCCATAAGAAAAAATACTTTTTTGCTTTCAGATAAGATATAAAATGCGTATTCGTTTTATTGTCATTAGATTTGTGTCAACATTTGTAAAATTACCTCAGATATTAAATTTCGTTTTGAATCATAGGTGTGTGTCTTTTTGTCCTTTATCTACTATTCTAGTGGTTAGCAATCCTAGCTTTTCGTGAGTTCGATCCACTGAAGACAAATATTAGAAATATTTATTAGAGAAATAAGGCAAACCTATTGCCATTAACCGCCTGAATATTTCCGTGAGTAAAAATAAAGTGGTCACCAAATTGCAGATGTTAATACTCTTAGGACCTTTGAAGATAGAGAATTGAGTATTTACGTATGTACATTATGTACGTACATTATCTGATATTTTTTAATTGACATCTAGGAAAACTGTGATTCGGAGAAAAGATACCAGAAAAGCTGTTTTCAAAGCTAAAAAATTTAAAAAAAACCTAATTATAATGGTTATAATTATAATTTAACAGTTTGTTGAAAAGAATTGTCGACGCGTGTCAATAGACAGTGTGTGAACGTCTTTGTGGAAGGCGACACCCGATACACTGGCTTCGAGGGTACACCGGTGTGGGTATCTCAACCGGTGTGTGCCGGTGTAACCAACGCTGCGGTTATACAGCGATCATTGGTGAGCTTTAGCAATTGTTCGGTTTTTTTGAGTTGACTCTGATAATTTCCGGAGGGCTTGGGACAATCTGATTTCCCATATTCACTTGATTTGCACAGACTGCGCGATTGGCCTGGAAGTTTGAACGGTCACCACGCTGTTTGCTACTGTTCAAATCCCACTTGGGGAAACACATAGTGTGATCCACGTATTATGGCTCTGAGTCTGGAAGTTCTTTGTGTCTATTTCATGCATGTTTGTAAAGTCGATCCGCGACAAAATATGTATATACCTAGTGCGCTGTCTTTTATAAAAGAAAATAATAATAATAGTGTTGAGTCTTGCCTATATACTTTTATATCTCTTTTTCTATCTTTTTATATCTCATAAATATATCGTTAAGTATAATTCTCTAAGTATTAGACTACCTAAAGTTTAAATACCTCCATTGAAAGTAAAAACTTACTGTTTCCTTTAAAAATAAACCAAAGAATTTTTGGCAGGACATTACCTTTATCAGGTTTATGTTTATTTACGTGAATTATTTGCAATACCCAAGTTTGTGGCGAAGACATGTTAAAATTTTTGATTGTTAACATTTTTTTTGCTTAAAATATCAAGTTTCATTCGCTTTAAGCGTTGACGATATTGGTTGTGTTGACGGGTGTAAAAGTGTAAATATACAGCCATATTTCAGTGAAAAAGTTAAGTCCCTAGGAATTTAATTGTGATGAATGTGAAGTAGGAAACGGCGAAGCAACCTTAAACCATCAGGCCAAACGTGCAGTCAATATACAGAAAGTACAAATTATATAAACACTTATATAAAATATAATACTGATCGTTGTTTAAATATACAGTTTAACAACAAGTTTTACTGTAAAAAAACAATATATCATAAGAATTTAACAAAAATTTAATTAAATATTATATATCATTATATGCCCCGCGGTGAAAACATTCACGTCGTGTATAACACACAAAATGGCGGCCGCAATTTTTTTAAGTAATGTTTTGACTTTTAAAGCCAATAATTTAGTTCAAACGATTCAATATTATGAGGTTTACGACTATATTTGTGTGAAATCGTTTTTAAATAGCAAAAATACTCACGTATATTTTTAAATGTACGGAATCTGGCCTTGAGATCCTTGCTACATAATATACGAATTGTCTCTTATACTTATCTATACTAATATTGGTAATATTGGCATAGATGGATGGATGTTTGTTACTTCTTCACGCAAAACTACTAAACGGATTTGGATGAAACTTTACAGTAATATAGCTTATACATCAGAATAAAACATAGGCTACTATTTGCCGCGATAACCGACATATACGCGGGCGTAGCCGCGGGAAACAACTAGTTATTCCATAAAAGACGAAACGAGGGCTGACTTTGTAATAAAAAACATAAAAAAAAACAATGAAAGTATAATAAACTATGACGACATCGTATTATTTTTTTTGTTAAAATGTATATAGCCTATATCACCCAGTCCGTTATTAAAAATCTATTGACACCTCATTCATTTCAATCGTTTCAGTAGTTTAGACTCTACCGTAGGACATACAAACATACATAGAGTGCCAAAACTATAACCCTTCCTTTTGACTTCACCGTAATTGATAGAATATAATCTGGGAAATAGGCCTGACGTACGTCCATATGTATGTAACAACAACACTATTTGCCATTTCACTAGAAGACTAAACATTTATAAATGTTATACCGATTTAATAAACGGTTTTCCATTAAGTCATAGTAAGGTTATCTATAAACTTAAATAAAATAAAAATATATTTTGACATTTTGTTAATTAAGCGATTTTGTTTAACCTTTTGATACTGATGATAGTAAGCCATTTAAAAGCTATAAAATAGATTTTATAGAAAAACTATTAAATATCCAGTTAATCAAACTCTATCACAGACAAACTAGCCAATTACTAGTCTAACACCTTAAAATAATTTAACCATCCTACTAATATTATAAACGCGAAATTTTGTAAGTATGGATGGATGGATGTCTGTTACTCTCTCACGCAAAAACTACTAACCTGATTTGGATGAAACTTTACAGTAATATACCTTATACATCAGAATAACACATAGGCTACTATTTGCCGCGAAAACCAACATACACGCGGGTGGAGCCGAAGGCAGCAATAAGTAGTGAATTATTATTTAAATGAAGACTTTGTCAAATTCGTTATTTTAATCTAATATATTCATTATCAGTTTTTTTGTTGATAATATGTGATCTGCAAAGTATGAGTCGTCTATGCCTATTGATTTGAAAACATTAGTACCTATCTTAATTTATTATTATACAGCAAAAAAGTTTATTTGTTTAGTTAATCACGCTAGTCTCAGTAATTGCTAGATCGAGTTCTTTTAGTTTTGGATAGCCCTTATCGAGGAAAACTATAGGCTATAACATCACGGCATGACCAAGAAGCGGTATAAACAAAAAAAAATGTTACGAAGCTGAGAAAATGTTGTTTCGAGAGACACGACCAAGTTGCGCAGGTCAGCCCGTGTATGATAAAAGTACTATATTTATGTCTTTGACTTTTTGTCGGATAACAGTAATACACATTTGTAACGTTTTATTCCATAAACATTTTATATCTCTATAAGTATAGCTATTATTAATGCGCATTCCACGTCAATCAACGATTGAGTCGTCCTGCGAACGATGACAAATACCTGTTCATATACAACCGCTTCTAGGCTAATAAATCAATGTGATATTTTTTTCTATGGCAATAAATGAACCACAAATAAATTGTGTGACTAATGTTAAATAGCTGATAGCAACACTGCGTATCTGTCACAAAAACTTGTTGATAAGAAACTTCGGAACAAGTTTGTCTTGCATTGAAATGTCATATTAAGTATAACTTTGTCAAATTGATAAATTGTCTAATGGTTAGTGACCCCGCCTGCTGAGCTGGAAGTTGTAGGTTTGATTCCTGCCTAGGACAAATTGTAGTGTAATGTGCAAATTAGTGCACAATCATTCTTCTGTCTGAATATAATTTATATAAAACCATTTGCTCCGGCAAACTTAGTTCCGCCTTACAGTTTATGAATGAGAAGATTATGTTTTTTAACAGTATTTTAATGCATATCATATTTTAATATTAACTGGTGTAACTAACACGACTTTGCTTTACGTATATATAGATATGTAAGTGTCTAGAAATATATTTTATCTATACAAATAAATAAAATTGTAGTGTCTGTTTGTAATATTAAAATAACCGCTTTTTAATAAATGCACACATGCATGTATATACGATACATGTACCAAAATATTTTTTTTCTAATTTTTGTCTGTCTGTCTATTTCGAGTAATCACTGAAACGGCTGGACCGACTTTGACGTGACTTTCACTGGCCGGTAGCTGATGATCTGAGGAGTAACTTAGGCAACCTTTGCTTAGACCAGCTTCGCCCCACGACGTCACTCGCGGTACAACCTTAACCGCGGGATTCAGCTAGAAACTAATAAAAGAAGATACTTAAAATATATGATTAAACTACGAGAATTATGAAGCGGAAACAAAGACAAATTAGAACAACATTTCATAGACGACACAAAGTGTAATCCTATCAGTTGTCTAGTACCCATATTACATGATCTGCTTAGTTGTGTGTTAAATGTCCGAAAATATTTAGTTATAATATATTTATACATATAGGGATGCAGTAAGCTATTCAGCTTTAGTGATTTAGGCATTCGCTTAAATCACTAAATCACTAAACAGTCAGTCTAAAAGTCGCGTAATAACGTCCATATTAAAATTACATTATATTATAAAGGCTGTAAGTTCATAATCCAATATTTTGTGGTGGTAGAGAGTAGGGAGTGACAACCGGCGAACGACCCACACAACAAACGTTCATTTTCATAACAGGTCGCGCCGGTGCTTTTTCTCGTCGGCTCCATGTTTGTTCGTTTCGAAATATGTTTTTTTTTCGTATTAAATTTTGGCCAAAGACGTATCACGTGGAATGAGGAGGTAAATTTTTAACAAATTCCTTCGTAAATCGAGATTTCAAATGTATGTTTGAAATTTAAACAAAAAGATAATAATGAAGATAATAAAAAAGTTTGTAAGTATGGATGGATGGATGGATGTTTGTTACTCTTTCACGCAAAGACTACTGTACGGATCTGAATGAAACTTTACAGTAATGTAGTTTATACATAAGAATAACATATAGGCTACTTTTTGCCGCGATAACCGACATATACGCGGGCTGAGCCCCGACAACAACTAGTTATGTTATAAGCTGGGAGCGTTTTATTATCAACTAGCGACGTCTCATCTAAATCTTTGAAATTCTGCTGAAGAGTTTCAGTATCCACTTCATCATCAAAGGAAGTGCTCCAAGATGTCAAATCATACAATATTCATTTAAGCTACGTAGACATACAAACACTTGATTTCGAAATGACAATAAGATCTTAATTAAAATTAAAGTTAGATTTATTCGTAATGCAGGTTTTAAAAACACACCACGCTGTTATCTTAAGGAGACAGAACAGTGAGTATAAAAACGGACAAAACTACGGGAATCTGCTAGCGTCATTCTAATTAGGTTAGTTTTAAAGTCGTTATTCAAATTCGAACGAAATCTATCGAGTTCACGTTTTGAACGATGCGCTTGCGCAACCAACTTCTCTTGATAATACGACACTAATGCGATAAAGATTATTTGTTAATCGTTTGATTTAACTGTAGTTTTAGATTAACGGTTTTTTCCAAGATTAAACTTTTTTTGATATGGTAATGATTTCTTGTACATATTTGTTTTGCGAAGGATGTTAAATATGAAGAGATTAGATTCATTAAGGCTAAGATAAATTAATCTGTGTGGGAAATCGTAAGCGATATTTGATTACATAATCTTACAGGACAGATTGCCATACTATTTAAATTACTTTTTTTGCATAGACAAAGTAATTATATTTTCGAGTTTTAACCAATAAACTTTACTTCAATCATTTTTATTTTTATTTTATTATATAATTTTATTTTTTATTTTCCGCTGTCTGTTCGCTTAGATCTTTGAAACTAATCAACTTATTTCTATGCAGTTTTCAGATAGAGTGATTCAAGAGGAAGGCATAACTAGCTACGCCCCGCGGTTATACCTGTGGTTATTGTTGTACCTTTACAACAGCAACTGCGATTAACACCGCGAGGTCGTAGTTAGCTATAAAATTAAAATTACATCAAGTTCACAGCAAATGGTAAGTGGTTATCATCACTTATAAAAGTTGCAATCGAGTGTCTTTTGGGACTAATCCCGCCCACACGCCCACCACTGTAACTCCTGTACACCAGGATCAACAGCAGTCACCCACGAACACATTGAGTTATGACACTCGGGAAGTCCCAGGAAAAAATTAACTGTCTTGGAACCCGCAACGAAATTAATTAGAAGAAATAACAGGAGGAGTTGGAAATATGATAAGTCCACTTCCCTCCTAGCAAAGAGGGAGACAAAATGAAAGAAAAATCGAGTGTCTTATAAGAATTTCATAGTGAAACACCTAAGCGAGCACACAGCTAACCATTAGAGTTATCTCATTATTCACTACTAGGTATAAATCTCCCTAATGCCTCCATATCTTATAAATCTTTAGCTGGCTGCTTAATTAGAATGAGCCACCGACTGAGCGACACTGGATGTGGCATCTTTTTTATATCCTGAAAGTATTTTGATATTCATGTACTTGATACTGATAGTTTAACTATCAAAACATAATGTCTTCAAAATATATATAAAATGCATTAAAAACTCAAAAAGCTACACCAAATTTGACATAATATAGATCAAACTTCAGGACACATATTTATTTATTTTTACAACCACAGCAAAGCGTGACAGTGTTTCAAAGGATTTAAAAAAAAAATGTATATACTTATCTAAGTGATATCACTTATATAAAAAGTGCATGCATATTCATTAAAATCTACTTCGATTTATTTAATTTCTAATTTGACAGTATTATAATTGAACAAATATTTTCTGAAGGTGTTACGATAATTTATTTAAGCAAAAAGCACATGGTATAAATATGCAAGAGATTTTTTTATAAAATGTAAATACATTTAATCTGGCCAGTTATCTGTATGCTAATTACAACACACGCTTGTCACTATCCACGGCTGGTGATAGACAAATTGACATGTTACATGTCTCTTACCGCCTGCGCAGCGAGTTAAATTCAAAAAGGAAATGTAATACCTACTCAGATATTTCTTTTAGCTTTGTCAAAGTTGCATGCAATTGTAAAACTATGGTCTCGCAATCACTTTTATAATAAACTTTTTTTGTTTTTTTTTTAACTGTTTTGAACAGGAATATGGTATCAAAACCCTTTTAGTCCGTTACTTTTATAGTCGGTCGCTTTCTTGGGAATGTAAGTATTTTAGATGGAATACAAACAGAACAAAAAAGGTGAATTGCGGTAAAAATAGTGGCTCGAGTAAAGGATATCAATAGCAAATCTTGGATAGGGGTAACAGAACTGCGATAGAATTTGTAGAATCAGGGCTGCATTTTTATGTGTACTCCACTAGCGACCCAGTCTGGCTTCACATGGAAGCTTTTGAAATTCTTGGATTTTTTCTTCTATAGTATACATGTATTACACATATAAAGCTTCCTCATTTATCACTCTATCTATTGCTGAAAACTACATAAAATCTGTTGAAACTTTAAAACATCTAAGCGAACAGGCAGCGCAAACAACTTTATTTTATACAAAGGAAAGATGATTTAAGAATATGCCAATAGGGTATTTCTTTTTTAATTAAAAAACAATCCTTATCTGAGTTTACCGTTGTCACATCCATTAATTACTAATCTATGATCCCACAATAAAGCATTACACAGACGTATGACCGATGGTGCATGGCCACCAGCTAGCAGAAAGTCACCATTACCACGAACCCACCACCATATAAATGTATCCATAGCTATTTACATCTGCTCGATGGAATTACCGGCCATATTTCACTATGGCTGCTGAAAGTCCCGATTGTAATACCATTAATTGTATTTGAAGTTGGATACTTAGAATTTTTGAAGTTGTATCTTACGATTACGGTTGGTGCTATGTTAATAATGTTATAGAGATATTTAATTTATTACTTCAGAATCTTCTAAAGGTGGAAAATAATAAGAGGTAATCCTTAGAGCATACAAAAGCAAGTTTGCTTATATGTGTACGCTAAGAGGTAATCATAAAGAATTATATAAACTGCGCAGTTTGTGGCTTCATATCGTATACAGTTTTGTTTTTAGGAGCCCCTAATTCTAAAGTAAAAGTAGCGTAATTTAATCCTTGTAACATCATCTTTCTGTCAGTAAAATTCTCGTGGAAATCGGTTCACCTGTTTTGACGATTAAAAGGGATAATTAGAAAAACCCAAAGAAATTATTTTTCTTGTTTTTGTGGATAAAGTATATAAAAATACAGTAAAAATTTTTACACCAAAGGTTTGTCAATTAGACTGGATTGTCAGTGTAATGGTTAAAGACTTTAACTATGTACTAAGCTAGAGGTCGTAGATTCTATTTCCACCGAGGACAAATATTTTTTTTCCAAAATAAACAAGTAAGATTTTACTTACTTATTACTATTATATACCTGGATGATCGAGCCTTAATCGATTGTTTTGGTAAATTTTATTAAATATATCCTAGCTAAATCGATTTATCGCCTTAGAACTAAAATTTATACTGAATTTAATAAAAATAGTTAGAGCCGTTCTGAGATTCGGAATATATATACAAGAATTGCTCGCTTAAAGGTATTAGATTAATACTCTTACATAAACATAAATATAATCATTTAACGCATAATTTAAAAGTTATTAAAGATTTCTACGGCTTCTTAGTCCCGTCTACGCTGGACTTGTCACATGCCCTGAGAATAGAATTATATTATAAATTCCCGTGGGTGGAAGCAAATGCGTCAGCTGATGGGACAAGACCAGGACTCTTATGATTTATACCATCAGACAGTAATCATTAAACTAAGGGCTCAAGTAAAGAGCTTTATATTTTACGGTTTGGTATTAATTGTAATTCTTTAATATAACTGTTCCTTTGCTGGAATAAATTAGTATAGTCTTAGGAGGACTTAGTTGCGATTATACAAGATTTTTTTAAATAAAAAGGTAAATATGGATACGAATTCCAGATGTTTGGTTTTTTGTCATGGTATATAAATATTGTGTGTGTGTGTGCGTGCGTGCGTGCGTGCGTGCGTGCGTGCGTGCGTGCGTGCGTGCGTGCGTGCGTGCGTGCGTGCTTGTGTGTGTGTGTGTGTAATGCTGTTATTTTAGAGTCTAAAAAGACAGGTATTGTTATTGGCCTTTTGAAGAAAAGGCAATAGTTTTTAAGCCTGTTCATACAGACGACGCCATATTAGCACAGACTCAATTTAAAATCAGATGGTCGTATGTCAGAAGTGTCAGATATTATTTGTTCAAGTGAATTGAAAGTATTAATACCTACTCATTAATACCTTACTAAAATATATGTTAATCATATAAAAACAATAGTCTATTAAAAAGAAATATCTCATCAAACTATCAATAACAAATCTACGCACACCCATCATTTAACACAATACATATCATATGCATAAATGTTACACAAGGAAAATCAACACATATTGATTTTTGCAAACGATTGTGGGACTTAACAATGGACAAAAGTGTTTGTTTTGATCACAGATAATGTAATAACAATGTCTATTCATTGTAAATTGAGTTGCTTAAGTGGTGTCGTTAGCTAAAATAATATTTCTTACTAGCTGAATCCCGCGGTGTTACCCGCGATTATCGTCGTACCTCGAGTAACGCCGCGGGACAAAGTTAGTCTAAAAAAAGTGGCCTATGTTACTCCCTGAATCATCAGCTACCTGCCATTGAAAGTCCCGTCAAAATCCGTCCAGCCGTTCCAGAGATTACCCAGAACAAACAGACAGACAGACAGACAGACCGACAGACAGACAAAAAATTTTTTAACTACAGTTTTGGTATATGTATCGTGTATAAATACATATGCATTGGTTAAAAAGCTGTTATTTTAATATTACAAACAGACACTCCAATTTTATTTATTTGTATAGATTAATGTTCACGAGAGTCATAGACGGTTTCGTGGTTGATATAAATATATCTAGTCCTTTATAAATATAAAGGACTAGTTGTTGCCCGCGGCTCCGCCCGCATGTATGTCGGGTCGGGTCGGGCCAAAAGTGTTATTGAGTTTTTCTGATTACTCAATAGAATAGAAATACTTAATGACAGCTCAGAGTTTGAAAGTTGGAGTTTGCACCCCCGTGCCTCAGAGAGTAGGTAAAACTGTCGGTCCTGCACCTGATGTCTCCCCGGTCGTGTCGGTTAACCGTTCCATCGGATTCTGAGAGAGATGGAACAGAGAGTGCACCTATGTTTGCGCACACACTTATGCACTATAATATCTCCTGCGTAGTTGGCTGGTCTCCGTTGAGACTGGCCGCCGTGGTCGTTATCGGCTAGGAGAACATTATTATACTTCAAGAGTATAAACTAAAAGACTATAAACAAAGTAATATGTTTTTTGTTAGTTGTCTAGTACTCATAGTACAAACTCTGACTTGTTGCCTTTTGTCGTGTGTCATGTCCAAATCTCTTCTTCTTCCTAGCCTTTATTATTCCGAAGATTAATTGGATTCGGCTATTAGTTCAACCGGTTTTACCTGAATATCAGTTTTTTAAACGGAGCTACTGGCATCGGACGTCCACAGCCCTGAGGGTGAACTGAATTCGAAGGTTAAAATAGTTGTCAGTAATTTTGAGGGCACCGACTTCCCAATAACGATTGTCATAGGTGTTCATGACAACCTGGATCGACGCGAAAGCTTAACGTGCTCTTCAAAGCACGGGCGGAGAACACCGCCATATTCCAGACTCCGGGCTGCTGTTAAGAAATTCTTGTAAGCAAAACCCAACAGCAGTCCGACCCAGGAATCGAACTCGAGACCTGTTGATTGGCAGTAGCTCACGCTAGCCACTAGACCAACGAGGCCTTCATCTCAAAATATATTGTTAATAATAGTGGCCAATATCAAGGTACCAGAAGCATCTTTAAATGATTTTATTGCCAGTTTAGATATAACAGCATTCGTTCCAGTAATACTAAATTGCATTAACGATAACATACAGTTAATATCTTTTAATACCCAGCCTGAATCCCTATCACCATTTAATATATTACGCGGAAACTAACTAAAAGTATCACCGCATTATATCGCAAATGATTGATTAAAGCATTTCAGGGGCCAACGGTACCGTTAGTGATCTAATAATATGGATAACTGCGTTCTTAGAACTTATATCTTAGTAATGTGTGTTGCTTATCTAGGAATTTTCAATATAAAGTAGCTTGAAGATTGCTTTAAAAAATGTAAAAACGAGATTCTGCATTAATACGATTGTAAATTTGTGTTTGTTAAAAGTTATAAGTATGGAGATGGATTAAAAATATGGAGTCCAATCCAAAGGAATAACCTACGCAGTACAAATAACGGAATTCTAAACAAGTACAATTTTAACAAAATTAAAACCGACTTCAAGGTTCGACTCGATTTCTCTTGGATACCATCATCAGATATTAATGTTCTTATCATGGTACCATTGTTGGGACATCTCCTTTCCATTAAAACAAGAATTATCAAAATCGGTTCATAAACGACGGAGTTATCCGCGTAAGTAAGTAAAAAAAAGAATATATATACGGTCGAATTGAGAACCCTCCTCCTGTTTTTGAAGTCGGTTAAAAAAAGCATAATTTATACCCATTTATTTGTTGCATGATATCTAAGGCCAAGTCAAACTAAAAGCTTTTGATGAATAATTACGGACAAAATACTTTACTTTACTTTTAAATGTTCCACTGACATAGCCAGACCAAGAACAAATGATCGTTATCATCATAATGCAATTGTAAGTGCTGGACGGGTTTCGAATGATACAACTTCTGCTTTAGCAGTTAGAATTGCTAACAGGCCTAACAGTATATAGGAAGAATCCTAAGTCATAAATATCATCTATGTTATTACAAAATATGCACAGCAAAACTGCCAGCTTTCACAAGTTACCTACATACCCGCAGCTATACAACGACAGGCGGAAAGGCAATTAATACAATATTTAATTAGACTTACCCAATAACAGGAATTATAAGAGAATGTAGATGGTATCGTAATAAATTAGTTACAAGTAACGACAGTAATAGTGTCCCTTTATATGCGTAATTTGTTTGTCGTATACTTCGACTTATAGTGTTACTATATTTCAATGCTTAAGCTGATTTTCATTTATTATTTCTAATATACATACATAATTATCTGCATCAGGTTAATCGTCAGGCTCTGTTTTGAAACTCACGCAAGTTTCAGCTCTGCTTGCAGAGCTAACCTTTGTTAAGGAACTAAAACCTGCCATTCCCATCCCCATTTAAGCCTAATAAGATTCTGATCTAAATATCAGTTAACATTTTAAGCACTCGTACCCTGTATGTAAATTCAACTCCAGTTCTATTTCTGTTTGAGAATATCTTCATTGTAGTTTTAGGGGCTTAAGGTTTTCGCTAGTTAACGCTAACGCTTTTAAGCATCTTGCTCATCAAAGCCTGCTTTCAGCAATGGTGTGGGCATACCTATTAATTTCTTAAACATATATTTACAATTAGCAACACTATCTATCTTTATTGTTTTCCAAAGACATGTCTGTTAATTAATTTGTACTACACATACTAAACTGGAGACATGATTGTTTTGTTTAAAAACGATTCATTCCGGTATTTCATTATTGTCATTTGTTCATTAAATGATAATATTTTAGTCCACTTACACTTAGTATGATGACATGTATTAAGTCTATTGGACTAGTATATTAAAGGCAAATAAATAGGACTATAATATAGTTAACATATTTGTATGTACTTCATTAGTAATACAAGTCTAAACGATGGCCTGAATTTGTACCTCGGAGGGACAGCAATAGTGAAGTCCTACACGCACCAGGTACTTGTATTAGAGTTATGAGTACATTTGAGAAAGGATAATTTATATCTAGAACTGATATTCGTTATTCGTATCATGCGCTTTCCTTTTTGTTAAATTGCTGTTAGGTTTGTAGGTTATTGTTGATTTAATGTTTGTTGATTTCTCAAGGCAAATATATGTTTCTAAGTATTTGATGTAATGAGAGAGGCTTATTTACGTACTTTTTAGTTAAGCTGTCTTTAAATACAGAGGATGTTGGTGCGATTTCCTTCTCAGACGATTGGTTGATGCGTACGAAATCATTTTTTCTGTTGTTCTGTATCTAGGTTGTATTTAATACATCATAATTTTCCTTTTTACAGCTTTATCCAGCTCTCCCTATCAAGACCAGTTTTCGTAGCTTCCTTATGCATCACCATCGCCACTTTTACCATACATCTCGTCTATATAACTATGTCTCGATCTTCTTCTTCCTCTCTTTCGTTCTCTTTTCCCTCTAAGATGTTACATATAAAGTCATTGTGGCGTTTACATAATAAATAAAAATGAGTTAGACTTTTCTTATTTAACAAATATGTAAGCGATGTTCAATTTTACAAAAAGAGTATTTATTTTCGATAATCAATGTATTTGTGTATGTTCACTATTTACATAATTCTTTCTCACAAACTAGTACGTTGATGAATGAATGATTTCAAGACGAAGAATAATGTTTGCCATAACGTTCTCTATAGAATTTAACCTTAAGAAATTAAAAATCTTAAAAATATATATAACATATAAATATAACATTGTGTAGTTACATCATACTCATTATACAATATTTGTACTCGGTGGGAATTGAACCCCTTTGACATAATATTCATGACCCCTAACTATTAGACTCACAGGGCTACTAACACACAAAAAAACAATTTCCTTTTGTAATCCCGTTACCCGTAACAGATTGTAGTTAAAACATAAAAATCTCTGTAATATTGAAAGAAAATTTATTCCACTATAAATGTTTTAGCCAACAGCCGTTAAAACAACATTAACTGTCTAAGTATAATTGGTTGGACTTTAATGAACTATTTAATAAGCACTTTTTAATATTAAACTCACGTTATAATAATTTATACGAGCGTTTTCTTGTAAATCGGTTACAATGTTGATAAAATACATTAATATGGAGAATTTATGAGGGAAATAGGTGTCCGGAGATATCGGAGGAACTCTGTATGTGGTTATAAGACTAATGGTTAAGGAAGTCTTTTTACTGTAAAATTATCTCGAAACTGATAATATTTAGTAGGTTTAAACATCACAAATGGGACGTGTTATGTAATATTTGTGTTTGTTACTCGAAAACACGAATAGAACTGTTTTATTGTGTGTCTGATTACGTGAAGATATTTATTTGTATGTATTTGAAAATTTTGAATGAGCAGTGCTGAGAGGTATTAAACAAGCTAATCACACTTCACACATATCATAAAGGCGAAAGTTTGTGAGTGTGTATGTTTGTTACTTCTTCACGCAAAAACTACTAGACGGATTTGGATGAAACTTTACAGTTATTTAGCACGCCGGCGGAGCCACGGGCAAAAGCTAATAATGAATAATAATATCTAATACCCTTAAACGAGATATTTTTGTATATTTATATATGTAATCTGAACCTCGGACTCTGCTACAACGATTTACATAAAATTAAGTATGCAGGGGGTTTTAGGAACTATAAATTGATCTAGCTAGGATTTTGAAATATTACTATCAAAAAATTCCGACCAAAGCTAAACCATTAGTACCTACTCGTCATCCAGTTACTAATGTGTTTATTTAAGCATCTTAGACCCACACAAACCATTACACAAACTTAAAAGAAATTAACGAACGAAAAATATTGAATTTGAAGCAGTCCATAAATTCACGCACACAGATTTAGAATACACAGTATCATCACCCCTATTCATCCCATGGGTGTCGAAAAGTTGACTAAGGGAGCCAACTATGCAGGTAAACATGACTGCAAAGAGAAGAACAACTTGAAACAAACCGTATACAAAACCCATCTGGCCAGCAAGGTATCATAATCATCAGCTCGTTGCAGTCCACTGCTAGACAAAGACGTCTCCCACGACACACCACAGAACTCGTAATAGTAGACCTATACTAGTTGCTAAAGAGAGGCACGTTCCATGAGCGGCCCCATGTGACGTCACTATCCAGTTACTACGTGATAGCAACATAGCACGAAAGGAACCAACCAGAACCAGAGATAGCGATGATGACGTCATGTCGATCGTCGGAATGCCATACCTGGCGTAGTATATTGTTATACCATGGAGAAGCCTCTATTCACAAGTACAACTTTAACAAAAATAAAACCGACTATAAAGTTCGACTCGATTTCTCTTGGATGCCATCCTCAGACATTAATATCCTTATCAAGTACCACCGTTGGGATATCTCCTTTCCATTAAAAAAGAAACATCAAAATCGGTTCATAAACGAGGAAGTTATCCGCGAACACACATAAAAAAAGATATATACGGTCGAATTGAGAAACCTCCTCCTTTTTTTGAAGTCGGTTAAAAAGTAGACTGTTACAAACTTACAAACTGGCGACTTTTATTTTCATATATCCAATGTAATAAAAACCTCCTTATGTCACAGTCGGATAAAATGCCGAACTAAAGCAGCTACATCGAAAGCATTACAGCTTCCTCTCCCTGCCATAACTCTATGTAAATTCAACAACATTTTTGCTGGCCCTTTGCATCTAATATTTTACTACTCAGCATCTTATTTATGCAGTCTATCTTGAATAAGACGTATCTGTCTATCTGATACTGGGTTTGGTCACTAATGATCCGAGTCGATCCCTTTTTGTGAGATCTAACTAAATAATACGTACGTGAGTTGGGTGCTTTAGTTTCTGGTTTGGTAGTTGACAGTTACGATTACGCGCTCTTGGAAATCAGAAGTTGGATTACCGTTTTCTAAATATGAAGTAGGTTGGTTAATGTGGGAGCTTTTGCCGTAGTTGGAATGCAAGTAAATGAGAAAGGTTTAATTAATTTACCAGGATAACATAAGGATTTATTAAACGAGAAAGGGTCTTTAAACTTTCAATTGTGCTAAAGTTACTTAGAAGTAGTCTAAAGTCATGTTTCATCTCAAAAAAATCTCATTTTCCATTCTTAGTTATTACAAAACTTTTTTTTCGATTTTCAGAATGATTATTTAGGTTCCTCATTATTTATTTGTAACTAAGAATAAATATTTTGAATATTTTTTCATTTCATTGAATTTATAAAAAGCCTAGCATTATTTCCAGAAATAAATGCATATATCCAACCAAACAACTGAATAAACTATTCAGTTTTATAAAATTGGTACTGAATTCTAGGTAACCAAATATTATTCTCACTCTTTCAATTTAAAAAGAACATTGACCAACAAACCTTTCAATACAGAAGCTTTAGCAACGAACCTATTATAAAACTAGGTTATAATCACAATTATTATTTGTAGTCCAGAGGTACGAACAAAACCTACCAATTAAATGGTACCAGCAAATATTTTCAATTAAAGAAACTTGGTTGTAAATCAAAATTGGATTTCAATTAAGCATCCCAATGCTTGGGCGGCATTAATCATTGCCGGTAATAGAATGCCCTAGGTACTACCTTCCACCTACGGCTGTATTGATATGTATATAGAAATACTGGATGTGACAATGGAAGTACTGGTATCAACAGATATTATAGTTTTATTTTGTTTTTGTACGGACAAAGAGGATAGAGAATATCAAATAAATGAGGATTCAGAGCGTTTAATTAGATCAACAGCTTCTTATAATTCACAACTAGATGTAGGCATCTC
The DNA here is from genome assembly GCA_905220595.1 of Spilosoma lubricipeda. Taxonomy (NCBI): domain Eukaryota; kingdom Metazoa; phylum Arthropoda; class Insecta; order Lepidoptera; family Erebidae; genus Spilosoma; species Spilosoma lubricipeda. Next base: position 19,662,759 of record HG992281.1, on the reverse strand, counting down.
CTTGAGAAGAAATTATATATAAGAAATTGTTATCAAGTAACCGATGCGCTGTAAATAGTAATTATCCTACAAAAAGAGTAATCGACCTTCAATACCTTCATTATGAAAAATACAACTTGTATTTTTTTCTTTTATTTCTTATTTCTCTTTAAGTTTCCTTTAGAAATAGAATTTGTACAAAGTACTATCGTTTAAAATCAATCAGCATTTACAAAGTCTTAGTCAGATTCAGGGTCGGTAATCTTTAAACTTCATCACCAGGGCTATTCCTGAGTCGCGGGGAACTTTACAAACATACATCCTACTAATATTATAAATGCGAAAGTTTGTAAGGATGGATGGATGTTTGGATGGATGTTTGTTACTCTTTCACGCAAGTACTGAACGAATTTGGATGAAACTTTACAGTAATATAGCTTTTACATCAGAATAACACATAGGCTACTATTTGCCATGATAACCGACTTATACGCGGGCGGAGCCGCGGGCAACAACTAGTAAATAATACACAGACTCGGAACAACAGTTTGTGGATCATACGAATTATTGTTCCATGTGTGGTCTGAACCCACAACACTCAGCGCTAGTGGAAAGCGGAGAGTTAACCGCTTAAACCACTACGCCATCCGTGCAATCAATCATTTAACAATTTTCTCTACTTCGTTATAACATTAAATATGTAAAATAATTATCAACATAAATAAATAGCTACTAAGTTTTTCTAGTACGCTTGTGTCTCTTCCATCTGGACAACTTCCCTGTAAACTCAAAGGTACCAATTTAATGTTGCATAGCTGTAACCCTGTTGTGCTCGAGTTAAATCAATTAACACTTTCGCTGTTGAGAATTTATTTCGCGTTAAATTAATCAATTAATTAGTACTAATTTAATGAAGTATACTCATTATTATCAACAACAGCGTGTGGTATCCATTGCTGGATAAAGTGGTACAGTATGCTTTAACTTCTTTAGTAAAAAAAATATTTTATTAAAAGCGAAACACAGTTGCAAGTCTCCATGGGGGTCTAATTACTTCGGTTCTTAACGTATGCTTTTCTCGTTTACCCCCAAAAAAATAATAACACTAAAATATATTTTGCCATATCGATCCCGGGAACAGATTCATAAGCCATATTTAGGTACAACACTAGTGTCCTAGTTATGTCTGCCAACACCTTTGGCGTTATTAATTTACTGAACTTCGATTATGTTTTGAGCTAGGGCTGGCCTAATACAGTAATAGCTTTTTACAGACTTTAAAATATATCTGATTGAGTAATTTATACTCTCGATTATCGGCACTTGATGGAACTTGTTGTAATATATTTTAGAATTAAACTCACTTGTACTTATTCCACTATTTTAATTAAATTTACACCTGACCGGTTTTGCCTTATACAGTACAAGTGAGTTTGATTCTTGAACCAAACCGCTGAACCTATAATCCTGAAATTTTGCATATACGTTTTTTATATAACGTAAATGAACACCAAAAAAGAACGTTTTGAAATACCACCCCTAAGGGGGTAAATCAGGGGAATAAATTCTGCGTCAGCAAAGCCGCGTGCAAAAGCTAGTATGATATAATATTGATAAAATTGCAGTGATCTGCCACAGACATTGTTTTTTATATTATTAGGGAAACAAATAGTCACACACAAAGTGAACAACAGCATACAAGTAATTTAAATATTATTTTTTCTTTTTAAATGGTTACTGTAGACACTTTCTCAAAATATTGAAATGCAGTTAAATAATTATAAATGTTTCTTTAATATCTCGTACAATCTTGCCCGTCCCTACAGCAAAGCGCCTACGACCCAGTTAGTACACAGCCTAGGGGTGAAACACTATAAAGGTTTATCTAATCAACCATATAATGATACAGTACATAACTATAACTGTATCAATAACTTAACACAACCCGTTATTGAATTCTGATATTTATTGTCTGTGTACCAGTTATGAAATTTATGTCTTTCCATCACTTTCTACTGCGGCGTACACACAGGACAACATTTTGTGGAATTCACAAATTGCTGCTCTGATTCTGGGTATTCTTTGTCCGTTCTGTTCATAAAATCTATCGTGACAGAGCAATATTCCTAGTGCGGAAGATAACCATTTATGCTTGCTACAGTTCATAAGTATTTAGCTTTTTTTGAGAAGAAACCTAAGAGTGAAGGAGAAAAATGGTTTATCAGTTTCAGTCTTCAAAATAACTATAAACTACTAAAAGCTATAATTACTGCGCAGTTTATGCATAAAATTAATTCATGCTACTTATAAAATCATGCTACCGTACCGTTACAGAATGCTATAAAAACATGATACCGCTAATGCAGCGATAGCTTCCCTATAACGATAATAACGATCTAATATAAAACGGTCATTTAAGTTAACACTGTAACACATATCACATGTTCACCTGTGGTATCATAGCCATTCCCTACCGCATGCCTAGAATTATCAAGTGATTCTATCTCTGTAGCGGAACGTAAAGTATTTAAACAGTGACGGTAACGGAAATGGTAACGTATCTGTATGAGAAAAAAACTAGTTATTGATAAGTTATTTTTTAATATAAATGTAAATAACACCTTTTTAGTTCGAATAAAAAAAAACTAATAACATATACACGTGGCTCCTGAAGTCTTAGAATGAGTCCAAATAAGGACACGACATTTATCTCATTTCAAAGATTGTTTTTATCTATTTTCAATGCCAGTTATCTATCTATCTAATGCCTTTCAATAAACAATAATCTTATATATGTAATTTGAATCTCGGAAAAAGCTCAAAAATTTAGTCTATGAATTTAGTAGTTAAAAAATCCCACCACAAAAGACCACAATATATCACAGCGAAGCAAATAAGATACAAGTTTTTTATAATAATAAGAGAATACCAAATAAAAATCATTCAAGTTTAAACAAAATACCATCTTCAGACTGAGAGCGTAAAACAAGACAGCATATAAAAATTGTGCTGAGAATGCGTCGGCTCGAAAGACCATCTGTTTTACATATAAAAGCCCCCTGGATTTATGAACAGAGCAGCACCGTCAACGTCTAGTCGCCAATAGAATTTAATGGCGGACAACACAAGTTAATGTTTTGTTCAGATGTCTGGATTCTAGATCGATAAGATGGGAACGGAAAATTGTTTTGATATTCTAACCTTACTGTTTATATTTTTATATGTACTACTATATATATACTGTTTATATATCATTTGAAATTTTTTAACATAAGTCGCAAACATGAGATACACTTCACCTGGTGGCAAGAAGAAAAACCCATTTTTAACCGACTTCAAAAAAGGAGGCGGTTTCTCAATTCGACCGTATATATTTTTTTTGTTACTTTTTTGTGTGTTTGCGGATAACTGCGTAGTTTATGAACCGATTTTGATGATTCTTATTTTAATGGAAAGAAGATGTCCCAACGATGATATCATGATAAGGACATTAATATCTGATGATGGCGTCCAAGAGAAATCGAGTCGAACCCTGAAGTCGGTTTTTTTTTGTTAAAATTTACTTGTATACAAACATTAGTCGCACAGAAAACATTTTAAATAAGAAAACACTAAGGAGATGGTTTTAAGGTTCGGTAAATAACAAAAATGTTAATGAGGTAGGTACTAGTTAGCTCTTAGTGACACTATCATGACTTATAGGTCTACATATTCGAGACTCAAATTTAATCGAAATGTCGGGTTAACAAAAAAAATGTAATGAATAAATCCACCGACAAACTATTGCAGCATATAAATAAAGTCTGTAATTTGGTACACAATATTAAGAATCATTAAGGAAGTAACACTATAGATATTGAAAACATGGTCAGTCCCCACGCATGTCGGTTATTGCAACAATAAGTAGCTTTTGTCCTTTCACTGCAACAAAAGTATCTCCATGACAAAATTTATCAATAACGGTTAACCATAAAAACATTAAAGATAAACAGTGTTACTTTAGGTTATATAATAACCTACCTGGTTACCAAATATATAGGTTTTCAAATAGAACAATTCTATATAAACATCTGATTTAATTAAACAGGTTTGTAGACATCTTACTTTCTCAATAAATCTCACCAAAGGTCAAGATGATCCCAATAACCCATGTACCTACACAACACACAACCATTTAGATTACAGTCGTAATTTTGTTTATCTAGAAAGTCCAATGGGAATGCTATGGGGTCTATGGTGTAAAGGAGAAAGTGAAATGTTTAGAGACTGTGAAACATTGACAATTATGTCTTAACAGTATAAAGCGTACTGTGGAGTATGGTGAATATGATTTTATGGGATAATTAGGATATAATATAGGTATAGTTATTGATATTCTTTTGTCTTAACTCCCGATACAGTGGAGGTTTTTAAAAACCGTAGGTAATTTCTAAACTGATTTATTGATGGTACCAAATCGACGTATCGATTTCTACTGCTGAATGAGGGAAACAAGGAGAAATATATATGTAAGGACAATGCTTTCAGTTTAATCCCATTCAAACGGAAAGCAAAAAAATAGTACGTTTAAAGTGAAAAGTTAAGGATATTTTTTTTTTTACTGGAATCTATCGTAATGTAGGTGAATTGACGTCGGTGATATTTTTAAAAGGTTATTTTATGGCAACTTGAGATGAGAAAACATAAAATATTAATGTGAAAAGATGTGGAAAAATTTAATTAAGATGTTATTTCAAAAACCTTTTTTTTTAATTTGCTTTAACATCAAAAATTTTGTAATATCAATATTATCAACGAAATTATTGTTTAATTTATTATAAACACAATATAATACATTGCTTTAGGACTAAACGACCAATAGCGCGAAATGCTATTTTATTATTCAATTTATACGTCACTGATAGAAATTTATCTATCCAGCATAGATAAATTTATACTGCTACTAACCTTATTATACAGAGTAACTGTTATCATAAACATTATTTCTGTACATTTTCTACTATCACTAGTTTCTCGCACAATATCGTTGACAATAAATTGACACACTGATTTTATTGTTTACAGAATTCAGTCTCCTGCTATCTAAAATCATTGTCAACCTATTTTACTGTGAAGCACTACCGTCTCGCCACTTTCTACACTACAAAATAATGACCAACAATTAATAGTGAGCCTCTTTCAGAACACGTTTTATAGATAGGACTAACCCCAATGATAAAAATTTCCAATGTAACCCTTACCTAAAAGCGTTTAAAGTTCATATTACAAAACCTATCATTATCACATTCGTGGAATCGCAGGTTGTTGTCGTTTCGCAATCCAATTTAAGCTATATATAATACGTGTAAAGTTTGTTATTCAATACGCGTCTGAAATAGGTTTTGCATCCGTCGTCTAGGTGTAAAATATACTTTGATACTGTAAAATTGGCACTAGTTATACTTGAACCCTGGGGATATGGATAAGCGGTACAAATTTAGGTCAGCTTAAGATTATAGGCGATTTAACCTTAACGGCATATTTTTAATGATTCATGGGAGAAATGTGTGTGAATAATAGCCTTATTAGAGGTTCAAAATGTTTCAAGCATGTTAATAGGTACTTAGTTAACGATTAAAGTTAATAGATTAATTAATATTATTAAACATCTACACACACGTATATAAATATACATATATATATTTATATATAATTTAATGTTAACACAGATAAAAGTATGATAGATAAGGCAACAAAATGGACCTTCTACACAATCGCTTGTAGCCGTTAGGAGAATCAAATGGGGCATGTATTATAGAGCGCAGTATTAAAGAAAATCTGTCATCAGTACATATTTGTGTGGTTTACTGCACAAATGTGCATCTTCTACTACATTTTATACTATATAAACATATTATGTATAACTTTACGTAATATTAACTGCAAAAATGGACTTTAAAAGATCTAAGTCAAACGACAGCGCAAGTAACTTCAGTTTATGCTATGCAAACATATGCTTACATAGTATAAAATGATTGTCTGTTCATTTGCTTACATGTTTTAAACTACTGGACGAATTTTAATGCAGTTTTACAGCAATAGTTAAAGCGATTCAAGAGGAAGTTTTATATATGTAATATATGCATATCATAGTACCGAATCCGAGAACTTCAAAATTTTTCGACCGGATCGCTAGTTATAGATAAATTATACCCAGATACATAACAAATAATCCTGTTCATGACACATTTGTACAGGTTGAGAACAGAGTCCATGACTTACGGCTTAGCAGTTAGGGACAGTTAGGGTCAATAACCACTAGACGAACAGGCTTTAGTTAACAAGTTCCCGCCTTTTATAATACCAAGAGTTATCAAAACAAATATTTATTTATTATCGTGCTAATTAAAACTAGAAGCGAATGTGTAGGAGGGTTATTATTTTGTGTTCAACCTCAGAAAGTAGGGTAATGATTTTCGACAGTGGGCGTTTAAAGGTGATATGTGGATTATTATTTATGCTGAGTCGAATATTAATCCGGTGTTGGTGTTTAGTTGGTGTTATTAATGAAGTGTTTGGTGTTAACATTAGTTACGCACATTTTTTCTGTATTTAGAACATTAAAATTTATTGAGAAACTATAAAATTTGTTATGTAGAGAAATATTTTAGTTTGATATTTTTACGCTTTGCTTTTTATTTATTTTGTCTGAACGAGTAGAATGAAATTAATGAATTCTTAGTTTAACTCCGAATATAATTTACTTTATCTTGTTTTTTAATAAAGGATCTGAGAGTCACAAACTTAAGTTATATTTGTCTAAATTATAAATATTAACTTTATTGTGTTATATTTTAAATAACCTTTACTTAAAAATATCAGACATGGCCAGCGCAATGGAAACCACCACGCTTCAGTTGTCAGAGCCATCAAAACATTTTCATCATTATCTTTTTATAACAGCGCTCCCATAAAATTATTATACCACAACCAGTCAAAACCATAAAAACAAAACATCTAATGAGCATTCCCACACTAAATAGAAACAATTTTGATATAATCACTAATAAAACACATAAAACAGCGTAATTGGCTGAGCACAAAGCGAGCGAATAAATAAGTACATGGTAATGACAACCACTCATGTAGAGTTCGTTCGTGTAATTAAACATACATTAATTCTGCCATTCATAGAAGCAATTCTCTAACAGTTAAATGGGTTGTGTGTGAAGTGGCTAGTGACCCTAACTGGCGAACCAGTGATCGGGAATTTGATTCTCATCGAGGACAAATAATTGAGAAATGAGAACGATCGTTTGTTTCGAGTCTGAGTATAATTTAATCATCATACTTAGTATCTTGTGTGGGAATCATCAGATCATCATACTAGCCGACCCATGCAACCTTGTTCGCGTCTCCTATTGCCCGTCGCGTGATAATTTTCCCCAGATTTTGAAACATTTTTTATTGGTGCTCCTCTCCTATTGGTCTTAACGTGATGATATATAGCCTATAGCCTTGTCCATTTATCGAGGAAGGCTATAGGCTATATATCATCACGTTTAGACCAATAGGAGTGGAGGACCAATGAAGAATGTTGCGAAAACGGAGTGAAATTATAACGCTACGAAACGTAAACGGAGTTGCGTGGGTCGGCTAGTGTTTAATATTATGGGAAAAAAAACATATTATGTATAAAAAGAATATAATTAAGGTATTAAGATTAGGGTAAGGTAGCCCCAAAAGAACTGAAGGCAAGATATTATTAATTACTGTAATTTACTTTGTCAATTTCATATCACTTTTTATGCCGGAATCTTCGACTCAATTAAAGTGACTATTAATACTATCATCAGATATAAACTTCAGAACATCAAAGGCATTCAGCTATTAAGCGCTAGCCTATTCAAAACCAGCTAAACAGTTAGAAGCTACAAATGAAATCGAGAATTGAACTCAACTGACCTATAAGAGACCTTTCAGGCGAAATATCTTTGTTTAAAAAAATGAACGGTACTCAACTGCTACTTACAACTTTGATATTCAATTTGCATTACAACTAACATTTAACGTGGTTAAAATGATTGAGCACTGTAATTTGGACGTTATTATTGGGTAATTAGAGTTTTGTGTTTCCTCATGCGGTCGTGAACCATAAGTAGGGTAACCAAATCTGACTGCTATAATTATATTCTCTTTTTTGAAAGACAACCGAATTCAATGCGTTTCACTTCACACGCGGAATTGCACACAGATGCTAGATGTCTAATAAACTTACTAGTATCATATTTTCTTTCCCTATTATATTTTTGTGTTCTTTTTTTATGATCAAATGGTTTGTTTAAAACTCGAATGGATGAAAATTCAGACATGTTTCACCATTTCACAATTATATGGTCACCCTAACACGAAAATAAAAATGAGGTCGCTTAATTCGATTGCTTAGAAATATTTGAATGAGTGTTAATTCTATATTATTTATGGTACACGGTGGGAACTTTGAAGGTCTGATTGAAATGAATGTACTGTTTCGTATGTAGATGTACTATTAAATGTTATAAAAGTAATAACAGCCTATTAGCGTCCCACTGCTGGACAACTATTTTGGACTAAAGAGGTACTTTGGCCCGAGTTACTGAACTGTAATTTTAATCATGCATATTTTTTATTCTTTTATTTAGTAGTTTTTGGTGCAACTTTTGTAATCTTTGGTTCACATAGCATAGTGATGGGAAAGGCAGGTCACTTAAATTATCGATCTGTTTTTTAACAGTGAATAGAACTATTACTGAATAATTGAAGAAAACAGCTTGTCTAGTATAAGGCAAATAACTTCAGAGTTGAAACTTTACAAGAAACACGCGATTAAAGTATTAATGCGAGTACTTTTTTATTAATAGGCACTAAGAACGGTTTTATGTTGATAATTTCGTCAAAATATAAGAATACAAGGTTTTCTTTCCATGTATTTAACTTCAAGTATTAACAGTAAGTTGAATTGCAAGTTTGAATATAAATTAAAATATCCATTTACACCTGTTTAAGATTAAATCAACGTAAATATTAATATCTATACTGCAATCTTAATTCACTTTTACATTAAACCAAATATATCGAACAATTTAAAACTCTATCGACCGTTAAACAACATTTAATTTCGCTTAAACTTTCTGCGAAATATATTCCTATTGTGTCTTCATATTATTATCATGGCTATATAATTATATGCAGTTTATAAATGAGCTTTATAGTTAAAATTCTGAGTGTATTCTCCTTCTTAAGTGTAGTGATATAAAAATACTGTTAAATTGCTATTTCTGGAATTAAAAAACAGTCTGATAAATGTAAGAATCATCTGTTCATCTAATTTAAGCGGTCCATAGTGTTGAGAATAAAACCATATATTTGGTTTTAACCACTGACATATTATTTTATGATTAGTATGATTTTTATTCTGTGTCTATATGCAATTTATACATAGTTTATTTAGTTACAATAGTACAGTGTGTTGTGTTTTTTTATGTAAGTACTAGGCGGGCAAACGAGCAGACATATCGCCTGATGGTAAGCGATTACCACCGCCCATGGACACTTGTAACACCAGAGGCGTCACAAGTACGTTGCCAGCCTTTAGAGGATGGGGAGGGGTCTGAGGAGGGGGGATGGAGAGTGGTTGGGATATAGACCTCCGGTGTCCTCACTTACTCGGTGAAACACAGCGCAAACGCTATTTCTACGTGATATCACTCCGGCCGAGCCGGCCAATTCATGCCGAAGCGTGACTCTCCTCCGGTTATGAGAGCAAGACGGTGTGTGAGAGATTTGTCACGTTATTATTATACAAAAATATTTGGTTTTTATTATGAATATCATTACATAGCATAAATTGAAGTGGACTCTGTTGCCTGCTCGCTCTTTTACTACTACTACCTTAATGGAGTTTTGCTGCAATAAATATAGTAGTTCAAGAGAAAGGTTTAAATGTGTAATACATATTATATGCATATGTATGCATGTAATGCATATTATAGTACAGGAAATCCGAGAATTTCAAATAATCAAATTTTCGTGCAAAGCAGAGCCAATTCGAAGATACCTACGAGCAACTTAACGTAAGTACATTTAATCCTTTTTAAGCTCACTAAATAAAACGACATACATCTTATTTAATTATAGAACTGTACTGTACTTTATGTACTGCTAATAAAATAAAATTTATATTCTAATTGGAATAAATTATCACATCTTCCAAAGACAATTCATTTGAATATTATAATGTGCAATTAAAATATATCGACTAGACAAATTGCTTTTTCCCATCCTTACTTATTTGGTTATAGCGGCGATGGCAGGTATATTATGAAGCGAAAATTATAGCTAAAAGGTCAGAAAAGAGATATTATTTATATTTAGAAGTTAAAAAGGAAGGGTAAATTATTTGGGCGTATAGGTATATTTATTTGTATATTCCACAGTAGCACCTAAAATACTAAAGCGCTTTTAATAATGTCAATAGTTTACTAATAATAACCTGTTTGACATAGGCTATATTTTTTTAAACAAAAATTTTATGTAGTCCGGTTATTGTTATTAAACTTTAACTTTAGTTATTTAACCCTTTACTGAAGCAAGAAATTTGTGTAATTTAATTTTCCTAATTATGTTAAGTCTAGCTAGCTCTCACTAACATTTCCTACAGTATTACTATATCATTGCTATCACCATCACATTTATATCATCGTTATATCTCTTTCACCAGACCTTTCATCGTTCCTTTATCAAACCCTCTCCAACACCGCAATCTAATGCAAATTGATTGTAAAATAATAAATAGCTGGTCTAAGAAACCCCTTGTCTTTACCGTCCTATAAAAAAGAGGTTCGTGAATTAATCACCAGTCTCGGTACTGCACCATTAATCAATATTCTATTACACATATCCTAGATATTTTTTTAAAACAGACATTTAACTATAGTTTGTGTCAGTAGCACTGGGTTTGATAAATTCTAATAACCAGCTGCCATGGCGTCCGCGATTGGAACCATTTGTCCACGCCAATGTTGTCCTGTTGTACACTAACGATAAAAGCCTTATTTATAAACGTTGAATACTGCATTTTCTAGTTTTCCAACAGTTTTGTGTCCATTATAAGTGGTACTTAATATTATTGTAAGAATTGTTAGTTTATAAATGTCATTCTTACATTCTGCTTTGCATTTTATTATACACTTCATTAGTAGAAGTGTCATGTGTAAATAACTACTTCCCCCCCATCTTAAGTGCTACTATAAACTATCAACTTCAGTAAATTTTAACATCAGTAGCTACAAGGTTACTCATATCTTGATCATCATCATCTTCCTAGCCTTTATTATTCCCAAGATTTGGGGTCGGCTACTACTACGGTTCAACCGGTTTTATCTGAATATCAGTTTTTAAACGGAGCGACTGCCATCGGACCTCCGCAACCCTGAGGGTGAACTGATTTCGAAGGTTGAACTGGTTATCATTATATTTGAGGGCACTGACTTCCCATTTACGATTTCGATAAATGTTCATGAAAACCTGGACCGACGGCTTAACGTGCTCTCCAAGGCACAGGCGGGAATACCGCCATCTTCCATACTCCGGGCTGCTATTAAGAATTTCTTGTAAGAAAAACCCAACAGCTGTCCGACCCAGGATTCGAACCCGAGACCTCTTGATCTGCAGTCGCTTACGCTAACCACTACACCAACGAGGTAGTCAGTTACTCATATCTTGATCAATAAGAAATACTTTTAAGCCCTATTTACCTACCACTTTACGAACAAGCCAGCATAATGTCCTAATTCAAAGTAGGTAAAAACCATTTAAAAAATTAATGAAGGTACAAAGTAAAGCAGATATTTATAATCAAATTAAATAGAATAAGATAGTAAATGACTGTTACATCCCATACTATACTATGCTCGCATAAAAAAATCAACGTAAAATGACAATATTCATGCTGACGTGTTTCGTTGATAAGTGCGAGACCGAAAGCCCAATGATGCAGAAGCATCACTAGACCGCCATGGTGTGGGTCATCATGCTGCATTGTTGCATTTTCTGCATTCGCAATGAGTATGGTGACCACCACTCATGGATTCTGCTTATGCTTTCCATCAGGTAAGGTAGAGTCATTTTGGGAAGCCCATACATTACAAAAAACGGTGATCAATTTATTGGGGGATGTTATCTAAAATATTGAATACTGCCGCTCATCTTACTGACATAATTATCATTTGATTTTTGTGTTCGTTCCAGTCGGTTTCGACACAGTCCCGTAGACATACGTGTTGTATGTTTTGTGGCTGTTTATCCATACATTACATTGAAAAAACAAAAGTTTTTTTAAAAGATAGCATTTTCATTGGCATGATTAAGTGCTCTGGTCACTTTGACCTTGGTATCATTCATCAAACTGCATCAGTATTCCCACCTCCCATGGAGCTATGATTACCCTAATCACCGACAATAATGCAACTATATGCTAATGGCACTCACTATACGAGAATTCTATTAGTCGATTCTTCCTAAATAGAGGCCTCATTAGATTATTTAACACCTGTCAAAGCCAGTTTCATCTCTATAAAGAGCATTAAAGAAGTTCAAATCGCGGTTGAGGGAGCTTTGAATTTAAAGTTCGATTTAGCACCGAGTAAGCAATTTAAGAATGGTTTACTACCATTCGTAGCATTAATGTTGTTTATATCTCCAGTTATAACAAAATCGGTTGTCAGCAACTCCACGTTGCCTGTAATCAAAGCCGTTAGACGAAACATTTGGTTTGCTGTAGTTACGAATATTTTAACATCTATACTAATATATAAAGCTGAAGAGTTTGTTTTTTTGTTTGAACACGCTAATCTCAAGAACTGCTGGTCCGATTTGAAAAATTCTTTCAGTGTTAGATAGCCCATTTATCGAGGAAGGCTATAGTCTATATGTCACGCTAAGACCTACAGGAGCGGAACAACGATGAAGAATGTTACAAAAACGGGGGAAAATTATCACGCTACGGGCAATAGGAGACGCAAACGAGGTTGCGTGGGTCGGCTAGTATTATATATTTCAACAGCACTCGTAAAAACTACAAGAACAAAACCGCAAAGGTTTAAAAGTGTTGCTTTTTAGACCATAAAACTAAATTTCTTTTGCAGTAATTGATGGTTACATGGTTTCCATTTTTATGACTTACGATGAACTCCCACGGTTTAGAGTTCAGCGATTAACATCTGGGTGTATTTCTGGTATAAGTGGTTTGGAGCCTCAGTGAATTAAATCAAGTTGAATCGAATTTCAAATAATTTCAAAGTATTACTTAATAGTTACTTGAAGAATAATATAACTTCATAATTCTTATACCTACCTAATGTATCGTCTTAGTTCAAATATGTATTCAAAGCTTTCACCTTCTTTCACGACCCTTAAACCATTCAAGATCGAGCAACAAAAGCTACAACGACAGGTCGCAGAAATTCCATTTTCGCATTATCAATAATTCAAGTATAATCTCTTACCCGAATAAGGCTTTAAACACAAAACCATTCTCTTTCAAAGTCGGCCGAAAAGCATTCCATGTTTCGGCGATTGAGTAATTATGCGTAATGGCCGTCGTCGGTTGTTCGGGTAACATCGCCAACGTTCGGGCATCCTCGGAGCGAGATCCTCACCGTTTTTTGCAGACGAGACGCAGTGCAAGTGATTTTCAATTAAAATTTAACACCTTATTATGAATCCTATGTGAAGTGGTAGCCGAGAATTTGAAGACATTGTTGTATTTTTTGTGTTTTTGTTTTTAGTCTGTAAACTGTTTTTGTTTCAGTAACAACGTTATATTAACACCCTTAAATTTAAGCTTTAAAATTTTAAGTTACACTTGATATATAATCAAATAGGTTTCAAATAGGTCATAAAAATAAAAAATCTAGAATTGTTTATGTATAAAAGACTTTTTCTGTCCACTCGTTCAGCTACAGTTGTCATACTTCGAAAAAAAAATATAACATCCGTTCTATATATAAAATTTTTAAAAAGTATTGACATCATCATTTCCTAAACGGACCTCTTTAATGACAATATTCATTGTTGAATTTTTAAATTTCGAAGAGCGTCGATCGATCAGGGCCCTCACGGTCAGATAATGTTCGAGGGACCGACACCTCTGGAGTCCTCCAGACCTTTTTATTTTGTTTAGCCGGTGTTGTCACCACCCCACGCGGTTGTTATCGAGATTTTTCAGTTCTTTTATTTTTAGAGTTCCTCGAAACCAACGAAACGTGAGAACGATGTCATTATTATTTGATCTATTTAAAATATATATATATTTCTTTGCGTTTTAGCTAGTTGGTCAATCACGTAGCTTGAGTTAGTAGAGTTTTTTTTATGTATGGACTTGCCAAAATGACTACTCTGCCTGATGGATAGCATAAGCAGAATCCAAGAGTGAGAATACTTGTTATTTAATTTATTGAAAGCAAACCTTGTCCTAATTATACAATAAAGACAGGCTAAGAATATGTCCAAAACAATGAGTAAGGACTTTTTTTTTAAATGTATAAAAAATAACAATTCTTAATATTATATTGATATTGAGTGTGTAAAAGTTGGGAAGTTGCACCTGCCTAGATAGACTGATTCATTAACACAGAGCCTGGACCACTGGGGCTACAAACTTGTAATTTTGGCAGCTGCTGTTTTATATACGTAATCACCTAGTAGGAAGAATTTATACAAATTTATCCGTGAAGAAGGTAAAATAGAGAAAAAGGGTTGAAGGTTCCATATATGTTCGTCATTTTGAAAGTTGGAAGCACGAAATAAAAATAGCACGCAAGTGAAGCCGCAGACAGTAGATAGTACTTGCAATGTACCTAAAGCGACGTATGTTATATTCGAATCAGCGAACAGAATACTTGGTCCTTTATAACTTGGCAAAGTCGTTCGAAATACACCTACGGAACCATCTCGGACAGACGACACGGCCTTAGCGTTGCGTTTCATTTTCGATACAATGCCGGCAAGACGTTTATGTGGAGTAATTGTAGCGAGTTATTTAACTGGATTATTGTGGAATTCGCATGAGGACGCGACGGTATAACCTTCTCAAAAGAACGTGTTGGCCAGAAGGTTGTAAATTTGGTGCCAGAAAGGACTTGAGATTTGTGAAATTAAATGATTATTTTTATTGATATAAAAACGATCAGGTTCACTTTTGTACGCGTACGTAAGGCTGTGTCTGATCAAAAATATATTTCACTCACTTTATCAGGGACTGTCATTTTTAGGCCAAAATTAATTGGACCGACCGTAATTATACCAAATGATTTTCGCCAAATGAGTTAGGTCATTGAAGTTTTGATTTTCTTCTATCTAATATTTGTCTTGGGTCAAAACTTATAACAAAACCTTCGGGCTCAGCAAGCAGGGCCACTGATGACTAAATCAACAGGCTATTTATGAATATATCTATACCAAGTACTGTATTCCATAACTTGGCCGACGTTTCTCCTATTTCAAACAGTTCAGCAAACTGAATTAATTTTCCTCCACCACGTTGTGTGATCCTTCAAAGATATAAAATATCAAGAATTCATAACTGTATCTTTATATAGATACGGACCCCATTTTCTCGTTGGTAGATCTTGCTATGCTAAATAGCTTTTCTACTCATAAAATATAACGTCTAAATCAAATTTTGATTTAAGTTTCTGCCTTTAAAGCTTCACCGTTAGTTGAGATAAGGAAGCATAAATAGCGAATGTTATGCCGAGAAATGGCAGTGTTTGACCGTGTTTCATCTGTAACAATGGTGATACACCAGATTCGTATTGTATAAAGTGTACTGCAGGGACACTGCAATATATTTGTATTATATGCAGTACAAAATAAGGATGAAGAAAAAAGTTAACCGGATAAATGTGAAAGGCTGCGTTTTGCAACTAGAAAACATCGGAGATGTTAGTTATATTTACATTTTGGTAATTTTTCGAGTATCTACTGCGTCTAAGTCTAACTACTTTTCGACTTAACTAATTAATATATCTAAAGCAAGTTGGTAGAAATGAGGCGATTTTGGCTTACTATACCATGCTGGTTTGATGTGTCGATATTGAGATTCTGTAAAGTTTTCTTACTCTTTAAAATGCTAATGTCTTGCGAACTTTGCTCCCTTAGTCATTTCTTACAGTTCCTACGGGATAAATTACGGGGGTTCTGATATTACATATTCAAAATCTGTCAACACATGGAGTTGAAGATATGTTACGTTCTAAAATAAAATCCAAAAAAATATTGCAAAAGAATGCATTTCCTTGTCCTTGATTGTTCATAATGACCCTTACTAGAAATTCCACAGTTTGGAATTAAACTGGTGGCGAGCCACTAAGCAAGGAACATGCATATTTTTACAGTGTATGCGAAACCATATTGCATGTAGTACGAGCATTTAAAATGTAGTATTTGAGTGGTGTGCATATAAGAATAGTTGCGAAACGTCCGATGGCATCCTCCTTTCTGTATTTACGTTGTAAACGCACGTTTTTATGGGTGCTCTTACTTCGCTGCTGTTGATGTCTTGTTAAGATATAAGATGAAGCGATTCCATATTTAAAATAGCTTGTTTTTTTCCTGCCAAAGTGACTCTCCTCTGCTTGATGGAAAACATGAGAAGTGGTCACAACATTAATGACCCACACTATGGCGCCCTATTGAAGTTTTTACTCATCATTAGGCCTCCGTTCTCACCCTTACCAATGAAACGTGACACCACTAACATTATGCTGTTATTTTTTTGGTAAATTTTCTGGAAATGAATCCAAGTTAGATCGATTTATCGCGATCTTAGGGAATACCCTAGGGAAATTTAAAGCATGTTAACTAATAAGTTTACTACTTTTCAATCACCTGGCGTTCAAATTAGAATATTTATTTTCAAAGTTTGTTATGGTAAAGTGATTGCTCAATGGATGAATAAAACAAAAACTGTTTTCTTTTTCTTATACTGAACTTCTTTCTGAGACGAAAATGATAAATAAATTAATGTCATTTTGTTCATGAATTCATTGTCATTTTGTTTATATTATATTGTATTTTATTTAACATTGCCCAAACTTCTGTACTTTTAAGATAGATAAAAAAATAATATTAAGCGAAGTTCAACGACATCTCAAAATGAAATCTGTTACTAATTTTTTATTAAGTTTTTCGGTCATATAATACATTATTTATAACAAGTTTACTTAACTTCCCTCTTACTACTTGTATTTCAGCTATGTTTTAAGATTATCAACCAGCAAATTGCCATTTGATATTTACAAGTCCTAAATTCAAAACAATAGCATTCTTTGAATCTTGTTAGCATATTCAAATGTTATAATTTGCATACGAATTGCATACTTTGGACATATTGCTATGCATGATAATTTGGCATACAAAAATAAGTATAAATTTGTATAAAAACACTACTGTTGTCTAAAATAACTATCTTACAATTTACAATGTATATATTTTATTATTAATTGTTTGTAAGGCTAATAAATTATTATTTTTAACTGTCGAATTATAATACAATCTTTTAATTTTAGATTAAAAATTGTTGTTTTCGTTGGCTAATGTTTATTTATTTTATTGTGTAATATTTCAGTAATTGTATGTGTATGTATGTTTTATCTCATTTAAATCCAGTGTTAAGATTACAGCAATTTATTAAATTTATTTATTCTTCTCGAAGACAATTACCTATTAAATTTTTAAAGTAATCGTTTTGAATCTACTAATCAATAATTTAAAAAGTATTATTTTTCAATCGCTGCCTCTTATACCAAAGGCCCTACCCCATAAGCTAGCTACATCGACATTGTAAAATGGACGCTTAAAAGACTTTATTCCGGCTTTAGACGAACTGAACTACGCTTAAATATAATAGAGTATATTTTATAAATAACGTCTCTTCCGTCCGCTACTAACACAAATTTTCATTTTAAACGAAAGAAATATGTGGTTTTCTAAATTCGCGGAAGAGCGTTAAATGTCAAATACGATATTGAGCTTGAATAAATATGAATTATTGTCGCCATTTATAGCGACATTACGTGTAATGGAACGATTCATTGGTTTCGTTCGTTTTATTGGGCAGACCACCCGTTATATATGGCAAATGGTACTGTTCTTATGGTATTCACACACCATAGTTTTGAATCGTAAACCTTACCAAATTCCAGGTTACTCTTTATATGTTAAGCTTCATTTCGGAGATTAGACGGAACGAATGGACAAGTTAACAGATGAAAATCTTAGTTAAATTTTGTTTTAACTATAAACTGCTAAATGCTTTTAGCATTTACTATTCTATTACGAAGAAGGATTCAAAAAAAAAATATTTCGTACTGTAATAATAACCAATTTTGTTAGGTGGGTGTTACTTGACCAGAAATAGACAATATTTTAGCAACTCATGGCTCAAGTCATATCTGAGGCTGACAGATTACTAATAAGCAAATGAAATATTCAAAAAATATGAATACAATATATGAATATTATGTCAACAAGCATAATGTTTGAGTTTGTTTAGATTATAGATTGAAAATCATAAAAAAGATCCTTACTAGTCAATTTCCAGTAACTTGTACTGTCTTATTGGTACTTCTTTTTGTAGTCATTATCATTAAACGTTGTGTAATGTACGAATTTAATATTATGTTAATGAAGTCTTACTTTCAATTTTCTGAGTATTGAATTGAAATGAAAGTGTACAACTCTGTAGTTACTTTGTAAAGTTGATTAACTCATTATATTTTATACTTTATACAAAATATGCTCACGTCTTTTATTCCCAAAGAAAGAAGCACACACAATATAATCTATTTATATTTCACCGATAATAATTTTAATCCGACTTAGGTATTTAATAGAGGGCAAATCTATTACCGTCAATCGTCATAGTCATCATCATTTTGATGACAATACTAATGTCCTAAAACTACATTAAACTGCAAAATCTACAATAAAATGCATACTTATAAGAAATAATTGGTAACAAATTTACTTAATCTCACTAAATTAAACTCAAAAGTTCAAGGCTTGCCGTTCACCCTAACTCTTCCATAATTAGCTTAATAGTCCTTTTAAATTATCTTTAACGTACCTCCAAAAATACCAACGGATGAACATGTACCCACTAAGATACACATAAGTGTAAGTTATCTGTCTATTTCATATTTGACACTTAAGATAAATGTGTCACTCGACAACATTCACACTAAGCCGCCTTATCTGTACAAGTCGGGCCAAAAAAAGTGGCCGCAAGATTTATAAACGTAATGTCTTAATTAGCTACAATAAGATTAATTAGATACAAGATCGCGGATGTTTGTGAAACTTTATTCGTTAAAAGGAAGTTATTAATTTAGTTTCACAATATTATTTGGTTTGAAACTTGAATTACACTTATTGTGAAAGGGTTTGAACCCTAAATATAAATAATACCTAATTAAAATATATAGGCACTAGGAAGAAGGTATATGAAATATTTTCATCTCACTTTTGCTCTTCTTTTTAGAATGATTTCTTCTTTAGAGGATGGTATTATTAGTTTTGTGGTACTACTGCTGTGTCAAAATAGGTTAGAGCTGTTTTTTTTTGTTGTTTTTTGTATTCTAGCTGCCAAAATGACTCTGCTCTGCCTGATGGAAAGCATGAACAGAATCCAGGAGTGGTGGTCATCATACTCTGTGTAAATAGGGACAATGCAGCATGTTACTAATTCATATCAATTTTCAACATCACTTTAAACCTATGTGAAAAAATGTATCTTTATAACGAGACCTGACGGTGGTTCTGTTAGTTTATAGAAGACAACCTTTTACATTAATACCACAATTTAATCTGAGAGTATTTTAAAACACATAAATGACTTCATCCATTTACTCTTACTGTTTGACACGAATTTTATTACTTACACTGCTTCGTAAAAGTTAATTGTATCTTCTGAAGTGTACCTGCAACAATGTAAAATTATTTATTAGAGAATCATTTTATATTGAAATTTTATGTCTTCGGTCTTTTGATCAGACTGAATTCTATACTTTTTTACATATAACTTGGTATTTTTAACTGATTAAGTCGATTTATGTTCTTCGTGCACCTTTAAATCCCTCATATTCTAGCATTCACTGCGACTTTAAGAATTTAAAAAACTATTTCTCGCATTATAATTTCTTATTTTTATCTTTGAAATGACGAATTTCTTTTCATCTCTTATTTTAGCCTCTTAGGAACGAAATTTACAAAAATCTTTTCTTGATGGGTCACTACATAAACGGAGCGGCGGTAATCGCTTACCATCAGGCGATACGTCTGCTTGTTTACCCCCTATTCTATAAAAAAAATATATTATATTTTTTTTTACAAAGCAGCTATTATTCTTAACTTCTACAATTTACTTCTAGTTACTTTCGTTGCTGGTTGCAAGACAGTTAAACATATCCTAGGACTTTCTTGTCAAAATTCGCTGTGTTCGTGGGTCACTGCTGTTGATCCTGGTGTACAGGAGTTATAGTAGGTGGTATAGAGAACGAATTCGTTTCAGATATATCTTTTCTACAGCTAAAAGGCATACATTGTTGTTAAGGTTTTTACCCCAAGTTTAATGGCATCAGCAATAACTATCTTAATATGAATGACACACGATGGATTTTTCTTTTCTGCATATTTCTCAGAACGTACACCCGTATTAATGTATAAGTACACTTTAGGTCAATTTATTTAAAGCACGTCCTATAGAAGATAAGAGATTCACGACGCGGTACATCAAACGTTTATGGGATTTTACGACGAATGCATACTTAATTTGGCTTCAAGTGTATTCTTTTCATTGAGGGTATAATAACTATAATAACATTTAAAAGTATTTTTTCATAATATATAGATATATGAATAAGTAAAATTAGATAGAAAAATATATATTTATATGTCTCCATATATTCCTATCAGATCCCATTCTCTTTTGATATTAACATTAAGTGACAAAATTTTGGCGTATTAACTTATTTGTTTAACACTTGTTATAACAGTTTGTCTAAGACTTAAATCGAATCTAGGAATGAGGAAATATATTATGTATAAATTAAGCGCTTTCTATGAAATGTATTTTATATTTGGAAAAGTAAATCAAAATATTTACCTATACAAATTAATTTTTTTTGTCTGTCTGTCTGTTTGTTTCTGGTAATCTCTGAAACGGCTGGACCGATCTTGACGAAACTTTCACTGGCAAGTAGCTGACAATCTAAGGAGTAACTTAGGCTACTTTTTTAGACTAGCTTTGTCCCGCTGCGTTACCTGCAGTACGACAATAACCGTGAGTAACACCGGGTTCAGCTAGTATTTAAATAAATCAATTCAATAAAATGATCATGCAACAATTGTATAATCGCTTCCTTTTATTTTTACACTAGCAGATCCACGCAACCTCGTTTGCGTCTTCTATTGCCCGTCGCGTGATAATTTTCCCCCGTTTTTGAAACATTTTTCATTGGTGCTCCTCTCCTATTGGTCTTAGCGTGATGATATATAGCCTATAGCCTTCCTCGATAAATGGGCTATCTAACGCTGAAAGAATTTTTTAAATCCGACCAGTAGTTCCTGAGATTAGCGTGTTCAAACAAACAAACTCTTCAGCTTTATATATTAGTATAGATAGTACACAAAATGTCGATTAAGCTTCTGGCAACCCTCTAGTTGTAAAAAAGTGAACGCATATATGAAATTATTTCAACAGGAAAAACTGATTTTTTCAAGTCATGCCATGACGATATTCAAGCATATTATGCGCATACGCATGCATAGCTTATGTTGAGAATATTTCTTATCAAAACCATCATGTCATAAAGATGTTTAAAAGGATAAGTCAAGAGTTTAACTTTTAGTTTGTATTTCGGGTATTCATTTATATGCAAAGTTCTCGACAATGTTTATTATTTAGATAATGATCCTTAATTTGAAATTTATACAAATAAGAATTATTTTATTATACCTACATTCATAATAATAAGTCTGTAAAGAACGGTATAATTTATATTTTTATTTTTCAAAGACTTTTTGGTAGACCAAACTTTTTTTTCGACAAGCAGCCCAAGTGTTGTCGGTTCAATCCCCATATGGGTAAATAGTTTGTGTGATCCACAAATCGTTGTTCTGAGTCAGGATGTTCTGTCCTTTTCATGTATGTTTGTAAATTAAAGTAAAGAAACAGTATATATTCTTAACGAAGAAGTTGTCTTAAAAAAAAAGAAAAAATATTGCAGAATAAACTGAACTGTATAGACACTAAAAAAAGTGCTATAATTCAATGGAGATAACCAATGGGAGTGATTTCATAAAAAAGTGAAGCGAGAGGTGATATAGTTGCAAAAGATGGTAGGTGAAAACGTCTACAGTTCAGGAGTCTTTTACCGTGGGAGAGCCACGCTTTGGCATGAAAAGGCCGGCTCGACCGGAGTGATACCACAGCCTCACAGAAAACCGGTGTGAAATAGCGCTTGCGTTGTGTTTCATCGAGTGAGTGAGGATACCGAAGGCCCGACTTTGACGGTGTGTTTCACTGGTGTTGCGGGTGTCCATAGGCGGTGGTAATTGCTTACCATCAGGTAATACGTCTGCTCCTTTGCTTCCTTTTCCACAAAAAAGCCACAAGTGCGTTACCGGCCTTTGAAGTACGAGTACGCCGCGCACGATTTTAATGATTATTTATTCATAAGACAGCTGGTGCTTCCCATGTGATCCTATTTTTTTGTTAAAATTTTTGTCTTTAATTTAACCAAAGTTGAAACTATAAAAGGATATTTGCAATTTAGTATTGAATGTTTAAAAATAAATGCGAGTATTTACAGTTTAATTAAAACATGAATCTATTTTAATAAGATTTCAAATAATGCAATAAAATGGAGTCGATTTGCTTCTAGATTCATAGTCAATAAAGCTGAGCTGTATTCACACGACCGTCTAGACGAATGGGTCAGAGGGTTTGTTGAAATAAGGGCGATTGCACACTTGGCAATTTATTATTTTTTATGTTTTAGCTACCAAAATGACTCTACTCAGGCTTATGGAAAGCATGAGTAGAAACAAAGAGTGGTGGTCATAATCCTCTATGCGAACACAAATAGTGCAGCATGGTGACCCACATTATGACGGCCTTGTGAGATGCTTTTTCAAGCTATGCTTAAAACATTAGCTGAACTCGTAATAATTATTAATTTAATCGAGAGTCGTTTGACATTTTTTCAAAATTCAAGTAAACATTAATGGATAAATATGTGCCAAATGCCGGATTACACACCTAAGTATATCAGAACAGGTCACCGCATATGTGTCATCAAATATTCAGGAAAATAATTATAATTAAGTGTCAATAAAAAACATCTTCTACAATTTCACTGAAATTTCAAATCAATGAAAGAAAATATTTATTTACGATTCATTAAGAAGTTAATTTTTTTATCAAGAACGTTAGCAACTAAAGTTGCTATTATTATGCATGTGTTGCTTAGTATGTGGACGGCCTAATTCAGAGTCAAGACCTCCAATGAACGAGTAGATCACGCCAATAAGCCTATGGTGTAAACAATATCGTTTTGAAACGTAAGCAAACGCACAGACAGAATTATATTCAGTTTTATTAGATTTCTGAACTTTGATTTTATTACAATGAAAGAAACTGATTACAACTTTAAATCAAAAAAAGTTTACTTTATAATAAAGGTGCTCTTAAATTTTACAATCGTTAATGAAATGTTGATGAAAAAATTTCTTTACAATTTTTTTCTATTTATTATTAGGACTACATTATAACTATTGATAAAATTTATATAGCCTGTATCAGCGGGGCCATTATTACGAATCTATTGACACCTTACTTATTGAAATCGGTTCAGTAGCGCAAAGGTTTATTATGTAGTAGCTGAACCCCGCGGTGTTACCCGCGGTGTTACCCGCGGTTACTTTTGTACCGCGAGTAACGCCGCGGGACAAAGTTTGTCCAAAAAAGTAGCCTAAGTTACTCCCTGGATGATCAGCTACCTGCCAAAGAAAGTCCCGTCAAAATCGGTCCAGCCGTTCCAGATATTACCCGGAACAAACAGACAGACAGATAAAAAAAATTTTAACTGCATGTTTGGTGTATGTATATGTATCGTGTATACATACGTATGCATTTAGTAAAAAGCGGATATTTTAATATTACAAGCAGACACTCCAATTATATTTATTTGTATAGATAACTAGTTAGGAATAATTCTTAAAATGACTGTAACTATGAACTAACAAACATACAAAAATCGGACACTAAACACCCGGAACACTCAGAACAACAATTTGTGGATCACACAAAGTGTTGTCCCATGTGGGATTTGAACCCATAACACTTAGTGCAGTAAACACCAATGACCGCTTAATGAATCACGCCATTCTCGCAAAAATATATTTAAGTCACAACGCAATTCGCGGAGAAAAGTTAATCTATACTAATATATAAAGCTAAAGAGTTTGTTTGTTTGTTTCTTTGAACACGCTAATCTCAGGAACCGCTGGTCCGATTTTAAAAATTCTTTCAGTGTTAGATAGCCCATTTATCGAGGAAGGCTATAGGCTATATACCATCACGCTAAGACCAATAGGAGCGGAGCACCAATGAAAAATGTTTAAAAAACGGGGGAAATTTATCGCGCTACGGGCAATAAGAGACGTAAACGAGGTTGCGTGCGTCAGCTAGTACACGTATAAAATGAAAGTACTAAAAGTTCCGAGATTTTCTGCTCAGAAAAGCTGCCGTCCAACTTGCTGTATATCTCTTTTTTCTTGTTTTATATTCTAATAAAACAAGATCTCTTTACATAAAAACTGTCTAAATGAAACGTTTAGTAGTATTTATGCTATTCCCCAGATAACATTATTTCTTTAGACCTATTTAACTCCGTTGACATTTATTTAAGCACCTTGAAACATATCAAGATAGAGTAGTTAAGATTAGAGACTATAACTTAGTCGATTTTATGAACACAAATAGCCTAATAAAATCGACTAAAGTCTTAAACAGTCAATTTAGTGTATTGTTGAAAATGAGATATTCTGCATAATAGATTAGCATAACGTTTTGAAGTATAGTGTTAGTATGGGTGTGTGTGTTTTAGTAGTTATGTTAAAATTATATTTGGTAAGTTTGATTTTATATTTTAACCTCAAACATAAATTTGTACATGTAATTTATCTTTCTATGCATGATATATTACATTTCTTTCTATAAATTCTCGTAGCTGATTTAATAACATTAGTAATAATGCTCGTAATAGTATAAAACACCTTTTTTTAAATGTATGAAATCACCAAACTAAGCAGAATGGTATGTCTCACATTATTCTGATATAAAATGTTTGCTAGATTTAATTATGGTATTAATCTTAATTTCCAACTTTCTTTCTTTCTAAACTTAATTTCAAAGTCAGTAATAAATAATTTTATCGCCTTTTAAAAGAACAGAATAGGCATTTTATTAGTTCACATACTTCACTTATAAAGAGAAATCGAATACTCCGCTCATTTTATTACTATAGTGATAAAATAATCGAATACTTGACTAAACGCTAGGCACATCTCCAGTGCGAATTCCGATTTGCGTGACAAGCGAATGAGTGTAGTATTTCTAACGCGCCTTTAGTATCGTACGGGCCGCGTCCGTGGCCGTCAATATCGATAGATCGAATTACTCGATTTTATTATCGATATAACTTTTGTCGTACATCTCACAGCGCTAGAAAGAAGTTTGCTTATATATTTTTTTCTTATTTTGTCTGTCCTTTTCTGTTTCAAATATTCTACAGTTATAGGTATATAATACAAACTATCTTTGACCTTTTCATTGATGTATATTATGCGATTTTTTTCCCAATCTATGTCGTGGTCGGCTTCAAGTCTTTTACAGTGCGTCCGAATTCCGCATTTTACGTGAAGTGAAAGTTATCAGACTTCCACAAACCAAGTGCTAAGTTGATGTAGAACTTCTGTAGAAAGATATTATTTGGACTACTTTAATACTCCAACTACCCATCATGAATGCCAAAGATGTTAGTTATTCATTTACCCCTATTATCTTTCATTTCGCAACAAGTTTCGATGTCGACAGACGGATGCAATAATGTATTACAAGATTGTTATTTAAGTCATATTTGCCCTATGTACAATGTATGAACAACGGCAAAGCATAAAGGGCATCCCCTTTCGCGTGTAATCAAAGAGAAATAACGTAATGTACTTTGTGAGGCCTCAGTTACAGCGATTATAAAAAAAAACTAACTTCTTTTATTTTTTTCTTTTGGTCTTTTTATTCGGAATATGAAATGCCATCATTCATATATCGTAAGAGCCAAATAAAGGAGCAAACTACGCAGAACAACTAACAGAATTGCAAAAAGAAGGAAAACTTAACACAAACCCTAAAGGGTTTGATAAACCCATATATAGATAAAATAAAATGGTCAGACGGTTTGGTAAACCAAACCTTCTGACCAGCGTGGTATAGAGAAACTAAACTTTCTTTCTACAGAGAGCCTCACATCCAGCAGCATGGTGATGATGATGATGTTGTGTATCACCGACGATAACGTTGCGATTGATTTTATCAATATTGCTTCTAAATTTAGAAATTCAAATAAATTGTTTGGCCTACGATATTATTATATCTGTCGGCTAATATAGCTAAATTCAGGATTATCTAGCTTCTCCTAGACTAGATATGTATTGTAATAACTTCCTTAGACCTTTACCCCAACAGAGTTAACGGTGTTACAGTATATCAGAATCAAACAGAATTAAAACACACGGTGTGTGGACATATTGTGCTTAAAATATGAGGTATCCGGGAAGAGCTGTTATTAAACCATTTTTTCTCTTTGTAATTACTAAATTAGTTCTCTTGTTAAGTGGTATTATTTCAGTCAGATCACTGATGAAGTTGAATTATGTAGAAACTGCGAGCTATTCCTTTCATTTACGTATAGTCGCCAACACTAGGACCACACGTCTAACACCCAAATACCGTCATCGTGCTTTCTGCAAATGCCGCCGAACGTCGTACAGACCTAATCTCGGTGTGTTAATATAATTTACTACGTTGTACTTTCGTCATATTTACGACTATGTTAAAATTGTTGTATTAAGTATACTAGCTTTTGTCCGCGACTCTGCCCGCGAGTATGTTGGTTATCGCGATAGAAAGTAGCCAATGTCCTTCCTCAGGAATCAAAGTATTTTCATGCCAAATTTCATTGAAATCGATTTAACTGTGAATTCGTGATAGACAGAGTTACTTTCGAAATAATAATTTTAAGAATAGAAGAGTATCTATAACTAACTAGTTGACTCGCGCTATTTCGTATGCGTCTCTAAATAAAAAAGCTTTTTATTGACGCTTTTAATGAAAGCATTGTGTGAAATAGCATACAGCCTTCCTATGTCAGTAGTTCTTGAGAATTCCTCTGATAATGAGAATATTTACAAGACAAGTAAATATTAGACAGGTGTTTAGCTATATAAAATATATCGGTCAAAATGCTTTAGAATCCTACTTAATATTATAAATGCGAAAGTTTGTGTGTTTGTTGCTCTTTCACGCAAAAATTACTGAACGGATTTTCATGAGACTTTGCATTAATATAGCTTAGACATCGGAATAACATAATACATTAAAATTTATAGAGATTTTAAAAATGTAAATACATAAACGCGGGTGGAACCGCTGGCATCAAATTGACGAAAAAAAATGGCAGAAAAGTAATTTGTTTTTCCCAACGATGAATTTAATTTTTGAAAATAATAGATTGGTAGTGAGGATTAAAAATAGCGACCAATTTATCCCAGTTATTTGATCATTCACAGTAACTTCACTATCCTACTCTGCAGAGGTCACACCTGCAATCTTCTGACCGTAAACCCGACCTTAGCTATTACTGACATTTTTAACAAACTCAATTACAAATCATAATAGTCACTATAAACAGTTATTTTTTTAATATTTTTTTTTAATATTCTCGGACATCTAACACACAATGCCACCTAGTCCTAACCTAAGCAGAACTTGTGTTATACTATGGTACTAGACAACTCATACAAATACATATATAATTTTTTTTGTAAATACATACATATTATACATGGAAAACACCCAAACTCCGAAACAAATATTTCTAGATCATACAAACATTTGGTTCGACCCCGAGACCTCACGATCAGCAGTCGCACACGCCAACCGCGAGACCAACGAGGCATTGTCAGAGTTCTAAGTATGTTAAGTTTCTCTAACGAGGGTAATCATAACACACAAGCATTTCTATCTCTATATCAGATATACTCCGATTCGAAGTCTTCAAAAACACAATAATTGGCATTGTTATTGTACCATACAGCTATTGTTCTCGGCTTGTAAACATACATTGTCTGCCCTCCAGATCAAAGCTATGGGTTAAATATTACGTTTCGCATTCTACCTTATTATTGTCGATGGGGTCTTAGAGAACTTTCACCGACTTTAAATCGATGGGCTAGTTATTGGTGCAATCATTTTATTGGTAGTGAAAGGGTTTCTTCTTATATTTGAATGCGTTCGACGGTTCTGATGATAGGAGATTGTGCGATACAGTGTTTATAGTTTTTGAGAGTTTGATTCAATTCACGATACGCGCTCAAAGATGATTTTTAGTTATCGCGTTAGTTTAGCTCCTCATTTCATATTTAAATTGATTTTTTTTTACCATCGCATTATTATTACCTATTGGGGGAGGCCTAGGTCTAGAAGTGGATGTCTTTTAGATGAAATAATGGTGATGATGACTATATTACGAGTGTTACCTAACTTCTATTTACATTATTTTAAACATTTGTTGATTTTGAACAGACGTTATCTGGATCATAAGATTCCACAGGGAAAACTGTTCAAGAAAATTAATATTCATCTTAATACACAGTAACGTATTCTATTTATCTCTCTATCTAACATATACTAACGACACAACATTTCAAACAAAATGATATTTGCACGGTAGCTAAAATAACACACTGTATATCTTTATTCTGTCATTCTTTTCAAACTTACAATAGCAAATTCATTCATACTAATTGAAAACAGGTTTTTAGTAATACCACTTCATACCAACCTGACAATTAACTAATTACACATTGAAAAACATTTAATAGCGTCAGATCAAAGAGGTTTAAGAGGAAGTTGTTCATAGGTAGACAAGAAAGAAAATTAATCAATTAAATTGATTCAATAAGATACAGTATACTGAAACGATGACGTCAAAGGCCGTTGAACGTCAACAGCCGATAAATCTACAAACTATCCGTTTACAAGTGTTGCCAATTAAATTCAGTAATAAATTCTGCGGCCCGCTACGTGCAGAGATCAAACAAGGAAAGGGCTGTACCACAGGGTGCATCGATAATTATCTAGTATAGATACGCAGGTGCATCACTAACGCGTAGGTAAATTTTACGGTTCTCCACGTTACGCCCTTACTCTGGGTGGTATATATCTAGGGATGTACGTCATTGAACATTCAAGAAGTCATAGAATTTGAATGTAGATCAAATTCCTTTCCCAGCGCCTGAAAGAAATAAAAACATTTACTCAGTAAGGACAAAGTACTGAACTCTTTGTGATCTTCTTGAGTCTTCTGTAGAGTTGTGTCTTTCTGATGATCTGAATGTATGTGACCGTCTATAAGATGAGTCCCCCCAGAACTGTGAGAAAGCGATGTTACAGCACTATTGCGATAGTTTTGCTAGACTGTATCTACTACTTCACGGAAAACCAGTTATATATCATCAAGTGAGTGTCATTACCCGAGTACACAACCCAATTTCAATAATTCGGAAAGAGTGTTACTTTTTTGTATCGCACTTTTCGCATGTGTGTATCCATAGGTGGTACTTACTTGAGGTGACCCGTCTGCTCATTTGTCCACTAAGTCATAAAAATAAATCTGAAACACACAAGTGTAACCCCCAACATGAGCGTAACAGAATCCTCATCAGTCGCTTTATAATTATATTCAACCAGATAGCCATCTAGTGTCAGTACCCAAGAATTACTATAACGGTGTGCCATCCGCAGCTAGAAATCATATAAAATTACATACGCACCGTTAAATAAACAATACGCAACGATTATATACAACGAACAGACGAACAAACTTCATAACAAGACGTGACATTAGCAAATGCTACGAACATTACTCATCCAACATTGTCTAAGGCCGGCTACAGTTGTACGATTAAAGATTAAGAGACTATCCTTAACGGTACACTGGACGGCCCACACGGAACCCGTAGGCCAGTTAATAAGGCCGTCTACAGTGTTGCGATTAATGGTCGAGGTCGTCTGTACGTATAATTAAATTGTATAGTTTATAAATTGCAAAAGGCTGAATTGGAACTTGAGTGAATAACTGTTTCAATGTTTTTCTTACATTAATATAAAAGGTAAATGATAAATTGTGTATTTCAACCACTTTATAAACGTCTAGTCCTGGTTTTTACGATGAAGATCATGGGTGCGGTTTCCACACTTTAGAAAATATTTGTGTGATAAGTCTGACTGCCTTTTTGGCCTCTTATAAAACCAGTAATTCACTATACTTTCATTGGTTTTAACCACGGGAGTGAATTAGTTATCTGAAAGAAAAGGGCACATAAAAGGTAGCTACAACTTGCATCTTTTGAGTTGCAGATATAAATGTGCACTAAGTTTCAAATGAGCTGACTTTATATTACAGGATAAAAATATGTAGAAAAATAGCTTTTTGAACCGCATAAGTTAGTCAAAAAGACCGTGCACGACTATAGCTTTTTTAAATAGTCTATTGCTAGATGTAACTCTGTCCTTAGAAAGTTTCGGCTTGCTACATTAGACTAAACAAATAATAATAGGGTTTTGTAGAATACCGTTTAAGTTTTCTTTATAGGTTGTTGTCCTGCAGAGGTTACTCTCTAAGGGGGATTTTACGTCAACCATGAAATGACAATCCATATTCTTAATTGGGTACCACACGGACAACTAAATCCACATTGCGATAAGCATAAAAATCGCATATCTATACAAATCCTTAACTGAATGTGCGGGCGAGCGGCGCGGCGTTCTGTCGCCGACTGTCGTCTGCAATCGTACGCGTGTAGTCATTTATGTTTTATTATCAACACTCCAAGCTTCCATCTGCTTCACAATTATTTAGTAGTATGAAAGGGCTTAAGAGATATCAAATCTCGTTTTTGTAATTCTCTTTGCTGTCCAGTCCCGTGGCCATGTATAGCGACGTATCTTATTTACAGTCCAGCGAGTCAATGTTGCTAGTAGTAATAATCATGTTGTAAAAAGTGGCATCAAATGCAGAGATGAATGTTCATTCCTCAAATTTAGATCTAAGGGAATTTCCTGACCCATATGAGGTGAGAACCCTAATAACAATTAATTTATGAGTTACCCAACCATTACAAACTGAGCATGTTACTATCATAATAGTATAGGAAATAATTTTCAAGATTAAGCTTCCGTCTCTCTAGTGACTGTCTGATTCGTCAAAGCAGGATTTAAACCGCAATTTTTTTCCGGATGATGCTTTTTATGTTCTAAGCAGCGACTAAGTAAGGGTTTCGGAAATCATATCCTCAATGAGGAAAAATAATAAGATGAACAGTTGTATGGAGGTTACATCATTTTCAAAGATACTAAATAATGACTCGAACAAAGCTCTAGGCATTAGCTAGTATTAAATGTAATGTTATATAAGAAATATGGGTACAACATAAAATACTCACACCCTTTGAAATACCGCCTCGATCAGTGAAACTCGATACAGCATCGTTTGGTAAAACTCGACTATTTAATTTTTAACTTCCTCTACTTAATCGTATTAATTAAGTTTGATAGAATTGTAATTTACTCCGAGAAAATCATTACTGTAGTGTCGGGTTTTGATTTGTTGATACTGGCTAGAGATGAAATGAAATATATATAAAAGTAACAGTACTAAACCTTTTTTTTTAAGTGGAGCCTTCTACTTGTGGATGTTGAAAAGTACTTTAAGTAAGTAAAATTTGGGCTATTGAAAATAGGGTAGTTGAAAATCCGGCTGACTACGGTAAGTTAACACTTATCATTTATCATAATTCGTAAGTACTACACTTCAAAGTACATATTAAGAAAGCGAAACTTGAGCCGATACAAGAGTAGAAAAGTAGTAAGACAGTAAATCTAGAAAGAGATACCTGGTATGTATTCAATAAAGACCTTTACTGTCTTAGTTAAGGATGTTGTATAAGTGACAGTATATGTAGGTATAATTACATGTCATCAAAGCTATAAAACTATTAAAAATTACACTAAATAATACTTTTAAAGTAAACTAGTACCATCATGACGATTTACGCTAGGTCTATGAACAATTAACTATCCTCACAGTCTTAAGGCATTATATAGAACTTATAATAAAGATATCATGCCGATATTAAGGCCAATTCATCTCTTCCAAGAAATAATCCCATCACTTGTAAGGCTAAAGTTGGCTATATAGAAACCGGGCCTATACACGCCCTACGAAAGATCAATAGCTTATACATTTTCTTGGTATTTGTCGCTCTAAAGTAAGTACATTCAACGCATCAAAGTACTGCTCGATATGTCAAGACTGACGCCTCAGAACATTCATAGACCATAACAACAATATCTTCTCAAAGAAAAATATAATCAACACCAATTTGAACTCTATTACTTAAGTTGTAAAGGTTACGTTATTATATTAGTGTTGTAAAACGTCGATATTAAAATTGTTGATGTAAGATTGACGGCCGGTACCGTTACTCGAGGTCGTGGCACTGCACTGGCCGAAAGCGTTATCGATAATGTGCACATCACTACCTATAGACGTTAATGGAATGTGGTTTGGTAAAAGAATTGATGTGATTTGAGTTTAGAATGTTTTTTTTTATATTAATTGAAAAGCACTATTAGGGTTTTGCGTTTCGTGCTGTCTATGTGAAAGACGTAACCAAAATGACATATTTATTTTCTTTCAATACGATCTTGGAAGTATTAATCTTGAAAAATAAGTTTCAATATTGGCGGGAAGTTTCAAATGTTTTTTCACAATATTTTAAGGGAGAAGAGCTTCGAATCGACTTAAAAATTCAAACCTAATGCGGCTGTCTTCTTTAATGTTAATTTTCTCCATTTATGAACCTACTCTCCAATTTCGCGCCACTTGGTTCGATCCTCGGCTTCTCGCATCCAGCTCCTGCTAGCCATCTTGCGCAGATCATCACTCCATCTGGCCTGTGGACGTATTGGAGAGGCCTATGTCCAGCAGTGGACTGCGATAGGCTAATGATGATGATGATGATGATGATGATGAACCTACTAGCTTTTGCCGCGGTGATTGCGGTAAGGAGTAGCCTATACCTTTGTCCTTTCTTAAGAAGAAAAGTATATCCATGTCAAACTTTGTTGAAATCGGTGCAGCGGTATAACCGTGATAGCATGACATACATACAAACAGACAGAGTTACTTTCGAATTAATAATATTACTTGCACGTGTTGTCCCATCGAGATTAGAAGAAATACCACTCCCTAAAAGTGAATTAATTAAATAAAGACTACGTTTTATTTTAGACAGAAGTATATGAAACTCTTAAAAGGTTAGTTAAATAGTTTCGTTTCGTTATAAGAAAGTTTCACAACCATAACATATTTGGTCTTTAAATTGCTTTATTGTTCTGAATTCTTTGCAA
Source organism: Spilosoma lubricipeda (assembly GCA_905220595.1). NCBI lineage: Eukaryota > Metazoa > Arthropoda > Insecta > Lepidoptera > Erebidae > Spilosoma > Spilosoma lubricipeda. The sequence goes on along the minus strand of HG992281.1, from coordinate 19,628,945 downwards.
TGTTTATCAGATTTTTATACAAAGGTAAAAATAGTTAAAACTAGAGAGTAGGTGGACGTTTATGGGACTGTTTAGATTTAGATTACTAGTGTTACTACTACGCAAATGTTGGACTGGTAAATATTTGTCAAATATATCAGAAACGGTTGAATTTGCTACAGAAAAACTACAACCCTTAGTTTCAACATTATTAGTGCAATTAGTTTTAATTATAGATAATTAATTAATATACAATAGTAATAACCGATTTATAATAAAACCAGTTATGTCGACTGTCGCGATAAAAAGTATTGTTACTCTCATTCTGATGTACGAGGTATATTATTGTAAAGTTTTATCTAAATGGGTTCAGTAGCTTTGTTGTTAAAAAGTAAAAAACATGCTTACCTCACTCATAACAATGTTAGTAAGATATCACCTTATGGGAAATTAAAATTATCAAGTAGATAACATGTATTCATAACAGCCCAATTTCGTACTGAAGAACAAATTAGGTTGTATTGATACTCTAAAAGAATAACCACTATAACTAAAACAATTATATATTCAAATCAAACAGTATTATTTTTTATCGATTACCATATAAAATCAGGTACGTTCAACCTCTAGTCATTCTACTACCGTTCGCTTAACATACGTATTCATCCTTTAAAATTAATACCTATTACTCTAATATATGAATAAGATTAATAATATCTCAAATCTATCTAGACATTTCATAAAAAGATATATAGAGATACTAATACTAAATAACAGGTAACAAAAACGATACTTTTTATTACTAAAACACACTTACTTCCAACCCATTACATTTTCTCTCTTTTTTTTGCATTCGCATGTACAGAAATTTCACCTCAGTAAAATAGAATCTATTTAAGATTATTCAATTTGAAATAAACTTTAGTATTAAAGGAATATAGTTGTATTTTGTTTGTGTGATCCTAGTGTTTTGAATGTAGCGATACCAATCTGTGGTGAGCTAGTCGGTTATTGAATAGCCGTGAATTGTAGCTGAGTCACACACAATTGGCCAGCTTATACTGACACGGCGGGGTGGCCGAGTGATGGGAATTTCGATAAATGTCGCGTATGAGTCTTGAATACTGTTTTCCTTCTAAACAGTCTTCTAGTTTATTTTTTGGTATGATAAGTGAGGTATATGATCGTAAGTGTCTACTGCTCATGATGATTAGAAACTCAAAAAACACACGTTACCGCCTTTAAATGTCCTCCCACTATAATTAGGAAGAGGAGAGTTAAATAAAGCGTTTCAGGGCTTGCCATAGTGAAACTTATTTTAAAAAAAGAATGTAAAAATGTGAAAAATAATATTGATACTAAGAGACAGTGCTGAATAACTAAAATCCCAATTATCTTCTCTTATATGTTTAAATGATAAAATAAAAGGCCGTCATACTATGTTTTATACTTATGAATTTATGTTTTTTGAATTACAATATATTCATATTCTTAAATATACTGTTACTAGCTGTCCCGGCAAACGTCGTTTTGCCATAACTACTAATAAATTAAAAATTAATTTAAAAAAATTGTCCAGCGGACAAAATTTTGAATCTAAACCATTCCCAGATCCCCTTGAACACACACAAAAAATTTCATCAAAATCGGTCCAGTCGTTTGAGAGTAGTTCACTGACATACACACTCACAGAAGAATTATATATATAAAGATAAAGTATAATTCTTTTTTACACCTAAGATTTACTTACTAACAATATTCGTACTGGATCATTTTTAAAGTATTTCCTTTATTCTTTTTACCATCCCTAGTTCCAAATTCGATAAGGTTCATGGCAATGACCTCAATCCATCCATCTCATCCTTTCGCTAGTAGTTCAATACCAATAACCTTTAGACATGTTCCAATGCGTGCGATAGCTTATAGCATTTATATAATATGCTACGTACAACGAAACGTTTTTTTTTCTTTCCTATGTTGAATAACGTAGATCCAGATTATCATTTACTTAAATACGGAATAAAATGAATGCCTTTTAAAAGAAAAACTGAAACTTAATGTTTTTTTATAATGGACTAGAGAAGAAATACTATTTTAAACATACGATATGGTATGCTAAAGGTAAAAGTTGCTTCAATTGGTACCATTCCGTGGATTTGAAGGAGTTTTCACACATTAACATAAATCAAAAAAAGCAAATCATATTTTTCATTTTTTTAGTTTTTCTTTCTTTATTTTAATCTTCTTATGTTACGTCACCTTCTTTGACTGTGAGGAGTTGTCGAGGAAATAACTAACTAACAACTAGAAACTAAATACCTTCCTGGAAAAGTTAAGTGCCCTAGCATATATTTAAAGAAAATATAATTATGAGAGAGCAAGGTAGGAACGGAGCATTATATATGGGAAGAAATTGGAATAAATTCCTAGAAAAAATATTTCTACCTGTAACTGGAATTAAAACTTTAAATAGTCGTGTCTTACATTTAAGGCAAAGAGTTCACCATTTTCGTACATTAAATATATATTAGTGCCTCATAAATTTTCTACTGTTTCACTAAAAACTATTTAAATTTAACAATCAATTTATCAAGTCGCGCGGGACCATAGGCAATGAATTCCTATTTCGTGCACACACGAATATCGGCATACCAACGAGTTTTTGAATGTAGAACATGATAGTTTTAAACTTGGAATACAATTTGAATATTTTAAATATTTCACGGACAATAAAGTTTGTAATTCCCTTGTCTATGCTTGTATTTATTATTCTGTATTATTGTTGTTTGAATTTAAATATACGAAATCGTGTATACAATACGACTTATTAAGTTAATTAATTGGAATAAATACATAATTTCAGTTGGTTAACCATCAAGATAAAAAATAACGCCATATTAAATACTTTTTTTAGCGATTTTTATCAAATGATACATTAATACAGTAACGCCTATTTCTCTGTAATGAAGTCCAGTCGGATTAAGTGCCTATATTTTCCTAACTTTAATTATGTCGTTGGGGATCAATCTGATTGCCTTGTATGAGAAACTCAGAAGTTTGATTTTAAAGAAAATATGTTAGATAGGCTGGAAGTGTAACAACAGTTTCGAATAGGGTTTGTATACAAAAAAAAAAAAAAAAATTAAAAAAAAATGCTGTCGTTGGTGAAGAAGGTGGATCGTACATGTTTAGCAACTTAAAACAATCACAGCAGTATTGTAACAGGACCTACCATTTCACAGGTCATCAACCCTGCTCCAAAAAAGCATCAACATGTCGTCATTCCTTAAAAACCTTGACAAAAACCAATCAATCCCTATAAACAGTATAATAGCCTCGTAGTCCACTTAAATACAATGCTGACTGATAATTGAAAACTTCCCAACGGAGCATCTCACAAATGGAATGCGTGTATTGTTATAGACTTTCACCCGGGTACAATTAAATTCGTTATCATGATTACGTTTTATGAGGACTGCTACACATTTATAAGAGGTAGATAGTGTACCACTTTTAAGTTCAGAAGCTCATAATATAATAATAAGCTTCGTGAATACATTGCTTTTTAGGGCATATCAAGTCTTGACACACTTCCCGCACGACTGTCTCATCCCAAACAAGATAGAGCCTAGACTAAAGAAACCATATTTCTGATAAACTTACGTAAATATTTTTAAACTCAAATAGAATGAAATGGAAATGTTCATTATTAATTTTTTGTCCTTTTCATTTGGTGACGAGGCGGATCTGTACCTTCTAAGGGACACCGGAACTAGGAGTTACCATTATGATTCATTCTGAGGGCCGGCTTCAGGCGATTCATACTTGGGAGTACCGGATCTTATGATTCCAAGTCCCCCCTAATCGACGGTGATATAATTATTACCTATTGTTTCATCTAGATTCATTCAACCGTCATACATCCATCGTTACAAACTTTCTCATACCTATATATTATAATTTTAAATATACATTTCTATAATTACTCAACAAATTTAGCTGTTTTGCTAAACAGTAACCGTATTTTTCAATAATCGGAATTCAAAAACCTTCCATACCTTCACCTTGTTATTTTAAGATAAGCTTATGACTATAATCAAATGACACTCAGTTCAAAAAGTAAAATTTTAACAAAAATGAAACCGAGTTCAAGGTTCGACTCGATTTCTCGTGGATGCCATCATCAGATATTAATGTCCTTATCATGGTACCAAAGTCGGGACATCTCCTTTCCATTAAAAAAAGAATTATCAAAATCGGTTCATAAACGACGAAGTTATCCAAGAACAAACATATAAAAAAAGAAACCTCCTCCTTTTTTTTAAGTCGGTTAAAAAGAAAGATGTCTTTATATAATATTGCTACTCTGTTACATCAACAATGTTGACGTTGAAATTAATTTCCCAAATTACCAGACGAAGATATTATCAAAGAATTATTAAAACAGACACATAAAATTAATAACACTACTAACTAACTATACAACATTAGTCATTGCCAAATTAGCACTCGGAGCCTCATTATTTAAAAGTTCCACTCAGCTAAAACTAGAATTAAAAAAAAGCACACTTAAGATCAACATCTTTTATCTTTCCACATTCAAACCATTATAATCAAAAGGATGCCGACTCTACGGCATATAACCACTGAATAATTACACCCAGACAACTTCTCACTACCACAATAATGACGTCATATTTCCCACTATACATCGTTCTCATATATAGTTGATATTATAAAGGGTCAATGTACGCACACTAATCAAAGAATTCGAATGTATCGGAGTGCGACCAAATTCATATTCGCTATTTTTTGGTATCATCAACTCTCCGTAATGCGAAACACCATCAAATTTTTTACTTGGCAACATCATTTTGAAAACAATTTTCTATCCCATATGATTAAGGGTCATTTTGTGTAAGTATAAAACTATTATTAATGTATTACAAAGCGTAACCTCGCGCTGTCATTATTATTTTTTGTTTTTATTTTAAATACTTTTTAAGAATTCGTCATTTTTAATGTTTGTTGGGTGCCTGTATTTTCGTTACGGCTGTAATTATTTTGACATTTTTGATCATAGTCCAAGTTTGAAATGAGAACATCTCGTATTTGATTGCGACAGATAATGTGACGAAATGACAACTTAGAATACCTTTCTAATATACATATGTATTAAGAGTGTGTAACAAAACCGGCCATTACCTTAAGCAAGTCGAAATCAAGTCAAGTACTTCATAAAAACCATCTGACTCTGAGAATTTTGACATGAACTAAATTGAATGAACACGAAAATTACAACGGACAAGACAGATTTTATTTCTGCAAACATTTCATAATCCAATCTTATTCTTAACTCGTATCGTTCGCAAATTGATTAACTTAGCCGGACCCAAAAAGGTTGAGTTTGAAATGTAGTAACGTAAGATAATTGTTATGATACCACCCGAGCTCACGCTGACGTTGCGAAGAATACCGATTTTTTATCGATATTTTTATCGACTAATTGTTAACAACCCTATCATATCTGGTTAACGATTTTTAAGTCAATCGCGTTTAGTAATACTACTGTTAATTTATTTTTTATGACAACACAACGATGAGTAAATAGTCTACCCAAAACCAATTATTCATTTTTTTATCTGCAAAACCATTTTCAAAACTTACCAATCACATAACAGTTAAGATGTACTCACATAAAATTTGAAACGTTTCATTTTAATTGAAATTGAGACTACCGTTTAAAATTAATATAAAATCAATAAATAACGGTGTACGATAAATCTATCGACAAAAAATGATCGATATATTAGTGTTGAGCTGTTTGATAAATGGATATCCGAAAATTGCATGTCAAAAGGCAACAGGCTGTCTTGTTCACTTTTACGTTTTAATACGTCGTGTCAAGTCCTAAATGTAAGGATGCCTGTTAGTCCCATCACCTCGAGGCATTTTGAAAAACGAAAAAAGTATTTGTTTTTCAATTACTTTAAAAAAAAAATCGATTTAAAAACACAATTGTCTATAGAAAGATGACAACCAGTACATCACTAACTGATAAATTAGAAATTTGAATTGATATTTCTATGGTCTATTTTGTCTCTACTTTATCTGAGATACAGTATCCACTAGTTCAGAAAGTACGGAACATACTACTAATAACCTATGTAAATAAAATATATGTATAATCGTCACAGTGGAGTGAACTTAAATATGAAAAATGTAAGTTACTTACGACGGTCCTCTCCATCCGTCTCCGTCCATCTTCAATACACTCTGTATTAAGTTTATTTTAAAAATAAAGTTATGTTTATGTTTTATGTTTCTTATTACTCAAAAAGTCTAACGTCACTAAAACAGCTTATTAGTCGACTCAGTAGGTTTGTCAATTTGTACTTTAGTAACTTTAGCATTTTCCTTTAATTTAAAGCCACAAACCATTCCAAACTTATTACTACTTAAAAATATACCTAAGTATTATTTTAGTTGGAATTCCAAGAATCATTATGTCAGGGGAGAAGAACCGCAATTTACCTGCACCCCCCTCCAACCCGCTACCCTCCTCTAGAAGTTAATACTTTACGACGTTGCGCCCGCGCAACCGCATCGTCCATGTTTAATTAAAAACGGGATCCGAAAAGCTGCGAGCTTTATTTGTAAAAGTTCAATTTTGAACAACTGTTGTTTAAGATAAATTATTGTTTTAAAGATTTTTGAATGAATCAAGTTTTAAGACGATCTTTTCTTTTTAAACTGATTTTACATCAGAAAATACGGTACACACATAAAAATCTTTCAGACTATTGCTGTTCACTACTGGACGAAGGCTTTCCCTAACGAGCACCGACCATCCCGGTCTTAGGAAAGATTTTAGATACTTGATTAGGAATAGCATTCCTTCTATTTAAAGAAAATAATTCGTACTCCATTGTATGTAGAACAAGCTCAAAAGCTAAAGAATTTAAACGGCTTATCCTATGGTAACTGATCTGCCAATATACTGCTACTAATATGATTACATTAAAAAAGAAAAAAGTAAGATGCTCGTCACAATAATAAGTTTTGTCTTGAGTGAGAATCAAGCCCATGATAGTCAGACATTGTCACTCGAGTAATCATTTCTACTTTTACGTTTTTAAATTTAACGTTTTTCTCATGCAAATCAAATAATGTCACATAATCTAGAACGACACAATCACGACTGTTTAGAACTTTCTAGAAGGCTTCAGATAAAATCTTGCATACATTTGGCAAATATCCCAAGAAGGTTTAATTTCTTTGTGTCTTGTATATCTGATATGGCAATCACGACTCCTGATTAACCGTGGCAACAGTTTTGATAAAGGTTTCCTACCGATCTGGAGTTAGTTACACGAATGTGAGAAGTAAAATTTTGGTAATTACTAAAATACCATTCCAACGATTGTTGTAATCCGAATAAAAACAAAATTGCCAAAGAAACACACAGAATTTATTTGATACTAGCTGAACCCCGCGGTGTTACCCGCGGTTATTGTTGTACCGCGAGTAACGCCGCGGGACAAAGTTAGTCTAAAAAAAGTAGCCTAAGTTACTCCCCGGATCATCAGCTACCTTCCAGTGAAAGTCCCGTCAAAATCCGTCCAGCCGTTCCAGAGATTACCCGGAACAAACAGACAGACAGACAGACAGACAGACAGACAGACAGACAAAAATTTTTTTAGCACATTTTTGGTATATGTACCGTGTATACATACATATGGATTTAGTAAAAAGCGGTTATTTTAATATTACAAACAGACACTCCAATTTTATTTATTTGTATAGATTTTCAGTGTTTCCACACTAGGTAAGCCAGTTCTGTGGATGCCTATTACGATACCCGATCATCATCAACAAGCTTATAACAGTCCCCTGCTGGATATAAGCCTTTCTTCTTAAAAGAAGTTGACATCAAGAAACCAGGGACGTTTTTACCTATAGTGCAGGGCCTACCCTGCACTATAGGTAAAAACTGTGCACTCGGGCGCAGCGGTTATAGGGGCATAGAGTTATTGTAGATAGAGCAGGGGAGCCAGGCCTACAGTCGTCCCTCGATCAGAAAGAGAGAGACGATCGCGGTACCTATCTGTCTTTCTCTACTGACGCATGCGCAGTTAGCGCGGAAAAGCAGCATAGCCGAACGATTAGACAGTAAATTATTGTGATTGAATTACCATTATTAGTTCTTTACTGCGCATGCGTCAGTAGAGTAAGACAGATGGAGTACCACGATCTTCTCTCTTTTTAACCGTTGGACGTTTCCGCTTACTGGCAGCCGTATGTCTTCTCCACTCTATCTATAATAGCTCTATGGTTAGGGGCGCTTGTCGAGGCACTTTTAATGAATCTGCGCGGTTACTGAAGTTCGCTACGCTTGCTAAGGAGCGCTAGACTAATAATTGCACATCGTGGGCTAGAGACGCTTCTACAAAATAAAGAAAAAATAAGAAATAGGATACGTAGTAAATAATACGCATATGTAGTAATAGCAAGAGAATATATGTGTAATTATGGTAATATGATATGATATTTTAATGAAATTTACAATGGAGGTCCGTTGATCCTTCTCGAAGGACATAGATTACTATATATCGTGAACCGCGTGTAAGAGGTAGTAATTCTATAAGTTACTTCCTATACGCAATAAGGCAGTAACAATTTTTTTTCGTAATTACTTTTTTGCTTCATTTCTTTAATAGTCGTAAGTTCCTCGCAAAAATGTTTAGCAATTATAACAGTATAACATTAATTACACCGGGTATATTACAGTTACGCAATAAAATTAAATGCGCGGGAATTTCGATCAAAACATCGGCAGCCATCTTTATTTTTATGACTACATTTAAATTATGTTTTGATGTGAAAGTGCCGCAATGTAATACCCGATGCAATAACGGAACGAAGTTATTTCTTGCTAACTCCATAGTAAGTAATTATTTTTAACCTTATGTCTAATGGTGGAAAGTTTAAAATGTCATTACTTAGCAAATAAGACGTTTGTGAGAAAAGGACGCGCAAATACAACATTAATTTTTCGAAATCGGATTGCTTATAACATGTTGGGTTCTAGTTTAAGAGGTATCTAGGTTTGCTTTTTATTCATATGGAATAGAAAAAAAAAGGAAATACTTTTCCGTCCAGTATTTTTTTTTACTATTGTGTATTAGTCTCTATGGCACTATGGCCACACTAGACGAGCCATAGTCTTTCTGCCACTGATACGGTCCGGTCTGCGATCTGTGTCATGATACAGAAGATATTATACCATAGTCATAAACTATAATTTTTTTCATTACCACAAGATTACAATCTTAAACGACACATTAAAGTGTCATTCAAAATTTTGCTCGAGACGCCAACGAAGTCTTAAAACGTCTATCGCACTTCACTTTTTAATAAGGAATAAAACTTGGCTAATACTGATTTTAGAATCAGGAACATTTATAGCCATCATCATGATTTCGACTACTATAATTAATCCTTTAAACAGTGAGATATAGTCGTTTGCATAGTTGTGACGGTCAACGGTTTAGTTATCACTTTAGTGGCTATTCTTCATTCTACATTGACTTTTTGTCATAACAAGAATAGCGATCCCTACGATCAAAATTTACTGCCATTTCTGATATTGCTTTCAAATGGTCGATTACCGAGCTAAACAGAACATCAATAGAATCAGTGATTAAGTTATTAATTTCAAGTTTATTATGTATTCATCTATACTAATATCATAATGTTGAAGAGTTTGTTTGTTTGTTTGTGATGTGAAAAATTCTTTCAGTGTAGCCCATTTATTGAGGAAGGCTATAGGCTATATATCATCATTTGTGAGATCAATGTGTGAGAGCGATGCTGATTTCAGCACGAGCGGGCCGACTTAACCGGGGCGGTACTACCCCCGCACAGAAGATTAACCTAAAATGACAGCGTTCGTGCTGTCGTGTTTCGTAGATGAGTGCGAGACCGGAGGCCCAATGACGCAGAAGCATCACTAGCCCGCCATGGTGAGGGTCATCATGCTGCATTGTTGCATTGTCTGCAGTCTCAATGAGTATGGTGACCACCACTCTTGGATTCTGCTTGTTCTTTCCATCAGGCAGAGTAGAGTCATTTTGGGGCCATACATAAAAATGGTGAGATCCTTGTAGTTAGTTTACTTTCGCTGAGAATTCTAATTAAATGCTTCTCTTGTATAATGTTTCCAGACGAACAAGAAACAAGCTAAAATAAAACATATACCTATAAATATATAATTGGAATTCGATCTAGTCTAATGTAACGTCTAACACAAGCAATAAAGCTCAGCTAGAGACGCACTGATAGTATCGACAATCTAGTATCGATTATAATCGACTGTCTATCAATTACAGTATAACGAGACATCGATACGCCCGCAACACCTGCCACGTTATATAACTTAGTTGCTTTAATTGTGGTATTTCTTTAGTTATTATATTCGATTATGCTTAATCGTTTAATAATTTATAATTGTAGGTATCGGTTAAGAGGCGGTGTTGGAATTTCGTTGTTTTGCAACCTCTTGTAAGATGTAATGAAATCTTGTGTGATCGCTGGATTTTATTTATAATTCAATTTTATTAATAGACCTTGTGAAATTGTTGTACAGAATTCAGTAAGGACTTCTTTTCATATTTGTTTAATATGAAGCTTCCTGAAGGTCAGCGACTACCGCTACCCATGGAAACCGTAGCTGAAAAGATATAAGTGCGTTGCAGTTTTCTGAGTCTCACACTCAAGGGTAAAATAGCTTTGTATTAGTATTGAGTGAGACCAGACACAGTACTTTGTGATATCACTCCGATCGAGCCAGTCTATTGTGTTGAAATATGAATCTCTTATGGTAAATATTTGTGGGCAATTCTTTCTCTTCAGAAAAGGGTAAATAAGAATAGAAGCATAGGGAATGGGATTGAGGGTAGTTTGATATAGAGTAATGAAACTGAGTATCGAGTACCTTGAAAGTGTGTTTTTCAAACAACAAGTGACAACAAAATAGTGACGTATTTAAAGATAGTATTGAATAGTAAGTAAATTGAATCAGTGTGCCATTTAACCCAATAGATTGCACGGATATCCAATTGCATTTAATTTCACCAACACACTGCGCATAAATGCCTGCAATTTACTAAACGAAATAACTTCATTCATCGTGTTTCCAATTTTAAATCATTTAAAGCGACAACACTCCAAGCTGTTTTACCAATAATTTATTAAAACTTCGTTATAATTCAATCAAACTCAATCCATTCACTTGAATGAACCTTGAATTCCCTAAAGCGACGATTAATTGCCGAACTGCCAAATCATTCACTCGGTCATTGGCTAATCTTACCAATTCTCATACAGCCGTTTAAACAATTTAGTTTAATAGTAATGCTCTAGATTCTAAATAGAATTAACAGTTAGAATTGTGTATCTTAACAGATATCTGAAATCATTTGTTACGTTTTAGAGGTCGTATATCACCATGTACATATCGTACGAAATGTTGGCTTGTTTACTGTACCAACCATCTTTTATAAAGCGGGAAATAAAAGAACGAAAATTGTTCTAACTCATTCAAAATCATTCAAGTATTAAGTAGTAGGTACTACTACGAGTACAATGAAATCATTAAATCAATAATCCAAATTCACTATTAAATCTTGAAACTTATGATTAAATCATCAAAATGTTACTAAATAAAGTACCTGAATGAGCTGGACCTGGATTGCTATTTTTTTTAAAGAGTTCTATCTAGAACGATGTATCGTCTCGAAAATCCTTGCACACTAAATTTCATGAAAATCGGCGTATACGAGTATATGTATGTATCTAAAAAAGAGAATTGCGTTAAAAGGTATTAGATTTTCCAGTCCGAAGTTAAATGCAATACCTATCTTTGTACTTATATTAAAAAAAAGGTATTTATTATATCTGAGAGTTGACATACGATTTGTCATGTAAAAAGACACATATTTCTTAATAATAAATATTCATAAAGATACATTGTACATAAATGACTAACAAAACGCGTTCAGACTCTAAAGCGGGACCGCTTATAAGGAAGCTTGATAACGCTAATAGTTTGTTAACTTATCTATGTACTAAGGCATTAAGTAAATAGCTACAAGAAAATATATCGATATAATTAATATTCAACATAACCGAATAAGGTTTATGGAAATAAAATCAGTCATACCGTTTCAATAGAGACGTGATTGGTTTGAGTAAATAAATATTTATGTGTGTCTAATTCAATTACTTAGGGTACTTGTGTGGGTACTTGACTGGGTACTTACTTGTATAGGTGGCGTAATCGTATCAGTAGGGTACTGGTTGGACGTTGAGGCTTCTATTCTTGCAATGGGTACTATATGTAGTACAGTTTATATTTCTTTAATCAACCGAATTATATGTACCATTATCTGCCTCCCCATTATTATTTTCAAGTTTATTTTGGCTATCAGTTTTGGGTATATCAGTTTAGTTATGAAACGACTGGTATAGGACCTCTGCAATCCTAATGGCAAACTAAATTCAAAGGTTGAACTAGTTGTCAGTTCATATATGAGGGCACTGACCAGTGACGATTGCGATAGATGCTCATGACAACCGGGACCGACGGCTTAATTCGCTCCCTAAGGGATAGGTGTAAAACACCGCTTAACTATCAACACTCCTGGGTGTTATTAAGAATTTTTTGTAAGAAAAACCCAATGAAACCTTTGTCCTGACCCGGAAATCGAAGCCGAGACGTTTTTGGTGGAGATTAAAAAAAGGAATTGCAAGTGTTGATGTGTGTAGATCCAGTGTATTTTCCAGTCTATATTATTATGTAGAAGGATGCCAACGAATCTAGAACATAAGAGATTGCTTCCGAGCGATAAGGCCGCCAATCGTACCTCCCAGCTTTAAGTTACCTCTGTAAGTAATTTACAATAAAGCAGTACTTTGTAGAGTTCGTACCCACAAACCCCTGTCAGTTAGTTCATCCACAACACTAAGACTATTATTACCACATTTCAAAAAAGTTTTGTCCATCTATTAGACAAAGTATTAAATTTCAAAGTCATCACTAAATTAACTTTGACAGAAATATATACAGTATAATGTTGCCACGTAATTAAAAAGCTCAATTGCAAAACTCTCGTCCCACTGCTTTTATCCCAACACCTGACGCTACGTTGGCCCACATTCCGGTGAGATTTATATGCGCTTGCGCCGCCTCTGTCGTTGCCGCTTGAGTTACAAACTGTAGTATCAGAATTGTGCCATTTTATACTAAATAGTTATAATTGCTTAGATTTAGGATATTAGTAATTATCTTTTTAAATTTAGCGACAGTTTTACCAGTGCTTGGTAATCTAAATATTTTTTTCGGATATCTAAAACACAACGCCATCTGGTCCTAAACTAAGCAGAGCTTATATTATGGGTACAAGACAACTGATAAAAATACATATTTACTTTTTTGTAAATACATACATAACATACATAGAAAGGCCCTCAAAAATCATTTTTTTCTGTCTGTTGCATTTAACATTACATAATAGATAAAGGTTTTATTATTATTATTTTATATTAACCTACTAAGATATCTCGTCACTGCCTGATGGAAAGCATAAGTAGATTTCAAGAGTGGTGGTCACCATCTTCATTGTGAATGCAAACAATGTAGCATGCTGACCCACACTGTGGTGGCCTAGTGAGAAACTTAAACCTCCCTGACACAGGATCAAAGTGGGAAAAAACATATGCGTTGGAAGTTAATCCCAAGTTTAAGCTGGTTGGCATCGATTGAAGTGGATTGGAAAGAAGTGTTAAGTCGTTTACTTCGAGAGCTTATGTCAACCGCTCCAAAACGGTGATTCAGCACGTGTTGTCGTGTAGATATGCATGTTTGTCTGACACCATAAGACTAGTCAAGACTTTTGTACCTTATCGCGCGTTGTAAAAGGGGGCTAGACGGAAAAAAATCTTACGAAAAGTTGTCACGACACTTTTTGCTACCGTAAGCTATTGTAAGCCGTGCGGCGTGCGCATGTTTCTCTGTCTCTCTCTCTCTCTTACAGAAAGCAAGCCAGACATTTTCATTTCTATTTCGCATTGAACAGTGTGGTGTATTGTCATTATTTTTGTTGAGTATATACAGGTTTTTTGTACATAATAAATAATAAAAAATAATAAAAATAATGAATCCTGACAGTGAACTTCGTTCCATCCGGGTGTCCCTTGACACCTCTCGAGTTTTTTATCTCACAGGTAAGTTTAGAATAGTCTATTAGGGAATTAATCAGGAACTAGTTAAACTGGTATTTATATGTATAAAAAACATGATTATTGAAGGAGTTAATTTCTTGTTCACTGCGGGTGTTCTTTTAGTTCAATGGTTATAATATTTCTTAGTTAATACCCAATAAGTTGTGTTTATTTAATTATAATGCATAAAATTAGCCGATAAGTATTCATTCCATGTAACGTGGGTAAATTTTGCGTGCTTGGTTATTATTGCATGTAATAAACTTTAATTTATTATAGTTTTTCACTGGATAAAATGACTACGTAATAGAAAACAAGAATTAAAACTAGTTTAGTACTTTCAGTGTATCGACCACAAAGAAATTTATTAATTCTATTCGATATAGAGTAAATTTTTTAAAAGGATAGAAGACTGTTTTTCTTACAACAGTTACAATAAATTGGTGGTACAGCCATCTCAATTATTTTCTTTAAATATAAAACTCGCAGTTTTCACCATCAAATTTTCACACTGCCTGGTTGATGGCAATAGACTTACGTTTTATGGCGTAAATTTAAGTAAAATATCAGTTAGCAAAGAGCAGGCATTTTATACACCTTTAGCTACCCCTTTAAGGATATAGGAATGTGTATATATGTCTGGTAATGCTGTACTCCTATGATTCCGGGCATCACAGTCATTCTCTAGGGAGACCAGCAAACCTCGCAAGCGATATGTAGTGTACAAGTGTGTCAACAAACACATATGCACTCTCTGTTCCCTGACTCTAATAATCCGATAAGATGGCTATCCCACACGATCGAGTAGTAAGCAGGCAAAAAAGTGTCCCCTTTACGCGCTCTTTGAGGGCCGGGGTATAGACTCCTACTTCCAAGCTTTATTTATTTATTTATTTAAAAACTTTATGCACTAAGTTTGTACATCGGCAGACTTAATGCCCATGGCATTCTCTTCCAGTCAACCTTTAGGTGGTGCAGAAATCTTTAAAGGTAAATCTTTAAACTTTAAGCTGCTATAAAGCATTTCTATAAATAGAAAAACTCAACAACACATTCTTTTAACCTGATCCGGGAATCGAACCCGGGTCCCCATGAGTCGCAATCACATAAACAATCGCTAGACCAACGAGGCAATTGTAACTGTATGTAGTGTCGATAACATCTCTGTAACTTAATAGTTTCTCTACCCATTTACCTACAAAGTTATAAATCTTCACAATTAATCTGTGACCCAATAACATATATGCAAATCTGTCAACGGTTCTATCAGCTTTCTTTGATAATGAGATGTTTCTTACCCTTGTTAGATATTAATAACAGCGGCAAGCCCATCGTTGGGCATAAATAACCAGTCTTCTTGTTCCTGTGTAATCGATAGTAATTGCTATGGGGGTCGCATTTCTTGATAGAGTCATTAGTTTGGCGTTTAGCCCAGTTCTTCTGGGTAAATTATATGTCTTATATGTTAGAATTGCTTACTACTGTAGTGTTAAAAATTGCTAGGTGTTCCTAATAGTGTTAATAATTGAACACTTAAACTGCAAACTGAGGAGAGAACGAAACAACCTGATACAGAACATCATATAATTATTTTGTCTTAAAGCGGAACAAAACCCATAATATATCGCTCAGCAGTCAAGGTCACACTCAAGCAGCTAGCCAGTAAAAAAATATAGTGAAGAATTATAACGCAATGTCAATTAAAAATCGGTAATAATGATACTTATTTTCTATCTGCCAGACGATCGCGTGCTAATCCACACTATGATCTTGTTGATATGCAATCATCAATGAACATGCTTTAAGGTGTGATAGATATTCCACTACCCTACTTGGAGCCTTCCGTTTTACTATTTATCACTTACTGACTGATTTATTTAGTCACTAGATAATTGGTCGCTAGAAAACAGAAGAGGTCTCACTGAACGCGTATAGCAGCGGGTAGCGTTTTGCGTTTAAACAACACAACTATTAATGGCCTATAGAATATAATTAGAATCAGATTAACTAGCTATTTATAACTGTCCAAACTATGTAGAAATAAATCATACAGTGAAATGGGGTAAACTGAGCTTATATTACAATAAATGTACTGTGCAATCTTTCTACTGGTTAGTTTAGTGTTGTCTCTAGTTGTGTATGTTTCAGAGGATTAAATCATTTTAAACACTCAAATCACTTAGTTTCGGCATATATTCTGCGACGATTGTGTATTATTTCACAGTGGTTCGTGGATTAGTTGATTCATAGTTTTTTATGTGTAGAATCAAATATGAATTTATTTAAAAGTGCAAAAAAATTTAAAAACCCAATTATATGTATATTTATATATCCAATAAAATTAATTATTTTGGAACTCTTTGCACGATGTGGTTCATCAATACATGAGCAATTTTAATATTATATAGTATTTTAATTCATACTGTTCAATACAATTTGTTGAATGGTGTATCAATACACCATCACAGTAACTTAAGAGTGTAATATAAAATATGTAATCCATTGCACTCCCGCTAACAAAGTGACCACAGCCGAAGGATGCCAATTTAGCTTTGCAATGTGAAAGTTTAAGTGATTCTGTTAGTTATTTAGTACTGATTTGTTTCGATGCTAGTTTTAGTATCGAATCTCCTTTAATCGATTAAAATATTATTCAGTAAGTCTAACAGGAAAAGTGGTTATCATATCATCATATATCATATCATATGGTTCGCTTAAACCAGAAGTATACCGAATTTCATTCAAACCGGTTCAGCGGTTTAGGCGTGAAAGCATAACAGACAGACAATACTTTCGAATTTATAATATTAGTATGGATTACAAAAGTTTCACACACAGTTTTACATTATACTAATACTTGTTTGTAAATTAAATGCGATATGGCTCCATCTATTCAAATTAACTTTTTCACAACGTTTCTGAGAAAGAATCAACGATCGTACTGTTTCTAGGAATACTAGCAATTACGAATCTCTGTTAACTATCGTTAGGCACATCCCTGATTGCGTGTGACCGTGTTATGTGAAGTGCCTGGATATAAATCTAAATTGCCTACGTATGTCGACTAGGATTGTGTTTTTAAAAAATGTAATAATTTTTATAGCTACAAATTATTTCAAGCGATAAAACTACGAGACATGCAGTTCAATTTGTAATTGCTTTTTTAGAATTTTTAATCATATTATTAGTTACTAGAATATACACTTAAAGCTTACCATTTGGTACTATTATACTTATTTACTCCACATTTCTTGTCTCTAGACGAAGTGACGGTCGCTGGAGGCAAAATGTGCATTAACATTAGAACGGGCACAAAGTGAAAATTGAATATGCTCTATCTTCGTCTCCGGAGATGTATGTATATAATCGTGTGTGTAATATTATCTTCCCATAGCGTAGCTTGTACTGGTATCAGAACTTAGTAATTCGTAAATATAGCTAACACTAATTAAAAAAAAAAGATTATATGATTATAACAAGTTCACTTGTAAACAATAAAACTCGGTAGTTATCATATTATCACGGATTCGATAGTTTTTTTTCTTTATAGAGCTTTATAACAATATAATCAGTGCCAAGATGGAAACACGTACCAGTGATTTAAAAATAGTTTCTACTTTTAAAGGTGGATAAACTCTGACCTTCATGGTATAATATATTTTTTCTTACAAAGGAGGTTTGGTTTGTATGATCGTGAAAAATATTTTGCGACTTTGCGATAAGAGATGTGTGTAGGCTCCGGCTGAATTCTTACGCACACAGTAGCAGCTTTATAGTATTTTTTTATGTAAAAGGGCAGTATTTATATTTTATTTACTGGAAAAACCTTACTTTAAAAAAAATCTTACGTCAAGAACCTTACGATAAAAAAATGTGTAATTGTAAGTTTTCGCAACTAATAGCTTCAAGTGATCTTTAAGATCTTATAAATTGTATTGTCCTCTTGAATTGGCAGAAATTTTAAATTTTTACTTATTTTAAAGCTAAATTGCAGGTACTAAACACTTTTGATTTGCCTGATACTTCAACCTTGCCCCACCCATGTTAATTTTTATGTTTCTGCAATCATATATCCTAAATATAGCAAGGTATACCTTATAAAACAATTTCCCGTCCACCATATATTGAAAATTCCGTTTCGCACCAATCAAACATACATAGTTACAACAAGACCACTGATCAACTATAACATACATAGATTGCCACAAAAAAGATACTAAGTTATTTTAACGAGTAACACCGACAAAAAATTAAATCAAGACATAATATGTAGTCCTAGTATTCTATGAATGGATTTCCTCTGCTCCAGCGAGAAAAATGAACGGTAAACTTGTATTTTAATGACTTCTTTGCTGCAACGTGAAACTATCTGTCATTAATTGTGTTACATGTTTTTATGAGACATTTGAGTTGCATTGTAACACAATGTAAATATCTCAGTAATGAGTTTTTAAAGTTTAATACTTAGGTGTATTAAATGAAAATTGTATTAATTTGTATTTGTATCCGATGTGATACAAATTAAACTGAAATACAAGTGTCATTTAAGATCTCACGAGGTGAATTTTAGGCCTAAATTGTTAAAACAATTCACGTCATTTATGATAAAACTGGTACGTAAAGAATTAAAATATGTATAAAATCGTTTGTTCAAAGTTACTTCGTCATTGTCGTGAGTTTTGTAGCCATCTGTTACACCGCACACAGCCAATGATGCAGAAGCATCTCACTAGGCCGCCATGGTGTGGGTCACCATGCTGCATTGTTGCATTGCCTGCATTTGCAATGAGCATGTTGACCACTGCTCTTGAATTCTGCTCATGCTTTCCATCAGGCAGAGTACAGTCACTTTGGCAGGAAAAAACAAGCTATATTTTAGGGTTTGACACTTTTTTCTGAATATAAGGATTGTAGTTCCTTATTTCATAAATGTGCAACTATGTTTCCAAACCGTTTATGAGCTGAGAAATATGAAATCAACAGTGTACAGAGTTTCGATTTATATTACATGATCATACTTAATCGTAGAAAGGTCAGGCTTGAATGTGGTTTACAATCACTTTCTAGAGATGATTTAGTAGTTTAGTTGTAAATTAGCTGGGCCTACACGCTGTTTAAGTAACGTGTGAGTTCCTGTTTTGCGACCTCAGCTTTCTCCGATGAGAATTTGCTAACATTATAGTTTGAATAAGCGTTTGTATTTGGAAACTAAATGATACAGATACATACAGTCATATTTTGAGTGCAATACAAAACTGCGTATGAAGTAATATAAAGTGGTATTAATTTTAGAGAAATGTTTAATTTAAATTTGTATCAAAAAAAGAAAAACTTATTTTGAAATCAAGCAATGTTAAAATTAAAAAAAAAGTCTGTATAGTAATATAAAATTGTTAGGAAAAAATAATTAAATAAAATAGCAAGTATGATAAAAGAGTATTTTAACCGACTTCATGGAAGGGAGAGGGTCTCAATTAGATTGTATTTTTTTTATGGCTGTTACCTCAGAACTTTCGGCTGAGTGAACCGATTTTGATGATTTTTTTATTTGAAGACTGGTGCTTCCCGTTTCGTTCCTATTTCAATTTGGTCTAATTCTTAAAGTCGTTTTTTTTTTAATTAAAATTTTGGAGGGTAATTACAATAATGATTTACTAATTAAAGTCATAAGCAGTAGTAATGTTAAAATTACCTCGAAATATGACTCTAAATTAGTAAAATTACATTCTATAACATAGCTACACATACGCCACTTCCACAGAAAGGAGCTTTTGATTGAATTTATTTTCAAGATAAAACCTAATTTTGGAAATTTTTTTCGTGTCAACCCTGCGCGTGCATACAGTCAACCCTACAGTCGCAAAGGAACACCAACAGACAGACATAAATTATTCACGGGTCGTGTTATTGCATAATTTAAACGTTTTAATTTAACACAATGACATTATGCGCGGGCACTCTGTTGCACACCATTAACAAAAAAGACTAATCATTCTCTAATTGTATGCTCATCTTTTATGGGAGAAAGGGACAGATAGATCAACATGTTATATATACATATAAAACTTATAACTATGGTATTCATTAAATTATCACATTCTATGTTAAACTGCATAAGACAAGGATGTCTCGGTGGTACAGTGGTAGCTTATGCGACTGCTGTGCTTGAGGTCTCTGGTTCGATTCCCGGGTCAGACCAAATTTTTGTATGGTCTGCAAATATTTGTTTCGGGGCTGGGGTATTTTCTATGTATTATATGTATGTATTTACAAAAAACGTATATAAATATATCTATAATGTATATATATTGTTGTATAGTACCCATCGTAGAATATCTGCTTCGTTTGGGACTAGATGGCGTTGTATGTTAGATGTCCAAAAATATTATTATATTATTATTTTGGTTATCTGAGGAAGGCCTTCGTTCAGCAGTGGACTGCATTAGGCTGAAGAAGATGCACTTTAAGTTAAATATAAATTGTCACTGAATTGGTCTCTTCGTCGCTACGCTGATCCTTATAGAGCTCAGCCCAATGTAGGATAACAACAGTCTTTAATATTCTACTGCTTAAAGTCACTCCTAAGAATAGAGGTTTTTATCTACTATAACTCCTCAATTTCAATCATGTTAAGCAATACGTACATCAAGTTTCTTTATCACCTTGTTAGGTGTTGGTTAGGTGGTCAACATTCGAGCCCCTAAATTTTAAGAGACGCCTAAGCACTTAGGAAGCCCCTAAAGGTTGGTAAAAACGAAAATATCGCTAAGGGTTACCTAACTCTGTCTAAGTGATTGCTTAAATTTAGGCGACGTTGGTGAAAACGAACATAAGATATCTAATCCTTACTTTTCCAGGAAGAGGTTTTTGAACACAGTAACATCTAAATCTGAATTCGCACCTGTATTGACCTCAGTAGAGATTTTCTCTCAAATTGAGACAACAGTAACCTTTCAACGGTTAGATTAAAATATCGACTGGTAAACTTTCTTCAGTCGTGATCGTAATAAATTGTAAGGTGCGGCAAATCGCGGCAACGTTCACGCGGCGGCAGTTGTGGGTTGAGTTGACGTTTATTGAAAATTGTCGTGAGTTCTTTCAAACAATTGCTATGATATGATTGGATGGGCTGTAATCAACTATGTTAGATAAAACATGGTGTTTTGTTTTTAAATTTAGAATTGAACTAGTTCGATATTTGAAAACTTTTTTATTTGGTCATAAATGGCTTTAATTGTATTTTACATAAAAAAAATATCAAAATATTTCACTGACAACTTTCACGTCATGTGCTGAATGTAAAATTGTGGTTATATTCCATATCCTCTCCTTAATTGTTATTCCTCTTCTCTCTCAAACACAGAGACATAATTATACTAGTAATACTTTTTATCGATTTTCAGATGCCTTTACATTCATAAACCGATATTCATTCATAAATTTTTATTTATCCGAGAAAAAAATAATTTTGGTCAGTTAGGCCTTGATTAATGACGTGTTAAAAAGGTTTTATGTAATTTTAAATCGTATTCTAAATAGCCTTTTTTTCCAACTGGCCACTTTTTTGAATATTAAAAAATCATAAGCGTTCTTTTTTGAAAAATGTTTTTGGTACACACATAACAAAAATACTTAAGAGAGCTGTAATTAAGATTTAAATTTGCATATACGCATACCAGAAGCGAAGATAAAATGGCGTCTTTACACTGCATAAATGCAAAAATATTACATAAAATCTAGTATGGTTGCCTTTAAGATGATTTCGATATTACATAATATTAGTATGCATTGCATTACTTAATGTAACGTTTTATGTCGATTTGTGTTTATAGAGCTAGTGTCGATGAACTCAAGGAATTTGCGAAGAACAGATTTTGATGTTTAGTATGCAAGGAACGTGCACGGCAGTGCATCCGCTAAGTTTTTTTTTGTTAATAAGGATTTGTGTTATCTTGGAATTAGACATTTATATCAGTTTAGAACTGATATAATTGTAAATATAATACTAAAGTACTAAAAAAAATCAGAAGCGTCAAGTCAAGTCAAGAAATATCCCTTTTCTAATATCAGACTATAATCTTATCACTAAATTATTATCTACTACATACGTTATTGTTGTTGAAGATATCCGGACTGTGAGGTTTTATAAACACTTAGTTATAGTGCTTTGTTTGTACTGTCCGAAGCTCTTACCTGAAATAAAAAAAACAATCATAAAAAAATATTCACAAAAATATATTATTATTTAATAATTGTGTTTAATCTATAGATGTATATACGACTAAATAAAATTTAAGCGTCTGTTTGGAATTACAAATTAATAGCATTCACTACACACTTATTAAAATATATGCAGTACTAAAATCATAACATCAATTTATAAAATGTTCGACGATCTGTCCTATGCCTATCCTTCACCTTGTGGCATTACCTGCTGTTGTTGCTACTACTAATACTACAACAACAACCGCAAGTAACACCGCGGTGCTTAGCACTAGCTGAGATACAACTCTAGATACTAGTCTAAAATAACTTAACAGTTCAAAATTGGAGTTAATTTTAAACACCACAACATTCCTTTTGTTTATCCAAAAAACTGTTATTTCAAAAACTCCGGATAAGTATCCGGATACAGTATAAACAGACGGTACACATTTACAATTCATATTAGTAAGCAAATGTTGTTAATTAATCATCACGAAGGCGTGGACTGCAAAATATAGTGCCTTTGTTTCTGAGCCAAGTTTTAACATTGTGTGTTGTGGTGCAAGATATAAGAGACTTGGCTATTTTTTCTTCCATTTATTACTAGTACTAAGCATAATAGCTCAATGACTAGAGCTTTACACTTGAATGAAGATTTACTACTGTATTTTCATTAACATGTTGTAGTAGTTTATGCGCTTACCTTACCGTTTCTTATTACTATGAGTATTGTGGGTTCGATCTATATATGAGACGTTCATGTGATCCACAAATTGTTGTTTTGAGTCTGGGTATTTTTGTATCCATTTCATGTATGTATGTAAAGTCCCGCGCGACAGTATCTTTTTTAATTGCTAGAGTAGTTTTTTTGGAATAAAAGTTCATAGAAACATTTAATTTGGATAGGGATAAAAATAATACACGTAATATTAAAATAAATAAGTTAATAATATAACAATTCATAATCGCTAAAAGCTTTTAAATTGTTCCCTACAAAAACCTTAACACACATCTGCAAATCAAATCGCGACCACGCATGCGCGGCTCTTGCAAAGCAATGCCGGATGTCAGCATTAGTATACAGAGTCTTGTGAACGTAACAATTGGTGTTAATTGGAAATTAGAATTACTCTTAATTATGTTCAACGTGATTTAGTTACAACTGTTACTTTAAAAAGGTATTACTTAAACTTAATTTTGAATGGGCGTTCTTTTTTTTTTTTTGTTTTTGTTATTTTGAGAAAACGTTTTAATGATTTCTATTTTTCGAATTTAGAGTTAGCTATCCGATTGTGAACCAGATTTCTTAAGAGTTTTTTTTGTTTATTTTAATTTATTTTAATAACCGACTTAAAAAAAGGAGAAGCTTCTCAATTCGCCTACACACTTTTATGTTTATTACCTCATAACTTTTGGCTGGTTGAACTGATTTTGATGATTCTTTTTCATTTGAATGCTGGTACTTCCCGTATGTCCCAATTTAATTTGTTTCAGTTCTTGTAGTCAGCTTTTTTTTGTTAGAATTTCGATATAAACTATTTTCGAAGTAAGATGAATTTGAAAAGGTTTACTGTACTCTATAAACAATATTATTAAGCGCTATTTAAATATTATAGTTAGTCCTTACACAATTATTTGTCCGAAATGGAAATCGAACCTTAGACCTCTAGTTCAGCAGTCAGCCTCGCGAACCACTAAGCCTTGTCCTCCAGCTGGTAGTTATTCATAAAATCAGTACATTTCCAATGTGCACCTAACACCTTGTTATAGGGTAGCCAATAATCGAAGCAGTCGTCACGAACCAGCCTCTTAAAACAATAATATCCATATTTCGTAGCGAATAAGGGAATAACTTGAGCCCAGACGCGAATTAGGATGGAGCCACGAAAACAGCGGATAGCAAAATGGTGAATTTATTTTATCTTTACGTAGTATAAAATGAAGTCGCTTACGCTCTCTGTTCAATTTTAAACTACTCACCGGATTTAATACAATTATCAGCAATGTATAGAGTGACTCAAGAGAAAGGTTTTTATGTATAATAAATGCATATTATAGTCGGGAAAATCCGAGAATTTCAAAGAAGATCGCTAGTGTAAAGATAAATAGTCAAATTGTGTTTCTGTCCTTTTAATGTTATGAAATTATCAACAGATGTGTCTGACGCTCTAGCGGTCGAAGGTTCGATTTTCACCCAAGAGAAATTTGCGTGATGAACACGATTATTTAAATATGTAATAAAAAAAAATTGGGACACACAACGCCATCGTCATTATAAAAAATATGCTAAGACCAGAGGTTGGGGGTTCAATTATCACCCAATACGTACAAATATGCGTGATGAATACGATTATTTAAATATTAAATAAATAAAAATTCGGGACACATACCGCCATCATCATCATAAAGAAGACAATTCTTCATGATATTTCAATTAAAAATCAATACTGTGGTTTTAATCTTAGTTGTCTGTTGAAAATAACATACTGCTTTCAATCTACCTATTTCCATTTTATGGCAGATTACATATTTCCATTAAAACGATTCGCAATGTTAATGGTAAATCAAATATAAACTTCTCAATTACTACGCACACATAACATTTTGACACTTATGATTTCTATTGCATTACCTTTAACGTATAAGCTGCTATTTATGGCCTAGACGTATGAAAATGCCAGTATGCCTTTAACCTACATTGAAATAATATACTAGTGTAATAAAACAATCTTATATTTACTTCAAATATCCTATGTGTCAATATCTATATCTATACTAATATATAAAGCTGAAGAGTTTGTTTGTTTGTTTGTTTGAACATGCTAATCTCAGGAACCGCTGGTCCGATTTTAAAAATTCTTTCGGTGTTGGATAGTCCATTTATCGAGGAAGGCTATAGGGTATATCATCACGCTACTACTAATAGGAGCGGAGCAACAATGAAGAATGTTTCAAAAACGGGGGAAATTTTCACGCTACGGCAATATAAGGCGCAAACGACGTTGTTTGTTGCGTTGGTCAGCTAGTTTTGTTATAAAAGTGAATATTTAGATTGATGTTTATAAACCCATTGTGTCAGAATCTGATACTTTCTGGACATCATATTGCTTAGAAATCACAATGATGATTGATACACAAAAGGTGAAAGTTTGTGAGTGTGTATGTTTGTTAATT
Organism: Spilosoma lubricipeda; assembly: GCA_905220595.1. Taxonomy (NCBI): domain Eukaryota; kingdom Metazoa; phylum Arthropoda; class Insecta; order Lepidoptera; family Erebidae; genus Spilosoma; species Spilosoma lubricipeda. The sequence continues at coordinate 19,603,304 of HG992281.1, read as the reverse complement.
CTTCACGCAAAAACTACTGAACGGATTTGCTTGAAAATTTACAATAATAAAACTTATACATCAGAATAACACATAGGCTACTATTTGCCGCGATAACCGATATACACGCGGGTGGACTCTCCTATATAATATAATCTACTAGCTGTTGCTAGTAGATTATATACCTGAAAACACACAAGGTACTTCAAGTCCAGGATAAAGTTCTATAAATGGCCATTCGATAGAGCGGAACCGTGGTAATAGTTTTATCAAGAGTGTAGGCATGTTCCTAAAGATGTTCATAGTATTTAAACAGGCCACACAATCCAGGAAACATGAATAACTCACATTAAATAGAAATCGCGCAATAGGCCGCCATTACGTAACTTAGCACTGAAAGCCCTTACATTAAAATTACCTAAGGCTTACTTATTTACTACTTGTTTATGTCTTTGTTAGTTGAATTACAGTTTTACGGTAAATCAAGTTATATAAAGCTCGTGATTATGTAGTAAAAATTGTTTGCAGCTTGCGTCACTTTTCACTTGCATTTTTATTTTACTCGTTTGTGAACAAGAGAATCATTAAATATATTTTTCCTATTTCATTGGTAACATAAAGCTATTCTAAGCAACTATCATAGAACGCAACAGTTAAGTCCGTTGATGAAGGCAGCTACATAAAATATTAAATAAACAAAAATCAATAAAATATTAATTGTGGCTTCAGCTTAAGCCTTTTTTATTATCTACTACTAATCAATTACAAATTTACAAAAATAAAACAAAGAATTGTTTAATGTAAGTAACCTTTTCAGAAATCCCAATAACCTTGTATCATAAACTGCATGTTTCATGGCCACAGTTTAAAACTTTGTCGGTGAGCACGATTATCATACAATGGTCACTTGCGATGCAGCCGTGTTGACAGATACGCGTTTCCTGTAACCGAAATGGTACGCCATTTTGTTTTGCGTTTGTTGCAACGAAATGGCCGACGAGGTGTGACTAGAAGTTGCTGTTTTAACTTATTTTGTAAATTGGTTGTATTTATTGCTATGGTTTTTGTTACAAATTGGTTAAGAGCCTTTCTGGCTAGTTGGGTTTATGGTATACGGAAGGTAACTGTGCTCTGTAAAGTCCATATGTGAATATTCTTCATATTTACGATTCATTTCAGGTCATTACATAACTTTACCGGTGAAAGGGTTAATCGAGCCAGTTCACCTCATGGTAAGTGAAAACCATCGCCTGTTTTCGACATTTGAACCATTGGAGATATAATATATACCAGTTACTCTTTGAGTTCTCCTCACATCTCTCGTATTTCTTCTTGTTCTTATACTCTCGTAACTTCATTCGGTGGAATGCTTATCATTGCATAACATATAAACAACATAAACAATCTAACTTATTTCGCCAAACATTCTACACAGAAATCAGCATTAATTGTCTCACTTAAAATACTAATAAATAACTGAACTTAGATTCGTTAGATATTTACCTACAAAGGAAGTTGTCCGTGGAGTTAGGTCTAAGCTTATTATTATGAAATATCACGATATATTCGTGTAACACAACAACGGACGTGACGCAGGCGCACCGTGACTTCGTTACGTCATCGCAGGGTTAGCACTTGTCATAAAATAATGGAGTTGAATACTGTATGTGATTTAGAAATTCATTTTTGAAATAACAAATGGAATATGCGAATATACAAAAAGTAGTCTTATTTGTGTCTGAAAATATTTTTATATCAATTTTAATTCAGGTTCTTGCTGTTGTTCTGGTGTAATCTATACAAATATATAAACCTGAAGAGTTTGTTTGTTTGAACGCGCTAATCTCATGATCCGCCGGGCCGATTTGAAAAATTCTTTGTGTGTTGTGTAGTACATTTATCGAGAAAGGCTATAGGCTTTATATCATCACGCTAAGACCAATAGGAACGGATCACTAATGAAGATTTTTTCAAAAAACGGGGGAAAATTGTTACGCTACGGTAATAAATATATGTCCAAACTTGCTCGATTATAAGTTTAGCAAAGTTCAAGGTATTACCTACATTTTATATCTCTTTTTCAATCAAATAAGCAAGATTAGATTTCTAAATAAATAACTTGGAAACCTATATGGGACCGTGAAGGTGTCGTGTGGTGTACAGCCAATCAGACAGTGACTAGCTTCTAATTTTATTTACAGTTACTCACTGGTTTTATCATAACCTCAAAAGCGCTACACTTGTGACTATTGAGTTGCCATACTCATCCCTCATCATTATACATTACGCAGAAAACAGAAAAAACTAGTCAAAATGAATTTAGTGTCAACCCTATTTCTTTGGTTGCCGTTCCCAATTTGATATGGTTTATTAAGTAAACTAGGCGGCAAACTGTGAATTGTCTAGCATTCTACACTGCGGTGTGGAATACTAAATTATGTAACTCACTTATTATAGAAATAGGAATTCCAGAATGAATACCACATTGATATTATACACCTAATTTGGTAGATATACCATTTGTTGGTAGGGCGTAACTGTAAGTAAGTTAAAAAATACCTTATGTACATATATTTAAATGCTTTTTTAAATGATTTGTTGTCTAGTAACCCTAATCTAGACAAATAATTGGGTTTAGAAACTCAGATAAAGAGAAACGATAATTTATTTGTTTAAAACAAAATATGACAGTCGGCAGCATTTAATCTTATATGATAAGGTCGAATACCCTTATTCATACTTCTAAATGTTAATAATGGTTTTTTGTGAGGCCATGGTATAAATCCACTCCAATTTATGGCAAAACTTGGCTCTGCCACGTACTCAGAAGTATTATAGTAAATATTTGGTAGAAAGTATTATAGTTATAGTACACATTTACTACTACATTTACAGATATAGTTATTGCAAAATATGTCAAATGAACATGTAGTCAAATGTTATAACTGTTATTTTCAACGTCCATGAAATACTTCAATATTTCAGAGTATCGAAAAAATGAAGGTGGTGTATTCTATTGAACGTGTAAAGGAGCGTTTCTTAGTAAGAACAAGTACAATTTTAACAAAAATAAAACCGACTTCAAGGTTCGACTCGATTTCTCTTGGATGGACATCTCCTTTCTATTAAAAAAAAGAATCATCAAAATCGGTTCATAAACGACGTAATTATCCGCGGATACACATAAACAAAAAGAAATATATACGGTTGAATTGAGAAACCACCCCCTTTTTTGAAGTCGGTTAAAAACATGTCTTCTGTTCGCGTCGTTATCCTCATTACTTAGGGTTGTGGTTTCCCAGATGTGGTATAGAGATTTTCTGCCAGACAGTAGCTCACTTGTTTCCCCCCTTGGCTGAATGAAGAGCAAGGTATAGATTGGCGTCCAAGATCTGGTCAGTCAACCTAATTGGACTATCTCCTCTTGGTCTTTTGCCGTCAACTTTTCTGGTGACCGGCGATGTAAGAAAGACATATAATACCTAACAGATAAATGATTCACACATAAATAGCTAATATATCTTCTGTATGTAAGTCTAGCTGAACCCCGCCGTGTTACTCGCGGTTATTGTTGTACCGCGAGTAACGCTGCGGGACAAAGTTAGTCTAAAAAGTACTAAGTTACTCCCTGGATCAGCAGCTATCTGCCAGTAAAAGTCCCGTCAAAATCGGTCCAGCCGCGCCAGAGATTACCCAGAGAACAAACAGACAGACAGACAGACAAATTTTTTTTTAAGTACATTTTTGGTATATGTACCGTGTATGCATTTACATACACATGCATTTAGTAAAAAGCTGTTATTTTAACATTACAAACAGACACTCCAATTTTTATTTATTTGTTTAGATACATCCCATGTAATACATTTTCGATTAGACACAAGCAAGCGAGGTTTACATGATTTATGTTCTAGTAATGTGTTAATAAAGGTATGTTTTATATATAAAAACATGTACAACAGACATCATTTATGTAAATTTACCTAATAAGCACATTGGAGTGGCAAGCAGCTGTTCATGTATGTGGAAAAACAGGTTAGAACCATTCGGTCGATAAAGAGAGTTTGCGACTCGGTAAAACTTGAAGATACTTCTTATTTACACATACTTTTTCTTCAATAAATACATACTATATAGAGGAAACCCCCAAACTCCGAAATAAATGTCTGCAGATTATATAAACATTAGGTCCAACCCGGGTATTGAACCCAATACCTCAAGCAAGGCAGTCGCATACACTACCTATCAATTCCAAAGAGAAGAAGTAGAAATATCAAAACAACCTCATCTACAATTTCGTGATCTCCGCCAATATAAAACATACATTATCAATAAGATACTCCAGTACGGACATGTTTAGACATGGCGCTGTGGGACAAAATATTATATTTTCATTGTTCCTCCATTCCTGAGGAGTTATCCCACGGTATTGTACGATCACGACTAGATTTTTGCTTACAAACTAACATATATATATCTAGAGATCTAGATTAAGATGTTTTTGCAAATATTATTGCGAGAACGAAATACATTTTGCATAAATTCTTACTCGGTGCAGGTTATTATTAAGCGATAAAAGTCACATTTACTCGCGTTATTTGTTATCTTGGTAACTTTAAGGAGCTTGTTTCAATTCTGTTCTATTTCAGGCAGAATGGCTCATCGTGCAGTACTTGACAATTCATTTCGTGAAAGGTGTGTTACAACTTTCCATCGAAAACCCCGAGAGCTGTCGAGGGGTCTTCAACAAAATACAACTGAGTATTAAATAATTATCAGATATACATAAATAACTTTTACATTTTTCATTCAAATTTTTACCAACTGAAATGAATAAACCATTTAGAACACAGAGAGTACCAAATTAATATATATATTCTATCGTCGTTTGTAAGGTGAAAAATCTAGATTGATGTTGGGAATAAAAGCCCATGAACACACCAAATTATGACCCGGAACCCGCAAGAAAATAATTAGAAGAAAATTAGGGGAGTTGGAATTATAATAAGTTAACATCCCTTAATAGCAAAGCAGGAGACTTAATGAAGTAAAAAACCTTTGTAGGTAACGTAAGAAGCTTAACACTGTTTCTGGCCTTAATGCGCCCTAGTGTAACTCTCCCACTCACAGTCGATACGTAAAATAAATAACTATAATCCCAAAACTGTAAATTAAAATATTCTCAAATACTGACATCAGTAAAGTTGTAAACATGGAACCAATATGGACCCATCGTAATCTCATAAAAACATCCACCAATAAAATCATCAACTTTTATGATAGATATCACTTATTAACGCTATAACGATATCGAATTAAAAATGTGTACGGTTCTCTTTGAAAAACAATCATTACCGCAAGACGTCCATTGTATTCAAATCATTAAAATGTTTGATATTTTTAATACATAACTTTACATATCTCACGGTAGATTGATCCAGAAGTAAGCAGAACCTAATAGACTAATGATAAACACTTATTTATTTAGATAAATTACATAGATAAGTCACACCTAAACACATTACAATTGACTATGTTCATCATAGATTAATTTGTCTCGGTTGTCGGAATTGAACCCACGGACTCCAGCTAAGTAGCCAGAGCCACCAATCACTAAACCAACAAACCCGAAAATAATATATTTAAACATCGAATACTAGCTTTGCCTGCTACTTCGTACACGTGACATTTGGACTTTCAAGTTATTTTTCACCAAAATCAGTTAAATCGGTCCAGCCGTTCTTGAGTTTCAGCGAGACAAACGAACAGCAAAAGATTTTGAAGTATAAGATAATAATTACCTTTAAATTTCTGAAGTGTCCGGACGATAATAAATTTGTTATCTTTGACGAAAATAACACTAAACTTAAATCGACAAAATACGCAGTTTTAAAACCCCTTTACGTACAGAAATTAACTGTTTGTTTAAATAAATATTTAGAAGCGATTTTCATTTCAATAACTGGTATGTTCATTTCTAAGTAAATTTAACTACATTAGCTGTGTTCTGCATGTTCTATACGAGTTCACTTGACTCTTTTGCAATACGATAACAAGGTAAAGCAGATTATTATGACAGCCTACAATAAGGATGAAATACTGCATTTATATACCCCACGAGACCCACATACCAGTATATTCAAACCTTCGTCCCAAGACATAAGGTTCAATGTCGTAAATACATAATTTTCAAAAGTACAGTCGTATGTTTGTAAAATATTGTCGGCATAGTTCAACTTTTGCATGAATGATGTTTGCAATAAGTTAAAGCTCGCAAAATGACAAGTTAAATAAGTGTATTGTGCTACTGATGTCTTACGAAGGATTATATCAATTAATTTTGATTCTTATCTGAAAAAGTGGTAGGTTTTCATTCTTAGTTGCGCGTACTGACATTTATTACTTACAAGACTACATAGTTTTGCGTCAATCATCGATAAACGGTTGATATTGTATGTAACTATGTGACACCCGTTACGTTTTTTTTTTGTATTCGAAAAATAGAGCGACGTGTCATATTCTTACGGTTTACTTATTAAAATTGCAAGTCTTGGCTATTTATTTATAGTAAAAAATATTCTTGTTATTAGGTACTTAAAAAAGAATAACTTAAGTTAAATGTTTGGGCAAAACGTATAGAAAATTCTGGCTAAAATTTTTAAACGGTATTATGCGATTTATCCATTTACTTAAACACAGAACAAGACTTCTGAATTCAGGTTAAAGCATTACATAATTTTGTTAAATTTATGAACTAATATTGATTGATTTTATTATCAATATATTATGATACTTTGCACACTGAAGAAGGTGTCAAAAGTATGGTACTACTAACATCAAGTAATCTTGTTGCCGACTGTACACACAAGGATCGGTCATTAAACATATTTATTTTTTCTCCGATAAACTTGATCATTATTTTCATCATTTTTTTTCACATCGTCGACGAAGGAAACAATTGCCATCGTAGTTAAGGTTAATGGCGTCACGCATTGACAAACGCAGTACCGATAACAACCGATTAAATTATACATAATAACACAAACCACCGGCAATTGTCTCGAAAAATCTTAAAGAAAACATATAAAAACCAATTTGAGGCTTGAGAAAAAAAAAGAGGGAAAATTCATTTATTTCTTACGATTGTAAAGCCGCCATTACACCACCAACGTACTACGGTTTCCGCCACTATAACTACCTTTCAAATTCCCAAAACTCATTCTCAGTGCTAAGACACAGTGTCTAGTAAAGTACAAAAACTCTCCAACCATTCAACATCCAAGAAACACAGTGTTCACAAATGGAATACCATCTAATGATAGTCCGGGTTGCGGTTAGGCCATTATTAATTCCATCTCTCTCGCACTCAAATAACGATCGTAAATTAAAGCGAGAGGTGTAATCAGAGATCTGAGAGTACGTGATCTCCATTACACTGAGCTGATGCCTTTTGAATTCTTTTGTTTTTTTTCTGGGGTTTTTAGATTAGTTATACGCGGTTAAGCTAGATTACAAACTCGGAACAATTGTGGAATGTTTTTGGGTTGCTGCTAGATATGGCGTGAGAAAAGAATATATCTAAATTGAATTCTAACACAGATATTTATAAAAAATTACAATAACAGTCTGGCTCGATCGGGGTGATATTACCCTCTCACAGAAAACCAACCTAAAAGTGAGTGCGAAACCGGAGGCCCTTATGATGAAGCAGAGAAGCATCTCAATAGGCCACCATAGTGTAAGCCATCATGTGTGGGGATCTAACCCAATATTTTTGATACAGCAGTCAGAATCACTTACTAGAACAATGACATCGACAAAGTATTATTTCTTTGAAGAACCCGCAATATCATCATTCAAAAGCACTGCTAGAAAATAAAGTTCTTCAAAACGTATTCGAAATAGTCAAAAGAGGTTTGTACTTATAACTATTACAACCTATGATCAAGCCGTCTGTACTGTTTGCTAACAATTTTACCTAAAAAAAAAAACATTGGCTTAATTCATAGTCTATGCTTATACCAAAGACAATGGTTAAATACTTATAAAGTGACCTTCACTTTACGGGAAGACCCATGTACCAAGATTCATTAGAATGCTTGTCACAGATAGACAAATACCATGGAAATGATCCCGTGGAATACTAATGTGTAATTATTTTTGGAAAATCGTGTATCCATGTCCAAGTTAAAGTTTACGGTATTTTAAAAAGATCGTATAGATAAATGTAAAAGCTTTAAAACAACGTAAGTAGACACTTTAAAAGTTCAGAGTCAAAGTCATAGTGTTCTAAAGATTTCATAATGATGGGGGCAGCAAAGGACAGGTTATTGTGGAGAGCCTATATCTAACAATGGACCTCTGTGACTGAGACGATGATAATATTAGTTTAGTTAAACTAAAAGAAAAAACAGTTTACATTCAGCATTATCTTTTAAGTATTCTCTCTCTCTCACACACAGTCTCTCTCTCTTTTCTGTCTAATTATAAAAAAGTATTTTAAACTTTTTTATGGAATAGGGGGCAAACGATCGCCTGACGGTAAAAGATTACCGCGGCCCATGGCCACCCGCAACACCAGAAGCGTCACAATTGCGTTGTCGGCCTTTGGAGGACAGGAGGGATTTTTTCCAAAAAGTATACTCATATAGTATGTACCCATATTACTCAGGGCAGTATTACTACACGTCTGTCATAATTAAACGTTAATACAGCATGTCGCGTGGATATATCGTCAACTAATAACACATCTGCTGTTATAAGGGTGTATGGGGAAGTAATGTTATGATACAGGTGTTCGAAAACCTGCTTGTAACTTCGTAGCAACCACAATTTAATGGTTATCGTAACCATTGGCATATGACCACACCCGGCCCAGTGATGCCGTGTAAGATCAATTGCGCAGGCGCAGTGAATTGATAAGGCTACGTTTTCACGTGCGAGACGGTGGCGTTTTTAACAACTATTTGCTGTGGAGAATTTTTCAATTAGGTTTTTTTACAATATTACTGCAATAGAAAAACTTGAAGCAAACCTTGTACCAAACAAGCTGGGCGTGGGCGTATTGTAGGATAAAACCTCGTTTCTAAGGAGGCTTATATTCAGTCGCGGACTTTTTTTGATGTATGACCCTGCCAAAATGACTACTCTGCCTGATTGGAAGTTTAAGTAGAAGCCAAGAGAGTGGTCACTGCGAATGCAGACAATACAAGCAGCATGGTAACCCACACCATGGCGGCCTAGTGATGCTTCTGCATCAATGGGCCTGTTAAAGGTAGTTGATGATGAGGACAGACAATAAGTGATGAATTATTTATCGTCCCACAGCTATAAACTAGCCCGATAGCTGGATTTAATTTATTTTATCATAATGGAAGTAATAAACAGGGCACTGTGAAATTCCAATGCTTTATTACAAAATTGCTAAAATTAGCTTCCTATTAAGACATTATCATTGACAACGGTATACAAATTAGATTTAATAAAATACTTTATTGTTATAACTTCTACATATTTACAAAATGTTATGTTAAATTGTGTATGTTCACGGACACGATGTAAAAGACGCTTCAAAAGATAGTTTTTAGCATTATTTTCAGACAAATGTAACTGCGAATGTGTCATACTCAAGTATATGACAACGTATTTAAAGTGAGTGCTAATAAAATTGTTAGAAGAACTCGTATTTGACATCCACAGTATTTGCTTACCGATATTTGTTATTACATAAAACGCAATGAAGTTTTCCGCAGCTAGAAACCTCACATAGCAGAAAAATATTTAAATAATCACAAATCCCGTTCATAAACAATTCTAAATACAATTTCTACCACTGTTGGTTATTTTGTATCCTGAAATAGTGTTGAAAAAAAAGTATTTTAGGCAATAACCAATTCTAGTTGTGGGTATGTGACCTTGACCTTTTAGACATAGCCCTCTGTCTATAGATAACTAACCGTTGACTTTTAGAGGAAAACATGCTGTTAGAAAGGAATTTATAGGGTTTTTGTCAAGTTTTCAATCTGTGTTTGTTACTTTGTGGACGTTGCTTTTTCTACAGCTTATTAAAATACTATAATTAATTTAATTAAATAGTTAAATGTTTTCCAATAAGAATATAATTGTCTTCTGATGGCCGATCACAAGGCACCTACGTTTATGGCTCAAAGAGAATGTTTAAAATTTTAAGTCAGCCATTAAATTACCGGAGATGCTGGTTGATGTCTTTTGACAAATAGTCAATTCTTGGTATCATTACAATTCCTTGATAGATAAATTTTCCTCAATACTTATTACGTGAATACAGTTATATTATTTCTTGTAGGAAACTGAAAATCCGGGTTCTCACCTTGTATTGTAGTGAAGAATATTTGTAGCTCGTTACTCAATAATAACCGTAGGAATACATCCAGGTCAATATTCAGATGGGTGACTATAGTTATCCCGTTGAGACCCTTCCATGCATCGAACAGGACATTAAGCCATCAGTGCCACTCGACCATAGGTGGCAACCGTTCAATCAAAAGTTCCAAAGTCTCTCTACAAAACTTTGATATCGCCCAGTGTTTGGTTTGTGGAGATCATCAAGGTCATCAAGTTCAGGTCAATGGCAGTCGCTCCATATAGGAACCCATCAGTCGATTGACAGTAGACTCAAAGCAAATCCCAACCTACTTGGAAAAATGGCAAAACATCAAAAGCTAGTAATATATTAAAGAAATTAAACAATAAGGCTAACGATTTTCTTTAGGTACACATTAGTTTCTTTTATAGAATAGGGGAAAAACGAGCAGACATATCGTCTGATGGTAAGCGATTACCGCCGCAATACGTTCCAATAGCAATGCAGTCCAATACCTCCTATTGAACGTTACTTCGATTGATTTTCGGCTTCATACTTTCAACTAGGCTCCTGCCAACTTGCCCAAATCATCACTCTACTAATTCACTTCATATACTTTGCTTCTAAGAAACTCAGATTGTGTTTGCTTAAAACTTCTGAGCAATAAATAATAATAGTATATCTGTCTCTCACACTCACATACTTCCACCAGAAACCACATTTTATGAGAAACCCGAGTCTTATAAAAAAAATGGTAATCTCGAGTTACATTACGTGTGGAACAAGCCTTAATTAAAAAGAGGGTGGGGTTATTAAAATAATTACGCACCGCCCCTTGTCCAATGAAATGGCGACGCGAGCGAACCACCCAATTAGGCTGCGAGACATGACTGGATCATGTGCGCGGGCGCATTTTTTTGTACGACACAACATGGCGCTTATGACGTCACGTCAAATAACATTTTGGGTATGACGTTTTCGGGGAATGATTACCTACATTTTTTTGTAAAGTCATTATTTTGTATATTTTATTTCAACTTGACATGTTACACTTTTAGATGTATATTTTCTTCTTTCACCTGATATACTAACTACCACCACCTATGGATACTTTGTTATTTTACGAAGGGAATGATTGATGAAATGCTTGTGTGGGACTCCCGGAAAACATGTCTACCAACTAAACGGCGTCCCCCTCAGGGGTCTACAACTACAACTATTCGGCAAAATTACAGTAAAATATTAAAAACTAATCAATAAGAAAATCATTTACATTACATTAATAACAAGTAAAATTTTAACAAAAATAAAACCGACTTCGAGGTTTGACTTGATTTCTTTTGGATGCCATCATCAGATCTTAGTATCCTTATCATGGTACTACCGTTGAGATATCTCCTTTCCATTAAAAAAAGAATCATCAAAATCAGTTCATAAAAGACAAAGTTATCCGCGAACACACATTAAAAAAATATACGGTCGAATAGAGAACCGCCTCCATTTTTTAAAGTTGTTAATAAAATGATTCATAATCAAGAAAAAGTTATTATTTACAATTTAATACACACAGAATTTATCCGTGTAATAGGGATAAAGATACTGAGTGGCAACAATCCTACCGTCTCATCCCGTGGGTGTCGTTATAGCCGACTTGGGGAGCAAACTACGTACAAGAACATCAATGCAATTAGTAACAAAACTATACCAATCCAGCCAGCGTGGTAAAGTAAGACAAAATCTCCTTTCCAAGCAGAGATTTATGATAAGCAGACTCTTGAAAACGCCCCTCTCACTCTCATCGGTTGACCGATGGAGTGATTATGTCGAACTCGATCAAAAACCAAACGACGACATCTTGAGTACCAAGGAATAGACTAGAATGGAAATCTTTGGTACTCTGTCGTTCCTCGAGCCATCTACGTTTAACAGTTGAACAAGGGGATTCCCGTTCCTTGTAAAGGAAAGGGACGAGTGGAAAGTACGACAGTAAATGCTAGAAGCTTCGTAAATACCGATATTTATTTTATTATCTATTAAAGAATATCCATTAAAAATAAATAAAAGAAAATTATGTAAAAGCTTGTCCGATTACTTACAAATATTAAATATGAGTGTGTTAGCTGCATCGCATTGAGTTTCAGCGGTTTGTGGTGACAAAAATCCCAAGACCTATCAATTTTATCCACATTACCTCTATGTGTTTGACTATAAGATTGATTTTTCTTTGTAAAGTGTTTTAGATTTATGTTGGTTATTGAGTGTCGGCAGTGATATAGTCTTTCTTGATGCGAATGTGCATTGACATGTGATTTTTGTGTGTGTGTTTGTAAGCTCAGTGGACCCTGGAGTATCTTGTTGGTTTATTATTTTTTGTAAAGATTAGTGACCTCATGGGAGAGGCAGTTCAATATTGTTGATCGTATTATGAAAATCATATCCTATGCCGCAAAGACTTAAAAACTATAATTTTTGGTTCCCACCAAGTATCGTCCCATATGTCAACTGCATCGATAGCGTAGTGGATGAATCGGTCGCCCCGCCATTATCTATAGAGCTACGTATTGTGGGTTCAAACCCTATATGACAGTTTGTGTGATCCACAAACTGATGTTCTCAGTCTGGGTGTTCTTTGTGTCCGCTTCATGCATGTTTGTAAAGTTCTCCGTGACACAGGAATATTTCTAGTGCTGATAAAAAAGAAGGCGAATCGAATCGAACTCACAGAGCGATACAAAGCGAGTGATCGCTTAAACCGCAGTGCCATCTTTGCACTAAATCTATACTAATATATAAAGTAAAAGAGTTTGTTTGTTTGAACACTTTAATCTCAGGAACCGCAGGTCCGATTGAAAAAAATATTTCAGTGTGTGATAGCCCATTTATCGAGGAAGGCAATAGGCTATGTATCATCACGCTAAGACCTACAGGAGCGGAGTAACAATAAAGATAGTTACAAAAACGGGGGAAAATTATCATGCTACGGGCAATAGGAGACGCAAACGAGGTTGCGTGGGTCGGCTAGTCTATTGATATTTAAACTGTAGAATACAATATCAAAGGCTTCTGTAGAAAATCAAAAACTTAAAATGTATATTTCAGATATATATAGCAAAAAATATGGTCAGGACAGTCTTAAAGTACCTTATAACTAAAAGATGAAAATTACTACAGGCAATGTGAACGTGAGGCTCCACAAACGACATATTAAGTTCTCAGGCGCTCCGTCTCACAAAAGAAAATAATTTATGGACACCCAATAAATTGCCTATATTAATAAATTATTTATATTTTTGCAAGTATGCATAATTATGATTCATACCAGAATGCCAGTATTCATGTCATGGAATACCTTTAAAAAAAAAGAAAAATATCGACAAATTTTTAATTTTCGAATGCGGGCGTTGATGTGACAAGAACATGACACTAATTAACGGACGTAATTCTCAATACCAGAGAGTATAACTTATCAAACAGACGTAAGTATCAAATTTGAATATCATAGCTGTTACTAAGATCTTATTGATTATACACTATGATCATACAAGAGCCTTCTCCAGTTGTAATAAGGTGTAAATTTGAATAGTTTATGCATAAAAGATGTCACATCGATACACCGTTGACAATGACCACCGATTGAGCGATCCGATCAGCGTACAATCGATAAGAGATCAGAATCCAAAGGAAATCGATTTAATCGATTCGTCTCGTTATTTCAGACGTTTATTATCGAATATTGGTTGAAAGGCTTTGTACATTCGTTGAAACCAATACTTTAAGGGTTCCTTAATTTATTATATTTTAAATATAATAATATGTTTACTAATATTTGATTCTCAAATTCAACTTTAATTATTTATGGATCTGGATTAAATAAATTATAATTAACAAATATATAATATATAAAAGTACAAGCTACAAAGAGTAGCCTATGACCTTCTTTAAGGTCCAATCTATATCTATACTGAAATTCATCCAATTCGGTTCAGTGGTTTAGCCGTGAAAGCGTAACAGACAGACAGAGTTGTTGCCCGCGGCTCCGCCCGCGTTATTGTCAGTTATCGCGGCAAATAGTAGCCTATGTGTTATTCTGATGTATAAGCTATATTACTGTAAAGTTTCATCCAAATCCGTTCAGTAGTTTTTGCGTGAAAGAGTAACAAACATCCATCAAAACATTCATCCATCCTTACAAACTTTAGCATTTATAATATTAGTAGGATATTAGTATAAATAATGCCCATATTGACGGATTCAGAATACAAAAGGTAACAACTCTTAGTCAACCCGTAGATCCGGCTAAGAGAGAAAACTAAGCAGGACAACATTATTGGAAAGAGAAGGAGTCTAGGCAGCGTGGTACAGTACACAAAAACCTCCTTTCTAAAACCTTTTTTATGGAATACTAGCTGAACTCCGCGGTGTTACCCGCGGTTATTGTTGTACTGCGAGTAACGCCGCGGGACAAAGTTAGTCTAAAAAAAGTAGCCTAAGTTACTCCCTGTATAATCAGCTACCTGCCAGTGAAAGTCCCGTCAAAATCCGTCCAGCCGTTCCAGAGATTACCCGGAACAAACAGACAGACAGACAGACAGACAGACAGACAGACAGACAAAAATTTTTTTAACTACATTTTTGGTATATGTACCGTGTATACACACATATGCATTTAGTAAAAAGCGGTTATTTTATTATTACAAACAGACACTCCAATTTTATTTATTTGTATAGATGGGGCAAAATAGCACACGTATCGCCTGATGGTAAGTGGTTACTGCCGCCCATGGACACCCGCAATACCAGAGACGTCACAAGTGCGTTGTCGGTTTGTGAAGAGGGAACACAGTGCAAACGCTGTTTCCCCCCGTTTTGCTGTGAGGCCCGGTCTAGCCGGCCCATGCATGCCGAAGCGTGGCTCTCCCACGGTGTCCAGTGGTGGACTGTTATAGGCTGCGATGTTTCAACCTATTCCCATTATTTACTTTTTTTTGTTATATGGCCCTACCAAAATGACTACTCTGCCTAATGAAAAGCATAAGCTGTATCCAAAAGTGGTGGTCGCCATACTCATTGCTAATGCACACAATGCAACAATGCAGCATGGTAACCCACACTATGGTGGCCTAGTGATGCTTCTGCAGGCCTATTCTTAGACAACCTTCACAAAAGCCGTTAAATATATAAATATGACCATTACAAAACCTGCGCAGAAAGGGCATTTTTAGGTCCCTTTGGTTGATAGAGGGACGTGGAGATTGTAGCAGCACCGTCCCGAGCAAGCGATTGGAGCGGAGAGGAGATTGATTTCGTTTGTTTGGATTTGGTGCACTAAGTGCTATATACTATGCGCGAACTTACCCCCACTACGCCGAAATCTGGCCAAATTACGTGCCGGTGCCTATACCAATATCTTAGTTTACAAGTGAAGTAACAAATTGCTGTTAAAAACTCTTATCAAGGCATTAACATCAGAGCGGTTGGCAGATATCTTATTAAAAGCATCTGGATAAAGCGACCACATTACGCCGTGAACATATTATATCGATTTTATCGTGGTTTCCGCTTGCTATTAGAACTTTATTATAACTTATTTTCAGTAAATGTTAACATCTATTATTTTAACCGGTTATAGAACCGAAGGGAAGAGTTCAAAATACATACGGCATACTAATCTGTCTGTTTGTTACGCTTTCAAAGCCAAACCGCTGCACCGATTTCAATGAAATTTCGCTTGAAGATACTTTGATTTTTGTGGAAGGACATAGACTACTTTTTACCGTGATAACCGACATAAAAACAGGTGAAGTCGCAGACAAAAGTTAATTTACTTACATGTTGCTAAAAAAGTACATTCGTATACAGATATTATACAGCTGTAGAGTTTGTTTGGTTGAACGGGTTAGTCTCAGACACTACTAGTTCGAATTTGAAATTTCTTTACTGTTCGAAAGCTCATTTTGCAAAAAAGACTATTAGCTATATATCATCATGCTACGACCAATAGGAGGTAAGTTTCAATGAAAAATGTTGCGAAAACTGGCAAAATTTAGTTCTTTCATTCCATAGAAAACAAATGGTCATGATCATCACACTATAATTGTTCTTGTCGAAAACCGAACAAACGATATCTTGCTTAACAGTTAGATTTACTTAATACTTAACATTCCCCCCAATCAAGTATTACAAGTTTATTGCAAGTAATTTCAGTAAACACAAAAACCCCGACATTAAACTCCATAGATTAGAACAGCATTTATTGCGGAACTTGCTTATTCTAGTTCTATTGAAAATTTATTAGTTTTTTATGATTTCAGTGGAAGGGAAATTAGTCGTGTTATGGTAGATAATTGAGGAATTATTAATATAGCTATAGATTTTAAGAGGGAAATAAGGAAGTCTTCATTTAGCTATAAATACCAAGTTATATTAAGTCGAGTAATTATTTTATTTTAGATTTCATTTCTAAAACTAAATGGTTTGATCACGTTCGACTCTATAAGAGTAAGTGAAAAACTGAACAATGCTCGCTATTTTATGTTATGTGCTCATAATTCATCGTTTATTGGATACTTACTTAAATAACGAGTATTTTAATATTACTAACCATATCTTTTCTATTAAAGAATTACATAATTTAATCCTTATATGTTTATGGCCTATCCCCAGACAACCCTACCATTTAGATTTATAAAATAACAGTATTTTAATTTTTATAACTTGCTCAAGGTGACCTCTACTAGATATAATATAATTATTTAGTTACGCAACAAATTAGATGCAGTAGTAGAAACCTTAGCATGGAGTAATTTTCAGGAAAATGACACAAAAAAAATATAGCAAGCATTGTTGTTAGAATTGCCAAAGCCAAATATAGTAACAAGTAATCCTAGTGATAATCGCAAGGATGACTACATAATCTTATTACAGACATATAATCAGAACTAAACAAAAACCTTTAACTCAACACACAAATAGGTGCAACCATCTATTCATAAAGCCTATCTCATATAACTAGCACTTATACGAAGTCCATTTACAGCCTACCAAGCTGCCCCATCAAACAGAGATCATATTTCAAAATGGCCGATATAGGAAGCATGGTCACTCAGGAACTGTTATTGCTAAAGATAATCCTTTGGCAGAGCATTAGTCATAGTTCTGCCCACTGCTGAATCGCCGTTTAATTCTAAGCTTCAGTAACCGATGGGTGCTTTCATCGAATGGGGATCGCATAGAAGCAGAAGGACTTAAAAGAATATTGTAGCTTTATTTTTACTTGAGTATTTGTTTTTGTTAGACTTTCTTTAAATGTATAAATGAAGGCTAGTTCCCTAAGTGTGTTTTTATAATTTACATTCCTATCTTTTTTCTCAATCCAGAGAGGTTTGGCTATACGTTTTCTTAGGACCAACCTAACGAATTGCTTTTAATTTTGATTGATGATTAACATACAAACCCTAGGTAATATTGTGAAATCAATAATTTATTTTATGTGTCTTATTTTGTTTTTTAAGTCCAGCTCACATGTATGGCTCGACCGGAGTGTTACCACAATTTCAAGGAACACTGATGTCAAGCATATATTTCGGTGCAATTCTTCGATCGAGGTTAATGAAAGCAAAATTATAACTTTCCCTGATTTTGCTAAGAGGGCTCAAAAAGGAACTACTTTTGAGTTTACTGGTGTCCATGGACGACTTTAGTTACTTACTACAATCGACAAAGCCACTCTTTTGTCTTTGTACCATTAAAAGCCAATATGACGTACAGCCCTCTAAGTACAAAAGTTACATAAGGCCCTTTTCTACTGCTTTACCATCTTAAAATAAGTCCAACGCCGTCATAAGTAAAGTTGAACACCGACAATAACAGTTCGACTTCTATTTATATTGTCAGTGAGCATCTGAACTTTAGCCTCCAGATCTGACAACGAATAACCAGAAATAATATCTGCTTAGAGCCCGGTCCAACCTTCTGTTACGGTTGACAGGTAAGACGACAAGTTATTGCTTTGTTAGTGAAGTCGAGTTTAGAATCGTGAGTTTAAGTATCTAGAAATGTCGAATTCGTACACCTTCTAAATAGAGTATTTTTAACATTCCTATTCTAAAAAGTGTTTATGTCTGTAGTAAAATAGCTCTTAAAAGAAATAATTGATACTGTTTTAGTTTTGGTTCGTGTACGTACTAACGGGAATTTATGAATAGAAATATGTAATTTTTTATCCATACCAATATTATAAAGCTTAAGAATTGTTTTTTGTTAGGTTGAACGCGTTCATCTCAGGAACTACTAGTTCAGATACAAAAGTTATTTTAGTGTTTTATAAACACAGAAATGCAGATGAATTTGCTCGAGTCAGCCAGTTCAGTCACAAAACAGATACAACACCAATCATAAACATGGTAAAATGTATCATTCGGGTCACTACAAATTGCCAATGTAAATAATAACTAATAAGAAATGTTAGGCGTTATCAAGAGTCCTAGAGCCTCTTGAAGCCACAGTGTATGCAAATCCCCGGCTTATCAAACCCCCCGCTTAGTCCAACTTATGACGAACAAGCGAATGGCGACTTTGCGATGTTCACCACACAAATAGTTTCGCATGATTCATCTACAAAGTTTATGTTATGGTTACTCTGTGGGCTGGGGTGTACATGGAGCGTATGACAATAAGCATGGTTTATTTTAATTTGTATTAGGGTTGGGTCATATTGAGCGCGTTTATGTGGAATACAGGTCTGTCATAGTTTTACTAGCTGAATTTTGAAATCTAGAAAAGAAAATTACATACCCTTTTCCAGACCCCGGCAATAAGACCCAATCACGGAATACAGTTGTAAGTTGCTGCCTTTTGAATGGCCTAAAATTAAATGCCATGAAATCACTTCAAACTACCATATTTACCGATCGCGTGTAACATCGCGGAGTGAAGTTAGTCTAAAAAACTTAGCATAAGTTACGCCTTATATCATTAGCTATCTACTAGTGAAAATCAAGTCAAAATCGGGACAGCCGATCCTGAGATTAGTAGGAAAAGACAGGCAAAAATTAAAAAAAAACTTTTACATGTAAGTACCGTGTACATTTTCATATGCATTTAATTAAAAGCTGTTAAGTATAGATTACAATCAGACGCTTCAATTTTATTTGTTTCTTTAGATAAGTGTACAATCTACTAGTCGCTTTCACCACGACCCCAGCTTGCAGTATGCACGCAAAGGTCGCACGCATTTCCTGTTTGCTAAAACAAACCCATCACATCAAGCATCCATTATCTACAACTTAACAATCAGCATCACACGTCCTGTGCATGATCCGTGCATGTTCCATGCACAGATCGTTCATAAATATAAAATTATATTGTGTTTCGTGCACATGTTTGCATATTAGTCGATCTTTGCATTGGCTATAATGTGTTTATATTATCACCGATTGTCTGGGTTATAGCAATAATGACCTGTACCCTATTATAAAATGCAAAAGAGTTTTTTTTTTTAAATATTTCTGTTTGTTTCGTTCAATGCAACTGTCTTGAGCTATGTACAGATAATTAATTAGAAATAGTATATACATTTGCTTAATAAATATTCGGACATGACTTGATTGATATATATATAAACAACGCCTTCCAATTTTTGAACACTGTACTGCGTAAGTACGTTATTACGTATCCTATCCTATTCTTCTAATCACACTTCACATCATCACACCAATATATATAGGCGAAAGCTTGTGAGTGTGTATGTTTGTTGCATCTTCACGCAAAAACTACAGAACGGAAATGGATGAAACTTTACAGTAATATAGTTTATACATCAGAATAACACATAGGCTACTTTTGCCGCGATAACCGACACACATGCGGTGGAACCGCGGGCAAAAGCTAGTATTGTATAAAGTAAACGGATGTTACTTACCAGCAAAATAAATATAAAAGCAAATGTCGGTGTTAATTTCCCAAACTAATTTGAATACCTAACTAATAGCGTCAGAGATAGCGACTAAAATAAAACCTGCAACACATCCATACATGTTTACATACACTATAAAAATCAAATAACCACAGATTATATTTATCTACAAACTTTCTTCTAAATTTTATAGTATAAATGGAACACATTTGACCAAGAAGTATTTATTTCGAAACGAAGAACTGTATATTTACGATATTTTTTACGATCGGATACACTATAGTGACAAGCATCAAGGGCAACCTTTAAGGTACGAATTAAAAACTTAAAAAAATGAATTTCAATATACTTAAATGTTTTAAGTCAATAGTTACCTGGATGACCTGATTTTTTTAAGCGAATTTTCTAAAATGAATCTTATCTAGTTCGATTTATAACCCTTAAATCCCTCTGCATAGTCAATTTCATGAAATTTCTTGGAGCTGTTTCTGAAATTCAGATTTTATAAATACAAGTCCTGCTCGTTTAAAAGGTTAGATATGCCAAGAAGGGATTTTGGGATTTAAAAAGTACACTCCCAAGTAAGCAAATGTATTCTGTTTGCCGTTTTTGCATGTGACAGAATCCGATTGTATAAGTTAGTATCAAAATATGTACATAAATCTTTTGCCCATCAAACAACAGTTAACTTATACATCTAAACCGCATGGTCACTTACGACATCGTTTTAAAGCGTGAAGTTAATAATACGAGTTTAAATTACAGATTTACCAAAGTACCACATTATTTAGCAAATTGTAAAGCGTATAAAAAGGTGTAGTTAAATTTAATGTGTCTTTACAGTATGTTAAACATCTCGCAAGTGATGTGTAGTTTAAAAAGGTCGACAATCTGAAAAAAAAAAACATAATACCTAAACTAAACCTGTTCTTTTTGTACTTGAGAATCATACAACTAGTACTAGCTGTATTGAACCCAACTGTTTTACTAAACGCCATAAAATTCTGCTCCTTTCTGCGCTCCTAATATCATATTGAGTTGGCTAAGGAAGCGGCACTTTTGTGTCTAAGAAGCCGGCCTACTACCTGTGCCCGGTTTCTTCGTCAAGCATCAGATTCGCAGCGACTCGCTCGATGAATGGAACCGTCGATACCAGTCGGGCCACACCGCCTCCGTCACGAAAGTGTTCTTCCCCAACGCGAGAGATGCTTACTGCTTGCTGCGTTGTCACGCAGATGCTGACGGGATATGGGCGGTTCTCCCAATACTTGCACCGCTTCAAGTCTTGGGAGAATCCGTTACGTGTCTGTGACCTAGCCAAGGAGATCGTGCTACATGTAATTTTTGAATGTCCCGTATTCGGGGCAATAAGATATGAGGCTGTACAACGTCTTGGGATACAGCTGGTTAAGGAAGATTCTATTAATATTGGATAGCCCATTTATCAAGGAAGGCTATAATCTTCAGTCCAGTCTTCAGTAGATATGAATATCACACATCGATTCTACAATTACTTGTCTTAAAATATCTGTCATAAATATTGAAATCTCTTTTAGACACGGCTAAGTGGAACATAACTTGTTAAAAAATTACTGCAAATCGTATGGCTAATTTATCTTTAAAGTATATATCTAGACCGGACACCTGCTTGAAATATCGAGCTAACAAGTAAATAATTACTTCAAACGTTCCTCACGACACATACTTTTAAATATATAATAACATATTTCAAACACAAGCTCCGACATAATGGACTGGACTGGACTCGTAGAACTAGCTATTTTTCTGACTTGGAAGGAGTAGATTATGAAGCTCTAAATTTTTAAACCTCAGAAAAAAGGTATAATTTTTTAGTATTCTAATTAGTTTACCAGATTAACCTGACTCATTGAAAGTCAAGTTAAGTCTGTCAAGTCAGTCGTCGGGGACAGAATTGATTTGGTGTTACACTATCTAAAATAATACTCAAAATGCAAAAAGTGCTCCAAGTTATCGAACAAATCATTGATCAGTTTGTTGTTAAATAAGAACCATACAAATATGAACACGTTGAATATCTACGGGTATTTAACATCGAGCGTGGAAACTATACATTACTCTAATGGAGGCGACCACTTTAAACGGTGTAACATAAATAAGAGAGACACACCGTATAAAGACACTTTACTATAGGACTACAGTTATGAAACTATAGTATCAGTCCGGTCGACACAGCTCATTTCTACTTAAGCTCTGACACTCTCACGGTTTTCGAAGTTGACTCCCATTTCTCCCTCGTTATCAGCCCCTCCTTGTATTCTGCTCCATTCTGCGTGTAATAGCTTGCCACTTGACTTCAAAAAAAGGAGGAAGTTTCTCAATTCGACCGTATATATATAGCTTTTTTTTATGTGTGTTCGGGGATAACGTCGTCGTATATAGACCGATTTTGATGATTCTTTTTTTATTAGAAAGGAGATGTCCCAACGGTGGTCCCATGATAAGGACATTAATATCTGATGATAGCATTCAAGAGAAATCGAGTCGAACCTTGAAGTCGGTTTTATTTTTGTTAAAATTGTACTTGTTGTATTGAATATTGTATAGTGTATTATCAATGACAGTTTCGAGAGTTGAGCAAACTTAATCTGTATAAAGTAACGCGCAATTTTTTCAATGATATTACATATCATTATTTTTCATTCAAAAGGAAACATAAATCAACATCAAAATCAGAAATTTATTTACCTTTACATTACCCAACAAATCCCTCGTAGGTAATGCTGTATTTAAAACTTTAAACGCAACATTTTCAATTACTTCTGCACAATATATTTAGTTGTAAAAGTCTTGCGAAATTTTCTTTCATTAATCCCAGTCTTCTTAATGATAAGGCATCACAACAAATGATTACGAACCTGTTGTATGGTTACGACGTTTCATTACAATGTACTAGTTATAAAGTGTCCGTTTAACCTTCTTTTTGGTGTACATACGGTACTTTAAAGAAGAAACTATAAACAGAGCCAATATAATCATCTTTATTGAGTTCGGTTGATATTATAATCTTGACTGCAAATTGATCAACTCGAGAAGGTTTATTAATAGAACATGTACAGAAATGAATTTACTGAAGAAGGTTATAAAAGGAATTTATGTTCTACTAGCTGAAACCCGCGGTGTTCCTCGCGCTCATCGTCGTACCGCGGTACGCGGGTAAAGCCTCGGGAAATATCTAGTCTAAAAAGAGTAGCCTAAGTTACTCCTTAGATCATCAGCTATCTTCCAGTGAAAGTCCGCTCAAAATCGATCCAGCCGTTCCAGAGATTACCCAGAACAAACAGACAGACAGACAGACCGACAAAAATTGAAAAAAAAAAAACATTAGATACAAATATCGTGTATACATACATATGAATTTTTTAAAAAGCGATTATTTTAATATTACAAACAGACACTCCAATTTTATTTATTTGTATACATTACAGTAGAAAAAAATATCAAAATAGAGACAAACTTTGATAAGTTAGATATCTGAATATTATGTAAAGAAAGTTTTATGTTTTACGGATAAAAGAAAGAAGACGAAAAGATGGATATACCGCGTAAATAATGGAAGCAAACTTATTGCGGTGACCCAAATCATCTTTTTTTTATGCCAAACAATCGGGCCAATATTACGAATGTATTACCTCATTCATTAAAATTTTGTAAATAAAATTGTGTAACATATAAACATACGTAGACTGTCAAACAACACCCTTCCTCTTAACTTCAAAACGGTTTAAAATTATAGGTTCGTAATATCTAAAAAAATCTTCAGAACTTACAGTAATTTTAGATGTCATTACTCTGCCCTCTAAAGGTAAAGTAAAAACCTGGATATGTACCTGCAACAAACATTACAATTTAAATTAAATACACTTTAAACTTTATTTTACTCACTTTAAGTATTATATTACAATGTAGACAAATTCGCATTATTCTTATAATATTTCTCAAAAATAAAAACAATAATAACAAAGTGTAAATGCATGATATTTAATAATAGTATTTTTTCTTTATGTAATAGGAGGCAAACGAGCAGACGTATCGCCTGATGGTAAGCGATTACCGGCGCCCATGGACACCCGCAACAGCAGAGGAATCACAAGTGCGTTGCCGACCTTTTAAGAAGGAGTACGCCTTTTAAGGTTCGTTATCCTTCTCCTTGCAATAACTTGTCATACGTAGTTTGCTTCTTGATATACTCTTACGACACCGGAGGTATATAGCGGGTGAGGTGGCACTCCTCCTTGATATCGTCTTACCCCGTCATCACACGAACAACGTCATAAATCAACATGATTTAATTTCCATTTAATACAGCTCTGCCTACCCTTTTACATAGGACATAAACTTGAGTATATGTATGTACTCGTTTGTGTTATAAATTTTTTGCACAATACTAAGAAAGGGAATGTACTTGTGAACGATTTAATAATACGCACTCAACATTATCAAATAATGACATCTAGTAACAACTACAGATAATATTAGATACTACAACGTTCGTCTAGCTACCATGTCACCGTAAAAGAGAACTCAAACTAGTATCAAACGATATACCTCTCAACGTCCCTTCCGTGCCAAACCTCACTATAAAAAGTAAGTGACGTCACTAAGCCACGCCTCTTAAAATACGTATTTCCGCTTATGAAGGATTCTATGTATAATTATTTCACATGGAACATACTAGAACATGTAATAATTTATAAAAGTACCATAGCATATACCATTATTCAAGAGCAGAATTCCTTCAATCTTAGTCATATCTTTCTTCCTTACTTAATAATAACTTTACACTTATCTTTGCCGCATGTTCCGCGTACGAGTACCGACAGAAAAAAAGTTAGAACACTTTAATTTTAGCTAGCTTGATATTCTTATTTACTTCATATTCAAGTGTAAAAGTAACATTAAAAGTATTTTAAATATGTCTGCTATTATATTTTTATTATGTTTGCTGTGCTTGTGTTGAGGTCTCGGGTTCGATTCCCAGGTCGGACCAAATGTTTATATGATCTGCAAATATTTGTTTCGGAGTTTGGGTTTTTTCTATGTATAATATGTATGTATTTACAAAATAAAAGTCTCATTTATATCAGACGTCTGGTACCCACAACACAAGCTTTGCTTAGCTTGGGACTAGATGGCGTTGTGTAGTAGATGTCCGAAATATTTACTTTTATTCAATTATTATAAAAGCCGTAAAAGATCCAAAAAATGTAACACAGTAATGTTATAATTATGAAAGTTTTGAGTGTATATTTGTTACCTCCTCATCCTTAAACAGCTTGATCGACTTTTTTTTTATTTCGTAAAAAGTTGGGAGACCCCCTGGTTTAACGTGTAGACTTCTTTACATCTACAAAGAATGCAGTATTCCTGTAAGCAAGGCAAGTAAAAGTTTTGTTTTCTTGACTGCACGGTTGGCCTAGTGGTTTAAGCGGTCTCCACGCGTGTTGTGGGTTCAAATTTTGTGTGATCCACAAATTGTTGTTCTGAGCCTGGGTGTTACTCGACATAGGATGTATATTCCTAATACGTTCGTGGTCTCCTTTAAAGAGGGAAAGATAAGGCATAGCGTTGTACCGTATAGTGCAGCTAGTATTAAACACTCGAGGAAATACCTATTTTTTTTCTTTTTTTTATGTTTGGCCCTGCCAAAATGACTCCATACTACCATACTGCGAACTGCGAATGCAGACCTTGCAACAATGTAGCATAGTGACCCACACCATGGTGGGCTAGTGATGCTTCTGCATCATTGGGCCTCCGGTCTCGCACTCACCAACAAAACACGTCAGCACAATCGCTGTTATTTTCTGTGCGAGGGTAGTACCGCCCCGGTCGAGCCTGCCCGTTCGTGCTGAAATCAGCGTGACTCTACTACCTAGCTTAATATTCTTAATTTTCTTTGACCTGGCCATTAAATACGCAATTAATGTCTGGAGATTAGTTAAAGACTAATTAGATGTGTTGTTTAATTATGATGAAGCGCTAGCTCGTTAGCTCATAAGCAATCAACTAAATAACCGTAAAAACCTATTAAACACACACAACAACAGAAAATATTTGTGTTAATAAGAAATAGTAATAATCTGATTATAATTTCTCTGAAAGACTAGCAGATGGCTTACCTGATGGTAAGTGATTACGATCAACCTTGCAAGTCTAGAGTTACAAGTGTGTTGTTGCTTTCGAGTTTCCCTCTCCCAAAACTAAGTGTAGGGTTTGATATCTAATAAGTAAGAATTGCTTGGCACCAGTTCTTTTATTAAATGATCCATTTGTACCATCTCATCTTCCTAGCCTTTATTATTCCGAAGAGTATATAGGGTCGCCTTCTAGTCCATTCTCTTTCACTTGAATAATATTTTTTCAATAAACGACAGGTACGAAAACTCCTCAACCAGGTCAAAATAATTGTCAGTATATAAGTATTTGAGAGCACTGACTTCCCACTAATGATTGCCATTGATGTTCATGATAACCGGAACAGACGTCTTAATATGCTCTCTGAAATATGGGCGTAGAAGTCCGCCAACTTCCATTCTACGGGTTGTTATTAAGAAAACAATATAAGCAGTGTATTGTAACAATCATTTATGCTGACCGTACAATCCATTCCGAGCACCATGTCTAATTAATTTCTGAAGCACTGCGACACACGGCACCGTCTGCCATAGAATGCTCCAGTATGTCCGTTTATTAATGAATACCTATCTGTTTTGCTGACTTTACTTGTCAGAAAATTACCTACAAAGTACCGTAAGAGCTTCTAAATGATTCCCGAAGACAATGTCGCTTGACCTCATCTTTATCGCCTGTAAGTAAGCTGAATATAAATGAACGCTTAGAATACTGAACGGGTTTTTAGGGGGAATTTACAGGTTTATTTAGTAGGAAAAATAAAGTTCAAATGAATTACTACAATCTATATATAATACTAAAATATAAAGCTGAAGAGTTTGTTTGTTTGTTTGAACACGCTAATCTCAGGAACCACTGGTCCGATTTGAAAAATTCTTTCAGTGTTGGATAGTCCATTTATCGAGGAAGGCTATAGGGTATATATCATCACGCTACTACTAATAGGAGCGGAGCAACAATGAAGAATGTTTCAAAAACGGGGGAAATTTTCACGCTACGGGCAATATAAGGCGCAAACGAGATTGCGTGGGTCAGCTAGTAAGGTAATAATTATGGAGAAAAACCTTAGTACGTGAAAATGTACAAGTACTCTAAAGTTACTAACCAGCCATTTTAATTATTTTATAGTTTCATTCGCATAGTAAAGATGACTCTAAGGATACCTCCAAAACCGTGGGAGAGCCACGCTTCGGCATTAATGGGCCAGTTCGACCGGAGTGATACCACGGCCTCACAGAAAACCGGTGTGAAATAGTGCTTGCGTTGTGTTTCATCGAGTGAGTGAGGATACCGGAGGCCCATACCCCACCCTTCCCCCTATCTCCCCTCTAAGCCTAGAAGCCCATTCCCCAAAGGCCGGCAACGCACTTGTGACGCTTCTATGTTGCAGGTGTCCATGGGCGGCGGTAATAGCTTACCATCAGGCGATACGTCTGCTCGTTTGCCCGCTTATTCCATGAAAAAAAAAGATTTTTTTTTCCTGCTGGCAAAATTACTTCTCTGCCTGATGGAAAGCATGAGTAGAAACCAAAGGTGGTGGTCACCATCCTCAATGCGAAAGCGGACAGTGCAGCGTTGTAACCTATACTATAGCGTCCTAGTGAGATGACATCAAGGTGTTGAAACTAAACAGTAAATAACACAAAAATATACATACATTAGAAAAATAGATGGTGAAATCGAGTAAAAATAGGTTATAAGCGAACACAAGTTGTTTTTGTTGCAAGTTGTGTTACAAGTGATGTTAGGACTTGTGCGATCTTACTATAAAAGATGTAAAATGATATATTACTAGCTTTTCTCAGGGCGACTCCACCCGCGTGTATGTCGGTTATTGCGGTAAAACATAGAATATGCTTCCTCAAAAATCAAAGTATCTCTGCCATGCCAAATTCAGTTGAAATCGGTGTAGAGGTTTAGCCGTAAAAGCATAACAGACAGATAGACAGAGTTACTTTCGAATTATTATAATATAATACTATTAAAATACGTCGCTTTCAACTTCTAGACTATATGAATTACGAAAATTATACAGAGCCTCATAACCTGTAGCGCAAAAATAAATAAAAACACCATCTTTACAATATATTGCATCTAGTTTTACAAATTAGCCATAAGTAAGTCTTATATTATAACACTTACTTATGCCTCTTGTAAAGTAAAGTATACTATTAAAGGACATTAAATAATATACTCTTGAAGTCATATTTAAACCAAAGTGGAGCTTAATTATTAGCAGTTACAAAAATAATACATTTTCTTCATCTCATTTTTAAATGTAGTACTATTTCCAATGTTCTTTTTTTAACTTTAGATGGCGCGAAATCTGACAGTTGTAATTTTTTTTTCTTACGTTGGTACTTTATAGGCCGCATGTACAACATTGAATAAAAAAAAAATAGTAGATTGTTTTTATACTATGAAATTTTGTTGTATTTGACTTTAATCTACATTACACAATTAATGGCGACTGATATTCTGAACAATATGGATTGTCATCACACCTAATCATTCCACGAAGTCGTAAGGTGACTAAGGAAGCCCAATACGCAGGACAACAACATTTTATAGAAGGAAAACTTTATAAAAAACCCTATATCAACTCGTCGGCCAGCGTGGGCCTAAACATTCTTCATAAGAAGACACCTATGTCCAGCAGTGGACTATTAAAGGCTGTAGATGTATAATAAATAAATATTTCGGACATCTAACGCATACGCCATCCAGTCCCAAACTAAGCAGAGCTTGTGTTATGGGTACTAGACAACTGATACAAATACATTTATACTTTTGGTTTGTAAATACATACATATTATACATAGAAAATACTCAAATTCCGAAATAAATATTTGTTGATCATATAAAGATTTGGTCCGACCCAGGAATCGAACCCGAGACCTCATGATCAGCAGTCGTACACGCCAACCGCGAGACCGACGTGGCAGTCCATAGAATGGCAAAAGGCAAGTTTGTTTAAGGCGTATAATGAAATATCACTTGTAAATATAATTTTAATACGACCATTAACGCAATGAAGTCTAATCGAATTCATACGTAGTTTATGGTATTTATAAAAATTCGTTCATCTTTTATAATTTACTGTTTAATGTAAAATGGAGGTCGTAAAATAATCTTAAACAAGCAGAATTGTGTATATTTACATAAGGGTCATTAATATTTTAATATAATCGTAAATTATAATTTCAAGATAGAGACGTTAATGTTAAAGTTAATTTAAATAGGAAATTTGCTTAACAAAGTGCACTTATAGTTAACAAGATATTATATTTATGGTAATACAAACTTTTGCCAATGGCTATGTGCGCTTGTATGTCTATTATTGCGGCACTAAACAGCCTATGTCCTTCCTCAAGAAACAAAGTATAGCCATGCCACATGTTATTTAAATCGGCGCAGCGGTTTAACCGTGATCCCGTAACATACAGACAGAATTACTTTTTAATTTACAATAATAGTGTGAAATATTAATAGTGTTATGAATAAGATAAAGAAATAAACTCAAAGATTAAATTTATTTGATTTTTATGGTGACTTTTAATAGTTTTCTATGATATATATTGTACAAAATATTTGCAATTCTTTTTTAGAAATATGTATTACGTTATGTTAATTAAAATAACTTCCCGGATGTTTAAGAAGAAACCATATTAAAGAAATTAAGAGGAAATATTGTAATAAACGTGTAGTTTTTATGTTTAGTTAATGTGTAATTAATACTTGAAATATATCTCTATTTACAGATGTATATATCTACTAGATGACCCGGGGAACTTCGTACCGTCATATTTACATTTCCATCCCAGCTTCTGGTCGCGGACCAAAAAAATTTTTTTTTTTTTTGTATACAAACCTAAAAAAGCATTATATATTTTTGCAGCCTATCGGAAGTTATGCGCGTACATACATTTCGGCGATTCATTTTTATATATATATATATAAAAAGTGAAAATAGATGAGGTGGTAACACAGATAAAGTTCGCTACGGTATTTCTTGAAAAAAGTTTTTATTACTTTTCTTTTTTTAAAGTTGTCATCATATTAATATGTCAAAATGATTTCCCGTCTGGCCAGTATTGTATAATAGATCAAAACCTTCTTTCTAAGTATAAACCTATGTCCAGCAGTGGACTGGTAAAGGCTGATGACGATTTCTTACATATCACTGATTGACATTTAAACTCTTAAGTTTTATGATTTCATGACCTCGTGCAAGAAATTAATAGATAATTATTTGAGTATAATACGAAAAAAGTGTATCACCTGAATGCTATTTCATCATTGTAAAACTATTATGACCGGTAAAAAATCTGTAATATTAATATAATGGTGTTTTTATCAGTTCAATCGACGATTTGTAAGTCGGAACAACGCACAGCTGGTTGTTAAGGTCAAGATTGTTTTCAATAGAAATAAATAAAATTGGAGTGTCTGTTTGTAATATTAAAATAACCGCTTTTTACTAAATGTATATGTATGTATACACGGTACATATACCAAAAATGTAGCTAAAAAAGTTTTTGTCTGTCTGTCTGTTTGTTCCGGGTAATCTCTGGAATGACTTAACGGATTTTGACAGGACTTTCACTGGCAGGTAGCTGATGATCCAGGGAGTAACTTAAGCTTCTTTTTTAGACTAACTTTGTCCCGTGGCGTTACTCGCGGTACGACGATAACCGTGGGTAACACCCTCGGGGTTCAGCTAGTTAGGAAATAAAATTGTGTTACACACGTCTCAGCAAGTGTTGAGAATGAGAATTAAATAAATTATAGCAGATTTTGTCATTAATTTATTTAAAAAGTAAATAAATAACTTTAAAAACATTTCATTTTTAACTTTACAAGAAAAGCAAAAGAAAAACAATGACGGACATACGTTTTGTTTTCATAAAGCAAAATACAGAATTTAATAAAGAAATAAAAAGTAGCACTCAACTTCTTATATTTATTCAAACACACAAACTCCATATTTGTTACTTATTTCAATTTCAAATTGGAGTGTCATTTCAATTTGTTATTTAATTAACACTCGACCCAAACACAAGCAGAACGTTTCGATCACTTGCCCTTAAGAACCAAACGGCATTTCTCATTGTATAGTTATTGTAAAGAGTTTTTGTATTTTTTTTGTAACAACCTCTTTGGTTACATGGCAAGGTCAAGCACATGCAGATGATGTTGATCGATGACATTACGTTTTGAACATCGAATGTATGCTTTTTTAATTTTATTTTTTATTTGGCAACTTTCCGCTTTTATGCTTTCGTACAGACGGACTGTCTTTGTAAATACGTTAACCTCCTAATATCTCTTTGAATGATATATTAATATTGTTATATTTTAGTTGAGAAATTGACTTTAAGACAGTTGTATGATTAGTTTTGTTTCTATGTAATGGATCCATTGAGCTGTTCTTTTGACTGTTTAGGTTAAAAGTTAGTTATATAGGTTACATTCATCAAGTGTGTACAGTTACATGACATGTGATCCGCTAAATTGTCTATTCCGACTAACCTGTCAAAAATATTTATAGCAGCTTCAAGCGAAATGAATAACTTTCAATATCGAAAGCGTCCTCATTTTTACATTTTAGTTATACATCTTTATTATTAGATCAAATTTACGTTTACAAATCAACGTGTATTCTAACATTCTATATCTACCAAGAGTTGCAAAAATATAATTTGTAAAACAAAATGGCGGCTTACAATCGAGAGAGAGACACATTTTTTTAAATTGTATTTAGAACATAACATTAATAGTTACAAATTATATTTAGAATCTGATGGTTCAAATGACAATTTAAAAGAGATTAGTACTTTCTGTATTTAAAAGCAAGCAAGAAACTTGTATATGAATTTTCTTGGCGTATAAATACATGTAACATGTTTCCCAGTAAAACTACTTGGCATTATCTTTTTCTTTTACTTTTAATTAGATGGACGAACTAATTACAGTAATGCTATGTTTAAGTATGTAGTCATTTAGTATTACTTAAATCAGATAAAGTCAAACAGTATGTTTATCAAGACATTCAAAGAGAAGCGATCGCTCATTTAAGATCGCGTGTTTATAATATCAGCTTTTCAAATATAGAATTCATTAGCTTCTGAGAACATTACAAATAGGTTTAAAAAAGGAACAAATTAGTAGTTCAAAAAAATAACGACTAAGGTTCGTTGTTCGATGACAAAATAAAGTTTCTTTTTCTTTTTTGTTCACAGTAATAGGTAGAATGACGTGCTAAAATGTAGCAATAGACAACGAAGTTAGACGTCTAGCTTATTTGTACACAAAATTTTCGAGCTGGCAATACTAATTGGTTTTTTATATGGGCATTAAGATTAAATTTCGTAGATTGTTATCTTCACGCGATATAAGTCAAATCAAAGGAAACAGTTTTGTTTTTATACCAAAACTAAATACGACAAAAAGCTGTTACACATTTTTAAGTAGATGAAATCTGATGCTTAATTAATATATTCGTGTTCGTGTTCCGCTAAAGTTGCCAGCATCAAAAAGTTTCTTCCGTACCTCCAAATCATACGTAAATTAACACGTTTAATTCATTACTGAATGAAAATACACTATCACAGATTCTGGTTTATAATCTCTCAGAACAACAAAACGCATTTATATAAGTTACCACGCAATATTTTACTGTTAACATGTAGGTATTATAGCAATCTTTGATCTGCACACCATATATTGGGTTTAATATTTAATTACGAATGCATTTCAAGAGACGATCCTGGTGATATATTTATTAAAACAGTTATTTTTTGAACTTGAAATGATTCAGTAGATATCCATTTACAATTCTCGACGTTTCATTTGATCAAACCCTTCGGAATCGTAACCGACCCTGCAGTTTAAATAAGAAATTGCTGTGCTGAATTGTTTTTCTTTATGAGTCTGCTAAAGTTGCTCTACTTAACCTGATGGAAAGCTTGTTTGAAAAATAAGAGAAGTGGTCACATACTCATTGCGAATGTAGACAATTCAAGCATGGTGACCTATGATATAGCGGCCTAATGAGATGCTTCTGTATCTTTTTATTAACAAACGCACATACAAATTTCCTTATTAATAATACTAATAAAAAAAATCTAATAATAATACATCAGCACGTACATCAACGAAATAATTATTTAAAGCATGACACGAGCATCGAACCTAATATTTAGCATACAATCACAGCCATTTCAATGTGAATAAAGGACATTATTTTGCGACGCCATATTTATTTACATACTTGACAAATAAGCATATAAGTACCTCTGACTACCTCAATAAGCCCTTGAGTCATCGCTTTCTGTATTAAGTAGGAGATAAAGAAACAAAGGATAAATGTTAAATAGTAGTGACTATAATAGAACTCTAAAATTTGGTCCCAACTCGCAATGAAGTTTGATAATATGAATGTTTTGGTCACAATGAAATTCGGTGGAGTTCGTTGATTTATTACTCAACGCTAAAAGTAATACATATATATCTAATGTTGAAATATAATGTTCAAATAATAATAATTTGATAACAATTTCACTTTTCATGTAAGGAAGTAGATTATACTATGTATCAGATCGATGATGTCTTACTTAAGATCGCTTATTTATGACTAGATTTTGTTCGTGTCTCAACCCAGTCACACCAGTATGTATATTTGTTATCACAGTTGAGAGAGAATATGTACTTCCTCAAAAATCAAAGTACCCAAAAATCGGTGCAGCAGTATAGCCGTAAAATCGTGACAGACAAACTTAGGTACTTTAGAATTTATAATATTAGTATGGAGCATGGAAGTATAATTACATAAAATCATATCATCTTAAGCAAGTCAGCAGCGCAGTCACGTTTCACAGTTAAAAATACATAATAAACAAATAAAAAAAAACAAAGATTAAAATACCAAGACGCGTAACGTAATGAAGAGTTACACAGACTATAAAATACATACGAACAAAAAAACCATCGCGTCGTCAGAAATACTTAATTAAGCAAAAAAAACTTTAGAAGTTTATGCATGCAAATCCGCGTGCAAGAATTTATGTACCTATATTTTTTCTGTATTTAATCTGTTGAAATATTATTATAAAGACTAGCTTTTGCTTGTGGCTCCGCTCGCGTGTATGTCGGCTATCGCGGAATCCTCAAGAATCACAGAATTTACATGCCAAATTTTACTGATATTATTGCAGTGGTTTAGCCGTAAAGGGTAACAAAAAAACAGACAGCTACTTTCAAAGTTATTATATTATACTAGCTTCCGCCCGCGGCTTCGCTCGCATTTAATTAAAAGTATCTTATGTTACTTCTAATACCTCCAAGAATATATGTACAAAGCTTCATGATGATCGGTTAAGTAGTCTTCTCGTGAAAGCGTAACAAACAAACTTACATTCACATTTGTAATTATTAAGATTATTATGGATTATATTAAATTTTAAGGTCAACTAACTATATTATAATGTCATTGAATCTGCAACAAAAAATATTTGACATTACAAAGTGACAGCAAAGCGTATCTAAATATTTAATAGCCATTTTATTTTGAGTTTGATTAAATAGGTTTTTTGCTTTCTATTTTTATTATTTAATCAATTTTGTAAAGAATTGGAAACATCTTTTATTATAAAAATGAGTTAGTTTAACTTGCTAAGCACTTTGATTTTGTCAATAAGGTTGTCGTTTGATACAGATAAAAAAAAAAACAAAATTAAGTTTAAGATTTTACATTCAGGTAACATATCATCGTTAGCTTATCGCAGTCCACTGATGGGCATAGGCCTCACCACACTACTTATTTCCATCAATATAACTATAGGATTTTAATACCAAAACATTGTCTTTCCGTTTACTTACGAGTAAGACTTAAAATTGTTAGACTTAAAGTTGTACATTAGGTACACCTATATCAGACAAATGATTGGCTGTATTTAAATTTAAAAAAAGATAAGGTTTATGAAAACTAAAAATACCAGTTTGAAATAGTCTGGGTATAAGACGAAATTAACGTCAAAACAATCATTAGTTTGTAGAACTTAATTTGAAATATTAATTTAAATGAGATATTATCCTACTAAAACCAAAACCTCATCATTTCTACTTGGTACTTATTTAAGACTTTCCCTATTCTAGAAACATAATAGTACCATATATTAACTTTAATAGCCCTAGTCTTTACAAAATAATTGCTATGAAAGTAGCACTATTCAACTAACGTGTATGCGATCATTACCATCGCATAATGAATTTATTTGTAATCCAAACCCTGAGAAGCTCATCACATGCTGTATGGAATGGTGAAACTCGGAAATTGGGTTATGGGGTTATTCGTAGGCTTTGCAATCATAACCTGGCTGTACTAGCCGTCAATTTCATAAAG
Source organism: Spilosoma lubricipeda (assembly GCA_905220595.1). Taxonomy (NCBI): domain Eukaryota; kingdom Metazoa; phylum Arthropoda; class Insecta; order Lepidoptera; family Erebidae; genus Spilosoma; species Spilosoma lubricipeda. Next base: position 19,567,493 of record HG992281.1, on the reverse strand, counting down.
TTTAAGGTTGTAGCTATTAAAGCCTTCATTAAAAAGCCTTTTATGTGCAATCGAGTCTGGTAAGTAGTGTGTAACGCATAAGTTGGAAAATATTGGTTCTTCGTCCAACATTCTAGTCTTTTTTCTTATCAAATTCACATATATTTTTATAAGTAAAGATTCTAGATATTAAAGGTCAATTATATGTAGAAATATTTGTGGTTACCGAAACCGACATAAATTTCTATTATTATTTATTTATTTAAATGATTATGCCTTGTTTCTTTTATTCGACTCTACTCTATCCTTATTCTTATTTTTTAAATGTATTAGCTACTGTTATAATAAAAACAAATGTACATGATGTATTTTTCTATCAAGAAAATATAATGAAAGAAAAACTGTAATTGTAATAGATTATAATCTAAACTGCAAAGCAACTGCATCTAAGCGATAATCTACCATGAAAATAACATCACCCTATTTTTCTATATTTTCAGGAGCCGACGTATTTATTGCTCGAAACATTACCGTCTATATTTCATTGCAATAAAAGCTTACGGATCTTATTGGTCTAGACTAGTGGTTAGTGAACTATAAAGCCAGTTAACAGTGATACGAATAAGAAAAAGTTAAAATAATACTATTACCTGACTATGTAAAAGTTTTTGAAAGAATTTATCACCTTAGGCCAACTGGAACATTATTATGATTCTACTGCTGTTGCCCGCGGATCCGCCCGCGTATATGTCGGTTATCGTGGCAAATAGTAGCCTAGATGTTATTCTGATGTATAAGCTGTATTACTATAAAGTTTCATCCAAATCCAGCCAGTAGTTTTTGCGTAAAGGAATAACAACACTCACAAACTTTCGCCTTTCTAGTATGAGTGTGATTGACACTTAATTCATTAAAAACAGTTCAGTAGTTTAGACGCAACGTAACGTACACCTTTTAGCTTGGCCGTAGTCTGGTAAAATCTGACATTGTTCTCTTGATAAAGATAGTCCATTTATCGCCAAAATAATATTAGTAATCCACCATGGGTATATTAGATATATAATGGAGTGATACCATGGCCTCATAGAAAACTGATGTGAAATAGCGCTTGCGCTGAGTTTCACTGAGTGAGTGAGGATACTGGAGGCACATACTCCAACTCCTCCCCCTCTCCCTCCTCATCCCCCAAAGGCCGGAAATCGCTTAAGATCAGGTGATGCGTCTGCTCGTTTGACCCCTATTTCATAAAAAAAATACTGTTCATAATTTCGTAAACATTACAAAATAATACCAAAAATTCTTCAAAACTAACACGTACCAGCCACGGATACAAACCTATTCTATTCCCCTAATATCCATACCCGTATATGGAAATTCAGCACAACACTAAGAGGTAATAAGTACACGATTACCTCACTTCGCCGACCATACAATCAACATACCTGACATTACCGTTTAAGAACAAAAACAAAAGCTCACACCATCTATAGAGGTTCGTTTCATTCAAATTCGTGTCGAAACAAAAGAAGCTTTTCACCACACGTCAATACATTTTAAAATCGCATCAATGTATGTCAAACTTCAAAGGAACAACGGAACACGATTGTCTCTGAACAGAATAGTCAGAGATAACACATTTGCGATGTACTGCGATGCTATATATCATCTGTTACGCCATAGATTTATTAACTAGAATGATTGAGACCGGCCATTTGCAAGATGCGGCAGAATAAAGAATTTAAAATGATAATTTTAAATATCTGTGGCCAGTAATAATAACAGTTTTAATTTTTTTATTATCTATGTCAAAATAACATAAAAATAACTTTGTAATTATAAAACGTATTTTATTCATAAGTGTGTACTTTTAAATCTATTAAAAAACAAGAACTAAAAGGTTCTTCATCACACTATAATATTATAAAGTCAAAGTAAGTTTGTTTGTTACGCTTTCACGGGAAAACAACTGAACCGATCATTTTTTTTTTTTTTTATATTTGATATATTATGAAACTTTATACACATATTCTTGGAGGCATTAGAAGTAACATATGATACTGTTTTATCAAATGATAGCTAATTTCATGATAATTTTGATTTCTTATTTTAAATTTAATACACTGATTATCCAAAGCAGCAGTCTATAAGTACTTTAATGAAAGAGCTTTTTGCAAAAATAATCTTTCATTCTTAGAATGACATTACTTATTTATTCATTCTATGCTTACATAAACCTTAGTTTTGTTTAGTAATATCAGTATACTCGACTAGTTTTGTACCTGACATAATTATGTGACGTATGACACCGTTACGACACATCACTCCGTGCCAAAGGCTCACCATAGGGTACGAAATTTACAAATTTAATAAACAACTACTTACATTTTTTTTAAATATGCATTCACTGTATAATACTCTAACAATTGCATAAATAAAACTAGATACGATCGCTTAAACTGAAGTGAACTTTGAACAGTTAATTTTTATATTTTTTTCCCTGCAAATTTTGTCATTACATCCAATATAATAGGTAGTTATACAGCCATAAAATCAAATGTTTCAATGCTTAAGGCGAACCTATTAGTTAATAAATATTTGAATGCTATAATTCCGGGGCAATTAGTCGATCAGCTGACAGACGGCAGTCCTAACACTTATTAACTAACACAGTAACGAAGTGTAAAAACACAAAGTTATTATGATCGCAATTAACAGTCATTATACATTTCCCAATAGAATCACATAATTCATAACTTTATAATAATTTATGATACATTGGATAATTAATAGAAATCATTAATATATATATTTCAATTTGTATTTTTTCGATATTCTACTTGTATGGTGGTCTGTGTGGGGTCAACGCACCGGCGGAATGCCGCCCCTCCCGAGAGCACCATAGAAACATAATTAGTGTTCTCATCTTATCCTCACTGAGCTGATGCTATCGTTCACTCGTTCGTCCATTGAAGATTATATAAGCATTTTACAAACAACACTTCACAATTAGCGAGCAATGTACTTCGTCTAAAACGATATAATTGTTGCTATTTCGTTTTCTATCTCTCTCGCTGACGTGAATGTAATTAATTATTATCTACTGTATAGAATTTTTGTTGTAATCTGTACCTCCTCTGATTATGTTAATGTACTGTTATCAGATCTAGTGATTATGAGTTTATGAGCACATTAATACGTAAAAGTAACGTAATATAGAAATAAATACGTCGAATATTTATTTACATGCCTTTAGATTAAATAACTAATATTTAACATGTTTTACCGTATAAATAAGATGTTTCGTGTTTGGTTTGTAATGGAAAGTGATTGGATACAACATTAAAGAAGCAACAACATTGTTAGTTGTTGTTTGAACACAACTCGAAAGTGCACAATTGTTGGAAAACAAAAACCAATGGGGGAGCAGGATCGAAGACCTTTCGGCATAATTTAAGGCATAGTTTTTCATCTGTTACTTATTTCTTTTCTCTGACTTACAAAATTATAGATGTTGTTCGTAGAGTATGGAACTTATTTTTGTGTGCACGAGCTAAAATTTACACGCATAACTATAATGTTTTTATGGTATTTTGTATATATAACTGTATAAGTTTTATATGTATGTATATATCACAAACTACATTCCATTATGCAGGCAAGTTCGAAGAAGTTATTTTTAAAGGATAGGTAGTAGTTAAATTATTTACCATATTCTTATATTTGTTGACATTGTATTTGTTTATTTTAAATTGGGTAACACTGAAATGATTCCCATACGAATAAAGATGTAAATTTAATAATAAAATAATCTGAGGGCCATTGGCGAATTTATTGGCGAATCACAAATCCGTGAAATATAACAGCTTTTGCACAACCATTTGTCATGACCGTGAATAATTTCTCAGTGGTAAATTCTGACATATTATTTTTTGGAATACCCTGCGATATTTCGATAAAGAATTATAATTAACTGATGGAACAACCACTGTTGACAAGGGATTGGGGGCTTTTGAGTATTTTATTAATATGGAGGAAAGGATATCATGTGCCTTCACTATTAAGCGAACCGTAAACTGATGTTTGATGTTGGGGAGTTGTATTGCGCGTTGCAGGAATAGTAATTACTTCACAGTGTAGTATATATTTTACTACCAGGTATTAAAGTATATTTTTCCTTATCTGTGGAAGTCATCACTCGCTAATCAGGTGCAAAATATAACTATCATAAATACGATAACTTTTAAGACGTAACCCTATTCGATAAATAACTCTCAAAAACTGCGAGTCGTTCAAGAAATGAAGGATTTTTTGCCATCTTAAAACCAAAAAGTTCTGGAAGTTAAATACAGAACCAATTGCCGTTGACCTCTTAAGCGTTTACTGAGTAATATATCACAAAGTTATTGTTAAACTGGTCATTTAATATTACAGGACGATGACGTGTGCAGTTATATATCAACTGACGTTTTTTTTCTGGACTTCAGAATGTTCGAGAAAAGATTTATTACGATTAAAGTGTAAGATTTAATAATTATGGAGCTTTAAGACATTATTTATCAATATAAGGTATTTTATAGATATTATTTTAAAGTGATTATGCAAAGTATGACTTCTTACTCTACTATAGGATATGTATATTATGTGTTTAATTAAACTTCACGTAGCAATTCCTTTTAAAGATTATTTTGAACTTATAGTTGAAATTTAAATAATGCAATTGCAATTCTAATATAATCATTACCTTGGTAAGACCCTTGAAAGTCAAGCAGTGATCATAAAATCAGGTGAAACTCTGGGAAAACAGTTTAGTAAAACGTTATTTGTGACTTAATTTGGATATTCTATTTGTTTATAAAGTCACACTTCACTTTCTTTTGTTAATTATTTAAAATTGAAGAAGACAATAAAACTTTTCAATCCCCAACCCGCACTTGGCCAGCGTGGGGACGAATGGCCTTAACCTTCTCCTGAGAGGAGACCCGAGCCCAGCTGTGGGACGTTATGGGTTTTTGATGAAGAAAAAATTAGTATCGTAGTAGTAGTAAATAGTATCGAAAATTTTCTCTTCAAAGTCTTTCGGCAATTTTTATAGCCCCAATGTACTTCGATTACGTTCATGTATCAATACTATGGTCAGTTCTAAAACAAAAAGACTCTACTACAAATCACACACGCCGACGTGTAGGAACAATGCGCGCGCTCAATTATGCGCAGGAGTTGCCCGAGCACGCGCGAAGTGTCACTGAACGGGTGATGCTTTTTATGTCCTATGTATCACTATCACGGGTATATTATTGAACCAAGGGTCGTTACATCCCGACAATGTTGAGAATGTAGTGGATTGAAGATGTATTACTCTACAATATACTTATTCTCTCTATTGGTTACCATAAAGTAAATATGTTTGATTTTTTTTGTATGTATGCTGTATTGTATATCCATAATTTGTGCATAAATAAGTTTCTGTATAGGATTCATGTTTGCACCCGATTCCAACAGAAAGAAGATATGTTTTTTGAGTGTTTTATGTACATATGTATAGGTCTTAAGTAGGCTTAGTATTCTAAACGGAATGAAGCGTACTTAATGAACAATAAATAGAAAAAAATGTATTTAGTAATATAAATATTAAATCATCACTTTTTACTCACATACCTGCATATAGGCGAAATTGCGTACATCAATTATCTAATATTTTATGTACTCTCTATAACGAAATGAAAATGAGAACTGGAAATTAATAAGGGTGGCCTACGTTCAGCAGTGAACTTGGAACAGCAATAATGATGATGACTCCCTATAACTCTGTTTTACAATCAACAAAAGATCAACTAAAATATATATTTTAACTCCGATAATATATAACAAAAAAACATCTTAAAACCAAAGACAAAATACTGTACAAAGTTAGCCTCCTCTTTATCATATCAAACAACTCGTGGTCGTAATATTAAGTGGATGGTTGTCTATGCTTGCCATTCAAATAGACTTATTTATTGTGAGTCAGTCGCTTGAGGAATAAGTACGGCTTCATAGTTTCTCCTTCAAGGTAAGAATGCTAACGGATGTAGATAAAGCGAAATATTAACATAAGTACATTTGTTTTTTTTTTCAATAGGAGGATTGATGTAGCTGGTTGGCTTTTGGTGTGTAATAACTAATAGGCAAACGAGCAGGAAATACACCTGTAGATAGGTTTTGTAAAAGATATACATAACCCTAGTGTCTCTGAAGATGCTGGTCCCCCTACCATTCAAAGGGAGTGGTTTAGTCTCGCCTGCTCCAGTATATTGAGAGATAACCTTACTTAAGTCCTTAAAATATAGCTTGATTTCTGTTAGATCTATTGACGGCTAAGAAACCAAGTAACTTTGAACAAGCACTTTTATTTTGCGTACCAGTTTTTCACAATCATCGCGGTGTTACCCGCGGCACAGCAACAACTGCGGGTAACGCCGTGGCACAAAGCTAGTCTAAAAAAAGTTACTCCCTGAATCAGCAACTACCTGCCAGTGAAAGTCCCGTCAAAATCGATCCATCCGTTCTAGAGATTACCCGGAACAAATAGACAGACAGTCAATTTTTTTTAACTACCCACATTTTTGGTATATGTACCGTGTATACATACATACGCATTTAGTAAAAAGCGGTTATTTTAATATTATAAACACTCCAATTTTATTTATTTGTATGGATGTATAGATAAAGTGCAATACGTTACAAATATAAAAATTCACACCTAGTACATACCTTCAAGTATATAAGTACTATGTAAATTCTAAAATGAGACTAATATCAATTATCTAAGAGATCAAGCTTAATGACAATATCGGTAAAAAGCACCAAAAAATGAAAAGAGGCTGAAGAATTTAATGTTGAGCGTTTGCATCCTATTACCATAAAAAAATCCCTTTTGAAATCACATAGGATTCCAGCTACCGGAGATAAATAAACCAGAGAACGAGTTTCTTTTGCAGCTGAAAAGGAATTTCTCAATCAAGCACATACATGTTTTCTCTAAATACCGTTTCATACTATTAATCCTACCCGTGTCCAGGTTAATTTAACCACAATCGACCACTTAGGGTTGACCTAACTCATTACTGCGTCACTCACTATCAGAGACAGCTGAATTAATGATGAGAAGTGCTAATAGCTAAAATGTTAAATGAATTACCTATCTGACCCCAAAAGACAGACAGACTGAGGGAAAACCAAGTTCACACTTGTAATTTATAGTGGGAAGGCTGGTATCGTGAAAAGGGTAGACAGAAACTGTTAATTTACTGTTATTGTTACACAAGTAAGATCTTAACATTATGGGTACCAAAGTTCTCTCTGCAAATTTCATTGATGAGTTGACAGTATACATACAGATGTATACTGTCAACTGTAGGAGCATATCTACTTCAACAACAACTGGGCTCTGGTCTCCTATTAGGAGAGGGTTAAGGCCATGCGTCCCCACACTGGCCGAATGCGTTTTGGGGACTGATATATCTACATGTCTTTTTCAAATTACGTTAACTTATCTTTGTCTCACTAATTATTATTATATTTAAATCATTATCAACAGTTTCGACTGCCGGACACCTGCCTTTCCCCACCAAGGAGGCTTTATCCCACTTATAAATAATATTTCATAATTGAATTCTGGTCTCAAGTTGTAAAGTTAAAAAGGTCTCCATACTTATATTTATACATATAAGACTAGCTTTTGCACGCGGCTTCGCTCACGCAGACTTTCATCCCCTGATTTACCCTTTTAGGTGTAAAATTTAAAAAAATCCTTTCTTAGTGCTCACTTACGTTATATAAAGAACCTACATGCAAAATTTCAGGATTCTAGGTTCAGCGGTTTGGGCTGTGCGTTGATCTCACCTTCCTCTTTTATATATATAGATAAAAGAAATTTACGAACAGTGGAACATAGGGCCTCCTCCTTTTTTGAAGTCGGTTAGAAATGTAACATAAAATATAAAAGTTTTTTATAAACGTGTGAAATCAAAAGAACTACTAATTAAATCTTAATATTAATCTATTATAATTAAATTCACGAATCATATCAATGTGATCTGACCTTTAATCGTTGACAAGTAATCACCCGATCAAACTATCTATGATCATAAAAGAGCCATAAAATTTCTGAAGACAATCTTAAATGTTAAAAATGGTAAGTTCTTATCCGTTTCGAATATCAAGTTTTAATGTGTGTGATTTATTTTAAATGTATATTTTATTAGCTAACTACGCGGGTACTTGATTTTGGCATCCCGAATCTTACTACTACTTCCCAAAAAAATGGAATGGGCTACATAGTTTTATGTATGACATCAACAGCATTTAACGTTTTTTTTATAGAATAGGTCACAAACGAGCAGACGTATCGCCTGATGGTAAGCGATTACAGCCGCCGATGGACACCCGCAACACCAGAGGGGGATGGGGAAGGGAATGGAGGTAAGGGCCTCCGGTATCCTCACTCACTCGGGGAAACACAGCTCAAGCGCTGTTTCACATCGCTTTTCTGTGAGGCCGTGGTATAACTCCAGTCGAGCTGGCCCATGCATGCCGAAGCGTGCCTTTTCCACGGTAAGAAATGGACATAACTGCTGGATATAAGTCACATTTTAGAGAAGAAGTCTGCTATATGCATCTGGCGTCAGATGGGATAGTTTGTTTAAAGTTTTACTTCTTCTTTATGATGATGTTGTCCTATGTAATTAGCTTCCTTAATCGCCTCTTGCGAGACGCATAGCACGAATAGGTGTAAAGACACGCCGTATTCTTACTTACTTACTTAATCAATCCACTAATCACCTATCACCATACGAAGAAACTTTTCTGTATGCTTTACCTTCACGTCTAGGAGGTATACTCGTTAATATTAATGTGCGAATATAGAAAATAAAACCCTAAATAAGTCTATAATATACGTCAAGTGTGAATGACAGCGCAATAAACTAACTTCCCACACGATAATTTATGATCTGTTCTACATATTTAAGAAAAAAATACCGTCCTCTGTTTTTCTATATTCGCTAGTATTTTGCATTTTTATGAATAAAACTATAGACATATTTTATTTGAAGCAGTGGCTAAAATATAGCTTATATTATTTGTTTTTTTTTTTGTTTTATTTAAAGAAAAAAGTTGTTTGATTGAGAATTACAGTAACCCAGTCTATTTAAAAAATAGACATGGGTTTATTTTTCAAATAGACGGGGATGCTGTTTATCTAAATCTAAAATAACATGGCTCTCCAAAATACCAGGCCATTATCAACACACTCTGTAAATAGCTACAGTAAATCTTTCGTAATGAGTCCAGAGGTGATTCTTCCAAGACTGTTAAATCAAACTCGAACAGGAACCAGCGATAATCAATGTCCTACAATTCATTAGTACAGCATACATAAATGCTCACCAAGAGGTTTATGCTATCGGTGGCGAGAACGACCTTATGCAAATTATTGAAATTTATCGCGGACCAGACAAGGAACCGCTAGTTTTGTGTGTTCGCAACAGGAACAATATCGTTAATTGGTAATTCGCGTAAGTTCTAGTAAATTGATTACTTATGTTCTTGTGTGTAAATAGGTTGCACAAGAGAACCTTTGGAAGTAGAATAAAGACCTCTTATGTGAGAAATATTCCTAAGATCTTTTATCCATTCTTACTGGGTGTGCGTTTAGGTCGGACCAAATACTGAGTGCGAAAATACGACTTTATACGCAATAGTTAAGATAAAAAAAATGCGATGCGGGGCGGGAATAATATAATAATGCGACTTTAATGGACTGTATCTTTATGCGAGGTTTAAAAATGGCTGACACAGTATCTACTGGTACTGTATCTGCGATGCGTATCTAAACTGACTGATTGACCGCTACACAGGAATGATGAACTGCCCTTAGGAAACAGAAGAATATGGACAGACAGTTCGTGTAATAGGTAAGGGACTAACCTCTCTGTGGTGCCTTCACGCGTTGATGCCGGCGGCCGACGCTAGGGGCTGCTTGCCGATTCACCAAGGCCTGTCACTGTTCTTAACTACACTTTTTGACACAGGAAAAGATTTAATAGTTCACATGGAACAATGCGGTTCCTAATCACGGCACATCAGTCTTTTGCGAGCGCGAACTGCCCTCAACGGCGGTTGAGGCGAAGAACGAAAATACTTTGTTAATTATGCGGAATGCGGGCGCGCATCGACTACCCTCAACGACGGTCTGTTTTGAAGTGTCACTTGCATTTGACAATTGACGAAATGATGCGGCGGTCTTTCTTGGTAGTTCATTCCATCTTGCTCAAGGTTTGCGGAAACAGGAAATGTGGATAGGACGCGTTCATCAGTCAGTCAGCGCGACAATTAAACAATGAAAATATGGCGCGTCCATTTCCCCCCGGCTTGAAGGAATTGATTCCTTCAAGGATGAAAGAAAGAAAGAAAAAACACCAGACAAGCGCAAAACACGAGCGAAATATATACGTGCGAAATTTTAGGAGCGATAACTACATGCGAAAAATAAGAGCCCAACTATATGAGCGAGACAAATGTATCTTAAACTAAACTAAAATATATATAAACTAACCTAAGACGCGATTCGCGATAATAGTTATTGGCTAGGTAAAGGGCACAGACGTACAACCGGACGCAAATACGATCCAGTAGCAGTCCTAACTCTTGCGATACGAACCACTCCATCAGTGGCTGGAAATACTTCTTCAATAACCCCTAAAGGCCAGTGAAGAGGTGGCGCGTTTTCCGTATTTAAAATAACGACGGTCCCTACGGTTATCGGGTTATGCGGTGTATTCCATTTATTCCGAGACTGCAAAGTATGCAAGTATTCTGCTCTCCATCGCCTCCAAAAGGATTGCACTAATCCATCTAGTAAACCATGTCGAGATCGAATATTAAGTCTGTCATCTTCGATGTCGCGAGCGGGTAAATAACGTAAGGGTGTCGTATTTAGAAAGTGCGCGGGCGTTAATGCGAGATCCTCCGAAGGATCGCTAGAGATGGTGCGACATAAGGGCCGTGTATTCATAACTGCCTCAATTTGAGCCAGTACTGTGGTCATCTCTTCAAACGACAAAATTTGCTCACCAATAACGCGGAATAAATGAGTCTTAAGGCTCTTAATATTAGCCTCCCAATTACCTCCAAAGTGACTAGCGGCGGGTGGGTTTAGTAACCATGTTATGCGATTCTCAGCTAATATGTGAGCATATTCACCAGTGAAATCTTGGGACTTTAGAAGTCCATAAAGTTCTGAAAGTGTCCGTTTAGCGCCGACATAGTTCGTCCCGTTGTCCGAATAAATACGACCTACAGGACCTCTACGCGCTAAAAACCGTTTGAAGGCTGACATAAAACTTGCTGTACTAAGGTCACCAGCTAGTTCTATATGAACAGCGCGTGTCGTCAAACAGACAAACAAGCAGACATAAGCCTTTACAGACCGTATACCACGGCCTCGCGAAATTGTCACCTTAAGGGGGCCAGCATAATCTGTACCCGTGTGTATGAAAGGCTTAGCGGATTGTATGACACGGCAAGACCTGTGTTCCGACATTTCAGGAAACACAGGCTTAGGCCGTACTCGAAAGCAAGAGATACACTTATGTATCCTACTACGAATTAAATTGCGTGCGGACAAGATCCAGTATTTCTGTCGAAGAATTGACATAAGTAAATCTGGACCTGCGTGGCAGTTTAACTTGTGATAATAGTCCACAAGCAAACCCAAAACATGATGTTTTTTAGGCAAAACAATCGGATGTTTCTGATCGAAGTTCAAATCTGAATTCGACAAACGTCCACCAACTCTAATAATGCCATCGTGGAGAAACGGCTTGAGTCGCTGAAATGAACGACTACAGGGTTTCCCAGCCTGTAGATTGACTATCTCATTGGCGAAGTGAGGAGTCTGTAATTCGCGAAGAACCCTCTGCTCCGCATAAACCAAATCTGCAGCTGAAATTAATTCTCGTTTTGGGAGAAGTTTCATAAACCTGCAGACGTAAACTACGCAGCGTAAAAGTTTAGACCACGAGGAAACACGATCTGCCAGTGTGAGAATAGGCGATCGTTCCTGTAGTATCGAGGTGAGTAATGAACATTTCTTTTCTTCGGGCGGGCAGGAAACATCAGACGGTTGAAACGCGTACACTGGCCACTCAGATGGCTCAAACTTGAGCCATGGTGGACCATGAAACCAAAGCGGGTGACCAATAATTTGTGCTGGACTAAGACCGCGCGACAAGCAGTCAGCGGGATTCTCAATTCCTGAGACGTGACGAAAACACATCGGCGATAATAGCGATTGAATCTTTGAAACACGATTAGCGACAAAGGTTGCCCACCTATGGGGCGACGCGTGAATCCAGCACAAAGCGACAGTAGAGTCTGAAAACGCGTACACGTTGCGAAATTGTATGCGGTTTCGACATGCTTCAATAATACCTTTCATTAAGTTTGCGAGCACTAGGGCAGAGCAAAGCTCGAGTCTGGCTAAGGATACCACTTTACGAGGTGCTACTTTGGATTTAGCACTAATAAGGTGCACAACCACATTGTTGCCATTTTTTACGTGAAAATATGTAACAGCCCCATAAGCCTTCTCACTGGCATCACAGAACCCTATGATGGTCACTTCGCTACCACTAGTGATGTCCACATGTCGTGGTATATTGATTTGTTCAAGCAGCGGGAGCTCCTTCCGGAAACGTACCCACAAAGAGACAATGTTGTCTGGAGGTGTATCATCCCAGTCGCAATTACAAAGCCAAAGCTCTTTAATTAGAAGCTTGGCATACAATATAACGGGAGCAACAAAGCCCATTATATCCCATAATCTTGCCACGCAAGATAAAATGGTGCGTTTTGTACATTTTTGAGCGGGTGTATTAATTTTCAAACTGAAAAGATCTGATGAATGTGACCAGTTCAAGCCTAGCACTTTATGAGATTCTGATTCATCAAACTCCTTAACAGATAAAAGACGATGCGATGGCGGAATAGTGTTTATAACATCTTGCGAGTTGCTAGTCAACTTTACCAGATCAAACTGCCCAGCTTTCATAAGAGAGATAACCTCAGCAGTGGTGGAGATAGCTTCGTTTTTGTTCTCTATACTGAAAACAAAATCGTCCATATATCCATAATGTTGAACGATTTCTTTCGCCTTAGGGTACGAGTTACCCTCGTCAGACGCTAACTGCTTTACAGTACGCAGTGCGTGAAACGGACTCGACGTGAGACCGAAACATACGCGATTAAATTCATAAACCTTAAGGGGTTTATCAGGTGAAAAGCGGTATAATATGCGTTGAAATCTGCGATCACATTCGCGAACTTCAATGTTTAAATACATTTGCCGAACGTCGGCTGAAAGTGCGATTGGAAATAAGCGAAAATTAACGATTATATTGAACAAATTGCCTTGTAAGTTCTGCCCATTATGTAGAATATCATTGAGGGACACAGACGTGCTGGTCTTAGCGCTAGCATTTAGCACTACTCGGAGTTTAGTTGTAAGTTTATCCTCTCTGATAACCCCATGATGCGGTATTATATATGAAGGCAACTGACTGCTCTTCTCGCTCTCAAGAGGAGCAGGTGCGATATAATTCTTCTGCAAATATTCTTGAATGACGTCATCATAAGCTTGCTTTAGCTTTGGCGAGGCTTGCATTTTTCTCTCCAGACAGAGAAAGCACCTCTCCGCTAAGCGTCGAGAGTCGCCAAGCGAAAATGGGTCGCCTTTAAAAGGAAGCGCGACACAGTATCGACCATCAGCGTTGCGAGTCGTAGTACGACTATAAATTTCCTCGCAGTCCTTATCGTCTGAACTTAAGATTGGCGGGACGTTTACTTCTTCGAGTTCCCAGAACTTAGTGACGATAGAATGCAAAGGAGGTTCGGATGCGCAGCAGTACGAAACTGGCGAGTAAGCATTCAACTGTGCGGGAGCACAACCTACAATAACATAACCCAACACGGTCTCTAAAGCGTGTGGTGCGGTGAGTGTGGAGTTACCTCGAACCTTGGAACCCAACATAAGATGTGGAAAAATAGAGGCGCCTATCAAAATATCAATATCAGCTGGCGTGTGATACGAATCATCAGCTAAAGGCAGATTGTCAAAATTAACCAGCGACGACGTATCAACCGTGACAGTCGGTAAGCGTTCAGTAATTTTATCGACAACTAGTGACTCCATATCAAACTTAACATTTGCATTAAAGCGCGAGTAAAAGTTTAATTGTACAGAACCCAGTGTCGTTTTAGTAGAACCCCCAATTCCCTTCACTATAACAGAGGACGGTCTTTGGTTCAAGTTTAATCCTAAGCGGTTACAGCAATGGCGCGTTACGAAATTACTCTGAGACGCACTGTCTAACAGAGCGCGGAAACTATGTTCCTTGCCATGCCTATCTATCATTATAACGCGTGCGGAAGCGAGCAGAACCGTAGTTACGGGTGCGTGCGAAATATTTTTATTATTGCCTGATAATGAGCACAATGCAACATCATCCGCGCTGCGGGTCTCACTGGATGACGGAGCGGGCGCCGGACCCAGCTGCCGTCTTCCTCCCACCACGTCACTGCAAGCGCGCGGCGGCGGGGGGGTGATCGATGCGACTGCTGCGTTCGATGCAGTATGTTTATTTTCAAAATGTAACATCGTGTGATGTTTTTGTTGACATTGTTTACAACGCGAATTCGAATTACAATTAAAAACATGATGCTTTTTACTTAAGCAATTTATACAGCATGCCTGCGCCTTAATAAATTTAAAGCGTTCGTTTGGAGTAAATTTTTGAAATGCTTGACATTGATAAAAATGCTCATGCTGCGATTTGCATAACGGACACACAGTTTGATGCGATTGAGTTTGAGCGGTGTTCACGTAACTGTTAGTAGACTTGCGTTGCGGCGGCGACCTTGGCGTCATATAGTCTACGCGGGTACGCGGTTCAGTTTTCGATGTGCGGTGTATGATCTTTGCTTGATCGCGAACGAATGAAACCAAACTATCAAAAGAAGGAATCTCAGAACCACGACTTTCCAACTCAAAGGCGCGAGCGGTTTCAGGATCTAACTTTTTTAACGATAAGTATAAAAATATTAAATCCGAGAGGTCGTTGACCTTAACGTTTTTAAGCGCCGCGACTGAAGTTACGAATTTATCTAAAAACATCTCGAGGCCCGCTACACTGGGAGCACTCAAAGCTTTAAGTTCGAAAATCTGATCCAAGTAGGAACATAACAACGCGCGTTTATCTTCATATTTACTTATTAAAGTTTCTAAAATAACTTTATAATTTTCGGCACATGGAGTAATGCCTGCAAAACCAGTTTGAACCTTACTGTTTAACTTACCAATTAAGTAATGCAACTTTTCTGAGTCGGTCAGCGTCGGATTCTCATGAACAGTGTTTTTATAAGCCGCGTAAAACAATGGCCAAGTCTTAATGTCACCATTAAACTGTGGTAATTCGATCGGCGGTAGCCTAGGTCTGTTACATCTTATATGTTCCAGGCGAGGCTCATTTACAGCAATTAATTTTGCCGCGCGTTTTATTCGACCGTAAAGGTCGTCGAATGAAAGCAGCGATTGATAATTAATAATATATTTAGGATTCAATTTTAACTCAATCGAATTTATTTGATCTAAGATTAACTCAAAATCTATGCGTAATTTATCTATTGTCTCAATATCACACAAAAAACTTTCTTTCGCAAATTCATTTGAAAGATTCTTACATCTATCTGCAATAGATTGTATGCGCGAGAACATAAGGTCTCTTTTTGCGTGTAGAAGCGGTAATTTACCATCGTCCGCCATGACGATAATATAACAGCTGTTATAAGCTAACGGTACAAATAATATGTAAACAATAAATATTAGCAACGGATAATTAATTATTCTATAGGGAACATTAGCAGTATATATACTATGTTCTTGTAATATAGGCGAGGAACAGACACTTGCAAACCTATACAGTTATGTAGTGAAACGTGATGCGGTGCGAAACAAATATTCTATTATAATCAACAAGTAAGTAACAAGGTATACGAATAATAGCTACCTACGTTCACGTATTCACTTAGTTGTAAGTCTGTGCAGTATTAACGAAACTCGGGTACGACCGATATTTATAATGATTGTAGTACCCACGAATTTGAGATCTGAACAAAGTTCTAGAAATTTAACTTTTATTGAATGCTACACGTAACAATGAATGCGATGGTCTTAACTATTGGTAATGTATCATATAATTGACCGAATTAGATGCCTAGTACCTATTGCGGTTCGATAAATACGAAAATAAATAGCGTACTGCTACTACGGAGGTAGGTACCAGCTAATCTAACCTATCTAATGTTAATTAATGACTGCGATTCGAATAATTGCGATGCGAATAATTGCGATCCGAATAATTGCGATCCGGCTCGCTAGGACCAAAAATAATGGGTGTGCGTTTAGGTCGGACCAAATACTGAGTGCGAAAATACGACTTTATACGCAATAGTTAAGATAAAAAAAATGCGATGCGGGGCGGGAATAATATAATAATGCGACTTTAATGGACTGTATCTTTATGCGAGGTTTAAAAATGGCTGACACAGTATCTACTGGTACTGTATCTGCGATGCGTATCTAAACTGACTGATTGACCGCTACACAGGAATGATGAACTGCCCTTAGGAAACAGAAGAATATGGACAGACAGTTCGTGTAATAGGTAAGGGACTAACCTCTCTGTGGTGCCTTCACGCGTTGATGCCGGCGGCCGACGCTAGGGGCTGCTTGCCGATTCACCAAGGCCTGTCACTGTTCTTAACTACACTTTTTGACACAGGAAAAGATTTAATAGTTCACATGGAACAATGCGGTTCCTAATCACGGCACATCAGTCTTTTGCGAGCGCGAACTGCCCTCAACGGCGGTTGAGGCGAAGAACGAAAATACTTTGTTAATTATGCGGAATGCGGGCGCGCATCGACTACCCTCAACGACGGTCTGTTTTGAAGTGTCACTTGCATTTGACAATTGACGAAATGATGCGGCGGTCTTTCTTGGTAGTTCATTCCATCTTGCTCAAGGTTTGCGGAAACAGGAAATGTGGATAGGACGCGTTCATCAGTCAGTCAGCGCGACAATTAAACAATGAAAATATGGCGCGTCCACTTACCATTGCATCTATCAAACTTAGTATGCCTTGAAAG
The DNA here is from genome assembly GCA_905220595.1 of Spilosoma lubricipeda. Taxonomy (NCBI): domain Eukaryota; kingdom Metazoa; phylum Arthropoda; class Insecta; order Lepidoptera; family Erebidae; genus Spilosoma; species Spilosoma lubricipeda. The sequence continues at coordinate 19,550,270 of HG992281.1, read as the reverse complement.
TATATTACAAGATAGTGGATATTTTGACCAGACTAAGGATATACTAACGAAGGTAATATCAGATTCTTTCAGGCCTAAAGAAACCTTCAGGCCAAATATGAAGGAGCCTAGTATCTGTTTGCTTCTCTCTTTGACTTCGGCGTCCGATCTATGTGGCAAGGAATATAGTTGATAATGAAGGAATTAGAATATTTATTTGGCTAATTACCTTAGGCAGTTTTAACTCCTTGGTGGTTAATGGTCATTTTTCTTATACTGGAGCAACTCTAGCGTCAGACAGTAAAATGAAAATAAATTCCCAGAAAGTAAATCCCACAAGATGCACAACAGTTCCTCAAAACAATCATCTAACTTAGCAAATACTCTGAAAGAATGCCAACAAATTAAAAAATTCGCCCAATCAGTACCTCAAATCCCTTGGCCCGTAAACCCAATGGGTATTACATAATCACGGCAAGTTCATCAACACCGATGTATTGATCATTAACAGCAATTTGAGGCAATTAAATGTACGATGTGCCACGATTGTGCCGACTAGGATATGAGGATAACGAATTTATAATGTCCGCTACGTGTTTGAACCAACCGCGTTAGTTAAGGGTATGACTACGCTGTAGTTTTTTTTTTTTTTTTTTTATGTTTGACCCTGCCATAATGACTCTACTCTGCCTGATGGAAAGCATGAGCAGAATCCAAGAGTGATGGTTATGATGAGCTTCACGGTAATGTATTAGGTATGTGCTATTTTCATCTATCTATTTCAGGATCAAGAAAGAGAAAGATGCCACAGGTGAATTCAGTTGAGAACTTACTTTCTGTTGTAACAGTTCTCTATCTATCCCAGGCCTAGCTACCGGAGCATGCTAGTTTATGTCACATTATTAGGTATCCTTATTGACTATTATTTTAGTTCTTTGTACGTGCAATTTCGGGATACAAAATTTTTACGGATTAATTGCGATCTGTTTTTACACATTTATCAAACTTTAATTATTGGATTTATTTTTAGTTCTGGATTATACGATTAGCCGAAAGTACAATAGCACGTTTGAGAAAACTACTTACATAATAATATCTACTAAGAATATTTAACAAATACCAAAAAACAAAGCAAGCCTTATAATAATGCTATAATGATATGTACCTACCATCTGATGTATAGCGAGTTTATTGGTTAATCCAAATACCGCATGCTTCTCAAATTTTCTACAACAATCCTTCTTTTTCAAGAAATCACTTTCACAATTTACAAACTAACAAAAGTAAAAATGAACTTAAAAAATATTATTTGGAATTCAACAGAAAACATAAAACACAGTAGTTCCACGAACAAATCATAGGCTTAACAACTTCGCCTTAACAGAACATAAAAAATATCAAAAACAATTTGGTCATAAAGAAATCAATCGGGCATGTTACCGTTAACTAACGATCGCAACCAATTTCGATGGTTCGATTCCCATGACAGACATTTTGTTAGTTACAAAATATTTGAGACTAAATAGCGTAACTGAATTGATAATTTCTGTTTGTAAAACTGTCTACACAACATGTGTATATGTAATCAGTAATTTCTCATCGCCATGAAGCTCCGAGGCTCAATCCAAAAACTGTGACCAATTGCTTGATTTTTGATTTGTTGCTAATAAATTAATAAACACTGGCTTTGGTTTTAATTCAAATAAATTTGTTGAGTCTTTCCCAACACTTTTTTTGACAAACGAAATTAAACCTTATGTAAGTAATTTGGATAAAACATCCAATAATAAATGCAAGAAATTGCATACAAAAAATTCGTGTGTGTCTATCAGAAATATGTTTATATAAAGTGTAATTTTATTTGTTTTACTTTAGTAGACGTCTTATTCATCGTGTTACGACTCATCCAATCTTGATCCAGTAGGATGAGTCATGACAGGATGAATATATTTAATCTGTCATGATTTACCTTGTAAAGGGGTATCGTTAAATCAAAATTTGCAAACTAACTCCATTCATGTAAGAATTTTAAGTCCTGGTATTCATTTCCATCCATAAAATCACTTGAAAATATTAGAACCTCAGAACTACACATTTAAATGTAAGAAGGTTTAAAATATTTTGACCTCATTGAACGTTAAAAAAAACAAGCCCATCGAAAAGAAAAAAGTCGAGATACAAACGCAGGTTTTATGATCCATTTTATTGCCCTCTACAAAAATGTTTGATGCATTACAAATGAAGGCGAAGACCTTAATTTGAATCTTTTATATTATTTAATACGCTTAATTGTTTAATCATTATTGGAATATACAAATGATTGGTTTAGGTAAGGTTAGTGTGATGAAACTTTTGAAAGGGCCGAACATATTCGAAATATTTGTTAATGTTAGTCACAGACAAAATAGTTAACATGATATATTAAGAATGGCAACATTTAAAAACATTTTTGCATCCGACAAATAAAAGACAGAAATACAAATTTGCAAGAATTTTCAAATCTGTTACAAATGGACAAGTATAGAAATCTACTCTATTCTTCCAATTTTATCGATACCTTGGTTTTCAAAAATGGTTGCAGAGATACAGTTTCACAGATTAGTAAAACAGTAGCACAAAATCAACTAGTCTAAAAATACTTACCACAGACAAAAATCACCTTTGCTTATAACATTGAAGCGACCAGACAGACATACCTGTAAAGAAATAAGCAAATTAAAAACCTGTTCTACCTTGCCTCCATAGTAAAGTCGTAATATAAAACTGGAGAATTAAAACCGTAATAATATTACAAATCGTTTATACCAAGTTTTATCTCTGAGTCGCCCTTTTAAGTTTTGCGTGGTCGGTCGGCGGATTATCAACTCTTGGAACATAAGATACATTATTGTAAGTACATAAAGTTAATGGTATCTCATTAAACATGACTACTACTAGTCTTTTTTGTCTTGTTTTAAACCCCACGGTTCATTTTAAAGTGGCTAGCGGTAGGTAGAAGCAGAAAAATATTTAGATATAGTGACGAAATGGTAGCGTATGCGAACCAGCTTGAGGACAGTTTCAACTCCATGGTCAGATTCGTTGTTTTCTACGTATAATATATATTTACAAAAAAAGTATCTAAGTATTCTGTCAGATAATCCAACTGTCACAGTAAAAGCTCTGCTTAGTATGAAGCTAGATGGCATTCTGCGTCAGATTAGATGTTCAAATAATATTTACCTATTTTACTCTGGGATTTTGACCTAAATAGGGGATTATTTGTGTATTGCCCTGGTCTTTGTGAGTTGAGTTTTATACTTCTTAAACATCATAAGAGCTTTTATAGATTACTCACAAATGGTAATAGCGAAAGAAAGCTTAGTGGTCAATTGTTAGACCCTATTTCTGTCACCGTTTCCAAAGCGTTGAGTAAGATGTTTGCTTATCATTTTAGTTGACAAGAAAGCTTTGCAAATTATTTTCTCTCTCTCTCTCTCTCTCTCTCTCTCTCTCTTTCCTCTATGTTCTCCATCCCACATGGTGGTGGGGTCAGCTTTCTTCGTTTGCCTGCGACTCTTACATATCTTCACTACGATTATATAAATATTTATCCATTACAATCACAATCAATTAAACCATTACTTTTTAAACAATTTGTCAGCATGCGCATGCACAGATTCCATTACAATTAATTGATATGCAAATGACTTCAGTTGTGATGTATTTTTTTGCTGAACGAATTAAACTCGTTGCTGTGTGATTGCGGCACTAAAGATGAACGTACATTAAAGCATGCGTTAATAATACCAGTCGTAAAAGCGATGTTAAAATACTCCTACGCGGATCAATTTGACGACTCAAGCAATGATAGCTAGTTGATGTATGAACATCACACTTGCATTAATAGTAACCCTTTATAAAGAAAGCCTGTCGGTTCGATTGGCGACGGATAAAGAATACCATGCGTAGCCCGCCTTATTCATCCCGAGCGTCTCGTAAAAGCCGTCTAAAGAAGCAAACTATGCAGGACAGTAGCATTACAAAAATAAGAAAAAAAGTGCTCAAGTGCAAGTCGGGACATGAAGGGTTCCGTAGCAGCAAGTAACATAATATAACAGTTCTTGTAGTTCGTTATAACTTTGATCGATAAATTGCGGTGTACGAATTATAACATCATATATATTTTTTAGTTTTATTATTCTCTTATTTTAAAAGTTGCAGGGGACACACACATTTTACAACTTTGAAAGTGTCTCTCGCGCATGCTTAGAAAATTCATAGACTACATCTACTTACCAAGTTTCAACAGTATAGTTCTTATAGTTTCGGACCTAGTTTTTCCATACGGACGGACAGACAGACAGACATGACGAATCTATAAGGCTTCTGCTTTTACCTTTCGCACGGAACCCTAAAAAATTCTCAAACTAAACCGTCTGATCAGCGTGGTAAAGCAGACCAAAACCTCCTGTCTAAAAGTAGGTATATTTTCAGCTGTGAACTATTAAATTGTTTCAATAATGGGGATTATTTTCCAAGAATAAAACTTGTCGTATTACCTTTTTTTATTCTATTTTCTTTGTAACTTTTACTCACAGCGTATGTTAGTTATACTATGTATAACCTTGTGGTGACTTCCACACACAGCGCAACAAGAAAACACACTATAGCGCCACGCCATCTAGCGAATATACACGAAACGATGGCGTAACGTACCGTATGAAGAAACTACCAATCCTGCATAGCGCAATGTAAATTTTCGCGCCGATTAGCATAAATACAACATCCCAACATCAACCGTTGGACCGTGTCCAGTCAAGCATGATCACCTTGCCTGGTTGGAGGATCCTCCCTTTGTGTTAGAAGAACATGACAACCGTTCCTCCACAACCTGCTGTTTATATATAAAAAAGTAAAACAATATTGCCGTAGTAATTTTTACAAAAGTTTTCATCAAAGAACAAATGTAAGAATTAAGAAATTTAAACCTATACATATATGATAAAAACACATCTGGAGCTAATTCTGACTAGGTTATTCTCAAAATGACAGCAATATACGAGTAACTAACTACTCGAAACACGCGATATCTATATTAAAGAATGTTCATAATTATAAAATTATAGGTATACGTCCACAGACTTTATATCCTGAACTTTTTGTGTAGTGTATTTATTGTTCGCTCAACGTCATCTAGATGAAATAAGACTAACTACTAAAGAAGTGCTGATCCTGTATCGCGCAATTCAAGTTTTTGGATGCTGAAAACTTGCTTCCACAAACTAATTGTCAGCTGTGACAAGCAACTTGACCAAATTCTTACTACGTATTTATATTAATAAAGCATAATACTACATTAACTGGCTATTCTAATGTTATAATATGAAACTGAACATACAAATCGGCATGAGAACTTTCCTTGATTAGCAGTAACTCTGAATTTCGGTGTTCTTATTTAGAGGTTATTGAAGGACGTTTTTCGATATGAAAGACGTCGAATAACAGATGCCATACGGCCAACTGTGTCAATGTTGCCAACAGAGTTTAAAAAGCTAAACCTCTATGATCAGTAATAATAATATCAATACGTAATTATCAAACCATAGTTTTTCTTGCAAACCGCAAGTTATCATTATTTTCCTTATTTTTCGAGACTGTCCCATCGTCAACCGATCCTCAAAATTATTTCGAAACGTGTCATTACAAACAAATTAGTGGTTTATTATTGTCGAATTATGTTTCTGAGTAGCAGCCATGTTGATTTTTTTATAACGAAAAAACGTTGATCGGAATGATAAGCTTTGTGTGGGTGTTTGCATCTCCAAACCGCGGACAAATTTGTTTTGAGCTGCGTCTGTAGAGGTAGGTACAAAAAAAGAGCTTATTTCATTGATTTTTGGAGGTATTATACGATAAATTAAAGTGATACTGTGACTTGAGGAAAATGGATGGCAATGGAAGGATGTGGACTACCCAAGACCGAGCAAATAGGGCCATGGGAAGGTGGAGGGTTGCCCGGGATAGTGAGCGCTACTTGGTAGAGATCTTCGTACAGTAGCCGATGGCAATATTCTGATGAGAATTTAATTAGTGACAAAATTATTGTTCAATTAGGTAGAGGTAGACTACCAGCCGTTTTGATAGGAAAATTGAACATTGAACAAGAGATGATAGAGACTTTGGCATGGATTGAAAAAATCTGACTAGAGACTGATTGCGATCAGGCGAGTGGAGTGTTACAAGATAATCATACAAATAACATAAGATAAAAGAAGAGTTTACGGATTAGGATAATGTTGATCTTAGAACACATCGCTGTACATTTTAAATAAAATCCCCTGCTACGTCATTCGATCCCTGCCTCTCTTAAAGTGATAAACTCCAAAACTACTTAAATGGATTTTTATACAATTTTCATAATTGAATAAAGTTATTTGTGAGAAATGTTTAAACATTTTGAATTTTTCTAGAACTTATTTATATATATATATGACCACGTTTGTTACAAAACGTAATCTATAACTATTAGGATTTTTAATGGCCTGTAAAGAGCTTTATTAGACATATAATACTAGCTTTTGCCCGCGGCTTCGCCTGTGTGTATGTCGGTTATCGCGGCAAATAGTAGCCTATGTGTTAGTTTGATGTATAAGCTATACTACTGTAAAGTTTCATCCAAATCCGTTCAGTAGTTTTTGCGTGAAAGAGTAACAAACATTCATCCATCTATCCAGCTTATAATATTTCACGTTTATAACATTAGCATAGATATAGATACTTGACCTGCATTTGTACTAAATACAAATTTGTATATACTTATTTTTGCTAAAGAAAACCACATAATTGGGCTCAACTTCCTCAAAGCATTTTATAATTCCCAACAAGAAAATTATTCGCCACATATTAAATCTGTCTTTGATTACACATAAACATACATTTCATTACTTTGTCCGTCAAATGTAACAACAATGAAAAGAAGGTTAATTTCTTTAAAAAAAATCCCACTAAAATGACAACAAAATGACAAATAACAATACACCGACTACCGTCATCGCATTCATTTTTAAAAAAAGAATTGACCACTAGACAAAGATGGCGTCGGTTTTTTATATGTAATTATTGCTTTTTTTCTTTTCGGCCATTATCCATTCGAATCCCTCGGCCCGTAGTAATGATATGAAACAAAATTATAAGGCCGGGTTTCGGCCACCTATTAACATACCTACCTACGTATCATTCGAAGTTTTGTGAAATAATGACGTTTCTACCCAATTATCATTCTTGAAACTGAGAAAACTTCGCGCCTTGATGTGTGTTTTCTAGACTAGTTAACAAAAATACACTGTTGTGTACGCAACACACGTTAAACAACGCTGGTTACTGTCTATTTTCTCCTTTCTTTTACTATTGATAAATGATATGTTATGATCATTGGCATTTCATGTCATTATTAATCCCTTGTGAGGAAACTCTAGACCAACAGTTCCATCAAGCCATTTTTTTTTTCTCTATGCTTCGCATTTTTCACCGTTGTAAGTACACGCCTCAAATTTGATAATAATCACGTTAGTAAAAAAACAAAGGTTGTCTATTCCAATCTATCACTGGATTTAAACTCATTACTCATTTCTGTCATTACTTTTTATCATAGTTTAAAAAGAATGAGAGCTTAGGGCGTTAACTAGAAATTTAAGTTTAATTCTATAGGCAGCGACTTAGTTAATGTATCTTATTCATCATAGGTGATGTTTTAATATCAAGCGTTTAGAACCGAGGCTTTTGAATGCCGGGGTCGAAACGGGAAATGTGTTCTATGTAACATTCGGTGAGAACTTTTAGATATGCCTAATAAATTCAAACATAATATAGTTTGTTGTTTTTATTTGAAGTATAAAGTCAGTTTAGCTGCAAATGAACTGTCGCCTGCGGTATTCCCGGACTAAGACGAACTTTAAACCTTCAAGGAAAGAGCTTACTCCTTCTTAAAAGGCCGGCAACGCACTTGTGACTCCTCTGGTATTGCGGGTGTCCATGGGCGGTGGTAATCGTTTACCATCAGGCGATAAGACTAATCATCCCCTATCCGTGGTCCGCTAAGTTCTTAGTTAGTAAGTTGTCATGAAGACCTGAAGCTTGTACCAGATAGTACTAGATACTAGATAGGAGTCATAACTCCTATATACTTTCTTCTGAAGATTGCATTGTCTCGAAAAATATAGGCAAATATTTTTTTCAAGAGTAAAATCGTAGTATTTTATATAATGTATTTACAATGAAAGCTGTATTAAGACGAAGTAATAGTATTTACAACTTGACTTAGAAGGGAGTTAATGTATTTCAAAAATAGGCTGCGAACTAATCTCACATGTATAAGCAACCATCTTTCCAAAACCCTGACAAATTTATGTGACGTGTTGTTCTTTACGAGAAATCCACAATTCCAGCCCAAAGCAACATTCGTCAGAATAGAATTCAACCAAAACCTCAAAGTTTCAATCATCACAGGAGATGTAAAAAAAAGTTTTGTAGTCTTTTTTTTCAATTTCGTTACGAAAATTAGAACAGAGATATACAGACAATGACACAGGCAGACACTATAATTACCCCACCCTCCCCACCTCAGACATGAAACCAAAATTACCGAGACTCCCATTAACCACCATCCCGTGCTTATAAAAAGGTACGGTAAAAAAAACTTCCTACCGACCAATGGCTGATGTTTTACCTAACCCGATTTGAAGTTAACCTTATGCTGTCAGCTTTAAAGTTCGTATTTAATTGTTGATTTATTATGGTGGTCATCAGGGAGTGACGCACGAATTTTAAAGCTATGAGGATTTGGAGGTATTACGGTATGTATACGAAATTATAGCTACATTTGTATAGAATTTAATGATCACTAAAAAAAGCACGGTTGAACGTACTATTTTTTAGTGCGACATGCGAATGTGAGATTGTTTGTTCATTTGTTACGTATTTTCTGTTTAACAGCTTAACGAATAGTCATTATTATTCGACCAAAGTATCAGCTAAGTAAGCTAGAACTTTAATAGCATGATGTAGAATAGGTCATTTCTTAGTTCTCCGTATCTTCGCTATTATTTTGTGTATTTTTGTGTGTAGGTGTTAAATTAAAGTCACCTGTGTTGGTTCTAAGTTATACCTATATCAAGACTTATGCTAGCAAACTCTACTTCAGCCTGCTGCTTTCCCCAAAGAGTGCCAATCAGGGTTGAAGACCGGGAAGTCTTGGCAGTCCGCATCCATCCGCTGCCAACCATTTTCTTCAAGTCATCGGTAAATTGTGCCGCAGGGCGTCTAACACTACATTTGCCTTATCGTGGTGTCCACTCTAACACTTGTCGGCTCCAGTGACCTTTAGTCCGCCTGGAGACATGACTTTACGTGACGTTAGAAAACTCAGTAGAGGAAATGTCTATTGGTTTGTCTGATGTAATACTTCAAGAGGAAAAAAGTTCAGCATCAAATGGTCATTAAATAAGACCTCCCTCTCCAATGTTATGGAACCAAGCATTTTATATCCTCCCTACTTACAGAGCGGCAACAAGCTTAGGTCCTTTAAGCTGTCGGTGGCAGTTACTTATAATTATGTATTTTTTTCACAGTAAAAATATTTATGACTAATGTTTTAACAACTGTCCAAGTGCTACAAACAAACAGCAGCTAGCACAAAAACACGATTAACCAGAGCTTTCCAAGTGCATTATCAATCAGCGAAGGAACCGCAGTTGTAAATAACACATTACACTTCTAAAAAGAAATCATTTTTATAGCCACTAATACCCGCCTTGCCAGCGGACCCTGTCTCTCACGTAATTCCGTATTTATTGCAGTATCTGTTGCCTCTTTCTTTTATACGTTAATATTCTTTTCTGTCTCTTTCTAAACGGAAACGTTTTGAAACTGCTTTCATTGGAAGTTATTTACTTCGATTTGATGTATGGTAAAGGAACGTATAGTTAATTTTGTGTAGTTCGTATTTGGTCAATTTCTTTTCTTCTTTTCTGGTATATGTCGCAAAGAAGTAGAGTGGTCATGTAATAGTAAGTGAGTAGCATTTGCCATGGTGGAGTCAAGCTAATCTTCTTCGTTTACATTAATACTAATAGTAAAAATAAAGGTAGCGTCTGTGTAAAAAAATTTGAATTAGCAAGCATATTTATTCAATATATCCATAAACTTTTCGAAAACGTAAGCATTTTAGAAACTATACTAGAATGTATAAGTTTCTGATCTTTAACACTTTAGCCCTTAAAATATAGCTTGATCTCTGAGACAGTTGTCTCTATTGTAATTTTATAACTTACGAGGTACTTAGGTCATAGAGGTATTATAGATAGAGTAGGGGAGTCAGGCCTCCAGACGTCCCTCGGTTAGAAAGAGAGAGACGATCGCGGTACCTATATGTCTCTCTCTACTGACCTATGCGCAGTTAGCGCGGAAAAGTAACATATCATAGAAAGATTCGACGGTTAATTGTTGTAATTGGATTACCATTATTAGTCCTTTACTGTGCATGCGTCTGTAGAGAAGATGGGGTACCGCGATCTTCTCTCTTTTCCGCTTACAGCCTTACAGGCAGCCATATGTCTGCCCCAATCTATCTATAATAGCTCTATGACTGAGGTGTAATTTTCATATTTATTATATACTGCACTTTATTTGTGATAAAACTGGCAAATAAAGAATTGAAATATAGGTGATGCAAAACAAAATCGCTTGTTCAAAGTTACTTTATCGGTTTCGTAGCCATCGGTCACAGAGATCAAATTTTATATTAAGGACCTGTAATTATTAAGTTGTAAAGTCCATTCGATTAGATAGTGTCGGTGCATCCACATGCAATCGTGGTTATTGTTCTGAAATACGAATATATTACATTCTACAATTAAACTCACTTGTACTTATTCCACTATTTTAATTAAATTTACACCTGACCGATTTCGCCTTATGGCATTCTCAATGGTTATATGACGTTTGAGATATAACCTTTGCTGCTTTTCACCTGCTGTGCTGAGCTGTGTTTCACCGAATTAGGGAGGATACCGGAGACCGATAGCCCAACCTCTCCCCACATCCCTTTCCCCATCCCCTAAAGGTCGGCAACGCACTTGGGACGCCTCTGGTGTTGCGGGTGTCCACAGGCGGCGGTAATCGCTTACCATCAGGTGATACGTCTGCTCGTTTATCCCCTATACCATAAGAATAAAAAAAAACCTACTAAAGGACCACATCACTGAAAAGAGAAGGAAAATTTGTAGTAAACCCTATAAAAACCCATATGGCCAGCGTACCATAGTAGAAGAAGAAGTGGCCCATGTCGATCACTGGACTATTGATGAATCATTAAGGAACCCGTCTGCTAATTTGCCTCCTACGCAATACCTTGCACTGGTAATTCAAGAGCAGTAATAAAAGGGGAATAACATCTACAAGCAATTATTGTGTGTGTATAGTAATACTGATTTTATTTGCCCGAGGAGCTTTACAATAAGGGCCGAAAAGTTTATCCGTGTTAATTGAAGGAGTCTTTTACTGCCACTAGTCGCTTGTTTGCAACAAACTCTGTTTGATTATTGAGATGACAATGACGTTTAAATACCAGTACCTGGATGACAGAGTTTTGCTCGGTTTCTTTTTATTTAATAAATTTTCTAGAAATTAATTTAAGCTACATCGATTTATGGCCTCCGAAAGCCCATGCATACTAAATTTCCTGAAAATCGGTGGAGCCGTTTCCGAGATTTAGAGTATGTATTATTAACATGTGAAGCAAAAACTTTGTACCCCTTTTTACAAGGATTATCTATACAAATAAATAAAATTGGAATGTCTGTTTGTAATATTAAAATAACCGTTTTTTACTTAATGCATATGTATGTATACACGATACATATACGAAAAATGTAGTTAAAATTTTTTTTGTCTGTCTGTCTGTCTGTTTGTTCCGGGTAATCTCTGGCACGGCTGGACGGATTTTGACGGGACTTTCCCGGAATGACCCGGGGAGTAACTTAGTCTAACTTTGTCCCGCGGCGTTACTCGCGGTACAACAATAACCGTAGGTAACACCGCGGGGTTCAGCTAGTGCTAAAAAAGGAGTATTAAATTTGTCATAGTTAAAGTATATACAGAGGAGAAGAGCAGAAAGATAAAAAACAAAAAAAATGGCAGTTATAAGAACTGCTGTTAGAAATGAAAACTTATAACTTAGAATGTTATTCGTAAAATTAATGTGTAAAATTAGAAATTTCATAATGTTTAAATTAAAATTATCAAACATTAGAATGTCGGTGACGCGAACCCATAAGGTTTTCCCATAAAATGGTAGAGGAAATAACACATGGTATGACCTTAATATACAAAATAAATAAATAAATAAATATTTTGGACATCTAACACACAACGCCATCTAGTCCCAAGCTAAGCAGAGCTTGTGTTATGGGTACTAGACAACTGATATAAATACATATATACTTTTTTTTTGTAAATACATACATATTATACATAGAAAACACCCAAACTCTGAAACAAATATCTGCAGGTCATACAAACATTTGGTCCGACCCGGGAATCGAACCCGAGACCTCAAGCATAGCAGTCGCATACGCTACCATTGCGCCATCGAGGCAGTAAAGAGGCAAAAAAAATATAATAATAAACAAAATTGATTGAAAAATTTAACTATCTAATTCAATATATACTTAACCAAACCAAACACTATTTACAAACACATCAATTACCATTTACCTGTCATCCTCTTTCTATATAAATTCCATACAGGATGTAACAACCTCATAACTTCGAAATCATGTTGAAAAAAATAACACACCTACTAATAACGATCGTGATACTGTCTGTGAGACCTTAATTGTCGCTCGCTGCTTAAAGCGCCTGCGCACGCCTAATATGGCCCGCGTTAGAGGCTGGAGTCACGCCTAGTCGCCTAGGGTTAGGCATTGTCACGGGAATTATGGCTACGAGGATAAGTGATGAAAAGTATCGGAGGGTGTAGCAACGTGGTTATATTGTGTAAATTGATATTATAATACGTAGGGGCTTATAGATTGTATTTCTTAAAGACTACGCTTTGCTGTAGCATATTGTAGCATTGAGGAGAATGAAGGAACAAACCGAAGGGAAAAATAAAAGAATACTACCTTTAAAGCGGGTTGTATTTATATATTCTTAGTTAAAAATAGGTTGTAGGAAAACTAAATAGATTAATATTTTAGTTTTGAGCTAACGAAATTAAGTTTTGATTGGAACAAAAAAGATAACCAAACACTTTTTAACCGACTTCAAAAAAAGGAGGAGGTTTCAGTTTCATTGAAAGCGATCTAATGCATAAGGCATGTTACACAGTTGCGACTAGGATTAATGAACATTTAAGGTGGTGAATACATAGCATTTGCATTTATTTTTTGCCACGTTTTGTAGTCTAAACAGCTCGATCGAATTTATTGTGTTTGAGGTGTTTTCAGATTTGTCTTAATTGTGAGAAAGACACTGGATCTATGTATATTCAAATATTTTATAAACTACTAGCTTAACAAATAAATATTTTTACGGGAATTAACGCGATCACTTATTTAAAAAGGTATCACATACCTCTGATTTGCCTGACGTTTCGACCAGGTTGCACTGGCCGTGGTCACAGGTATTTATTTGTTAATATCATGGAACGCGAAAGTTTAAAAGTTAGTATAAACTACTAGCTGTCCCGGCAAACGTCGTTTTGCCATAACTACTAATAAATTAAAAATTAATTTAAAAAACATTGTCCAGCGGACAAAATTGTGAATCTAAACCATTCCCAGATCCCCTTGAACACACACAAAAAATTTCATCAAAATCGGTCCAGTCGTTTGAGTGTAGTTCAGTGACATACACACTCACAGAAGAATTATATATATAAAGATAAGCATATTTTTTCTTTTCGGTGACGTGACGTAGTTAGCTATTATATCAAACCTAGTAAAAGATATGTTTCTATTTACACTTTTAAAATAATTTTCCTAGTGTGTTTTAGACAATAAATTAAGTACGTAAATTTTGTTATTTTTAAATTACTAAATTATAAAACAATAATACAAAAATCCGTAGTTGTGAAGTCTTAAAAAAATCTGAGCGACTAGTCTATAGTTTGTAATCAGCCTTATTTTAGCTTACAATAGCCATTGGCCCAATAAGGCCGTAATTGGAAATTCTAGGGAAGGCACACCATTACAGGAGGGTACATGTACTCGTGCGTCCAGCGCGACAACTACACGCTCCCGGCCTATTTAAACCCCATTTGGTCCCATTTAGACCCCATTGGACCCCATTTAGGGGTTATAGTTAGAACGTTAACGGTATTGAGAATTATTCACGATGTAAGTTGTTCGCATCGTAATAAGAGATAATTGGTTCTGGATCTCAAAGCAATCTTAGGCGACTATTAGTCATGTGTTGCAGGTTCGATTCCCGGGTCGGGCATTTATAAAAGAACTTTGGTTAGTCGATTCGTAAACTTTAATGAAAAGAGATAAAATATAACCTGTAATTAGCTCATAGGGTACTTTTAATACCTGAAAAAATATTATATACTAGGTAATACTCGACAAGTGGTCACCGAGATTTGACCATAATTCATTGATTCATTCATTTTCTTATTTAATTCAGCTTTCTACACTCTTCCTCCATATAAACTCGGAGAGTGGGAGAGCCACGCTTCGGCATGAATGGGCCGACTCGACTGGAGTGATACCACGGATACCACGGCCTCACAGAAAACCATTGTGAAATAGCGCTTGCACTGTGTTTCCCCCAGTGAGTATATATAGGATAACGGAGGTCCATACCCCAACCCCTCCCCACATCCCTTTCCCCATCCCCCAAATGTCAGCAACGCGCTTGTGACGCCTCTGGTGTTAAACATCAGGTGATACGTCTGCTCGTTTGCCCGCTATACCATAAAAAAAAAATTTGACTGTGTCAAAAATCATACTACTTCATTCGCATAACTTTCGCAAAATGAGGTACAAAGTATTTTAGTACAATAAGAATTGTATAAAAGAGTTAATCTATGTAGTTATAAATTCAAGCATTTATTGCAACTTAGGTATCTGATCTACAAAGCGGTCTCTATGTTTTAAGAATGGTCACCTATCCATAAACTGACCTAGTCAGGTTTGCTTAACTTTACAAAGTGCTTACCTGTGATCAACGGGTTGACGTGACGGAGAGGTCTCTATGTATTCAAAATGGACACCCATCCATAAACAGGCCTGGCTAAGGTTGCTTAACTTTTCAATGTGCTATCCACTTAGCCACGATCCAGTTCTAGTTAACATTTTCTAGAAATGTACGTAGATATACAAAATAAATAGCTCTGAATTCTAGAAATAGTTTCTCAAACGCGCAAACAAATTACATTTAAAGAGAAATATTTTTAAAAGAGCAACACGCTCGCAACCGACCCGGGAGGCTTTACGACTTCTGGCTTTATACACAAATCGCACAAACAAAAATAAACCTTATTTAAACGCTATAAAGATGGTATATAGTGCAAGTTACATTTAATTCAAACCAGCTCGCAGTAGGCTTTGTTGACATTTTCCAGTTTTCGTTTTTTCTATTGTAAGAAATTGTTTATTATTTATTATGTTGTGGCTAGGAAAACAGCGGTGAACGGTTCATGCACCTCGGTGACTCAGAGTGTTAGTGTACTCTGTGGCTGACTCATTGCTAGAGTGTAGACATCTCTAAACTACGCTCCTGATCTTTAGATAAAATCCAGTTTAATGTGAGCGTACACTCTGTAAAGATGAAATGTTAAAAAGAGTTTTGTTTGTCATTTAATATCAGTGCTATCGCAACTTTGCCATGCTTTGATGTGCAAGCATAAAGCTTAGCTGCTGCAACTAATCATAGACAAATTAGACTGATAAAAAGAATGATGATTTTCTTCACACTCTTATTAGTTCTGAGATTAGCCTTAAGTTTATGGTGGCCACTCGCCTGCGTGGAATCTACGTCAAGAGCCTTGACATCGCGCCAACAAGGCCTTCACTTCTGTTCTACATAACTATATGCATATTATGTTCATGATATCATTTTTATTTCTTTGTAATAAATTCGGTGTAAATAACCTATTGTAAGAAAGTAGCAATTCTTTCTTCGAGAAGGCGTAAGTCACACGCGTCTACAAGTTTAACGCGTTTTTAATAGCCACAAACCACAGCAGCGAGTTTATACACCACGGTAAGGGAGCAGCCACACTTTATTATTTGCCACGGTTGTTAATATGTATTGTTCATTAACTTTGTTTAATTTGTTAGGAACTAAAACAATACTAATTAGACAAGTTTATATATGAAATAAAAGTTGCTGTTACCAGTGAAGAAATTGTTCCGAGTTTGTTTGGTATTTGCTTAGTAACTGTGGGATATATTTACATTTATAGTACAGATATTACACCACATATTATATAGACTAACTAACATGTAATACTATGTGACTGCCACCGCTAAAGAGCTAGCAAGTGCTTCGTATCGAATCTCTTTCTAAAATTGCTAATGCTCTATTCTCTCGTCTCTTAAGCTTACAGCTGTCCACTACTATAATATAATAATACTAGCTGTCCCGGCAAACGTCGTTTTGCCATAACTACTAATAAATTAAAAAAACATTGTCCAGCGGACAAAATTGTGAATCTAAACCATTCCCAGATCCCCTTGAACACACACAAAAAATTTCATCAAAATCGGTCCAGTCGTTTGAGAGTAGTTCAGTGACATACACACTCACAGAAGAACTATATATATAAAGATAATCTCTTTATTTTCTCTCACAAAAAACTTCGTAAGGTACATTACAAAATGCCATATATTTAAGCAACTACTGAACGAAGACTTTTCCCATAGAGCGCCAAACATTTCGATTTTGGGCTGTCCGCATCCATTCGCTGCTAGCCGTTAACTTCAAGCCGTCCATCGTGCCGCAGCAAGAGAATGGTTGAGAATATAATTGTCAACCATTCTCTCTCATATTATTATCTAATATTTTGTTTCGACTACGTGACTTGGCTATGAGATGACGTCATTACATACGTTTGTAAGTGTTCTAAAAACGTGTATCGACTGACCGACGGCTTTACGTGCTCTCGTAGGCACAAAATACAATATATACATGTTATATATGTATATGTTCTCCGATGTTTGTCAACAAAAAGGGAAATTAATATTATTTATCACATTACCTACTAAATTAACAAACCTTCTTGAACTGCATTTTGTTTGAAACTTGAATTTATGCCAAAATACATAACGCATACCAATTATTTTGTCTTGTAAGGTTAGAAACTCTATTATACTATTCTGTCTGTTGTTTTTAGCATGTCCACCATTTTTAGGGTACCGTACCCAAACGTAAAACGGAAACCTACTACTAAGACTTTGCTGTCCGTCTGTCACCAAACTGTATCTCAGGAACCGGGATAATTAGACAGTTGAAATTTTCAGAAATAACGTATTTCTGTTGCCGCTAACAAATAATACTAAAAAACAGAACAAAATAAATATTTAAGGGGGCTCCCATCCAACAAACGTGATTTTGCTCGTTTTTTGCTCGATATTGATAACGTCATCAAATAGACATTTGAAATGTATAGATAATGGTACGGAATCCTTCCTGCGCGAGTCCTTGCACTTAGCTGACTGTTTTTTTTTCTTTCAACCTTTTTTTCCCAAATTAATTTTGGAATCAGCTTTAAGTCTACTACTATAGGTTGAATTACGATATTTTACTTAGAACGACTGCCATCAGATGTCAAGTATTTACTAGGCGATATAGAAATTATGTAGAAACACTATTGTCTAAATTTTTAGAGCAACAACAACCCATAACGATTGCCAAAGACAGACTACCTCGTTGGCGCAGTGGTAGCGTACGCGACTGCTGTCCAATCTGTCAGGGTGTTTTTTGAGTATGATATGAATGTATTTACAAAACAAAAAGTAGGTACAAAAGTATTCTACCAGTCAATTAGCTATCATACTACAAGCTCTGTGCTAAGTTTAAGGCTAGATGTTGTGTGTAAAATGTCCGAAAATTGGACAACCGGGGTCGACGGCTCAACGTGACGTCAGAGTGGCTTCAATAAGTTGAGGATAGTTATCCATCATAAACTGACTTTGCCAGGCCATATTTTTATAGCTATATAATGTCACTAGCCGACCGACGCAACCTCGTTTGCATCTCCTTTTGCTCGTAGCCTGAAAATTTTCCCCCGTTTTTGTAACATTATTCATTGTTGCTCCGCTCCTGTAGGTCTTGGCGTGATGATATATAGCCTATAGCCTTTCTCGATAAATGGGCTATACGACACTGAAATAATTTTTGAAATCGGACCAAGATTAGCGCGTTCAAACAAACAAACAAACTCTTCAGCTTTATATATTAGTATAGATTGTATGTTGTTAAACTAAGCGGACTACTAAAGCAACTATCCCCTCCACAATTCTTGACGTTATATGTAAATTATGTATATCAAAACATCTTATGATTTCTCTAACTCAATAAAAATGCAGGTGCTATAAACCGAACGCTCTAACAAAATGAGATCCCTTTCTGATGAAGCGTTAATCGATTCGATTCGATACATCGTAATCGATCAAGAATCGAGTATCGCATACATAAAACACCATTTAATTTGCAACCCTTTTGAATCATTAACTTTTATGTCGTTTTAGTGAAAATTTTAATTAGTGTATGTTCGTTTTTGTACATTAAATGTAAAATCAAAATAAATTTACTGCTGATAAAACTCTTATGACGGTATCGGTACACTCAGGTTTTATGATCGGAAACATTAATGTACTTATAAAAAACTGCTTAAAATCCCAAAGACAGTTTAAATTTAAAATTCTTAGTACATTAATAAAAAACATGACGGTGCATAATAATCTGACAAATGTATGTGTGTATTAAAATGGTACAGATTTGTTTATAACGCAATTTATTTTAATCCAAATACGAAAGCGGTGGTTATGTTTCGTGATAAGAGGGTTTAATGACATTTGGTAAAAGATACATGTTTAACTTATATATTTTATGTTTTTCAAAAGACTTTTCAACTCCCGTATTAAGAATTTATGCTATGTCCAAGTGAGGCAATAAACATTCATGTAACGAACGAAAATCAATGAACACACAGACTCCGGAGAACTTCATCTTCATCGCTTCGGTTCTTCCTTTCTGTGCCGAGCGGTTAAAACCTGGAACTCACTACAGCTCACTTGTTTCCGTCCCGCTATGATCCCGGGTCCTTTAAGCGGGGCATGAAAAAGCATATCACTAGGACGACATGTGGGTCACCATGCTGCACTGTCCTTATTCTCATGATGACCACCACTCTTGGATTCTGCTCATGCTTTCCATTAGGTAGAGCTGTGTCATTTTGATAGCTAAAATGGGGAATCGAATCACCACAGTCAGAAGCAGCCAGGTAACAACTTAACCTTTATACCATCCGTGCAGTTATATTGAATATATGATATGTGTGATGATTACAAAATAGGTTCTATAGAAGTTAAACTAATTATTACTACTCGTAACCGCGAGCAGTATAACTCGTTCGATATGTCGGGATATAGAATGTATCGTACCTTTTAAATAGTTTTATCTCGAATAGGTTCCGCTATACAATAAAAACTATAAGCTAATTACAGTCCAGAATAAGCGAGAAGACGGATCATTTTCCTGCATAGTCAGTTCACTAAGACAGCTAAGAGTTCTGACACTAAATATTATTATATACACGGAGATATTAAAGAAATTAAAAAAAAAAAAAACAAATACTTAAGTTACCATTTTTCGTTAATGCATCCAACATACATATATAGAGGTTAACATAGCTGGGTAATGACGTGGGTGCCTCGCATGCGCCAGTTTTTGTCCGCCAATGGCGACAGTGCGCGGGCGCCGATGTGCAATTTGTCAACGCGCTAAAACTGCATAACTATTCCTATTGGCATTTAAATGTTGAGATTTTTATGTTTAGGACCCTTTATGGTATTTTTTCGATACTAAACTATACTTGTTCTTAATTTTATTTAGAGTAAAAATATCAGTATTTATTACGGGTATATATTATATTTCAAATTAAAATAATTATTACCTGATTGAACCTACTAACATTTTCGGCAATCGTCATCTATGGTAATCGTTATTGAGAAGTCAGTGCCCTCAAATATACTGACACTAGTTTCAACCTTCGAATTCAGTTTCTATACCGTCAGGGTTGCGGAATTCCGATGTCAATCGGTCCGTGTAAAAACTGATATTCTTAAGGTAAAACTGGGTGGAACTAGTCATTCCCAAATAATCTTGGGAAAAGGCTAGGAAGAAAAAGAAACGTTTTCTGCAAACGCACACATTTACACACTCATGCATAGTAAATATCCACACTTATGCACTTATCTTTCTCTTTTACATGTATGTTATGTGTGACTAATAAATGTATTCTATTCTATTCTATTCTATTCTATGCATAGCTTTGACTACAAAGGTAGAAACTTAATATCGGCAATGCTCAAAAATACAGGCCACGATCTTTACATTCCAGGTCTCCCACAAACTGCTAAGTAAGCAAAACTTTATTAACTGGCATTTGAAAACTTATGTACATTGATAAGATACAAAAAACATATTATATTTATTATTAAACTATTATGTTTTACTTAAAGAAGTGAAAAATCAATCAAAATTCTCTCTATCTAAAACCCAGAATTCTTTTACTCTTAGATTTTACGTGGGATCAAGCTTTAGATGTTTCATATAAACGAATGAATCCAGGAGTGCTTGGAACATAAAATGAGGATTTATTATGGTACCATTGGTGCCGTGCCCTGAACATAAAAGATCCTACTAAGGATTTGAAATCTTCTTCACGCAGCTACTGTGTTTAATATTATTTCTTGGGAACGAATACAAGTTTTCTGTTGTGCTCTATTGGTTTATTGTAATCTTTGAACAGCTAAAGTTTAGATATCTCAATCTGTTTTGCCTAAATTTGTTGTAAAACACTTCCGAATTTTGTTCCATACACCTATGAAGTCGAAAGACGGTTATTCATTTGGGATTAACAACTTTCAGGTGGGTCTAAAAACACTTTTAGAAATTTAAATACCGAAAACATTGCTTTACCTCTTCGGGTTTCGAAGCTGTATTTTCACGTAAAGAATTATCAACTTACATAGAAAAGGAAAATATAAGTTTTAAGAGTTATTTTAGAACACTAGCTGTTGCCCGCGGCTCCGTTCGCGTTTAGTCGGTTATCGCGGCAAATAGTAGGCTATGTGTTATACTTATACATCAGAATGTATAAGCTACTATTATTATAAAGTTTCATCCAAATCCGTCCAGTAGTTTTTGCGTGAAGAAGTAACAAACATACACACTTACAAACTTTCGCCTTTACATATTAGAGTGTGAAGTGTGATTTATAACATTAGTATGGATTTATTCATAAAAATTATGCATGAATTTAGAAATTTATATGTAAGTTCATCCGTTGTTTGGTTACAATATAACCTTATTTAGAATCTTGAGATTATATATGAGATATTATATCTAGGTTTGTTTTTATTTTTGTTATATTTCAAACCTCTTAAAGAAACAATCCAAATACTTCTAAAGGACAATTGACATTACGTCTCATCAGCCTTAAGCGAGTAACAAAGTAAACACACACTGACATTTGGCTCGCAATCGGCTAGCCGATCAGCTGAATACATTAGACTTAATAAAGGAACCAGGGTTCTTTTCATTAGCAAGCTACGGGATATCTTGATGGGGTCTGAAACTGTAGGGCTGGCGGACCTGCTACAGGAATGTGTTAGGAATTCATTGTGATACAAGTACCGCTTTATTAGACGTGCTCGGACTTTGAAAGGTACTGTTATTTTCTAATGCTGGTTGAAGGTGAAGAAATGTTTAATATAAGGTTTTCATGTAATTTTTTTTTATAGCGGTACTGAAATCTGTGGAAGCGATTTTATAAAACGGGAGGGAAGTTTGTTACAGAATATCGTTGAAGTATATTTTATTTGACCAATGAGCACGTGCTGCTAGAGTTAGCTGTCAAATGGTTGGTTGTCAAATGTCAGAGGATGTCAGAAGTTCTGTAAGATTCTCCTGACAACTTCTTGGGATATTTTGCAAAATACTAAAGGAAAATAAGAATTGTTGATCACAATATTTTTAATGATCTCGCACCGGTAAAAAAAAAATTTAAAAAAATCTGGCAAATGATACTTTGACTAGTATATAAATTAATTATTAATTATTTTGTGATATACCTAAAATTGTTCATTGCACAACCTCTAATAGAGTTTCTTTTAGTAAAAAATAAAGTAAAAGCTTAAAATTGTGCAACAGAAAAAAAATTACGCAACAGATTCAGTAGTGTCATCTATAACATCAGTTAAAAGAGTTAGTCTGCCAATCTGGTTGTAACAGTAATAAATTTCACGAAAGGTTGTATTCCCCATAGATAGGTATACCCTATCAGTGTGCACACTTCGTTAACTTTACCACAGATAGTAATGTCAAAGTGTCATCTACCAATAAATTTTCGTTTATTGAGAAATAGAACGAACTATTCTAAATAACTGTCTGTTTGTAATGTCTAAATACAGAAGTTATTTACACCGCACATAATTTTTTTTTGTTGTCCTGGGAAAACACGTTTCGGTGCGTATGAGCCAGCTTGACTGAAGTTTTTTTTTTCAAATAAGCTTGCCAAAGTAACTCTATTCTACTTCATAAGCATGAGCAGAATTCAAGAGTAGTGTCACCATACTCATTGCGAATGCAAACAATGGAACAATGCACCATGATGACCTACAGTAGCTTGAAAGTCCTTTTTCAGAGACTAATCTCAAGCAGTGATTAAAGGTTGTTCATGATAAAGATTGAAAAATTAAGAAACCATGAATATGGTTTATCAAGACGTAAGCTACTTATAGTAATTTCAGTTATGTAGAATATACACAATGAAGTGTTAATTTATGAAAATTAGTTTTTTGACAACCCTACGTGTAAGACTACTGGCGCTACCCGGAATTGTCCACAACTGATCGACGTCTCTTCTTTAGTTTTAGCTTGCTAATTAGTTTAATGAGGTGTTTTGTTTAGTTTAAAGACAAATCGACCTTTTTCATCTGCTAATTGGTGGGTTTTAGTCAAGAATAAAAAGATCTTTTTAGTCTCGTCACGAGTATGTGTTAAATTTATAATTACTTTTCTCTTTTGAATAATGATAGTGATACTATTGGCTTTAAAAAACCGGTGCTAAGCAGTTCGTTCACCAAATAAGTGAGGTAACTGGATCCCAAATTTTCTCCCCTCATTCTACAGTGAGGTCTCAAAGAGCAGCAATCCACAGGTGCAAGAGTCCATGGGCAATGGTACCCACTTGCAATCAGGATACCCTATACCTGCCATAAGTTAGATTTCTACCTCAGCCAAAGGTTAACTGGTAGAGAATCTCCAGGACATTAAGTCCGCCGATAAACAAAAATGCTCGATGTTATAAATTAAAAAGATCCAAGTTACTGATTTTTAAAACCATATAAAATATATGTCCTAAATGTTCGAAATGGTTTTTAATATCGAATAAATAACTTGTAATAATTTTAATATAAAATTATACGGATTATATTGATATTCTATAAATTTTAGCCATATCTGTAATGGATGTAAAGCTGCTTTTTGTTTAGTTATAAACTGTCTTAGTTTTAAACCCCAACTCTTGCCACTTTGTTAGTAAAGTTACAGCTAAGATTAAACCTCCTGTTAAGATTTCTAAAGATTCCTACTTCTAGTAGTAATCTTTAGGAATAGGACGACTATTTTATTTTAGTTTAGATTGTCATTTCTCATCGAGGATATTTTGTTTCTTTTTGGAAAGTAACAACTTATGAATTTAAATAAAGCTAAATAATAATACAATAAAGAACAATTAAGAACATTTTTTTTTTTTTTTTTTTTTTATGTTTGACCCTGCCAAAATGACTCTACTCTGCCTGATGGAAAGCATGAGTAGAATCCAAGAGTGGTGGTCACCATACTGCGAATGCAGAGAATGCAGCAATGCAGCATGGTGACCCACACCATGGCGGGCTAGTGATGCTTCCGCATCATTGGGCCTCCGGTCTCGCACTCACCAACGAAACACGACAGCATGATCGCTGTCATTTTACGTTGATTTTCTGTGCGAGGGTAGTACCGCCCCGGTCGAGCCGGCCCGTTCGTGCTGAAATCAGCGTGGCTCTACTACCTTTTGACTCGTAATCGACTAAAATTCGACTAAGTCGACTAAAATTTATAACTTTAAGATATATTAGTAACAAACTTTAGTCGAATTACTGGATATCGATCTAACTAGTTTTGATACTTGTAGAAAAATAATTGTAATTAAAACCCTAGAATCCTTGATAAGAATCTCTTTCATTTCTCTTTTATTTAATTTGGTATTTTATATTGAACTTTAATACCTTAACTTGGCACATTTCACATACGGCGTCTACGTGTCTGTAGGTACTAAGCTAGGCAGGTTTTATTATGAAACCAGACTGCAGGCTAAGAAACATACAAATATAGATAAATTACTCTCAGACAGAACAAATAAACCTGCCAATGAAGCAATTAGTGGCATTGGATGAAAATCAAATGAAAGAACTCACCATTTACGATCACTATCCAACAGTATATAAATATATATTCAAACTCTGGCGTTAAATATTAAAGATCAATTTCAAAAACATATGTAAGGAAAACGAGCATTAATACTGAAATACAGCCGTTGGTAGACAAAATTATTTGCAACGAATGCAATCCAACCGCCGAAAATCGGATAATTGGATCGGAATCCAATGTAGACACAAGAGTATATAAAATCAAGTTTTTACTTGCGTATTTGGTAGTATCATAATTTCTTGTCGAGGTCTTATGTGTTTTTTTTTATTTCTTAAGTTGCGTCGGCCTTTTTTGATACCCGCGAAGATAATTCCTGCCTCGCCCGGCATTCGGAATAAATGCTGGCTACTTATTGTACTGACTGTACTCTCTATATGTTATGTAAGAGGTGTTTTTTGTACCAGAATTCCAGTTATTGTTCGATAATGGGGTGTTATAAAGCATTTTTATGAATTTAATTCCTTTTATGTTCTCTGTTGAGGTGTAGTTGTTTCTTTTTATTAGTTGTCTACAATAAAGGCTTGTGAGTACTGTTACAGTTACTGGCAAAATTCAATCGCCGTTATTGTATTGATATAAAATGACGCATTAACTGAGTTTGTATTTTGTATTGAAAGATCAGAAGTTTATTACAGTTGGAATACATACATTGATATATTGAGTAAATGTACAGTTTAAAGTCATATGTTTTAAATTATATATTCTGTAGTGTTTTATCATTAAATGGCCGATTATTTTAAAACATCGTAAATATCAATACGGCCTTTTATCTTATTAAATTATAAATTAAAATGAATAGCAGAAGCATTATATCATTGTTTACTGATAAAACAAAATGGTTTTAGCTCCTTTACATTTTTATTAGCACATCAACTTAGTTTTAAAGCAAAATTTTATGCAAATTGATTGTGTAACTAACAATACATCAGAATTACAATAAAGCGCTAAATATGGCTGCTGACCTTACCTATTGATTGGCTTAGGTATATAATATTTTATAATTTATATTAAAAAAGTCCAAACACATTCAGTTTAGTTACGTTCTTTAAATTTATTTTATAATTTTGAAAGATTCATTTACTTAATTAAAACAGGTTGTGGTAATTCGTAAAGCTCGAAAGACCATCTTCTTAAACACATTTAACTGTAAAGTTCAGTTTACACATTCAAAAAGGTCTAAATAATATATTATATGTATATCAATCACATCATTCAACTCCATATCTCTCTTTGTCCATTGTCCTTTTACACAAAATTTCGCGAATTAAACCCGAAAAGCGCCTGTCACCTTCACTTCTCTCCAAAACCAATATACCATTGTCTTTGCTTACACACCAAATATAGTTTACATATCTACCAAATGTACTGCAACCGAGGTTAAACCGTAAAGTGCTAGCAAAAAGATTGATATTAGATTGTAGAGTCTTGCGGTTAAGCTGTTTTATACTACAGCGGCAGTATTTATGTCATGTAAGGCAGTTTTCGTCTGTCAGGTGGCCTATTTATTGCCAACCGAATTGGAATTGATAATTCGAAACGTTTTGTAAAGGTCTCTCTATTGGAAAGGAATATATGGAGTATCGTATTGTTGTTTATTGTAAAAAGTTGTCGGATTTATTGTATGTTATAACATAGTTTAGTATCTGATAATATAACTTTTTTTAATAGTACAATGGTGGCAAACTTGAGATGCCGATAAAATGACGCAGTACTCGAAGTTGTAGGGTCTGTTGGTTTAGTGGTTATTGATCCTGGCTGCTTAAAAGATTGCGGGTTTGATGCTCACCCACAACAAATAGCGCATTGTATGATGCGTATGGCAATTTGATATGTGTCGGGGACTATTTATCTATTATATATGTACATTTAAAAATACTTTAGGTATTTGTGAGTAGTTATAGCATAAGCGATCCCAAGTTTGGGATCGGAATGCAGAAATAGATGGTTATTGAATTTCTTACAACTCAAGTAAACTGTTTTCAATACTATATTTTTTAACCGACGTCAAAAAAGGAGGTCATCAATTCGACTGTTTTTTTTATTATTTGTTCTTCACAACTTTCGACTGGGTGAACCGATTTTGATGATTCTTTTTTATTTGAAAGCTGGTGCTTCCTGTGTAGTCCAGTTCTTGAAAGTCGGTTTTTTATTGTTAAAATTTGTGGTTATTTATATTTGGCATACATTTAATCGTTGCCTATAGGAACTTCTAACGAAAGAGTTTAAATATCTAAGTATTTAACACTACCAAAATACTTACCTACTCAAGTCTATTTAAATAGGTTCATTAAAACGTATGACTACTGATGCCCAAAATCGACCGAATAATTTTGTTGCCAAGTCGAAAATGACGATTTATCCTTTGTCTTCGTCGATACGTGGCTTACAATGGCCGATTTTCCACGCATGTTTTTGTTCTACAGTAAAAAATAAATTCAGTTGAACAAACGCAATGGCTATTTCAATCTATTGTCGCTGTTACATTTAAGAAAGATTTAAAGTAGATATTTAAATGGAATGATGATGGGTTGGAATCAAATTTCAATTTAGCTAGCTATGTAGCGGGAAAAGTGGAATTTGGTGATTTGTAT
This sequence comes from Spilosoma lubricipeda, assembly GCA_905220595.1. NCBI lineage: Eukaryota > Metazoa > Arthropoda > Insecta > Lepidoptera > Erebidae > Spilosoma > Spilosoma lubricipeda. The sequence continues at coordinate 19,522,953 of HG992281.1, read as the reverse complement.
AAAGTGTCAAATTACAATAACGTAATGCCCGTTGAAATAGGAAGAATGATTTATAATAGTGTTTGACATTTTTTTTAATATATTCGATGCCTCTATTCCGCCTGATGGTAAGCATGAGTAGAATCCAACAGTGGTAATATGATCATTATTTAACAATTTTGTAATAATTCTAGTGTATTTATAAAAATCCATTTTTTAAGCTATGATAGCGGATGAGAATAACAACATACGTGTAGTTTTCGACATTTACGAAATTATTGTTTCTTTTTTTATGTGTGGGCCTGCCAAGATGACTCTATTCTGCCTGATGGAAAGCATAAGCAGAATCCCAGAGTAGTGGTCACCATACTCATTGCAATATATTTTATAACATTGTAGTAATTTTGTATGCAAAAGAAATAGTACTAAACGCAAACTCTGGAACCACAAGAGCACAATAAATCATCGGTAACTTTACAACGTATCAAATATCCGCCACCCAACACCGAGAGCCTTATTAACCTTACAGTTTTAAGTTAAATTTATGCAATTAACCCTCACGGAGTTGAATAAAGCCTTGCATCGATATATCACGAATGAGGCAACTGAGCAACACAGCAACAGAGCAACGGAGCAACAGAGCAACGGTAGCTTTGCTCACTGTGCTGGGAGTCGTAGCCGATAGCCTTAGGTCATCTGATAATATCACATCGAGAGGTTCCCCAGTATTCAACACAGTTAATTCTGGCTCGTTTTAATTGACACTGTTGTTCCGATCATTGATTGGCCTGTTTTTATTAAGTTTGATGGAGGAATGTATTGGTATACTTTTTTGTTACTCTTTATTTGCATACTGTTACAAGATTAAATTGACATAATTGTTTTTGGAAATGTTACGTAATCTTTCATATTAAAAATATAACGTCTTATGAGTGTAGTGTAGAGTGTGTAGTTAAAAGGTTTTAATGGCGGTAATATTAAATCCAGAGTGCCTGCAAGCTTGTTGGTGTCATTAGGGAATGATGAACATTTACCATAAAATAACTCGTTTTTGCATTAGTTTTTACATCGAAAAAGGTATTCGTTTCGATGGGAAAAAATCTAATAAATTTGAAGTTCATTGACTAAGATCAATGCATGTGATTGCGTTGTATTAACTAAATTCATTCTTTGAATACTAATATTATCAATTTGAAAGTAACACTACCTGTCCGTCTGATACGTCTTCATGCCTGAACCGTTGCAACGATTGCAATGAAATTTAGTATGAAGACACTTTGATTCTCAAGGAAGAACAGGGTACCATACGTGGGCAATAGCTATTTGTGACATATTTCTTTTACTCCAATAGGTTTCAGTGACAAGAAATTCACGACACCACATGAATAAATCTTTCGTCTTTACGGTATTATTGCTACACATACAAATCACTAATACCAAAATAACAAGTCTACCACTAAGTCTGATATCAAACAGATACCACATACCTATTAATGATTAAATAATAGTCTATTTAATACGTAATCTTGTAAAACAAGATCATCCTTCGTCCGGGTCAAGATATCTTAAATAGTTTCCCAGCATGAAGATATTTAAGGAATATATAAATTTAATATAAAAATGTCCAGTCTATAAAGACTCAGATTGATATTTCATCGACCTGCCAAATTTAACACGTAATGCTTAAGTCAATGCAACAGAGTCCTATTTAGGACGTGAGTTCGTTTAAATATTTATCAAAAATAATTTATGGAGACAGATAGTGATTTTATTCAGATTAAATATTCTAGAATATGATCATAAGTAACGTCGGAATCAGATGGGCATAGAAAAAAAACAGGTTTTGAAAAGAATATTTTAGTATTCATTATTTATCTACGATTATTTACTTATCTCTGCTGTTATGACATTTGTCATTTGGACAAAATGACAGTTGCCTATCTACGAACAAATTTCTGTTTTAAAAATCGAATTCCATTAGTCGGTCGGCCACATTGCCAACAGATTCTCTTTATTTTAATGGATACTATTATTTTACTTTATTTTTATTTTAGTTAAGTACAAGTATTTTTCTTTAAGTACTTAAAACTCTAAACTCTAAACTTAAAAATATTTCAATAGTATTTTTTTTTTAAATCAATTCAGTCCCATATAAATTATGTTTTTTAAGCATACTTAAAAAACATAATCTTGTTATTATTAATGTTTCTGCTAAACTTTGATTGAATAAAGTCTGTCAATGTACTTTTAATTTTAAGAAATAATGATGCTAAGATAAGTTTTGTTGACACAAAAACAAAAGTGGACATAATTATGCAACACACACTCTTTTCTTGCAATGGTAGTTTATTTGTATCCTTGAAGAGCAATACCTTAATTATTTTTCATATTTTCACTAGCAATACCAATACACACGTTTTATGCACCATTAAATTTAAACAGATAGTAATCGTGTATACTATGATCTCATAATTTTATCAATTATTCAATTTTTTTTATAAAAACCCGTCGCTTTTCTAAAATCCAGATACTCGACAATGACGGTAACAATATCTTAGTGTTCCCAAAACAGGAAACTTCAGAATACATACAAAAGCTTTCTATGTTATAAGTTTACATTATATTATTATAACAAACACAGAACTGAGAACAAATATCATCTACAAATATTGAACTTGTGAATGCTATGCGCAAGCGAACTCGGGCGAACGATTGTAAATGCACTGTACTGGACCATTTATTTTAATTTCTTTATGCCAAAGCCATGAAAATATTTATTACATTATAATAAACTTAGAAACATTTTCTCGTTCCTACACACCATTTTAACTTGAGCAAAAACGAGAAAAAAATGTAACATTTATTGAAAACGTCAGTCATTTTATAGGTAATATTAAGTTTATAGGTTTTTTACTGAGCTGGACCGCATTGCCAACTTTATCAGTAGCCTTTAAGATATTAACATTGAATATAAAAGAAGTTTTTTTTTCTGTTGGAAGGTAAACTTAGTTGATATTTTTGATTCAATCCTTCTTTTCGGTAATACTCGATGTTCATTACGAAGTGAATTTGAAATTAAAAAAAGACAGTTTATATGATATCTCATCTACCATAATTGTAATAATAATTCAAATCTATCCCAATAAATAAAATTAGAGTGTCCGTTTGTAATATTAAAATAAACACTTTACTAAATGAATGGGTATGTATGTAAACACGGTACATTCCACAAAATATTATTTTTTTACAATTTTTGCCAGCCTTTCTGTTTCTTTAGTCCGGCTAATCTCTGGAAAGGCTGAACTGACCTTTTTTTATTGAAAGCTGGTGCTCTTATTTGATCCAACTCCTGAAGTTTTTTTACTATAATGGTGTACAAATAAAGAGTTTTCTATTCTATTCTATTCTATTTTTGATGATTTGATGATATTATACAGCGGATACTACTACGGAGCTCAGTTAGTTAGTAATTCGTACTCGGCCATTCTGATGACGTGACAAACATCGAGCACCATACAGTAGTAACATATATATTACTTCAAATGTAATAATCTTGTACATCATAACTCATATATTAAATGCAAGATCTTAATTATGTTCAATCGAAATAATTCTAAGTATTCTTGCTACGCGTTGCCGACAGCTGTGCACGCTTCCACACCCACCATAAAGCTTGTGTTAATGACTTAAGCTGTGTAACACAGGTACCGACAAACAGTTAAAAAGTATATTAAATCAACTGCCAACTGCGAACTCCATAGTAAATTTTCAAATTAAGAACGACTCGAAGTCTAAATTCAAAACAAAACAAAACAAAGTAAAAACATTAAACAAAACTAAAAACTTATCATCGCTCCGTGCGTCGTATAAACTCCTAAATTATACAAATCAGATTCAAATCTATTATTATTTTATTATTCTTCGTTTTAATTTAGTAGCTATGTGGTCATATTTCTAAAACATCGAGCTTTTGATTGACAATTCATTTTGAATCACATGTTCCTGCTATAACTATTCTTTCATCTGCATTAAAAACGAGAAAAAAACAACTCTAAATAATCTCATGTATTAAGGTTCAATTTCAAATGTACTGCCGATAGCATTCTAATATGTAATAACTATAAAATTATTCCAATACAAAACTACTTGGCGAAAGGTAGACCTTATCACGTGGCGGTCGGAATCCTAATACTATTCTTGCTGATGTAGAAAACTATACTTTATTTCTATGATGTACGAGGGAACAATATCAATCGCATCGCTATTTTGTTCAACTGAGTTGTACTTCCAAAAGACTTTCTACTTTACCATACTAGACTATTAAGTTGAAAATAGAATGTAATACAGTTGGCTAGGGATATCAAGTTTCTTTCTCACTTCGTCAGGTGTCGCTAGCGGCGTGGCTTTGTTTTGCTCAGTTTTGTTCTACGGAGTGTGAACTTGATAAAGGCTGGGAGGAAACGCTATACAGAATACCCTCTTTGTATTTTTATGATTCAAACATCAGAGGGATATTTAGGAAGAGTTTTGTTCGATTTTTGTCTGAATGAAAGTTTGGTGCGTTGACAGGAGTACTACAGCTGCTCTTACTGCATAACATCATCAGATTATACACACATATGGTTAAACAGAATTATGAGAAGGTATCGTTTACAGCCTGCTATCTATTTGTGTCGAATTTATTTAAAATGTTTGGAGGAGGAAGGTTTTGTTGCTCTAAAAATTATGGAACTATACCCGTGGGTGGGATCTCTTTACTTCACACTTCAAAAGAGGTTGAATGCCAAATTAAGAAACGAAAAAAAAATAGTTTATGGCAAGAAAATTGAAATTATTTATTCTGTAATTAGGTCATATGAGGGTTATATAAACACTTTTGCAAGTTAAAATTTTTTGAGTACATGAGTTCGGCCTTTCCTAACAGGACTAGCCCTGAGAAGAAATGACGAAACCAACTCAAGGATCACCGTCTCTTTTAAAATCCAGACAATATTCACAAAAGCAAAACACATTATTTCAATAAAAAGCGATTATTACAATTTGAGTCACAATTATAATAATCAGTAAAGATAATAATTAAAAAAAATGTCAACGTAAGACTAATTTTAAAAATATATTTCAGTAATAATACGACTTTTTACGTATAATTTAGTTTCTTTGTACATATTCGTTCATACAACTGCCTGTTTCTACTCTAAAACATTTGTCATAAATTCATATATAAACATAAAAAATATTTTTATTGATCTGTGATGACGTTACGAAAGATGAAGTGAGAGGGAGAGAGACGATTGAGGTTATTGGATGCCGAATCAGAATCAGGTCACCAGGAAAAGATGCCAACTTGTATCTCTTGAATGCCATAAAGCACGTGAACACCTCCATTTGCTTTTTTATGGCACTTATTCCTTCCACACGCCTACAATTATGTCTCTTGTACACCAGGATCAACAACAGTGACCCACAAACACCTCGAGTAATGAGACTCGGGGAGTCGCATTAAAAATTCAACTGTCTTGGAACCCGCAAGGAAATTAATCAGAAGAAAACTGAAGGTTGGATAGTGGTAACGTATGTGAATGCTGTGCTTGAGGTCTTAAATTTGCGAATGTTTGTATGATCTACAAATGTCGATGTTTTCCGTGTATACTAAGTATTGCATTTCTGTGTTAAGCAAGTTCATAGGCTGCAGTCAATATTTACCATGAGGTACTCTCATTTGACCACCACACCGTAAAAGGAAAAACATTTTTGTCAACCAAACTTCCCACGAAACCACCATCGTCACATAGCTCTATAGGATGTTATGTAACACGTTTTGCGTCATCGATCATCTCAGTTATCGAATGTTATCTGATCCGTGATACGCCGGTGTTAAATACTACCCATTGTGACAGTTTAACTTTTGGGCATTAGGAACGTGGGGCAAATGTACTGATGGCAAACAAAACAGGTGGCTCCTTTGAATAAAATTAATTAAAACAGGTGATTGTCAAGTCCAGTCACTATTTTTTAAGCGTCAAAACGATTGACGTGGTGTATGACGTAGAAATTTACAAAAATACTACATAAGTAATTATGAAAAAAAATCTTTCGTACTAATTTTCTCATTTGTAATATTAGCAGGATAGGATACGGATTGATTGAAATAGGTAAGTTATAGTTCATGCCGGTCGAAGTCGTATATTTGAAGCTGAAATTAACTTTTATACATTTCAATAAGCAAATATTTTATGCAGTAATGTAAAACATTTAGAACTTCACCCATTATGAAGTTGAATGGAACCGGGGCAAGTGCTATGAGCAAACCTACTATTGTCAAACTCATACTGTTCATTTAACTCATTATTATTTACGTCTAGCTTGTATATTTGCCACATTCGCCATGTTTTGGGGTTAACAAACTGGTAGTAGAAATCTTCAGAATCAATTAATTTTAATTTAGTAGTGGACACTTCCTATAGTTAAAGTATTTGACAGATGCTGACAGCTAGTCTACCTGTTCGACATCTTTATGTAAGGTTCTCGCATGTACAGGATTTTTACGACGTTGTTTTATACTCGAATACTATATTTTAATGTCTAAAACACGTATAAAATATGAGAAAATAGTAAGACTTTATGGTTGTTCAAGGAACAGAACTATTTTTTTTTTCTATGTCATGATTAGAAATGATTAAATATGTTATTATAATTTTAAATAAGTCAGTACATATTTCCTGGTGATTATAAAAAACATCCTTTATAAAATCATGTACAATTGTTTACATCAAGCATTCCGAGAATTACGTATAACTAAATTGAGAGTATATTTAAAAGAGAACTCGGTGACAATGATAGTTATAGAAATATATGCGTGGCAGTAGTATAAGCAATAACTCAAGCTGATAGTCAGAAAGAAGCTCTAACACACATCATCTAATCATACATGATGGGAAGTAATACAGGGGGAGAAGAACTTAAAAAAAAACGTCTAGACGAATGTACGTCATTTTAATAACAAAAACTACCTACTATTAGTTTTCGATATGTATATCTCATCGTAAGTACCTGATGTCTCTTTTACCCAATCATTTAAATATTTAAAATCAATTAAACTAACATTTTAAGCGAAGCATTTTTATGCAATCGGTACATCAAACATTCAAGTTTTAATCCATGCTCCGTGTAAGTATTTCAACACGGTCGTCTAGCTGGTCCAACGACATATCGCCCTCTCTTTTTAGCCTCTAGTGTGAGAAAAGGAGGGAGGGCATCGCACGGGCTCAAAGACGGCAAGACTTAACATGAAGAGAATAGGTGTGGAGTAATACATTCTAATGATAAAGATAATCCTAATCTAAAAAATAACTGACTGGATGACTCATCGGCTGTTAGATTCCAACTTGAATAAGTCTAATAAATATATATTTAGGACATCTAACACACCACTCTGTCTAGTTCCAAAAAGAAAATATGTATTTATATCAGTTGTATGTTGTATATACAAATACATTCTAGGTAGTAGAGCCACGCTGATTTCAGCACGAACGAGCCGGCTCGACCGGGGCGGTACTACCCTCGCACAGAAAATCAACGTAAAATGACAGCGATCATGCTGTCGTGTTTCGTTGGTGAGTGCGAGACCGGAGGCCCAATGATGCAGAAGCATCACTAGCCCGCCATGGTCCACACCATGGCGGGCTAGTGATGCTGCTCGTCACCATGCTGCATTGTTGCATTGTCTGCGTTCACAGTATGGTGACCACCACTCTTGGATTCTGCTTATCCTTGCAGAATAGAGTCATTTTGACAGGGCCAAACATAAAAAAAAAACATATTTTCTTTTTTTAGTAAATATAAACATATATACATAAAAAAACTGTGAAACAAATATTTGCAGATCATACAAAACAATCCTACCCGGGAATCGACCCCGAGACCGCAACCACAGCAGTCGCTTACACTATCGCAGCGCCACCGAAGCAGTCAGTATGTTTTTTTTTTCATACATATATACACTGGGGCAATTCCTTGAAGAGTATGCAGAGGTCGATTAAACAGCAGGAGATCGATTAAACAGCTGTCTTAGATACCCAAGCACAGAAAAATGTTCGTTCTTATTACTCACTCATATTTGTCCTGGTTACGGATCGAACCTACGACCTCTGGGTTAGCAGTCAGAATTGGTAATCACTGCACCAATAGGCTATTAGTTTGGCCTGCATGGATAATTCGGTTGAGTGCTATAATATAACTTATGTATAAGATATATAGTTACCTTGCTTTTAGTACATGAGTAGATTTGTTTGTTTACCTGCAAAAGATAAAAGAATACATTATTTTCACGTTTTATAATATATAACTTTATTAATCCAAGTTTTACAATGGTTTTATACTACAATTGAATTAATAGAATAGATCAACTGAAGTCACATAAGGTAGACTATAGTCTCTACCTAATGTATGTTTATGACTAATAATAATGGAGTTCATTTATTTATTTTTACTTTATTATACACAAATGAAAAAACATTTAAGTTACAAGGAAACACCATGTACAAGGAATACCTTAACCCAAACATGAGTTATCTTCCAGCTAACCTTAGCGTGAATAGAGGATAGTGAAGAATGTAAGGGCGAAGTCATGAGTACTATATAAATAAACAGAAGAAAAAACACTTAATTCAGAATACAAAAATATTATTTCGACAGCAGAAACATAGATATACACATACATACATATACATATATAGGGCCTGATCATTCAAGGAAGAGGTTATAATCTCTGGTTCTCCTCCTGACCCATCCAGAGAAGGACTGGTTCGTATTTGCAGCGGTAATGCATTCCACAGCCGCACAGCTGCAACACTGAAGGAGTTTTCATAGCGACTTGTTATATGGGAAGAAGAACAGAAGAGGAAGAGCGCGAAGGTTACTACTGAGAACGAAGTGCATGGCCAGCATTTTATAATATACCAAAACATTCTTTATAACGAGAGCAATGGAACATTCGTGCTGTTGTGTTTCGTTGGTGAGAGCTAGACTGGAGGCCCATTATCATTCGCAATGAGTATGGCGACCAATACTCTTGGATTCTTCTTATGCTTTCCATCAGGCAGAGTAGAGTGAGCCTGTGACCACGGCTAGTGCAACCTGGTCGAAACTTCAGGCAAATCAAAGGTATGAAATACCTTTTAATAAGTGATCGCATTAATTTCCATAAAAATAATTGTTAATATATCATGGAACGCGAAAGTTTAAAAGTTAGTAGAATAGAGTGATTTTAGGAGGGCAATTTATAAAAAGAGACCTCCCAACAGTGGAATATTAATGTATATTTATTGATGATGATACGTTGTATAAGGTATATACTTTTAAGAATAACTTTTTCAGATGACGTCATAAAATAAATGATCAACGTGTCACATCCTCAAGAAGAGACATCTCAATCTCAAAGTCGTGACGAAAACATTAGTATATATATTTTAAAGTAGAAAAAACGTAACATTCATTTATCAGAGAGATAAGAAAACCAGTACGGTTTTATTTTTATTTTTGGTACAATTAATGGAGGCAAGAATGCCACTGCGCAGTTAAGCAACTTATCTTAGGACTGAATTTGGATAAATAATACGTTTTACATCATTATCAACAGTGTTTCATATTCCACTGCTGGACTAGCTACTAGACTTATTATAATGACAGCTTCTCTGATTTCTTCTAATCCTGAGGTTTATTTAATCTTGTATTGTAAAAATATCGAATCACGATTTATGAACTCTAAAACTACGTAACCAATTTTCATCAAATTCAAAACTGTCTGCAATTTTAGTCCAACTTAAAAGTCAGAATTAGATTTTTTCTATTTTTGTCTAATAAAAAACGAGCAATTCTCGTATATATAACCTGAATCTCGGAAACAGTTCCAACGATTTTCATGATTTTTAGTATGCAAATGGTTTCGGGCGCGATAAATCTAGCTACGATTCGTTTTCAGTAAATTTACCAAGAGAAAATACCGAGCAAAGCTTGATCATCCAGGTACTTGTGTTTATCAGCATCTGTTACCATAGTATAGTAGTAAGTACCAGATGACTGTATGTAAAATATGACAAGATAACATAATTATACAGAGTTGCCCCTTAAAGGTGTTTGACCATGGGGGTCCGAAACGTCAACCGTAATCCGAGTCTACATCCATCTATAACCCCTTAATAACCTTCTTGTTTATAATTAGAGACAATATAAATAGTAATAAAATAAAACATTAAATATAGGTGTAATAAAGTTAAGTATAAACCGCATGTAGGCTCTCGTGTGGTCAGGTACGGGCTTAACCGACTAAGCCATTAAAAATGAATGTCGTTCATTTAATAACTTAAATTAAATTAATCTGGCGGTTCTTTTAATGATTAAGTTAATGATTTTGCAAATTAAAATGTTGTGTGCGGTTATTTTTAATATAGGTACACTTAGGTAATCAGATCTCTAGGTTTTGTATAACGTTATATGAAAATTATATACACATTACTTGATAATAAAAGGTTATTAGTAATGTAATATGTAAGTTTTTATATTTTAATGTTTATTAATGTTGGGAATCGTGGGAAAGCCGTCCATGGTATAGCTCACTAGCCAGCGTGTACACCACACTGCCCTAACGCCAAGTGCAGAACCTGATAGGAAGCTGAGAGAAGAAAACCTAAAAGGAATCCTAAATCCAGCGGTGGATTGTAGAATGTTGTTGTTGATGATGTTACCTATTAAATAAAACAATTTTAAAACTACACCTGCTTATTTTTAATATTGATTTTAACATAGCTTACACTGATAAAAAAAAGTTAAAACTAAAACCCAACTACGACAAAAAACGACGCTGAAAAAGCAGGAAACAAGTTTCAAAAACCGTAGTCACGCGTTGTTAACGTATTACGGACTATAGTACATTACACTACATGGACTACGGCTTTTGATACTTAGTAATGTACCACATCTCTTGACTGCCTCGTTGGTCTCGCGGTTGGCGTGTGCGACTGCTGATCGTGAGGTCTCGGGTTCGATTCCCGGGTCGGACCAAATGTTTGTATGATCTACAAATATTTGTTTCGGAGTTTGGGTGTTTTCTATGTATAATATGTATGTATTTACAAAAAAAAAGTATATATGTATTTGTATCAGTTGTCTAGTACCCATAACACAAGCTCTGCTTAGCTTGGGACTAGATGGCGTTGTGTGACAGATGTCCGAAATATTTATTATTTATTATTATTATTATTATCTCTTAAGAAAGTCGCGAGCAAATGCTAATAATATATATATATTTTATTAGCATTTGTTTACGAAATTTGAAATGTACAAGTAACGCCCTTTCCAATGATACCAAACACGGCGTATTTATCTCTAATTATTTTTTAATACAGTGATTTAAGTCAGCTAGAGGGCGCCACATTACAGTCAGTGACATGTTATATAGGTTATAACCAGAGGACGATCAAGACGCTTCTAACGACACCTCATTTGTCCAGTTCTAATGAATAGTTAAGGAGCTATGAGGGAATAAATGAACATACATACATAGCCTGTCAAAATCATAACACTCCGTTGGCTTTGCCGTAGTCTGGTAGTAAAAACGGTGCTAATATAGCGAGGACTTCAGGTACAAGACCTTATACTTTAAACAGAGATATTTTTTTTTTTTTTATGTTTGACCCTTTCATAATGACTCTACTCTGCCTGATGGAAAGTATAAGCAGAATCCAAGAGTGATGGTCACCATACTGCGAACGCAGACAATGCAACATTGCAGCATGGTGACCCACACCATGGCGGGCTAGTGATGCTTCTGCATCTATGGGCCTCCGGTCTCGCACTCACCAACGAAACACGACAGCATGATCGCTGTCATTTTACTTTGATTTTCTGTGCGAGGGTAGTACCGCCCCGGTCGAGCCGGCCCGTTCGTGCTGAAATCAGCGTGGCTCTACTACCTTAAGGTTTCGATCAGAAAATATAAGTGTTTACCTACAGACGGGGAACAGCTAGTAAGGGAATGAAAATTAACATTAATTTTAAAAAAGAATGAAATCAGAGTCGGTGGTATAGTAATTAACTTAAAAAATACATAATTTACACTTCGTTAGCTTTACAAAATAGCTACTGGTTAATTTAAAATATTGTATTGGCATATAAATAACATTAATGTTCTTACTTTAGTCAATTTTATTCGGATATTCGACTAATATTATTTTGTTTGGTGTAATTAGAATGAGTAATTACGCTGATAATGTGTCGTGGTGCCTTCCGTGTGTACATATTGGCACATTTATAATATTTCTAAAAAAGCTTATACGACCACGATTAAACTAAAAAAGAACCATATGAGGTTGGTTTCAAAATTTATTTCTCTTTGCAGTTTTCTTTCACCACACGGCTCATTCAATTATACACTATAAAGTATCATTATGAAAATCACAACCACTTCAGCTCACCCCTTTAAATGTTTCTTTAAAAACTTTATCTAAGCAATTGAGAAGCAAATACATATATAAGAAAAATATAAAAACATTACGATCATTTCATCAGTAGCTGCTTTTTGAACACAAATACCTATGCTATAAAATAGAAATCAAGATGTTTTAGTGATGTTCACGTACGGTTAGTAACCGGACTTTCCGGCAATAGTCTATTCGAGTTACAGATGTAGGATTCAAACCTGCTGGAGTTATAGTCAACTTTCCCCAATTCATCTTTATTACGAAGATCCCCTTTTCACCATTGATTTATTTATTTCACGTTTGACTCGTCGATATATCGACTACTTACAGTAATTAACTCCTAATCAGAATTACTGTGATACTTAGTTCTTCTTTGGCATTTGTAAAGAATTTTACGATAAAGGTTGTATTAAAATAAAAACTCCAGTCTTATCAGACTTCAGTCTGCTTAACGAGCTAATTAAATTATGGTATAGAACTAAACTAATAAAAATTATAGATGAATATGTATTGTCATGTAACTTTTTTCTGTTACTAAAAATATATAATGAATATATCTATAAAATGTATGTTTATATAAATTACGTGTGTTAACGTTTACAAATGACTAATAAACAATTGAAACACGAAGCCACATCACTACTACATAACTTTCCCAATATTAATTAGTTTTAGTTGAGATTTCTGTATATTGATCAATAACATGTTTCTATAATAACGTTACAATTAGTAACATTTTAAATAACAGTTATTGACTTTCATTAAAGTGGTACTTTGATGTGCCGGTACCACTTATGTGTAGTTGATGAGTGAAATTGTATTTCTTTAGAAAGAATAATGAATAAAATTGAAGCTTGACTACTTCCGGATATATTAATAGAATGAATTTATGTTGGGAATTTTTTCTTCATGAGAGTAGACAGAATAAATGATGGCACTCATCACACATTATTTGTTCTGGTTTGTAATCGAACCCATGACCTCTGACTTAACAGTTTATGTCACTTATCATCAAGCCAAGAGATCTGTCCGGTAGGGTCATAATGTGTTTTTAAATATTTATGTACAAACACATTAGGTATATAATTGATAATCACACAATTGTTTCGAATCTTTGTAAATCGAACCTTTTTCTGGTTAACCGGTTGAACCAGTAGCTGACCTTAAATAATCTTAGGAATAATAAGCATTAGAAAGAAGATATTTCTATAAATTTTTACACTACTTAACATTAAAAAAGGTTATACTTTTTCACAGAAGTGGTTTTAAAAAACTCATTGGCAATTAGAACCCGTGCAAAAACATTCTTATCATATCAAAATTCTTGTATCGAACGTGTATTCAAAATATGTGGTTATACATAAATTTAAAAAATAATGCATAATGACGTCATTAAGTCACTACTCTATTCCAGTAAAATTAATCCTGTGTCATGTAACGTGAAGAGACAAAATGAAACTCAAAAGACGTTATGTACACGTTTTGGCCAAGCAAAAGAGTATTTTATTCTTGAAGGTATAGACTTGGATTTTGAAGCACAGTGTTTGTATACAAATTTCTCAGGCTCTGAGCTACAGGCAGAATGTAGAAGCCCATCGATCGTTTTTGCTAATACAAGAGACGGGATCATTTATAGCTTGCGATTTTTTATTTAATTTATGTTGATTTTAATTTATTGTGTAATAACGTTTTACCGAAGTGACGTCTCGTTAATCGGACCTATTAAATAAAATCAACGTTTGAACGACTATAACCCTACACCGAATACTCTTAGAGTTGTATTTTGTTTATTTATTTTTTTAAGTAACAGATATTTCTTTGAATCTTTTAAATCTTTCTGCTAAAGAGGTAAGTAAGTTTATAGCAAGAACAATGTGATCTTACTACGAATGTGGCTATATAGCATGACTCATTAGAAACAATCCATAGTAATATTAAACAATATTTTATTTGATTAAGTAGAGTAATTTGTTAAGTTAACTAATCTGAACACATAATGATAGTATGAGGTAATAAATTTTTCAAATAATATTTTATTTATTTAGAATTCATAATATGTTGTAAATCTAAAATAACTTTGGGTTAGATGTGGTAAGTCTATGTATATATAGCTAATCTAAGCCATGAGTAGCAATGATAGTCAACGTACAATTAAGAAGAAGAAAAATAATTTTGAAAAATGAGCAAAATAGTGTGTAGTATGTATGTATGTAACATTATTATCAAACCTATTTGCATATTTTTTACTTTCGAAATAGACAAAGAAGCAACAACAGGCACTACGTAAAAAAATTTATTAAATAAAATTAAACATTGACACAAAATCGTACCGTAATCGTGTCGAAATATGTAAACCAAAAAATATTTCGTTAAGATGAGATGTAAAAAGTAATACGAGGACTCCAACGTCAAAGTATTTTTTTATGTTGTGTTATAATCTCGTTGATATAAGGTTGGTTTTCCCCTGAATATATCACAGAAGGATTTAATAGAGTCTTGTAGAATGCCAAGCGCGTTTGGAACTGTTACACCCCACTAATGTAAGCAGTCGACCTGACTAGCAATCTCTCGTTTGCTGAGCCAGCATAAGTAATCCTCAGGTAGGACATGAACGCCAGGGAAAGTCAGTCTACTTTCAAACTCGGTTCGGGTCGGATCTCTAGTTTATTTCTATTTCATTTGTATTTCTAAATCCATGTATTATTAATTAAATATAATCTTCAATAAATCAAATAGTTTTCTTTTTAAAAAGCTATCTGCACGGTATCGTGTAACATTTGGTGGCAGCGGTGGGATACCGAAAATCCCCATTTACCCAAATACGTCTCCGAAACAAACTCCAAAGTGTGGTGACAAACAAGTGGTAATTATCAAGTGCCCAAAAGTGATTAAATAAATGCTCAAAATCAATCATACAGTGTAAAAAGCTTGTGAAAGTGATCTGCGTGAAATTCATCAATCTGAACACGGAAGGTCCGTGTTAGTTGGCTGTGTGCTAACTGCTGGCTGGCCGCTGTTCAGGAGACACCTCATCATGATCCTGTTCTTAAGTCTATTCTTCTAGTGAGTCAAACGTTTTCTTCTAAGAACATGATAAAAGTGACAAACCAAACTCAAAGCCACACTTAGTATTTCATATAAACCTAATATTAATATATATTACCTTGTTCATGTCATAACACTTCTATTTTATTCAATTCAATATTCTCATTACTTTATATGTTAGTTTATGCGGTTCAAAACCTATAGACTAAACATTGCAATCACATTGTTTATATTAACCATCCGGACGACGAGACGCATAGATAAGCTCGCCGTTCCTAATTCCGAACAAGCTAACTTAGTATAGAGACGACTTCTTACATTTATTTTATTTTAAGTTGTGTTTTGTATTTGATTTTCTGTATTCTAATCTTGTCTTAGTGAATTAAGGTAATGACGAATAAAAGTGATTCTAAACCAGAAAAGATTACCAGTGTCCCCAGCGACGGTTCTACATCACGCGCAGATATGACAGAAAAGATAGAATTAAATGTATTACTTAAATTTATCAAACCATTTGATGGTTCTAGAGACAAATTAAATCCTTTCATTTCCAATTGCCAAAGCGCATATAATTTAGCTAACACATTCCAGAAACCGATATTATTCAAATATATATTAAGTCAATTGACAGATAGAGCTGAAAGCACGTGTAATATAAAAGAGTTTGAATGTTTTGAACAATTCATTGAATTTCTGAAACAACAATTTGGAGACAGGAAACACTACACTCACCTGCTCTCCGAATTACAAAATTGCAAACAAGGTACAACCGAAACAGTTAACCAATATGCCCTTAAAATTGAAACGATATTGTCTAAATTGCTCAGTGAAATAAAAATGTCTATCAAAAAGAAATCAGAAGTAACAGGTCGCGTTGCGGCCATGGAAGACCTTGCATTACACACTTTTACCATAGGCCTCCATCCGCGACTCTCGCAAATAGTACGTTGTCGTGACCCTGACTCCTTAAATTCGGCTGTAGGATTTGCTGTAGCCGAAGAGAAAATATTATCAGCATCATATAAGAGACCGACTCAACCAAACTTCAGCAACGCCGAAAGATTTAAATTCATCCCTAAGCGCGAATTTCAAACTCAATCATACCGTCCTCAAATTACACAAAGTGCGCGACACGATTACCCCAGGCAAGTCAACACGAGAGACTTAGTATGCCGTTACTGCAAAAATGTAGGACACACAATTGAAAACTGCCAAAAGCGAAAAAATAACAATAGCCGTTATCAGCCCGGCGCTCTAACATCAACTTATCGGCAAAATAATACATCCCAAAACGCGACTCAAAATCCACCCCACAGAACCTTTGCCGTTGACTACTCTGATGATAAGGGAGTTGACGAAGTTGACAATACAGAATATTTAAACGAGTAAAATTTCCCGTTAGGTATCGCCCGGGAAATTATCCTTACAAAATCAAAGTCGATACTACAAATCTCACTGCATCCACTGTATCTAATAAATCTCTGAATCCTCTGAATCCAAACATCACTGTATCCACTGCATCCTGTAAACAGAAAAGAATACTTCCTACATCCTCTGAATCTAATAAAACTCTGAATCCTCTGAATCCAAACATCACTGTATCCACTGCATCCTGTAAACAGAAAAGAATACTTCCTACATCCTCTGAATCTAATAAAACTCTGAATCCTCTGAATCCAAACATCACTGTATCCACTGCATCCTGTAAACAGAAAAGAATACTTCCTACATCCTCTGAATCTAATAAATCTCTGAATCCTCTGAATCCAAACATCACTGTATCCACTGCATCCTGTAAACAGAAAAGAATACTTCCTACATCCTCTGAATCTAATAAAACTCTGAATCCTCTGAATCCAAACATCACTGTATCCACTGCATCCTGTAAACAGAAAAGAATACTTCCTACATCCTCTGAATCTAATAAAACTCTGAATCCTCTGAATCCAAACATCACTGTATCCACTGCATCCTGTAAACAGAAAAGAATACTTCCTACATCCTCTGAATCTAATAAAACTCTGAATCCTCTGAATCCAAACATCACTGTATCCACTGCATCCTGTAAACAGAAAAGAATACTTCCTACATCCTCTGAATCTAATAAATCTCTGAATCCTCTGAATCCAAACATCACTGTATCCACTGCATCCTGTAAACAGAAAAGAATACTTCCTACATCCTCTGAATCTAATAAATCTCCGAATCCTCTGAATCCAAACATCACTGTATCCACTGCATCCTGTAAACAGAAAAGAATACTTCCTACATCCTCTGAATCTAATAAACCTCTGAATCCTCTGAATCCAAACATCGCTGTATCCACTGCATCCTAAAAATACTTACTACATCCTCTGAACCTAACAAAACCTCTGAACCACTAACAACTACTAAATCCCCTGTTGCTACTAAAACCAAATACGTTAGCTATGCTCAGGCCGTCAAATCTCCTCTGAATCCTAATACTCCGTTTCCAGAAGCCACACTTACATGTCCGCGAATTCCGAAACAAAAAGAAAACAGCGTTCAAATTTACGAAATAAATAAAAATACAGAGAAAAGATACTTACCACACGTGGTTATCCAAACACCCATTTCAGATAGACCTCTGTCCTTTCTAGTAGACACTGGTTCTTGTGTAAGTTTGGTGAAATCGAGTTCCATTTCTAAAATGCCCAAACTGAGCGATGTAATTATAACCCTTAAAGGCATTGACCCTGGTGATGATGTGACACCCACATTGGGGAGTTTTACAATGCACGTATTTAAAAACTCAACGAAACTTCACGAATTCCATGTCGTTGAAGACATAAGCTTAAGTCACGATGGTATAATAGGAAACGACTTATTAAAAAATTTCGGCTGTCAAGTTGACTATCGTAAAAGAGTATTACAAATAGGAAATGGCTCAATCAGTTTAAACTTCTCTGAACCTCTATATGCTATACCCCCTCGTACAGAAACAGTAATTGAATGCACAGTCAGTAACCCCGACCTCGGTGAAGGAATAATTGTAGACCAACATATCTCCAAATCGTTACTAATTGCAAATTGTATTGTTAAAGTAAAAGAAAATAATCGCATCAATATAACAGTTGTTAATACCTCAGAAAAACCTACAGTTCTTCATTCTGACCTTAATCTCACCTTAGAACGATTAGATATTCAATCCTGTTTAGTTCCTTCCAAAATATCACCAAATCCAAACTCCTTACCCAGAACAAACGAAGTCCTGAAACAATTGAGAACTTCCCATCTGAATCGCGAAGAAATAGAAGCCTTGTTACAAATCTGTTCCGACTACTCCGATATTTTCCACCTCCCAGACGAACAACTTACCTTTACCACGACTACTGAACACAGAATCAGAACAAATACAGACATCCCAATCCAAACTAAATCCTATAGGTTTCCAGAATGCCATAAAAAAGAAGTAGAGAACCAAATTAACAAGATGTTAGAACAAAACATAGTGAGACCGTCGGATTCACCTTGGTCCTCGCCCATCTGGGTCGTACCCAAAAAACAAGATTCATCCGGACAACGAAAATGGAGAGTCGTAATTGACTACAGAAAGTTAAATGATGTTACAATAGGAGAAACTTACCCCATTCCACAAATAACTGAAATTCTAGATCAACTAGGGAAAAGTCAATATTTCACAACATTAGACCTGGCATCTGGATTCCACCAAATCCCTATATCCCCTCAAGACGCAGAGAAGACCGCCTTCTCAATTCCTCAAGGTCATTTTCAATTTACAAGAATGCCCTTTGGGCTGAAAAACGCTCCTGCAACTTTCCAAAAACTAATGAACACATGCCTATCAGGTCTTCAAGGTTCTCGCTGTTTCGTATACCTTGATGACATTGTGGTGTACGCACCAGACCTCCCCACGAGTATACAGAACCTTACTTCCATTTTCGAAAGACTTAGGAAATATAATCTCAAATTACAACCTGAAAAATGCGAATTTTTACGTAAAGAAGTTGCATACTTAGGACACATCATAAATAATGAAGGTGTTAAACCTAACCCAGAGAAAATAAAAGCCATCACTGAATTCCCAATACCAAAATGTCCGAAAGATATTAAATCTTTTCTCGGATTGGTTTCTTATTACAGACGTTTCATCCCAGACTTTTCTAAACTAGCCAAATCTCTTACTTCTCTTCTAAAAAAGGACGTACAATTCACCTGGGAAAACAAACAACAATTAGCTTTTGAGACCTTACAACAGAAACTCACTACCTCACCAGTATTAGCATATCCCGACTTTACGCAACCATTTATACTTACCTGTGACGCTTCAAATTTTGCAGTATCTGCTATTCTATCCCAAGGTCAAATAGGGAAAGACCGTCCTATAGCTTACGCCTCTCGTACACTCAACAAAGCCGAATGTAACTATAACATTACCGAAAAGGAGTGTCTTGCAATAGTTTTTGGCACAAAAGCATTTCGTCCCTACCTTTATGGTCATAGGTTCACTATAGTCACCGATCACAAACCCCTTCAGTGGCTATTTAATTGTAAAGACCCTGGTTCAAGACTCATTCGCTGGCGTCTGAAATTAGAGGAATTCGACTATAACATAGTGCATAAAAAGGGCAAAATAAACTGTAACGCTGATGCTCTATCCCGATTCCCAGTCAACCCAGTAGACAGCGAATTATTGTTCGCTGATCCAATATCAGATAACCCGTTAGAAGATCCTCTTTTAGAATTACCTTCCCATATTCCTTTCACTTTCGACGGTGATGAGCTACTAAGTGAAAACATAAATCCCAATCCTATATTAAATCCTATTTCAGACTCTACAGTAAACCCTTACCTGAATCCTATCCCTGGTACTTCAAATACTGCTTCAGACTTGCCAATAACCCAAGAAGGAGAACCAGACCTTATAGATCTAGGCCCTCTGGAACTAAGCCCTCGAAGTGCAGACCTTGACCTCGATTTTGAAAACCTCAACATTCCCTCACCGATAGATCCAACCTCACATTCCCATCCTAACCTAAATAACGACGACTATTCCAAATTCCTAAAAACTATTAGTAATAAGGAAAACACTTTCGACACTATTATTAAGGAACATAATGAGAATCTACTAAAATCCCCATTCCAAATAATTCTAGTCCCTACCTCCATTGACCTAGACGAATCCAATCCTTACATCCCTGAAATCCTGCTTAACAATCCAAGTCGAGACGAAATTATCAACGCCGAAAAAGAACCAAACTCATTCCTTAAAACTAAATTCGAAGACAAAGAAATTTATCTAATCTTTACCAAAGTTCACCATTTTGACGAATCATCTTACCCTGTTATATACGATAGTTTGAAACGAGTAAGAGACAACATTTTACAATCGAGACCCGTAGCAAATATTGCAATTTCAGATTTTAAAAATCCCTTCGATCAACATTCATATACAAAAATTTACAACATACTTACTTACGTATTTCACAGTTCCAAAATCTGCATACATATTTACCTTAATAAAACAATTTACCCAACTCTTAGTGAAAGACCTAAAATCCTACGAGAGAATCATGACATCCCTGTAGCAGGTCATTTAGGTTCGGCACGCATGTACAATAGGATAAGAGAACAATTTTATTGGAAAGGAATGAGGGGAGACGTAGAAGATTACGTCAAGAAATGCAAAATGTGTCAAGAAAATAAAGCATTAAGAAGACTTAACAGAGCACCTATGGAAATCACTACTACTTCAACTGCTCCATTCCAAAGAATTGCATTAGACATAGTAGGCCCTTTACCCGAATCCGGCACTGGTAAACTTAAATACATCATGACCTTACAAGATGACCTTACCAAATACTCTATAGCTTACCCTTTACGTAGCACCACTGCAGAAGAATCAGCGGACTGCTTAATTCATTTCATTTCCCTCTTCGGCATTCCTAAGTCCATCCTTACCGACCAAGGCACTAATTTCACTTCAGACCTCTTTAAAACTACGTGTCAATTCTTAAAAATTAAACAACTATGGGCATCTCCTTATCATCCACAAACCCAGGGTGCTTTGGAGCGGAGCCACTCTACTTTAAAGGAATATCTAAAATCTTTCGTAAACGAAAATCAAGACAATTGGCCGACATACGTGTACACTGCTATACTTACATACAATACAACAATACACTCTACCACAAAATTCAGCCCATATGAGTTAGTTTTCGGACATAAGCCCTTAATACCTAGTTCAGTATATGAGAGTAGCACTAGTACTACTTACTCTGACTATATCCGAATGCTACAACACAAATTCAAACACACAAGGGAAAAAGCCCTTGAAAACATACTAAAATCCAAACAAACTTCGAAAACTTACTACGACTCTCGCACTAAGAGACCGCCACGATACAAAGTTGGAGATTTCGTTTATCTTAAAAATCATTTAAGACTCAGAAAAGCCTTGTCTCCCATCTGGAAAGGCCCGTATAAAATAATAAAAGTTCACAACAACAACACTGTCACACTCCTAATTAATCGAAGACACGTAAGACACCATTTTGACGAAATCAAGCCTACAGAAATTTCACAACCTTCTACTTCCACACTTACTAACTAAAACTTTGAAAAGGAAAATATTCATTTATTTTATTTTCCTTTCAGCGCCACAACTAATGCGCATCCGGACTTTATCAAGCCATATCCTTCTAATTCCGGCATCTTCTTCGACAGCATAGGCAAACTTAAAATCATAAAAGGTGAATTAAATATAGTCAGTTATGTAGATATTTCTTATGTTAATCCGCACTTAATTAACCTAAACGAAATTATAGGATCATTAAGATTTATGTGTCAAAAGACCGATAACCCTGAATGTAAAAACATACTATCTCCGTTGACGGTGCGTTTTAAAGATATTCAACGCGAATACGATTCTATTTCTCATTTAATTTCTAAACGAAATAAACGATCGGCATGGTTTGGAGGTATAGGCACCCTATTTAAACATGTATTCGGCACTCTTGACGAAGATGATGCTTTAAAATACGACTCCGCTATCGAAATTGTCCAACAAGACCAAAAGAAAATCGCCGAACTGATGAAAGAAAATATTTTAATTACTACTTCCACACTAGAATCCTATAAACAAATAATTAATGCGATAAGAAATAATGAAGTAATTCTAAGCGAGTCATTAAATGATATTTTGATAGACATACATAATCTCACTGAAGTAACCAATACTTTATTAATTCAAAATAAAGTTCATTCCATACTTGCCAACCTCGAGAGTTCTTTACTAACATTGTCGTTCCAGTTAGAGGACTTGATCAATGCAATAATTTTGAGTAGCCAAAACATCCTACACCCAAACATTCTAACTCCGGCTCAATTATATAACGAACTCGTTAATAATGATAGATATCTACCTGCGGACACCGGAATCCCTATACCTTTAAGTCTAGATAACATACATATAATATTAAGTATATCCAATGTTGCATGTTTTTATTATAATAATAAGTTAGTTTTTGTATTACAAATTCCTTTAGTAACTAATGATGATTTTAACTTGTACCATAGCATAGCCTTGCCTACTCCGCACGGAGTAGACAACTCCAATACTTTTAGTCTTATAACTCCTTCAACCCCTTTTATTGCTATTTCTAGAGATAAGTTAATTACCTGTAATTTAGAAAATTTAAATAAATGTAAAGTTGTGAGCTTTGAGTTTTACCTCTGTGAAATACCTACGGTGTTGCTGACGAGTAGCAACCCTTCATGTGAAAGTGAGCTGCTAATTAAAACAAACAATGTTGTTCCTGTGCAGTGCAAAACAAAAACGATATCCGGTGAACTCGATATTTGGAAACCGATTACCAATAATCGTTGGATCTTTATACAATCGCGACCAAATAAGATCACTATAGAGTGTGGTGTCTCGGAACTAAGAGAAATAACAGTGATCGGTACCGGAATTCTACAAACCCCTAACCAGTGCATAGTGTATACGAAAAGTGCAAGACTTATTTCACCTATTAACCCCATTAATATAAGTATTCCTATTCCTAATTTAGATTTTAGTATAATTAATGATTCATGTTGTAGATTAGATAATGTAACTAGTGGATTACCAAATAATGTGATTCCAATTAAGTTAAATAATGTTGATTTAGATCATTTAACTATAAAAAATAACAATGATAACCTGTTCTCAGAACTAAATAAGATTATCGACAAAAAACCTTTTATCCTAAAATACGGTACTCACTATTTCGCATTTACTTCAATAATTTCTCTTATTGTTATTACTTATATAATGTTTAGATTAGTAAAAATTGTTAATAGATATAAGACTAAGTTTAACATTTCATCTTCAAATAATCCGACCTCTACCGACGATGATAATAATTCACAAATACACAGAGATTCTCCCATACCATTGCCGCGATTGAGAGAAGTCGCCTAATTACTAATGATTCCCTGAACTTCGATTTTCCCGAACTTCAGTTTTCCGCGGGGGGTTGTTACACCCCACTAATGTAAGCAGTCGACCTGACTAGCAATCTCTCGTTTGCTGAGCCAGCATAAGTAATCCTCAGGTAGGACATGAACGCCAGGTAAAGTCAGTCTACTTTCAAACTCGGTTCGGGTCGGATCTCTAGTTTATTTCTATTTCATTTGTATTTCTAAATCCATGTATTATTAATTAAATATAATCTTCAATAAATCAAATAGTTTTCTTTTTAAAAAGCTATCTGCACGGTATCGTGTAACAGAACGCAATTTTTTCAATTATTACTTTTGGCGCGAAAGTCCAATCGTTTTGTGTTGATTAAAAAATTGTTTTGAGAGTGTGTCGTTGCTTTTGTATTATTTTTACGTCATATTTAAATTGGGAGAATTGTAGGAAAGATTTTTTGGAATATTATTATTAGGGCCTCAAATCACTTAGTTTAATCCTATTTATTATAATAGCGTATAAATATATATTTATATAGGCGCTCTCTAGCTTTTGCCCTCGGCTTCGCTTGTATGGTAAAGAGCCTATGTCCTGACTGAAGAACCAAAGTATCTCCATGGCAAATTTCATTGAAATTGGTATAGCAGTTTAGCCGTGAAATCTTAACAGACATAAAGACAGAAATATTTTTAAATTATTCATATTAATATAGATTAATATGAAAAAGTAACAATAAATAGATATTATTACAAAACGTCTATGTTAGATCAAACACTGTTAAATACATATTCCATATTTTTCTTTAAAAAATAAAGGTATTTAATAAAACATAAATCATTATCTATCCACATTAATAATAAAGCACTCGCTGTATTGTGGTGTATGTTTGGATAGCTCCACGATAAATGGATCCGGATTACGGATGTCCAGTCAAGCAGGTGCCAACGCAACGGACCAGTGTTAGATAACATCCAGTATAAAGTGATTTTATTTCGAAGAAAAAATAATCAATTAATTAACGATAAAAACTATCTATCTAAATTTTTTAAATTAAATTTGATACCGATATTATAACATCTTATAACGTAAAAGTATTATTTTGCAAATCAAATATTTAATTAATATGCGTAACTTTGCATGGTTATTTGTTAGTTTGATTGAAATAAGGAAAAAATATGACGTAATCTATGAAAAAATGTAAATACTTTGAACTTATTACTTTTGTTTAGAAAAACAAAAGTACCACTAAATAAAATAGACTTTCAATTAAATGAATTTGACTCTTGCTATGACACAATAAGGTGCAATTCAAGTACACATCTACATCTACAACTACACATACAGAAGCATCTCAATAGGCCGCCATGGTGTGGGTCATCATGCTGCATTGTTGCATTGTCTGCATTCGCAGTGAGTATGGTGACCACTACTCTTGGATTGTTCATGCTTTCTATCAGATAGAGTAGAGTCACTACGGCAGGCGCATATATGTATATAAAAAAAAAACATTAAATTAGTTCGACTTACCAAAATCACATGTACCTATTTGTATCTCTAAACCTATAAGCTGCCTTTTAAACGTACTAAAAAAACTGTTCAAAGGATTTTAATGTGGTTATCAGAGATAGAATGTTTAAAAAGGAAGGTTTTCATGTTTAATACATTCATATTGTATCAGTTTGTTTGTTTTCATGGACATCTTACACTCAACACCGTCTAGTCCCAAGATAAGCAGATTTTGTGTTATGGATACTAGTCAACTGATATAAATACATACATCTCATATAAAGAAAACACCCAAACTTCGAAACAAATATTTGCAGATCATACAAATATTTGGTCTGTTCCGGGAATCGAATCAGAGACCTCAAACACAATAGTCGCATATGCTTGCACTGCGCCACTGAGACAGTCTAAATCCGAGAATTTTAAAGACTTCATATATCGGGCCGAGTCCTTGGTTATGTATAAAACGTATTTTGAAATGAAACTCCAAAATGTTAAAGGTAGCAAGAATGAACCACTTAGTATTTAATAGCAAAATTTACAACATCCGTTGATATGCAACCTATTAACATTAATTAAAAGCTATTCAAACAAATAAATCCTTGTATTTCTGGTTCACATAAAGTCAATGAACGCTACTGATTAAGATTTAAATCAATAAAAAGTAATAATCCGATACTCGGATCCGTTGAACATTCAATTCGTTAGGTTTGCCTTGTTTCGTATGTGTTCTAGTATTACATAACTGAATATGACTTTGTGTCTCTTCCGCGCCTAAACTACTCGATTGATCATTAACAAATTTGCATACACGTTTTCTGAGGTACAGAAAAGAATATATAAGCTATCTTTCATTACGCTGAAACATTTGACAATTTATTACGTAACAATTTATCTATACTAATATATAAAGCTGAAGAGTTTGTTTGTTTGGACACGCTAATCTCAGGAACCGCTGGTCCGATTTAAAAAAATCTTCCAGTGTTAGATAGTACATTTATCGAGAAAGGCTATAGGCTATATATCATCTCGCTAAGACCAATAGGAGCGCAGCACCAATGAAAAATGTTTCAAAAACGGGGGAAAATTATCACGCTACGGGCCATTGGCGACGCAAACGAGGTTGCGTGGGTCTGCTAGTGTACTTATATATATTAAGTTATCACTACATGTGATTTTTTGTGACATAGAAGTAGTGCAAGCAATAATGATTTCACATTTTTAAAGTTTTTTTCATGGTAGTTGAAGAGGTGATGATTAACTTGATGAGAACCACCGAATATAGAAATCAACAACACAAGAGGCAAGTGCGTCGCCACCTTCCCTCCGCCCAGGATCAAGAAAGAGGATTCGAGTAACCTCACTTAAGTAACATACCGAACTCGCTGAAACGTAATGAAGGAATGTCTTAATACGCAATGAGAAGCCGCGGTAACACTCCAGTCTAGTCGGCCTATTTGTACTAAAACATAGGTCTCACAATCTCATAATATCCTCATCATCAACTACTCGTGAACATAGGCCCCTCCTTAAAAAGGAGACTGGTTTTCATCACTACATTTTATAAAACAAAGTCCTCCGCCGCATCTGTCTGTCTACCTGTTCGCGATAAACTCAAAAGTTACTATACGGATTTTGATGCGATTTTAAATATATTTTCTTTCTTTTTTTATTTTATATAGGCTTAAATATAACGATATTTGTTGAAGACGTCGGAAAATTTAAGCAGCACATTTTGTCGGGGTACCACAGGCTATATTATTTTTTTCGTAAAGAGCCCGTGCGAAGCCGAGGCGGGTTTCAAGTATAATATACATAGGAATCGAGCCTTTTCCCTCTTGTACACACTACATCAAGTTTAATTCAAACGCATAAATCCTTATTTTAAACCATACTTAAAGCAGACGCCATTCCATTGCTACTGGCGCCTCCACAACCACGTTACCTTGATCTCCCCGTCCCCTCTCACAGTTCCCAATTTGCATCATGTCGGAGTTACAGCAGTCTATTTTGGAGTTCATTTTATAACGGTCACAGAACTTATAAAGTCGCTATGAATGACATCTACTACCATGACCCCACCCTGTACGTAGAAGCTTTCACTTAGAATAATTCTGTCAAATTTACATATTTTAAGTTATTCATATTGACAATTATGGTTTAAACATATAGAAAGGTGTGATAGCTAACAAATTATATTCATGTTACTAACGCAAAAAATAAATTGCATTTTTGTTCTATGTTTTTTTAAGACAACTCTCGCATTAGGAATATATCATGCATCGACTTTAAAACAGATATGAAATGGACACAAAGAACTCCCAGACTCAGAACAAGTTGTGGATCATACAAAGTGGCGTCCTATGTGGAGTTTAAACCCACACTTATCCATACTTTCCACAGTCGAAAGAAGCGAGGCGACAGTTTAAACCAATACGCCATTCGTGAAGTCATGTTATTGACTATGTTTATAATTAACACCTACCGATTATTACTTTTTCCAAAATTTAGACAACTTTTTAGTGGGTTAAAAATTCAATTCCCGAGAGGCAGTACAAAATGCCTTTGAAGAGTTTGTTGCCTCCCGTCCAGCTGATTTTTACAAGAAGGGCATCAATAAACTGCCAATGCGTTGGCAAAGATGCGTCGATTGCATGGGTGATTACTTCGAATAACAGAAATAAAAAAGTTTGAAAAAATAAGTACTTTCACTTATTGCATACAAAACGGCAATTTCATAAGTAAAGACCTATTGTTATTTCATTCAGCAGGGGACATTTCAGTTCAGCTCAGTTTGGTGACTACAACACTTCACACCAGTCATTTTTAAATAGCTGACCTCTGCATCGTCCGCGTACCAACGATGGCATCATGTTTTACTTAAAGACATATTTTGTATTGGAATATGAAATGGTAGCTTTTACAATTTTTCTCGCATTTTACCATACTTTCTCACCATTAATACTTTTATAATAACTTCAATCCAAAGTTAACTAAATAGGTATATCCATTTCTGAGTTTTATTAGGACTAACGAACATCAATTCAGTTTTATATGTATAAGGTTTATATAACGAAAAAGCTTAGATTCTTTAGAGGTTTTGTTGATCATGTAAGTTTTAGTGCCGGTGAGTGGTGTGGCCAAATATGGCACTTTATGACCCTTCTGCAGGGGTTCGGTAATATGGTGTTTAAATGTGAATTGGTAATATACTGTAAATTGAAAATAACGTTAGGTTAGTCAAGGCTGCGTGTCTGTTGGTTCCTTGGAACTAATGGTTTGGGGAAACCATCTAGCTGAGATAATAGTCAACAGAATATTAAATTGGATTTTCTTACAATGTTTACAGATAGTTAAGGTTTATTTATGTAGGTATATGGCCTAAAGATATGAAGGCTATATTGTGGGTCACTGCTGCATTACTGTTCAGAAAGTGTTTGTAAATTTAATTGCTATTCGTTAAATAACAATAACTGTTTTATTTGGCAACTAAACAGAGCTTGTACAATAACAACTAGAATGCCTG
Organism: Spilosoma lubricipeda; assembly: GCA_905220595.1. NCBI lineage: Eukaryota > Metazoa > Arthropoda > Insecta > Lepidoptera > Erebidae > Spilosoma > Spilosoma lubricipeda. The sequence continues at coordinate 19,493,981 of HG992281.1, read as the reverse complement.
TTAGACAATTACCTATATACTTTTACTGTTAATACAAACATATTGAACATAGAAAACTCTACAACTGTAGAACAACAGATCATAGATACATTTAGTCCGACCCAGGCATTGAACCCACTACTGCCACTATCTATCTCCCTCACACTCTCAGAACATTCAAATTCCAAAACCAAAAAGTATAATTCAACATGAGAAACAAAGCTGAGCAATATTTAATTGCAACACTTAGCTCTGAGTTATGCGCGTGCGCATTTAGAAAGAGCGCTAGCTACAGATAAAGTGTGATATACAGAGAGTGTGGCGAGAACATTGCGTGGAAATATAGAATAATAAACAGTGTAGAATAGGCAACATTCATAAATATGTAGTATAAGATTTATTAATCAAATCAATTTATTATTTTCAGCTAAATCTATTATATAGAATTCTCGTGTCGCGGTTTTGTAGTTAAACTCCTCCGAAACGGCTTAACCGATTCTTATGAAATTTTGTGTGCCTATTGGGTATGTCTGAGAATCGGATATCTATTTTTCATCCCCCTAAATAGCAAGAGTGACACATTCTTAATTTTTTTTTATGGCAAAATAACGTTTGCCCCGTCAGCTAGTATAATATATATTAGATCTATTCTAATACTATAAACGCGAAAGTTTGTAAATGTGGATGGATGGATGGATGTTTTTTACTCTTTCACGCAAAAACTACTGAACGGATTTGGATGAAGTTTTACAGTAATATAGCTTATACATCAGAATAACACATAGGCATTTTTGGTATAGACTTCATTCGTTTTTTTATGTATTGCCTGCCAAAATGACTCTACCCTACCTGATGGAAAGCATAAGCAGAATCCAAGAGTGATGGTCACCATACTCATTGCGGATGCAGACAATGCAACAATGCAGCATGGTGACCCACACCATGGCGGCCTAGTGATGCTTCTGCATCATTGGTCCTCCAGTCCGCACTCACCAACGAATAACCACATCACGAACGCTGTCATTTTACGTTTTACTTCTCTTTGCAGTATTGTTGTCCTGTTCATCCCGTCGTTTCCTAAGCCGTCACTCACAACACCCATGGGATGAGTAGGGGTAGTAACACTCCATGTTTTTTATTTTTCATCACACGGATATTGATAATAGTCGTGGATTCAATTTCCATTGAGGACAAACGTGATGGATTGGAGCTCCAGCTACCTTACTTGTTCGGTTTTTTAATGAAGCTATTTGCACATTCTCCCATGTATATACATTTATTTACCTATATACATTTATAGCTTTAGTACAGACTGAAATACGTTTAGTATCGGTAATATTCTGTTTCTCGGTATTATTAGTATTTATTACTTGTCTATGTTTTATTAAGTCTACGTTATACCTCTATAAGTCTCGGCCGAATGTAAAATGTGACCGTAGGCGTCCAAATAACAAGATTTAGTCCTTTAAACGACAACTATTGTAAGTATATCGCGGTATCCGATGAGATCTGAATGTTTCTGGATCTTTGGATTATCTGAGCAGGGTGTATGGGTAGCCGGACACACTGTCTCGGAGAACAACCAACGTTCTCTGAGACAATCTGAAGAAGCTGGTTTAATAATTTCTCTACTACTACAATATTATAATATTACTACAATAACATTCCCTTGCAATATCTTAGTACATTAAATTTTCGAACTTGTACAAAGTATTAACTTTGACATGTGATTGCAACAAAACTTCAAGCAGTTTACGTTGTACACCTTACAACGTAAATTATTATTTAAATAATGAAAAAAAAAACAATGTAAAGAAGTACTGATGCATCAATTCCTGAATCCATTATAATTAAGAAATACAAATTATTACTTATTTATTATGGTATAAAGCCTTTTTTAACACATTTTTATTTTTAAATGTATGTATTTTAAATTAGTTTATGTTAATAATTGAGTATGACATCTTTATTAGGTACTTAAAAAAACACTTCTTATGTTTAGTTAATAATTCTACTTCTTTTTTACCAAGTCCTTCAAAATCAATCAAAATATACGGAATTTTGTTTTAGCTACCACAATTTATTAGTCTACACATAACAAGCCCACTTAACTTCTAAAATTCTTATGATGGACCAAATGTTTGTATGATCAGCAAATAATTGTTTTGGAGTTTGGATATTTTTTATGTAAAATATGTATGTAATTACAAAAATGTAAATAAATATTCTATCAGTGAATCTAGCTTTCATAGTACAAGCTCTACCTAGTTTGCGGCTAGATGGCGTTGTGTGTCAAATGACCGAAATAAAAAAATATATAAATAAAAAACCGCCAACATATCAGCCAACTTGCTGTCACTTTCCTCGAGCAGTGTCCAACTGCCTCGTCTGAATATAAGTCGAGCAACGTGTGCGCAGTAACAAGGCGCAGTACTCGCTACACTTTGCTTTAACGACACATTTGTTCTAATATCCTGCGACTAAGAACACTATATATATACCTAACACATTTTAATTGCTCTATACAGATCGGGCAAAGCAAGGAGATATCTTTATAGCATCTATCCAGGCAATCTTTAACGGTAACTACTGATTTTTTTAAGGAATATGGCAAACGACCAGACGTGTCCCTGATGGTAAGTGATTACCGCTGCCTATCGATATCCGCAACACCAGAGGGGGCGGGGAGGGGGATGGGGAAAGGTTGGGGTATGGGCCTCCGGTGTCCTCACTCACTCGGTGAAACACAGCGCTATCACTATTTCACACCGGTTTTATAATAATACATAACTTCATATTTTACACACACGGCCATCTGATCCCAACTAGACAGTTAGATGCGTTTCTTTTAAAAATCTCTAATTTTCTACATAACAAACAGACAATCTAATTATATTTATCTATAAATAGATAAGAAATAACGCTAGAGAAGTACAAATCTCCTAAAAGTTTCTAAACGTAATTACTTGCGCATTCACATTAGCTGTTAATAAACTGGCTTATAATTAACTATATTGCAAGTATTTTTTATGACAGACGGTAACCGCTTGCTGTGTACTATAACATGGAGTGTTCTATCAAGATTTCATTCACCACTTTTCATCTCACAAAATAAGAATAAAATGTAAGTGATGGGTAACCGCTTTCCCTTAACACTTTTTTGGTAACAAAAAAATAAATATGATAAATATTTCTTCATTGTTAAAGTATTTAGTCTCCCATTTAATCTTTCATCTAAGAAAATATATAATAAACATTCAAAGATTTTTCTGTCTCTTATATCAACCAATAGCTGTCAAGTGAGTTAGATGTAAAACAAACTAATAGACAAAATAAAAAAACAGACAGAGTATAACAACAATCTATCAATACAGATTAAGGCGCCATAGCTTGTGTTCTTAAGATATGCCTGTTTTTCGTTTATTCATTTATAGGATGAAATTAAACACAAAGATTATATTCGTAACTAGCTGACCCCGCGATTTTCAAACCGCCATTTATTTCAAGAATTAATACATTTACGAAATAGTTATTTTAGTATATATACCCGCATTAGCTTCCCACGAGTAACGCATTGAGTTGGACTAAGAAAATATGACATTTTCGGTTTATGTTTATTTTTCTATTTATTTTTTATTTATTTATATTAACTATAATTATTTTATTATTAGTGCAGCCGATCGGAAGTTATGCGCGTACAAACATTTCGGTGATATAGTTTTATTTATATAGATAACTTAAAACGACTACTTTATCTTTATTACGAAATAGTTTCCTAGCTCGATTTAAAATTTCCGTATAACGCAAGTCTATAACTCACAGCTACTCAGTTCTAATTTAGGCCCAGACTACCGTATCAAACATATCTAATTATTATAAAACGCACCTTAGTTCCCCAAATGAAACAAAAAATAAACATCGAAATAAATAGTTATTCCATGTTCGCCATTCCACAACCCTGTCAGTGCTAGCCAGTTTGAGTTATACCACAACCAGCTAACAAGCTACAACTAGTTATATCCGCACAGGTCCTTAAGCAGGGTGTTGTAGAGTTACTTATGTTTTCACGCATTATGTACCCCTATTAGCAGAAAGCTTATTGAATTCTACAATAAGAAGAAATTTAAGATTCGGTCACGATTTTTTCCTTACATGGAGAAGAATGCACTGAATTTTAGATGTGCAATGATCTACTTGTTAGAGTTCCGAAGAAGTAAGGTATGTTTAATAAGGTTGTTTGAGGTGGTTTTACCTTAAAATAAAGCTTTTTGAATTAGGATCATCCGACATCTTAAGAGATATTAGAATTGTTATAGAAACCAAAAATAAGTTAATATCATTATAGGTTCTTCTGTTTTATTGTATATTATTTTATTATACTGACATAGAAACATCAAGAACAATACAACAATAAAACTAATTTTGGCAAGAAAATACAGTTGGCGGGAATAAATTGAGATCATTTGATACCTTTGCGCGTAAAGCGTGATGCAAAGATCAGCCATGAAAGCAATCAACCAAAACTTTTAAAAATCATATTTTTTTTTAGTATATATGCAGATAACAGATAGAAACACCTACATATTTAAATGATCATTTCCACATTACAAAAAAACATCAAATTGAACACGCTAGCATCAATTCAACGACCGTAAATTCACTAAAACATCACTTCAAAATAATGCCGTTGCGTCACTATTGTTAAAGTGATGCGACATTACTGACCGTTTATCGACGAATAACTCGATTACCGCATAAATAACTTTCGATAAACAAAACAGACGACGATGGGTAACCATTACGCCTACATTATAACGGTATTTGTGTATAAAGGAAGCGCCCATTATTGTCTTGTCCAGTACAGTTAGTACATTAAATTGTGCACAAATGCGAAAAGGCTTAACAGCTTTCCACTGTGTAGATAGATATAACATTTATAATTGCATTCATGCTAACTTACAGACTACTTGAAAAGCCACAGAATCATTATTGGTTTAATTTATGAACAGGAAATGAACGATAGGCAAGAGTTACTGCCTATTTCTTGACGATGACACATCATTGCGGAAAACCGGATTTTTATGTGCCTCTAACAGAAGAGACTACCAGTTAGACTCTACCAGGTAGTAGAGCCTCGTTGATTTCAGCACAAACGGGCCAACTCAAACGGGACGGTACTACCCTCGCACAGAAATTCAACGTAAAATGACAGCGTTCGTGGTGAGTGCGACCGGAGCTCAAATGATGCTGAAAATAGCTGCCACCATAGTCGCTATGCTGCATTGTATGCATTTGCAGTGAGAATGGTGACCACCATTCTTGGATTCTGCTTATGCTCTTCATCAGGTAGAGTAGAGTCATTTAGGCAAGACCATACATGAAAAAAAGGGGGAGCAATCGCTGACCAGGCAATGTGGAAATGGTTAGCAACCCAACGGTTGATGTTGAGAAGTGCTAGATTTGGTAATCGGCAGTAAAACTTTTTATATCGCGATGTAGAGTAAAGGTTACTTTGTAGTTTGATGTATCTATGTCGGATGGCGTTTATCCCATTATTATATGATATTAAAATACTATTTAATTGTAAGGTAAACCACCAAAGTAGCTGTGAACTGCAACACGATAAAGATGTTGACGAAACCAACAAAATGTAAACTAAATGTTATAGTAAAAACGAACACACTTAACTACATTTACTTTGTTCACTACTTCCATGAAAGTTATTTATTATATGAACAAAAATAGCTGACTATAACCCTTACCATATTTTACTTTACAAATAATAATGCTTACAACTCACAAAGAGCTCCACAAGTATATTCAATAATTTCAAGAAAACCTATAATTGTCTGCAGTATCTCTGCGCGTCATATTTCACACTTTACATCCCTACTCAGCACCTAGCAATGTCCTATCACCATTAAAACTCACAAAGAAAACAATTCACGAAACTATAAAAAACCCTTTTTACTCCCCACAACACATGAAATGTAAAAAATTAAAAGCTCAACAACACACGTATTGAAATTCGCATCGACCCAACAAAACTAATGAGAATTGAGCAAAAAACATTTACAACACGAATGTCGCTAAATCCATTAGGAACTGCACCACCAAGGAATCGAACTCAGTTTTATGCATTCATATTTTCACGTTTATTTGGTATAGCCAATTAGTATGATCATAAAATCAACTCGGCTTTTACGGGAGGTCCCTCATGGGCATACGGCGATGTAATGCACCGAGCTCACGAGCTGAACGTTTATAGTTGGTCCCTTGCAAACATGATTGAAATACGTTTTAAAGTCTAAGTGTTCAGATTTAATTTATAATTTATAAAGGTTTAATTTATATCTTATTAGCTGTACCTCTGTGTGTAGTTGTATTGATGAGGAAACAATAAACAAATTGAGGAAAAATAGTAAGCAAGACAGTTTTTGAAACAGTTTAATATTATCGTCTCAAAATTTTTGTGCTTCTTAAAACTAGGTACGTACACGTCAATATGTAGATTGATATTCAATAATAATTCTATAACTGCTTAGACGTGTAGTTACTCAATTTAAATTAAAAAATACGGGTTATTTAAATAGAAAATATGATACACTCGTAAAAACATAACACCGAGTCATCCATGGATTGGTTCGCGTAGTCTTAGGGCAAGTACGTTCAAGTGACGTACTTTGCTGTAAATTTTGTTACCTCCATTAAAGCCTTACACGTATTTAATCACAATAGAAGCTTTTCAAGTAAGGCTTCCTCTCAATGCGTTGGAATAAATTGTCTTTAATTTACTAGCTTTTTCACGATTAACTGGACTTGGATCAATTTAGCAATTGAGGAAACATAAGAAGCATTAACAGTTAGTTTGACGAGCTAGCGTAGCTAAAAAAATTCTATGACCATTATACTCAAACTAAGAAGAATGATTTAATCAAGGTTTTCATACAAATGCCTTTTTAGGCTAGTCGTCACTTAAACTTGCAAAAATTATCGTTAATTTCTTTACAATTTTCGACGTCGAACATACAAAAGTTTGTTAAAATAATTGGTCGTAAATTTTCGAATTGTGATCATTGCAATGCTTATTACTTATTCGCATAAAAATAAGAGCAGTATTGTTAAACGGTTAAGTGCAATCCGCCGTACAGTTGATCTTAATTAGTTTTTTGATTGATTTACGACACCCTTTGGCTTTGGGGGTCACTTATTTTGGAACATTTTTAAAGTACACTAAAGCGTTCCGGTCAATCTTGTTTTCTGTATTTACAATAATATTGGATAATACAACATAAAATATATGGCATGCAGCAAAATTTTATTGCCAGAAAATTTTATTTATTTTTCGTTTAACTGGTGCGGAGATTCTGCTAACGAAAGGTGAGAGTTAAATTGGTTCAATACAGAGATAAATTTTAACACTTATATAGGTACATATGTGAGAAGCAGAAAGCGACGTTCTTATAAGGCATTTATATGAGGCAACTACTATTGCCATCTACAGGGGTTTTTAGAAATTAGTTGGGGAAAAAATAACATTGAATAATATTCCGAACTATCGATAAACTCTGAGATAAATTTCTTACAGATCCTTCATTTTCGTGATTGTGTAACAGACATACACTCATCACAACTTTACATAATTGTAAAATAACATTATAGATTCAACTGTTGTTTCTTTCAGACTGTCAGGGAGGAAGAGAGTATACCTGAACATCGCCAAATCCAAAAGTAAACCTTTTCTTTTTTTATGATATAGATAGCGATTACCGCCGCCCATTAATACCCGCAACACCATAGGCATCACAAGTGCATTGCCGACTTTTGGGCAAAGGGGAAAGGGATGTGGAGAGGGGTCGGTATCCTTACTCTCCTCACTCACTCGGTGAAATACAGAGCAAGCGCTATTTGACACCGGTTTTCTGTGAGGCCGTGGTATCACTCCTGTTCGAGCCGGCCCATTAATGCCGACGCGTGGCTCTCCCAAGGTAGTCTACTAAACTAGTAAATATTTCTGAAACTCCTTTCTATTAAACATTATAAATGAATATTTATATATCAGACTCGGTTTATCTTCAATACTCAGACCACAATAGTCTAAAACGCAGTAAAGATGACTATAAAATCGAATCAACAAAGGCCAGACTGCCTAGTGTGAGGTTATTTCTCGACAACTCGTTGACCGCGTTCGGCATTTTGCAATTGGCCAGCACTGATTTCTTACCAATCGTAATCCCGCTCACGACAGTTGTTTTGAAACAAACTCACACTAGAGCCTCAGATTGTTCAACTTGATCTCAGACAGCGAAGTCTAACGGGATGAACAAGTGCTTAGATATTCAACATTTAATGTCAAATGACGGAGTGCCATCAAATCTGTAAGCTTAACATACAACGTTCATTACGAGTTTTATTGCGAATAGCTTAGATTATTCCTTGTGGTAAGTTCCTGATTTGCACTTAACCTACACTGCGTTAATATAACTTATCTATAAATAACTTACAAACATTATTACTTAAATAGTTGATAACTACGAAACTGACGTAGAAATTAATTTAAATTTTATGTTTTCTTTTTAACTCGAACCCATTTATGTTTTCGGCTAGGAAATTAGACTAAGTTATACATATATTGTTTTGACAGTAGAGGCAAATTAAATAACAAAAATTTTAACAAAGAAAACCGACATAAAAATCGGTTTACCCAGTCGACAGTTCTGGGGTAACAAACATTAAAAATAAAGTCAAATTGAGAACTTTCTCCTTTTTTGAAGTCGGTAAAAACGAACTTGTAGGTTTAGGCGTAAGTTGAAATAATACTATTATTTGGATATTACAAACAGACAGTTCAATTTTATTTATTTGTATTAATAAGTATTCTTATTAAAAAAGTCGCTACTTAAAAGATTTAGGATCGTCAACATATTTATAGTAAATTACTTAATCAAACTGAAATTAATTCACGAACGAACAGTAGCAACAATGTTGCGAACAAGTTACAACACAAAAAACACAACAGTTTTGATTGATTGTTCGATGGTCCTTTGTTAAAATCTTCGCCAATTATAACAAGATTATGTTGACTTAACAAATATATAGCATCTCAAATTGTAACAAAGTTTAACTTAATTAAAACTTAAGTACGCTGGCAGTTTAATTAAAAAAAAAAACAATTTAAAAAAGGTTGCAACGTACATCTTTATTTATAATGATAGTAAAAAATAAATCGAGAATTCAGACAGGTTTAATGGTGCTGTGGTTTGTGTTCCAGACTGCTAAATTTTAAATACCGTGGGTTTAATTCCCATTTAGGGCAAATAATTCTAGAATGAGTATATCAGCTTACCACAATCCACTGTACAAAGGCTTCACCAATGACACGCCACGTGTGTTGTTCCTCCTGCTAGATATTTTACGCAATTCATTTCTCCATTTGTCCTATTTCCGAGTATAATTTATCTTGATGAAACGAAATTCTGAGTCATTTGTCATGTTACTATATTAATTCATTTTAGTTTAAATACTTTTACTATTTTTTTACCACTATAACTATGTAGTAAAAGTATAATTTAAAAAAAAAACAACTTTTGCAAAAGGTAACTCAGTCCCCTAAAACCTCGACTTAATACGGCAAATTATATACAAAAACCCACGTATGTTGATGTTACCTCACAAATCAAAGGTCGAAAAGAGACACTAATATCCAATAACTTAATTGAGAAAGAGACAGCATTATGCTCGTAAGATTGGTTTATATTGTCAAGAAGTGTATGGGACGAACTCGAGCACGCTCGAGCCACTGTAATTTTAATTTTATATCTTTAATACGACAAACTGTGAAATTATTTTTAAATTATTTACGATTAGTTGGTATTTTAGTAAGTATACATATTTTAGTCAGTAAAAGTATAGATATATTTAGTTTATACAAAGCCGTAACTAACTTAAGACACAAAATAATTCGATATTTTATTAGTGCTTATTAATGTGACCTGTTCAAAGGTTAATATCTAATTAATCGTTATGTAAAACATTATTATTTTTTATTTTATAATAAATATCTGATAATGCATTTATTAATTATTATTTGATTATAATATATGTTGATGTGACTTCCTTATAGACATGCTAGACTTGTTTTATTACCTAGATGCTCAATAAAATATAAACTTGAAACGTGTGTTAGTCTAGATATATTTATATCACAACTCAAAAAGAGTCTAAAATATATGACACTAACGTCTTTTATCTCCTAAAGGGTAGTAAGAAATAATAGGTACGCAATACCGACCGACGCAGTGGTAGCGTATGCAACTGTTGTGCTGTCTCGGGTTCGATTTCCGGGTCCAAATGTTTGTTTGATCTGCAAATATTTGTTTCGAAGTTTAGGTGTTTTCTACGTAAAATATGTATGTATTTACAAAAAAGTATATAAGTATTCTATCAGTACATCTAGCTTTCGTAGTACAAGCTTTGCTTAGTTTGAAGCTACATGGTGTTATGTCAGATGTACGATTTTTTATTTTTTTTATTTATTGTTGCAATATAAGGTACACAGTTTAACTTATATTCAAGAGGCTGCCCAATCTCACTATTGTTAATTTTATACATAGCCATCACGCACGGGAGCGGCTAAGGTTACAAAATCAACCAGTATTCTTAAATATCAATATCAATATAAGTTAAATCCAAATACGAACAAAATGATATTAACATGAAAAGTCCATTAATGGCTTTGACACTGAACCAAAATGCTATTTCAATATTGCAATAAAATACTATTAGCTACACTCAATACACAGACTTTTCAAAAGCTGCGCAGGCGCATTCGCTGGTTCATCAGTAAAGATTCTCGTCACTACAGGGGTCTCAAAGTGAGGGCCATAAAGTCAGCGACTATCATAGCGTCGAGTTAAGACTGCAACTTACGAGGAGCTAGTATATTCTGTAATCAAAACTCAAGAAATTTAATGTATTTTCTCAATTCTTTCCGGAGCCAAGTACATTTTTTACTTTTATAATATAATTGTTATTTTAAACCCTTAGTCGAAAAAGTATTGATTTCAGTTTTCTTTAGACGAATATGTTAAGTGCTATTTACGTACTTATACACTTTCAGTTTAATATAATACAGACGAAAACCAAATGTATGTTTTGCTGATCGGAATAAAAACTATGTAAACAGACGGTTTTGGTCCAAGTAGTTAAGGTTGCCTGGAAGAGATTGCTTATGGCAATAAGGCCGCCCTTTGTACACTACACTTCGGATATTTTATGCATTATGTACTTATTTAGCTCTGTAATAAGGTGTGCAAATAAAGAGTTTTCTATTCTATTCTATTCTATTACACCGTCGGCGAACCTTAACCAAGCTGTGAAGATGCAGCAACTAACACTGACGGATTTCTAAAAAATATGCACACACACACACACAATAAAGAAGTTATTATTATTATGAAAACATATGATATACATATATTCCTCTTCTATCGAAAACTTATCGTCATATGCTATTTTAATGGCCCCACAATAACGGTCCACAGAATTTATGAGTCGGTATCAGTGAGCGATGACTGTGCTAATTGGTGCGTGTTCGAAGCCCGGTCGATGCATGTGCAGGTATTACGACTGCGTGGTAGACGTGTTAACTCATTGCAAAAGCTGATTGAGCAGTAATTGAAGCTGTTAAAGCTATGTGTTTGTAATTGGTTAGACTATTTGATGAGAAAAGCTTTCTACTTATATTATGATAGATGTGGTATGAGATAGAGGAAGTGTGATTAACTAGTTAGCTTTACGATTTATTTACTAACTAACTTTTGCCCGCAGCTCTACCCACGCGGATTTTCCATACCAAGAATCCAAGTATTTCCACGCCAAAATTTCATTGAAATCGGTGCACCTATTAGCCAGCCAGCTTAACGAAGAAAACAGGTGTTACACAATTTTAAGTTTAATTTCATTGAATAAATCGAACCCCTAATAAGGCTTAATGTTATCGGATTTTATGTTGTAGTGTCATTGGCCTGAAAAACGCTGCCAAAATCACTCTACTCTGCCTTATAGAAAACACGAGCAGAATCTAAGAATGGTGGTCATCATTCTTATTGAAAATATTGACAATGCAGCATTCTGATCTACATGACAACCAAGTGAGATGCTTTTTCAAGACTCACTTAAAAGACTCATAGTGGGAGGGAAGCACGTGCCCTGGTGGTGAGTTTCGGGTAAGGAAGATCAGAACCATTTAAGTCGAATGCGTGGCACTCTTAAACAACAAAAATACCGTGACCTGCAATGTTTCTCATGGCAAGCACAAAACCAGTACGAATGTATTAATAAGTAACGGTATGCGCGCAAGAGTTGCAGAAATCCTAATAAACGAAAGAGATTTAACATCAAACGGTCCTGTGTATCATGGACCATTGATCTCGATAGTATTACCAAACGCTTTTAGACTTCGTGTTACAATAAAATATACCTTATTACAATTAAATACAGAATACAAGTTGCAGTTACCAGGTTAAGTTATGTTGGTATTTCAACAGTGTTTAAGTAAATTTAGCAGTGTCGTTAGCGACGACAGTTAAGTAAGAGGAGTATACATTTTGTTTAATACTAAATAATCAATGGATTAGATACATGAGAATTTTGTCGGCAAATTAATGAACTCATGAGTCGAGATACGAGGCTTTACCAAAGGGATATATAGCTTAGTCTCCTTGGTTTTGGTAGAGTTAATGCCAATTCTGTTACCCATACTTGCTGAGAAAAAACTCTTACTTATGTGATATTCTAGACTTAATAGTAGTAAGATGGAACTGGATAGAGTTTTCATATTTTGTGCATACTTTTAAACCTTAAAACGTTGTATCTGTGTCATATATTTAATTTAATAAAGAATTATTATTATTATAATGGCACAAATTGAGACGCCATAACTCGTTCGTTTTTTATCGTATTCGTATTTTATTGCTTAATAGTACTAATCGTTTTTTTTATTTCAAACTCCCTTTTGTTATTAAAACCAAAAAGATACCTTCAAGCTGTTAAGCGTGCATTAGAAAAGTGGTAAGATAAATGCAGTAACAATTATTGCAAATTACAAATGTAAAACAACGGAAAGTGGACTATGAACAGGCATCAAACCAGTTCTTGTAGCAAAACATTCAAAACCAGATAATCGGACACTAAAATTTATAGAACATGGTTTCTCTGCAACACTAAAATTATGTTCTTCAAAATATATAATTAAGTTTAGAAAGCTTTTGTTAAAGGAATCCATTTTAATTACAATCATTTTTAAAGCCTTCTTGTTAAACGTATTTTTTGTAGCATAAAATGTGAGAAAGGGATGTAATTATACAGATTAAATATGGCTATCTCTTTCAAGAATGAGAGATAAAATTTGTATTTCTACATAAAGTTTTCGCGATTAGCTTTAAAAGTGCTTTTTCGTTTTTGTGGAATAGATGATGGAATTGTGTTTATGAAACTTATGTAAGTAAGATATTGTATCGAACAATGAACTGTGAACAGAAAGTGCTATCGGTATTGGGACTAATCCCGCCCACTCTGTAACTCCTGTCCTCCAGGATCAACAGCAGTGACCCACGAACACACCAAGTTATGATATTCGGGATATCCCTGGAAAAAATAAACTGCCTTGGAACCCGCCAAAAAATTATTTAGAAGAAAACTGTAGGATGCCATCAGTAGTTAAAAGTTTTGTTCTTTTTTTATGGTATAGGGGGCAAATGAGCAGATGTATCACCTGATGGTAAGCGATTACCCCCGCCCATGGATACCCGCAACACCAGAGGCATCACAAGTGCGTTGCCGACTTTTAGGGGAGGGGGAAAGGGATGTGGGGAGGGGTTGGGGTATGGGCCTCTGGTATCCTCACTCACTCGGTGCAACACAGCGCAAGCGATATTTCACTTCGGTTTTCTGTGAGGCCGTGGTATCACTCTAGTCTAGCCGGCCCATTCAGGCCGAAGCGTGGCTCTCCCACGGTAATAATGTAAAAGTATTATTGTGACCTTTGATTGAAGTATATATTGACAAGTTATATCTCGTAACGATAATATGAATTCATACTAAGATTATAAATTCAAAGGTAACTCTCGTCTGTCTGTTATGTTTGAACGACTAAACCGCGTAACCAATTTTAATGAAATTCGCTAAATGAAATAAAAGAGGAGAGGAGAAAAGCTTTTACTGGAATGTCTCGAGACGAATCAAACGAGTCCAAACTCGATGATGTCGCGACGTTTCTTTACAGAGTTCCTATGGCCACCTTCCAGCTCCAACATCAAATCAGTTCCATGTCATTATAACATCGTATTGTCACGCTGTATACATAAAATTTTCAGCAAAATCGATTGAAGATATCTGCTTCAAAATTGTGTTGCAAGATTCCACCCGAACATACATATTACATACATTGCAAGTTAATAAAAAGTAAAAACTAAAACCCAACTACGACAAAAAACGACGCTGAAAAAGTATGAAACAAGTTTCAAAAGCCGTAGTCACGCGTTGTTAAAGTGATATGTACCATAGGGTACATTACACTACATTTTGGCTTTGGCTTTTGAAACCTATTAATGTACCAAAGGCCATATCACTTTAACAACGCGTGACTACGGCTTTTGAAACTTGTTTCATACTTTTTCAGCGTCGTTTTTTGTCGTAGTTGGGTTTTAGTTTTTACTTTTTTTTATTTCAAATGTTTTGGTGCCTTTATAATACTAATTTCTTTGCAAAGTATATTTTAAATAGATACCACAGAAATTTCACAATTATCGAATAAATACGGACAAAGTCACGAGAAAATGCTAATAATATATATTTTTTTTAAATCTACATGTAACGCCCTTTCGTATGATACCAAACACGGCATATTTCTCTCATATTTATTTTTTAATACACTACTTTACGTCGGCTAGAGGGCGGCACATTAGATTCAGTGACACGTCATATAGCCTATTATCAGCGGGCAATCAAGACGCTTCTAACGATACCTCATTTGTCTTATTCTGACTAGTTTAGAAAGAATGAGGGAACAAATAATCATACCATAGAAATATCACACTTATCGAATAAATACGGACAAAGCCACGAACAAATGCTAATAATATATGTATTTTTGAAATGTACAAGTAACGCCTTTTCCAATGATACCAAACACGGCATATTTATTTCAAATTTATTTTTTAATACAGTACTTTATGTCGGCTAGAGGGCGCCACATTAGATTTAGTGACACGTCATATAGCCTATAACCAGAAGACGATCATGACGCTTCTAGAGACACCTCATTTGTCCAAATCTAATGAGCAGTTAAGGAGCTAGGAGGGAACAAATGAACATACATACATACATACATACATACATACATACATACATACATACATACATACATACATACATAGCCTGTCAAAATCATAACCCTCCTTTGGCTTTGCCGTAGTCGGGTAAAAAAGCTTGTAAACATGGCAATGTGTTTGAGTGAAGGGACTTAGGAGACTCTTTACGTCTCTTTCTTCTATTATTAGGTACTATGTGATTGTACTTTACAAAGAAATAGTAGAAAAGAAAGTGAGAGACCATGATTCATCAAGAATATTATTATTTACAGACACATGAATATGAATCGTAAATAATTTTACGTAGATATTTTACATTTACGTTTGGTCTAATTTACAGGAATTGTTTCCTTAAAAAAACAAGATAGTGGTACAAAGGTTTTGTATTCACGTTAATAACAATTATACCATAAAAAAATATATACCCCCCCCCCCTATTCTATAAAAAAATACTTTATAGCTGTATGGGGCAACGAGCAGACGTATCGCCTGATGGTAAGCGACTACCGCTGCCCATAGACACCCGCAATACCAAAGGCGTCACAAGTGCTTTGTCGGCCTTTGGGGAATGGGGAGGGGGAAGGGGTACGGGGTCGATGAAACACAGCGCAAGCGCTATTTCACGCCGGTTTTCTGTGAGGCCGTGGTATGACTCCGGTCGAGCCTGCCCATTTGTGCCAAAGCGTGGCTCTCCCACGGCTTATCTCCATTAAGGGATGAAATCCTGTAATGCAAGTCTATGCGGAGTCTGCGAAAATCACCCAGAGGTCTTCCGTGTAAGAGTTTTCAGACCAGACCAAAATTATGTTTAGTTTGAGAAATGTAAACTAATCGGACGATCGAGCTATCAAGCTACAGTAGCTTGGAAAAGGATCGAGGAGAGTATGGAGAAAATATGCATCAATTGGTTTACAACAGAATCTTTTTCAACCGCTTTATCATTAGACTTGGGCCAACGTAACCACAAAGAAATATACCAAAGTGTAATAATACGGTACAATTGCAAACACACCGCAAATGATTTCCTAAATTGTTTTGAACTTCATACAATGTTGCTTTACATTGTGTGCAACGTGAATTTTTAAACAATATACTCATCTCCATAAACGTGCAAAAATCTTAGATTTTTTGTTATTACGCGAAGGCGGGGCATATAAAGCAGCTTTACATATCTAAATTAAAATCTGCGTCCCAACCTGATTCTTATTTACTAACGCCCCATCTGGTAATACAAACTACTAAATATGGATTACAAGCGAAAATATCGATATATCGACAACAAAGTCACAATGCTCTCGTTCATTTTCGATAAACTGCAATCGAAGCGCATAATATGATTGAATTAGTGGTGAGACACCACAGTTATTTAGCATATCGATAAAACTGTGACTAAAGATAAAAAATGCCAGTTGGTAAGCCAAGTTTAATCGTATTAAAAGTGAATGAAGTCTAGCCATTATAGGATTAGGGCTTTGTAAGAAAATTGTATTAGTATGTGCTAATACTAACCGACTGTTGACTGTTATTTATAGATTCACTTAAGTTAGGGCTGTGAAAAATTTTTTATTTTAAGATTCTATATAAATATTTTTGATCTTCGAAATATTAATAAATAAAATTACCATTTCTAATGACTAAAAAAATAATAATAACTACTTACTGTTTACTGTGAAAGAGTCACAGGCTTTTAGCCACCATAGTAGTATAAAAACCATGATAAGAAAGTAACAAAGTTTTACAAAATGAAAGTGATTACTAATTATTTAGAATTACATTAAATGAGATATAGTCGATGCTCGATTAAGTACACAAAACAAGCTATACAACGCAAGCACCCAATTACACATTTAACAACCCACTAAAACTTAACAGGGAGTGAATTACAATCCACTACTAATAAATATAAAAAAAAATATCCTTCATCACTTGTCAGCCGCGGACGCCAATTAAAAAGGACTAGTGTTGGGCTAAAGATATCGATAAAAAATATATGCCTCTCACTCGACATAACACGATGCGACTAGCGTAAACACATTACTTAGTTTCCCTTTTAAGCGGCGTCCTACGGTGTCAAGTTGCCGTCCTGACAAAAAAAACATTTTCCAGATTAGCAATGACTAAATGCGAAGCTGAATAAAAGAATGCCTCCCAGGATTATGTGCGTTAATGCTTAAAGGCGGAGCAATTAAAAATGTACCTAAATAGTCAAATGAATCCGAAAGACATTTTAGTAGGGGCAATAATAATTTAATTTTTACGATCGCCTTGGGTAAGTTCTGTGTTAATGTGATTTCTTGTAATGAGGTTATTTTATAATACTAAAGCACGTATTGCAATGTTTCTCGCATCAATTATATGCTAATTATTTTGATATAAATTGGTTACTTTTAAATTGATTTGGTTGTATCGTAGTAGTTTATTAAATTTATAATTTAATATATTTTGGGAAGATTGTTACTCACCAAATGCTTAATATTTATTAGTATTTATACCATGGCAGTATCATGCTTTGACATATACGTACATCATCATCGTCACCAGCCTATCGCAGTCCACTGCAGTACAAAAACCTCGCCAGCAGCACGACACTTGGTTCAATAGGTTTCACGGCTTCATAGGAAACCAGTATCAGGTTTATTCAGTCTTTGCATGCCACAAGTGAGGCTCCTGAAGCCCCTTCCTACCGTTAAGATGAGGGGAGTCTGAGTAACGTATATTTAATGTACTAGCCGATCCACGCAACCTCGATTGCGTCTCCTATTGCCCGTAGAGTGATAATTTTCCCCCGTTTTTGTTACATTCTTCATTGTTGCTCCGGTCCTGTAGGTCTTAGCGTGATGATATATAGCCTATAGCCTTCCTCGAAAAACACTGAAATATTTTTTCTAATCGGACCAGCGGTTTCTGAGATTAGCGTGTTCAAACAGACAAACAAACTCTTCAGCTTTATATATTAGTATAGATTTGTTGTAGGTCTTCATAAGCAACGGTCAGATAAGACGAATTTTAGTCCCATCTGAAAACGATTATAATCCTAAAGAAATTTAGTGTCGAGCAGACTACTTGCCATAAAAAATAACCATAAAATTTCACAAAAACACTCATTACGTCGACAGCCATGACAAAAATGATGAAAGGGCAGACAAATGGTAATGTGTTATTTAAATTAATAATGTTATTAATTAATGCAATTTATAATGTGTGTGTATTTATTTAATTACGTGTGAATAGAAAACTCAACAGGAAATATACTCATTACTGGTACTTAAAAACATTAAATAAATAAATTATATCTGTAAAGTAATTTATTATTTTTTGTCATTACACGTTTAATTGCAACTACCAAAAATAAAATCAGAATAATTATCAGTAACAGGTTTCATTATGTTATGTTATTACTTATGTATACATATGACATATACCTACACTTACAGGTACCTAGCAAACTGATGTTACATAATATTGTGTCGGCATAGTATCACACTAATATATAAAGGCGAAAGTTTGTGAGTGTGTATGTTTGTTACTTCTCCACGCAAAAAGTACTGAACGGATTTGGATAAAACTTTACAGTAATATAGCTTATACATCAGAATAACACATAGGCTACTATTTACCGCGATAACCGACATATACGTGGGCTGAACCGCGGGCAACAACTAGTGAATATTATAAATGTGAAATTCTGGGAGGATGAACCGATGGGTGGAGAAGCGTGCAAAAGCCAGTACTAAATAATAAACTCGATGATAAGGAGTACTCTGAGGGATTATTAAGATTAATACCAGGCGTAATTTCCGCCATCGTTTTACGCTGCAAAACTTCCATCCCCATTACATATATTTATTTGATAATAAAGTACGCTTTACTAGAAGCCTTATGTAACGGACAATCACTACGGCCGCGCAACGTGCATGAAAATACGAATTCTATTTTATTTATTAGCTGAACCCCGCGTTGTTACCCGCGGTTATTGTTGTACCGCGAGTAACGCCGCGAGACAAAGTTAGTCTCAAAAAAAGTAGCCTAAGTTACTCCTTGGATCATCAGCAACCTGCCAGTGAAAGTTCCATCAAAATCCGTGTAGCAGTTCCAGAGATTACACGGAACAAACAGACTACATTTTTGATATATGTACCGTGTATACATATACATATGCATTAAGTAAAAAGCGATTATTTTAATATTACAAACAGACACTCCAATTTTATTTATTTGTATAGATTTTAGGTGGATCTTCTATGTGAGAAGAGTACCGCCAAGGTCGAGCCAACCCATTCGTGCTGAAATCATGGCTCTACTACCTTACAAAATATGTATGATTGTATATAAAAAATGACGATTTTGTAACAATAAATAAAGTCATAACTAACTACCTAAATGTCAAAATAAACGCAACGATTATTTTATGTCCAAAATGTTATGCCTAACAAAAAATCTATGGATCGTTAAAGTTTAAATTCAATCAACACATGTGTCTTAAATATTATTTATTTAATGCAAGCCAGTCAACATCAGCTCAAGTCGTAAAGACTAACTCTGATTTGTGAACTCTTTTACATAATTTTATTAATCAAAGATTTGCATAAATGTATAGATATTAGATTTTAAACAAAATTTCCAGAAATAGTGTTAGTCATATTACGACTATCGAACTATATATCGAATGAAATCGAGTCGTAAAACATTATTTAAGGAAATCGTATCGCTACGTCACTATTGGCCGTGTTCCTACCATTTTATTACTGGCTAATCAATTTCAAATGTAGTTTTACGACTGTTCGAACTTGTCTTGCGATAGTAAATTAAATATTTTCTGTAAATAGGACCACACATATATTAAAAGATGTCGCGTTATGAACACAAATAATAAATTTGACTGCCTCGTTGGTCTAGCGGTTGACGTGTGCGACTGCTGGTCGTGAGGTCTCGGGTTCGATTCCCGGGTCGGATCAAATGTTTGTATGATCTACAAATATTTGTTTCGGAGTTTGGGTGTTTTCTATGTATAATATGTATGCATTTACAAAAAAAAAAAAAGTATATATGTATTCGTATCAGTTGTCTAGTACCCATAACACAAGCTCTGCTTAGCTTGGGACTAGATGGCGTTGTGTGATAGATGTCCGAAATATTTTTTTTTTTTTTTTTTTAATATTATTTCATGTGTTCTGAGGTGGCTTCAACTACGTGTCGCTTTATTAAAATACATAGTATATATTCATTCTTACTTATTATCTAGCTAAATACGGTTGTAATTACTACCATTTAATAGTTAACCTCACACATCCAACACACGGTCGAATGATCTCAAACAAGGGAGTACTACGGCAAACAGACTGCTGGTATTTATACTTATACAGTTCTAAACTAACTAAACCACGCGGTGTTACCCGCGGTTATTGTTGTGGACCGCGAGTGACGCCACGGGACAAAGTTAGTCTCAAAAAAGTAGCGTAAGTTACTCCCTGGATCATCAGCTACCTGCCAGTGAAAATCCCGTCAAAATCCGTATAGCGGTTCCAAAGATTACCCGGAACAAACACACTACATTTTTGGTATATGTAGTGTGTATATATAGATACTAGCTGACCCATGCAACCTCGTTTGCGCCTTATATTGCCCGTAGCGTGAAAATTTCCCCCGTTTTTCAAACATTCTTCATTGTTGCTCCGCTCCTGTAGGTCTTAGCGTGATGATATATAGCCTATAGCCTTCCTCGATAAATAGGCTATCTAACAGTGAAAGAATTTTTCAAATCGGACCAGCGGTTCCTGAGATTAGCGTGTTCAAACAAACAAACAAACAAACTCTTCAGCTTTATATATTAGTATAGATGCATTTAGTAAAAAGCAGTTATTTTAATATTACAAACAGACACTCCAATTTTATTTATTTGTATAGATATACACATGCTATGTATAAATCACGCCTAGACATTGATAAACTATTGTGTTCATAACACAATCATTTATCCTGGATGGGAATCTAACTGACTACCTCTAGTGTAATAGGAAAGATTACCAAAAAGCATATTGTGTCAGCGTAATTACTAATAACAAGATGTATTATACAATTGGTAAAAATAATAAAAAATCCTTTCACTCATATTTCCTTGTAAAAATAAATATAATTAGAAACTAATTTATTTTAATTGGAATTAATAAAAGCAATAAAAACGATATTAACATTACATATCTCAGCAGTAAAACTCTCAACAGTTTGTACATATAAATTTATTAATCGTAATTCCTGTCTTATATAACTACATATATATTATACAACTATTATTGATATACTAGCTGAACCCCGCGGTGTTACCCGCGGTTATTGTTGTACCGCGAGTAACGCCGCGGGACAAAGTTAGTCTAAAAAAAGTGGCCTAAGTTACTCCCCGGATCATCAGCTACCTGCCAGTGAAAGTCCCGTCAAAATACGTCCAGCCGTTCCAGAGATTACCCAGAACAAACAGACAGACAGACAGACAAAAATTTTTTTAACTACATTTTTGTTATATGTACCGTGTATACATACATATGCATTAAGTAAAAAGCGGTTATTTTAATATTACAAACAGACACTCCAATTTTATTAATTTGTATAGATATAAATTATACAAAAAAATCACTTCCACAATGTATACACACATTGTATACATTAAAATCTGTTTATAGTTGCTTTTCATCCCGAGAGTGTCGTAAGAGTCGACTATGGGAGCTAACTACGCAGGACAAGGAAAGCAAAGAGAAGGAAATCTTGAAAAAACCTACAAAAACCCATCTAGTCAGTGAGCTATAGTAGGCCAAAATGTCTTAGGAGAGGCCTGTGCCGAGCTAGACTGTTAAAGGCTGATGTTTGATGACTACCCATATTACACACACAGACACCCGCAACACCAGAGGTGTCATAAGTACGTTGCCGGCCTTTGGGGGATAGGGAGGGGAGATAGGGGGAAGGGATTTGGGGTATGGGCCTCCGGTATCCTCACTCACTCGGTGAAACACAGCGCCAGCACTATTTCACACCGGTTTTCTGTGAGGCCGTGGTATTACTTCTTTTTTTTATGTAATAGCGGGCAAACGAGCAGACGTATCGCCTGATGGTAAGCGATTAACGCCACCCATGGTCACCTGTAACACTAGACGCGTCACAAGTGCGTTGCCGACCTTTGGGGGGATGGGGAGGGAGATAGGGTAGGGGGGTTGGGGTATGGGCCTCCGGTATCCTCACTCACTCGGTGAAGCGCAAGCACTATTTCACACCGGTTTTCTGTGAAGCCGTGGTATCAATCCGGTCGAGCCGGCCCATTCATGTCGAAGTGTGGCTCTCCCACGGCAAAACTCCTTTATAAAGAGAAGTTTATGTACAGTAGTTGACTGCTTAAAGCTGTTGATGTTACAATGTGAATATCTATTTATATAATAGTGTATTAATATGCATAGATGAGTATACATATACATAAATATTGTTCTTGAAGAGCCATAAAGAATAAAGATCTGGCCAAAACTTGTCCGTTTTATTCCAAATAGATAAATTTATATTCATAGATCGTTTAGAAATGCGATAGTTTAGATAAATCTGTTTCAAGATCTAGATCTTGGCTGTCAAGGTTACATTAAGTGAAACACCTACCTCAGATGGTTTAAAATTTATATGTAAATTTATAATTTTTTTCTTTAAGTTTTTGAATAAATTTTAAAATGATTAATGCATATATTAGATAACTTTATGTTGCTTTTTTAACGTTATAATCATACTAACTTTATAGCTGTCTTTTATATTAAAATCTGCAGCCAGTTTTTCTAGTTTTGTAGTAATTAAAATGTCCCAGTCGTTTCTCCAATCACAGGATGGACAGATACGACCTTGACTTCTGCTGGTTATTACAGTCTCAATCAAATTTCCTATATAAGGTTTATGGATTAATCGTGGGAGACCTACGTTTCATAATAAATGGACTAATTTAATCGATTATGCGCATGCCGCCTATCAGGTAGAATCGAGTCCCTTTGGCAGGCAGTCATATACGTAAAAATCAGCCATAAAAACAGTTATAAGCAATGAATAACATTAATAGACCTCACAATAATCAATAAGCAATAATCACATACGTTTTCCTACCATTTTTAGGGAAAGGAGTTGTTACACATTTATATATTTAAATATCTATACTAATATATAAAGCTGAAGAGTTTGTTTGTTTGTTTGAACACGCTAATCTCAGGAACCGCTGGTCCGATTTGAAAAATTCTTTCGGTGTTAGATAGCCCATTTATCGCGGAATGCTATAGGCTATATGTCATCACGCTCAGACTAATAGTTACGCTCGGGCTAAAAATGTTTCGATAACGGCGGAAAAAATAGAAGACGCAAACGAGGTTGCGTGGGTCTGCTAGTATAAGTATATAGAGATTGGACCTCCGGTCTCACAGTCACTAAGGAAATGCGACAGCACAAATGCTGATATTTAACGTTGATCTTCTGTAAGAGGGCAGTACCGCCCCAGTCGAAACGACCATACTACCTTCCAAAACATTGTCCTGAGTACTTATATAAAGTATAATTAGTGGTTGGCGCCGCTGAGCAAGTGCAACCTGGTCGAAACGTCAGGCAAATCAGAAGTATGTAATTCCTTTTAATAAGTGATCGCATTAATTCCCGTAATAATAATTGTTAATATATTATGGAACGCGAAAGTTTAAAAGTTAGCATAATTAGTTTACCTTTTTAGAACACGATACATTTTCCCACACTTACATCCAAAAATGTGTTAAAATATCTATATATATAAATAACATTCTACATACAAGCCAGTTTAGTGTACTGTCTATTCAATAATTCATAATTTGAGAACGTGTTAAGACTTACATTAACACTTCAACAGTATAGTGCAAACAAACAAACACACAGTCAAATGTATGTTGAGATTTAGACATATTTAGCACATGTTATGTCAAAGAGAATGAAATAGGATAACAAAGGAACGAGACAGGCGTCATCAGTGTGGAATGCGGGAACAGACGCGTAAGGAATTGTTAATGAAAAAAAAAACTCAGTGTGACTGATATAGTTTATTGGAAAGAAGAAAAATGTAATTTTCTAGTACTGAGTTTTAGTAAAAAGAACAAAATATTTTTAGGCAATCTATTAATAAGTGAATTTATAACAACATTCTTAATTTCCGTACATTGAGAAGAAAAATCATGGAATTACAAAATAACACTTTTTATGATTAAGACACCAAATTATCAGATATTTGAAAGAATCACTTTCATGACGTTTTACTAACAATTGATATACTGCATTACCTTTCGTCACAAGGTATAACGAGAGCTAAATATGTCACGAAAATTATTATTCCGAACACGTAAAAGTCCCCAAAAGGAACGATACATACTTTTTGTTTCGACTTTCGGCGTATTAGAAGACGAAACTACAAGTCCAGTATAAACCGAGCTCTATCCTCAGATATTTCTTTAGAAAATGTTTTGATTGACAGATGATCCGGGGGGTCTATTTGATTGGTTATTTGTATTAATATTAAGGCTAATATAATGCTGTTTATTCAAGTGTTTCTGTTTTGGTGAATACTGTTTGGATGTGGTATTTACTTAAAATAATGGTTTATTTAAAGTAGGAGTATGTTCCTGGGAATATCTTTGAGCGAAGATAGGATAAGAACAACTAAAAAAATTACTGTGATAGGAGAAAGGAAGAAAAAACACTCATTGCAAAGACCCTAAGTTAATTTGAGAAATGGATAATTTGATTTTATTATATTTTGTCTTTTTTCTTTTTTGCATGTGCGGAAACTCCTGTGGGCTGTTTTTCCTTTTGGGGTTTTGATGGCGCATGGTCGGAATCGAATCGACTACAATATATTACACGAAGTACTATACTGTAGCCACATAGCAGGCTACAGTGTTTGTTAAAACATAGTTTAACATGTGTAATTATAGTTAAATCATTGTACATACATCATATTATTTTTGTAAGTAAATCTTTTACAGATATTTTAACAAGTCGGACTTTACAACGCCAAGAGAAACCGCTAGATATAACCGAGTTAATATAATAAAATATTTTAAAATATAATGAGTGAAATAGTAAATGTTTGGATTTAAATATCTCTGTATGCAACTGCCGACTACAGAATTATAAAACAGACAGCAAAAATTCCCGTAACCATTAAAATAAATTTAAAATTAAATATCTCGTAATAAAAGATAAAGAAAATAATAAACTTAAAATATCGTACGATAAAAACGTGACAGAAAAACTAAATAAAGCTTTTTCAATAAAAACACAAATGAAATGCGTACGCGCTGAGAATACGAAAATACAAACCTAACGTTTTTTCAACCCTCGCTTGCTTACCTTTGTAGTGATAGCGAGAAGTTACATCATAAATTGTCTATGAACCTCAATTACCTGCAAAAAGAGAAACACATCTATTTTAATATTTGGAAAGACATCATAACTTAAACTAGATATCAGGTATGGATAACATGTTCGCTAGCTATTTTTTTTTCAACTTTTTTTGTTTTTGAGGGTGTGGAAATCCCTTAGGATCGACTGCTTCTTTAGAACTAGTAAACGCATATTATCCACGCGTTAGATTTGCACATGCAGGCAACGTCGGTAGAACGATAAAGTGGCTCTGTCGAGTTCAAAGCAGGCGATCATTCCTGATCATATACATTACACATGACGAAAGTTACGTATAAAACATATAAAATCACCATACTGTACCGTGGCCTATTGACAGCATAGAGTTACCCCCAATTATTTCAACCCTATCCAGCTTCTCTATGCCACGTGATGGTGGCATTAATGAGAAATAATAAAGAATGTTAGCGCGAAAACTATATCAAAAAACCAACACTTCAAAAAGTATAACATTTGAATTTGAGCTCAATTGGTGTAGCTTAACATTATCATATGTATATTTATATTATGTATAAATGGTTGTCAAAAAGTGGGCGTTCAAATATGCGTCTACCTACCTCTTCGGGGACTTAAGCGTGAATGTATGTATGTATGTTTGACACAATGACATTTCACCTCAGATTCTAAAAAGATTCATACAGTTTTTTGAAAGCGGCTTCTATGCGATCACCATGTCGGAATTCTCATACTAGTCGTAGTGGTGAACACGAGCTGAGATGAACGTGGGTGATAAATGCCAAGATACGACTTACTGGGAACTGTGTTGAACGTTTCTGGTCCAAATATAAGGATGTAGCGGGAAAAAAGTCCTTTAAAATTGCAGTGCTTGAATTTTGAACCCATGAATGAGTATAATTTAAAAATGCAGCTGTAATGTGTCAGTTCACTTTTACACCTGTTTTGTAAATGATGAAATTGGCTCTAATAGCTTTGAAACATCAATAAAAATAGTTCTTTTTATGTAAACGCGGCAAGCATATTGTCGTTTATAGGACACATACTAAATATATGCATATTACAGATTAATTACTCCGACAATACTTTCACCTTTTACAAAATATTTTCACCGCCTGAAGTCGAACCTATGATCTCAGGTTCAACAGTCAGGACCACTAACCACTATATGTACAGTCTTGTCAAAAATGTGTAAAACAATAGAAAAATCATACGAACTCGCGATTTTATAAACGCTCTCTCTGCCTCTTATCACTTGGACTTACCAAAAAACCTTTGTTTTAATAAAAATATTTTGGAGACACGATATCGTCGCGCAGGCGTCTCCTGTGAATAAGTCACGGATGAGGACGTGGGAGGATACCTAGAGCACTTCTACAAATTTAAATTTCCACATTTACATTGTGTACTGTTTTATAGGATATTCTGGTAGCAGCCAGATTGAATTACCTGTGACCTGTCAAATATTGTCAATTATTTAACACAAGAAATACAATTCCATTCTTAAAAATGAATACCTACAGTGAAGCACACATGAAACGGACATATAGAACACGCAGAACAATATATGGATCACACAAAGTGTTTTTTTTTTACCTATGGGGATTGAACTCACAAAGTTGGAAGCGGCAAGATGACCCTTTAACCGCTTCACCTATGTACCTACCACCCTAGCCATTTCTTTCCTTCCATGCCACTTCAACACCTTAGATTTGATTCTCAACCATAGCATATATACGTGATGGGCTGGGATGGATGTATTAATTTATAAGTACGTGTTCAATATTTAAGTATTTTCTTCAACAACCTGATACCATACTCTAGATTCTGGCAATTTCAGAAACAGACAACTTTTTACATTTCCATGCCACAGTTCATTTTTCTATAGAGTAATTCCCCAATTCAGTTGAGGGAATTCCCGAATCACACGATCCTACTGCCCAGTGCAAATATATATTAAATCTAACCCCTTAATCTACGACAATGTAAAAGTACGCTGATAGACCCATAACTTTACAATTCGTACGCAATGAATTTAATATAGTCCCAGTTTAACATCACGATATGAATAACAAAGGCACATTCTTAAAAGTAAAAATTAAACCACATTTAATTAGTGCACTAAAGTTGCCCAAACAATACCCACTAGTGGGATCAGTTAAACCAGTTTTTATTACGGATCCTATATCTCGTGTTTAGAGTCTCTTAGACCCCTTGAGTGTTAATGGATAAGCAAACATCGCTGGCTACTGTACGGACCCACGTTTTTAAATCGTACACAGCGAGAGCCTTTAGAAGTTTAGTATACATTGCTTTATGAGTATGACAGGATTCTGTTTGGTTAAGATCTATGCCCGTAATAGTTGCCAGTAAAATCATTTGAAGCTACTTTTTCGTTTTCAGTTTCTTACATTTCATGAATGTTAGAATAGTTATGTTAAAATCCCTTGTTTTATAATAATTGAGTTAAAAGTTGCAAGTCACCAATTTCTAACCACTCGGGTTTTAAGTTATCGTACGAAACGATAATTTACATAAAGCTACCCTAGCCAAGATGCATTCTACAAACGATAACGTTAATACAAAACTAACAAATGCAACGGAATGATGTCTCTCAACGCTAAGTTACGTGGTCAAAACAAAATGTTAGCCAATAATAGAAAAGAATCGACGCGAAATACTGATAACTTGGCTAAGGAGGCTGGTTAGTAGATTTTTACACCACTATTTTGTTAACACAAATGAACTAGAAAGAAAGAATACATTTATTAGTCACACCGTTCTGCACTCTTTGAACCAAACCAGCCGTTTTAGCAAGTAGCCTAGGACCATATATTACATCGACGTAGTTGAACTTTGATAGCACAAGCGAGTCACATAACTGTATGCACAGGTCAGTATTTATATAATCTCTTATTCTATAAAATAGTTTAAGTCGGTAAAAACAGTTCCGCACTACGTCAGAGATATAATGTATCTCCATAACTAACCCTATGTTTCGCGCTTCCGAAACACGGTCAATTCTAGACCCGATGATTAATATCTGAGGGTTAAAGATACCTATTTCTTTAACTTGATCGCTGGAACCCAAAGCCATAAACTTAGTCTTATTCGTATTAAGTGAAGGCTAGTAAAAGATTACAGTAATCATTTCGCATATCGTTCCATACTTCGGATAAATAATGACGAATTACAGACACAGATTCAACTAATACCTGCATCCTGTGTTACGTAACGCATTCGTCTCAACGCAATTGTTTTTTTTTCTAAACAGTAAGAACTTTCTCCATCCATAATCCAAGAGTTCCATTCCATAGAAGGTTTGAATTCCAAGTGTTAATTGTTCCCGTATGCGCGTGCGCATGTATGTACCTGTGAATGTCGGGGGCGAAGGCTTGCCTAAGTAATTTACACTATTAGTTGAGCCAAGATAATACCTATGGGATTTTAGTACTACACAATTTTTTTCTGTCCTTTATATGCTTTTAATGGCTTTAGTTACTTTGACGAAAATATTGGTCTAAATGACAGTATCAGTCTTAATTATAAAGATAATATATGTGACGGTTTTTTTTAATTGTAGGTAGGTATAGTTAAACATGTAGATGAATGACGATAAAGGACTGCCATGTCACTTGCAATTTGCAACTCGAGATTTACTTTTGAGATAGTAGTACCACGCAATCTTGTTTGCGTCTGTTATTGCCCACAGCGTAACAATTTTCCCCCGTTTTTGAAACATTTTTCATTAGTGCTCCTCTCCTATTGGTTTTAGCGTGATGATATATAACCTATAGTCTTCCTCGATAAATGTACTATCCAACACTGAACGAAATTTCCAAATCGGACCAGCGGTTCCTGAGATAAGCGTGTTCAAACAAACAAACTTTTCAGCTTTATATATTAGGATAGATATAGATAAGTTTAGATTGAATGTGCAAACTATCTAAATGATGGCTGATTTCCAAGTTCATCACCATATTTCTCCTTATGATTTCTATAATTCTTTTACACTACAAAATATACAAATAATTAATGTAAAGATTTCATAACATATGCATTCTGTATACTTATCTATGCACAAAATCACCATAGTGAAATTTAGTTTTATTTGACACACATATTATTACACTGTTGCCTTTAGCTATTTTTGGCTTAATAATACCAACATATACAACCTCTTTTCTAACAGAAAAAAACGATCACATTTAAAAAAAGTATATATATATTTGAATATAGAACCCGTTGCTCCTTAAATCGTTTGAACTAGGAATATCTCACGTCAATTGTAGGCTTAAGCCGCGCCATTTTTGATTTGTTCGTAGCATTGCAGCATTGTCGCACTCAAACTTGAAAGTTGTGAAGATAAACCTATAGTTTACTGTCGAAGAATATCGTAAGACAGTCCGTCGCCATTGTACAAGTTTGCAACTTACCTCACACTTATTTACACCAGCATTTAGGCCCTAAACTTCAACATGACGTCAACGTGTTAAATATTTATAAAGTAAACTTAAGCTGCGGTCACATCTATCTAAAGTACATTATGTTCAAAGTTTTGTTAAAGAAAATTTCACGATAACTAAAACTGAATATTTTTCTAAACTGTGCACATAAAAAAATCTATGTAATGCAAAAAAAAACATTGTATTTTAATATTTTTATGTATTCGTCTCGCTTTCCCGGTGTATGTGTCAAAAATGCGGAAATATTCTGTGTATCAAACGCCTCCCTAAACTAAAACAGTTAATAAATTATATCATACTAGCTGTTGCCCGCGGCTTTGCTCGCGTGGAAGTTGATCATATGCATTTAATTAAAACTGTGTAAAAGAATGTATCAGTAATTTATTCATGTTTTAAACGTATTTATTTATTTATTTTTGATCATTATTCCATTTAAAAGAACTTTCATACAAACATTCGACCCATATTTCAACCCCTTTAGGAGCAGAATTCGCATAAATACTGATATAAGTATTCATCTATTTGTAATCAGAAACATGAAAACGAAAGTTGTTAGGCTGCTAAATTTAAAAAAATGACGGATTTCCAAACTAACCAATACATGAAATGCCAATGACTATTTCACCCCTTAGGGGTAGAATATTCATAAACGCTTAAATAGGTATCTACTCATTTTTAATCAGTAGCCCAAAAATAAAATTTCATGCTTCTTACTTAAAAAATGACAAACTTCCATACAAACTTTCAATCCCTATTTCACCCCCTTAGGGGTAGAATACCAAGAAACGCTTAAATACGTATTAACTGATTTTTAGTCCCTAGCACGTGAATGAAGTAACATGTTTCTAACTTAAAAAATGGCGAACTTACATATAAACTTTTAACCCCTATTTCACCCCTTAGGGGTAGAATATCAAGAAACGCTTAAATACGTATTAACTCATTTTTAGTCAGTAGCCCGAACACAAAGTTTCATGTTTCGAACTTCAAAAATGACAGACTTCCAGACTAACCTATATGCGAAATGTCAACCCCTATTTCACCCCTTAGGGGTAGAATATTCATAAACGCTTAAATAGGTATCTACTTATTTTTAATCAGTAGCCCAAAAATAAAGTTTCATGCTTCTTACTTAAAAAATGCCGAACTTCCATACGAACTTTCAACCCCTATTTCACCCCCTTAGGGGTAGAATATCAAGAAACGTTTAATACGTATTAACTCATTTTTAGTCAGTAGACCGAACACAAAGTTTCATGTTTCGAACTTCAAAAATGACAGACTTCCAGACTAACCTATATGCGAAATGTCAACCCCTATTTCACCCCTTAGGGGTAGAATATTCAAAAACGCTGAAATACGTGTTTACTCATTTTTAATCAGCAGCCCAAAAGTAAAGTTTCAGGTTTCTAACTTAAAAAATGACGGACTTTCATACAAACTTTCAACCCCTATTTCACCCCCTTAGGGGTAGAAATTCCAAAATTCCTTTCTTAGTGCGTGTCTACTCAATAAAAGGATCCTACTCACCAAATTTCATAGCCCTAACTATCATAGTTTACGCTCGGCGATGATGAATCAGTCAGTCAGTCAGTCAGTCAGTCAGTCAGTCAGTCAGTCAGGACTTACTATTTTATAAGTATAGATAAGTTTTTAAATTTACTAAGTAACTGATTTCAATAGAAATTAGAGTATGTTAATACTGTCATTACTATTTACATATATATATTATGTATAACATTTGCACGTATCTTCATCTATCTTCTGAAAAAAACTTTTGTTTTGATTTAATCAGTTGGCACCTCTTTCGATATCACCTCTTTTTCTTAAATCAAAAACCATATTAATACACTATGCCCAAAAAAAATAAATTAATAAAAAAAAATACCAGAAAAGATTGTTTCTATTTTTAAATTCTGTCTAACTATCATGTCGGCTTTGTAGCTCGCGTGTGTACCAAGCTTTAGAGCAACAAAGATATCATTGTATGCTAGATAAATAATGGCTCTGGGACTAGTACCTGTTTATCTTTGGCTAAGCACCGACTTTATTATTGTACCGCGTGTTTCAAACGATACCTTGCCTCGTTATTTATTAGGACTATTATACATCACTATATAAAAAGTTAATCACTTTATGAACTGCAGGATTGAAACTATGAGATTGATTTACATACACGCTTTTATCCCCATGGGAGTGTTAGAAGTCTGTATTTTACCGCTATACAGTTAGTGCCATTTATGTAAGAAGGCAAGACTATAGCCGTCAATCAAGCACTTTATGGATTAAATACTATAAATATGAGTACCTATATTGAATCTGTTGTACTCAATTTGCATTTAAGAGTTTATAGGCTTGTTTTTAGTCCGTACCGTAATGAATTGTCTTTGCGGAATAAGACTTAAAAAATCTAGCATAGATAAAATAAATACCATAAATACCAACTTCTATACACGCATTTACTAAAAAGGATATTTGAACCTTTTGTACGTACATAATCTTTGGTACAAAGTCTTGTTCAATATTCCTTTTTCAAAAAACACCACTATAAAAACCGTTATTGCAAAATGCGAAATAATTTTTTGAAACAATGGAACGCAGTCACAGTGAACCAAACTCCGAAACATTTCGCCATCCCTTTTAAAAAAATAAATTTCAAAAAACGAATGTGGCGGTCGTCTAAAACCCCGAAACTCGTGCATGCATCACGGGGCGGAGGCGACGCGAGGAATTCCGAACGAGCCGAATTCGAGTTGTCGGCTCGCAGCGCCTGTCGACGCCATCTGGCTGCTAGGGTTGTCAACTCATACTCGATATTCATTTTAATCCTTAATATTTTTACTACTTTTATCTAAATTCTTAAAACAATCAAAACTCACTCACTAGAAATAAATAAAACAAAGCTAAAGAGATTAGGTGCGATAACTCTCAGTCTTCTTCTCTCGTCTTCTTATCTCTGACAAAGGTTCAGTCAAAAAGAGAAAATATTTTATTGGAGAATACTGTTAAATATAAACATCATGCTTTCTTAATCATCACGAACTCTTAACAGTAGAGAACGACTAGTTTAAGCTAATTAACACAGGAAAGTTTATTTAAATAAGTCTGACCAGGTTCTCCATCTTTTCACACTAAAATCTTGTGCCAGAAATTGAGATATCAATATCACATAACCTTATAACGAAATAATGCTGAGAAACTATCCCAGAAGATTGTCAAAAACTGTAACATCGCAAGAACTATTCAAAAATAAAAAAAACCTTAGATACTTAAAATTTAAATTAGTGTTGCATATACATTCACACGGTATACTTGTTTCTTACTAAAATATAATTAAAATAAATATACATACAAATTAATACATCTAAATAATAAACAGAGTAAACTAATCAGAACATATTGGAATGCACATATTTCAACACATAATATCTCAAAAAAAATAAGGCAATACTAGTTTTCATACAATAAGTTATTAACTTAAATTAATTCAAACGATTTTTTCAACAAAAGACATTTAAACTTTAGCATTTATTAACATTATTAAATATGAATCACCACTCATTAGAATAACAGATTTTTATCATAAATTCTTTTAAATACTTTCATATCTGTTAGAATACTTTAATTTATTTCAATTAAGAATTCATTCTATGTTTACTGAATAAATTTCTATACACATATATGGTTCTAAAATGAAAAGTGTTTTATTTACACTAATGTGTGGGTATCTGTATATTTAATATTAAGTATACTATTAAATAATGTTATTACCTACACACCTATTTCACATGTGGGTTTAATTCAATTTACATTAAACTATTCTTAATCGTAATGTCATTTAGTCTTGTCAATAAATTGGCAAGAAATATGTAAAAGAATTAATAAATTAATTAATGTCCTCCAGTTTTTTGTAGTGGCCAGATGACTAAATTTGCAATTTACGTTACTACAGATATCATGAATATAAATTATGCCTAAATGTTTAACAGAATAAAAAAACCTGTCGACACATCCCATCACTATCAAATGCGCGGCAACATCGACATCTTCCCTCCCTTTCACACCCATCCCCAATATTTTCTATCCTACTCGCACACTGACTACCTTATTTAAATAAGAGTGAGTGTGGTTATTCCGAGTATCCTGTTAGAATTTAAGCTTTATCTGTATCACCTTAGGGTAGTTTTTCCATAAGAAGGTACTTTAAAAGGTAAAAAACCTGAGAAGGCAGGTTACGAAGCGAACGCGCTTTGCTGGAAGACACTTGACTCAAAGGAGTGCTTTGGCCGGAAATATGGTCCAATTTTTGATTGAACCCCGGCCTTGACACACGTTTTTCCTTAAAGATTCAGGTTAAATAAGCAATTTTTATAGGTTAGATACATTTAACCAAAAAAGGGCAATCAGATTGCCTTAAAGTCTACAAAGACATATCAATATAGGTTAGGTTTCTTGGTCTGACAATGTAGAAGGAGAGAATCCGTATTTTTCTTAAACGTATATTACCAGACTCTATGTGGACGAGAAGTCAGTTAAAAAAAACTCTAAACATTAATTTGTCAGACTTGGTCAAACACCTACAGTCACACGCAAATATATAAACTTAAGTTAATGTAACAAAAAAAATCTTAGCACCAGTTTTCTAGAAGTCTATGGTATACTACAGCCTTAACATGTATGTTCTAAGCAAGACGATTTCTTCTTCAAGTTCAAATCCATCAGTCTACCATACTGGCATGGCAATCGAGAGAAGAACGTGCAATTTTTTTTCCGTACCTACTGTTCGTTATCTAACAAGAAAATGCACTCCTAATTTACGTAAACGTATGAAACCAGGGTAGGAAGAAACACGTTTCAAGGACAAAAAAACAATAAAAAATGCCCGCCTTTGATAGATAGAAAACTCTTTATTTGCACACCATATTACAGAGTTACAAGTGACTACATAAAATGTCAGACATGTGATGTACAAATGGCGACTTTATTGTCAAAAGCAATCTCTTCCAGGCAATCTTAGGACGGATCAACATTTTTCGGAGAAACACTAGTAGTTGACGGTGCATTTAGTTTTGAATTATTTGCAAATGAACATGATAGACATTTAAATTTGACTTGCTATCTTCTCAATTACCATGGTAACATAGCTCCCTCAGAATTTTCTTCAGTTAAATCTCGATAACCACGAGCTAGATCTGCTCCTTCCATCAAAAGGAAACTGACTACCGTAACTTAACTAGTCGTAAGATCGAATACCGTTATTATGAAGCAGCGAGCGATATCTAGAAACCCGTCACTAGCTGAGCGATCCACAGTTGCGGAGATAAGTCAAGCCTATGCTCAGAACATTCTTTGGCGTATAAATTTTTAGTATTTAGGTCAGAATTATGAATGAAGAGAAAGCGTATACTTTATAAATGAAGAAGATATGTTTATATCATCAATCCACTGCTAGCCATGTGACTAAATTAACTTGTGATATACCTTAGTGTCAATATTAAAATGCTTTACAAGTCAAGTCAACAATTTAGAAGACGAATTTATGCTGGCCTCCTCAGAGAAAAGAAAAGAATTCCCAGACCAGGTGAGGTGATTATGCCTGACAGGTCCAAAGGTATGTCGTTATGAAGCTGTTTATTTATTTCTATACTAATCGGCAAGACAACTTCTATTGCGCGGTGCAGATTTAGTGGTTACTCCATAGTTTGATGTATCTTCTTTAGATGAAATTGAAGTACGTTAGTCTTTTTTGTATTCGAAAATATTCGTAGCATCAACAGTGTAGCCAATTTGATGCCCTTCTTAAGTTAATATATTCTTTGAAAGAACAGCATTTTACAATTTTCTTTGACAAGCTCTTACCAATTTCAAGTATGGATTTATGGAATCCACTGTCTGTGGATAACTGGTGCACTCAAACTGGAACTACTCGTAAGAATAAGATCAGGTAGGAATAGTTGGTACTATGTATGGTCAACTTTCATATAATACCTTACTTGAGTTGTGTCAATTTTTCAATTTTTTACTGTAGTTGTTTCAATATAACTTAAAATATATATTTAGTGAAATAAAGCTAAAATTCACTTGCTGACAGGATTTTAAATGTTTCTTTCGATGTTTTATGTTCTACGTCAATAGCCTTTAACAGTCCACTTGAACTTGGACATAGACCGCTCCTTAAAAAAGAGTAAGGGTGTTGGTGTCTTCTAGCAGGTTGCTAAACTTTTTTTTTCACACAACGCCATCTAGTCCCAAACTAAGCAGAGCTTTTATTATGGGTACTAGATAACTGATATAAATACATAGAATTTTTTTTTTGTAAATACATACATATACTTAAAAAACACCTAAACTCCGAAACAAATATTTGCAGATCATACAAACATTTGGTCTGAAACGGGAATTGAACCCGAGACCTCAATCAAGAACAGAAGTCGCATACGTCACCACCATGCCACCGAGGCAGTAACTTTAAAAGTTTAATATAAATTTACCATACTACTACTATTTGTAACTGTTTGAAATAAAACTATATTTAGAAGAAATGTAACAACTAAAACATCATCCATAAAAATATATCAAAAGAACAAAAGTAATAAAATATATTTAAACATACAGCTACCTAAACATTCATTATCTAAGCCTTTTTTATTAAAATATAAAAATAAACGGACATTCAACTAAGTTTATCTACTAAAAGCTTAGTTGTGAAGCGATTAAGATAACAAAACGTTATCTGGACCGGAAATTTAAGAACAAAAAATATTGTTTACACTGCTACCGTGGCTATATCTGGCGGTAGAAGGGCTTAGTTAGAGTCTTAATCCTTTCTTTAATACGCTGATGACAAATTCCAAAATGGTGCCGTCTCGACGTTAGGAACCTATTATTGTTAGTATACAATAGATTTGCCTATCATAATAATATTAT
This sequence comes from Spilosoma lubricipeda, assembly GCA_905220595.1. Taxonomy (NCBI): domain Eukaryota; kingdom Metazoa; phylum Arthropoda; class Insecta; order Lepidoptera; family Erebidae; genus Spilosoma; species Spilosoma lubricipeda. The sequence goes on along the minus strand of HG992281.1, from coordinate 19,456,834 downwards.
AAGAGTTAACATTTTAGAACTCTTATTGTGTGATACAGGTTTGTAGAAGTATTAACAAAGTACCAAAATCTTAACTTTTGGTAAGTTCTCGAAATTGATTTTAACCCTAACAGCGAAGTAAAAGTTACTTTGTAGCCTAGGTTCCTCGTTACATCATCCATCAGCTATCTGTGAAAGTCAATGTCCCGTCAAAATCGGTTCAGTCGTTCCAGAGAGATTAGCTTGAATAGATAGACAAAAAAAATAGATTTTCTGATGTAGACCAAGTACCGTATATTATGTTCATAGGTATGCATTTCGTGAAAAGCTGTTTATTTGAAATTAGAAACAGACACTTCGATTTTATTTATTTTTATAGATGTACTCGCTCTTAAGTTATCAATCATTATAATATATATATATATCAATACCCAGTAGCTAAATATTAATTTAAAAGGCCATGTTACGCAAACCTAGTCATATTTCTGGCGCCCACGCTAATGAAACTGAAATCGCACAGGTTAACTAATGGTGACTAATCTTTCAATTTCATTTGCACATTACTTTCCTAGATATGAAACATTAGTAGTTAAAATTAGTACACAAAGATTTACTTCAGTATATTTGAGTTTGATGCTAAAATACCTGAGAAATAATTATTGTTTGCTGTTTCAAGTTTAATTGTGAGATTTCTGGTAGATTTGATTTGTATGGCTAGTATTTTTGCACCGGTTTTATTTTAAATTATAATTACGACTCGTTCTCATCTATTTTATTTATTATTTTATTCTCGTCCCAGATATAACGGTAGAACGTCATTCGCAACGATTCTGACATTCAGCTCGCGTCTGTTCCTCAATCAATACACCTTTGATACAGTCTCGCCGGTTTTATGAGGTTTTAAAGTCAGTATATAAGTCAGTCAGTATATACTCTGTAGTATCTCAGAGTACTCGCATTCAAGTCAATCTCCCTCACACCGACTCGCCACCTTTTTTTAAGAAAACTCCCACTCTTTGTATAAATATCTTGTTGCGGAGGACTTTACAAACATACAAAAAAGTGTCTCAATGTTCGGTTTGAGCCCTCGAATGCGATATTAAATTTAAGAAATTGGAAGTACATCAGTTCCTCAATTAAATGTACCATATTCGAAACACATTGATCAATTTTACTTCCAAAGGTACCGACTGACCTAAAACATTTGGCGTAACGTAACGTTACGTCAGTACAGCGAGCCGAACCGCTCGTTGCGAGCGGTGCGTGCTCCACCCGGTTTTTTTATGGTATAGATGGCAAACGAGCAGACGTATCACCTGATGGTAAGAGGTGTCACAAGTGTGTTGCCGACCTTTGGGGGATAGGGAAAGGGATGTGGGGAGGGGTGGGGGCCTCCGGGAACCTCACTCACTCGGTGAAACACAGCGCAAGCGCTATTTCACACCGGTTTTTCTGTGAGGCCGTTGTATCACTCCGGTCGAGCCGGCCAATTCATGCTGAAGCGTGGCTCTCCCATTTTCGCACACTCGCCACGAATGTTACGTTACGCCGAAATGTTTAAGGTCAGTCGGCACCTTTATCGAAACAGTATACATACGACCAACTAATAAGAACACAAAAAATGAGGGCCGAAAACACGGACTGTTGCGATGTCGGGCAGAGTTGTAATCCAACACTGCGGTCACTTAGTAAACGATTCGTCGCCTAGTAGTAAACTGACGCCTACGTGTTAGTAGGTTACAGGGAAATCAGTGCAGTTGCATACTGTAATATGATATACAGGGTTCGAACATCCGCGTTAGAGCTTTCAAATATTTTAGTTAGAAGTTTGTCTTTATTTTTTAACTTTTATCCTCATATATACCTTTTTTACCACAATTAACTTTTTAACCCGGTGAACTTCGTACCGCCATATTTACTTATTTAACTCAGCTTTCAGTCGCGGACAAAAAAAAGACTTTTTCCGTTTTACACAAACCTTCTCCTAACAATAACGAACACACAGATAAAATAATTATCCAATTTGGTTTAGCCAATCGGAAGTTACACGCGTACATACATTTCGGCGATTCATTTTTATATATGTACGAGCTGAACCCCGCACTGTTACCAGCGATTATTGTTGTACCGCGGGAAACGCCGCGGGACAAAGCTAGTCTAAAAAAGTAGCCTTAGTTACTCCTAAGATCATCAGCTATCTGCCAGTGAAAGACCCGTCAAAATCGGGCCCGCCGTTCCAGAAATTACCCGAAACAAAAAGACGTACAGACAGACAAAAATTGAAAAAAAAAAAAATTGGTACATGTATCGTGTATACCTACATACATGCAATATGTAATACGTGCAATACGTAATATGCATTTATCAAAAAGTGGTTATTTTAATATTTTTCAAACAAACAAACAAACTCTTCAGCTTTAGATATTCAGTATACAGTCTACATCAACATGACATCAACTTATCCCACCAGCACATAAAACAAAACTATTTATCCTTTAAATATGGTTATTACCAACTCCTTAACATTACCATTTGACCTCTTTATCAAAACGATAAAACATTTTATTAAAATTGGTTAAGTAGTTCCCGTGATAGCAAATAAACACACAAACAGACTAGGTTTCGTAATAATATGTAGTTATTGATGCTGCACTTATGTGTTTTAGTGTTCGATATTACTGCTATAGTGGTTTTAATGCCTATATAATATAAGTGTAAGATTAGATACGTTTCAAAAGTGTGTTATTAAAGCTATGAGCCAAAGCTAACGGGTGCTATAACCGCTAGAATAAAAGCTAGATTGGTTTAATAGGCCTAAACCATCTGTCCAAGGAGAAACCATGTCCTGTAATGCCCTGTAAAAGGTTATTGATGAATGAGTATCACTAAACACACATACATTTATAAGAAATACTTATATAAAATCAATTACAATTCCATCAAATCATTCTGACGGCTAGAGACGACTGATAGCTTGCCTGACCACTTACCGCAGGTCATGCATATGAAAATACCTATGTTTTTGTACTAGTAGGCTGCATCGAAGAAATGAGCCCGCCTACGCCTAGCGTTGAATTATTTAGCTTCACTTGACAATCGTGTTTAAGAATTTGTTATTGAATGTATTTTGCTTTCTAACTCAGAAGTTATTTATGTGATGCGGAAAACACGGTGTATTAAGGCTCATAGTTATTTCGTTGGAACTGTTTTTGTAAAGAAATATGTAGATTTTTGTATGGGCTTGTCTGTTTTAATTCATTTGAAATTGTGTTGTATTCAAAACTTTACAGGTGTAAATGGTTTGGTTTATTTTCTAAACTGGCCTCCTCGTTGGTCTAGCGGTTAGCTTAAGCGACTACCGATCAAGAGGTCTTAGGTTCAATTCCGGGGTCGGACTGCTGTTGGATTTTTCCTACAAGAAATTCTTAATAGTAGCCCGGAATATGGAAGATGGCGGTGTTTCCCGCTCGTGCCTGGGAGAGCACGTTAAGCCATCGGTCCTGGTTGTCATGAACATCTATGAAGTTAGAAAGTAATGGTCTGTTTGTCTATTACGCTTTCACAGCTGAACCAGTGCACAGATTTCAATGACATTGGGCATGGAGATATATTGATTCTTGAGGAAATATATAAGTCACTCTTTACCGCGATAACTAACCAACACGCAGGTGGAGCCGCAGGAAAATACTAGTTAAATATAACGTATGACGTCATAAATCAGTAATTCCATACAAGTTTCTAGGCACTGTCCAGTTGTGACGTTTAATAAAGAGAAACTCAATTGACTTGACTTCCTCTAAGTACCATATTATTTTCTGAGACGTGGGCGAGTAAGTATTCTCAATAATTGAGGGCGATGATATTACATACTTAACTAAAGTGATATTTGGAGATAGATTTTTAAATCAATCACTCGAAATACCAACTCTAATGTCTGCTTGAAGCTTCGGTCGTTTTGAGCTGGACTTTTTTATCATTACATACTAATATTATAAATTCTACAATTACTATTAACGTCCTAAGTATTTCTTACACTTTCAGGGCTAAACCGCAGATCAGATTTGAATGAATTTCGCTATAAAGATAGATTGGACCTTGGAGAATGACAAAGGGTACTTTTGGTCGTGATAAAAGACATACACACGAACAGAGCCGCGAACAAAAGCTATTAAATAAATAAATATCAAATTAGAGCCAGATCTGCACAGCCAATCCTTATGTTATTGAGTATCTCACATTCAATTTAATATTCCTATTTGTAATGGTATGTGTATACAAAAATGTTTATTTCTCAAAAACTTCTGCATCGATTGAGCTCAAATATTGACGCAATATCCAAACCACTTCAAAGATTGTTTTTATCTATTTGCAGCGTCAGTTTTGTTCTTCATTTCTTAACAATGCAACCGTATTATGCTATAGCGAAGTATGATAAATCTAATTCTACCCAAGACCTTATTAGGTGGTCCATCGGCATTCGCAACCATATCTCAAAGGGTCCCAAAAAAGACCCAAAAAAATACCAAAGCGTGGTCACAAGAAACCTTACTAGCCCAATCCGTTCAACTGTGAACTCACATAACAACGCGCTCGATAAAATTAATACGAAGAAAAAAGAGACTAAAAATTTTAGTTCTTAGAGTATTATGTTACTTTTAAAATTTGGTATTTACCACTTAAATATGAAGAGGTTTTGCCCTCGGCTCAAAATCGGTTATCGGAGTAAAGAGTAGTTGTTCGAAACCAAACGCAAGATTGCTATGGCAACACTGTGTGATTGTCTTTGGTTATGTCAAGGTCTTGGTGCCGTATTTTAATTATTGAAAATCATTGTATTTAGCTCGATGTTACATTAGAATGGCCATCGAGGTTTGACGGCTGATGTAAACTGTTCGAAGCCGTTGGTACGGCCATTGTATACATTTTGTTCAGGGAACTCGTTAATGGCGGCCGGGCCGTTTTTATTGCAAATTGTGATAAGTTTTAGTGATAAATCATCCGCTTCGGAAGTGTGTGATAATCGATCAGAACGACCTTGTAGGATCGAAATGTTGTACCGGGTGATGAGTAAAGATTAGGAATCTTTCTCGGCCTTTTTGGAACGAATTGTACTTTGTGTATAAACTAAGTGTAATTGTAGTGTATAAACATCTGCGCAGTAGACAGCGTCACATGGGGCCCCATCTCCGGTAGAGAAGATTTGGAAACCGTCACGACCGTACCATACATAATGTACGTGGAGGTCTTAGAAACATCACGGACACTAGTGAGTACTTTGTGATTATTATATAATTTTTAACGGGGTGCTGTAGCCTCTAACTTGACCTGTTCACCGGTGACCTGTCTATGAGTGCTTGGCTTGTCTCAATAGACCGGATAAGGCTATTCACAAGGCTACTTCCACTCCAAGGGTCCATCACTGGTGGACAGGATTAAATAGTAGTCAATATTTTTCCTTAAGAATCTAAGTCTCTTCCTGTCAAATTTCATTACAATCGGTGCAGTAGTTTGATAACATTACACGAGATTTATATACCTAGGAATAACTAGCGACCGTACCGGCTTTGCAAGGATTTTTTTGGAATATTCGGATGTCTTTTACTATAATATACATATATTACACATATAAGCCTTCCTTTTGAGTCACTATCTATTGCTGCAAATTGCATTAAAATCCGTTGAGTAGTTTAGGCCCAAGCGAAGAGACAGTAGAAGCGATATCATTATATACTCTGTAAAGATAGTCGCAAACATTACAGAATAAATAGCGGGAACTAAGTCACTGTAGGCTACGTGTCTGTAGTTGTTAGGGTGCTGACATATTGCAGCGGGGGGCGACGATATCGGACCTATAAACAGGTTATAATAGCGTGAGAAATACCAGGGGGTGTCAGCTATTTCATAATTTAGGTGTAAAGTGTTGGGAACTGTGAGGAAGTCAACTAGGATTTATAGGAGGTACTGATAGATAGATAGTCGCATGTAATGTATATTTCAGACAATTACCACACAAGTCCTCTAGTCTCAAACTAAGCAGAGCTTGTACTATGGGTACTAAACAACTGATGGGGGATCATTTTTTTTCTTCGAAAGATGGTTCCCATTACATGTCATCTACATTTTGTATCATTAATATAATCACGAAGAAGACTTACAATAGAAGACTATAAATACTAGCTATTGGCAGAAATAGCTGATTGGCTGGTTGCATTCTCATTAAAAGAAAAAGAAGACAACTAATATAGGTACATGGCACATGCCATGGTCGAAATTTGACTACTATTTTTCTAGTTCAGATCTAACGGTTAGCATATGCGACTGCCAACCAAGAGGTCTCGGATTCGATTCCCGAAGCGGACAATGGTGTTATTGGGTTTTTCTTACAAGGAGTTCTCAATAATATCCTGGAACATGGAATCTAGAGGTGTTTCATGGCTGTGCCTCGGAAAGCTGTTAGCCATCAGTCCCGGTTATCATGAACATCTGTGACAATCGTTATTGGAAAGTCAGTGCCCTCAAATATACTGATAATTAGTTCAACACTCGAATTAGTTCGCCCTCAGTAGGACTGCGGGGGTCTTATGAAAGTCGCTCAGAGGAAACTGATATTCAGGCAAAACCGGTTGAACTATTAGCCAACCCCAAATAGTCTTGGGAATGATAAAGACTAGGAAGATGATGATTGTTTTCTTCATCCTTCTCCATTCGCATAATATTTGTAAAAAGGGGTACAACGTTTTTGCTTCACGTAGTAATATATAGATAATGACTGGTCTCTTAGAGAATACTTTAAATTGTGATACTAATAGTGGAACAGCTTTTAATATATTGTGTATGAAAATTATACCATACACTAGCTTTACGTTACATTAAGCGTTATTTATGTAAAAACAAAATTTTATTATTGTAAAAATTCGCTTATAAAGTGAGCTCTACATTCTCTCTTACTTACGTTAAGTGTAAATAAAGATAAATGAAATCTAGGTACTTACAAGACGACAACGTATCTTTTTTTTTTCAAGTATTTTATGTCAGTTTTATAGCCTAGATATTAGTTATAATATTTGTATTTATGTCACATAATTTGGACATAAATGATCTTCACTATGACATTTATGACATAGGCATAATTACAAAGGAAAACGACAGCTGTTGTTTTATTTAATTAAACGCTATTCCGTCCTTAGATCGTCAGATATCATTGTCAATTATACATACCCAACTAACCATAAAAATACTTGGTACTATTTTAACTTACTACTAACTTCTTCCTCTAGCTTCATTCGTGTTATTTTTTTGGTATAATAAGTCTATGCGCTACTTCTTTCCCAAAATTTACTTCATCGAGTAATAAACGTTACATTACGTTAAAAGCATTTTAACCTAAAAAGATCTGACATACCACTATAATACTTTGACATTAAACTGTCAAACTTGTATCTGTCAAATACCTAGTCTATGGTCGAAAATATAAATTATAGTCATCATATCCAGCATTCATAATAATTACAAAAAAAAAAACAATTTACCGTTTCACATACATTTCGAAAGTAAATAAATCTGATTATATATCTCTATGGTATTTTGAAATAATGAGGTTTAATGAGTAATAGAAGTAAGTATACGTGTACATGCGTGTGCGCATTGCCGAGGTCCCGCAATTGAACTAGAAAGCATACGTAGGAAACTTTCGAAGCAATTATATTTATTCGTACCTAGTACCCTATACTTTATGAGTGTAAGATGTATGATTTGAGATGATTTCAGTTAAAAACTGCCTCCGATTGTGGACCTCAACATTTAAAACGTGATGTTATGTGGTTAGAATTCCAGATTAATAATAATATTTAAGAAAAATCACGCACGGAGAAATGGGTTTGATTTATTTTCTTTATTAAACCTATTTTAGATAAAAAGTTTAGATGTTTTACTACTACTACGGCGAAATCAAAAGAAAGAGTAATATTTTTATCAATTTGTATGTTCCAACGTAGCGCGTAAACTACTGAAACGATTTTAATTATTGAGGTGTCACGTGTCAAGTGAGAAACAAACATTGTATATTATCAAATGTATTGCCACTGCCTCGTTGGTCTCGCGGTTGGCGTGAGCGACTGCTGATCATGAGGTCTCGGGTTCGATTCCCGGGTCGGACCAAATGTTTGTATGATCTACAAATCTTTGTTTCGGAGTTTGGGTGTGTTCTATCTATAATATGTATGTATTTACAAAAAAAAAAAAAGTATATATGTATTTGTATCAGTTGTCTAGTACCCCATAACACAAGCTCTGCTTATCTTGGGACTAGATGGCGTTGTGTGTTTAGATGTCCGAAATATTTATTTATTTATTTATTTATTATTTACGTAACCTAGCTGGTTTTAATTTTTTAAATTGTTTTCTGTCAATGAAAATTTTAGTACACACTATATAAGACGATATTGAAAACGTTTTCAAGTTCGTTTCGTACTTGTATAATGTTTGTTGACCCAGCCTAACTTTTATAGACACAGAACTTACGCCTCTTTTCTATATCATTCTCAAAGATCATTTAAGTTGATTTTTATAACTCACCATCATTCTTTGACTCAGCAATTTAAGAAAGAAGTCAATTTTAAACCCGACTATTTGTGCCAACTCTTAGCTTAACTAAGCTTAAAAGATATGCTCTAAGCTTGCTATTTATAATAATATAACATCGCCTTTACCTTCATCATACTAATAAATAATATCTCATTCAGCGCGATCGCAACACGAAACGGTAGAAAGTTGTATTAAATAGTCACTGTGTCGTTAGCCTAGCACTCAGGACATTCTCTGTACCCTCGAGATAGTTTGTCGTCGAGAGATCAACAAAAAGTTACCCGATTACAACAGTTAACAATAAAGATTTTCTAACTTAAAATATTTTTTTTGATGACAGAGTGGGCAAACGAGCAAGTCTGTGTTATGTACTCGCCTTTAATAGGTTAAAACCTAGTTTTAATTATAACATATTATAAGCTAATGCATCATCTAGAAATGCATAATTTTGTTGTTAAAAGTTCAGTTCTTACAAAATGTTTTAATAAGTAAAAGCTATTCTACAATGAATTATTATTTGATTTATTTCAAGTTATTTATTTTAGTTATCATCCAAAATATAGTGCCTTTAGATAGGCAAGATTTCATGTTTTACTCTTCAATAGACGTTTAGGTCTAATACAAGGAATTAAAAAATCTCACAATAAAGCCAACAGTAGCCGACAACTTTTCATCTCTATATAGTTGTTAAGCTGTTGCCCGTAGAGTTGAGACCAAGTCTGTCCACTCACAATAGGTGCTGCGCATATTTTCCAACTACATTATATGCTCTATGAATGCTTACAGAATTACTCTTGAGCTAGATCTACCTAATTTATTGGCCGTATTGTGGTGTGAATGCCGTTTTGTATGTATTCCTGTTATGAACTGACAGTGGTTGGTGTTTACTTGAAAATGGACTTCAGTGTGATATTATACTAACTGTCTAGTAGAATCAATGTATCAGTGACTATATATAGATTTATATATATATATATATATATATATATATATATATATAAATCTATAACCGTAATATATATATATATATATATATATATATATATATATATTACGGTTGATCGATAGGTTTTGTCGAACGATGCCTTGAGTACCTGAGTATAAGCTACCCTTTTAGATAAGTAGAAAATGTTTCGCGTCGATTTTCTTTCCACAATCACTAATGTCTATATTCTCTTCTATTCTTGGTTAATCTTTGTGTTGACCACGTGACTTATCGTTGAGATGACGTAACTCCCGTGCATTTGTTAGTTTGTTATTACAGTTTACGTTTGTAGCATGCTACTTGGCAGAGGGCTGTTTCTGGTTCTTTTTTAGCTAAACATACACCCAATTCTTAGCGATTGGTTGGTTCCTTATTACGTAAACTACTATTGGAACTAAAAATTAAGTGTATGTACTTACGTTAATTTTTGCTATGATATATGACGTGTCTTGAAAACAATTTTATCATAAGACGATCGGTATTCGCTATTGTTTACCTGAAAAGAGATTTTTTCAAAGATTAGCTTATTAACAAAGAAAAGGAAATATAATTAATTACTCTACTTTAATAATGGATGTCGGGTAATAAAACATCACGATTCTTTTTTTGTTTAAAAATAAATTTTAAATATTCATTATGTGTCGCAGGATTACTTTTCAAACATACATGAGATAGACACTATAAATACCTCTCAGAACAATAATTAGTAAATCACACAAAGTGTTATCGTATGTGGGCTGTGAATTCTCAGCACTTGACGCAGTAGATACCACTAGCCAACTGTGCAGTCAATGCTTCTTCTTAAACAACTACCACGGCCTTAACTTTTACAGGAATGTCTCCTATCAATTTCGTACACAGTATAGGGAGCCCAACATTTCTTACATGTGAACAGGAAGGCAGCCACACACGCGGCTCAGAAGGGGGTAACTGTAAAGCTTGGAACTCGGCCGTATCTTGGATCAGAGCCGCACAATGGCCTCATGTCCGTTCTGTTGCGTACTTATGCACGGCGCCCGTCGGCTATGTAACTGTACACAGTTTACTCCTATTTAATATAATTGCAATTATACTTGCTTAAACTATTTTGAACTGTCCCAAAATTTGAAAAAAAAATGCAATACCCAACAGCACCACGAAAAGTAAGACTAAGGAGTAAAAGAATTATCATTCTGAAGTTGATCTGATTTACCATTACCGACCATAGACAACTGGCACTTTTCAAACACCTCCAGGAAAATACTTCGTAATGTGATCAGAAGATTATTGTTCCGAGGCTAAGTGTCTTTGTGTCCGTTTCACGTATGTTTTTGTCAAGTCTCCGGCGACACAGGATTTATTCCTAACGCGACAGTTGCCTTTTAAAAGAAAAAGAAAAAAAGATAAGCGTAAGCGTCTTTTGAGTAGCCTCTCTCTCGTCCCTTCCCCCAAAGGGACCACTTAAGGTTGAAAATTCTTATTAATTGTTTTCTTTGAGGTCCCTAATGTTTTTTCAACTGACAGAAGTAGGAAATTAGAATTGCTTAAAAATTGATAGCCTACCAAGCGAGCAAAGTCGTTGGCAAAAGTAACTTAGCCAGATAGACAAAATCTGTAGTATGTAGGCAGCGAACTTATGTGAGCGCGACGATTTAGCGGTCAACTATACCGCTGGGATGCGCCTGCGCAGCATGCCGGCGATACTGATCGAGCCCACACTTTACTGTTAGTACTTTGTTTCTATGTATCATTAGTAAAGTTGTATGTGTATAGTCAAGCAGGTCTAGCCTGATAATGGCAAAGAAATGTCATTTTGAATGCCTCGGTGGCGGGCGCTGTGGTAGAGTGTGCGACTGTTGTGCTTCTCAAGGGGGGTTCAATTCCCGCGTCGGACTAAATGTTTGTATGATCTGCAAATATTTGTTTCAGAGTTTGGATGTTTTCTATGTATAAACGGTTTGAAAGAATGTTTGAAGGTTGAAGGAATGTTTTTACAAAAAAAAGCTATATATGTATTTCTATGTATTGTGTTGTGTGTAAGATGTCCGAAATTTTGACTGGACTCTCCAGTGAGTAAGTTTACATAATTTACATTCAGGAAAAATAGTTTTGTGCAAAATATGATAGTTTTTTCTGTGTCTGGATGTAATTTCTATATCAAATGTATGTGATTAGAAGAAGATATGTTTATTTATGAATAGTGAAGTCACCATAGCACAGACTCTGCCTCGTTTGACATCAGACGGACGTGTGTGAGATGTTTTATTTAAAATTTTACTTTCAAATTGTTCTTTTCTTTGTATACGGTTTTTTTAATACATAGGTAAAAGAATAAAATAAAATGAAAAGAGCCATTTATTTCTTGCCACAGTACAAATTGACAATTCACCACACGCAAAATGTCTTTAGTCTGTATATTTGATAATTATTTTATTTAATGTGATATCTATGCAAAATTAAATATATATATCAATTTTTTTGAACATAAATATATAATTAATTGCAAGAACCTCTCTCACGGAGGGTTAAGCTCTCCTCCAGAGATGACCAATGTTGTCTATCCTTTGCTACTCGCATCCAGTGTCTGCCCAACGTGCAGTACGTATCTTCGGTCAATACCTCTGTATTGACCGAATGCAATTTCTGTACCAGTTCTGTATGGTGAAAACCTTAACTATACTCTATGCGCTGTAAGAGTAGCATGGTGTGGGTGACATTTCAATAACATTTCGTTTCACTCTTGAAAGTTGCCGCGATTTACAAATTATGACTTTGTATTTCACCTGTACCACATTCGCAATATATTAAATCATTAATAACTGTAGTATATTAAATTAAACCAACCAGAATGATCGTACAGGCAACTGTCACCCGCATCACGCTACAGCGCAAAGAGTGTAGACGTTGATGTAAATAACACCGAAAAGAAACATTTATGTTTAAATACCATGCAAATACCCCAAATCCCACGATTTCAGAATTCGAAATTCCTTGCTATTCATTTAGTTTTCCCATTCTACGTTCATAGAACTACACTTGGGAATATCACCTAATACGTAACAAACTATTGTATACTTTATAAAATTATGCTCTACCCGTAACGGGCTTAGGTGAATACAAAATTACCATACGAAAATTTCCTCACGATATTTATAATATTAGGTCAGATACACACGATCTCAATAGTGCGGAAGTTGACATCACGTAGACGGGCCTTATTTACGGTTCTATTGAGACCCTCTTTAATTATTTACCCTATAGTTTATAGCTGAGTTGAAGATAAATTGATGAGATAGTATTATGAGGTAGAATAGACGCCTTCAGACGATCGATAGTCAATGGGACGAGTTTGATAGTTGAAGTGTTTGTTCTTGAGATTGAGATTTGATTTTTATTGGTTTCTCATTTGTTTTGATAGAAGTGGGGAGTTTATTTCTTCTCAATTTATTAGAATCCTAAATAGTTAAAGTTTATTTGAAAGAAAGAAACACACAAAAGAAACGAGAAAAATAAGACATTTTACAATACTAAACAACAAACAAATAAGGTAAAGAAAAAACAATGAGATAATCTGATATTTCTTTGTTTTCAAAGAAATGTATTATTAATAGTATGATTAAAATACATTGTCTAACAGTTCTAATATAACTAAATAAATAAGATTTTGAAAACATGCATTATTAGCTTTTGTGGGAGAAGTAACAGAATATTAAACATCTCAAGTTACTGCTTGACATGAATTGCTTCATTTTGAAAAGACCCATAGATCTGACTTAGTAGCGATAATGGAATCGAAATAAATAGTAAAACTATTTTGTTGACCTTTTCAGTTCTGCTAACTGTTATTTATTTATTACAACGTTAAAGGCCAACACCTAAAACAGGTACTAGACCTTCCACTGCTCAAAAACAACAATAAATATCAGGCAAAACCACGAGCACCGGCTAGTTTAATAAATGGCTACTTGGGCGATATTTATACAATGTTTAAAATCAGATAATGCGAACGAACCTGCGTAACTTCCTGCTCCTAGATAATAGTTGCCGACAAAATCTATGGTGCAAGGTGATGGCACCAGACCCTGTGGCCCTTGATAAGAAATATTGTCATCTCCGCACTTCCGATATGCGAGGAATGACTTTAGGTAAATTTGATAGGGGTCATTTACTCAGACTTAATAAGTGACTTGGTTCTGTTATAAAAATATTTTGTCGTAAGCTGATACGGGGTTTCTTATGGGTTTGTCATTTATGCATATTCTTACATCGAAAGTCAATACATAGTTAAGTTATCTATCTATATATTAATACGTGAAACAAAAAGTGTGTACCTCTTGAACGGAGTATGAATTTGGCACAGTTAAGGTTTAGTATATGGAGGAGGAGTGAAGCCGGCAGTCACTGCATCGCCCCTTCTATTAACTTCACTTGTATGTTTGTTACCGACTCATTTGGACTTGATTTTGATCCACTTCGAACGGTCAAAATTCCTTTAAACTTAATAGACTTATCAAGGACCGATAGCAACACAATAATGTGAAAAATAAAATTAAAATAAAATTTAAAAAGGGAAAAATTCACGCTTTTATAAATAAACCAAACTAAAAAGTAGGAAATATTTTTTAGATTATTCAAATAAAATAAATTAAAAGCGTGGAGCTACAGTCTCGAAATATTTTCATAGAAAGCGCTCTACGCTTTTTTACATTATAATAATTACGGTATAGGTACTTTAACCTAAACACCTGTAAGTACAGAGAGGCAAATGCGGTTTAAACTCTTACTGAAGCCTTCTTAATATTCACGTCGAATATTTCGTATCCCTTTCTAAATCCTCATTTTATTAGAAATCTCATATTCAGAAGTAATTACATTTACATCCTTACTTAAATGGCCGACTATAACTTGTATTAAAAACTTTTTAGGGTTCCGTTTGTAAAATAATTGTATTTCTAAAGCTTTATCACGAGAAATGATACTAAAAGATTTCCGAACACATGCGACCCGTTGAAAAGTCGCAATAAAAATAGGATTATGGTCCGGGTAGTTAACTAACTTATGCCTACGGTTTCACTCGTGTAAATAATTATTTTCCTTCTATCAGAACCTTTGTCAGTAAAATTTCTTAATAAATGACACATCAGTCCACACACTTTCATTTATAACATTAGTTACAATATCTACATATGTATAACGTAAATAAGTATGATTAAATTATCAAAACAGCCTGTTGTAAGACATACCTATGTCTTTTTCTCCGTCTAAACCTTGCAATAACTACGCCTTTGTGAAACAAAACTGGCAGTTAAAAAACACTAAATTCTATTAAAATTCAGAAGAACATAGCTCTAAAACAAATGAAATAACATTAAAAATACACAACAAATAAACAATTTCTCGGATAACTATATTCTGTGGAACACAGTCCGCAGTATAGACTCGCACTTGACCTTTACTTTTTACTCGAATTTACTCGCCAAAAGAACTGATAATATTTTTGGCATATATGTTCCATCCTGCCTCGTTGGTCTAGCGGTTGACGTATCTGCGACTGCCGATCAAGAGGTCGCGGGTTCGAATCCCAAGTCGGGCCAAAGGTGTTATTGAGTTTTTCTGCTTATAGAAATACTTAATAACAGCTCGAAGTTGGAAGTTGGGGTATACACCTCCGTGTCTTGGAGAGCACGTAAAGCTGTCGACATTGCGCTTGATCTCTCCCCGGTCGTGTCGGTTAACCGTCCCTTCATATCATCAGAGAGAGAACAAAGAGTGTACCTGTGTTTGCGCACACACTTATTGTGCACTATAATATCTCCTGCATAGTATAATATTATCATGTTCCATCATCGCCTAAAATACAGAACCGATTTTGATAAGTGAAGTGTCAATAGATTCGTAATAATGGCCAAGGTGAAATCTAGGATATATAAAGTTCATTAAAAAATTTACGTAGTGGGGTTACAGTTTAACAAACTTTTTATTATTATTAATAACGACTAAACTGAAAAACTCGTAAAATTTCTATCGCAGTAGGTAGAAAGCTGGGGATCTCATCTCGCTAAGCCACATTTACGCAAATGAGTATGTTTTCTAAGTTCGATATCTTCTGGTGAGAATCTCGGGGCAAATCATTATCATGATAGGTACTCAAAGTAATTCTGATTAATAACTTCCTTCAACATTACGAGTATATAGTGACGAGAGAACGTGCGTACTGGCGAGGTCGTCATGTTTCTATAGAAACGAAGGTATTTAAATAAATAAAATGATGTTTATTAGTTAACTAGCTGACTCACGAAATCTCGTTTACGTCTCCTATTGCCCGTAGCGTCATAATTTACCCCCGTTATTGTTAATTTTTTCATTAGTGCTCCGCTGCTATTGGTTTTAGTGTGATGATATATAGCCTATCACCTTTCTTGATAAAGGGACTATCTAACACTAAAATAATTTTTAAAATCGGACCAAAAATTCCTGAGATTAGCGCGTTCAAGCAAACAAAAAACTCTTCAGCTTTATGTATTAGTATAAATACCAGGTGTTGGGAACGTGTGCCAACATGGCGTGGCACCTACATGGGTATTATTTGTTTTTTATTAACTCTGGTTGTCCCTTTTAGTAGACAGACTGTCTGACGGGAACTTTTAAAAAAGATAACATTTGGAGAAGATCAATTTTAAGCTAGATCTCCAGTTTTATCTAGAGATAGATTCTTGAAAACGTTCGTTAGCTGTTTTGAGTATAATCTGTGAAATACTATAATATTAAATACTAGTATTATATTACCAACATTATTTTTTATAAGCATTTTAAAATGAGAACGTTTAAAAATATAAACCAGTTTTAATTTAGAAGTTTCTCATGAAAAAAATCTGAATAGATTAATTAAAAAATATTGCCATTTAAGCTATTAATTAGGCTGTCGTTGTTCTGAGTTTATTTTTGCAATTTCTAGCGTTTTATTTTAGTTTTATTAGTAAATTTTGAAGTCGAACTTGTGTTCAATTAAATCTGAAATAAGTCTTTGTTTGGGGTTGATAACATCGTCCATGTCGACCAGAATAGAATATCGAATGGTGATAAGGCGTCCTGACAAAACATCTATTCTAATATATAAAGCTGAAGAGTTTGTTTGTTTGTTTGAACACGCTCATCTCAGGAACCGCTGGTCCGATTTGAAAAATTCTTTCGGTGTTGGATAGTCCATTTATCGAGGAAGGCTATAGGGTATATATCATCACGCTACTACTAATAGGAGCGGAGCAACAATGAAAAGTGTTTCGAAAACGGGGGAAAATTATCACGCTACGGGCAATAGAAGACGCAAACGAGGTTGCGTGGCTTAGTTAGTCGAGTTACTCTGTATTTAGTTGTTCTACTCTTTGCACGGTCTGTCTTCATACAATACAATTATGATACAAATTAAAATAAATAGTTTTCTTTATAATATTAAACAACACAAAAACAGATAAGAAAGTTCGAGCAAAAAATAAAATACTTGCTTTTAAAAAAGTCATTTTAATTACTATTTAGAGTGTTTTTTCTATTGTTTTATTTCTCTTCCCGTCTAGTTCACATGACATACTACATACGTTAATGGAAAACTAATAAATGTATGTTATGAAAAGTCACGTAGTCAAAACAAAGAATTAGCAAGAGAATAGGAGCGTTGGTAATGGTAAAAAGACAATTCACGAGAAAACCTTACATTTTGTATAAGGGTCTTAAATCTCTCTCGTCTCTAGTGTCCCGTAATGTGTCGTAAATAAAGGCTAAGTGAATATATCTGCAACTTAAGTAAACTTAGCACTATCTGATCATCTAGATCCTTATCCTCATTACATACTCTTACCATTTAATGTTAGCTCATCATTAAATAATGTGTGTTCATTACTAATTGACTGACAGTTCCAACAAAGTTATAAACCAAGTAAGGAATTGTTGTAAATTCTATTTCATGACATTTCAATCCTAAGTAGACATTTTTCTTTTTTATACGTCGATGACTGCTCGGTGTTTACTCTGTACTTTTAAGAGCATATAGGGAAAATTATTTAAATTAAAAGAACATGAACTAGAAAAGTAAAATGTCATGCAAATTTAACCTTAGTGCAATTAATTTAGTGTATATAATGGCTTGGTGGCTTAAGCGTACAATTTCAAAGAATGGTATCTATAGTAATTTCTCGACAGCTGTGTGATTGGAAAATAAATGAGAACTAGAATAAAACGTTGAATAAATAGAAAATGCAACAACTCATAACCGTTAATACTCTTTTAAAACAGACAAAGAAAAATTCAAATTTTCCATTTTTTTTTTTTTGTTTTGGCCCAGCCAAAATGACTACTCTGCCTGGTGGAAAGCATAAGCAGAATCCAAGAGTGGTGGTAACCATTCTGGGAATGCAGACAATGCAACAGTGCAGCAACCATGGCGGGCTAGTGATGCTTCTGCATCATTGGGCCTCCGGTCTCGCACTCACCAACGAAACACGACAGCATGATCGCTGTTATTTTACGTTGATCTTCTGTGCGAGGGTAGTACCGCCCCGGTCGACCCGGCCCGTTCGTGCTGATATCAGCGTGGCTCTACTACCATAGTCCTTTAGTCACTTCAAGTTCAAGTTCACGCGCAAGTCACTTTTGCCAACAACAAAATAAAAGAAATACAGTTACTGCCTAATATTCACGATAACAACTTACTTTGACTACGGACAATTCATCAATTCATAAAGAAATTTCGTCATGTTCAACGCCCCGTTCTCACAGAACCGATTCATTTTTGTGTGAAGTTATTATAATTAATCACCTATTCATACCTCTATAATGATACCAACTCATGGGAACTAAAAAAACAGAGATTCGCTATGAAATTATAACTTTACATTAACTTGGCATAGTTTCCTTGTTTTAAAGTGTTAATATTTCGTTTTCTAAGTATAGTTATTTATTTTACTTTTTTGTTCTTTGATGTATAAACACGTTAAGATATACATATAGCATTAGGCCAATCAAACGTTACTAAATAAAATCCAAATATATAGTAACATTGTAAAGTGTATTGGCAAGCGAAGTGTGGGACGCCCTCCAGCTCGCTGGCTGGATGACCTGAAAAGGATAGCCGGTAGCAGCTGGATGCGGAAGGCAGGG
Source organism: Spilosoma lubricipeda (assembly GCA_905220595.1). Taxonomy (NCBI): domain Eukaryota; kingdom Metazoa; phylum Arthropoda; class Insecta; order Lepidoptera; family Erebidae; genus Spilosoma; species Spilosoma lubricipeda. The sequence goes on along the minus strand of HG992281.1, from coordinate 19,438,158 downwards.
GACCGGGAGAAGTGGCGCGCCATGAGGGAGGCTTATGTCCAGCAGTGGGCATCAGTGGGCTGAAGTGATGATGATGATTGTAAAGTATTAACATAGTAAGGGAAACTGTATACTAACACTATACTATACTGTCTGAATAAATAAAGATTATTGTTATTAAAGCGGCCAAGTGCAAGTCGGACTCGCCCATGAAGGGTTGAAGGGTTCCGTAGCAGCAAGTAACATAATATATTTATTTTATTTCATTTAAATATTTGAGTTGATGATGAACTAATAAATTAATATCTTAAGATGATGTATTATGATCTATGTATGTAAACGATGTATGTATTCTAAAAGCAATCATTATCACAACCCTTAAGAGTCTACAACTAGACGTTTGCCTAGCCTTAGCAAGAATGAAGAACGACTGCCTCTGTGGCGCAGTGGCATATGCGACTGCTGTAGGTCTCGGGATCGATTCCCGGATCTAATGTTTGTATGATCTACAAATATTTGTTTCGGAGTTTGGGTGTTTTCTATCTATAATATGTATGTATTTACAAAAAAAAAGTTTATACGTATTTATATCAGTTGTTTAGTACCCATAACACAAACTCTGCTTAGCTTGAAACTAGATGTCGTTATGTGTTAGACGTGCTAAATATTTCTTAAATATTATTATTAATGTTTAAAAGCAATATCGTTAAACAATCCCAAAGTACATTATACTTTGTTTGTGAAGAGCTATGTAGACTTGTATTGTGAAACTAATTGTAAAATAACTAGTCTTAACATTTTGTATATGGTGCAAAATCTGTTACACCAACCAAACCGGTTCAGAAGGTGTAATCAGTTGAAAATTAGGTCCCGTTCATTCCACAAGTCGACCTAGTCTGTTTGAATAGCACTTGATTGGCATGCGATTACTTAAATCGTAATGTATCATTTTATATTCCGGGTAAATAGTTGAGTATTATATCTTTTCAGTTGCATAGTTTGCATAATAGACAAGTTATAATTGATAAAGCAGCATTATCTCAAAAAACCATAGAGTGACGCATCTATCGAACATGGTAGTCATAAAACAACAATCAAATATGCGCCTAACCAATACAGATTCTTTAAGAAATAAAACAGTATTTTTTTACGTAGTAGGGTTTTCGCGAATCGAAAACCTCCTCCCCACCCCTCCCTCGAAATCTTAGTATACTATGGATATTACTATAATACCTTTAACTGTTTTTATAATAATGTTAGGGTTTAAAGTACATAGTCATTTTTTCTTGAAACCTCCCCCAAAACTAACTTTTTTCTTTTTTTTTCAACATTTGGAAACCCCCATGGGCCGTCACCCCACCGGAGTTTGCGGCGGAGTGGTGTGTCGGAATCGGACCGACTAAAACCACACGTGTGCCACTGCCTGGGGAGATAGGGATCCGGGAACTGATGTTATTAACACATCCGGACCGAGCAGAGTCATAGCTTGACTAACCTAACTCACTCAAACAATGAAAGAATTATATTACACCGGTCTTCTGGGAGACCTAAGTATCACTATATTTATTTTTTTTCGTACGTCTCACACATGGCCGTTTGATCTAAAACTAGACAAAACTGCACTATGGTGACTGGACTTTTGATAAACATACTTTTATGTTTCTAAATACATACATTTTATACCTTTCGCCCGCGGCGTCGCTCGCATTTAATAAAGAATATCCTATGTCACTTTTAATACCTCCAAGAATATGAGTACAACGTTTCATGAAGATCGGATAAGTAGTTTTCGTATCAAACTTAACAAACAAACTTACATTCACATTTATAGCAGAAAGGACTAGGATTATATTAGTACTAAATGATTAGTTTTCTACGATTTGAAACATGTTAACAAGTTTTACGTGTTTTAGAAATTACAAACAATTTATGCAACACGAAACCCTACAAAAGCTATCATTGTCTTCTCTGAATATATATATATATATATATATATATCAATATTACAATGAAAAAACAATTGAAATATTTCAACATAATAATAGGTACTTAGTAATTTCTTGTAACGAAGAACGGTCATCCTTCAATTCTTGCTACACTGATCACTTGCTCACAATGCGTCATTAAGAAGAAAAATACTTCAAAAATAAAAACAAATTCTGGAGTTAATTTCATTTTTACACTCAAGCTTAATAAGTTACTTGTTTAAATTACAATTAATGTCAAAAATACTGCGTTCCATGACTGAGCTTGACCATCGTTTTACTTTTGACATCTTACGAGTATATATTTTATAGTTTTTTTCTGTGTATTATAAATACAAGAGTATAAGACAATGCTATTTCTTCTTGATTTCTTGCATCTATAGCAGTAGTAAATAGCAAAAATTATTTATTCACACTAAAATATGAAGATAAATAAGGATTGATTGATAGATGTTATCATCATCAACCGCTTTTAATAGTCCACAGCTGGATTTATGGAAATTCCATCCATAACTGCATAAACCCATAAGGCGGTAAAATATATGACGAACGGTTCTATGTAATTTCGTTATTTTCAAAGTTACTAACACGAAATTATTCTGGAATAGCTAGTTTTCTGTTACGCAAAAACATCAGGTTCACAGTGAAGGAGCAAATATTCCCCTAGCTGATTACAGACTCTATTCTTCACAAGTAATTACGTCAATTCGCTTCTTACGATCCACAGACAATACTATGATAGACTCGAAGACTAGTATTCGGAAAAAAATCCAGCTACAGCCAGTTATTGTCACATTATGATCGCTTTCGCATTTCTAAGCAAAAAGCTTTGTGATAGATTTGAAATGGCGCCCAAGATTTATGACTTTATGTTGGCGTGTGCTCGCATCATATATGGGCAGAATTGAAGAGAAAATCAAGGTTTGACCGGTCTGGCTGCTATAAAAGTGTATTGGGTTTGTGGGTGATGTTAAAGGTGTTTAAGAAAACATACAAGATACGGAATGCCGGTTGCAGTAGTCTGTGGAGGTACACTCGCAAGGAGGAATCTTTGACACTTAGTTCAATGAAAAACAGTTCATGACACTATTGACATTTGTATTTCCGTTTTCTCCATTTTTTTCTTAAATAACCAGGCTTTTAAAATAAATAGTTTGATTTATTAAATCAACCTCTTTATTTTAAACGTTGCTTAACAAAATTACTCTAGAACTTATGATTTATGCAATATCATTATTGGCAGAGATGACTTTTTTCTTTGTTTCCAAGTAAATTTTTAGATCTAAACTGCTGAACCGAAATATATGTATAAAAATGTGAGACAGAAAATAATAGACAAGTTATGATTGATAAAGCAGCATTATCTCAAAAAAGGTTGTAATGAACATCCGCTCTAAACCATAGAGTGACGCGTCTATCAAACATGGTAGTCATAAAAAAAACAATCAAATGTGCGCCTAGCCAACACAGATCCTATAAGAAATAAAACAGTATTTAACATCGTAATTCCTAGTAATCACACAAATAAGTGCGAAGAAAACAGCGCTAACGAGATAATATGGAAAAAAACCATTTTGCCATATCAAATAAGACTTTCTACTTAGTTGTTCGAAGAATGCAAAGTTTAATTGTGGAGAAAACTTAATAACATCAACAGTTCCGCAAAAGGCTACGCTTAGGAAATACCACTTGTTTAGCTAGAGCTTAGAAAGATTGGATATGGTAAAGTTTTACTACCACGCACAAAGGTCATGATGTTTTATAAAAATGTGATGATATTGCCATGCCATGGATATAATGTCATGATTTTTACTGAGTTTTAACCCTAAATTTAATGTGATTGTTTTACAATTTGTGAAATATATTCATAGTCATAATTGCAATGGGATGGGTAGGTAATACCTTCTTTTCTGATTACAGCTAAAAACATATTTTTAATTACATAAAATCTACTTAAATAAATATTGATACAAATAACTTATATTACCGTTCCAAAAAACGCTTATTCCTTAACCTATAATAACACAAACGTGCATAGGTAGGTAAGTGTCAAACTTCCAACACATAAGTTTTATGATCACAGAATAACAAAAAAAACAGTTACTAAACTAGTTTTTAAAATGACTATCTATTCTGCAATGTCCGTTTTTATACCTGTACTAAATGAGCATAAATCGAAGCTTTACCTTTTTTGTACAAAATCGCATTTCAGCGTTCTCTATCAACACTTGTATGTGGAGTGTTGACATACATAGAACGCCCTATAAATAGTTATATGACGTTTTATATGAGCAAGATATTGTAGTACTCGAACTGTGAGAACTACTGGATTATAAACAACACGGTTTATAATTTTATTATGAGTTCGATTCGAACCTACAAGGTACTGACTGTTACCGGTATTTTTGTTTACTTTTTAACCGATTTCAAAAAAGGAGCTGGTTCTCAATTTGACTATTTTTTACCTCAGAATTTTCGACTGGGTGAACCGATTTTAATTATTCTTTTTTATTTGAAAGCTGGTGCTTCCCGTGTCAAGCCCAGTTCTTGAAATCCGTTTTTTTTGTTTTTTTTTTTTAATAAGTATAAGGAAGATAAACTGGAAGGTCACGAATGACGTTTATGGGTAAATGCCGCTTTTAGACTCCTCCAACGCAAGACTCATAAGTTTCAGTTAACACGGGATTTCTTTAAAACCGGTATTAAGCAAAATAACCCTCCCCTCTTGTTTCTGGGGAGAGGAGAACACTCCAAGGGCTCTTAAGTTAGATGTGTCCATTAGCGGTGGTAACCTCTTACCATCATGTGACCTGACTGCTCGTTAACCCTAAAAAACAGTAATATTTCATCATACAGCAAATAAAGTAATTTATTACTATCGCGGTAAATTACCCACTCATAGACAATCACACATATCTATTAGGACCTTTGCACAATAAAACTACCGACATTTCTCATTCGTTGTGCAAAAACAGCACCACTTAGAGGTAGTTAGATTGACACATCAATAAACGTCAGGACAAAATTACTTAGAACCATATAAGACTCGACTATATGAAGTATTTAATATCCATATTATAGTTAGAATAAATAAAAGTTTCTAGAAAAGCTTGTGAGTCGAGAAGACTCGTTGAGCTTTAAGTACTAGACTATATATATATATATATATATATATATATATATAGAGTATTCATAGTATTTGGGATCACAAAAAAGTAGTAATTAAGTACAACAAAAATGCTGATATAATATTTTAATGAATTATCATATGAATTATATAAGAACCGATGCAAATAAAGGATAAGATTATTTCCCATGGCTATTAAACATGATAACAATAAATCAATTTGCTTATTTGAAGAAAGAGAGAAATTTGAATGTAGGAATAATCAAAATAAATTCCAAATCTTTCTATCTAAATACCTCTAAACGAGTAAGTCTTGTATTTATAATCTGAATCTCGGAAATGGTTTCAACAATTTTTATAAAATTTAGTATGCAGTGGGTTACGGGGGCGATAAATCGATCTAGCTACGATTCATTTAGAAAATTTACATTACGGCCATCCAGGAACTTTTCTGATCAGTAGTAAATATAATTATTTCGGATAACATCAGATCAGTCTAGATATAACTCTATGGTCCTTCTGTATACCCTACCTACACAAATGGACTGTAAATTCTTAAACGTTTGTAAATGTTCTAATCTTAACAATATGAATTAGGATTCTCATCTTTAACGCTTTGCTATTAATTTTAAAAACAATTTTTAAAAATCCACTAAGATAAGTACACAACAAACGTCATTTTGATAGTTTTTTTTAACAAACAAAGCTACTGTATAAGAAAGGCACTAACCAAATACATTATGTAACACTTCGTTACCGACTCCGAAAAACGCCGAGGCATCTCCGCTAATGGTGTATTTCTGTTTTACAGCCGGACATCATAAATGTATAAAAGATGGGTTATACATCAACCCTGTTATAAAAAACAACCCTTTGTCCATATAGAAGGTGCATTAACACATTCGGGGGTTTCAAACACCATTGATTTTTTGTTTTAGATCAGCTAAAGTTGGTTTAAAGGTTGTGTAATTTATATATGTAAAAGTTACTTGTCCTGACTCAGTTTAATTCCCAACGCAGGGTTTAAAACGCTGGGCTGGCTATAAGCAGGCAAAAAAAAGCAATTTGGGAAATTACAACAATTAAAGAGGTAAAGAATGAGAAGTTCTTTTGAAAGTTCGTCAAGTAAAACCGCGGGCTTTATTAATAAGTGAATCTCTACAATCGATCAACAAAATCAGTATTATCTATATTTAGACAAAGCAGGCTTAACATATAAAAAATAAAAAAGAACTCAGGTACACGAGGCAACAACCACATCCCATGACGAATAGACAAATTAAAAAAAAACCGCCGCCATTTCTAAATGCGCGCGAAATTGTAAAGCAATGATGTGGTAGATTTAAAATTGATTTATTCTTTGTTAATTTGAAAGGGTTCTTATGCTTGAAATTTTAACAAGAATGTTGTATTTAAGAGACAGTAGATATAAATTGTCGATTGAAGTAATAGATTCAGGATAACACATTGACAGAATTGATTGCAATAGATTACTTGGTTACAAGTTTGGTCCGTTCACTTTGCCCTACTTACACTCAGCTTATAATACAAATGAGTATAAAAAACTAAATTATATTAGCTTCTGTTTCAGTTGAACATTAAAGTCGAAGGCAATGAGGTCTTATATAAAACATCTATACAATTGTATTGGTGTAGGCTCACAATTAAAAAAAAACTGCTAGATCACAAACACTTCATAATTTTCATTTGACAGTTTTGACATTTAAAAATGCACTGTATTTAAATTTGACAGAACGATTTCAAAAGTTATGTAACTGAATGCAGTGTGTTTTAAGTTCACTTCATTTGTCACTAATTTTGAATCATCAAGTTCTATATTTTCCACAACGTTGAATATATAACTCATAAAATACTTCTAAAAGGTTACCAGGCGTTATATTATGGGTGTCTTCCGAGCCACAACAAAAAATATAGATGCATTATAACTACATAAAACTAATGACTATACTAAGCCCTCCAGCGCATAACCCTGACCAAAATTATCAACATGGACACACACATACGCGGACAAGTCAAAACACCATCCGTCACACATCCAAAACAAAAATGGTCTAACTTGAAGATTTTATAATAATACCGAAGGGGAATCTACGGCATAACTACTAAAAAAAAACTTATTCCTCTATTCGTCTGGCCCTACGCCCATCGTACTTTTATTACGGTCTACCGAACCGCCGTTATTTAAATTTATACCTTAAGTGAAACTAGTTACAGTTTATTTTCTTATTGTGAGAAGCTTGGTACACTAAGGTAGTAATCTCTGAGCTTCATCAATTATCTTCAGTCCGAGTTAATTACTTTTATAGAGCGACCGTACATTATTTTAGGATTCCGTAGGCACCACGTAACTTCACAAGTCTATGGCTTTGGACCCGTTTCAAATAAGTCGTGGGTTCAACAAAGTTTTTAAACCAAAACACAGTGTAGTAAAATAAACATGTGGGTTATATAAAATCATGTGTATTGACATCATACTAAATTATAAATCTTGATACTTCCATTTGATGTTGATGATATAGCGTAAACGAATCATCGAAAATCTTTATTCACTGTTTATATTGCTCCAAATTAGATCTCAAGTGAAGATAAGATCTTTTGAATACTATTACTTCGTCGTATTTTGGACTTAACAACATCAACTCGTTTATCCTGCTCGAATAATATACTTTCATCTAATCAACTGAGTATTTTATGAGCTACCGTTTGTAAATGACTAGTCAATAAAAGCAAGAAGTTAACGCGTTAACGTTGTTAAATTTACAATAGAAATATTATTACTGAACCTCGAAATAGAAGGAGTCTCACACTTTAAACTAACTTTAAAGCATCGTTTCATAGTAAAAACTACTGATATCTCTCGGGAGCTTGTTTTGAAGTCTTCTGCAGATCATTTCTCGGAAACACAATCAAATTTACCTAGTAAGATATACATTTTTCTTTTACAATGTGAGTTGTATATATATGTTGCCCTAGTAAACTTTACTAAGATAGAACTTTGTTCAACATAGTTTTTAAGTTAACTGTAATAAACGATTCAAAATAAAAGCCGTTTTGGTACACAATAATAAGTATGTGACTTTCTCGCAATGTATTTCTTATGCTTTAATTTCATTGCTTTTCTACATAACTCAAAGCAGAAATAGAAAGAGCCGTAAACATTAAATACTTTTTCATATAAATTCATGTATCGAATCCAAATATTTAAAAGTAAGTAAAATTAGTCCTTACTGTACTTTTTAATAAATATTTTTAATTTCAATTATGACGAATCTAGATTCCGGTTTGCCAAGTGTGCGTCTTATTAGTACCATTGGTATTAAAATCGGTTTAGTGCTCAAATTAAATGTATAATTTAAAGTTACGATGTTGATATTGCTCGGGAAAGAATTTTTATTGTCTCAATAAACCATTTGCGGTAAAATCAATATGTTTTGACAAAAAAAGGAGATCTCATTTCATAACAAGGTTCGATACTTCGGTGAGTCTTTTAACAGAGACTGAATCACTACAAGCCTTCTGAGAAACCGCGCCCACTAGTGGGACAGTAATGGTCCGATAATTATAGACGCTGTCTGATTTTTGGTTTCAAATCAATCATGATTCATAAAAATATAAGTGTATGCGGCAACTATGAACTAGTAGAGGACGTGTGGTGGTCGACAGATTTGGTAATATGATGGTCAAAGTTTATGGGGTCATTGGTAGGTTGGGTCTAATGAAACTGGGATATGTTTCAAAAAACATTTTCATTAAAATACATATGTTAGGTTCGTTAAGAATTTAGTAAGGACTTTTTAAATATCGTTATGTTTCTGGATATTGTTACGTCGGTTAAAGACTGTGTTATTATAATGTAACGATAACTAAACACACACACACACACACACACACACACACACACACAAGTAGAACTGAAAAAGAAGGTAGGAGCATGCTTAGTAAAAATCAAACCATATATCTATACCAACGAGAAGAAGCAAAGAAGTTCCGTTTCAACTTCTCTACTGAACAGGAAACATACTGCAGTAATAATACAGCTAAACCACAGTCTTCTGCAGGGTTAGGGTACTATCCAAGCATTTGCAAATCTAATCGGAACTTATTTATACCAATCTGGCAACTAATAAACGTCACTAGTATCCAGTTAACGAAATAATGAAAATGGCAAGAAAAACTTAATAAACCTTCGAACAGGAGCAGTTAAGCTGTCATCTAACTTATAACATTAGTATAAAGTAACATAATCATGCAATTAATGATGCTTAGACATCTAAACAACAATTTATTTCAGGTTTAATAGTAAATATGATGTGTCATAACAGCTTACGGATGAAACACGAGGAGTGCTACTGAGTAGTGGATACTGAGAGTACGCATGCAATCCGCGCATATCATATCGTCGATTAAAGCAGCGGCTCTCAAACTATCACATATTTAAAACCTGTTTAATTAAACCTGAGAACGAAGGTACGATACATTTAAATATGTTTTTTAACCAAATACAAAACGTATTTACACAAGACTGCTTTTGTCATAATGGGGAAAATATTGAGTAACTTTCCAGGTTTGCTTATACATAATATGTATAAAGAAATCCCTATGGGCACCATATAATGCATTTAACTAATTGGTGACTATTTGAGAATCGACGTTAATTTTGAGGGAAAATATGAATGTGAGCAAATTCCTAAAATTATTATTAATTATATTTACAATTTGCAGCACACCAAACAGTAAATTACGAAACATAAGTATGATCCTATTTTAATGGCTAGCTAATGTCACTTCTCAAAAACTTTCTAATAGCTTATAGCAAAATTCTTATTTTGTATTTAGTTTCCTATTTGCGTTGAAAAAATGTTGAGCATCATAGTTTCACATGAATATGGAGTATGCGGAAGGCAAGGTCAAAAAGTTAGCCACCGGTTGTAAACACGCATTTTTAAATTATTGACGTTTCGGTTTCTAAGCTATAACCGCTATGGGTAATCTAAAGTGTATCGTTTACACATGCAACGGCTTCAAATGTGCTCTTTATGACGTTTGGGACTAGTAAAGCACTATCCACGGGGGTTTCACGAACGTTTGAACATACATGCTTATAAATATTGAAAAATATCCATGTATTTAAATTGCCGTTGAAGAATATTTGGTATATTTATATCTAGATCTAGTTCTATGAATCAATAAGATTTTTATTTCAGAAAGTTTAGATGTAGTATTTTTTAAAGGATGTTTAACATAATTCTTTGCAATACCATTTACTAAGTTGCTCGCGTCAACGTCAATCTTGTCAATCATTTTTTGTTTCGGTTTTCAAATCTATCTCTATGCCAAACTTCATCCAGCTCTATTTGGTCTTTTGGGGTCATCAAAGCACATACCATCACCATCGTTTATCGAAAAATATACATTTATAATATTTTTTTCAATAAAAGCCAAACGATGTCTATATAAACTGTATATAATAGCAATGATGCACCAACGCAAGTATCATACAGTTAATGATTTCACATTTTAGAAAGAAAAAAATATATTGTTACTGTCTGGCGCCAATGTCTTTTAAGTACCTGCGCGTGGACAGAGAATCTCAAAGTGCTATGAAACAAAAATGTATGGTTTGATGAGACCTCTTTGAAAGTTTAAAATTAATACCATACTCATTTAGTTTTAGCAAAATGTAGTATGTTTAATTGTAAAACTGACATTGTCTTACAAAGATTCTATTAAATATAAAAATAATTATAGTTGTAGTCATGGACCTCAATTTACTATGCCTATGTTTACGGTCCCTATTTTTTGTAACTTTTCCTATATCTTTTAAGAGAGGTTTCACATTGTCAAATCATTTTAAATTTATAAGTAGAAACAAAACGTAGGTATATTTACTTTGTTGGGTTATTTCATAAAGAAAATAAAAACTTTGAGAGCCTCAGCATCTAACAGCTCTACCTGTACAATTCAGTTACCCAAATCGTGGTGGCATAATTGCCATTATTACTGGCAAGAGTGCCAGGTAGAGGACTATTGTTACGACATACCGACCCCACATTATTATTATTATTAGATTTGCTCCGGTCCTCAAAATGATTTCAAAGTAAGTTCGTAGCGAGACATGTCGTGTGAACTTCAAAAGGTAATTGCCATCTAATATTATGTTGCAACTTGTCAAATTCACTTCTAATTTAAGTTATTCTTAGACTTAGACTGTTATACAGGAATCTTAGAAAAGACGGTGTCTTTCATGTACAAGGATGGTATGGAAGGTCCTAAGAGTCCTAGTAATTATACATTACTAGCTGACCCACGCAACCTCGTTTGCGCCTTATATTGCCCGTAGCGTGAAAATTTCCCCCGTTTTTGAAACATTCTTCATTGTTGCTCCGCTCCTGTTAGTAGTAGCGTGATGATATATACCCTATAGCCTTCCTCGATAAATGGACTATCCAACAACGAAAGAAGTTTTCAAATCGGACCAGCGGTTCCTGAGATTAGCGTGTTCAAACAAACAAACAAACAAACAAACTCTTCAGCTTTATATATATATATAAATATAATAATTATACATTATGTACTTGCAAGTGACAAACCTCCCTTCCCCTCCTCCCAAATAGGGGAAATATGGTCGCTGGTTACTCACTTATTCAGTGAAAGCAACGAAAGAATTACATTTCATATCACTGGTTTTCTGTTAGGTAAAATGGCGAGGCGGTCGGACGACGGCTTGTTACTTGGAATTGCTTAGAATTTGTGAAAATTGGGCTTCTTTTTTTATGTTTGGCTCTGCCACAATAATTCCACTCTGCCTGATGGAAAGCATAAGTAGAATCCAATATTGGCATCACCATATTGCGAATGCAGACAATGCAGCATGGTGACCCACACCATGGCGGGCTAGTGATGCTTCTGCATCATTGGGCCTCCGGTCTCGCACTCACCAACGAAACACGACAGCACAATCGCTGTCATTTTACGTTGATCTTCTGTGCGAGGGTAGTACCGCCCCGGCCCGAGCCGGCCTAATCGTGCTGAAATCAGCGTGGCTCTACTTCTTACTTATTAGCCATGAAAGATAATGTCCTATGTGTTTTAAAATATCTTTAACCACTTACTAAGTGCAACAAGGTACCTTCTTATATGTCAGTTTTGATCATATTTACTTAGATCCTGAATATTACCTGCAACAAAAAAAAGAATAAACATTAATTAATATGGTAATTCAATGACTAATAGAGCATAATAATAATAATATTTCAGACATCTGACACACCACGCCCTCTAGTCCGAAACGAAGCAGAGCGTGTATTATGGGCACTAGACAACTGATATAAATACATATATACTTTGTTTTTTGTCAATACATACATATTTTACATAGAGAACACCCAAACTCCGAAACAAACATTTACAGATCATATAAACCTCGAACCCGAGACCTCAAGCTCAGCAGCCGTATACACTAGCACTGCTCCACTGAGGCTACAGATACCTAAATGAAAGATGGGCAATTGCCCAGGGTGTTTTATTAAATATATTCTCTTTAAAACAGATCTGTTTTAAATAAAATATCTTGTATTTTTACTCTATAATTATTATTTAAAACCAAATACTTTCTATTCAAAACCCTTTTTATTCCTTTACGTCTTTTTTAATGTCTTAACACTAGACATAATACGTAGAGAATATCCGTGACATTAAGTCCGCTATTGTCAACTATGTATATACAATGTAAATAAATAATATTGACAACCCCGAGTGTTGTCAATGGTCTACGTAACTATAAAAATACATTTAACTTTAATTTGTAAGCGAACCAAGTCGCGAATGCATCTTATCTCACATAATAACTTGTAAAACGCGAAATAAAGCAAAACTTATAATGAATAACGATTTAAAAATAACTCTCAAGTATTACTAGATGGTATGTTGAGCATAAACTGAGCTGTAACATAACAAAGTTGCTGTTAGTAATGACAGGTTGGGGTGCTTATGAACACGTATACTGTAATGAGTTTACCGAGGAATTTTTACTGTGAACAATGATAGTTTACGTGTAGCCATAGTTTTGTGTGTAGATAGTGTGTGTGTGTAATCATAATTTTGTGTGCAATATTACGATTTGTAGATGTTACTATTTAACATGGAAGTTATTGTTTAGTTTTTATATTTGACTAGCTATTGACCGCGACTTCGTTTATGTGATTAATTCTAACTGACTGTCGGTCTGTCTCTCTGTATGTCTGTCTGTTTGTTTCTGGTAAAATCTGGAACGACTGGACTGATTTTGATGGACTTTTACTGGCAGACAGCTGATGATCTAAGGAGTAACTTAGGCTAATTTTCTTTAGACTAGCTTTGTCCACACTTAACCACGGGAAACACCGCGGGGTTCAGCTAGTAAGAAATAAGAACAAAATTGAAAACTTGCCTTGCAGGCTCGTAATAGAAAAATCTAATGAAATACTTTGATTTCGTCATCTCTCTAGTTGTAAAAGCTTTTTAAACTCTAGACTAAAACTAAGCATAGGTGGAACTCTAACAATTTTTTACTTAATCATATTTTTCCATATGCCTAAACACAACAGGTACTTACGCAAACAAGTAGTAGGTGTAATGGAATTACAAAAAAACTCTTTAAAATCTAAACTTGCATTTCACCTCAGTTTCCATTAATACAAAACACTGCAAGGCTACAGAGTACGCACACTTGCTAGTCTTGCCTCTCACACGGAGGTATATACGATAATTTGCCCGCCATTGTATCGATAGGGTTGCCTCACATAAAAATGTCTCAGAAATGCCAAAAAAATAATAGACAGATAAAAAATTCTTTATTTGCACACCATCTTACAGAGTTATTTCGGAGTACATTAAATGTCAGATATGTGATCTAGAAAGGGTGGCCTTATTTCCAAAAGCAATCGCTTCCAGGCAACCTTTTTGTTAGTAATTTGTATCGAGAATAATTTCAGATTTTTTTTAATTTTAAAGAGATATTCTTGTAATAACTACTTCAACATCTTTCGTAAAAATATTTGCTCTTATTAGAGAATGTTTAAATGAATAAATAATGTACTTCAGATATCTAGTAAATATATAAATATACATATATACCTACTTTTTGTAAATACATACATATTACACAAAGAAAACACCCAAACTCAAACTTTGTTTAAGTTAGAACTAAGAATCTAATTAATTTCACAGATAAATAAACATAAACATGTAATTTATCTAAGTAATTGTTAAAAGGGTTAGAATTAATTAGACATTTTGTACTCATTTAAACATATAAGTAATACTTATTTGGTATGTGGCTATTTAATTAAGTCACTGTACAGCAATCTGTGTGAATATAACTCTGTCTGTCTGTCTATCAGGCTTTCACAGTTAACATCACTCTCGGATTCTACTCATTCTTTCCATAAGACAGAGTAGAGACACTTTGGCAGTCACTATGTCAAAAAAAAAGTAGAAAATAAGATTTAACCAACATTAATCTAATGTCTAAAGTCATTTGATTTTGGACAGCCCTGAACATAAAGACACGTGATTAATGATCTCATAGCGTTTCGACGTATAAAAGAAATTATCAAAAATGCGTCTATTATTTTATACTTAGCTGTAAGAATTTATTTTTTATTCATCTTAGAATCTTAGATATTAAATGCACATCACAGAGGTTCAAAGGAGGTTGAGGTATTTCGGCTTATTCATTTTTTATGCTGCTTTAACAAAAAGTAAGTTGAACGGCATATATATCACGTAGACTTATTTGTATTCTGTAATGGCTTGTTTCATTTTTGTTCATGTTGTTAATAAGATGGACGGCAAGCGATGACGTAGATATTAAATAACAACACGGAGTATCACCACTCCTATCCATCCAGTGGGTGTCGTAAGAGGCGATTGAAGGTGGGTATCGACATCGCGCTCCAAGAGGACGAACATTGGCGCGCG
This sequence comes from Spilosoma lubricipeda, assembly GCA_905220595.1. NCBI lineage: Eukaryota > Metazoa > Arthropoda > Insecta > Lepidoptera > Erebidae > Spilosoma > Spilosoma lubricipeda. The sequence goes on along the minus strand of HG992281.1, from coordinate 19,423,086 downwards.
TTCGGGCCGCGCGAAGTCGAAACCATTTTGGAATGCGCGCCAATGTGTTCGTTGGAACGCGAGAACGTGGAGCGGGCCGTTCCATTCGTTGTAGGTTTTTAACCGTATATCATAGGCAGTTCAGTTGTGACCCGCGCGCCAGTTGAGACGAGAGCGATACTATTGTGTATTTTGTTGCGTACACTACTGGCCTGCATTATGAACGGTCAAACACTGGAACAGTTGTCAGGCGCGCTTAGTTGATATACTTCAAATATTTGGAATGCGTTCCACGGAACGCACTCTTGCCGCGGTTGTTAATGGAGCGCGCGCCAGGAGCACGTAGTGGAAACGAAGCTTAAGGGAGCTAACTACGCAGGAGAACACCACTGGAAATAGGATGAAAATACCAACCAATTTCATTTCATTTCATTTCACCAACCCGTCTGGCCAGCGAGGTGTAGCAGGACAAAACCTCCTTTCTATGTCACCAGACTGGTTATTGGTGATTGATGTGATGACGTAGATATAAAATCCGGTGATTTCAGAAATCATTTGTTGTTTCTGCATATTACAGTAGTTGTAACATATTAAGACTTTCTTGAAATAGGCGAATAAGGGATACAGTAGCTATATATAAGAAATAGGGTGTCTAAAACTACGTAGCACGCAGGATACGAAGAAGCGACGTCACTATTGATTTAAATTTTAATAGGGACAGGTAACAAGTTTAATCTTTAGTGTATCTATTTGTTTGTCATCTTAGATATATATATAATTATTGTAAATTTCGAACAAGTTATTTTGAGAATAAAGTACTTTAAATAATACTAAGAAATAATAATATTAAAAAACATGCAATCGTCGAATAACTTCTCCGCATTAACACCTACTGGTAGCGTTTTGAAAAAATTGGCAACATTGCACCGTAGAAAGGCAATGTTAATTCTTCTGTTATTTAAATCGAGTTAAATTTAAAGTGTAAAGACGCAATCCCTTCAATCTTGACGTTTTTTTTGTTTAAAGAAAGTTTTGGCTTAAAAATTTTATTGATGAAAATGTCCATTTAGCGGGAAAATAAAGATAGTGATCCTAGAAAGCCGTGTTTTTGTTTTCAAGTAAAGAATTCTAAAATTGCTACTTCAAAAGCTACTATTTCCTACAAGTAGATTTCTTAATCTACTCTATCATAAAATTATCTTTGAATTAAGCAATAAAACCGCTAAGAACCTACAATTGACAATTTGTCAAATGCGTCTATTAAAACCAGGGTAGTTAGACCACTTATTGGTACACAGATGTTTGTAAATATATCGCCTCAGGGCTCTTTTGAACTGGTTCAAAACGGTAGTTATAATCATTATGTATGTGTGTTAATGTGTGTAGGTGTGCTTTGTTTCGTCCATATTGGTATTAAGACTAGAAGATGTCCTCACCTTTAGTTGTATATACAGGTGCTTCAAACAGAGTTTTGTCATATTTAACAGTCTGTTTGAAAAACGAATTAGACAAAAAATACTTACATGTTCAATTAATAATAATAATGATGTTTTTAACCGACTTCAAAAAAAGAAGGAGGTTTTAAATTCGACCGTATATATATATATATACATATTTTATTTGTGTACGCGGATAACTTTGTCGTTTATGAACCAATTTTCTATAATTCTTTTTTTAATGGTAAGGAGATATCCCAACGGTGGTATCATGATAAGAACACTAAGATTTGATGATGGCATCCAAGAGAAATCGAAGAAGAGTCGTACCTTGAAGTCGGTTTTATTTTTGTTAAAATTTTATTTGTTATTGTACACTAGGTAGGTAATTACTAAACGACTGAAAACTAGGTATATAGGTACAAGTGCTTATCGCTTGAGATCAATTTCCTACAGGCAAACATATAATAGAGAGTAAATACGATTAGAAAATATTGTAGTTAGAATCTTTATTTGAAAATTTCGTTTAAAGATGAAGTGATAAGCTTACAAGATAAGGTTGACAAGAAATCAGTCTAAAATATAAAGGCGAAAGTTTGTGAGTTTGCATGTTTGTTACTTCTTCACGCAAAAACTACTTAACGAATTTGGATACAACTTTACAGTAACATAGCTTATACATCAGAATAACGTATAGGCTACTATTTGCCGCGATAACCGACATATACCCGGGCGGAGCCGCTGGCAACAAGTAATATATAATTTTTGATGCATTGTTTCAAATCTTTTACTACCTAAATAACCCATTTATTTATTTGGTTCTTTTTGTAACAGCCCGTAGATAAATACAACTTCCATTTTAATAGCGAGATTAATGTAACAGTAGCAATAGATGGCTTATCTTTGAGATTTCAAATTAAATAGGTATTAAAAATCAATGATCATTAAACGAGAATATTGTCTACCTATGGTTACTTAAGAAACATATTACTAGTTTGAGACATCAGAAGTATAGAACTTTAGCCCGACCTCAAGTTCTTTCTAAATGCAAGCAAGTGGAGTTTTCTATCTTTCTTCTGAAGAACCTATTTTGATACCGTTGAGAATAATAATAATAATATTCTTTATTGTTTTAAATAACTTTTTACAATTGCCTAAGGGCTTAAGATTACAAGATTTAAGGTAAAGGGCACACAATTAGACTAACCCTAACTCCCAAACTAGGTATTCCTGTGACTTGAAAGGTAGCCATGGCAAGAAAAACGTACAAGACACGTATCTTGCATATTCTTGCTTCTCAATCAACTGCACATCAAGTGACCAGGACTCTATATAGGACCGATTTGATTCGAACTGAGAGCACCGCACTAATTGGCGTGTAATATTCAACCGACTCTACATAGAGTTAGACCATTGTTAACTTGGCTTATCTTAATCCGGCTCGGTCTTAGCTCTACGCCCACTGCTACCGAGTGTAGAGTCACCATATCGATGGTAGAGATAATTGAGAAACGATTTGCTCTAGTTTTCATAGTTTTGAGGAACTTGCCAATGCTACTTAAATTGTTAAGTCATAGTTTCTTTTCGTTATGACGTCATCTTCTTAGCCTTTATTATTCCCATGATTATTTGGGTTCAGCTATCGGCTAATATCAGTCTTTTCACTCAGCGACTGGCATCGGACCTCCGCAACCCTGAGGGTGAACTAAATTCAAAGATTGAACTAGTTTTCAGTGTATTTCAGGGGTCTGACTGCCATAGTTGCCATGTTTTAATCTATTTGCGAGTACCTGTAAATAGCTTTCTTGTTATATAACTACGTTTCTACCTTATAGTATTTATGCTGTTGGTATTCCGAACAAAAAAAAAAAAAAAAAAATAGATGTTCATGACAACCGGGACCGACAGCTTAACGAGCTTTTCGAGGCGCGTGAGGAAAACACCGCTATCTGCCATACTCTAGACTGCGATGTAAGAAAAACCCACTGAATAGAGAAGAAAAACCCATCAGCAGTTCGACCTGGTAATCGAACCCGAGACCTCTTGACCTACAAGACAATTAGTTTTCTGTTATGGCATAGAGGGTAATTGACAGTCACCTAATGGTAAATAACTACCCCTGATTCTGGACACCTGCCGTTCAACAGTCACAAGTAATTTGAGAAAGATCCGGTAACCTTATAGACCGTGTGAAATGTTTAAAATATTATTAAAATAACATTAAAAAACAAAATGCCTTTGCTACGGAACCCTACATTGGTCATAGACGCCTTGGCCGGTGATTTTGAAATTCAGTGTTCAGCTGATATACTAAAAAAAAATACAAAAAAACGATTCCTAGACTTGGGCCAAATTGAAATAATAATCATCAAAATACGGTTCACCCAGTCGAAAGTTATGAGGTAACAAACATAAATAAAAATACAATCGCATTGAGAACCTCCTCCTATTAAAGTCAGTTAAAAAATTAAAACTTTGCCATAGACAATTATTACTCATACTTGCAATCTATTTTATGGTCACTGCATAACGCCCAAAACCATATTGTCAAATTAAACACAATGACCGCTCTATTAGTACCTATAGGTTTTGGATAAGTTATTAAATGTCATATGTTTATACAACTTTAGACACTACAAGCGAAGTGACAACGAATGTTTCAAATACAACCTCACTAAGTAAAAAACAAATCCAACACCGGATGTCAATATTTGAAGTGTTAACTTGTCACTTCCGGTGTAGAATAAGACTTCTATGTTTGAAATTAGAACAAGAGTATCTTTGTATTGTCGAATTATTTTATCTCGGAGGTGAAGGAATCTTGAATGGAGAAAGATAAGAGCTTCCATGATGATTTTAAATATGAAATGAAAGAGTGGGCAATTATATAAAAATATATACATACTATAGTGACATTCTATGCGTTTTTTTTTTATTTTCTTTTTATTTTATTTATTAACAACAAAACAATACTGAGTTACATAATTGTCCCCCAAAACCTGGTTGATGGTTTAACTGGGATTTATGTGTGTGTGTGTGTGTATGTGTGAAATATCAGGTATGGTAGGTATGTTTTTTTGTTCCAATTCATTTCAATACATAACCAAACAATTTATTTTTAAATTTTAGTGTGTGTCTGTCTGTTGTTGACAGACAAAAATTTTTAAAAGTGCATTTTGGTATATGTACCGTGTATACATACATAGATAGATAGATAGATAGATAGAAAACTCTTTATTTGTACACCATTATAGTACATAGTTTTAAAAGTATGCATTTGGTAAAAAACGGTTATTTTAATATTACAAACAGACATTCCAATTTTTTTTATTTGTATAGATTTTATTATTTTATCCCACTTACTATAGTCTGAAATGAAAACAATGGAATAAAGTGATAAGCGATATTACTTTTACTAATTTAGTCTATCTAGAGGCATTGAAATGATAATAAAATTGAATTGGCTTATTTAAGAGAGATATATCAATTTAAATATTTTAATAAAGGAGATCCAATGATGTAGAAGCATCTCAATAGGCTGCTATAGTGTGGGTCACCATGCTGCGTTGTTGCATTGTCTGCATTCGCTATGAGTATGGTGACCACTACTCTTGGATTCTACTCAGGCTTTCCATCAGGCAGAGCAAGGTCACTTTGGCAGTTTTTTTTTTTTTTATTTAGAATTAGCTAAAAGTCGCTGTGCTGTAGGGATTGCAAATAAACCACATCTAAATACAAAATAAAATTAAAAAGGTATTAGTGGTCACCCTAACTGCCGAAGCACTTGCATCTAAAGTTTTACAATCTACCAATTTATTATCATCCACTTTATCCTCAAATTTATACTTTATCAAACAATAAACAAAGTTCAAATTCGTTTCCAACAAAATTGCAAGTATGATAATGTAAATTATGATGTCAAATCTGTTGTTCAAAGTAGTTGGGTATTGCCAAACAGAGCTTAGTACGGAGATAAGAACTAACAATCTGTCGGATAGTTTTGTGAGTACAAACCAATTACTTTGTTGTTTAATAACTAGAATATGCGTAGGAGAATATTATAGTTCAGGTTTTGGTCTTTTGAGATATAACTTTGGCATTTGAATAACAGACATTCAAAGACGCATAAAACTCAGATCTTATTTACGCTAAAAAAAGAACTTGTAACTGACGAAAAAGTATTAAGAACAAAGTTTAAACCACTGTAAGGCGACTACGTAAAACTTTTAAAATATTTGTCACCCGGGGCTTTATTACGAATTTATTGACACCTCTTTCATTGAAATCAGATTTAAAAGAAGCGCGAACTATTATCAGAATTGTGCTTCTCGACGAATTAGACAACGAATAGGTTGGTTTCGTTCTAAAAAGTGGTAATGGTATTATCGCTATAGATTCTGTGTCAAACATAACGCCATGTATAACGTAATGCAGGTAGTGCTGTAGAGTGTTGTGTGAAATACTCTTTATTTGACAATAGACAATTATAAAGGGACACATTGTAAATAACGTTTTGGAACATTAAAATAGACTCTATTACCATTTACGTGCTAATATGCTTACGCGCTGGAAGCAGATAGCACAGGACCGATTGTTATGGGGAGCCTTGGGGGAGGCCTATGTCCAGCAGTGGACGTCTTTCGGCTGAAAAGAAGATGCTTACGCGCTATTTAATTAAATAAAAACATTTTTTTTTTTTTCAATTTTCTCACATTTGTATTGTTTTCCTAAAATTACGACTATTTTATTTATTTTTGTTCCATTAAAAAAAATCTTTGAACGTAGTTCTCCTATCCTAATGATAGTATCAAGTTATTAGACAGGCCCATTGCACATGCCATTACCATGCAATTTAATTCACCACTTTTTCTCCACATACTCACGAAGAATTCTAATCAGGACAAACTCATCAATCGAAAAGAGTAGTAATATATTTTAATTAACAGTTCCGTGGGCGCGTGATTGAGAGCTGTCACAGCGACAAAAAGTCGCGCTGTTGGAACGTACCCTTAACGAGAGCTGATACAGATGTGTGTATGTTTTCATGTTTGTGTTGGTATGGGATCTCTTACACAGTCGGTGGTGGTCCAGAGAAGATAGATCTGTTATTGATGCTTTATAATTGGCTTAATTGAGGTACGTACTGCACTCATTTTGTGGGATTTTCGATTGTAAGTTCCTCGTATTTTGAAACCATTTTTAAGTGGACTGTTAGTTCTATTTTATTTAACTCCTTTTATTATGGTTTAACTTTCTTCTAAAACATTGTTTAGAAATAGGTTTTTGGCAAAAAGTTTGTTAATACCTTTTCAAGGTATCTACGCTAGAGTATATACATTTTACACATAAAAAGTAATTCTATATCTTGGAAGGAATTTTCCAAAGTAAAATAATAAAGTTCTGTACTGAAAAATATTATAAAAATACCGCAAAATCCATCAACCCCTCCTCCATTCCAATCGGGTAATAATTCTTTATTATAACTTCATAACTAAGCAAATAAAATCATTTCTAAAACTATTCTAGACTATACATAGCTACTACGAACCTAAAACAATTGTTCTCAAATATACACTACCTCTTTCTCACAATTACAAACCCGTTACAAAGACATAGCAACAACTGCAATACGATCTAACTAACATAATTACACTGGTAAAATAGCCCTAAACCTTTACAACATAGTACCTAGTGCTATCAAGCATTCTGACAGTAACCCGCGATTTGATAACATGCCATGGATACAAATCAGCCGATTGATAACGCATTCATACGCGCATCGCACACAAATTCACCTACGCATAGCGTGGACAATGACCGCTGTGAGAATATGGTTCAATGAAAGCTATTCTTTTAAGGAGTTCACTGTGATTATAATATTGGATATATTTATCTTAACTCACAGTCACTATCACTTTAAAATCTCTTTAAAATGACTGCCTCGTTGGTCTAGCGGTTGGCGTGTGCGACTGCTGATCATGAGGTCTCGGGTTCTATTCCCGGGTCGGACCAAATGTTTGTATAATCTGCAAATATTTGTTTCGGAGTTTGGATGTTTTCTATATATAATATGTATGTATTTACGATTATTTATTTAAAAGTATATAATAATATGTCTTTACGTATATATGTATTTATATCAGTTGTCTAGTACCCATAACACAAGCTCTGCTTAGCTTGGGACTAGATTGCGTTGTGTGTAAGATGTCCGAAACATTAAAAAAAAAAACAATATATACTTGTATTCATTTAGGTTTAGTTTGGCATAACTATACAGTACTTGGATGATTGTTTCGACGAACGATTTCCAAAAATCAGTCAAATACCCTATGGTATTTGACTGATTTTTGGAAATCGTTTTAAATTATTCTTTATTACATAATTAGCACACTGCGTTCATACTTTGCAGAATTTCTACTGTATTATGAATTTAAATTTAAGATAAAGTTCAAGTTTGACAACCATGTCAAAAAACTATATTTCTGTATGTATATAAATGACTAGCAGACCCCGCAACCTCGTTTGCATCTCCTATTGCGTGATAATTTTCCCCCGTTTTTGAAACATTTTTCATTGGTGCTCCTCTCCTATTGGTCTTAGCGTGATGATATATAGTCTATAGCCTTCCTCGATAAATGGGCTATCTAACACTAAAATAATTTTTCAAATCGGACCCGTAGTTCCTGAGATTAGCGTGTTCAAACAAACAAACAAACTCTTCAGTTTTATATATTAGTATAGATGCATCCTCCTCTATGATTATTAAACATTTCTTAACAATTAACTAATACAATATTTTGATATTATATCATTAAGTGTACTTAAAATTAGTGTTTATATATATATATATGTATGTGTGTGTGTCTATAACTACATGTATGAGCAAGTGTGAAACTATTTTATAATAATAAGCGTCGGAATTGAACCCTCAGCGGAACAGAATGGATCATTGGCGCTCGTGGCCACAGCCTCGCTTAACAAACATTGCAAAAAGACATCAGAAACAAAGCGGGGGACGGCGGAGCTATATTTATGATTTCACAGTATCTCGGCCCGTCATCGCCAGTTTGTAAGATTACTACGAAGAAATGGAGACGGTTGTTTGTCCTAAAACGGTCCTGAATAGTGTTCGTCTATTGATTGCGATTTATTATTGAGTATTATACAAGTTATCGTTGGTTAAGGTTGTAAAGGACGTAATAGTTATGAAAGTGATTAAGAAATTAAGACTCTATTTTATGTAATTATAAGGTAGAGGTTCTAATAACATTATCAATTATTACATGCTTGATATTAAAGCTGAAGTGATTTAAGAACTACAGAATCGTCTTAATACTTCGTTTATCGATGTCTGTTTTAACCGATTTAAAAAAGGGGAAGTTCTCAACTGGACTCTCGTATAATAAATATGTTTTGTTTTCTATTTGTCAACTCCTAACTTCGTCACTTACAAGTCGACTAGTTTCTGCCTGCGGCTCCATCCGCGTGTATGCCGTATATCGCGATAAAGAGTAGCCTATGTCCTTCCTTAAGAATGAAAGTATCTTCATACCAAATTTCACTGAAATCGGTGCAACGGTTTAGCTGCGAAAGCGTAACAGATAGACAACAGAGTCACTTTATAATATTACTAGCTTTCGTTCGCGGTTTGGCTCGCATTTAATAAAAAGTATCTTATGTTACTTCTAACCCCTCCAAGAATATGCGTACAAAGTTTCATGACGATCAGTTAAGTAGTTTTCGCCTGAAAGCGTAACAAACAAACTTACTTTATTACAGAATACTTAAAGAAATATAACATTAATAGAATTTAAGGGTATGGCTCCCGTAGGGTCCAAATTCTACTTCTAAGGGGGAAAATTAAGGAAATAATAACGTTTTTGCACTACATAGTGAGAAAAAAACATTGAATTTATTTTCTGCCTAGTTGTTGCGGCTCCGCCCGCGTGTATGTCGGTTATCGCGGCAAATAGTAGCCTATTTGTATTATGATGTATAAGCAATATTATTGTACAGTTTCATCCAAATCCGTTCAGTAGTTTTTGCGTGATAGAGTAACAAACATACACTCACAAACTTTCGCCTTTATAATATTAGTGTGATTAAAATGTGTTCATTGAAGTAAAATATAGGGTAGAATGAATGCCGTCTCCATTTAGTTTTCGTCGGTGGTTATATTAGCATAAGCAGCGTAGGCACGAGCGGGGCTACGCCGAGATGCAGCCACACATGCTGCAGTGAGAAGATTATTTAAGTTATTTGGAAAAAGGGATAGAAGATATCCCCCCATAAGTTCATCCTATTCGTGGCGCTTAAAACAGTGTGAAAATATCCGAAACTAATTACCAAACTTAATATTACAGTGAATATCTAGAGAGTTTCTAATAACTTGAACGTATATTTATATCAGACATTCAAAATACACACATTCACAACAGTATACTCACAAGAAAGAGATTTCCTTCATGATTTACTTTCCAAAGGAATAAACATATATTTTTCGGACATCGGACATCTAACACACAACGCCATCTAGTCTCTAACTAAGCAGAGCTTGTATTATGGGTATTAGACAATTGAAATAAATAAATTATTTTTGCAAATATATAAGAACACCCAAAGTACGAAACAAATATTTGCAGATAATACAAACATTTGGTCCGAAACGGGAATCGAACCCTAGACCTCAAGTACAGCATACGCTACCACTGGGCCACCGAGGAATCAATTAGTTCGTACTATTTTTCAGGATGAAAAGTGTAATATATCTTTTTGATGGTAAAGGACTAAAACGTAAACAGGTTCACTGGACGGTGGCAAGTGATTGCCGCCACCCATGGATATAAAATTGTAGGTGACAACTTAAGAGTCAGATCAATGATTTGTGCCATTTCAATTCATCACTAAGAAAAAGTAGAAGGAGCTTTAAGTAATCAGTGCTTGAGTTGAATTTTCATTAAGTTTGTTAGCTTGCTTACACCAAAATATGTAATTCTAAGGCCGAATAATAACTATTGCAATTATTCCATACTAGCTGACCCACGCAACCTCGGTTGCGCCTTATATTGCCCGTAGCGTGAAAATTTCTCCCGTTTTTAAAACATTTTTCATTGTTGCTCCGCTCCTATTAGTAGTGGCGTGATGATATATACCCTATAGCCTACCTCGATAAGTGGACTATCCAACACCGAAAGAATTTTTCAAATCGGACCAGCGGTTCCTGAGATTAGCGTGTTCAAACAAACAAACAAACAAACAAACAAACTCTTCAGCTTTAAATATTAGTAAAGATTTAACATCTTTAAGTACGTTTATGTAATACAAATTTATAATAAATGTATATTGATTTTAGATTTATTTCTATAAATACGTTTCGGTATAATAAAATCAGTTGTTTTCAACAGGCATGAGAAAATCGGGACGTCCAAAATGTTCTAGGGAATTTGCGGTATATTTTATTAATTACAGTGTTGTCGGCAATGTTTTAAAACTGTGAAGGTTATAAAAGTGAGATATAAAATACATTAAAGAATACAATTTAATCACTAGAAACTGACATATTCTTAACGAATATTATTTTACAATCTAAAAGTGATTGATTCCTAGTTACCGTGAATGTAAAAGCCGACATAACATACTCATAATTTAATTACAATTAATAATTATTAATCTAAAACCTGCTTCGCTTGTCGCTTTAAATGGCGACGTTCGTCGTTTATTAAAGTCGTAGTGTAAGTTAAGGACATGTTAAGTTTTATGTAAAGTTATTGTTTTCAATTTACTATTACAAAAGCGAAAGTTTATGTGTGTGTGAGTGTTTGTAGTGTTATGCCACATGCTGTATAAGCTGCAGTGGTATTAATTTTAATGAAACTTGTATAGGGGTAGTTGACATTACCAATTGACCAATCAACAGTCTTTAACAGTCCCCTGCTGAACATACGCCTGTCCGTAGAAAGGAGGCTGGCCTACTGAACTGAACGCTGACCGGATGGATTAGAGATAGAGATTTTTTCAAGTTTTTTTTGTCTTTTCCAGGGATATTTTCCGGCATAGTTACCTCCTTAGTCGCCTCTTACGAGACTCATGAGATGAATATGAATAGTAGCGACATTCAGTATACTTAATCCGTCATCACACAGACAGTCAGACCACCTGTTGAGATATTTGAATAATACGCTAACGTGTAACTTTAAGGTCTGTTTAAAATTTCCCAGGCGTTTAAACAAACTACCTATTTCACACTTTAACCGCAACACACACACTCACACATATCGATTACAATGTACCACACAAAGATTAAAATGGTGTAAATATTTCTGCAAAAAGAATATTGGTGTCCTGTAGCTACAATACAATTGTGACCACCGGGAATGCTATATCTTCTATTTATATTTACGAATGATTCATTTTAAACTTCACTATTTGTAGAAATTAACTTTGTCTATCCTATTTGTGAAGAAACTACCAGGCAATTAGTTATAACAAAATTTTGTACTTGTAGAATTCTATCTACTAATCCTACTAATATTTAATTGCGAAAGTTTGTAAGTATGGATGAATGGATGGATAGATGGATGTTTGTTACTCTTTCACGCAAACTACTGAACGGATTTGGATGAAACTTTACAGGTTATACATCAGAATAACTCATAGATATAATATTAGCAGCGGTAACACGTGGGCGGAGCCGCGGGTAACAACTAGCATTATCATAAATGCGAAAGTTTGTGAAGATGTATCGAAGTTTCTCACTCTTTTACGCAAAATTACTGAATGGATTTAGATATAAGTTTACAGTATTGTCTATGCTAATATTATAAAGCGATAAAGTTTCTAACTTTGTTTGTTTGGTTATAGGGGGCAATCTTCGAAAGTACTAATCCGATTCTGAATATGATTTGTCTAACAGAAAGCGACAATATCCAGGAGTGACATAGGCTCGAACAAAAGATTCAGTTAAAGATAATAAATAAGTATTTGTAAATCACGTCGAAGAAAAACGGGCGATAAACGCCCAACGAAGTGGACTAGTAGCTTACAGGGCTGCCACACATAACTGCGAATTCGCAACGCATCGCAAATATCTGCGAGCTCGCACGAATGTACCGCAAGAACTTCACGCCGCATCGCATCGCAGTTATGTGCTGAAGTGAGCTGGGTAAGAAGAAATAAGATATGTAGGTACTATTTACTGCGATAATCAATATAAACGCAGGCGGAGCCGCGGAAAAATCTACTATAATAATAATTTTACACATCTCACACGATACAGTCTATCAAAATAGGCAGAACCTGCACTATAACACCTGATTGCTGATAAACATACTTAAATATTAAAAATATATGTATGTATATCTACATTTTATACTTAAATACATACATAGAACAAATTATCGCTTTTCATCACACAATATTATTTTTCTTAGGTGGTAGTCGAACCCTCAACCTCCTACTGATCAGTCAGTGACATAACCACCAGACCAACACACCCACCAGAAATGCACAGACACGTTCGTGAATAAAAATGATTGTTGCCATGCCATACTAAAGTCGCCATCTTTAAATGTTACTGTCATAGATATTCATAGCTATCAGTTATTGTACTATGAATATATATCGCGGTAATAAATCGTTATATAATTACTAGACTCGATGTCTGCAAAACGAGTATCGATACGATAAAACAATAGATATCGATTCGAGGGACAGCTGTCCTCTCGATATATTAGACTTTATTATAGTAGTAGCTGAACCCTGCGGTGTTACCCGCGGTTATTGTCATACCGCGAGTAACGCCGCGGGACAAAGTTAGTCTAAAAATAGTAGCCTAAGTTACACCCTGGATCATCAGCTACCTGCCAGTGAAAGTCCCGTCAAAATCCGTCCAGCCGTTTCAGAGATTAACCGGAACAAACAGACAGACAGACAATTTTTTTTTAAATACGTTTTTGGCATATGTACCGTGTATATGCAAAAAAAGCGGTACAAACAGATACGGTTACAAACAGATACTCCAATTTTATTTATTTGTATAGACTATCTCCAATTTTAACTACAGATAGGTTATTGAAAACGGCCATTAATGTATCAGAGTGGCATGCAATAGGAGAGGCTTATATCCAGCAAGGAACTGTGGGAAACCAGTGATAGTAATGCATTGTTTATGACGTAGAGGGTTATTGGTTAAACGTGTCTTCTCATAAAACTAATGACTATTGCCAAATACTTAACCTGTTACGTTTGAAAAGACATCAAACACACACACACATTAAAGTGAATTTAAAGGTATTTTCTTAACAAATGTTCTAATCATTTTTAAATTTAACTGGTCACATTTGGGAGGCATACTCGTATATCTTGCTCTCATGTTGATATAACACGCTAACAGATTGTCTAGAAACGCGTATATATACATACATATATTTGTGTAAAAACATTGTAAATATGCGATAGACGATACCAACTATCTGTGTAAAACAACACAAACCGTAGAGGTTTATCGTGTTATGGCTTTATCGTGTATTATTGTTTTATAAGATAAATAAAATAAAAACACAAGCCCTACTACGTAGATTTTCATTTCATTTTTCACAGTTAAAGCCAGTAATAAGAACTTTTCTAGCGAATAAACTCTTAGGAGAGGTAAGTGAGGTTTATGATAGAACCGGAATGACCAGTCCATGCATTACGGGTTGCACAATCATGTAAATTGACAAGATTGGCAAGAGTGAGAATATGCGGTAAACATCAAAAGCCAACTTAAATTCATAATGTTTATCTATATTGCTATTTTAGAGGTTAATAATCCTAACCGCTAAACCTTAAGTTTGATTCTAGTATCTGAATATAGACATCTGATTTGAATGAACCTTTAATTGTTCTGTTTTTCTGTTATTTGTCTATAACTAGATTTTGCGCGTGGCTCCGTTCGTCTGTATGTCGCTTATGTCTTTCTCAAGAATCAAAGTATGCCAAATTTCATTGTTACTTACGCATTGAAGATTTTTTACGCAAGAAGCGGGATGCGAAAAGCCCAAGATCGAACTAAGTGGCGTGCAATTGTAGAGTCCTATGTCCAACAGTGAATTAATAATTTCAGTATGGATTTCTTTGTGTTTTTCGCCTTCCGTTCTTGTACGCAGTTTTCCACAAGAGTAAAAGCGCTTCAAGAGAATTTTTTTTGATGTAAAACATATTTCCCTCGTGTGAAGCCAGGTTATACGTATAAATTCCAGAAAAACATAATATTCTCAGTTGGTAATACCGACTTAAGACGGAAGTGGTAGCTTCATTCCAAGTTTATGGTCAAATACAGTTAGAGCGTCCTATCCACTTACCTGCGTCTATGTCCGACATAATGGAACACCATCTAAATGAACCGGAATCTAATTCTAAACTCACATAATTATTTTTAACAAAGTAATTGATTCTGTGAAAGAGAATACACATTCGTGTACTTCTAAATCAAGTTAGTAATCATTAATGAATACACGGTCCGTGTGGTCGACATCCCTTTTCATCTCGGTAGATGTTGTAAAACTGTCTCAAGAAGCAAACTGCAGTGGAAAGAAGACAGTAGCTCTGTAAAGAGAAGGAATACTTGACACAAACACCATTTTATCTCATTTACACAACATGGTATACCTACTTGTAGTAGAACAAAACGTTGTATCTAAGGTGAGGCCTCTCTCTCTCTCTCTCTCTCCCTCTCTCCCTCTCTCTCTCTCTCTCTCTCTTTGCCTCGAAACATTTTTTTCTAGATTCTATATTGTCTTTACAATATACTTAAAAGATATTTATTTTATGTAGTGTTTATTTAAACCCAGAAAGTCTATACTAATAAATAAAATTGTAGTGTCTGTTTGTAATATTAAAATAACCGCTTTTTACTAAATGCATATGTATGTGTACACGATACATATAGCAAAAATGTAGTTAAAAAAATTATTGTCTGTCTGTCTATTTGTTCCGGGTAATGTCTGGAACGGCTGGACCGATTTTGACAAGACTTTCACTGGTAGGTAGCTGATGATCCAGGGAGTAACTTATGCTACTCTTTTTTAGACTAACTTTGTCCCGCGGCGTTACTCGCGGTACAACAATAACCACGGGTAACACTGCGGGGTTCAGCTAGTAATAAATAAAAGTGAAAATTAAGAGAGGGAAATTCAAACCTACAAAACGCGTCCTATTGGCAGTTATGCAGCATCAGAAGAAGTAGGATAGGTACTATGTACCACGATAATGGGCATACAAGCAGGCGGAGCCGCGGGAAAATCTACTATAATAATAATTTTACACATCTCACACGATGCAGTCTATCAAAGTAGGCATAGCCTGCACTATAGAATCGTGGATACGGGACGGCTAGTTACGTATTTAAATAATCGTACATATACATTTAGATATAGCCATGTGATTTTAACACACCTTCAGGGATCAATAAATGACAGACATAAGTTATAACACTATTATAACATTATTTTTTTTGCAATTCTTGCAAAGTAACTGTACAGCTTTCATTGGCAATAATATCTCGAACGTAGGAAGTTGTATATCCATCAAAATATTATGAGTATGGTATAATATAATAACCAATAAACTTGGTTATTAAGTTATGTCACAACATGACGGAAATTCATTGTTAAATTCTAAATCATTAAAGAAACTGCTGTTGTTAAGAAAGGAACGTATTGGCAGAATAGAAATATGTATATATTTACAAGAAAAGTATACTTATATATGTATTTACGTACATGTGGGTATTAGACAATTAGGCATTACATAAAACAAGGTCTGCTTTGCTTGGGACTAGATGGCGTTGTATTAGAAGCCCGATTTTTTTTTTTAGCCCTGCCTAAATGACTTGACTCTGCCTGATGGAAAGTATAAGCAGAATCCAAGATTGGTGGTCTCACACTCACCAACGAAACACGACAGCACTGCTGCTGTCATTTTACGTTGATATTCTGTGCGAGGGTAGTACCGCCCCAGTCGAGCTATTCATGCTGATATCAGCGTGACTCTACTACCTCTTGAAATATTTATTTATATATTTTTTTATATATATCACGATTTTTAGTTCCCTCTTTGGGATCAGAGGGAAGGGGATTTCGGTTACCTTACTTATTCGGTGAGAATCAACGGAAAACATCCTTAACACTGATTTTCTATGAAATATATAGCTAACTTAAGTGTGTCGAAATATGGCACACTCAGTAGTGATCTTCTAATATTAATACAGTAGTAATTGCACATCAGAAATCTTTACCAGACCCAATGCCTTCATCAGACCTCGGTAAAGGAATCGCACGGGCAAGTTTAGCAATGAATAAGCGCATTTATCATTTTGGATAACTCGTCAATATTCATAGCTCAATATTGGTTAAATATTCAAATCAGATTGTAGTCTGTAATGTAAACCATTGATGCATATTTATGTGGTACTCAAGACCTAGTAAGACTATTGATTCGAAAATAATACTGTAATAGTGAAGTCAAGCTCTAAACCTGCTGAGAAACAAGTGATATTAATCACACTTCACATTATTAATATATAAAGGCGAAAGTTTGTGAGTGTGTATGTTTGTTACTCCTTCACGCAAAAACTACTGAACGGATTTGGATGAAACTTTACAGTAATATAGTTTATACATCAGAATAACTTTAATTAAATAAAAAAATTAAATCGTTTCGAGTTTCTGACCTGGCGACTTGTTTTAAAGGATATAGTGACTCGCCGCATCGCCATACTTACTTCAAATTCTGTCATGTATCATACTAATATTTAATAAGTTATACAAACTTATTCGACGTCCGACATTATAACCTATTTATGAAACAAATTTATTCGATATTTACCAATCGAATAACAAGTTATACATATATACAAAGATATATGACACTTGTAATCGCTAATCGGTATGTACGAGCAATTGTTGAATTTGTACTATTTACCGGAATTTATTACTTTGTCCTTGTCAGGGATTTGAATACGCACTTTACTTCAGTTTGAACTTAATATCTTGAGAAATAAGGTAATATTTTCTTTACAGTTACTGGCTTCGTGTACTGTTATATTGCACATTGTATGCAAAACAGTTGAAAGTTTAAAAAATCGTTTGAAATAATTGCTATTTCATATTCCGGAAACAGTATAGTATTTATGCATATTTTGTCTGTATAGGATGAAAAAAGAAGAACATTGGTATATATAACATTGATGGTAAGCGATCACCGGTGTTTATAATCGCTTGCAATGTCAGTGACGTCACTTGACTTTTCAGAAAAAAACTCTCGTGTGACCATTTCTTATTACACTTTTCTACTTTGAAAACAGCTGTTTTAGCACCTTAGGGGGGAAATAAAGTAGGTAAGTAAAGTAGATACTCGTAGAGTAGCATAAACACACCTACGAAAATAAAGTAGGTAAGTAAAGTAGATACTCGTAGAGTAGCATAAACACACCTACGAAAATAAAGTAGGCAAGTAAAGTAGATACTCGTAGAGTAGCATAAACACACCTACGAAAATAAAGTAGGTAAGTAAAGTAGATACTCGTAGAGTAGCATAAACACACCTTCGAAAATAAAGTAGGTAAGTAAAGTAGATACTCGTAGAGTAGCATAAACACACCACGAAAGTTTCACATTTGTATGTAATCTCTGTTTCAACTCTGCCTTGGTAGTTCAGAGAGTCAGTAAGGACTAGTAGTTTCATTACTCGACTACAACGAAGTCAAAGGAGGGGTAATATTTTTGGCAGGCTATGTACATATATTTCTATGTTCTACCATAGCGCCTAAACTACATAACCGATTATAATAAATGAGGTTTATCAAAGTTTTTACGTAGGCGGGTCATACTTTTAAAACCTTTTATCTATACAAATAAATAAAATTGGAGTGTCTGTTTGTAATATTAAAATAACCGCTTTTTACTAAATGCATATGTATGTATACACGATACATATACCAAAAATGTAGTTAAAAAAAATTTATCTGTGTGTCTGTCTGTCTGTTAGTTCCGGGTAATCTCTGGAACGGCTGGACCGATTTTGACGGGACTTTCACTGGTAGGTAGCTAATGATCCAGGGAGTAACTTAGGCTACTTTTTTAGACTTACTTTGTCTCGCGGCGTTACTCGCGGTACGACGATAACGCGGGTAACACCGCGGGGTTCAGCAAGTTGTAAGTATATCTAGATAAACACTTCATCACTTGTATGAAAAATAATAATATAATAAAACAAGTATTCTACTTAAATATTCAAGAGTAATAACCTCAATTCAATATTGTTATAAGCCTCACTTAACAGTAACTTAAGACAGGAATTATCGTTTTAATACAGTAAGTAGGTAGTTTCCAACGTGGGAAATGTCAACTCCACCATTGTAATGTAATCGATTTATTAAAGTAAATAAACTTATATAAATATGCCTCGTTGGTCTCGCGGTTGGCGTGTGCGACTGCTGATCGTGAGGTCTCGGGTTCGATTCCCGGGTCGGACCAAATGTTTGTATGATCTACAAATATTTGTTTCGGAGTTTGGGTGTTTTCTATGTATAATATGTATGTATTTACAAAAAAAAAGTATATATGTATTTGTATCAGTTGTCTAGGACCCATAACACAAGCTCTGCTTAGCTTGGGACTAGATGGCTCTGTGTGATAGATGTCCGAAAATATTTATTTATTTATTTCTTTACATTAAGTAGTGTTTGAATGCTAAGTCAGGGGTCGCGACTTCGATTTCGCTTAGTAGAAATATTTGTTGGCATGAATTCCAGTTGCATGTATAATAATAACAATATTATTTAACACACTACTTAAGTCAAAACCTCTCTGTATCCCTCATTCCGGAGGGCTCAAAAAGCGACAATGCAGCCGTGATTAGATGCGTCAGAAAAGCTAATATTCCATAATACCTGGATACGCTGGGCTCGGGTCTCCTCTGAAGAGGTTAAGGTCATACGTCCCCACGCTTGCTAAGTGCGGTTTGGGGACTGGCAAGACAACGTTGTGGCTACGTAATCTTGCCGTTGGATGTTTTTAAGCCGCCCAAAGATCTCCAACCAAGGCAACTAACTACTTCACGCCTGTTATCCTATGATAACAACCAGGACCGACTGCTTAAAGTGACCTCCGAATCACGGAGACGCTCATGGTAACATGCCACCAGTGGTTTTAAATATTTCTAATCATCGTGTTTTCAATGAAAATTGTCATGTGGATACTTTGATTCTTTAGTGTGTTAACCTACATATTTTTTAAAATGACACTCAGTCTAAAAATATAAAATTAAAAAATACAAACAGTTATAAGTTTAAATGCTCAGATTTATTTATCCTAGATATAGTAACAATTCAATAAACTTTCACTAGTTGTATAAAAAGACGCGTCTGGGAGGTTGCGTCGTGTTGGCTAACGGCTGAATAATCGAGATGGCAGATAACAACGGCCTTACTATCAGTGACCTATATTTTTGGACATTGGTTCTCAAAGTTTGTAGTCAATGTTTTATTGTTGGGGTCACAATTTAATCTCCCATAGATTTTCTTAGTTAAAGTAAATATATCATATATGGGTACAAACAATGTAATGTAAAACAGAAATCTTAACTTTATGCTATGCTATTATCTTGCATATGTTTTTTTATGTGGGGTCAACATTGCCAAAGAATTTATTTGACAGGTTTCTTTTATAGCCAGTTGTATTACAGATGTGAAAGAAACTTAAACCTTATGATACTTAAATTATTAATTCGAAAGTATCTCTGTCTGTCTGTTACGCTTTCTTGGCTAATGTATTTTAATTTAAACATACATTGAACTTTAGAAAAGGACAAGGCTACTTTTTATCATGATAACCGATGTTTATGCGGACGGATACGCCGGCAATAGCTAGTGTATAGTAAAAACGATCCACCAAAATGTAATATCTCCTCTAATAGACATAACAATAGAATGTACAAGGCATAAAACTTATCAGAAACACAGTAAGTAATCAAGTTAGCACACAACATGTGCCTATTGCTAACTTAAACATCTAGTCATTAAAATAACAGTTAAAGCCTTATACAATGCCTAATACATTCAATATCGTCTTTATAATACCTTATCTAAGAATCCAAACGCAACAATTATCTAATAAATCAAGCCCCACGTTTGAGAACCGTTGTCCAGCATTCACAATTGAACCCAGAGGTCACTGCGATTGAGATCTACCCACGGGAGGTAAGGCATCGATACTCATAATTAATTCTAACCGGTAATATCGCTACTGAAGGAATCTAATATAATCGATATTCGATTCCAATTACACAAAATCACATAATTTTCATATAAATCAGAATTATTTAACCGTAGATCGACTGTTGAATCGAGTAAGATTTAAACGCCCACATTTTTGCCGATTATAGTTTACGTCCTAGTTACGTAACCAAAGGACAGGCCTACTGCCATCATTATATGGGAATATCTCATTGAACTAATATTACTCTTCAATGGTATACCTACAAAAATAAAAACAAATTAAGTGTCTGTTTGTAACTTTTAATTAACAGCTTTTGACTAAATGCATATGAAAGTATATACGGTACTTACCTCAAAAACGTTTTTTTTTTAATTTTAGCCTTTCTGTCTATCCGTTTGTTCCGGAACGGAATCTCTGGAATGGCTGAACCGATTTTAACATGCCTTTTACTAGTTGGTAGCTGATGATATAAGGAGTATCTTAGGCTACTATTATTTTAGATTAACTAGTTTCTAGATAAATATACTATATAATAATTTATACATAAAGTGTAGTAGTATAAAAGTGTTTATGTTGACGTTCATTAAGACTACCTTCGTTCTGCAGTGAACGGCAGTTGAGCATGTCATTATAAGTTTCTAAGTCTCAAATTTACTTTAGAACTTTTACATTCCGTAATATTGATTTATTACTTTAGGAATTAACAAATTCAAGGCAATATTCAACCCACAACGCTTAGCGTAGTACGAAACGGGCATGTGATCGCTCAAACCCTTACTCCATGCTTGCTGTCGAATCCAATTTGAATGGCAAATGAAAAAAGCAACGAAAACAAAAGAAATATAACCTATAGGAAAAAATTGCGGTTGACCATAGATAGAAAAGAGTGAAAGTAATTTCCTATACTAGATGACAAATCTGTGCATATCACATCATAATAACGGATGGAATGACCGGACGGATTTGAAATAGTTTTTTTTTAATTTATGGGGTCGAGCATCAGTAATATTTTATTACAGGTCTATTTCAATCAGATTCTATAGTTTTATTTAAATATTTTTGGGTTTTAGATTCTTAGGCTAACCACATACATGCAATAATATTGTCAATAACCTATATTTGACAATAATATTGCGTGTGTGTGGTATTTATTACAGTGGACCATATATTAATGTAGATTGTTGACAATTTTGATATTGACAATAATAATGTTGTAGGCTAGCCTCAGAACGTTATATAGAAAATTCTGTTCATTGTAAACTTATATTAATTACTTTTATTACTAAATTTACTTCTGTGTCTTTCATATTATTATTTTCGAATATAAAATACAAACAGATTTATTTTTTCTCAACTTATTAAAAAGTTTTTTAAAACACCAGCGCTTACACTTAACCATTTTATAATAGACAACCTTCATTGTATAGGAGCGCATCCAATACTTTAATCTACGCTATCCACTATCCACCCATAAAAAACAATATCACGGACTCTGGCCAACACGGCCCTTAATTACAGACCTGGAAATCAACCATCAGAACAATATGTACTTTATATTAAAGATGTTACAGTTGAAAATCGATTGTGACGTGTAATAAGCTTTCTAAAAAAATATATTCGACGGGTGTAAGTTGGAATGTGGATCGCTTGTGAGAGGGTACTAAATCGAAATGTGTATCTAATGTTTGGTGTTATGAAGATTTTAGGAAAGCAACGTTCTAGAACATGAGTGAGAATTTGAATTTGTTGTAAGCATAGACAGTAGATAAAGAACTGTCATTTAGGAGTTGTAAATTTTGGCGGGTTTTCGACTCTGTGTGATTACATTTACGCATGAAATAAAGTACGGTAACTATTTTTTCACGATATCCAAGTTCTCTAGTTTAACTATAACTAGTGACGTATTTTAATGTTGCCAATAACAAATCTCCTTAAATTGTGTCAAAATGTAGGAATACTACAATAGGTACTGTTTTATTTATGCGGAATTACTTTAAACGATTAAATTTATGATGAAACATAACTTTGCATGACTTTTATCTATTTCAATTTCACCGAAACCAAAT
Organism: Spilosoma lubricipeda; assembly: GCA_905220595.1. Lineage (NCBI taxonomy): Eukaryota > Metazoa > Arthropoda > Insecta > Lepidoptera > Erebidae > Spilosoma > Spilosoma lubricipeda. Next base: position 19,400,349 of record HG992281.1, on the reverse strand, counting down.
AATAATATACAACAAAGATCGCCTGGGGTTTTTGAATGACTTGTTTCATTTTAATAACCAGTATAACTTGGACCCCCATTCTATAAGCTATTCTACCAAGACTGATATCAACATTTGCTGGACTTTTATAGTTTTCAAATGTTGGTTTTCTGTTGCTGCATTTTTTTTTAATCAGTGTACAAAAGCTTTTCATCACAGTCACATTCTGTCCCACCCTGGACAAATAATTTAGTGATAAGTATGATCATTCGTTCTGTCTGACTGTAATTTATCTACTATAAGTAATTGCCCGTGGCTCCGCCCGCGTGTATATCGCTTTTCGTGGCAAATAGTACCCTATGTGTTATTCTGATGTAAAAGCTACATTACTGTAAAATTTCATCCAAATCCGTCCATTAGTTTTTGCGTGAAGAAGCAACAAACATACACACTCACAAACTTTCGCCTTTATATATTAGTGTGATGTGTTACTTATGTATTTAGGATTATATAAGTATATTTATCAGCAATCTGTTAACCAGTCCCTATCTAGTTTAGAATCAAACAGATATGTGTGACATGTGTAAAAAATCAGTTACTATAAAAAGCAAGCCACACTATCTACAGGAAATCGAAACGAACTTTAATATCTCATAATTTAATAGTGTAATTAAAATGAAAAGAGAAGACTATCAATATACGTAGGTATTAAGTCGTAAAATACATATCAACAAATACTGGCCACTAGTAATTGACCCCAATGCCTCATTTTATTAAAAAAACATTAACTTTGACGGACTTCCAAAGCCAATTAACAGTTTAAGACAAATTGGAGATGTTTATCTGTAGGTATGTTAACCCGAATTCGCAAAAGAATTTATGTTCAGTTAAATTCTAAAAACTTTTCTATTTTGACGGATACGTTTCGTTTCCGCTATAATTCTTTTACAAAATAAAAAAAAGTAAATAACTTATCTGACAGTTCATCTATCAAATTTCACTTAATTATCTGTAACCTAGAATCATTTTATTAGTTGGTCACCCAGATCTCTTTCAGATTGAACAGTTCTAAGATTTCCTTTCATAATCTCTGCTTACATCATAGTCTTAAAGACTATGAGATAAATACTTCGTCTGGTCACTTTTTCGAGTGGTCTAATATGCATCCTAACGGGAGCACATCGTTTATAGAATAAGATTACTATTCTAGCTAGCTATTATAGCTAGATTAAAAAAAAACCGTCAGATGACTATGATTAGTGACAGATAAAGAATACTCCTATTCATCCCGTAGGAGTCGTTAGAGACAACTAAGGGAGCCACCTACGGTGAACAAGTAAAATTTTAACAATAATAAAACCGACTTCAAGGTTCGACTCGATTTCTCTTAGATGCCATCATCAGATCTTAGTATCCTTATCATGGTACCACTGTTGGGAAATCTCCTTTCCTTTAAAAAAAGAATCATCAAAGTCGGTTCATAAACGACAAAGTTATCCGCGTACACACAAGAAAAATATTTAAATATACGGTCAAATTGAGAATCTCCTCCTTTTTTGAAGTCGGTTAAAATCATTCGGTAACTTGAAACAAACCTTACCCAAACCCATTCGCTACCGTGTTAATGTAGTCCAAAACTACGAACTGAAAAATTGTGGCACCCAGAATATTATAATCTCACGGACTCGTAGTCTCCGGTAGTCACTGGTTCGAGGACAATCACCACTCAGTTATTTCATTGTCCAGCGAGAACAACTTGTGACAACAGCCAGTTCAACCTCATCAAAACATCAGACGATTCAAAAATATGTCATACCTAAAACATGATTTATTTCAAACACATTAGTTCCTGTATATTCTTGGGTTGTGGAGGTCTAATAGAACACAAAGACACAAAGAAGAGCCCAACTTAGTTGCGATCAACGCTCGGAGGACGATGTGTAATTGACAAAATAAGCAGCCCCGTTATAATTCCTGGCTCAATTCTACAATCTGTATACATAAAAAATAACGCGAAACACTCAATAAGACGTAAAAATTCTAATTTATAACGTCAATTGATAATATCCATACTAATAATTCAGCGAAAGTTGCCGCACTTAAAAAATACAACACTGAAATGTATTCACCGCTAATTAAAATTAATTTACAAAGAAAAATAAACTTTAATGTTTTTAACATAAAGTCGTATAATTGAATGAATAAAAGGCAAAGATATGTCCGTTTTGAAGTTTTGCATACTAATGACACCTTTTGATTTTGAACATCAAGAAAACCAGAATTTTACCGTAAGGTCGTAAAACATTGACGCTACTATACGACTCGATAACAGAACATTCAGAATTAATAGGTATAGTTTTAGACACTGATAAAAAAAATAATTGGCTATTACACTAGCCCACTACTCTACGCGGAATTTCATCAATATGCTTATGTTCCTTGTAGATGAACAAACCTATTTTTGAATATTTCAAAATGGTGTATTTTTTTGTATATTTCACTGAGAACACAAAATCAAAAAATTCTAAGTTTAAGGTCTAAGTTTAAAAACTTTTTATCCATCTTGAAAACAAAGTTTAAATTAAGAATACAGGGTTCGGAAATGATTTTAAATATTGACAATCCAACCCTAATTTTCATAATTGTTATAAATAACGTTTTGTCATCACAAATACAAAAGTGTGAGTAATTTTATGATTTATGGCGAAATAATGTCTTTTACAAAATACTTCCTATATTTGACATTATATTTTACATTCAAAAATTAATAATTTTAACAGTACCATAAATCAAAAAGCGGTATTTATGATGAAAAGTTTATATCATAGACACGAAAAGGATAAAACTTGTAACTTGTCAAAGCAAAAACAAGTCTGTAGACTGTCTGTGGTTGGGTTGTTGAGTCCCCTGTTGCGAAACTGCGAAGTCGCTCTTCAAATGCTTTTTATCCATGGTTACCCATTTACAGGCAAAGGTAATGTTTATTTATAAAGTAGAACTCAATGTCTATTAGCCATGAGAGACTTTAAAAAAAGTAAATGTGCTTTTTTAAAAAGAGACTTGTTTTATCTTGCATTGTCTAGCCTTAAGCGTAATTCGCTAATACGTGATGTTTTACAACAATCAACGAATGAGTTATATTATTAGGTTTGTTATGAATGGAGGTGTGAAGTTTAAAACATGAAACATAATAGTAATATGGCAACACTAATCTCGTATACTAATTAGTTTATGATATAGCCAAAAATGTATTTTATTAAAAGACGTAAATATAATTACATAGGTCAAAAGGTCTTGTTTGATACAAAACTTGATTTTTTCTAGTAATTGTGTATTTATCTATGTTGTGGGGAACTTTACAAAGATACAGAAACAGACAAACAAAAAAGATTTTAGTGTCACGCAAAGTATTGTCCCATGTGAAGTTTGAATCCACAACACTCAGGGCAGTAGAAAGTGGCGAGGTGACCGCTTAAACCACTTCGCCATCCGTGCAGTTACAACTTACAACACAAGTTTTATTTTAACAGTCAAATTCTATTTTATGACTCCCAACTGGTATTCGGGTTGTTTGACACCTGTTCCAGTAGCAAGAAATAAAACAGATTCATAGATAACATAACTACCACTTTCAAGCTTAGCTGATATCATAAGCATTCCTTAAAAAGACTGGTTAAAATGCGACCTGTTTTCGCCAAAAACTAAATAAAACAAACTAAAACCCGTCCATAAACAAGAATTAAATCAAGCCCAAAATCTTCATCATTTATCCAAACAGACATACACCTAACGCCACAGTCACGAAAAAAAACGAAACTTTTTTTGTAATTTTGAAGAGTATTTTTAAGCTAGCAACCTTATCCTTAATTCTTATTGACAGCCACAGCGGCCAATGTCGTTCGTAATTTGAAATGATCTTATTTGGGTCAGTTTAAGGGGCAATGATCCCCATCTTAATCCTTTTATTTGTATATCGTCGAGTTGTTAATTTGCATATTATCAATTCTATAATCTAAGAAGGTAGGGCAACAATCCAGTGAAATATTCGCCGATGAAATACTAAAGTATGTCGACCCAAAGATGGTATCTGTTACGAAAAATGTTCGCACAATGCTAAACGTTTTGATTGGAGACGCACAATTTATGAAGGTTTGAACATTGATAGTAAACGAAAGTAAAAGTGTATTTAACTAATTGATGTATAAAACAATCTAAGCGCCCTAAGTCCTGATAGAATAAACTCTCTAATCTTTTATTCTCTAATACATACGTGTTTCATTGTCCTCGTTCACGTTATATTTCTTCTAATAGTATTAGTATTATATATATGTACTTACGAATTACTCTTGAGTGAAAGAACATTTGACTTAAACGAAATAGGTATATAAAAATAATGATTAAACATTCCAATTTCAAATGTATTCCAATATTTAATTACAACCAGTTTTAATCAAATTCAAGTCGCTTTCAGAGTCGAATATATCAATAATTCAAAGTTTCATTTTTAGAACGCCTACCGTTAGTGTTGTACAAAAATAATACCCGCTAATTTCATTGTGTACTCGATTTTTTTAATTTTAATTAAACGATTCGTTTTGTATCGATATCTTTTGTGATTGTTGGTTGCGTCGAATCGATGCGAAATTTATGATTTAATTGCCTGTTGCCAGTTGTAACGGGTTCAAAGAACTTTGAATGTTTCGTAATCATAATGGTGGCGTCGTATGGTAGCGAAGACTTCGAATATGGCATTGAGATTAGGTAATCTTAAAAATATTTAGATTAGCTAGAGGAAAATTTATGCCCCTGAGAAACTCAAAGATGAACTTTACCTATATAATATATTTATCTACGTAAAGAAACAATACGAGGGAATCGATCAATAAAACAATACACTCAAAATATGTGAGGCTTGAAGTTCAAATTCAGAAGAATTTACTGTAAACTAAATGCAGACATTTAAATTCGAACTAGTAGTCCGACCTAAAATATCGCAGCGTGCCATCGAGCTTAACAATTAAAAATAAAAAAATTCATACAGACCTCGGAATCATTTTTTTTTATTCAAACAAATATGTAACAATAATAACATTGACGACGAATTGAAGAAAGTGGTTGGCGGCAGGTGGATGCGGACTGTCCAAGACCGGGATAGTTCGCGCTTCTTTGAAACCTTCGTTCGGCAGTGGACGGTGTTTGGTTGATTTGAATATTAACATATATCATACACTGCAGTTTAATTCCAAGCTAAGCAGTTCCTGTATTATAGTTACTAGTCTACTGATAAACATACATAAATAGCACATTTAACTCGAATATATCATATCAGTTAGAAATAAACGTCTCAAATAGCTAGTCCAGAAAATCATTTACGATATTGCGTCTATAATATTGTATAAAATATAAATCACATTTTCGACGAAAACTAAAAACGAAATAATTTCCAATCTTTCAACCCGAGCAATAACATTAGCATAATAAACAAATCTATCACGCTTTTTATGATTTAAACAGATTTAATGTAGGAAGAAAACGGCACGGATTTATGTTCCAACCATTATATTTCCTAGAACACATCTTAAATGACATACGTAAAGCCTGCATCGTAAATACATGCAGAGGAACTGAGAGACATAGGATGTGGTCTCACTGTTAGCGGACAGCGAGATATGGACAACGTGACAATGAATTAACTCACATCACTCTAGTACTTTAGTTGTTGGGGTACATTAGTTAGTTAATGATTAAATTCACAGTGAAGAAACAACATTATTCATCACGTAAGTTTTTAACATACCGTTGAAGACAGTTTTAAGTTTTCGAATACCTCGCTACATATTAAAAGCCTACCTAAATTAACGGTCGGACCACAGCCTTCACTCGAGGAAATTCTAAAATATATTGAATCAGGATATAGCAATATAAGAGGCATTTATTGTCAATTTATACTTCTATTTATTTCAGGAATAGAACATTTACGGCCATCTTTTTTGTTTGATAATTCTTGAATATTCGTTTCATTCGTTGAAATGTCATTTATGGAGTGCGCGTAAATGATTATGACTATTAGATATGAAAGGTAAATACCACAATATCTTCAATGAACTTTAGATGCTGCTGACTGATGATTGCATTTATTCGATCAAGGAGGATTCGATTAAAATAATCGACTATTTTTTTTCAATCGTATACAACATTAAAACTCACTAGTTTTTATGAAGGATAAAAAGTAGCGTTGGAAAAACGCGTTAGGAATTAAACGCAATGTTTTGCTGGAATTTAAACTGTTTACAGTGAACTAGTTGAAATAAATAAACCTTTTTTTTTTACGGGGGGAAAACTTAACTTTAACAAAAGAAGTTACTTTAACCCACTTTAAAAAGTATAAGGTTCTAAATTTCGTAGTATTTTTTTAAAGTTTTAGACCTCAGAGCTCCGTCATTTATTATCCGATTGTGACAATTATTTTCTCGTTTAGTACCAAATTATTTGTCTGTTTGTCCATTCTAAATGTTTGGAAAATACAGATTGTTAAAGTTTACAATGACACTAGCTGTCCCGGCAAACGTCGTTTTGCCATAACTACTAATAAATTAAAAATTAATTAAAAAAACATTGTCCAGCGGACAAAATTGTGAATCTAAACCATTCCCAGATCCCCTTGAACACACACAAAAAATTTCATCAAAATCGGTCCAGTCGTTTGAGAGTAGTTCAGTGACATACACACTCACAGAAGAATTATATATTTATAGATATGCGCCGTATAGTATTACTTTTTAACTGACTTCAAATAAAAAGAGGAGGTTCTTAATTCATCGGAGATAATCTTTTTAAAAGTAATTACTTACGTAAAAGAATAAACCCAACAATAGTTACATTGCCAGTATTCTTAAATATTGTTCATACATTCATTAAAACTTTTAGAAGCATCTTCCCTGATTAACAGAGGGGACATTATCGCAGGAAACATAGACTAAAGTAAGAGTATATTAATGTCGTAATATTTTTTATTACAAATATCATTAGCTTATGTTTGTTTAGGTAGTATAAAAGTGACATCTTTTATGTCTTTGAATTTTATTTTGGTAGTAGTAGAGAAGTATTTTTGTTTTAATTATTAAAGTATTATACAAAATGGAGAATCAGATTTTTTAAAGCTGAGAGCCATGCTGTTTTTTGGAAACCTGTAACTCCGTACCACGAACGTGGTTATCCTCCATCTATAATCCCGGTTCGTTCAAGCCGCATAGGAAAAGTTATTTCAATAGGCCGCCACAGAGTGGGTCACCATTCTGAATTTATTTATTTGTACAGAAACAATTTACAGGTTCAAACTTATCGGCGGTTTCCGCACTAAGCTCAAGGCTTGTGTCGCGGCAACCAAGAGCAGATCATTCATTATTGATTGGTGCTAATTCTGATGTTCCAAAATCTCTCCAAACAAAACCAGAAATGAAACTAAAAAAATTGTGATGTTCAAAAGACTTGTTTGTAGTTAGAATTAATCAGAAATTAGCACCATATCATCACTATGACAAGGACAGCAGTTCTAACTTATAGAGTATTTATACAAAATGTGTGTGTTAAGTATGTAATTTGGTTGTAATAGAATATAATATAAAATCAATATAAATTCAGAACAGACAAATTAAGACTAATAAAAAATAAAAAAGAAGTTAAAATAATAATACCTCTTTAATTATGTGGGATAACTGTGTTAAGGAGTAACACAACCGCCTCACAAAAAACCGTACAAAAAGGAGTAAATTGATCGTCCAGTTAATTTACATAGCTCACTGATTACTAAAATAAGCAAACAGAACTTAAATGACGACGTACGTAACATGGTCTCTGCTTAAAACTCTTTTCTTCAAACTTTTTACCATAAATTAAATATATTTTTTCTACAAAAAAAAAAAAAAGTTTAAAAAAGGAACAACTGAATAAAATATCAGTACGAAATCTCAGTAAGTTAAATGTAATTTTCGAAGAAACCCATTCGCATTGAGGAATTTATTAGCATTGTGTCGAGTCGTAACTTAGTTGATATTCAGTATCTCGCCGATATTGTTTCGCTAAGTTTTATCACCGTGGAATAGAACCCGGGACTTGTTACTTATGTTGGCCTGCTATCGCTATCAACAATGTAGTGTGCACTCACGAACAGATAATGTCGGATTGGACTTTTCGTATGTTTATTGGCTGAAAGCTGATTAAGTACGGTTTAGTGGAGAACTGCTTGAGTAAATACTCGTGTAGACTTAGGTAACTTACTGTTGTCTCCTTTTAGTTCATGTTACCAGGGTATCATAGAAAGAGATAACTTAAAATTTCATTGAGTGGTCTTACGATTTGTTACGTTGTTTTTTTTTTATATTGTGATATTTTTTTGATGTGACTTTTTCATAATCACAGATTTTGTGATTCCTTGTTTAGGAGATTAATTAAAGAATAAAGGAAAATTCAGCATTTTTTTATTGTTCATGGCAATATAGTTACAGTATTTTTAATATAAGTAATTTTCTAAATGAAAAATATCTTAGTATCTTTTTTTATTTTATTTCTTATTACCTTGACTCACTTTAATTTTAATTACAGCTAGTCACTTAGTATCCAAATATTTACCTTTCTTCTTCTTTAGGTTGAATATAAAAGTCTACGTTATCCACGACTTGACCTCATATAAAATCACAACGCGTCACATACCAATAAGTTGGATGAAAAATTAAGTAGTTCTAAAATTAAAATGCCTCTTGCCAGGGCTGCCATTCTCATTACGCGCACCGGTCGTAGGCACTCTCCATCCGTCATTATGATCCGACGAATGCGTACAACCCTATAATTTCCCGCTTCCCGCCCACCTCACCTCGCTTACTCTCCCGCTTTTATTAAAATTTAAAAGAAGACGTTCTGAAATGAGGTTCATAAAAACTTGATTTTCAACATAACAATTTGATCTACGTTTAGAGTTAGAACCAATCTATATCAATGAAATCTCCAAAACACCTAGTACTGGACGCGATTCTTTTCAAAAGAATGCTTAAGTTCTAAAAATAAAGGGCTCTTTTTGTTGGTTTAAAAAGTTTTACCAGAAATCATAATATGAACAAAATAAAAAATTCAATATATTTTTAATCAAACCTGTTTTTTGAACACAACATTTGCAATTATTTAGCCATTAATATTTAACATTTGCAATTAAGAGTATAAATTTCAAAACGTCAGCAATAGTTTAATTTCCAAGAAAAAAACTATTTGACATTTCTCAGCTTAATATTTATTCCAAAAACCCTAAACAGGTAATAAACGACAATGGAATACAATAAAAAAAAACGCAATCTTTTGAATACGTGACAAGCAAATAATGCTCAAAGAGTTTGATAAAATAAACAACAAATTCGATCATTTAACATTTAATACATATGAACAATAATTTAGTACTTTAAATAAAACTGACATTAATTCTTAGGTTAATGTATTACAGTAAAATGGACAACGTTGACGACAAAAATATCAACAAAAAGTTAACATAAAACGTAATAAAAACACTTCAAGATCTGATTAAATAGTTAAGAATAGGTTATAAAGTATAAACTTAAAATAAAACTCATCTGCATAATAATCTTTGTCCTAACAAACGCCTTTATGATTTCGTATGGTGTGCAATGAATAAATTAAGGTAAAACAATCTTATGGGAGTAAAATAAAAATGAGCTGATTATCCTGCTGAAGTAGGAATTATTAGAATGGTTATCGGCATTTGAAGGTGATTGGCTCATAACCTGTTATTTGTGATCATTTTGCACGTCAATGTTATGGACATAACTTCAAATTATTATAAATATTATCGTATCCATATGTCAATACAGGAATATAATATCAACACAGTACTCGCTTTATTGAGATCAACTTTTAAATTTAAATAAGGTACATAAACCTTTATTTTAAAAAAAGTCGTGTGGTGTCGTAGGACACCAGACAGGAACGAAGTTACTTATCATAAAATATAATAATAGATACAACTTACAGATGGCGCTATACTACATTTTTCATTCACGAAATTATTTAAATTAAATTAAAAAGGTTGAAGAAAAAGTTTTTTTTTTTTGTAAATGTATTATACATCCAAACTCTGAAAAAAGAAAAATTTCATTTGATCCGACCCGGGATTCGAACCCGAGACCTCAAACACAGCATTCGCATACGCTACCATTGCGACAACGAGGCAGTCAATTTTACGCTATGGACGCTTTTTACCGGCTAGGAAACGAAGTACCCCTGCACAACGCCCCATTAGGAACTTCGTTCCAAAAAATTATCTATGATCGTGTTAAGCGGTGTTTTTATATTAACAACTTTTTTAAATTATTTATACGCTAGCTGACAAGTAACATCTTTGTGACTTATTTATATATTACGGAAGAAAACAAATATCTAAGTTCTTCAGAAATAGCGTAGTCACGATGCTTTAACAGAAACCTATTCAAATCTCATTACAAGGAACTAAGGCATTCATATAATATGTATTATGAAAAATAAATAATAATATGTTAAATATGATTTAAGTAATCCATAATGCATTTTACAATAAAATAAGAATAACAGATGAAAATATCTCTCAGATTGTAATCACATGCATAAATTCTCCTCCTCCTCGTGAAGACACGTATATTTCTCTACTTACCAATCATTTTATAAAGAAAAAAAACATATGAATGCTACATGTTATAATATAAAGATTGTCAAAAACATCATGATACTCCAAAAGACGTTTAATACAACATTTCTAAGAAGCATGACAGTTATAAACTTCAGTGAGGACAGTTTGTACTTCACGGCGAGTATAAACGTCGAGAAAGGTCTAATATTACAGTTTGCACAAAGATACTGAGTATGATATAATTTGAATTCACAGCGTGTGCCGTATTAACAAACTTATTATTTAGCTATTAAAGCCTAACCTAGTGTAAGGCGTCCTGCGGCACGAAGGAACGATGATTTAAAGAAAGTGCTGGTGGCGGATGGGTACGGACTGCCGAAGACCGGGATGGTTCTCTTTGATAGCGCTCTTTGGGGGAGACCTTGGTTCAGCAGTGGACAGGGTATTGTCTAAACTTACCGCCTGACGACGTTTGTTTGTAAGAACTTGATTTATATTCAGTTTATGTAGTTATTTTTGCATATTATGACCAAAAAACGCTGTTCATTTCACCAGCGACTTCTTTAAATGGGTTGCCAGTTAATTTAAATACGCAGGTAATAAAGGTGGTTAATTCCCTAACCCAAATATATATATTATCAAACAGTTTTTAAAGTAAATTAAATCTTATCAAATAAACTAATTACTTATATGATCATTTTAAAAACACGAATCTTCCTTTCCTCGTTTTTATTATCAAATATATGAAGGAATTATATATCACTATTAATAAAACTTTTTGCTCCTTAAACGTAATTAGCTTCTCTATGAAAACATGCTCAATTTAAAAACAGAATATCAGTTCCATTAAAAAAAGAAATAAAAATATCGAACCACAAGTACCTACTTAACATAGTATAGATTTCCGATATGCAAATCGAATGATTCTACCTCAATTAAAGGCCAGCAATGACTGGATTATTCGGTATCACAAAGTCGCCTTATCGATATTCTTAATCGAAACAATAACGATATTTTTAAATCGATACAATTACGAGTAAATGAAGGTCACAAAGTAGGGTTGTTGTGGGACAAGTAGAATGTGTAGCGGTGGTCTAATGTCCTATTAATTGACGTTAGTGGGCCCATATCGGTGGATTAACTGCTAGTTATTTACCAATACATTTGTGTATTGAATTTAAATAACATTTAGTCTTTAATGTTCATAGTGAAGAACTTGAATGTAGAGGAAGCCTAAATACCAGAAATTCCATGCTCTTGGGTTTGACTTAATTGTTTTTTTTAATCAAACCCTGCTACCCAGTGCTTATGAAAGCGAAACTTGTTGAAAAACACCTCATTTGTATCGTGAAGACTTTAAGACTACTATTTAACATTATTTTGACTCAAACATACGTCATGTGGATAAAACATGATTCCATCGTATTTTAAATTCATTTGCATTTTATTATATACAGTAACGGGAGTACTGGTCGCATACTCGAAGTAGGTAGTACAAACAAAAAAAACAATACTAACAACAAACCCGTTCACTCGATCAGCGAATCGATATTAAAAATCGACTTAGGAATCGGTTCACAATGGTTTATGTATTGCAACTAAAGCTGTGTTAATTTCACACTTGACATCTCAAATCGTCAAGAAATCGCATTGGATGAAAAATCTGTGTATTGTGTTACATTTTATTCGTTTCAGCGTTATTTCAAATTGGATGTTGTATTCATTTTAAACGTTAAATTTAGATGTGTTCCGCTAAGAGTTTGAATCGAGTCGAGTGTTACGGCGAATGATCAAACGATTTGGTCCATTAGATACAATTAGCATAAAATTAACATAATAACGCGTAATTACGCTGTAGATTTGAATACATAAAGACTTTATACTAAGCGGAAGGAATGAGTCGTTATTTTTGTATTTATTGCAGAATATGTTCAGATATTAAATATTCTAACTACTTAACAGAAAAAAACTAGATACTTAAATTTGTCCTTAGCTTTTACTACATTTTTTAAATTACACTGTCCTGTATAGTCTGGGGCAGTCCTCACTTTTTTGTAACTTATTTAGTTATTCGAATATTTTAGGTAGATACAGGGACAAACGAGCAGACGTCGCGTGGTGGAAAGTGACTATCGCTTTTCATGAACGGCAGCAAATCGAAGGTCACAAGCGTTTTGCCGGCATGAAGGAAGGAACACAATCTTTTCTTGAAAGTTTAAAGGTCGTGTCGATTCGGAAAAAAAACGCAGACTACACTTGTTTAATTTTGTTAAAAAACATGACAGAAAGTTTCTAACTGGTAACATTAAGTTACCGCTGTCAATCTCAAAGATACGTCAAACGATGGTGCATATTTTTTTGTACAAAACTCTTTAATAACTTCTAAACTTAAATTTACTTTTGTACGACGCTAAAAAGATCTCAATTTATACGTTAGCTGTAAAACATATTGGAACTCATTTCTTAAAATTAATGTAAGATTACTGCGATATCTGTGTGACTGTTATCATAAACATTCGACTTTATACCCGAATGTAGTCACGATGTACTTCTCGCCGTTCAACTTTCACGCAATAGATATTCACAACCTATATAAGTATATACTTTTATGTTCCACTTGTCCTTTCGCCAATAAAGTATTAAAAATACAGTTTTTATACTCTATAGAGAGTAAGTAAGAAAAAAACCTTGTAAGAGGTAATTACATTTCGGTAGCTTGTTGCTGTATAAGCCGCGAACCCACTCAAAAGCGGTTGGCGGTAAAACTCAGGTAGCCATTTTGAATGTTTCTTTTTTAAAAAGTTTAAATTATTGTTGTGCTTTCGAAGTCTTATTGCGTATAACGTCCCAAACACAAAAAAATATATATAATTTATCTTTAGAAAATACAAAGGTAATTTCTTTGGAATTAAAATAACTTCAATACCTATTTCATAAACTTTTAATATGTATGATCCACAAACTTTGGTATCTACTAAAAATTATCACTTACTTCTGGATAAATTCTAAGTAAAGTTTTTATCGCTGTATATGTTCTAGTATGGAACAAAATGACATTTCTCCAAGAGAAGCGTAACGAAACCAGTAATATTTACAAATGAAGTTTTATTACAAGTAACATGGGGTACCTGGTCTTCAGAGGCTCATAAAAAACTTAATATTACAAGTCATTATAAATACATATAAAAAGTAAACAATCGCTCATCATACCACTAACAGCGCTACCTTACAGCCCTCGAGCAGTGGGTAATCGAGTAATCGGGCGCCCCGCAGATCGATGTCGCGTAATATTTTTTTAATAATCGATACCTCATTCGAACACATAACTAAAACCGATGACAGAAGAACAATTGTGTTTATTTTATTCGATTTTCAAATATGTATAATAATACCTTTATTAATTTGGTTTTCCTTTAACACTTTTTATGCCTATTAAATATTTTTTTAAGTATTGGAATTGTACTTCAATAATGTTAATTAAAATACACCTACAATTTACTTTTAGAAAATTAAAACCTACTGTTACGACGAAATTTCGTCTGTTATATAGTCTATTCGTTTAGATAGTGTAGGTGCACTCGCACGCAATGCTGTTATTGTTGTCAAATACCAATATTTTAATTTATACAACGACGTAAACTGACAAATCAGTCACGCTTGCAGGTGTGCGCCGCAGGCGAGCTCTTTCATTTTATGGCGACTTGCGGTACGTACAACGTCGGTGCTACAAGGTGACCGTTTTTAAGCGAATGAACTGTACTACATATAATATTAATTAAAATTTCTTACGTATAACGCCTCACACTGGAAAATATATTGCGGCTCTCTAGTAGTAATCAGTCTGCTTAATAATATAATTTCTAAAAATAATTATATATAAATTAGTTATCCTTGCGTAGTAAACAACGTAAATATATGCAATAATACATAAATCTGTCAGAAATGGAACGCAATTAAAAAATATAAAAGGTACACTCCACATGCAACCGACGGTAAAGCGGCCGACTAGACACTAGTAGAACAACTTTTTTCAAGATGGCCGCTGACTTTCCCGCTCTGCAAAACGCTGACAACATTGGACATGGCCTGCCACGTGCGAACTCAAGTAAATGCGGTAGGACTCGGGATTTATAGGAATGTTCCATCATTTTATTCTTCTTCTTTGCTACTTGCAATATGAGTACATTCTACGTACATCGCAGTGTATCATATTGAAGATAATATCATTGCAATATGAAAATATGCATATCGCAATGTGCTACTGTATTCATATCAATACTTGTTTTTAAATTATCTATGGTTTGAAAAGAATACGACTGTCCTTAGAACATTTACTGACCATGGTTAATAGAGATAGGTAAGCGTATAACTATGAGAGCAATGTATTCGTGCTAACAATATTGTGATGATGACCTTTTATCTGTTTTGTATCATATACATCTTATAGTCTTTTGTATAACCATCTCACACACGGCAGTCTGATCCTAGAAGTATTTGTCTTGAGTGAGAGTCGAACCCATGACCCATGGCTTACCAGCCAGGGAAACTATTAAGTAGATCTACAGGGTAGCCAAAGACCACGATATTCTTTAGGAAGTAATAATTTATTATATGCATCTCTAGCCTCTCCCAAGGAACACCACAGAGCCCGGTCTGTTGCTTTCCGCATTCAGTCGCTGCCAGCCACTCTTTGCAAGTCGTCCCGCCATCTGGCCAGAGGGCGTCCCATACACTATCTCCTTGGGAGAGGCCTACGTCCAGCAGTGGACTGCAACGGGCTGATGATGATGATGATGATGATGCATCTCTAGCTCTACTGACAAATTGCTACAGTTAAAGTTAAATTTGTATGAAAGATCTTATACAGATGTGTTATGTCCCAAGATAAGTGAACCTTACTTTCACTGCCCCACTTACGATACGCTACAAGAAGTGATCAACCGCGGGCTATCTACATAATAAATGCGAAAATTATTATCGCTCAAGATGTATTTCCGCGTCTTGTGGTAGTGCGAAAAAGTCGTTCTGTGGCGATCTAATGACAGATATCAATAATCAGATTTACATTTGGATGTAGGTAGTAGTACTATCAAGCTTTAGAGACATAAAAATTTAAAGACTCCATTTCTCGAGTTTAACACTAAAGTATCTGAGTGACCGATATAATGATATTTTCTTTTAAATGTTCTAGTAATGTCTCCTAGCTAGATAGATTTATCGCCCCCGAAACCTCCTGCATTCTAAATTTCATAAAAATCGGTACAGCGTCTTAGCCGTGAAAGCAGACAGACAGAGTTACTTCCGAATTTATAATATGAGTTTTGAAGGTAAATAATTTCTTAGGGAATCTTACATGTACGAGAAACTGGTTCCTCAGAAACAAGAGGTTCATTTAGACCAAAGAGTAAAGAAGCCATTAAATAACTATAATTAAATGAACAGAATCATAGACAGCAAACTTTGTAATCGAGACGCTTCTTAAAAGACAGAGATAGCGTCATGACAGGTATCTAAAACTACATAAGATAGAAAGAGACAACACAATATATTTAATTAGTTACAACGCCTTTCTTGAGCCGTCATAGGTGGCTACTAATAAAGTTAGATATAGATAAAAACAACGGTTTTATGATCATAACAGGATAAACAAGATAGGCAACGGTTGCAGAATTAGTAAAGTGTCACTTTTACGATCGAATCTCGCCTAAAACGTAGCAATGCTATAAAAACGTGACCCTGGAGTGCGAATCTCCTACGAGAGGTCATGATATTCCTAAACCTGATGACAAGGTGGTGAAAATCATCTCACCAATGCATATTAATACTATAAATAAATAAGCCCTTCCTGTTTCATAAGCCACTGATATAGCTCTAATGTATACATATTACATGTTTTTAGTACATAATAAAAAATAAATGTTTGAGCTACTGATAGGTATATGCATCTAATGTGATCAAAACAGATTTGACATTTTCTAACCAAAAATAAAACAAGCGCGTACATAAAACTCGCTTCCTGTTCACATTAATAATTATAATTAATAAATGAAATCTGAATTCAACTCTCATAACTAGTTTCAATCACTCAATAAAATTACCAATCACACAGCCCTAATCTACCACAGACTATAGCAAAAACATGCCATACAGTACTGTGGGAATGTTCTTTGTACTACAAACTTTTTGTAATGTTCGTACCAAGTTTTATCTACTTAAAACAATAAGCAAATAAAATACATTTGTAGTCTCGTTTTTGGGAACTAATATATTCATACAAGCAGTGTTTTTTTTAATACGTTATCCTAATCGTTGGGCTGTCAGCTTTATGTCCAGTTCTTTTGTCTATCATCTGTAAGTGTCAACAGTAATGAACATACTTTAGATTACTTGCAAATTTTATTTCAAAATGCGAATTTCGGGGATTAGGTACCTATCTATGATTGCGAAATTTGTTTTGCTTGATGTGATTTGGATACAAAATATAATCATAAACAAGTTAAACTAAAGCCGTGTCCTAAAGACCACAATCCCATAAGTAGTGACAGGTTGCTATCTCATACCTTTAAAGAAACTATATTATTATGTACTTAGAGAGCACACAAGTAAATTACACTATCATATACAAAATGCTACTCTAATGTGAGCTACTTAAGGCTTTCTTTAACATATTGATACAAATCGTGATCGCTGGAATAGCAAGATTTTGAATTTTAAATTGAGAACTTGATATTTTTTTTATAAACAAGAATGCACTGGTAAGCGACAACGTTCAGCCGGCTTTAATATACTCGCTAATCGCACATGTATTTAAATATTTCTATGGTACACGTGTAACGAATACGGGCAGTTATAGTTTTAAAACCAGAGACACTAGATATTGTTTTTAATTCTTAAAAAGTAAAGCAGTCCATGTTTAAATTAAACCCTAAATTTTATGAGATTAGAAACTTTTGTTATTTTGAACTTGAATAGAAAAAACAATTAGTGTTTTGTCTCATGTGAAATAGGAGATATTTTAGCTAAAACTTTCTTTTAAAGAATACCAAGAACTAATACGTCTATTGCATCCGTATCATTAAATGCAAGATGGTGAGTAAATTAATGAGTCAATCCACGTACGATCGATCAAACTACATTCAAGTCTCCATACTTATATGAAAAGAAATAGAAATTCCTTTATCGACTTCAATAAAGTCTGAATATTCATTAATGTAGTTATTACGTTTAATCGTTGCTAGGTAGCATTAACTATTTAAAAGTCTGGCAATCTAAATTTTCTAACAAAAAAAAATTGCGTATTTGAGGTTTACTTTCTATTTCTAACCTATATTAGGCTACCGAACCTCTGACATTCATAAGTAAACAAGATGTAAGTATGGCAACATCATCATAAATTCCTGTAAATTTGACTAAAAACAAAAGGTGCAGGTTTAAGAACACGTATTTATTACGACCATATTTAAAGTAAAACATTTTACTTTAAATTTCCTCATACGGTAATCGAATAAAAAAGGGTTTACTTATTTATGTCCATAAACATTATATATGCAACCAACAACCTCGGAAGACATGGTACAAGTATAATTGTTTTATGATCTGATTTCATCCAGTCAATAAAGTCAAGCAATAACACTTAAAATCCGTCAGAAAAGGTCTTATTTATTGTATTATATTTCACAAAAATCATAACTATATTGCACGTTTATTATTTATGAAAAAAAAATAGACAAACAAAATGGACGCTAGCTAGAAAAACTCGAACGCTTGGTATCGTAAAATAAATTAAGACTTTAGAAGCACTATCAAAAAAAAGCCCAACAAAAAAAACGTTTTACCTTAATGGGAATGATAAAAGCTTTTAATTAATAGGTTAGGCAATAGATTACACAAGATAAACGTCAGCCATCTTGCGTTTCAACATTAGAAAAATAATATAGTAGGCTCTACGGTGTGTTTTTACTGTTACCATTGCCGGTTTTATTTCATTACTGAATCTAGAATCTAAAATAAAACTGAACGCATATTTTTATGTTATGCGACAAAACGCTAATTAATTTAAAGTCTTTAAATTGACCTCATTACCGTAAATTTTAATGCAAAACCTGTTCACCTTGCCCAGCTATGTTGAACAAGAAAGGAGATTGTCTACAATAATTTTAAAGTGAGTACGTACTACGTAGTCTAGGCAGCAAGGAATTCTGAAAAAGTTGTGGTATTCGCTACAATGACGCGCTGGTTATGCATAGAGTAAAAATAAAAATTAATTTAAATTTAAAACAAAACGTAGTGATAAAAAGTAGAGTGGCGAACATGTCGAGTACTCGTTTACATTTTTCTCCACATAATTTACAACGCATTTATATGGTATTTTCATTAAGATCAACAGGAGACACCGAGAATGGTTTAGCATGATTAACATAATTCAAGTACTTAAGCATGCCTACGTATTTTAAGGTTGGATTCTAGTGGCAATTATGTGCTAAAGTATTTCATTTACCACGAAAATATCATACATTGACCAAAATTCAAAATGTCAAAAATCCTGCTAATATTATAAACGCGAAAGTTTGTAAGTATGGATGGATGGATGGATGTTTGTTACTCTTTCACGCAAAAACTACTGAACGGATTTGGATGAAAGTTTACAGTACCTAATATAGCTTATACATCAGAATAACACATAGGCTACTATTTGCCACGTTAACAGACATACGAGCGGGCAACAACTAGTTAACTATAAAGTCGTTCTGTTTGTAATAAGGCCCGAAGTATTTTTTACTATTTGTCCAATGGTGCCTAATATGTTAGTATCATAATTAAAAATATAAAAACACGCCCTGCTACTCGCTTAATCAATAACGGTACCCGTCATTGGATCGCATAATTATTTTGTAAAAAGAAAAAGGTTTTAATTATTGCAATTTCACCGCTGTAAACACTCAAATAGTTGAGCTCATATGAATATTCATGGTAACATTATCAACGAACTGACCACACGCAAAATGTTGAACATTACTTGATGTCATTAAACCTTCTTAAAATAACTATCCAATATACTTTTTACCTGAATCATTTAAATACATTTTTGTTCACCGACTTCAATAATCGTTAAGATAAGATTTTTTGGATGTAACTTTTATTTGATTTTTACTGTAGACCCTTGAAGTTCAAGCTTTCCTACTCAAACTTCTGTCCCTTCCGAAATCGGTGGCATATGTAGGGATGGGAACTATTAATTTTAGTCTGGCAACAATTTATTGTTTATCCTTATGTATATAATATTTTTTAAAGAATAGGGAGACAAGCAAGCAAATAGATCACCTAAGCAAGTGACTACCTCGGCCATGATAATCACTCAATGAAAATCAACGAGAAAATTGCCTAACTATGACCAATGATATTGACCAGCTATATCGTTTGTTATATACCTATACAATCATCATCTTCATCGTCAGACTCCCATCACACGCCATTCTGATAAATTTTGGGCTTCTCGTTTCTCGCCATACCTACCATAAAAGGCAAGGTCGCATAGGTACCCACATGCCCCCTGTGATTATGGAGGACAATAGAAAAGAGAAAGGGACTGTTTTGATCTGTCAAAACCGAGTAATTATGATTAAATTGCTTGTGTACCAATAATTTATTCTTCAATCGAACACTAAGATAAACATTTCTTCGAACAAGTATTTACTGCATTTAAATGAAATGTAATCTGTACTAATATTATAAAGCTGAAAAATTTGTTTGTTTGTTTGAACACGCGAATCTCAGGAACCGCTGGTCCGATTTGAAAAAATATTTCTGTATTAGATAGCCCATTTATCGAGGAAGGCTATTTATCATCACGCTAAGGCCTATAGGAGCGGAGCACCAATGAACAATGTTTCAAAAATGGGGCAAAATTATCACATTACAGGCAGTAGGAGAAGCAAACGAGGTTGTGTGGTAGTAAATAGATAAACTGTTGCATGCGAATTTTAAACGCTTCTGTTATCGTTTTTCTACACTAGAAAGCCTAAATTAAGTGTATAATTATAGTAATTATTAAAATAGTAATCTGCAATGATCGCTTTAAATTTTTACGTAACTAATGTCATGTTTGGATACGTTCGCGTGTTAACTGCGATCTATGGTCGTTGATATCGAAAGAGAAAATGAATGCTACGTCAGTGTAGTAGCACATTTGTTTACTCTAATCGTTGAATGTTAAATTAATTGCTACAAATAAACATCACAAAGCTTTATCCGCACTATCTCGAATAATTTTGCTAATAAAACAACCGCCCATTCACCAAACTGTTGTTTTATGACAATCGTACATAAACAGTTTACAGCTTAACGGTAAAATCAGCGATTATAATTAAAAAATTCAATATTATTTATGGGTTTTATATTTATCATACCATTATAATTCTTTGTATTATATTTTCTAAAATTTAAATAAGCCCCGGAATGTACTTTATAGTGTGACAACATTATTTAAAAAAATACTGTCAAAAATGCGTGTCACTTTTTGAATCAAGAAATTCAATATTCGGCCAAATGCCATTGACTCCAAACTAGACTGGATGTCTTTCGTTTAGAACTTCGTGGTAATAAATTAATTCTGTTACATAATTAGCGGTATCGCGTGACTGAGAACCATAAGAGAACTTGTCCTCGACTGTTTAGCAACTATTTAAGTTTTGCTCCGACCGATTTATAGAGATCCATTACGTTTTATTAATGCTGAATATAGATAATCACTTAAAGTTATTTTAATAGCAAAAAATATAACATAATTACATTTACAAAACATAACTTTTATTCTAGATTTAATATTGATATAAAGTGTTTTCTAATTCAAATCTAAATCTAATCATCAGCCTATCGGAGTCCACTGTTGGATATTTCTTATATAGGTATTCAAAATGTTGCGTCACAATCTGTGATATACAACACACAATAAACAAAACGAGTACTAAGATTAAGCTTGTCTTTGTGTTTTGTTATAAAATGGTATGAAATCAATATATTATATTCAAATTTACATAATAAAAATATCACCAATAAAATAGCTACAATAAAAGTTCAGGCTATTTTTACCGCCTTTTTATTAACGCATAACAGAAAGTGGAGTTTTGGTTTTCATTGTGACGCAAAGACATCAAGTCAAAGTTCATTTGTCTGTCTTTTGCAGTACTTAACCTCTATTACAAACGAAATACATACCCGTAGAACTTTATGCGGATAACAAAATAACAATCGGAGGAGTCGTGAGATCGTGACGGTGTGGCACAGGTGACGAAAAATCTAACAATTCAATTGTGCATTCAGTACTTACTTTGAATTCATAGTTTAAACACTAGCATTTAATGTTAAATTGAGTTGTTTTACATTGTAGGTACTGATGGTAGGTACATAAAGTTAAATCTTATTTGTTAATTTACTAAACAGTCAAAGACAATGTTTTGCCATGAGAAAGTTCTTTTTTTAAAAAATGCATATTATTCCTCTTCGCTTTAACTACTATTTGGAAATTCTACTTTAAAATAGGCAAAGGTATCAAATCAGAAGACCTTATACCTCATTTCAGAGTCCCGGGAGCGAGCAATTTCAAACTTCACTGTTTAATTTTCAATTTAGATCGCAATTCGCGATCCGGTGCGGGCGTACGCCCAAACTCACATCACTCGACGAGATAGATTTATGCACTGCCACTTATAAGTACCTATACACGGAATATATTAAAAGAAATTAACTCGTGTAAGTTACGAGCCAGCCTTTTTCAAGATAAGACTTAATGAAAATTGAGTTTTTTTCTTCACTCGACATATTCGTCAAGCGCGGGTGTGGCTAACTGAGATAAACGGAATTGATCTGTCCGTTATAACTAATTGGTACGGAGTTTACGTTGTACTTAATGTTCGATTTTTATTCATATTTTTTAAAGATAACGCCTTAAGAGAATTGTCGAAGTTGAAATGTGATATGCAGTTAACGGTCATATAATAATGCTATTCTACTATTTTATAGTCACTTAAGCAAGTAAATGGGATGTTAACACAGAAAGAGTAATATAAAACCGTCTTTGCCACATTCACGAAGAAAAAAATGTCTCAAATTAATGGTAACTGCTTTTTGAATGAATTCAAACTTTGCATACATTTAGTCGCTTGTTCTGAAATTTACATACCGATGTGTTTATAGTCCTAAGATAATCCTTTTATAGTACTAAGTGAAGGCCATCTGGGCTTCTATTACAAGACAGGTATTTCTGTAATTTTCGAGAATCGAGATTGCGGCTGTCTAATATATTGACTCACTTGTTCATGTGGTGACAGATCCAATAAACGTCAAAGTTTGGTGAGTGTAGTATTTAAGAAACTATTGTTAAAAAATTGTATTACTATTAATAATAAAAAAAAAGATTAAAAAGATGGAGTGTAAAAACCCTTATGCATCTCGCTCCCATAAGCACTAAGGGAGTAAACTATGTGGGACAACGACACTGCAATTACTGCTAAAAGGAGAAAACTTGCAAAAAAAAACCCTATACAACTATTTAGGCCTATGCCTAGAATATATTAGCAAAGCCTACTTTCTAAAGAGCACACTAAGATATTAACGTTATGAAAACCAATTTGTACCTACCTATATTACGTGTATAATAATTGACAAACGCAAACAATACTTAACGGTTATTCCTAAAACCTTAAGGGATTCGATTTATACGAGACATACGGTACTCAAATCGCTTGTCATTAATTTCAACCACACTGGTGTAAAATGTTAGAGGGTTGTAGCATTTTACAATAAAGCCAGTCCACGACGCAATCTTTTAGTTAAACTTTCATTTCACACCAGACCTGCCATCAACCATTCAAGATCGCTTTAAAAGGGCTACAATTTTCTAAAACAACCTCCAAAGCAGTCTGTAATACGTATTCATATGTCCAATTTAACAGATATGGGTAGTGAGTGGTAAATCATATAGAATCTTCAGCTGGCATTTGGCATTTCACTGGCGGATAATGTGAGTGCTGCAGAATACTTCTGGCAAAATACTGTGCGAATACTTTCACTTGCGGGGCTTAGTTTTGATTTGTGGTTCGGGTCATATTTAACAAGACGTTAGTAATGTTGGATGTTGTGTGAATTTAGATAGCAAGATATATATCTTGTTGGGTTGTTTCGTATTTATTGTATGGATTAAGACATTTTCTCGTGAGATTAGTTTTTAGTGCAAAATTATTATTTTTTTGGTTTGCTTTCAGTGACATACTTTTTAAGTTATCTTGAAACTAAAAACAAATATTTTTATAACCAATTTTACAAAAATAGAACTTCTAACGTATCTAGAATAAGAAGTAATACACATATAACGTGCCAATTATGCACAAACAAATCGATAATCGATGTAGTAAACATTGCGACTATCGATTCTGTAAAAGAAAAAAAACCTTACCTTTAAAATGCAGCTGCCGACAGCTTCACTCTCCGACACGGTGACGTTGTAGAAGGACTGGTCGAAGATCGGCTCGTTGTCGTTCACATCTAACACTGTCACTATCAAAGGCACTGTCGTCGACATCGGGGGATTACCTCTATCCTGAGCCACAACCGTCAAACGAGGCATAGGATTCGTCTCGCAATCAACCCTAGACTTAGTCGTCACCAACCCTGACCGCTCGTCAATCGCAAACCAGTCTGACTGAGGAGTCGGTAGTAAAGAATACCGTATTTCTGAGTTCTCTCCTTCGTCAGCATCAATTGCCGATACTTGTACAACTGGTGTACCAGGCGCAGCAGCCTCAGGAACACTCGCTTTGTACTCGGCTTCAGCAAAAGCAGGAGCATTATCATTAACATCAGTTACCCGCAGACTAATAATCCTAGACGCGTGAAGAGGCGGCGATCCTTTGTCAGTAGCTACCACGTTCAAGGTATAAGATGAACGAGCCTCACGATCCAATGGTAATGCGACAACCACCAAATAAATTATGTTGTCGTGAGTCCGCAAGTCGAAATGCCCGTCCCCGCCGCTCAATGTAACGTTTACGTTCGCGTATTCAGTTTTCGAATCCGGATCGTGAACCGATATTCGAGCCACGAACTCGTCTAACTGCGCTGACTCTGATATCTTTGGGGTTGCATCGTCACTTAAAAATATAACGTCTATTGTAGGCTGATTATCGTTTACATCAGTTACCCTTATTGACACAAAAGCAGTAGTTTCTAGGGGCTGCGCGCCTTTATCCCTCGCTACAACGACTAGCTCGTGCAACTCTTTAGTTTCGAAATCTAACGCTTTATTTACAGTTATTTCACCAGTTTCTGGATCGATTTTGAACATATTTTCTTTATCACTCTGTCTTCTATTTATTGAATATTCTATCAAACCGTTTTCACCAGTATCTAAATCGGTTGCAGAAACTTTAAGAACTGGAGTACCGACAGTGGCATTCTCCGGAATAGTAGCAGAGTACACACTTTCGGCAAACACTGGAGGATTATCATTCACATCTAAAATTGTAATATTTACAGTCATAGTACCCCTAAGTGGTGGAGTACCACCGTCTAATGCTTCTATAACTAACTGATAATGATCAGTCGTCTCCCTGTCAAGGAAGCCATTGATTTGTAGGTCCAAATAAAGAACCCCATCTCTTTCTCTATGAGAAGACAATCTAAATGCATTATCAGTATTTCCAGATACGATATTGTATCTTTGCGTGTTAAACGCACCTAGATCCTGATCTTTGGCAGGGTTTAGTTTTCTTTTAACGTCTCTGGGAGTGTTTTCGGAAAACTCAACGTTCATAACAGGTGTGGGGAAGGTGGGAGCATTGTCGTTCTCATCCAGCACGCGAACTACGACACGGATATTGTCTCCACTGGCGGGGATGGCGACTAGAGCGTAGTGATCTCGGTTCTCTCTATCTAGAGGCAATCTAGTTCTGATTTCTCCCGTGTGAGGGTCTATTCTAAGATCGTCGTTGACGGCGCTGCCTGGGACGGGGACGATGGTGTAAGGTGGTGCGGCATCAGGGAGTTCGTCGCCTAGGTGTCCGACGAGGGTGGATGCGCGGGCGTTCTCTCTGACGGTGAACTCTCGCACGTGCTCCGCAGCCGCGGTGGCGACCAGGAGACAGGTGATCACGCGCAACATCGCGCGTTCTTCTCACTCACCGCTCACACATTGTCACTTGCACCTGGAAAACATTTATTCGATTAATTTAAATTTCTTCAGACAGTTTAAAAAAAGGTCAACCGTAGTAATGGAGACTGCAATCAGTAATTCTATTCCCATACGTACGCATTAATACCTACTGGCAACACAAAAACTTTTGACTGTACGTAAAATATAAAGATCGCTAATAGAATCTTGTTTGTCATAATAATATTAATATGAACATGTTAATAGCAGGAGCTAACAAATGTCTTAATTTTTTATCAAACAGTGCAGAACACTGTCTAGTAATGCTAGTAAATGTTTATAAAAACCAGTAATTTGAAAGGAAACTCATTAATTAAAATTAATTATTAAAATAGAAAATATATCATTTCTGTTCAGTTGTACGAGGAACAGTCGAGATAAAAGACCGGTATTCTTAAACTATTTTATTAACTATTTTATTAACCAAGTTGAAGGACAAATAAATGATCCGTGTCACCGTAAATGTGCCCACATGTGCCCGACATTGTCCATTCTAATGCCCATCATAGTTTTATTTATACTATAATGTGAAACTTTCTCAATTCCGAAAAAGTAATATTAATTAAACTGTATAGTTTGTCAATTGACTACAATGTATTATTATTATTATATTTATTTATCTACAAAACTTATAAAGTTTTTATTTAATTACAATAAGAACGGAAATGGATGAATACTAAGAAAGATACATGAGAAGACAATTTACCTTAGCTGCTCAAATAGATCAACTTGTCCGTGTTTTCTGAACATTACTAAAATTGGAGCTACATAAATATGTACATACAAATACATAAAGATCATGGGTTTATTATCGAAGGGACACACATTTTGCTAATTTGTAATTATGTATTTATTCTCTCTTGCGTAATAAGGGTATGGTCATTTTCATCAACTGACTTCAACTATACATTAATACGTAAAGCAAAAACTTTATAACTCCTTTACGAAAGTTATGCGAACGGAAGGGTATAAAATTGGTCACAGTTAAAGTTTATATACAGAAGGTTAGCAGAAAACTGTATTGCGTGCGAATTTCTTCACTTATATATTTCTAAATAGATACATATTACGATAAATTCCACTCGGTCATAAAAAACTTGAGAGGTGTCAAGGGACACCTGGAATGAACGAAGATTTAGTTATACTTTGTACCTCAGTAGTCGATGCTTTAGTTGATTCGTTATTAAAGTAAAAAAGCAAATAAAATTGTACATAAACTCACACACACATATGTATAATAGCAAAAGTGTCTTTTAAACTTTCGCGTTCCATGATATTAACAAATACTGGCCGTGGTCACAGGCTGACTCCTTCAGCCTGTGACCACGGCCAGTGCAACCTGGTCGAAACGTCAGGCAAATCAGAAGTATGTGATACCTTTTAAATAAGTGATCGCGTTAATTCCCGTAAAAATATTTGTTAATAGCAAAAGTGTCGTTACAACTTTTATGTTGTTACAACTTTTGGTCTTAATTTTTTCCGTCTAGACCACTTTCGCAACGCGCCATAAGGAACTTCGTTCCAAAAATGCAGTAAACATATCGTATTATACTAAAACAGTTATATTATTATATAATATCAGTATGCCTAAGAGAAATTTGTAAAACTATCTTTTGAATAAACATTATTATTATTTTGGTGATTTATTTTTTCTCAGCTTTCGCTGGTAGTATGTAAGTGGCATTTACGGACTAAGTCAAGTAAATGTCACGGTTTTATGTACAAGTGAATTAAGTGTGTGAGTCTATTGCATTGTGTGTCTGCTCGTCTATTTGCAGAAACTTTCTGACGATTCTGCAGGTGTTCAGTATAGCAGCTTTTTGTAGGAGTATATAGGTATTGGGTTTCAGATCAAGGAGTTTCAGGCTGTGGTGTATGTGTTTCGGGATAATACCAGTGGTGGACAACACTATAGGGACAATGTATACTTTTTGTTGTTTCCAGATCCTTAAAACTTCATCCTTAAGGTCTGTGTACTTATGTACTTTTTCTGCTATTGTTTTTTGTATGTTGTGAGTGTTTGGGACAGCTATATCAATCAGGTAAGTAGTTTTATTTATTTTGTCTTGTACGGTTATATCAGGGCGGTTGTAGTGTATGGTCCTATCGGTCAGTATTGCACGGTCATAGTAAATTTTGTGAGTATTGCTTTCTAAAACTGCTTTAGGTGTATATTGGTAGTATGGCGTATGTGTATCTGGAATGAGTTTGTGTTTGACAGCTAGTCTTTGGTGTATGATGTTTGCAATTTGGTTGTGTCTATGTGTGTAGTCGGTTTGTGCAAGGTTGGGGCATGCTCCAGTAATATGTTGAATAGTTTCTGATTGATTATGACATTTTCTACATCTATCGTCTGTTACTGTAGGGTCTCTGATAATATGCTTTCTATGGTTTTTTGTATTTATAATTTGGTCTTGGATTGCTATGATGAAGCCTTCAGTTTCTGGAAATAGGGATCCAAGAGTAAGCCATTTGTTTGATGCTGTTTTGTCTATATGTGGTTGTTCAAGATCATGTGGATGTCGACCATGGAGTGCTTTCTTTTTCCATTGTTCTATTTTACAAGTTTGGGAGTTAGTTTCTACGTTATCTATTTCGATCTCTTGGGTTAGGTTTAATGGTGTGTGGTTCAGATCATTACTAACTATTACTTTATGGATTTCACTACTGTTAGCTTTTTCAAAGAAAAATGATTTTAATTTTGATATTTGCGTCGTCCATAAGGTAGATATGTCGATAAGGCCCCTTCCGCCTTCCTGTCTTTTGATTGTGATTCTTTCTATTGCAGATTTTGGATGTAGACAGTTGTGTTTGGTGAGAGTGGTTCTTGTTGTTATTTGTATGTTTTGAATGTCTGTTTTAGTCCATTTTATGATACCAAAAGAATAGGTCAGTATGGGTATAGCGTAAGTGTTTATTGCTTTTACTAAGTTTTTGCTAGCTAAATTACTTTTACTTAAAATATTTACCCTATGCTTATACTCATCTTTTAAGGCCATTTTTAATTTACTATGGTCTATTCCTTTTGATTGCTGGTATCCTAAATATTTATATAACTCATTTGGTTCCATGGCTGTAATTGTTTCATCATGAGATACTGCGTAATCGCCTGGCTGGATTTTTCCTTTTATTATGTGAATTGTTTTGCATTTATCTAATCCAAATTGCATGCTGATATCTTTACTAAATTTCGTTGTAGCGTCTATGAGAGCTTTCATTTCTTTTGCTGTTTTTGAGTAAAGCTTTATGTCATCCATGTAAATTAAGTGTGATATACTAGTTTCAGTGCTATTATTCTTTAATCGATATCCAGCCTTGCAACTCTGCAGTATCTGTGATATAGGGTTTAGGGCGAGACAAAACCATAGAGGACTTAGGGAGTCACCTTGATATATGCCTTTTTTTATTGCTATTTCTCTGCTAGTAATATTGTTTAGATGAAGTGTGGTTTTCCATAGTGGCATTATGTTTTTTAAGAACTCTATTAGGACAGGACTGATCTTGTATATTTTCAAAATGTGTAATAACCAGGAGTGTGGAATGCTATCAAATGCTTTTTTGTAATCTATATATGTACAGTGTAAATTTCTTTTATTTGTAGTTGCGTGTTTATGAATAAGAGAATCAATAATAAGCTGCTCCTTACATCCCATATGGCCTCTTCTGCACCCTTTTTGTTCTTCTGCAAGTATATTGTGCTGTTCTATATGAGTGGTGAGTTTTTGTGTTATGGCTGATGTGAGAATTTTGTATATAGTCGGTAAGCAAGTTATGGGTCTGTATTGTGATGGTTGTGGTGTGTATTGGCCTTTAGGAAGCATGTATGTTATACCCTTAGCTATAAATGGTGGTGTGTTTTGTTGTCCGTGAATAATGCTAGTTAAATTTTTAGCTATGATTTTATGGAGGGTAGTAAATTTTTTGTACCAGTAATTGTGTATCTTATCTATACCTGGTGATTTCCAGTTATGTAGTCTGCTTGTGACATATTTTATATCCGATTCTGATATCTCTTTAAATTCCATTTCATCTAAGTCTGCCCATTTTCTTTCTTCTTCGGCTATCCATTGTGTTTCCCCGTTATGATGTATTTCTGTCTCCCAGATACCTGCCCAGAATTCTTCTAAGTCGTGTACTGCTGGGGTTTCTATAATATTGTTTGTTGGCTTTTCTTTATTTTTATTTAAATTTCTATAGAATGTTTTCTCATTGGTATGGAAGAGTTTATTATCGTTTTTTCTTTGAAGTGCTTTTTTATATCTGGCTAGTCTATGTGATTTTAATGCTAATTTCTGCTTTAATGTGTCTAGAACGTCTTCGGGTCTTTTATTATTATTTTCATGACTGCTGTGTATTCTATTGTTAGATATTATTTTATTTGCTGTATCAACTACCTTTTTTGACCTGTTATTATTCAAAAATTGTGTTAGTCTACCTATATTAGATCTAAGTTGCGTTATATCTCTCTCTAGTCTATCTTGCCAGGCTGGTTTTTTATAAATGTGTTGGGGTCTGGCTAGTGGTTCTGTGTTATATCCAAGTTCTCGTGAAATTACTAGGGCACTACAATATATGAGTGTATGAATGTCGGTTAGTTGTGACTCATCAGAGAAGAACTCATGCAGTAAGGTATTGTTAAAAAAATGGGTTAATTTGGAAAGATACAAACTATATTTAAGTTTAGGGAGTCGTGGCCTGAGTGTAGGGTCTAAGCCTGAAAATTCAATTATCGCTGTCTGTAAGTGTTCTTTCAGTTTCTTTTCTGACGGATCTAGGAGGTCATTAGACTGCACAGTTTCTATTTCTGTTTCCATCAATAGCAGTGCAGTTTCAGTTTGTGTTGATATATTAGTACTAAGTGGTGTTTGTGTGTTGTATATGCCATATTCAGTAGTATTTAGGTAGTTGTGGGATGATTGTGTATTTGTCAGTATTGTTTGTTGTGTAGTTGGGCTTGTAGTATTGATTGTTTGTGGCTCTCTAAGTAATGGTTGTGATTGAAGAGAAATATTTTCCTGTTCTAATTCTACCCTAACTTCTTCTTTAATTTGCTCTAACTTTTCATTAGTAAGCATTTTATTTCTGATGATAACTCGCCTTTGATCGGAAACTCGTTGTTCGGAAACTGTAACGTGAGGGTACTGTTTTAAAAAGTGTTCATGAAGTAATTTTCTGTATGTTGTCATGTCTGTTTCTAATTTAGTAATGCGGTAGTAGGTACGCATGATGAATATGTTTACATCTTCTGTCCATCTCATGCGTACACGTGGTTTACCAGTCTTAGTGGACGCAGGTAAAAGGGTATTCACCCCCTGCGCAACATCTAAGGCCGGTGTGTCTATAGGTGTTGGTGTTCTTGTAGAAACTTCTGATGGTGTATATGATACGGTTGACGGGCTATATGGTTCTTCTGTTGAGGGGCATGGTGAGCTAATCCTATCCATATTGTCAGTCTGTCTGTCGAGAGTCAAGTTGGCTGTAGTATTTTCGGGTGACCCGGAGGGAGCCCGCCTACTCAGCTCCACTCCGCCGACGGTTCGTATGCTGTCACACCCAGCGTCAGCTCCAGGTGTGCCCCGGCGATCACCCCCGGGCAGCGGCCATATACGTTTACTTTTTAGACGTGTCTCCATATTTAATGGGTTGCCAGAGCCATGTTAGCCGTGCCAGTAATTTTATATCACGTGTCCGCCCCCTACGTGAATCTGATGGTCGATTCGGACGTATGGTTGGAGCTTCAGGGGGCTTATTATTATTATTATTATTATTATTATTAATTTGTAAATAACTTCATAACATAGGTACTGATTATTATATCGAATATAGTAAAGTCAAAATAGTTTCGACTCGACTACATTCGAGTTAAATATTTTCCTTTTAGAATCTTAATAAAGGCTCAAACTAAAATCGACTAAATACCAACACAATTAAGTAGAAAATAAGAACAACAGTACAGACTAATACTTAAATACCTCGAAGTATTTGCTCAGAGCGTCAATGCAAACAATTTTGCCTTCAATAATATTATTGCTTAGCCGAGTGTTGCCTTTGTTAAAAGCTTCCCGTACCTCACATTGAAGGGTCAGGTAATAGACACAGGTAAAAAGGGATGAGTTTGTTGGTCAAATGAGTTTTTGATGTTCAAACGTGGTTTGAGAATTACTAATCGACTTCTATTCATCGATTTGAATGCCATCATAAAGAACAAAGTTTGAATTATGTTGTTTTTTTAAAAATAACATAATTGTAATTTTTAAACCATTTTAAGTAGATTTAACAATAAAGAAATACATTCAAGTTGAGTACCTCCTCCTTTTGAAAGTCGCGTAACTCCTTTTTGATGTCGGTTAAAAGTAACAAATTTATAAAAGTTTCATACAATAATCGAACATTTATTTTACAACCTTACTTGTGAAACTTTCAAAAATCCTTTCTTGAGCAAGTTATTTACATGTATCATTATTACAAATAAATAAATAAATGTTTCGGACATCTAACACACAGCGCCATTTAGTCGCAAGCTAAGCTGAGCTTGTGTTCTGGGTACTAGACAACTCATACAAATACATATATACTTTTTTTTCTAAATACATACATATTATACATAGAAAACACCCAAACTCCGAAACAAATATTTGTAGATCATACAAACATTTGGTCTAATCCGGGAATCAAACCCGAGACCTCATGATCAGCACTCGCACACGCCAACCGCGAGACCAACGAGGCAGTTGAATACATAAATGTATAATTGCAATTATGAAATACTAGCTGAACCCCGCGGTGTTACCCGCGGTTATTGTTATACCGCGAGTAACGCCGCGGGACAAAGTTAGTCTAAAAAAAGTAGCCTAAGTTACCCCCGGATCATCAGCTACCTGCCAGTGAAAGTCCCGTCAAAATCCGTCCAGCCTTTCCAGAGATTACCCGGAACAAACAGACAGACAGACAGACAGACAGACAGACAAAAATTGTTTTAACTACATTTTTGGTATATGTATCATGTATACATTCATATGCATTAAGTAAAAAAAGGTTATTTTAATATTACAAACAGACACTCCAATTTTATTTATTTGTATAGATGTATACAATATTTTCCTGATGTTATCCCTATGGTGACGGATCAACAATAGGGCGCTTCACCCATCCTATTTATTTTGTGGATGTCGCAAAAGGCGACTGACTAAGGGAGCAAAATACGCAGGATGACCTCATTGCAAAGAGAAGGCAAACTGGAAAGAAACCCTACACCTATTCGTATGGCCAGTTTAGGAAACCAAAAACTCCTTCCAAGGAATAGACTGATGTCCAGTGGCCTCTTAAGGGCTGATGCATCAAGACAGTCATATGTCTCTTCAAATCATTTTATATATATTTTTTGGCCCTGCCACAATGATTCTACTCTGTCTAATGGAAAGCATAAGTAGAATCCAAGAGTAGTGGTCACCATACTGCGAATGCAGACAATGCAACAATTCAGCATGGTGACCCACACCAATGCGGGCTAGTGATGCTTCTGCATCATTGGGCCTCCGGTCTCGCAATCACCAACGAAACACGACAGCGCGATCGCTGTCATTTTATGTTGATTTTCTGTGCCTGAAATCACCGTGGCTCTACTACCTACAATTTTGTTTACAATATGTTGTTATGCATATAAGAAAAAGAGTAATTTTTTACGTCTAACGTGTTTTACATTCTCTGACATATTATAAATATCTATATCAACATATTTTTCAATTAAATATACATTTATGGGTATCTGATATCAATAATTTGTAATTAAATATACAAAAATATATACGCCTGCTCCAATATCGAACAAAAAATATGTCGTACGCGACTTTTTAAGCAAGATATTTTAGTTAATTTACATAATGAACGAATTATTGTTACTTCTAATGAAATGATATATGCCAGCGTAGCGGGTTATGCTAATCTTGACGCTTGCATGTATCTAATACATCATTTATATCATCTAACTAGCTGACCCGTTGGACTTCGTTTGCAAATCTCTCTATGACAAATATTTTTTCCCATTTCCATACATTTTCGGTCGATACCCGGCTCCTATTGGTTGTAAACTAACTTTGTGCTCTTTTTACGAAAATCATATGAACAGAGGGGAATGAAATTTGGCACAGTTAATTTATAAAAAAAATTAAGGGAGTTATGATCGAGTTTCGATCATTTATTGGTAGTAATTCTGTTGTTGTCATCACCAAACAAAAAATCACTCAAATTTGCTGTTGGATTATATAATTTAATCTCATCTGCTTACAGTCCATTTTTAGATATCCCACATCTCAGCATTATTTAGTTCAGTATCAACTAAAAAATGATCAGAAGTAAATGCGTGTTTGTTAACAGTCTTAGATACAAAAATGCATTTCATATCAAGTCAATGACACTGCTGTCAGCTATATAATTTTATCTTAATTTATTAATTTAACAAATAAATTTTATAAATATAGCAGATTACATCAGCATAGATTTATAAGTGGTCTATAAATGGCAAATTAAATCCACCTAGTATCACAAAAACTATATAATCTTTGAGGTTATCAACACGTTTATGATGTTTCCTGTTTAAAACTACTGGATTGCTTTAATATTATAATGTTTTTAATTAACTAGTGGTAAACTTCAGTTTGAGTTGCGTTTATTGTCACTACTCCGCACTTAAGGGTGGTAGCTTGATGTTTTATAGCTAGAACTTTCAACAATGAGTACTCTATCCATTGCACAACAGAATTATTCAAAGCTCAGTGATACTCAGATTCCTGTAGTAGATTTTATTGAGACAATAATATGACTTTTCACGAACACACACAACGTGAGTTCTTAGGGACTAGTGTGAGTTTACTTCGCGACAAATAGACACGTCACCACGTCCAAATCTTCACCAATCGTAACGCAAAACGCCGTTGCCGTCGCAAGCAACTTAATCTATACTAATATATAAAGTTGAAGAGTTTGTTTGTTTGTTTGAACGCGTTAATCTCAGGAACTATTGGTCCGATGGGAAAAATTCTTTCAGTGTTAGATAGCCCATTTATTGAGAAAAGCTATAGGCTATATATCACCACGCTAAGACTTACAGCAGTTGAGCACCAATGAAGAATGTTACAAAAACGGGGGAAAATTATTACGCTACGGGCAATAGGAGACGCAAACGAGGTTGCGTGGGTCGGCTAGTGTGAAATAAACTCACACTAGGCCCAAAGCTACTCACGAACAGCTCGTAAAGACTAAGATTTAGTGTCATCGAAATTCAAAATGGAGATGAAACATCCATTTCTCATATCCTGCATTAAACATTAAAGTGTTCAACCCGTTTTAAAGGTGTAAATGCATTAGTGGTGTGTTAATGGCGATAGATTGAAATCCAACTTCACTATATTATAAATGGTAGGATTTTACTTAATTGTACAGTACTCTTTAAGTAGGGGACAACACTATTTGTTGTTCATGGACATGAACACATTTTTTTATTCTGTTGGATGTTATGTGAGTCTTAAGATATACCTATTCACAGTGCAGGAATTGTGTTTTTAAAGAAAAAATAAATATCATAAAAAGTAGAGTACAAATTATCTGTAATTATAATTGAAAATCTGAATTTGTTTTTGAACCGACTTCAAAAAAGAAGGAGATTCTTAATTCGACTGTATTTTTATGTTTGGTACCTCAGAACTTTTGAGTGAACCAATTTTTGAAGATTTTTATTATTTGAAAGCTGATGATGGAAAGTGATTACCACCGGCTATGAAGGCTTAAAACTCAGGAGTCGCAAGCGATTAGCCTTTGAGGTGAAAATAAGTTCTTTTCTTCAAGGCTTTAGTAACAAATATTTTCAGTTAAAGTAACAAACTCAGTTACTATTGAACGTTTACCTACTTGACAAACGTCGTGCTGTTAAAAGCAAGTTAAAAGTGTATTATTTCTTTGACATATTAAAGCAAATACAAAAAAAAAATAACAAGAAAAGCCCACTCTTACATAAATGAATATTAAAAAGAAACACAATATACATTTATAATAAACCACCTACTTAATCCCTGCAAAGTTTGAAGCTCTAAGGCCCTAAAAGTATTAATAAAATTACACAAAGTTTATAATAAAAAGAAAAGCGACTGATTTCAAAACGAATTAGCGTCAAGAATCCTGCGCATGCGGCGACCGCGCGGCGGCGGACATCAAAAATTCCTAATTTCGTTCCCCAACACGAACTATGCAGGAATGAGTTATATCTCACAAGAAAAGGACAGTTTAATTTTAACTATTCACTTCTTTTAATCACTATAAGTGCGAAAACCTCTATTGAATATGAATTGTTTAAGTTATATAATCCTACTAATATTATAAATGCGAAAGTTTGTAAGGATGGATGGATGTTTGTTACTCTTTCACGCAAAAACTACTGAACGGATTTGGATGAAACTTTACAGTAATATAGTTTATACATCAGAATAACACATAGGCTACTATTTGCCGCGATAACCGACATATACGCTGGCGGAGCCGCGGGCAACAACTAGTACTTTTATATTTCTTTGTTTTATTTCAAGTTATTCGTGTGGCGCATAACTTGAAATACAACAATGAAAAATAAAAAATAAAACCACCCTTATTCTTCTTGTGGGTGTCGTAAGTTTCGACTAAGGGATTAAACTATGCATGACAACATCACTTCAAAGAGAAGAAATGAAGTTGTGGCCAAGTACATCTGTTTGACCAAGTATAGTAGGCCACACTGGCCACAATTTCATGTCCAGCATTAGACTATTAAAGGCTTTTGATAATGACGGTATTTTAAATTCGTACTTTTGACAACATCCCACAATATTCAAGTCTATTCTGCTCCCCTAATCAAGATGAGATTCTACAAAAGTAAACATTATTAGAAAGGTAACTAATATACTGGCGTGGGGACGTACGGCCCTCAGGAGAGGCCATACGTCCCCACTAGGAGATCCGAGCACGGCAATGGGACGTTATTATTATTAGCTGTTGATGATATTGGCATGACGTCATTACAACACTACACTAGCAATTTTTTTGGATATTTTCATAGATATATGCATGTGCTTAAAAGGTCTAAACGAACAGGCAGCAAAAGCTACTTTATTAACCGACTTCAAAAAAGGAGGAGGTTTCTCAATTCTACCGTATTTATATATATTTCTT
The DNA here is from genome assembly GCA_905220595.1 of Spilosoma lubricipeda. Lineage (NCBI taxonomy): Eukaryota > Metazoa > Arthropoda > Insecta > Lepidoptera > Erebidae > Spilosoma > Spilosoma lubricipeda. The sequence goes on along the minus strand of HG992281.1, from coordinate 19,363,312 downwards.
TTATGTGTGTTCGCGGATAAATTCGACGTTTATGAACTGATTTTGATGATTCGATTTCTTTTAATGGAAATGAAATGTTCCAACCATGATAAGGACATTAATATCTGATGATGGCATCCAAAAGAAATCGAGTCGGTTTTATTTTTGTTGAAATTCTACTTGTTTTATACAATGTAAAGATTAAAACAAGTCTCGAACTTATTAAAATATGAAACTACCAAAGTTCTAACTGTTTACAGGCTTAAGAGCTAGTGGGTTGATAGCCAACATATTATATTTGAAATTGTATTCATAAACACATCTAAACAATGATCATTTAGTCTTGAGCCTACACATGAACACGCTTTTGTATCCGTCATGATCTTTATCATACTTTGTAAACGCCCAGAATTTGAGGTCCAATATATACACAGCAGAATTTTATATTCTGTTGTATTTGTATAATAATTTATACTGATATAGCACATGTACTTGTATATATTTATACAATTTATTTTCGCTACAACGTAATACAACAAAAAAACAATCTAGAACAATCACATAACAATCATTGCATTGTGCAGCAAAGGTCATTCGGTAGCCAAATGACAAAAACCTAACCTTTATGGATTCGTCATGTCTGTCTGTCTATCCGTCCGTATGTCACAGCCGTTTTTTCCGAAAGTATAAGAACTATAATATTGAAACATGGTAAGTAGATGTATTCTGTGAACCGCGTTAAGATTTTTACACAAAAATAGAAAAAAGGCAATAAATTTGGGAGGCTACCCATACTTAGAAGTGAAACTCAAAATTTTTTTTTCATCAAAGTTGAGTTTGAGTTTTGTATGTGTTTGTTTGTGTATTTCATGAGAATCGTTGGAGCCTTTTCCGAAATTCTAAATACATAGATATATACAAGAAATAGATATATGAACATTAAACGATTTAATAAGAGAACTTATATCTTAATCGAATAAAGCGGATTAATCAATTTATGACGAAGTTCATGTATGACGTGAGAGAGGAAAGTCAACACACAAAACATCTTTCTAGCCTTTATTAATCTCTATTTTATTTGGGGTCAGCTATTTGGGCGACCGGTTTTACCTGAACATCAGTTCTTCCACAGAACGACTGTCATTAGACCTCCGGTTGCGGTCCAAAAGTTGAAATTGTTGAAAGTTGTACTCACAACTTTCAACAATTTCAACTTTACAAGTACCCTCAAATATACTCATAGTTGAGGGTACTGACTTTCCAATAACGATTGATATGCATGCTCATAACAACCGGGACCGACGGCTTAACGTGCTCACCAAGACACGGGCGCTCAATACCACCATCTTCCATACTCAGGGTACCTAACATTGTACATTATATATTTGTCATTTTCTGTAATTTCTTGTAAAACTGTAATACGGTGTACAAATAAAGAGTTTTCTATCTATCTATCTATCTATTGGGACGTAGCTATTAATAGTATTTATAATGAAACAGTACGTTATCTTATAATTTGTCCTGAATAAGTGTCCTGTTACTGTGGTTCCATTAAATTTATATACATGAAAATGTAATTTATACAAAATGGCCACTAAAGTCGACGGGTCTTAGATAGATGACGACTAGAAATGTTTCTCATGGCAGTTATTAACCCTAATAATTTAAAAAATGTAAATAGTGTACGATAAATCCAATTACCTATAGCTAAATTACCAATTTTATTTAGTTGGACATAGATACTATTTTGAAAATAAGAAGATATTTTCTGTGACAAGTAGGCGTTTTAAACAGTTTCGATTGTAAATAATCTACAAAATACTATTAAAATGAATAATAATTGATACAAAAATAAGAAAAGAAGTAATTTTCTTCATTTTTTTTGCATTTTAACACTTTTTTATGGAAATCAGCCAGTCAAAAACTAAAAAAGGTAGACCTTCCATTTTATTCTGCAGAAAATGTATTTAAATTGTGTAATTTATTTCCAAGATGAAAAAAATTAATAGTACAATGGTATACTATAATATAGTACATATATTAATACGTATAATTACTGGCTATTTAATAGTCTAGTTTTCTCTATCTCTCGTCTTATCACTTGTTACAAGCACTAATAGGTTCTAATTAATCGCTGAACACGTTAATGGACTTCTCCTGTACACAACCATCCTTTTTATTTTAAATTAACGGAAATATATTTCAATTTATACATTTTTTTCTACTTAGTTGTATTAATATTTATACTATTGAGGTGTGTAAGGATTTAGTTGAGTATAAATAATACGCAAATTTATGTACAATTGTAAAATAATTATTATTAGTAGTTGCCCGCGGCTCCGCCCGCGTATATGTCGGTTATTACGGCAAGTAGTAGCCTATGTGTTATTCTGATGTATAAGCTATATTACTGTAAAGTTTCATCCAAATCCGTTTAGTAGTTTTTGCGTGAAAGAGTAACAAACATCCATCCATCCATACATACAAACTTTCGCGTTTATAATATTAGTAGGATAATATTGGCTGTTTTTTTTTTTTGTAAATGAGAGTGTTTTTCTTTTTAATTGGAATAAGTATTTTTAGGAGGTTTTAAAAAGTTTTAGGAGGTTTCAATGTATCTTAAAGTCTTTTAAGTAGCTAATATACATTTATCGGGTCATTTTTAATTGGGTATCTAAATATAATAATTTATTACATATATTATCTTTTTAAATGAGATCAATATAAAGAAATCAGAACAAATAGTTTCATTCTATTTGCTATATACTGCCTTCCCGTATTGACATAGCGATTAATTTCAAGAAATAAAAAGATTTATTTATTTATTATATTTATACATATGAAGTCCATTAAGATATAGTTAAATTGGCAATAACTAAAAACATTTGATAACTCTGAAATTAATCTCACAGTTTTATCAAATTAATATCTAACAACATCCTTAATTGTATAAGATATAATTAGCACATGTCATAGCTTAACTTCAAATCACACTAATATATAAAGGCGATAGTTTGTGAGTATGTAGGTATGTTTATTACTTCTTCACGCAAAAAGGATTTGGATGAAACTTTACAGTAATATAGCTTATACATTATAATAACACATAGGCTATTATTTGCCACGATAATTATTTTAAACTAAATACTTACTATTTATAACTTTATAACTTAAAAGATAAATTTTAATAAAAAAAACGATTTTAGGAGCTAGATCAAATTGAAGTGGGACCACAAGCGAAGCACCAGGTTTTAAATATAAGAGAATCATCAAAATCGGTTCGCACAGTCGAAATTTCTGAAGTAACAAACATAAAAAAATACAGTCGAAATGAAAACCTGCTCTTTTTTTGAAGTCGGTTAAATTGATGTATGAAATAGCAATCACCCAAGACATAATTCTAGTAACAATCTCAAAAATGAGGTTTGGACATCATTCAAAACCTCATTTTTGATCAGAGGTGTATATTTAACAGTTGAGTACTGAATTTTGTTGATGATGATAAATTATCTCATATAATAATACATAAAATGTATTTATACGAATATTAAAAAGCTGAAGAGTTTGTGTGTTTGTATTTCAGGAAGTACTAGACCGATTTGAAGAGTTATTTGACTGTGAGATAGCCCAGTTATTGAGCAAAGCTATTGGCTATATTTAATCACGCTACGACCAAAAGGATCGGTGTATCAATGAAATGTGTTGTAAAAAACGGAGGGGGGAAGGCATCCATTGTGTGTGCGTTACTTTAATTAATTTTTTCTATGTTTTTGTGGTATATTACAGTAACCTCGTTGCTTGTAGATAATGCTTTAAGAACGCCGATGCACACAAATGCATGAAATTGTATAATAAAATTACAAATATGTTCTGACTATCGACACGGGTGGACTTAAAAATCATGCTAGCGAACCACCAGACCTAAAGGGGAATTGTTAAATCCCAGTTTTAACACTAACCACCTTATTAATAAACGTTGTTTAACTTTAAACAACGTATCTGTGTTATTTTCAAGTTTAGGTCTGTAAGTTAAAATAACATAGAACGGATGCTTTCAGTTAAATTACATTTAAGTTAGTAAGTTTAACTAAATTGCCAATAAATTACAGAAAGATTTATTTCGTAATATGTTGTTTTTGATAATTATATAGGTATGTCTAACAACAAACATTTAATGCGAATATTCAAATAACAAAAGGGCATAGTTAAATACATTGTAAGCATCTATGTTTAATGAGTGTTGTAAATTATAATACTTATTCATTAAACATAGATATTTACAAATTCTAATAGAAAAGTAAGAATGTGTTTTAAAACTCAATATTTATATATTAGACTAGCTGAGCCCCGCGGTGTTACCCGTGGTACAACAACAACGTGGACAAAGCTAATGTAAAAACAAGTATACTTTTAGTCAAGCTACTTTTTACGAATTCTATGTTTACATTAATTAAGTAAATCCCTGGTTGCGCAGTCCTGACTCTATCAGCTCTTAAGCTTTATACTCCCAAATGAAGTTGATGTATTTTATAATAGACAGGTGTGCCTAATTCAATGGTAAGCGATCACCATAATATGTTTGATATTAGAAGTGAAATTTAACTTCTTATCTATGCCTATAAAATATCTTGGCCTGGCTGCCTAAAATTGTAGCTACCAACTTGAAATCTTGGCAGCTTGAGATGTGTTTTACGCATATTGTAAGCATTGCCTAAGCCAGAACTCCTAAGCATTTCACCCCTCAGGGGTTATAAGGGATGAATATTTGTATGAAAGTTCAACATTTTTAATGTTAGAAACACAAGCTAAGAAGTGAAAACAGCATTGACAATATCTAGTCTTTTATAACTCTATAATTTATATAAACCTTCTAAAACATCTAAAGTGTGTACCAAATAGCTTTCATTCTTTAATCTCTATCATTAATATAGTCTATAAACGGTGCTAAATTACCGACTCTATGGTAGAGCTCCAATGCAAATTATAATGACTATAAAATGACTTGTATCATCATATATCAAAAACCGCCAACAAATGGGATGACTGGTAAAATGCAGGCAGTGCCGCGGGCGAAATATAGTTACAAGACTCTATGTAGAGTTGTCTTAACCTACGCTTAGCGAGAGCTTTCTAAGAAAATAAATCTCACATAACTTTGAGCTTAGTTTCTTTGGTAGAGATGTATAAATATCTATTTGAATTTTTGAAATAAACTTATGTCAGAGATACAATCTAAACGATTTAGAAGAAAATGGCCATAGATTAATGATTTACCTCTATATTAGACTAACTCTTACAAGAGTTCCTAACGCATCGTATGGGAGTAGAAAACCACAAAAATAGTCCCCTTACCGTACATAAATGTTTATTAATGTAGAGCTTTCGTCTCTACGTAGAGATAAACTTCAGGTTTAAATCCACATTTACCTCCAAAATCCAGCCGGCACACACACTCACTTATACATAACGTTATAACTTATATACAAACACACGCGTATATTACAGATATTTAATTCAAAAATCACTACACTGCAATCCGGAATTCACACAGACAAACAAACAAACAAACGTGTTTTTTTTACGTGCGGGGTGGTCTGCGCGCGCGCATGTGAGCTCTACGGAGGCTCGGATGGCACTGGCGAGGGACGCCGGCTGAGGGGGGCGGAGGCTCTCAAACAGGTTGCGTTCAACCGTTTTGAGCGCCAATTTCTACGTTCTTTAGTTTCAACGATTGATACTTTAAATGTTGATAGATGTTATGTAGAGTTGGTAGAGACAGTGTTCTCTTTTTTTAAATTAAAATTGTTTTTTTTTACTTTTTTTTTTTAATATTATGAAAACCCTTTTTATTTATGTTTGCATATTGACAATACTTTATCTAAATATTTTAAAATACTATCATATTTACTATTTATTTTCTCTTCTACGTGTAATATAAAAAATATTTCATTATTACCATCACCCTCTTTTCCGTGCGGAAATCTGCTCGGATACCGACCTCGTGGTGGCATGTCGGACTCGAACCGACTAAAACCGCACGCCGTCTCGGGTACTAGCAGTGGGAGAGCCAGGTGTACCCTAACAAGGAAAACCCTGGAACCCCGACGTTCCTCGGGCCATCTACGACTCGTAGATGGCCCTATTATCATCACCCTACCCATTTTCTAAACTAAGGGGTCGTCGCATATAGTATTTTCTTACTTTATCCATTCTCTTCTATTACTCGACAAATCACTGTTTATTCCCTTTCCAGCTACACTTACCCCTTTTCACGCAGTTTTTCATTTATTTGCAATATAATAAAATAAATAAATTATTCTGACGTCTAACACACAACGCCATCTACTAAGCAGAGCTTGTGTTATTGTGGTACTAGACAACTGTTATAATTACATATATTTTTATTTTGTAAATACATACATATTATAACATAGAAAACACCCAAACTCCGAAAATCACCGTGGGAGAGCCACGCTTCGGCATGAATGGGCCGGCTCGACCGGAGGAATACCACGGCATCACAGAAAACTGGTGTGAAATAGTGCTTGCGCTGTGTTTCACCGAGTAAGTGGGGATACCGGAGGAATACATACTGTGTGGCAGGGATTTGACAAAAGCGGAAGAACAAACATACCCATCAACATAAAACGGACGCAAATATCACTCCGAGTCAGAACTACAATTTTGATTGATCACATAAAGTGCTGGCTGGCTGCATTTAGGGTGAACCTACAACACTTAGCGCTGCATGAAGCAACCATACTGTGCAGTCAGACTGTAATCAAGCTGAATAATAATTTTGCCAAATCAGCCTGCTTAATTTCATGTCTATTCAGTAGGTGTTGGCAATCTTGATACGATAGGCATAAGTAACTTCTCAGTTATCACTAACACTATTTACCAAAACTAATTACTGGCTTAATCAACTATAATCTCGATTTATCTACCTATCTATCCATCTAATATCTTTAAACAAGCAGTTCTTGTACACCTTCTCCTTATATACAAAAATCAACTGCTGTTCGTTTGTCTCGCTAAAACTCGAGAACGGCTGGGCCGATTTAGCTGATTTTGGTTTTTTAAATGTTTGTCGCAGTCCAGGGAAAAATTTAAACGGAGAAAAATTTTAAATAACTTGAACATCTAATTCACTTGTACGAAATAGCGGGCACAGCTATATATCTATATATTTAATAGTGGAAGGTGACTGTAATGTGTGTAATGTAGGTTTTTTATATAACGTAAGTAAGCACTAAGAAAGGAATTTTGGAAATTCCACCCCTAAGAGGGTAAACTAGGGTAGTCTGCGTGAGCGAAGCCGCGTGCAAAAGCTAGTATATATATAATCTGAATCTCGAAAATGGCTTCAACGATTTTCACGAAATTTAGTATGCAGGAGTTTCGTTGACCATAACTCGATCTAGCTAGGATTAATTTTTTGAAAATTTACAGAACTTTTTAAGAAAAGAAAAGCTCGGACATCCAGGTTTTATATATTATCTATTTGTAGCACCTGTATTCCTCGAAATTTGATTTCAGGTTGCACATCTTCGACTTATATGTGTGTTTTGAATATTAAACGAGCTACCGTGGGAGAGCCACGCTTCGGCATGAATGGGCCGGAGTGATACCACGGCCTCACCGAAGACCGTTGTGAAATAGCGGAATGAAATATGTGAGGATACCGAAGGCCCATATCCCATTTTTTTTTCAATAAATAATTTTTATATAATATATATGTCACGGCGTACAGGTCGAGAGTAATTGTTTTTAAGAATGGATGACGTCAGCTTCGCCGACGTCACCGGTTATCTCTTTAGTATCACTCATGATTCAAAGCAATAGAAATCGCTCTCAATCAATTCATTATTACACACGTTGGTAGGTAGGGTTTATTTGCACAACCAAAGACAATATAGAATTCCAAATAGTTTATTGAATTAATGAAGCTACAGTTTAAATCATAGATGGGCACAACATGGTCAACGTGAATTATGTGGAAACACCAAAATCCACTGCCCGTCCGTGCCAATCTATAACTTCCAGTTTCCAAAATGCGTAGGGCCTTATGAGAAGAATACTGGCAAAGAAACTCATGGCCACTCTTTTAAAGTTACGTCTTAACTTATTAGTTTAACGTTCAAATGTTTAATAGTTATTTTACAACAATTAAGAAGTCTAAGTACTTAACTTATTTACAGCTCGTCCTTCCTCGTACAATGCTCAAACTAGACTGCCTAGTGATCTCCAAGTTTTTCTTTCTCAACAACACGAAACCAACCGACATCAAATGTTACTGGCGGTAGTAATGGCGCCCAAATAACGGATGTCGTTTGTTTTCGTATTACTTTACAAAACAATAAGATGTGTCACGCCCTATTTTAATGGCATGATAAATCCTTAATTAAATAGTTAGAATTACTGCGATTAACCTCACATTATTATAATAATTATTAGATAGTAACAAGCTTGCAATTTAAATTAAGAGTAACACTATTCCGTTTAGAAATGTCATAATCCAACAACTTAATCAAGTAACCCTTTTTACAGGAAAATAGAAATAATTGTAGTTACTAAATATTAAGATATTAATTGTTAGACAATAACATTTCGTTTCTGACTTTATAATTGATAGTAAAGTTTTATTGAGACGCTCAAAAACATAAGTAGATGTTTCCGCGCCGACATATATAAAACACCCAAACTCCGAAACAAATATTTGCAGATTATATAATTATAGTATGTAGTGATAGTGATGTATGCTAAGGCAACTGGAACACAATATATTCATTCCTAATGCGGACGTTGTTTTTTAAAGAGATTTAAAGATATTAATAAGAAGTTATAGTTTCAAAAACTAAAAAACACGCCAAAATTAATAGCAATCGAACTAAAAAGAAGAAAATAATTTTAGTGTAAAAAGCGTGGGTGCTTTGTGAAAATATTTCAATAATGTCGCCCCTAATGTTACAAAAGCGTGTTTGCTTAGTTTTCTAAAACCATTTTTTTTTAACTATTTGTTTTTTTTTAGGTTTTTTTCACATTATTGTGTTGTCATCGGCCCTTCACCCCTGTATATATTTTCAAGATAATCAGACTCCTAGAAGTAGGTGAAAATGAAGTTAAAAGATTTTGTTATATACATACATACTGGTCAAGCTATAATAAAAGTGTCTTAAAAATACTAATCATTGTTAGCAGAAGTCCTAAAAAATGCGACAATAGTCTTTCTACAGAAGGTCATAATCGCATAGGTTGTGGAGGTCTCATGGTAGTCGCTCTACATAAAAAACGGGGCTGTCTTTGGAGACTGGCCATAGAAGTGAAAACAAAGTAACTTATTAATTGTATGTCTAGGAAGCGTGCGGTGAGGATAACACCAGTTTTATGCTTTTAATTCACCCAAAAAGTACACATATCACAGTGTATGTAAAACTCATGGAAATTGTGCGGTGACGATGACGCAAGTCCATGATTTTTGTTTACCCAAAAGTTGCTCAACGCGCCTAAAGGAGTTTTCACTTCATAAATACTCAGCCGTATCGTTCTAGAAATAAAGACGAACCAAACCTAGTTATAAAAAAAGTTTGAACGAAAGAGGTTAGAAATTAAACATTAACCAATTTTACTAAAAGGAAATAGCGCAAGATTACTAAATTGTAATCCTCAGAAACACAAACTGATAATAATTTTTTAAGAAACAACAAATTCAAGAACTGGGTCAAAACAAGTAAAATTTTAACAAAAATAAAACCGACTTCAAGGTTTGATTCGATTTCTCGTGGATGCCATCATTAGATCTTAGTGTCCTTATCATGGTACCACCGTTGGGATATCTCCTTTCCATTAAAAAAAGAATCATCAAAATCGGTTCACACAGTCGAAAGGTAACAAACATAAAAATACAGTCAAATTATAAACCTCCTCCTTTTTTGAAGTCGGTTAATAAAGAATAACTGTACTGTACTCATTTCCCATTTTAATCAAGACATGTAATTCAAAATTACCGAACCTTCTGATTTAGCTGTAAATTGTGCTTAGAATGTGTTATTAAGTACTCTAAATTAAGGCATGAAACGAGTCCTTTCCGTCTATATCCTTGTTAAAGTCAAGTAACCGTGACTGTGTAAGGCTCGTTAAAAACGTGTAATTACTGATAGTAATTACACATTGCATACAAGAATAACAATCTAGTACTGAATTTTCAATATAAATCTCACTATTTATTATTGAGAAATTACTACTTGCTTGCTAACAAGTTTTCTATTACATATATATACACATATATTTACAAGTAGGTTCACAAACCGATACACAATGTACCTGTATAACTCCAGTAGTAAAATATTGTGATAATAGTTACCGAAAAAGAGATTATTTAGTTATTTTTAGTAGAGGAGGCAAACGAGCAGACGTATCACCTGATGGTAAGCGAATACCGCCGCCCATGGACACCCGCAACACCAGAGGCGTCACATGCGCGTTGCAAGCGTTTTTTCACACCGGTTTTCTGCGAGGCCGTGGTATCACTCCGGTCGAGCCGGCCCATTCATGCCGAAGCGTGCCTCTCCCGCGGTATCTCTACTAATATATAAAGCTGAAGAGTTTGTTTGTTTGAACACGCTAATCCAAGGACCCCCGAATTCCGATTTGAAAAATTCTTTCAGTGTTAGATAGCCCATTTATCGAGGAAGGCTATAGGCTATATATCATCACGCTAAGACCTACAGAACAATGAAGAATGTTACAAAAACGGGGGAAAATTATCAGGCTACGGGCAATAGGAGACGCAAACGAGGTTGCGTGGGTCGGCTAGTGTTAGAATATAATTATAACACAAAATTATACATCATTGTAATCGTTATTAAATTTATTATTTCGTTCTTACTTCGTACGTACTTTCGTACTATTTACTAAGTAATTTATAAAAAAACGCGTCTAGCCCGTTAGGACACTAGTTTCTCTAATTACCTGTATTTGTGGAAATAGCTCAGAGTTTTAAATATTCATTTATTTTATCTTCATTGTACACACATGAACAGATTGGAAAAGGAAAGAATTACAATACGAAACGTGACAATCGGGAATCTCATCGCTCCTACAACACGGATACTATTGTAGTACAGTTTGGTATGACTTAATGGTACTACTTCTTATTATTTTTCTAATTTAATTTTAGTTTGACTCAATAGCTGGTTTCTTTTAAACCCACCTCCCTCCGTGGCGCCACCTATACTTGACAATGTAACAGCATATGAAAGTAAATCGGAATTAGTGTAATGAAAAATCACTCTTCTATAAAAAACCACTGCTAGGTAAAGGCCTCTTTTTAGAAAGAAGGTATTGGTCAGTGGCCTACCATATCATATAAAGTTAATAGGATTAGGATAGGGTAAGATGCAAGGCAAGTCTCGTAGAGGAAACGTTCTATTCATAATAAAAAATGGCAAAACTAGGTATTAAGAAAGCATTTCGAATGGATGATGTGGGACAGCTATGCTTAGGCACAAATCGGCCGTCTGGACTGGAACGATAGCAGTTCTTTCGTAGCTTCATCAATTGCTGAACATAGGCCCCTCCGTGTAAAGAAGGTTCTGGCTTACTGCACCATGCTGGCTATACGGTAGGTAGTACGGCGTAGTTTGCTCACGCACCACCAGAGGGGAATTTGAAATGCTTCTATATTTTTCCTCGTCGATAGCTAAGCATCTCTATTTTCTCTCTTGTCATTTTCTTCATTTCCAATGCTCTTACTCATAATAATAATAATAATATTTATTCTCTTAAAAATGTTTACAAAATTGTTGTTCACATGTTTGTACAGACTAGACAATAGGGTACATCACCCATACGATAGCACAATCAATATTATAATATTAGTTATATAACACTTCAATATACCTAAAGTGTATGTTGTTAAACAATGTGAAAGTTATAAGAAGTAGAATCTATAGTGTGTGGTACCGTACCCCACTGTAGGGCCAAAAGCTACGAACAGCATCCACAACCGAACTAGGTGAGACCTGTGTTTCATCTTAGTCAACCTTTTGGATCTCTACTGAGATCCAAAAGATTGACTAAGATGAGTTGCTGCTTGTGAGCAGTGAACTCACTCAGTTGACTAGTTAGGTCCATGACCTGCACAAATTATTTTAAATCGCCATTTAAATATGTACGCTTATAATCTAGTCACGTAAAATAAATAACGAGAGACATATATTTTCAACTGATATCTTTTAACTTTTGAAACATCACTGGCCTTATTTATTACGTTTCTTGTTGTTGTGGTGTACTTGTGGAAGAGATTTAGGGTTGCCAACCATTTAATAATATGCATTACTGTAACAGTGTTTTTGGATATCTTGGACATCTGACACACGACGCTAACTAGTCCCAAATTGAGCTGAGCGTCTATTATGGGTACTAGACAACGGATATAAAAACATAGATACTTTTTTCTCTAAGTACATACATCGCTACCACTGCACCACGGAGTACGTAAAGCACATTTAAAATTTACGCGAGGAATGCTTTTCGCACCAATCCCTCCGTGGGGCGACAAAGGGCGTGTGTGGCACTCCCGGTAGACCGGTCCACCCACTAAATCCCACAACAACCTACCCCGGCAGTCCGGAGGAGCTCTAGGAACGCATCGGCGGCTTCTAGAGTCTCCCCTACTATATCTCATGACTGAGGTATATCCCGGGGTGTCACCTATCCCGTTTGCAGCGCTCACATTTCCCCAAAATATGGCCGCAGGACTCCTATGCGATGATCGAAGAGCTAACGACCTCCTGTGAATGGTATCGGCCCCATCATGCTCTGTGGACTCCTTCTGGACCATAACGTCCTCACAGATAGAGACCGCGGCTTCCCATCCGACCATGTCATACCACTGGCCAGCATTGCAGCGATCAATGCTGATGGTGACAGGTTTCGTTCGATCTGTCCGACCAGCACTCGACGCTCAGACTCCCACGCAGGGCAGTCCTCCAGTGTATGCTGGGCGGAGTCCTGTTTGTGGCGTTGTGCTGTAGCTTTCCGTCCTATTCGATTTAGGTACTCACCGAGACAACAGTGTCCGATGATTATCTGAGTCAATCGGTAGATAACACAGTTGGTCCTCCCTATCCAAGCTTCGAAGCTCGGCAGGATGGCTCCGACAGCCCGTTGGCTGGCACAGTCCTGAATTTCGAGGTGCCCGCCAAGTGTGTAGAGCTTGCCGTAGCATTTCGAGTTCATTGTCCGCCGCTGTAAATCAGAACCCTTCGTTTTTCTGACCGTCAGAACGAATTTGGTCGTGTACAAGTCGGCCAGAATGTCGAAGGGTGGATATCGCGCCAGGATCGTCGCAGTCTCGAACGATATTGTGCGTTAGCCCCGTACGATCCATATGGCCATCAGCCACTGCAGACTCCTGAGATAAGCCTTACAGCGGGAGGAACCCACCAAATCTTTAGACCAGACGGGCGCTCCATAGAGGACCAAGGACCGCACGACGCCCATGTAGAAGCAGTGAACCTCTTCCCATGGTCCCCCTAGATTGGGCAGCAACAATTTAACGCCCCTGCTATCCGTGATACTCGGGAGACTAATCACCTGAAATGCTCTTCGAAGTCTGTGGACCGACTATCTAGGATTAGGCCTAGGTACTTCATGTACTGGTCTACCTGGACTTGAGTGTCATCAACCTGGAGGCATGAGCTGTGTGGTTCCTGGCGCTTGCGGCCATTAAACCACATCGCCTCAGTTTTCTGAGCGCCAAATTCAGGCCCAGCTCACGAATTTTTTCCACAACACAAGCTACATCGAGTATGTAAACCTAGCGACAGGTACTGTCGCCAACTCTGCCATCACGTGCAATTATTGGTCAACTTGGCACTTTTCCGGATTCTAGTAAATCAATTCTACAGATTACAGGAAAGTAACAGGAAAAATGTTACGCATCAAAGCAAATATATACAGTCGAACATAGAACCTCCTCCTTTTTTGAAGTCGGTTAGAAAATACAGCCAGAATTATTTCACTTTGAAACATCCTGTTAAGAATGTAGTTCATTTAGAAATGTCACACAATTCTCGCTTTTTGTGAATCTCGTCAATTTCACGAAGAAGGGTGAAAGGGGAGAAAGACGAAAGAGTGAGGTAGGTAGGTACGAAAAGCAGGCCGTTTTATTTGAGCGATGTCAGTCATCGTAAGACTCACAAACTTTTTCTTGTCTATACATGTATCAATATACATTTATTTAGTATTAATTTTTAAGTTATTCGTGTAAATCTATTGTTGCTACCTTCTATATTCCATATTGTTTGTTCAGTAGTATTTTATCACTGCAATGCATTTAAGCGTGTTTATTGTGATCATGAGCTTATAACAGTATTATTTGCTTTCGAACATAAAGTGTTAATTTCTTGTAAGTCCTAATTGAGTGCGATTACACCTAGTATCAGATTATTATTGTTTTTTGGGACGTAGTTGAAAGTACAAGACATGATCATGTGGGTATGTACTAATGCTTACCTATTACCTAACAAGTTTAAAGCACGTATTACTATGGGTACCTATATTTAAAAAATATCATTAAGCTCACTACTATGTAAATATTGTTTCTTTTGTTAAATGTTCTCATAAAGTGAAATTTGTTGTTAATTTCTTTTGAGAAAATAAAGTTCTATAACCACAGTTTAATTAATATACAAATTAACATTAAATTCAGTCGAGAACAAGTTGACAACCCTAACAAGAGTGGACACCGATGTTTGGCAAGTATTTACAACGTAGCTTGCCAACACGATCATCAATAACTAATACACGTTCTCATAAATGGATACCAAATAGGTGCACAGTGGTGGTGATTCTCTTGTTGTCATCACTAAACTAAAATTCACTAAAATTTGTTGTTGGATTATATACTTTAATCTCATCAGCTTACGGTAAATTTTTGAATATCTCAGCTTTTGCTATATTTAGTTCAGTACCGACTAAAAGTTGATCATAGGTACACGCTTGTTTATTAGTAAAAAAAAAACTAAACTCTAAATGTAAAAATTATAAGAATTCAGGAATTAAGGAATTAAGGATTCATTCTGTATTGCTTAAAATAGCTTCGTGAATTAGCCATTATGTCTAGGCCTAGTAGTTTAAGTGGCGTTGCGACCACTTAAACTACTAGGCCAAACGTGCAGTCTGATTGAACACATAACACAAGAAAGTATACAAAGTTAGCAGCGAAAAAAAAAACTGGAACTCAATGCCAACGCACGTGTTTCCCTCCCACTATGATCCCGGGTCCTTTAAGCTGGGCATGAAAAAGCATCTCACTAGGCCGCCATAGTGTGGGACGCCATACTGCATTGTTTGCTTTCACAGTGAGTATGGTGGCCCCCACTGTTGGATTTTGCTTGAGCTTACCATCAGACTGAGCAGAGACTTTGGCAGGTAAATTATAAAAAAAAAAGATTAACTAAGCCCTCACGGAGTCAGATAACTAGAGCCCTAACCCATGCTCTTTCTAATTCTAGGTGGAGGATCCAAAGAATGGCAACATACTTGAAGCTCTTGAGTTGTAGATGTCCATGAGCGGTGATAGTTACTATTTACTATACACGTATGCTACGAAACCGACGTAGTTACTTTAAACAAGCTACGTTATTTTGTATCACCTATATTTTCATTATTTTTCATTATTTATATTTTTTTTTCATATTTATTAGAAAATAAAGTGCAATCTAAACTAATAAATAAGTACAATTGTAACAAAAATAAAACCGACTTCAAGGTTCGACTCAATTTTTCTTGGATGCCATCATTAGATATTAAAGTTCTTATCATGGTACCACCGTTGGGACATGTCATTACCATTAAAAAAAGAACCATCAAAATCGGTTCATAAACGACGAAGTTATCTGCGAACACACATAAAAAAAAAAATATACGGTCGAATTGAGAAACCTCCTCCTTTTTTGAAGTCGGTTTAATAAAAAGAGGAAAGATATGATTTTTTATTTGTACATTATAAATATAAGTAAAACCTGATTGAGTGTAAGCGACTGCAGATCAAGAGGTCTCGGGTTCGATTCCAGGATCGGACTGCTGTTGGGTTTTTCTTACAATAAATTATTAATAGCAGCCCGGAGTGCGGAAGAGTGCGGTGTTTCCTGCCCATGCCTCGGAGAGCACGTTAAGCCGTCGATCCCGGTTGTCATGAAAATTTATGGCAACCCCTATTGGGAAGTCAGTGCCCTCAAATACACTGACAACTAGTTCAACCTTCGAATTCAGTTTACCTTCAGGATTGCGGAGATCCGATGCCAGTTGCTGCGTGGAAAAACTGATTTTCAGGTTAAACTAGTAGCCGAACCCAAATAATCTTGGGAATAGGAAAGCCTAGGGAGATGATATGACATTATAAATTTAAAAATTTACACTTTAGTATTTCCATAGAGGTAGGAATTATTCATAGAGTATTTCGTAAGTTCTACAATGACACTAGTGACAACTGTCACAGATATCAAGTTAGATTTTGACGATTAAGGTTCGTTCACACAGACCGGCTCGGAGAGGATTCTGCATTTACGAAATTCGAATGTATTACGGAAACACAAAAAACTAAAACTTATATCATATATATAGCAACACCAAGTTTAATTTTCTTTTTGTATTGTGGTTTAACTGCCAGTCGATTCCTAATTGCTATTAGGCCAGCGTGCTTTACTAGGCAAAAACCTCCTTCGTATTATATCCAGCTTGCATTATTTAATGACTGGTGATGAGATTATTAATAATAATAAATAAATAATAATAAATATTTCGGACATCTAACACACAACGCCATCTAGTCCCAAACTAAGCAGAGCTTGTATTATGGGTACTAGACAACTGATATAAATACTTATATACTTGTTTTTTGTAAATACATACATATTATACATTGAAAACACCCAAACTTCGAAACAAATATTTGCAGATCATACAAACATTTGGTCCGACCCGGGAATCCAACCCGAGACCTCAAGAACAGCAGTCGCATACGCTACCACACGATATATTAAACGTGTGCAAAAAACTATATGTTCACATGTTTTTAGATATATCTCCAATAAAATGTGTAGGTTTTCTACGGTAGGTGGGGTTTGCCACGCTATAAAAATATACCTACCTACAATTCGTGTTAAACCGGTTTTCATAAGAGTTTGCTAATTACTAGCTCCTAATTAACTTTGTTTCGTTGGGAAATAAATAAATAAAGAATGAATTTAACTTCCAACATTAAGAAGCAGGATGCCACGTATGAAATGATTGCACGCTATACACATTCAGCGCCATCTAGGGGAATACCTTTGTAATATTACTGTCATGTTATTGTATTAAAGTATTTTTTATGCCTGCCAAAATGTCTCTACTCTGTCTGATGGAAAGCATAAATAGAATCCGAGGGTTGTGGTCACCATACTCTTGCGAATGCTAAATTGCAGCATGGTGACCCAACCTGGCGGGCTAGTGATGCTTCTGCATCATTGCTTCAATGGGCCTCCGGTCTCGCACTCATCAACGAAACACGACAACACGATTTAAACATTTTACGTGAATAGTGAAGAAAGGAGGTCAGAACCTTCTTATTAACTAAGCAAAGGCCAAGGTCCAGCCTGTATCTATTAATAAATACTGTTGAAAATGATAATTATTGTTTCTAAAAAATTTAATCATTTGCGTACACGTCAAAAACTCAAAATTTTCTATACAAGTACAATTTTAACAAAAATAAAACCGACTGCAAGTTTCGACTCGATTTCTCTTGGACGCCATCATTAGATATTAATGTCCTTATCATGGTACCAAATTTGTAACATCTCCTTTCCATTAAAAAAAGAATCATCAAAATCGGTTCAACGAAGTTATCCACGAACACACAAAAAAAAAGAAAAAAAAATATACGATCGAAATGAGAAACCTCCTCCCTTTTTTGAAGTCGGTTAATAAAACTCGGCTTAATTTTGAAAGATTATACCAATAATCAAACCAGCTTTGTTTCTTGTTAAATAAATAAATATTTTCGGACATTTAATACACAACGCAACATCTATTCCAAAACTGAACAGGCCTTGTAGGTACTAATGGGTACTAGACAACTGATATTAATACATATTTATAAACTTTTTATTTTTGAAAACATCCAAACTCCGGAACAAATATTTGCAGATCATACAAAAATTCGGTCCGACTCGGGAATCGAACCCGAGACTTGAAGAACAGCAGTCGCGTACGCCACTATGCCACCGAGGCAGTCTTGTTGTACCACAGCAGCAGCAAAGCATATCAGGATACAAATAGTACTTTTAAGTTACTGTGACACGAGTGCTAATATCACGTCATCAAATAAAAATAAATAAATCAAATCAGCAACCTTTAATAGTTAACTGCTGGTTAAATGCTGCTGCCTGGCTGTTATGATACATTTTCCATCAAATAAATTATAGTTTAAAAATAAAAAAAAACACGCGACATTATTGAAATATTTCTAGATTTTTTTTTTTTACTTTTTAGTTCGGTTGCTATTAGAGCGAGTTTTTTTAGTTTTTTAAAATTTATACAAATAAGTAAAATTGGAGTGTGTTACAACAATAACCGCGGGTAACACCGGGGGGTTCAGCTAGAATATAATAATTTATTGTCTACTTTTTAGTTGTATATATTTATAAAAGCGTTTTCGTATAGTTTTTTTTAAATATTTTAGTGTCAGCGGTCCTTGACTCCTGTTGAAATTTTCAAGTTAATTAGACCCCTAGAAGTAGGTGAAAATGAAGTTAAAATTTGATGTAATGAAGTAAAAAATTTACGTACAGGTCAAGCTAATGAAAGTGTGTTAAAAACATACCTGTTCTAATCCATTATTCTCCAACACCTTACAAAAATCAAGTACAAATCATGAGAAGAGTTGAGGTTTGCTACCCCCTCCCCTTAACCTGTGCTGACTTGGACAGCTTAAGTGACGGCATAGTATAGAATATTATTGTTTTATGCCCCTGTATCTTGCTAAAAAGGTCACACAAACACAAACAGTCCTATAGTCTACATAGACGTCTCTTTAGCAAAACTTTGGCATACTATAGCATGCTAGCCAAACTGAAAAAGTGTTGATTAGACTAAAACGGTATAATCTCTGGAAGGTCAGCGCATTGTCCCCTAAACAAGCAACTATTCACTATAGGCGCAAGACAGCCCTCCGTGCAGGGGATGCATGGAGGCAGAAGAAACGCCGCAGCATGCTGTCACAGAATGTAGAAGTTTGGCAGATCAACGGACAGACATACAGATCACACGTGAGCTTCTGATATGATCTAGGATGGTTGGAGTAGGAAGATGACAAACTCACATGCAACAGCCCAATTAAGAGGCTAAGTGCGGAAATTTGACAGCATATGGCTCTAGTTTACGGTTGAATCACTGTATACTCACAGGCTTTAGGTAGACGCAGGTAAGATTTCTTAGGTCAGCTAGTAAAACATAATTTATTTGTGTGTATTAGAAGTTTAATATTCTTACAAAATACTGTTACTATACATATAAACAAGCATAAAAATGTAGAATTTAAATAATGACTAGTTAAAGTTGAAAGGTATATTTGGCCAGTATTTAGGTTTGTCTAGATCACAGTTACTTATAAACTGGGAACCCAGAGACGTCTCTAAAGCAGCAATCCTCTGCCAATTCTCTCCGTACAAGCTCCGAAGAGTTTCTTCTGTATCTTCAGTACTTTTGATAGGCATAGCTTCCATTTCTTTGGTTAAATTCTGTTCAGTATTCTGGGTACTTTTAAAACGTTCTCTTTCGCGTCTAGCATCCTCTTTGTACTTCGCATTTTGCATTAAGAACTGTATAAACTCTTCACTCACTTCAAAGTCTTCATTATTCTCTTCATCTTCGCAAGCTTGACTTTCATCGAAAGTTTCTGTGATGTCTTCGTTGCCAGTATCGTCTTCATTGATTGTGTCAGATTGTTTGTTTTCCGAGCCATTCACGTAGTTTTTTCGAATAATGTCGTGTAACAATTGATTCTCGTACTGCAGGGCTGTGGCTTTAGATTTCCAATAAGCGATTTGCTGCTTAAGCTGCCATGTAGCTGCACACGTGAAGTTTTCTGCCCAAGACGACATCGTGACCGTAGGAATAAAAGCTGGTGTTGAATTTTTTTTAATACTTTTTCTCTTATTACCTTTACGTTTATTTTTATGAGGTTTTTTTCGTTGCCGATGAGGCTTTTTATTTAAAATTTTACAAGTTTCATTGTTGGGTATTTGAGAATTGTGAGAAACCATTGTTTTGGAGACTGACAGTTTGACGAGCTTTGTTTGGCTGTCAATTATGACCACAGAATATTAAAATCAATTTTGGTAGATAACAAGATGCTGATAAAAAGCTCAGAGCGTATATACATGGAAGGGCTGTTGAACGGGTGGTAAGCGTGATCGAAGTAGAGAGAGGGAGACCGAGTTTAGTTAGTCTGTCTCTCTGTCCACCAATCAGAAACTTACGTGAGAGAGACAGACTCTAACCAAACTCAGTCTGTCTCTCTCTACTGCGATCACGCTTTCCACCCGTTTAGCAGCTCCTCTATATATGATCTAAGATAAAAAAAGATAGTGTTTTGTTCTTTTCAAACATTTAATTTAATTTGTATCCACATTTTTATCATTAACTTCAACACAATGACTTCAAGACCACTAGATTTAACTTGATATCGGCAGAAATAGCAAATTTTATATTAGTCAGCTGGTTTGTTAAGAATAGACTTAGTCTTCTAAGAACTCTTTTGTGTTAGTTATTGGTTGCCCAAGCCGGCTGGTCACCGTGGGGCAAGATGACCATTACCCTCCATCAAAGAAAAATAAACAGAATCATTTTAGTAAAAACAAGCTTAGCAACAGTTTAAATTCAAGAAGAGATCAAGGCCTTATGATATGTACATTCAATGTAAGATCCCTATCAACAAAGGAAAGAGCCTTAGAACTAAATAATGCAATAGATAAAATAAAATGGGATATCATAGGTCTCGCAGAAGTTAAAAAGATGGGATATACCATTGAAGAACATAAGGATTACATATTTTGTTATATAGGAGAGACACAGGGACTTCATGGCGTAGGATTCCTAATAAAGAAATCACTAAAGGGCAACATATTGAGCTTTTTGGGAATATCGGAGAGAGTGGCACTGCTAAAACTGAACTTCAAGGAAGGACCTTTATCGCTGATTCAGGTATATGCTCCTACTGAGAGTTCCAGTGAAGAAGAAATTACAAAATTTTATAATGACTTAACTAGAGCGCAAGAACTAGCTGATAAAAACAGGTTAATCATCGGAGATTTCAACGCTAAAATTGGTCAACCTAAACCTTACGAGAATCTTATAATGGGCAAATATGGTTACGGCACACGAAACGACAGAGGTGAGCGTTTAATACAATACGCACAGGAGAACAAGCTGGCAGTGATGAACACATATTTCAAGAAGAAAAGTTCCGGAAAATGGACATGGTTATCACCCGACCATAAAATAAAAAATGAAATCGACTTTATATTAAGTCCCAACCCAAAATCTGTAACAAATGTAGAAGTCCTGAACAAAATAAGCTTCCCGTCAGATCATAGGATGCTAAGATGCTCTTTAAAAACCCAAAAACCTAAAATGAACCGAAGAACATTCAAAACCATGCCCAGCAAATTGAAGTCTACACATGAGAAAAACAACTACATACAAAATATAAAAAAGAACTTACCAATACTACAAGAATTTATAAAGAAAAATAAGACTGTACAATCCTACAGCGACAAACTGGAAGAAGCAATCACAAAAAGCCTTAAAATTGATGAAAACAATAAACAAAGAGAAAAGATCATTAGTGAAAATACACAAAAATTAATCTGTAGGAGAACTGAACTTATTTTCACAAGAAACAAATCCAAAGAGATGAGAGAGGAACTAAAGAAATTATTCAAAGAAACCAACAGAGCAATCAAAACAGATTATGCTAACCATAGGAAAACAATAATAGAGAAAAATATGTTTACTTCCCGAAGTTCCAAAAGAGCCTTTAAAGAACTATCTACTCACAAAAATTGGATACAAAGTTTGAACAGTGAAAAGGGTGAAATCAAAGATAGAGAAGGTATAATAGAATGTGCAACGGCTTTCTTTACTTCTCTTTATGAAAAACCACCAAATGATAAGACACAATGTGATATTTTAACTGGAGAAGATACAGCAAAAACACCATTAGACCCAATAACAGAAAGAGAAATAATGACTCAAATAAAGCAACTAAAACCCGAGAAGAGTCCAGGTGAAGATAACATCACAAACGAAGCCCTGAAAATCGGAGCGCCGATCCTAGTTGCATACCTTGCAGAATTATTTAATTTAGTATTGGAAAAAGAGCAAGTACCATCGCAGTGGAGTGAATCAAATATAATACTACTATACAAAAAAGGGAACCCGCTCGAGATCAGCAACTACAGGCCTATCAGTTTATTATCTACAATATATAAACTCTTCTCGTCAATCATTCTAAGGAGGATAGCACCAGATATTGACAGGAATCAGCCAATAGAACAGGCGGGCTTCCGGCCGCACTACTCAACAATGGATCACATTCACACAATAGAACAAATTATAGAGAAATTTAAAGAATTCAATAAACCACTTCACATAGCTTTTGTGGACTATTCCAAAGCCTTCGACAGCATAGTACACACATCTATATGGAATGCATTGAGAAATAATGATGTGAACAAAACATATGTAAATATCATAAAAAACATCTATACTAAAAGTGTAAGCAGAGTAAAATTAGAAAGACTAGGGGAGAAGTTTACAATCGGAAGAGGGGTGCGGCAGGGGGATCCGCTGTCTCCAAAGCTATTCATAGCCGTACTTGAAGATATTTTCAAAAGCATTAATTGGGAAAACAATGGTATATGGATACATAATAACAAACTTACACACCTAAGGTTTGCAGATGACATTGTTCTTTTTAATGAATCTGCGACAGGTTTGGAATCAATGCTACATGAACTAAATTCCGAAAGCAAAAAAATCGGCCTACACATGAACGCATCCAAAACTAAAATTATGACAAACAGTCCAAAGAAAACAATTAAACTAGAGGGAAAACTGATGGAATATGTAAATGAATATGTGTACCTGGGTAAATTAGTATCCTTTAATGCTAATAGCAACGAAAACGAAGTAGACAAAAGAATAAGTACCACCTGGAAAAAATATTGGGCCCAAAAAGAAATTCTAAAAGGAAACTACAGCCTTAATGTAAAAAAGACTATAATGGATTCTTGCATTCTCCCAAGCTTAACTTACACCAGCCCGACATGGGTCTTCACAGAAAAAGTAAAGAACAAAATTTCATCATGCCAACACGCAATGGAACGAAGTATACTGAAACTGAGAAAAATACATAAAACAAGGAACGCAGACATCCGCATGAAAACTAAGTTAACAGATGCACTTCATTTTAGTTTAAAACAAAAATGGAAATGGGCAGGGCACCTGTCAAGATACGAGGATAACAGATGGACTTGCCAAACAACTAGATGGCAGGGCCCAAAAGGAAAAAGAAAAGTAGGAAGACAGAAGAAGAGATGGGCGGATGACATAGTGAACATAGCTGGAAAAAGTTGGAGGCATGTGGCCAAGGACAGGGAAAGGTGGAAAGAAATGGAGGAGGCTTTTACCCATAGGGGGCCACATAACAATGAAACAGAAATGAAACTATTATAAATGCATGTATATTTATAAAGTGTTAAGTGGAAAATAAAGCTATAATAATAATAATAATTGGTTACCATGACATTGTTTTATGAATTAAGAAGAGAATTCTGTCAATATGATTCCATCAAGTAAAAAGCTAAAATAAATTAGTAATTGGCTAAATCTGTATATTTCACTATACACTCCACTCAAGTTACATTTACTTTAATATGGTTGCCGGAGACCATTAATTACATATTTATAACTATTTTGAAACAATTCTTGTCAAAATTATTTCATTGCACGTAAAAAAACATAACCAATATAGAATAAATTTATACCCTTGCTATTCCTATGCGTCACCTATTTAATGCTTTTTAGCGGACTCTTTTCACATAACTACCCGTAAGAGATTGTACTTCATGACTTAGACTGCTTTAGAGTATCATGACTTTTAATGTCATTTATATATCTATACTAATATATAAAGCTGAAGAGTTTGTTTGTTTGTTTGTTTGTTTGAACACGCTAATCTCAGGAACCGCTGGTCCCATTTGAAAAATTCTTTCAGTGTTTTGAAAAATTTATCGAGGTTATAGGCTATATATCATCACGCTAAGACCAATAGGAGAGGAGCGCAAATGAATAATGTTTCAAAAACGGGGGAAAATTATCACGCGACGGGCAATATAAGGCGCAAACGAGGTTGCGTGGGTCAGCTAGTAAATATGTATTAATGTCTAATTAATAGAAAAGGTAGTAGAGCCACGCTGATTTCAGCACTAACGGGCCTACTCGACCGAGGTGGTAATACCCTCGCACATAAAATCAACGTAAAATGACAGCGTTCCAGACCAGAGGCCAAACGATGAAGGCAGAAGCATCACAAGGCCGCCATGTTGTGGGTCACCATGCTGCATAGTCTGCATTTGTCAAGAGTATGGTCAGCATTTTGGCAAGATCATAAATTTATATAATATATAGCTGAACCCCGCGGTGTTACCCGCAGCTATTGTTGTACCGCGAGTAACGCCGCGGGACAAAGTTAGTCTAAAAAAAGTAGCCTAAGTTATTACCCGGATCATCAGCTACCTGCTAATGAAAGTCCCGTCAAAATCCGTCCAGCCGTTCCAGAGATTACCCGGAACAAACAGACAGACAGACAGACAGACGAAAATTTTTTTAACTACGTTTTTGGTATATGTGTCGTGTATACATACACATGCATTGATTAAAAAGCTGTTATTTTAATATTACAAACAGACACTCCAATTTTATTTATTTGTATAGATATATAAATGTGTGTACTGCTAATTTTTGCGTGTTTATTTACGATTTATGCCTGTAAAAGTCAATAAATTAGTTTTTCATTTTAAATACATCCTTTGACAGTTTGTCTTTCAAAACATGACAATCCTACCTAGGTATTCCCACCTCTATGGAAATTGGCAAAATTGTGGTCACACTCTACCATAGAACTGATAGAGTCAATAAATCAAAACCACAGAACACTAAACACTTTTAGATCAGTATCAAAACTATCAAAAGTCGAAGTTACATGAATTCGATGAAATAAGGCTAGAGCATTAATAAATAAAATGGATTATAAAACTCGATGTCGTACTTGTTTGGGCAGCGAGAAAGATATGCGCAATATACATTCGACTGTAAGAATAGCAAGCGAAGATGTTCATCTCACAGAAATATTAAAGAAGTTTTACAATTTTAAGGTAAACAGTCATTTGTACTGTAGTTTAACTAGCAGCGAGTTAGAATTTTAATTGTAGTCTATATGAAAAACGTGTTACAAAACACATATCTACTGTCTAGGTCTATTAAATCTTGTTTTCTATTCTCTGTTTTCTTTTTGTTTTGCTTCCACATTATATACAGAAGAAAATCACAATAAATTACACAAGAACATCTTGTAGCTTAGTTATAAAATCTCATACTGGGGAGTTTATTGTTTTTGCTTGTTTTATGATGTCCAATACAGTAAAAACTCTTTTTTCAAATTTCTTTTCTTAGTGATCTCTCTATTCTTAGTTTTATTTTTTTAACCATTTACCACTCAATGAGTGTACAGAGCGGACGTGTTGTGAATAACATGTCTGCTCTGTACTCTCACTGTAACCATGGAACTGTACTGAAGTAAGTGAATTTTGTAAGTTCTTTTGAGATACTAAAGATTCTTTAACCGAACATAAACCTTCAAAAACAAATAAAAAAGAAATGTTTGAACCTCATCAATATTAATTTACTTATCAGGTCAGTGTGATATAGTAGTGCAAAGCCTCCTTTTGTGGTGATATAATTAAATTCTATCTCTATATATATATATCTCTAAAATCTAACACACAACACCGTCTAGTCCCAAGCTAAGCAGAGCTTGTATTATGAGTGCTAGTCAACACGAATAGAATACATGTGTAATTTTCTTTTTTGTAAATACATACATTTATTATACACTAACTGAGCCCCACGGTGTTACCCACAGTACAACAACTGCTTGTAACGCCGCCGGATAAAGCTAATCTAAAAAAAAATTGCCTAAGTTACTCCCTGGATCATCAGCTACCTGCCAATGAAAATTCCGTCAAAATCGGTCTAGCCATTCTAAAAGATAACCCGAAAATGTAAAATTTTAAGATTTAGGTACACACAGTAATGGATGTATAGAATATAGAATTTGCAAGTTAATATGGGAATACTCGTCTCAGAGTCCCCAGCACATACATCTAGTTGTTCATTCATTCATTCATCGGTTGTTTTATTTCCGCTTTGGCTAGAGAAGAACCTTGCGGCTTCAGCTATGTTTCAGGCCTGAAGCTTCACTCTGACAATACTGAAAAGAAACAAAGTATAATACTTCTAGTATAGTAATGGTGGCTAAATAAATGATTCTGGCAATAGTTTACATCTTTTGAAGACTATATGGTTCAATAAATAAAAACTCAAAAATAAGTATTTTTTTTGTTTTATGGTATATGGGGCAAACGAGCAGACATATCATCTGATGGTTAGCCGCCGCCGCCCATGAACACCCGCCACACCAGAGCGTTGCCGGTCTTTGGGGGATGGGGAAAGGAATGTAGGGAGGGATTGGCCCCCAGTATCCTCATTCACTCGGTGAAACACAGCGCAAGCGCTATTTCACATCGGTTTTCTGTAAAGCCATGGTATGAGTCCGGTCGAGCCGGCCCATTCATGCCGAAGCGTGGCTCCCCCACGGTTATAATACCTACAATTTCGGACATCTATTTTTTTTTTCGGACATCTAAACACACAACGCCATCTAGTCCCAAGATAAGCAGAGCTTGTGTTATGGGGTACTAGACAACTGATACAAATACATATATACTTTTTTTTTTGTAAATACATACATATTATAGATAGAACACACACAAACTCCGAAACAAATATTTGTAGATCATACAAACAGTTGGTCCGACCCGGGAATCGAACCCGAGACCTCATGATCAGCAGTCGCTCACGCCAACCGCTAGACCAACGAGGCAGTCAAATTATCTATACTATACTATAGATAGATAATTGTATATAGTATAGAAATGGTATAGATTCTATACCGATACACAAACCTTAAAGGCGGCAGAAATTGTCGTTTTAAGGCTAGTTAGTAAAGCTCGTGTATCATTGCAGTACCGTGGTTTTATTTTATGTACCGACGAGTCTGGCTCGCGGCTTGTCATGTTTGTCCTATTTTTTACTGGCATGTCATATAAAACCGCGTGTCGAAACAGGTAAAGGATAATCGTGTTTTGGTTTTGTATGTCACATGAGACAACAACTGTATGATTCTTTGTCAGATAATTTGCTTAATCAAGTGCTTCTGCTGCGTGGTATGCGACAATTTTTGCCTTTTTACCTGACTGCGAAAGAAGGAGGGTTTTGTTTCGAGTGTAAGTCTATATATGTATGTATAATTCTTTGGCACGCCCTAGAGCCTAAACGGTCGTATTTTTATTTTTTGGTACTTGTTTCCATCCAACTTTTAACCCAAACTCTAAGGCGATTTAATATTTTTTTTCATGATTTCGTGGTCTGCTATGGTGAGATAACACAAAGTTTCAGACTCCGAACAAGACATGTTATCTCAGTTATTGCTTAGACACGACTGTTTTGCTCGCTATCCCTAGTCTATTAGCAGCAAGTAAAACCGTTGTTCTTTGAAACCGCGGTATTGGCTTGTACGTCGATCACCCACTTAACACATAACAAACTTAGGTTTATGTTTTTGTAAATAAAATGTGCATTTTAAAGAAATAGAAACTTTACAGGACTTACACATGCATAAGGTTGGAGGAGGCCTTTGCCAACTGGCGAACGGACTATGTAGTAAAAAGCATTGAATACGCGAGCAATTTAAATTATGTATAACATTGGTACCTATACGTATTTATAACAGTGCAGTAATGTCACATAGTTGTATCATAAGTGCGAATAAAAGGCTTTATTATTATTATTATTAAATAAAATGTTTACACTTTTTTTTTGTGACATCCTAATTGCTTGTGCAGGTCACTCCAGATCCGATGTATCCCGAGAAAATCTGCATCAACTGTGTCCATCAGCTAACAATAACATATTCCTTCAAACTGCTCATAGAATCTAGTTCTAAGACGTTAATGAATAGTCTTGATCTTCTAGAATCAACCACTGATAATTACGACTGTACATTTGAATCGGATGATCAAAAACCAAATTCCCATATAAAAGTGAAAAATAGAACGTTTAAGAAGGTGCAACAAATAGAGGATGAGATGAAATTACTCTTTTGTGTGGAATGTAAAGCAGAGTTACATTCCATTAAGTCTCTTAGTGAACACTGTTCAAGACATCATCCAACGAAATCAGACGTTGGAAGGGACTGTGAATATTGTAATGAGAAATTTGAGGATTTCCGATCTCTGGTCTTGCATAGAAAATTACACCTGAAACCCTATTTGTGCGAGAACTGCTGGGAAGGTTTCTACAGTTGTGATGAGCTCAACTCACACTCCTGTCAGCCAAACGTAGGTAACAAAGAGAAGAATAAATCTGAAAGAGTGTTACGTCAATGCGATCAGTGTGGAAAATCGTATCCCCCTGGGTATATAAGAATTCACATGTTGACACATAGCAAAGAACGTGCATACAGCTGTAAATACTGTCCAAAGAAATTCAAAGTTCCTGGGAGCCTTAATTCCCATGTGCTTTGGAATCATAAAAGAACGAGGAATCATAAATGTGAAGTATGCAATGCTACATTTATATCTTCAAGTTCTAAGAGTTCTCATATACGGAAGAATCATTTGAAGGAGAAGAAATATGGGTGTGATACTTGTGGGAAAAGGTTCTTTTCGAAGTCCGAGCTGCAGAGACACTCTCTAACCCACACTGGAGTAAAGAATTTCCATTGCCACTTATGTGATAAGTCGTATCAAACTAGGTACGGGTTAAATGTTCATTTAAAGTCACATACGCAAATGAGTATGAATGTGTTGACTTTGTGAACTATTGTACAAAATAGTATTTATTGATCTCAATTATTTTTACTCTTAGTATTTAGTGAACTAATATAATTTAAAACATAATCGTAGTTTTATTTTATCATCCACTAGCTGAGCGCCGCGGTGTTACCCGCGGTTATTTTTGTACTGCGAGTAACGCCGCGGGACAAAGCTAGTATGAAAAAGTAGCCTAAGTTACTTCTTAGAACGTCAGCTATCTTCCAGTGAAAGTTCCGTCAAAATCGATCCAGCCGTTCCAGAGATTACTCGGAACGAACAGACAGACCGAAAAAAATATTTTGGTATATGTACCAAAAGCAGTTATTTTAATATTACAAACAGACACTCCGATTTTATTTATTCGTATAGATTTATCCCTTGTTCATTATGTCACAGTAATAATATTTTTATAGCATAGCAATTGCCATCATTACGGATCAAGATCAGTTTCTCTTACAATGAAAGATTCAGAACAACACGCACATGAACTCGCTCTCGACCAAATTCGGCGTGGATGAATGATTTTAGTGCAGACAAATTTCCACGCCTAAAACGTGGTGACCGCGCTGATCTAGTTGATGTGAAATGAATTCACACTAGGTCTCTCAGATCTCTGCGTAAAACCCATGTTGTTCTTGAGTAATGTTTCACCCATAGCTTATGGATTTTTGTTTTGCTTAGAATTATTATTTACAACAAACTAAAAAGGAACGCAAGGATATGTATATTATTAAACGAGTAGTTAAATAAATCTGGTTTTACAGGTACATACAGAAACTTTATTAAAATAGTTTTTCATAGTAATAATAGGTACCTATTCCATTGAGAGATACAAAAATGGCAGAATTCTGTGTTAAAGGCAACAACAAATATTATTCTAACTCAGCGTTCGATGTATCATGTTCATTATTCACCAAAAAAATATAACAAATGCATCTTATTACCGAGTAACGTCAAATAAATGTCAAATTCTACCGTGATATGCAAATAAGTCTCCTAATTATATTTTATTAGTGAAATAATGATTCATAAGCGGGGCAATGATTCATAAGTAGAATAATGATTTACCAAATATGATATGGTAGGTGCCCTGACCTCTTATGTTGTATTTTTTTTTGTAGACTACCTTTTACATATTCTTTGATATGATTTTTATCAGTAAGGCTCATAATCACAATCAAAATTAATTAATCATAACAAAAAATGGCGAACAGAGACACTTAACTTAATATCATAATTTCTTTTCATAAAGAAAAGTATTGTACATTTCTTTATAAAAGAAATTACAGACAATATACAATTAGAAAACAAATTTATTAAAATAATTGACATGTTATTAGCAGAATGACAATAACTTTGACTCCTATTGTGTAATAGTGGAAGCACCATGTATAATAAGGCAATTTAGATGGTGGTGAAAAATCTTTAATAAAATAATGGCATCTATGGCTAAAATGCACAAAATATATATTTCTATAATCGAGAACATTTTAATTTGTAAAACTAACAAAAATTAAATATATTTAACTTGAACATGACACATTCTTTTCGAACTTTTATGCAGATTACAAGCCTGCTGTGGAATTCAGTTTTGAAAAAAAAAAGTTGTATTGCATATTGATTGTGTTATAGTAATATTCATGCAGGGTTGAATACGCCCCTGTTTACCCCATAGGGGATAAAAGATGTGATTTTCTCATTCCGTTATAATTTAATAATCTTATTACATGAACTTGAGCTCAGCAGAAAATGAACGCAAGCGAAACTGAGTAAATTGTTTCTTATTCGAACAGAAACAAAACTAATATTTATCACTGGTTCATGTATAATTCGATGGAATTAATAATGTCGGATCTACAATATTTCGAGTAGAGTAGTTGAAATGTTGTTTTATTGCAGATGCGACATCATTAATAGGGATCATCGAATTGTTTAAAAAAATGTGCATTCTTTACCAATAAAATAGGTCAGGAAAACTTTCTTTATTAACAACCGAATTTGAGACCAATTTATGAAATTTTAAATTAACACAATTTGTGACAAGCTTTATTCAATATCATAATATTAATTTAGTGATTAACTGTAATATTAAAAGAACAAAAACTCACTCTTATACACATTTTTTATATGTATTCATAGAAATAGCAAGGATAAGAAGAATTTATAGGTACTAAGCAACTTAACAAATTTAAATCATTACAATATTTATAATAATTAATTATTATTATTACCAAAATATCATATTATTAAAAAAGGAACCTAAATATCGTACTACTACTCTAAAACTAAATTAAAATACCATAGTAGGGCCATTACGAACGTGCGCACTGAATCATAAATTATTTTTATCATATCTCTCGCTCACACATATAGGCATTTCGGAACTCTCGCTCGCCCTCCTAGTGTGGTGTGTAATAATAAAAGTTGGATTTGTCGATAGTCAATAGCAGGTAATGAACTAATGAGGAAAATGTTTTGCAAATAATGAAAACTACTTTTTTATATTTGCTTCCAAAACATACAATAACGTTATAAAACTTTTTTTTACATTTATTTATTTCATATATAATTTCAAAATACTAATAAACGAATAATGAAAATTCTTCTTAACGGACGAATTGACAGAGTATAACACAATTTTTACAAACACTATTTAATATTAGTTTATCTACGTTAGTCATCAACGACCGCGTCGTCCTAGCTACCTGCGTCCGAGCGTCATCCCTTTATCGTTTCGATAACGAGTGGCGCGGCATTGTCACATTCCTTACTTTCCTATGAAGTAACTCAGTTCGCACGTTTGTAATGGCCCTACTATAGATAATAAAAAAAAACGGAATTATTATAAATTAATAAATTTCAAATTATGAATAAATTTGAATCGGTTCCAATGGCTCTGTATAGTGCGTCAAGGTTTGTGGTGTCATAATTTATTTGAATTAATAAAAAAATATAAAGTCTCTATGGTCATGTAATTATGATGTTTGTAAATGTACTGTACCAAGGTGGACCTTTGACTCAAATCATTATTAAGTAGGCTAGTTCTGTATTTATTCAGCTATATTCATTTATTCAGTTCTGGGGTGTTCAAAATACATTAAATCGGATCCCTTTCATCGCTTCATCGCTATGTTCCAATTATTTGTTTAACAAATCCAATACAAAATTATTTTGTCACTATCATAATTTTATCAATTGTCACATTTTTTATGGTCTTTCGCGCCACACGGAGTAGAGAACAAAAAATAATGTCACTCAAATTTAAATAAACAACTGAAAATTACTTTAATAATAAAATAACAAATAAAAGCAGAATCATTACTCTTTTCAAATCAGAAGTTTATTAAATGATTTAAAGTCTTATACTATTTAAAATAATAGTGAAACAACCAATGCTGAATTTATAATTAAACAATGCCTACAATAAGTTTATTATTATAGTGAATTATTATTAACACAAATTAAATGGCATGTATAGTCCAGGGTCATAACTACAGTCCCACCGTAACATACATATTTATTCTCCAGTTTTGTACCCATCTTTGTGCGTGATGTTTCAATGAACACGCATATTCTAAATCTGTTATGTGTATGCATCGAAATATCATCTGTGCGTCGTGTGTTTCGTAGGACGCCCGACAGAAGTGATAACTTAAACTTATCTAAGTTGAACTATTTACGGATAGCGCTGTGGGTTAGAGTGAGAGAGGAGGAGACTGCCTACCGCTGCCGTATGCGTGAGCGAAAGGGAAGCCAGACAGACTCGCGCCGTAACGCGTTACGTAACGAAGCGGTTTACAAGAAGTTATCATTTCAAAAACAGGCAAAGAACTAGTGTGCATATATAAACATTATGGGACTGTATTGGTGACCTTTGACTGTACCTACATGGAAAATTATAAATCAAGGTGGGATAAGAGAAATAGGAGTCAAACTTACATCAGTTTGTAAACTGTGGTTTATATAAAAATACAAAAATATCACTCTGTTTGCAGTCTGTTTTCATGTCCATATTTATGTATATATATATATATACATAAATATAGACTACATATATATATATGTTTACATACGTTGTCGCTAGAAAAGTAGCGCCTTAACCGTCTTTGTAACTATTTTTATTTGTATTCCATTATATTCAAGAGTGTCCTGAAAAGAAAAATATATATTTTAACATTTTATATAATGTATATACGATATATACGATTGTGAGGGCATTCGAAATCTTGCCTTCTCTAACTGTTCTAATTAATTATAATTTTATATTAACTATATACAACACAACAAGTTTTACTAGGAATCTATGTTTCATTTAATAAATGTTTTAGTTTAATTCAGTCAAATCAGCAAAAGGAATGCGCCCTTAAGGAGAATGGCAGTTCATGTACCGCTAGCAACATGTAATTGATGGTTATGAGATTTATACCGATTGAAAAGTGAGTAATTTTTATACATTTGTCATATTTTTATAACTTTGCTGAAAGTATTCTAATTCTTCTCAAAAACTTGTTACAAGAAGCGCTATTAAATAACACATTGCCTTACTTTTTAAATCTGTTTTGCTTGAAAACTAGATGGCGTAATGAGTCAAATCATATTATTTATAATATTATAATTATATTAAAAAAACGATAAAATATTTAAATCGAAATTTATGAATGAGTCTACTAGTGTATTTTACACTTTGATGGATCAAAAAAATCGTAAAAGAATGATGTAGATTTCAACAATATGGTACTACGCCATCTTGTTAACAATAATGACAACTCATTTGTGATAGCCAGATGTCATGGCCGACTTAAATAGTGCAGGACACAAAGTAAAAAAAAAAATTATGCGAAGTTCAAAGTTTTGGGAATATAATGTTTTGGTCTATGATGTTACCATCCAAATAAATACAAAAATAATCCCTACTATGAGATACGCAAGGCGTTACAAGTCTCATACATTCCTGCCATTGTCCTTAGTATTACAAATCAGGTCTTGCAATAGTAGCATTTGAGGTGTAACATCTAACCTATCAGTGACGACCAAATCCCAGTACCGTGCTCTCATTGGTCAATTTTAAAAAACACTCGCGATCTCTTGTGCCTGTCACACATTTTCGTCCCTTTTCTTAAAATACCTCCCACAGATTGTAAGATAGTGAAAGGAGAGATGTTGCACATCAAAAAAGGTTTACAAGTGTTTACAGAAGGTGCTATTTACTCCATTCCCTTGATACCTAACTACAGCTATCTACGAACCACTCATACATACTACGTATAACTACGATATGAAGCATATAGTAATCTAGTCACCTATTATTCTTATTATGATTCAAAAGACATATACAAGCTTTAATCCATAAAATATAGTTTGATCTCAGTGACAGACGTCATACGACGTAAATATTTTCATTTGTGATTTAAAAAGGGGTTGAAAAAAATGAAAATATTGGTGATACAAAACAAAATCGCTTGTAAAAGTTACTTCGTTGGCTTTGTGGCCATCTTTCACAGAGATCAAACTATATTTAAGAACTGTGTCAAGGAAAGTTAATACCATGCTGTTGAGTTATTTGTTGTTGCAACACTTGAGTATAAAAAGGTTTTAACGAAAAACGAAAATTAGTTATTAATTGTGCATTTGTGACATTCGTGTTTTTTTTTCATAAGATCAAGATAGTGATGTCGTTGATATATTATCAAATTAATTTGAAATAATATTTCAAATTAATAGCAAATTAATTTGAAATAATATTTTAAATTAATTTGAAATTAATTTGTTATTTGATTGTTATTACATAATAATATGTATATAAGACAAGAAAAAAACAAATAACATAATATAAAGGGTAAGTTAATTGCGTTGACGCTCTTTGATTGTCACCTATGTTATTTTCGTAATTTCGATATCGATTTCATTAATTCGTTGTTTTAATGGTAATTTCAAATATAAGTAAATTATGTTAAAACTCAAAAAATAGTTAAAATATCTCCACGCTAAAATTACTTCCTTCCATGTAAAATAGGAATTGGAAAATAATTAATTGGTCACTAGGTATATTGTAATTATAAAGCTGAGGCAAGCTATCTACCGAGCAATGTGTGTACTGTCTAATAGGGATGTTGACACCAATCACAATATGTTACTAAACAATTAATCGTCATAATTAAAAGCTCTTAACTCCAAAAAAAATGTTTATTTTTTTTTTATAAAATGCACGTGATGTCACAGGTGTCAAACATTTTCAGTTTCAATAAAATGTTAAATAACTTGACAGCTGTCACTTTCGTAATTCATATTGTTACGCCCAGAGATGGGTCTCGTATGGTCGGGAATCAATACTAATATATAAAGCTGAAGAGTTTGCTTGTTTGTTTGTTTGAACACGCTAATCTCAGGAACCGCTGGTCTGATTTGAAAAAATCTTTCGGTGTTGGATAGTCCATTTATCGAGGAAGGCTATAGGGTATATATCATCACGCTACTGCTAATAGGAGCGGAGCAACAATGAAGAATGTTTTAAAAACGGGGGAAATTTTCATGCTACGGGCAATGTAAGGCGCAAACGAGGTTGCGTGGGTCAGCTAGTATTCGATAAAGGACGGCACCATCTCGTGTCGAAAAGCGCGCAACAGTGCAGATTATGACTGGTGATTCCGATTTTCAACGCTAGATGGCGCTAGATTACTTGTTCTAGGCGTTTCTATTTGTTCTAGAATGTTTAATCGAATACTCGGGATCTTTGTAGATAGACCCATAGCCTTATAAAAGCGGAGCGTGTTAGCCGTACGGGCAGTATTGTTTCACGATTCAGTGGATTAACATCGAAGCGATTTTCTAGTGCGACCAACAAGTAATTTCGTGAATTAATATTGTTGTAAAGTGTTGTTAATAAATATTGTGTTATTTTTTTGGAAATCAATCGACTACTTTTATTTATTTAATACCCGGCTCGTAACAATATGTTACGGAGCACTGACAGTTCATCAGTTTTTAGACATAGTAAAACTTATGTGTCAGATACGATAATATTATGTTTTGAATAAGGGCTTACAAAAATGTTTAACATCCCTATTTACAGAGAGTTAGTTTTAAAAATAGTTGCAAACTCACCAAATTTAAGTGCTACCGTGTCTCTGATAAACTTTAGGATTGTAAATTTAGTGTAAGAAATCTTTCTAGCCATCTTTTCTGAAGGTTCCGTGCCAACTTTAAAGTAGGGATAAATTATTCATATTTAATACATTATGGTTTTAAGTTTTTATTTATTGAACAAAATTATCTGACTTTGACTGTGTATTTCTGACATTTAAAAAGCCTAAAAAAATTAAAATCTGTATAGAGCCGGATTCTACAAAACAATGTCAAAGTATTTTTATTGCTTCTGAGAAGTTTTTTTGTTGTAAAAATGCACATAGTCAATTTATATATATGTACAAGTGACCCAATATGTTCAAATAACATATTTTCACATAAGAATTGATATTAATTTCAGTGTTTCTAATGGTACATTCGCAAATTCTCAAAAAAATTATAACCTACACAAAATCAAAGTCATCTGCTATGCACGAGACCCTCAGAAAAAATATGTTCAAGTTAAATATTTGTGTAATGGTAAATGTCTGTTACCTACCATGGGGTGTTATGTTAGCAAGCGTGTGGTATACACCAGTTTGAAATTACTCAAATATTGTATTCATTACTGCAATAGGGAACTAAATATTTCTAATACATTGGTGTCATATCACTGGATTAAAATCATTCTTATTTTTGTAAGTACTGTACATATTCTGATATGAATTCCGTGAAAAGCTGTTAATTTGAAATTACAAACAGACTCTTCAATTGTATTTATTTGTATGTGTATGGCCGTTTGAGAGGTTGATGCAACCATTTGGATACGGTAACTTATCGCAACAAACTTGAGTACCGAAATCCGCGTACAGGGTTAATTACCGAAAACCGGTATTTCGGTATGACATTCTCGGACCCAAAACTCTGGTAAACCAAAACTCTAGCTAGGTATAACCGATACACCTAAAACCGAAAACGTGATCTATTTAAGTAATTTCAAAACCAGTTTAAAATGATACTACTCAAAGAATACAAGTACATATATAAGACATATATCACCACCTCAAAAGTTCATGTCTAGCCCTATTTGATACATAACTTCTTCCATATCCTGACCGAACATGTTGGGTGTCTCAGTCGTACCGTTTTCCCCATTCGAAGTGGACGGCTTGACCTCGTCGTCCTCAGACTGGGTGGATGTGGACATATTGACGGTTGGCAAGCCGAGGATCAAGCGGATCTGGTCTGTGAGGTTCGGAGATGAAATCAGCTGGTGGTAGATCCCTTCGGCGTTGGCCAGTATCTTGTCTACGTCTAGACACATTGAAAGGTCGTTCACGTACTGGAAAGTAATAAAATAATGTTATTTCTTTAAATTTTGTCATATAAAACATTGCTCTGTAGTGCTAACCGAGCAACCGCGAGCAACAAAGAAGGACACAGCTAGTCTTAAATTAAAGTAAACTACTTACTCTTTACATCATCAGCTATCTGCTATCAGTCACATCAAAATCGGTCTAGCCGTACCAGATATTAGCCGGAAAGACAGACAAAAATTAAAATCATTGCTTTTTTATGTAAGTACCGTGTATACTTTCATATGCATTTAGTAAAAAACTTCTAATTTGAGATTACAAACAGACACTTCAATATCATTTATTTTTATAGAAATGTTATGTAAATTATACAGGCTTGCTTATATATACCTACAGCCTACACTAAATCTCACCTTCCACTACCTAATTCCTCGAAGTGATGAACTGCATATATAGAACTAGCTGAACCCCGCGGTATTACCCGCGCTCATTGTCGTACCGCGAGTAAAGCCGCGCGACAAAGTTAGTCTAAAAAAGTAGCCAAAGTTACTCCCTGGATCATCAGCTACCTGCTAGTGAAAGTCCCGTCAAAATCCGTCCAGCCGTTCCAGAGATTACCCGGAACAAACAGACCGACAGACAGACAGACAAAAAGTTAATCAACTGCATTTTTGGTATATGTACCGTGTATACATACATAAGCATTTAGTAAAAAGCGGTTATTTTAATATTACAAACAGACACTCCAATTTTATTTATTTGTATAGATGTATAGATTTAGCAATTTATAATCTTCTGATCTTTATTACCAGAGATCCAGGGTTCTCACGTATTTATAGGCACAAATAAAAATAGTATAAAAATAGTATAAAAAATAACTCACTTTTAATATATCAGTAAAACCATAGTCTTTACTAATAAAAACATCTTTTTCTGCGTCGAGTATGGCAGCACATATTAGTAAATGGAAATTTGCACATGGCAATCCGGTCCATAAAACTTCCCATAACCTGGTAAAAAGAAATAAATTATTTTTTTAATGTTTCGTGGATTATTCCATATTATAATCTATTTTTGTGGTAAATGTAATCCAGATATGTTCAGTAAAGTGAATACTAAAGTACATTGAAGTTGTTTGTTTTCCATTTTTTTGAGAATTTGATAAAAATAATAATTTCGAAACAAAACCAGCAGAGGAAAATACAAAGAAAGTTTGTGTAAATAAATATTATGCAAGAAAAACTCCTTTCAATAGATATCCAATCGGACATGGCTATTACAAAATGACACTTCCTGGAAGATGAGAATGTGGCGACTTCCGCACACAGCGCAACTATCAAGCCATCTAGCGAAGATACATCGAACTACAAAGTGCCGAAGTACATAGTAACTACTAATCCTGCATCGCGATATTGAAGTTTCTCGCGCCGATTAGCATATGTAGAACTTCCTAACATCAATCGCTGGGCCGTGGCTCGCCAGATACGATCATCTCACCCGCTCTGAGGGTTCTTCCTTTGTGTTAAGAATAATTTTAAAGCATTTTTGCAAGCATGCAAGTCATTTTGTTAGAAAATGCTCTTGTAGTGCTCTTGTAGAGGGGTTGTCTGTCTCCCTCCAAGCAAAGTGAGGAAAATACGAA
This sequence comes from Spilosoma lubricipeda, assembly GCA_905220595.1. Classification (NCBI taxonomy): domain Eukaryota; kingdom Metazoa; phylum Arthropoda; class Insecta; order Lepidoptera; family Erebidae; genus Spilosoma; species Spilosoma lubricipeda. Next base: position 19,324,043 of record HG992281.1, on the reverse strand, counting down.
CATTGTATGCATATTTAGTTATGACATATATATTATGTTACCTCATGATATCTCTATGCGAGAACTCCCTCTTGAACCAAATGAGGAGCCAGCGGAAACAGAAGTACATGTTTCCTGAGTCCTTCTGAGCGAGGTGGTTGGCCAGCTCCGGACTCACAAACAGCAACAACTGTTGCAGCTGCAGCAACTGATGCTTCATGCCTGCTTGGTCCATGTCGAAGTTTGTTGCCTGGATGGAATCATAGTTACAGTACATCCTAGAATTAAACTCATTTGTACTTATTTCACTGTTTTAATTGACTGTCTCTGTAGCGCTGGTGGTAGCGTATGCGACTGCTGTGCTTGAGGTCTCGGGTTCAATTCCCGAATCGGATCAAATGTTTGTATGATCTGCAAATATATGTTTCGGAGTTTGGGTGTTTTCTATCTATACAAATAAATAAAATTGGAGTGTCTGTTTGTAATATTAAAATAACAGCTTTTTTACTAATTGCATATGTATGTATACACGGTACATATACCAAAAATGTGGCTAAAGAAATTTTTGTCTGTCTGTCTGTTTGTGCCGGGTAATCTCTGGAACGGCTGGACGGATTTTGACGGGACTTTCACTGGCAGGTAGCTGATGATCCGGGGAGTAACTTAGGCTACTTTTTTTTAGACTACTATTTTATTATTGTTGTACCGCGAGTAACGCCGCGACTAACTTTGTCCCGCGGCGTTACTCGCGGTACAACAACAACCGCGGATATCGCCGCGGGGTTCAGCTAGTCTTTAATAAGTATGTATTTACAAAAAAAGGAATTTATATCAGTTGTCAAGTACCCATAACAGTTCTGCTTAGCTTAGCACTAGATGGCGTTGTGTGTTATAGAAGTCCTAAATAACTATAAAAAAAACGTACAACCCTACCGGTTTCGTCCCATGAGTCACTAAAAGAATAGGCAGAAGTTAGTTGAATTCTAGAACGTATTTCAACAAGTTACAACTCTCTTACAACACTCATGGAATGAAGAGAGTTGGTGACCACATCACACCGAACCTATGTGTATAATCTACATCTTCCCATACTCACAATTTTATCCATGAACCCAACGAAACACCAGAAACTGTCGACTTCATTCCCCATAAGGAGCAGCAATGGCGCCAGGATATCACTCATGCCCTGCACATAGCCGAGGTCGAAGTTGTACATCACATATGTCATGAGTACATCCTGTAAAACCACAAGGTTCGGATTGTTGTCACCGGCGAAGAATGGGTGTGTCCTGTCCGTCCTGTTGACATCTTTCTCTACGAGGCTTTTGCGGTCTCTATATTCTGAAAATCTAAAAAAAAACATAATATGTTTAAGAAAAAAATTCTATACTTAATATTATAAAGCTGAACAGTTTGTTTGTTGGTTCGATTTGAAAAAAATTATTAGTATTGGCTATATATCATCACGCCAAGACCAATAAGAGCGGAGCACCAATGGAGAATGTTTAAAAAACGAGGGAAAATTATCACGCTACGGGCAACAGGAGACGCGACGAGTATAAGAAGTCGGTTAAAAGGGAAGTAACTCTGTATAACAAGTATCACTTTAGTTTATTATTTATTTCGTCTATCCCAAAAGAACAAAATGGATAGAAAAGGTTGACCATTGCCACACAATGCGGCAATGCTGCAAGGGTAATGGGCATATTTCACTTTTGGGATGGGTTCATTTAGCTGTAATTTATGAAGTTTATATATGTGTGTATATATTCTGCAAGTAGGTTACAAGAACACTTTTGCATGTTAATTTTTTTTGATACGATGAGTTTGGCCATTCCTAACTGGACTAGCTCTGAGACAAAAGGACGAAACAAACTCAGGAATTATCACTCAATAATAAAAACAAACTACTAAAACACAACTCTTTCAATGAGGAATAAAATAAGATAGGTATATATGTATCTATTTTTTATTAAGGTCCCAGACGGATAAGAAGATAAAGCGATAGCAGAAGTTCTTTTGTGTTCGACATAATGCTATAACAGAAGATTATCATACTCTACCGACTTGTTTATTAATATTCAAAAGTACGATGTCAACTAACCTCGATTCCTGTCCCTCAGTCATAGACCTCCATTGCAACTTCATAGTGAAGTATTCTTCTGTTCTCTTCTTGTGCAACTGCTTCAATTCTGCATGCGTCATGTGCCATGGATAGTAGTCTAAGAGATACTTCCAAACTGACTCTCGTATCGAGTGTGCGATGCCCTGTCGATGCAAAAATAAATGCCCATCTATACTAATATATAAAGCTGAAGAGTTTGTTTGTTTGTTTGAACACGCTAATCTCAGGAATCGCTGGTCCGATTTGAAAAATTCTTTCAGTGTTAGAAAGCCCATCTATACTAATATATAAAGCTGAAGAGTTTGTTTGTTTGTTTGTTTGAACACGCTAATCTCAGGAATCGCTGGTCCGATTTGAAAAATTCTTTCAGTGTTAGAAAGCCCATTTATCGAGGAAGGCTATAGGCTATATATCATCACGCTAAGATCAATAGGAGAGGAGCACCAATGAAAAATGTTTCAAAAACGGGGGAAAATTATCACGCGACGGGCAATAGAAGACGCAAACGAGGTTGCGTGGGTCTGCTAGTAAATCTATACTTTTGATGTGATGAATTAAGAATACTCGTCATCACTCCTATTGACCCCATGGGTGTCTACGCTGGACAACATCACAATAAAGAGAAGGAAAGTAGGAAAAAAACGCGATCCCAAACTAAGCACACAAACCCAACACTAAACTGTCTAGTCAGCATGATATAGTATACTAAAAGCTCCTTTCTGAGGAGAGCCCTATGTATAGCAGTGGACGTTGATGATAAAAAACAAGCCGAACTAGCTGTAACAAGCCGAACCAAAAAGAAGAAAACTATTTTTAACCGACTTCAAAAAAAGGAGGTTTCTCAATTCGACCGTATATATATATTTTTTTCTATTAATTTACAAGTAAAATTATTAAAAATTAAAAACCCGACTGTGTCAATACTTGTCATCTTTATTAAATTTAGTTTAAAAAAAAGATTTTTTTTTGATATCACACTCGATTTATTTTGAAAACATTAGTTTTTTTTTAAATTACCATTTGGGGCCAAAAATCCTTTATTTTGTTTTTTTTTTTCAATTTTGATGTACCCAGTGTCACTCTCAAGGCTCTATTGACACCACTCACATAAAAATACGACAAACCGTTTAGGCTCTGGGGCGTGCCAAAGAAATATACATACATAGACTCGAAATCATAACACCCCTTCTTTCGCAGTCGGGTAATAACAAAAATAAAACCGACTTCAAGGTTCGACTCGATTTCTCTTGGATGCCATCATCAGATATTAATGTCCTTATCATGGTACCACCGTTGGGACATCTCCTTTCCATTAAAAAAAAATATCAAAATCGGTTCATAAACGACGAAGTTATCCGCGAACACACATAAAAAAAAAGTAAAAAAGAAAAAATATATACGGTCAAATTGAGAAACCTCCTCCTACTTTTGGAGGCGGTTAAAAAAGAAACATGTTTTCATCGTAATACAGCGTGGGATGCAAGTTCTAAGTTGTTGTAAATAAATTTTATAGACAAATATACTTGCATAAATTATATTAAAAATAAAATCTAGCGCTTTAACAAAATACAAAAAGAGATCTCTCCGGCGGGGAATCGAACCCCGGTCTCCCGCGTGACAGGCGGGGATACTTACCACTATACTACCGAAGACATGTCAATCCTTGGCGAAATTGTGCTTCTCTAAATAGATAAAACGTCTATTAAAAATAACACATACATTTACTAATAGTATAAGTAAGTTTGTTTGGGAGTAGGACTTAGGCTACTTTTTTTTAGACTAGCTTTGTCCCGCGGCGTTACTCGCGGTACGACAATAACCGCGGGTAACACTGCGGGGTTCAGCTAGTTTAAAATATAAACACTTTCTTACTAGTATTTGTAAGATTATTTTATTACATTTTTTTTACAACTCCAGCATGAGGACGTGGCGACCGCTAAGTAACTAGGCCGATATTGCAATGTTCTTTTTTAAAGGTTTTTTTTACTTTTTAAAAAAGCATCCTATCAAAACTGGCTCGTTGGTCTCGCGGTTGGCGTGTGCGACTGCTGATCATGAGGTCTCGGGTTCGATTCCCGGGTCGGACCAAATGTTTGTATGATCTACAAATATTTGTTTCGGAGTTTGGGTGTTTTCTATGTATAATATGTATGTATTTACAAAAAAAAGTATATATGTATTTGTATCAGTTGTCTAGTACCCATAACACAAGCTCTGCTTAGCTTGGGACTAGATGGCGTTGTGTGATAGATGTCCGAAATATTTATTTATATTTATTTACTAGCTGAACCCCGCGGTGTTACCCTAAGTTACTCCCTGGATCATCAGCTACCTGCCAGTGAAAGTCCCGTCAAAATCCATCCAGCCGTTCCAGAGATTACCCGGAACAAACAGACAGACAGACAGACAGACAAAAATTTTTTTAGCTACATTTTTGGTATATGTACCGTGTATACATACATATGCACTTAGTAAAAAGTGGTTATTTTAATATTACAAACAGACACTCCAATTTTATTTATTTGTATAGATTTAAAAAGAGAAACTAAACTTTAAATACAGTACCTGGATCGAATTTGGCCAGTCGGAAAATATTGTCACATATTATGATTATTCTAAACATCAATTTTTTTAATAACCGCGACTATAAATTATCACTAGTGTCGCGTGTTACCGAATGGTGCAACTGTCAATCTTCTTTACCTCCGCGTCGGAAATATGGACAATTTTTTATTTTTTTTAAACTGTTACGCTACTGTAATTGTTAATGTCTTTCTATTTGTTTGCCTTTGTTATAAAGAGAAATAGCCACACTTCATGCGTAAGTCCTTAAACTTTATGTTTTAGCTTTATTAATATAAAAAATGGTGATAAACATTAATGTGGCCATATTCAACTCAGATATCTTAGATCTAGAATGCCTTATTGATGTTATAAATAGTCAAATACTTTTCTATTTAGAGAAGCACAATTTCTCCAAGGAGCGTTAAGTCTTCGGTAGTATAGTGACCAGTATCCCCGCCTATCACGCGGGAGACCTGGGGTTCGATTCCCAGCCGGTGCGATTCCTTTGTACTTTAAAATCTGTAAATTTTATATTGTTATTTATTCAGCACCTACATAAGATAGTGGTCCTTTATATATTATATCTTGTTTCATATTTTCATCTTATTTTATGTACTACCATGTTTTTAATTACTACTCTCTATTGATAGAAATATGTACTTACACCTCTGAAGATAAGTTGTCGTACACCATCTACCTCTGTAACTCTACCTTCTGTATCCTGTAGGCCCTCCCACTTCTCTGTTGAAAGGGGTGTCCCTCTGAAAACATAAGACAACATTCTATAAAGTGATGGGAATTCGGATATATCTGGGAGTCTTTATGTTTGAGTCTGTCAAAGTGAATCTACTCTGCCTGATGGAAAGCATGAGCTATATCCAAATGCAGACAATGCCACAATGCATCAACTCCTCCTGTTTTTCTTCTGATTAATTTCGTTGCGGGTTCCAAGACAGTTATTTTTTTCCTGGGACTTCCCGAGTGTCATAACTCGGTGTGTTCGTGGGTCACTGCTGTTGATCCTGGTGTACAGGAGTTACAGTAAGGGCGTGTGGGTGGGATTAGTCCCAACAAATGCCACAATGCAACATGGTGACCCATACTATAGTGGCCTATTGAGATGCTCTGCATCATTTTGCCTCTGGTCACGCACTCACCAACGAAACGCGACAGCACGAATTCTGTTCATTTTAGGTATGTCTTCTGTGGGGGAGGAGAGAGGGGATCGTTGGGCGTAGCGTAAACCCAGTACACCCACCCAACGATTTTATTTTTTTGTGTGATCAATGCCTTGGAATGATGAGGGAGAGGGGTGTGATGACTGGAACCTGGGACCTATGGAAATATTTTTTTACTTTTCGTATATTACCTTTAATAAAACCGTTTCAAATATTTTTTTTAATTTAGACTATCTTTGTACCGCGGCTATCTTTGCCCGTGGTTGTGGTACAACAACAAACGGGGCTAAACTAGTTTTAAGAGAAAAGAGGCGTTAAAGATTGCAGAAAGATAAACTAATCGACGCGAAACACTTGCAAAACTAAAACTAAGGACGCTAGTCAAACCATGGCTCTTTTAAGATGGGCCAATATAGTCAGCACTACTTATTAACTAAACAGGAATTTCATAAGTTGTGAACCATTCTGTGTCTACTTATAATAAATTAATGTCTAGACTCTAGACAATATATCCACAGTTGAATGATTCACGGATAAAGAAACAATAAATGCCTGTACCAATGATCTTTTATCGGTACAAATGTACACGATAGGTCAGATCAATAATGTAACACAGACTCATCATAGTGGTCATATTAGTTGTTGCCCGCGGCTCCGCCCGCGTATATGTCGGTTTTCGCCGCCGCAGGCAACAACTAGTACTATCTAATTTATACTATTGTTACGTGTTAGGGTTCGACGGATTTGGGAAATAAAACTTCTGACGTGTAAAAGAGACTTTATTAAAAACACTCTCAAAATCACGATATCACTAAGAATAACTACTTAATTGTACTTAATTGTCGCCGAGGTCGCTAGGTGAAACACTGATATCACGCCAATATTTCTCGCACTGTAGCTCAAACTGAACTATGTTTGCTTCATAGCTTTCTCTAGTTGAATGTCTTATTGTTTTCTCTTTTACCTGTTATTTTTTAGTTCTATATGATTAATAAACAAATGTTTTAGTACAGCGTGACGTGTACTTAATAAGATATTTTACTATATACTTACGGGAAAAAAATCTAAAAATATATTATTGAAATCTTTTAGGCAAAAACCAGTCGAAAAATGATAGTTTTAGTTCATAAAATAATAAAATATTTTTATAACTTATTTCAAAGTTGTCAGTTTTTTTGTTCTATAACACCAAGAAATAGTAGACGCCACGTCACACCTCTTGGTAAGTACACTAAATTGTCAACTGTTCAGCATATGCTTTAGATTGTTTGTTGAAATTATATTCATTCATCTCATCCACATTTTACAAAGCGAACTGACGTCATTACCACAGCAATATGGCGTCCAGTGCGTCCAGCGTTTTTGAAAAATTACGCGCGAAATATGAAAATGTAATTTTTTTATGCACTAATCGATTGAATAAAAATTTTGTGTTATTTTCTGTGGTTTAATAGCACTAAAGAGTCTAACTAAGACACTTTTCAAAAATGGGTGTGATATCCTATTCTAAATTTTTAGTAAAATGCCGTGCAGTTTCCAATTTCATATTTTTAATTGTTCTGAAATTTTAAATGAGATTAAAATAGTGATAAATATTTTGGACATTTGACATATACCATCTCCAATGTAAACCCAATCTAGAGGATAACTGGCCCGAAAAACAAACAAACAATCTGAGACACAACGATCTAGCTTCAAACTATGCAGAGCTTGTGCGAGCTGTTTCGGAGAAGTTTCATAACAAACACTGTAACACGAGATTTTCATATGTTAGAGACTATACAAGTTTACCTGGGTATAACTGGCCTCGGTGGTAGCTTCGGTTTGACGCTGATAACCTCGTATTCGTCACTCTGTCTGGTGACTGTGGAAACTGTCGTGGCTTCCTCCATGGCATTCATACTTCTGGTCAAAAGGTCTGCCACTTCTTCGGAAACATCGCGCTTACCATTTGTTGCCTCGTTCCCATAGTACACTGGAATTGAAAGGATGTATGTGACAACAGTTATGTTCAGTCAAAATTCGACTCTTTAAAATAAAATATTTTAGTTTTTTTTTAATACTAGCTGAACCCCGCGGTGTTACCCGCGGTCATTGTTGTACCGCGAGTAACGCCGCGGGACAAAGTTAGTCTAAAAAAAGTAGCCTAAGTTACTCCCCGGGTCATCAGCTACCTACCAGTGAAAGGCCCGTCAAAATCCGTCCAGCCGTTCCAGAGATTACCCGGAACAAACAGACAGACAGACAGACAGACAAAAACTTTTTTAACTATATTTTTGGTATATGTATCGTGTATACATACATATGCATTAAGTAAAAAGCGGTTATTTTAATATTACAAACAGACACTCCAATTTTATTTATTTGTATAGACGAGCCTGTCAAAGGTGCTATGCCAGATGAAAAGCATGAGCAGCATCCAAGAGTAGTGGTTACCATACTCATTGCAAATGTAGACAATTCAACAATGCAACATGTGACCCACACTATGGCGGCTTACTAAGATGCTTCTGCATCATTGTACGGTATTCTCTGAAAACGAGGCAAGGTTTTGCTATAATCGGTTATGTTCGAGGGAGACAAAACATTGTCGCGGACCGGTAAAAGTTAATTAGTAATACACTGCTTACCAATATCGGTTAGTTTTGAAAACGCCTCCATAGTCGTTTCATACGGCCTCTGTTTAAAATTAGACACCAAGTTCCATACAACGTCTGTAGTGTTTTCTGTAAAAATGTCAAGTTCAGCGAATGACTTATTCAGAACTTGGGACTCTGTATTCGGTTCCACAACCACATAAGTATTCCTGTCGTGTCTAGTTTTGGCCGTTTTCACATGATTCTTAAGATAAGCTACGAATATTTCAGCGTTGCCGTGTTGGAAGTAGAAGGTGTTCTGCCAAACTCCCGGTTTTGTGGAAAACTGCATTTGCTGGTTATTGCGTGTTACTCTGAAGGTCTTCAACTCATCAAGGGGTATCTTGATGATTCGGGCCCGAGCTGTTGCATAATCTGCTGTGATGTTGCCACTGAAAGTTCTTTGCCGGCGACCTGATATAGAAATTGTGAATTTAGACAAGTATTCTCGTATGATCAACCATATTTCTTTCGTACTGAACGTCGGCTTTGTTCCAGAAAAGTACGTACAGGAATTTAAATTAATATATAACATCTTGGAATCCCATTATCAGTAAATACATACATGCTACTCAGAATTAAGGTACCTCCACAGGAAAACGGTGTCTATGTAGTGGTATTAATTAAGATATACTAATTATAAATAAATTTTATTAACAAGTCTGCAAATGAGCAGACCGGGTCACTTAATAGAATGTGACCGCTTTTGTACACTTGCAACTGAGGCGCCATAAGTGCGTTCAAAGCCTCGAGGTGTGAGTACACACTTTACTTGAAAGTTTGGACGTCATATTGGTAGGGTAACGTACCGTGTATACCACTTATATTGGTTCCACAGATTGGTTCTATCGTGATTACCATGTTTAGGATAGAATAGCAATTGGCATCTATACTCAAGCAGTTTTATATCCTCTAATCTGATTAAACTTGTCCACCACACACCACTGGGGATGGCGATACTTCGTAATATGTATATAAAATCGATCTTATACGTCACCATTCGAACAGCAATATAAAATTCAGTTAACTTAAATAGGTAGGTAGACATACTTATCATTACTATTTTCACTATTATCTGTACAGCAGATAATAACTTGACCGATAACGTTTCTGTGAATGAATGAGCATGTGCATTTATAATTAGGGATCAATGAACGTTTATTGAATGTAACAGATGGCAGGAAAACAATGGTTTGTTGTGGACAATACACGTAGACGTGACAAATACTGAGTTTAAAAAAATAGGTACATGACGTAGACTCGTAGACAAATTAAAAGGACTTAGAAACTGAGGCTGTTCTAAATTTGCAATGATGTTTTTTTGTGTACCTATAGTGGACCACTCATACGTATAAACCGATAAAAAGAATTCCCGGCATATGTTTAAACTGATTCCTTAATTAAAAAACAATGCTGCACTCTGAGTATCAAAGCACGCCAATTCTACTTGCAATTATACACACGACCGTTTTTTATGTTGATTTGACTATTCTTTGATTATTCGTACCAATTTGCATAACAATTATACTATTTAAATTTAAAATAATAGGAACCCAATGAACTTGTTTATCGTAACTATTTTAATTTTCTTATTTGTTTAGGATTACTTAAGGTAACAAGCTATTTAAAATATGAAAAAATATTTTATTACTATTATTTATCTACTAGTTTTTACATGGTCAACTACTAACTGAAATTGATATTTTTTTTGTTTTATTTATTACTAGCTGACCCACGCAACCTCGTTTGCGTCTATTATTAGCCCGTAGTGATAATTTTCCCCCGTTTTTGTAACATTCTTCATTGTTGCCCCGCTCCTGTAGGTCTTAGCGTGATGATATACCCTATAGCCGTCCTCGATAAATGGGCTACCTAACACTAAAATAATTTTTCAAATCGGACCAGCGCTTCCTGAGATTAGCGTGTTCAAACAAACAAACAAACTCTTCAGCTTTATATATTAGTATAGATATATCTGTACAAGAAAAAACATTGCCCATGTTTAAATGAAATAGTTTATCAGAATTTACAAATATGAACTGATTGACATCGGAACAAAATTCAGTTAAAACATGAAAAAAGGCAACTTTGTGCTCTTAAGTGGTCATCTACTGGTGCTCTTACCTTACATCATGATGAAAGTGTATTGAGGTCATTCTAGTAGTCGCCCAGTGGTTGAAACACGACCATTTTTTTTTAATTCCTTTTTAACCGACTTCAAAAAAAGGAGGAGGTATATCAATTCGAACGTATACATTTTTTTTTGTTATGTATTATCGGGGATATCCTCGTCATTTATGAACCGATTTTGATGATTATTTTTATAATAATAGTAATAATATATAATATAATAATATATAATAATAGTAAGGAGATGTCCCAACGGTGATACCATGATAATTACATTAATATCTGATGATGGCATCCAAGAGAAATCGAGTCGAACCTAGAAGTCGGTTTTATTTTTGACTAGCTGAACCCCGCGGTGTTACCCGCGGTTATTGTTGTACCGCGAGTAACGCCGCGCGACAAAGTTAGTCTAAAAAAAGTAGCCTAAGTTACTCCCCGGATCATCAGCTACCTGCCAGTGAAAGTCCCGTCAAAATCCGTCCAGCCGTTCCAGAGATTACCCGGAACAAACAGACAGACAGACAGACAGACAAATTTTTTTTTAACTACAGTTTTGGTATATGTACCGTGTATCCATACACCATACACCATACATCCACATATGCATTTAGTAAAAAGCGGTTATTTTAATATTACAAACAGACACTCCAATTTTATTTAGTTGTATAGATGTATAGATAAAATTGTACTTGCTGCACTCCTAATCCATTTAAACAGTGCCAAGTTGAGCATAATTTTCGTAAAAAGAGTACAAGTTCTTGCTTCATGCAGTATTATTAAAAGATTAATTATAAAATTTAAAGTTAATTTAGCTAGAGTTTACATCAATTGGGTACTAAAGCTTGACACACACACACGACTATTGGACCAGGCCTTAACCGTGACCCCAACCATCGCTTAGGGTGCTTGTTCTCTTGCTAAAAACCATACAGTCATATAATAAACAAACAAACAAAAGCAAAAACAATACTTATCATTACGTTGACTGTTCTGTACCCAGCAAACCCAAGCATCAAATCATCTTCACAAATACCTTTAGCGTAAGACATGGATATACCAATAGTGTTGACGACGGCCCACTCGTGGTCCTGCGTGTCGGAGTCTATGGTGATCAGGTCGTTCGGTCTCCATTCAATGCCTTTAGTAGTGTCGTGATTCTCCACGATGCAGAGCATCCCGATACTGTTGAGGTCTGTGACTGGTCTACCGAGGCACGCCTTGAGTAAAACGCCATCTTGTGTAAACAGGTCCTAAAATAAAGTACAAAATTAAATTTCGAAGTCAATTGTCATTTGCATAACACGGCAAACGAAATCTGAGACACAGCGCCATCTAGCTACAAACTAAGCAGAGTCTGTACTATGAGCTATATAGCTTTATTTTACACTAGTGGAATCCCGCAGTTCTACCCGCGGCTATTGTCGTACTGCTGGTAGTACCGCGGGGCAAAGCTTGTCTAAAAAAATAAGTTACTCCTTATATCATGAGCTACCTATCAGTGAAAGTCCCGTCAAAATCGGTCCAATCGTTCCAGAGATTAGCCGGAATGAACAGACAGACCGACAGACATACAAAAATAGTAAAAAAAATGATTTGGTATATGCACCATGTTTACTACATACATATTATGCATTTAGTAAAAGGGGTTATTTTAATATTACAAACAGACACTCCAATTTTATTTATTTGTATAGATAATAGACATAGGAAACACCCAAACTCCGAAACAAATAGGTATTGCTGATCATACACAAACATTTGGTATGACCCGAAAAATCAAACCCAAAACGTCAAACACAGCAGTCACATATGCTACCAGTGTGCTACAGAGGCAGTCAAGATTACAGTCCATTTGTTTAGATAGTGTCGGTATACCTGCCCTTAAGGTTAATGTTATGATATACGAATATGTATTATTAATTCATACAAGTTAGCTGCAAAGTTAGGACAAATCATATTTTACTAGTGGGTGTACGCCGAAGGCGATTTGTTTGATATCGTGGCGGCGATCGTTAGACAAAAAGCCGCACGTGGTACGGTGGCGCGATCTGAGCGACCGTATCTAAGCGAATAAACTATACATATAAGTGAATATTAAAAATGGCGTTTCTGCACTCATGCTTACATATTATCTAGCAAGACAGAATGGCCTAATGTATTCAACCTGTGACAAGAACGTTTTGAATTCAATTTGTACTAATACATACTTTAGCAGATCTTACTTTTATACTTACAAAAAAAGTTAATTAAATATTGCTAAATGCTCTTTGATGGTCATTTAAATATGTAAATGCATATAATATATTAATTATATTACTACGCGTTTATTACGACACAAATTTCATCACTGCTAGATATTTATTTAGCCAGCTGTGCAAATTATTTGCTGCAAATCTTAAGTTGACATTAAAATGTGCTGCAAAATTTTCATTTACAACACAGCAGTGGCAAAATTAACAGAATAATAATATTGTTACTTGTTAGGATTCAATGGATTTGAGAAATAAACCTTCTGATGTGTTAAAAGGACTTTATTAAAAACTAGCTGACCCGGCAAACTTTGTAAAGCCATATTTCTTCTTCTCTCTTCATAATATTTTCTAAATTCAAGTTTTTTTTTTTGTAATTATGACGGTACTTATAAAAACATACTACCTCGCTTTTCTGTGCAGACGGATAAACAGCAGAATAGGAACACATCGGTTTGCTTACATAATAGGGACACTGTCAGTGTGGTATGTGACTGTACATGGTGAAACATATTTATGAATAATTTCGAAAATGCCTTGGGCATTAAGTCCGCTGACGCATGTATTTGTGCATTAAGTTCTTTTTTATTGTATAGGCGGGCAAACGAGCAGACGTATCGGCTGATGGTAAGTGATTACCGCCGCCCATGGACACCTGCAACACCAGAGGCGTCACAAGTGCGTTGCCAGCCTTTGGGGGATGGGGAGAAGAGATGGGGAGAAGAGATCGGGGGAGGGGTTTGGATTATGGGCCTCCGGTTATAAATAAACAAATAAATAGTTAAAAAATCCCCAATTTGGTGCAGCCAAAAAAAGTTATGTGCGTACATACATTTCGGTGATTCATTTTTAGTTATAAAGATACTAAGGGCTGTCGATAATAATCACCGAAAGTTGAATGGCTATCTCCTAGTCTTAGTGATACTTTTTAAATAAACAACTACCGTATTCCCAATGCGGGAGTTGCCAAAAACGGGGAAATATATTAATTCTCAGGCAAGGGGGACAGGGTCACATTAAATAGTGGTAACGCAAGACTATTAATTGTATGATGGTCCTCATCATTTGTTCTGTTGATCTGGGTGTAATTTATTTTTAATATTATGTATTTAAAAATATTTAAGTAAGTTTATCAGTAGTATAGTAAAAATAGCACAGATATAGCCTGGTTTGGACTCCGAGAGCCATGAGGTTATTTATATCCGTTATAGAATATTTTCCTAAATTATAATAATCACAAATTTTAAAAATAAAACAATGACTTCAAGGACTGGACTAAATTGAAATGAAAAGAATCATCACAATTGGTTCACCAGGTCGAAAGTTATGAGGTAATAAACATAAAAAAAAAAATATAAACTAGCTGTCCCGGCAAACGTCGTTTTGCCATAACTACTAATAAATTAAAAAAACATTGTCCAGCGGACAAAATTGTGAATCTAGATCCCCTTGAACACACACAAAAAATTTCATCAAAATCGGTCCAGTCGTTTGAGAGTAGTTCAGTGACATACACACTCACAGAAGAATTATATATATAAAGATACTAGTTGCTGCCTGCGGCTCCGCCCGTGTGTATGTGGGTTATCGCTGCAAATATTAGCCTATGTGTTATTCTGATGTATAAGCTATATTACTGTGAAGTTTCATCCAAATCCGTCCAGTAGTTTTTGCGTGAAAGAGTAACAAACATCCATCCTTACAAACTTTCGCATTTATAATATTAGTAAGATACAGTGGAATTGATAACCACCTACTGTTTTGAACTTGGTTATTAAATAGTAAGAATTTGAAAAGAAAAATTTTAAAAACAGGTTAGGAAAGTGCAAAGGCCAGTGCTAAGCAGTTTATAATATCATAATTTATTATATTAACTTATTTTGTATCTATATATATTATCTACATGTGATTATGCAACTCAATATAATTGAATATCAAAGAAATAGTAATAAATAATAAAAAGCAGAAAATTTTCCAACTAGACTAATAATTATATTATTTTTTAAGTACCTTCGTAATCCAATTAGAATTTGATGGCTGCACATAAAAATTTTACATTAGCACCTTATTTCTACATTAAATTATTAAATTTAAGTATACATTACAATATTATCAATATAAACATTACAATATTATTATATTTCCTATAAAAGGTAGGTATCATAATTGAATAAATAAATTAGTAAACAATAGAATAAATAAGTAGGTACGTATTGCACGTTTAGATCATTCTCTGGAGCATAGATACAATTAATACAAACCTTCTCCTAGCAATAAACACATAAAAAAAATATCCAATTTGGTGCATACGATCAGAAGTTAGCGCTTACATACATTTCAGTGACTTATGCGCCTGAATAGACTTCACTACTGCATCAGTTTTCACAGCGAAATACACAGGATATGATGCAATACTAAAATTTCGTCCCTGAGTAAAAAACATGTAAATACTCTATTGTTTACTAATATGTTAAACCTCCTAGACGAGCAAAGGTCACATTGTAGACGGACAAAGAATAATAAAACTTACTTTGCACTGCTCTGGAATGTCTTCTACAGAACTGGAGACTGACATTTTGAGTACAAAAGATACTTAAAGTAGATAGTTACAGGACTTCACTAAATAAAATGCAATTTTACATCTACGCCATACTTTTGAAGGATTTTCCGATCAAAACAAAGGTAGGTACTATCAACTTCAACACACTTCACAATAAATAAATGGACGTTTGAGTGTTGCTAGGTATCAAATTCAAAACTTGGAGTGGTACTTTTTCTAAAATAACAGTGGTGATTGCCTTTGAAGTCATTAGATTGTGATATAATATAGTGGTTAAAAGCTTTTACTAAACTATTATTGAGTTACCGTCCTTGGGAATGACTACTTAGTATATACTTCTATCAGTGGTAAAATAATTTAATTAATCGATATGTCTTAGGACTTTTAATTTCTAACATTGCAACATTCTTGTAAAAACTCGTAAAACGTTTCATTTCACGAAAAATTCAGATTAATCAGTTATTTTTATTAGAAAACACTTAGTTTATAAAATACAGAAACAGAATTAAACAGAACTGGACTAAATACAATACACTGACACACTTTAAATTAAATACCAATTAATATAAAAAAAAAGTAGGTACCTACCTAAGTATTTTATAAAATAAAATAAATTAGTATTTACTAAAAATAAAATAGTAAGTTGTACGTATTTTATTTAGCTTTAATAGTTCATTGCTGGAGATAGACCACGAAGCAATTTGTATTTGCTCCGTGAGATAGACCTTTCATTAAAAAGGCGGTTTTGGCCTATTTCCTCGCTAGCCAGTCTGAACTCTGTTTTGCAGTGCTGATATTGTGCCAGAGCAAATTTGCTCTATAACTCTCCTCTTGCGACACCGAAGTATCGAGTGACAATCCTTAATTTGTCACCACACGGAATCAATCATTCCACGTAATAATAAATAATAAATATTTTGGACACTTAACACACAACGTCATCTAGTCCCAAACTAAGCAGAGCTTGTATTATGGGTACTAGACAACTGATATAAATACTTATATACTTTTTTTTTGTAAATACATACATATTATACATAGAAAACACCAAAACTCCGAAACAAATATTTACAGATCGTACAAACATTTGGTCCGACCCGGGAATCGAACCCGAGACCTCAAGAACAGCAGTCGCGTACGCTACCACTGCGCCACCGAGGCAGTTATGATAATGCAATAGATACTTAACTAATAATACTTAATTGAAAAGAGGAGGTGTGAAATGTGTGTGTAATAATTGGGATCCGGGAACAATTTCTTATTTAAGTAATTCGGTGAACTCTTAGACCTATTTAATTCTGAAAACTTTGCCGTTTCTTGTCACGGTGTTTATTTTTGGGTGTTACTGCATCTAGTACTTAGATAGTTGATGAATTAATAACATAGCAATTTTAAAGTTAACAATTTGGCTACTTTGAAGGTACATTTAAGTTAAAATAGAAAAAAAAAAGTTTGTTAATAAAAAATATTTTATTTTAGTAGAAGCAGCTTATTCGTAGGTATAATATTGGTTAGGTACTTATAATAATAATAGACTTTTGCTCAGTGTGTTCCTCCTTGCACTTAGTATGTAGCATGAGCGTAGTCCTAATGGTTTATAATATTTATCAGGTGTTCGGTATTTATTGAGTGTAGGAATAAAAAAAATCTTCCCGACGATTCGCTCAGCCGTGCTCTCAGCGCGTTAGTGATAGTTGGCAGTTCTTCGAGATTTACGCCTGAAACTCGCGTCTCGGATTAAGGGTCTCCAACGAAACCCCTCGCGTCTTTTGTAACATTCGAGTATTCGTGCCGTGATATTCAGCTGTCCTGCCCCCCTAGCCAAGTTGCAAGCATTTTTCGTTCTGCAATCGTTAACGCATAAATTCTCGTGTGTCATTGGCTAATACTTTGTCTAAGATTACTTTGTCTAAGATTAGCCAATGACACACGAGAATGTAGGCGTTAACGTTTGCAGAAAAAAGAACGCTTGCAACTTGGCTAGGGGAGCTGTTCTAGTTTCGTTCACCTACACAATACAAATTCGTCGACCGCTAGAGATTGATGAGTTGGTGGAATGTTTTTTTCCAAATATTCTTCAGAATTACAGAAACCATGATTGGTTGAGAGAACGCGCCATTTTAGCACCGAAGAATATTCATATCAATGCCATTAATTTTCAAATTCATGCGAAACTGCCAGGTGTAGTCACGACATATAAATCGATTGACAGTGTTATGAATCAAGATGAAGCAGTGAATTATCCAATTGAATTTTTAAATTCATTGGAACCGGCTGGTATGTCACCGCATTGTCTGAATCTGAAAAGTGCTTCTTTGATATTATTGCGAAATATTAATCCACCAAAACTTTGTAATGGCACCAAATTGGCAGTGAAAAAGTTGTTGCCAAATTTGATTGAAGCTAGGATCTTAACTGGTAAATCAAAAGGAGTAGTTTGTTTGATACCGCGTATCCCTATGATACTAACTAATATGCCATTTGAATTCAAACGATTATAATTTCGTGTGCGTTTATCATTTGTGATGTCCATCAACAAGGCCAAGGGACAACGTTTGTGGTGTGAATTTGGAGGAATCATGCTTTTTACATAGCCAACTTTATGTTGCCTGTCTTAGAGTGGGTTTATTTAATTATGCCCCCAGCCGTTTATTTATTTATGCTCAAAATGGTAAAACAAAAAATATTGTTGATCCAAATGTTTTTGATTAAGATTTAAAATAGCTAGAATTTTAATTAAATATTTTTATTTGCATAAGTGAATTTGATGTTCTAATTACCAATTTTTTTTTTATTTCCCTTTATACATTGCTAAGCACGTTCCGGGCCGCTAGTTGCGGTATAAATTTTTGAATTGCCTTGAGCTAAGCCTTTTTATTTATACAAGGTTGTTTTATGTGAAGAGCTCTAACATTAAGCAGTGGTTTGTGTGAACCTAGTGCAGACCCTCTTTCTGTTGAATTTAAACAGGTAATACATTATATTTCTTTACGCACTTTAAAAACTAATCCCGCTGTTTGGTAGTTCGGGAAGAGTGGAATTTAGCAATAAATTTAATGCGATTTGATTTTAAGATCATAATTTATTTATGATTGATATTTAATATATTTTGGTTTTAAAATCAAATCGCGCTAAATAAATTTATTGCTGATTCAATTTAAATCTTACAAATGTATCGTGAAGTGTTTTCTCGTGTTGTATTTACTTATGTGGTAACAAATTCTAGAATATATTTGCATGTTTTTTCATCAAGTGTAGTGATCACTGCGTTTTATATAGCATATGGTGAGCTAAAAGTTACCGTAAATACCACGGGCTTACAGAAAAGAGGTATAACAGTATTTTTACGTTAGGTTAGTCTGACGTTTAATCTTTTTACGAGTGAATGAAGTTATAGGCCCTAAAGTCCTTTTCCCCCTGATTGTTGATCGACGCATAGTGTTCTCCGTAGAACAAACCAATTGGACAAAAATATTTCATGTGTGTTCAATATGCGATCGCCTGAAACACAGGTTTACCCAAGCAGACAGGCATCGATTAAAGATTTTGTTCTAAATTTCAATATTTTAACGCACACTGTAACTTAGCCTAATTATTGCGTTATAACTATTATGAATCAAATGTTTTACTCTGTAATATATGTATTGGTCAAGTAAATAAATATAACTTATTGAAATTGAAAAACATTGAAAATTTAGACAACTTTTTAGTGGGTAAAATATTCAATTCCCGAGAGGCGGTACAAAATGCATTTGAAGAGTTTGTTGCCTCCCGTCCAGCTGATTTTTACAAGAAGGGCATCAATAAACTGCCAATGCGTTGGCAAAGATGCGTCGATTGCATGGGTGATTACCTCGAATAACAGAAATAAAAAAAATTGGAAAAATAAGTACTTTCACTTATTGCATATAAAACGGCAATTTCATAGGTAAAGACCTATTGATATTCTGAGAACCGTAACGGGCATAGTAGGAGATTTTCATGGGTTTCAAATAAAAATTCGTGGTATCTCCTTCATTGGTTTGGCTCGCTAATTAGCATACTAGCATGTTACAAAAATATGTCATGAACCATCTGTTTCTTTTTTAAATAAAACTTTCTTTCGCACGCTTGACTTGGGGAATAAGTTGATGAATGCGTGACGATAACGTTACGAGAAGTGTGATCAGGCGAGGCGAACGACAGTTGAGAGGAAGATATTAGTTAGTGAAGATGGAAAGAGAGAGAGAGAGAGTAACGGTTCGTATATTACTGTAGGGACAAGAGAGAGATGTGCGAGCACACATTTTCTTTCCCTCTTTCTCTCATAGCCAGTTACGTTTCGTATATCTAAGACATATACACCTACTAAGTTGCAAGTCTTGTACCTCTTGAAGTTTTACTTCAGTTGTGTGGTCTAAAGCACATTCGTTTTTTTTCAAAATTTCTTTATTTGCTTCGCCTCTTACTGCCTTGTTTTTGTATCTAAATGATGTCACGGATAAGGCGCTTTAGGTCAGTCAAAGGAAGGATAACAATCTATTTTAGCACTAAACATGGCTGGCTGGCTTTACGAATGTAAATAATAGCGTTTTTCCGTCACCGTGGAGAGTTCCTTTGTTTTTTTTATTATATTATCAATATTTAGTATACTATTTTTCCAGCCACGATGAATTTCCTAGAGCAGTTCCTATCACTATTCAACGCGAGGACGGTACGTTCATTATTGTTAATATTCCAAGCCGTGTTCCAGGCAATAGACGAACTCAAACTTGATGCCCGGGACTTTCCCCAACAAGCTGTGGTTACAGGTTCGTTAGCTATTCTTATCTTACATCACATCATGAGTCGTGGTGAACTGTACATAATCAATTCAGCACTCACACAATTAAAATTAACCGCTTTCACCAAATGCACAGGAAATTATATAGGGACGGTACTAGCATTAAACATTTTTGGTTGTTTTTCCGTTTGCTTGTTCTGGTTAATCTCTGTAACGGGTGGATGGAAAAAAAAAAAAAAAAAAAAAGGACTAGGGACCCGGAGACTTCCCACATAGTCCTCCAGGTGAAGCCAAAGGTGTGGCAAAGGATGACGGATGCCGGAGCCCTCTACTTGGACCTGCAGAGGGTCAGAGTGGAGGACCAGTCCCCGCTCATCCAATGCACAAAGTGCTTAGCGTTCGGCCATGGCCGCCGATTCTGCACCGAGAGTGTGGACAGATGCAGCCACTGTGGAGGCCCCCACCTGCGCAAGGATTGCGCCGTTCACGGTGCGGGAGCAGAACCGCGGTGCTGCAACTGTCTGCACTCTGGACTGCAGAGAGTCGGTCACAACGCCTTTAGCGCCGAATGCCCCACTCGAGCCAAGTGGGATTACCTGGCTAGGGCGACAACAGCGTATTCATGATCTACCAACATACAGTTTACACACTTCAAAACAAGACATAACTAAACACTGATATAATAATTATATAATGATTTTATAAAAATATATCTGAACATGTACACTATCATCAACACTAGAATAACACATATTTAACAGAAACATATATGACAGAAACAGCTCACAAATAGGAACGTAGCAAATATGTATATTGCAACATATACACATATTGCTAAAGGTAAGAGCATATGGAAAGTGTGAGTTGTGGAAGGGTACACACGTACAAAATACTAGACAGAAACACAAAACATGCAAACAGAAAACAAAAACACAGGTCATGGATACCAAGTACCCCTCACTGGGGGAACATGGGGGAAGCCTCCTGGATGTGCAAACAACCATCCTTAAACGACCCACTAACGGATGGTAGACCGGAGCAACACAATTGCTTTAAATAAAATACAGATGTATAATTTAGAAATGTAAATATATAGATAAACAAATGTAAATAATAATGAACAATAAATAATAATGATAAATGAATATGAATATAAACAATGCGATACTTTTAAATAATGAAAATAAATATAAATGAGAATGTAAATAAGTTATAAATATGATGCAATATAAATGTAATGATAAACAATTTTAATTTTAAGATATAACAGATGTACAAATGCGCATGTACACCGACTATCTGTCATGTACATGCGTATCTGAACATACAAAATTGGCTGATTCTTCAAATCAGTCAATTTAATGACGATATTACAATTGCCTATTATATAATATGATGATGAATAAGGTCCTGTCGAAACCTTGGACGGGGAAAAGCGAAAAAAAAAAAAAAAAAAAAAAAAAAAAAAAAAAAAAAAAAAAAAAAAAAGGGTGGACCGATTAAGGCTGGAGTAACTTAGGCTATTTTCATTTTAAGTCGTATGTAATACTGTTTTGTTTTTCGGAAGTATTCCCTCTAGGATAGAGGTTGTAATCGAATCCACGTCCGTTTCCCACCCAGGATGCTTACTTTTGTAGTAAGCATGGTCTTTTGTAGTATATAGTTTCGGAATTCATCGTGAACACCAACATGGCATGAGAATCATATTTTTGACTAGCTGAGTCCCGCGGTGTTACCCGCGGTTATTGTCGTGTCGCGAGTGACGCTGCGAGGTGAAGCTACTCAAAAAAAGGAGCCTAAGTTACTCCCTATATTATCAGCTACCTATCCCGTCCCGTCAAAATCAGTCTAGCCGTTCCAGAGATTACCCGGCACAAACAGACAGACAGACAGACAAAAATTGAAAAAATACTTTTTTGGTAAATGTACCGTGTATACGAATACATACATATGCATTTAGTAAAAAACGGTTATTTTAATATTATAAACAGACACTCCAATTTTATTTATCTCTTTGGACGTTTCTCAGTAGTTTGATTGCCATAACACAGATTCTAATTTAAGTTGCAGATATTATTTTTCAAACCGTACATCTTTAACGGCTTTTAAATGCCTTACCTGGACTTAGATTTCTTCTTAGAAAGAAAGTGTTGGTCTTTTATCCAAGGCTGGATGGGCTGAAGGATGTGTTTGTGTCAAGTTTGTCTTCTCAGTTCAACCATCGTTCGTCAGCTCTAACAACACATTTTTTACCCTGCGTATTCTTAATTTGTCACCAGACGTATTTTAACTCTAAACTCTAGATTATGTTACTTTATTTTCCATTCCAGATGGTCAAGAATTCGACTTCATAGTGATCGGTGCGGGATCAGCAGGTTGCGTACTCGCCAACAGACTGACTGAGATCTCAGGATGGAATGTGTTACTTATAGAAGCTGGTGGGAATCCACCGTTAAGTGCAAAGGCATGCTTACCATTAAAATAGCTTGTTTTCTATACATGATCATCTTCCACAGTCTTTTACACACACCCTAACATAATACCTAATATTAAGCCCGCAAACTAGAGGCGTCACGAGAGCGTTGCCGGCCTTTCGGGTATAGGGAGGGGGTTGGGGAGAGTGGTATTGGAATTTTTTTTACCTTTGGAAACCCCCACGCGCCGTCACCCCTTGGGGGTTTGGGGTCGAGAGGCTAGATTCATACAGCTAAGCAACTGATTGACGCTTCTCGTGACCAGAAGGCCGGCATTTTTCTAGCATAGAGAATTAGCATTGCCATTCAACGTGGCAATGCTGCCAGCCCTCTGGAAACGCTCCCAGAAGGCGATGATGCGGAGGAATTTTTTGACGCTTGTATGTATATTATATATGTATATATTATTATTTCCTATTAATTAATTTATCATTTAGTAAAATTGTAAATTGTATTTTCTGAGTATAGAATCCAAAAGACCGTCTATTACCGTGAGGAAGTCTTGCTTCGGCACAAATGGGCCGGCTCGACAAGAGTGACACCGCTCCTCACAGACAACCAGAGTTAACCAATGGTTTCGTTACTTGTTATGAAATGAGTTAGGCTACCAGAGGTAATCACAGGTTGGCAACGCAACTTATGAGTTTTTTTAAGTGTAACGATCTGCCTTTTATCTGATCGATTATCCAAGAAGTAATAACCTTAATTGCTCGTCTATTGCCAAATATAATCTCGTCTCGTCTCTTTTTCTCTCTCTGTTTTGATCAAGTTATGTCTTGTCAGAAGAGAAACAATGTGTATCTTCAAAAGTACCGAACACGGTAAAACTTTTGTCAAACTGTCAGTACACAATACGTAGAAAATCGTATCTTAATGAGATAGAAATCGAATTAGCTAGTATGAAATCATCATGTTAAATCAATTGTGCTGGCAACTTGAATACAGACAACTTTCTCTTCGCGTATTTCTTAAACAATTTCTGTTTCAGGTTGCAGGATTTCTGAACTTGGTTGATTATTCCAAATCAGATTGGAACTACTATACAGAAAATGACGGTTATTCCAGTCAAGTTTATCAGAAGAAAAGTATTCACTTGACAAGAGGCAAGATGCTTGGCGGGTCTAGTGGAGCCAACTACATGTTCTACATAAGAGGGAATAAAAAGGATTATAATGATTGGGTCGAACAAGGCAACGAGGGATGGGATTACGATACAGTACTACATTACTTTAAAAAAAGCGAACGTCTCAATGACGAGACCGTTACCAAGTATGACTTTGGCAAATATCACAATACAGAAGGATATTTAGGGGTAACAAGACCGCTGTGGAAGAAACATACAAAACAATATTTAAGAGCGTTTCAACAAAATGGACATAGAGTGATGTCAGACTGTAATGGACCGGAGCAAATAGGATACGTCATGCCTCCATATACAATCGACGAGGGAGTTCGTCAACACACTGCTTTAGCTTTTCTAGAGCCCGCCAAAGATCGAAAAAATCTTTTTGTGCTAAAGAAAACTTTAGCAAGAAAAATATTGTTTGATGAATACATGAATGCTGTTGGAGTCGAAGTGCGATTACCTAATAAAAGAATATTAAGTCTTTTCGCTAGAAGAGAAGTTATCCTTTCAGCGGGTGCAATTAATAGTCCTCAAGTTCTTATGTTGTCTGGAATAGGACCTCGGCAGCATTTGCAGAAGTTAGGTATAAATGTATTGCTGGATTCACCGAACGTTGGTAGTAACTTACAAGATCATCCTGCTGTTATAATCCCCATAGGGGTCGAAAAGGATCGAACGTCTGTAATTAACAACATTGATTGTTTGGTAAACCTGGAAAAATTCCCTAGTCCTTGTATGATAGGTCATATTGCCCTGAATAAATCCGAAACTTACCCCGATTATCAAACAACTGTATTTCCAATACCAGCATTCTCGTTTTTGCCAACAGTAATATGTGGTTATGTTCTTCGAAAAGATGATCAGGTATGTGACACTTTGTTCAACGCTGCCAAGAAGAGAAAGACTTTATACTCACTTGTAGTCATGCTACACCCAAAATCCAGAGGGACAATAAGATTGAATAACAGTAACCCTGAAGTTAAACCAATGATTTACAATGGATATTATTCTGACAAAAGGGATTTGGAAAACCACGCCCGTTATATTGAAGATTACATCAGTGTAGTAAACACTCCGTATTTAAGGAGTATCGACGCAGAAGTTATTGATGAAAAGATTCCTCAATGCTGGTATCTAACCTTCAATAGTCACGAGTACTGGAAATGTTATGCATTGAATACAGTTACGACCCAGTGGCACCCTTCAGGAACTTGTGCCATGGGTGCGGAGGGTAATGGGGTTGTAGACAAAAGATTAAGAGTGAGCGGAGTGAGGAGTCTTCGAGTAGTAGATGCCAGTATAATGCCAACAATTGTAAGCGGTAATTTGAACGCTCCGACAATTATGATAGCAGAGAAGGCGTCTGATATGATTAAAGTTGATCATGGTGTCGACATATTTGTTTGACTGCATAATTAATACCTTTCTTCAGTGATGCTAAGAATTGTTTGTACGCTTGTATATGAAAGCAAGGATCCTATGGTGAAGCGTACGCATACACACATCTGTTAGTGACTCAAATTGTGCACTAACGGAAAATATTTGAAATATGTTATATGTTTATAATGACTTTGTTGAAGCCCTTATGGGTTGTGACCTCTTCGAAACTCAGTAAATTAAGCCACATGGTATTCACAAACAAGTAAAGAACATCAACCACTTTATATGCACTTTAAATATATTCTTGGCCGAAACATGAACAATTTATTATTGACATACTAATATTATATTTCACATATTTTATATATGTCAACAGAAAACATAATTTTATAAAGTTTATTAACAAGTCAATTATTAAATAATAAGCAGGTTGTAACAAAAAAAGCAAACACAAAGTCACGTCTACAATTCTTATTCTTCTTTGATGAAATGGCAACCAGCCGGATCTCTCGGATCAGCTATTTCTGCCAAATGTCAAGTGTTTATAGTCTTCAAATCATCAAGTCATTTAGTCTTTTCGTGATGAAATTAATGATATAAAATATAAAAAATGTCGATGAGATGAAATGGGGACTGTCTTCCGTAAAAGCAAAAGACGATCTTACGTCTACAATTCGATCAGGAGCACGCAAAGCAATTGACAAATGACGCAGGCGGGAAACATAGTTGACATTAGTCAAGTGTTGCTAGGATAGGAAAAAAATACCTTACACGCGTAGTTATTTTATTTTTAACCGACTTCAAAAAATTCTTCTTTCATTCTTCGTGTTTCTCATTTTGAAAATAACTAACTTCTATGCACCCTGCCTCTTTCAATTTTAACGGACTTCAAAAAAGGAGGAGATTTCTCAATTCGACCGTATATATATATATATTTTATGTGTGTTTCCAGATAACTTCGTGGTTTATGAACCGATTTTGATGATTCTTTTTTTAATGAAACGGTGATATCCCAACGGTGGTACCATGATAAGGACTTTAAGACCTGATGATGGTGTCCAAGAGAAATCGAGTCATACCTTGAAGTCGGTTTTATTTTTGTTAAAATTTTACTTATACAATCACTACATTTGTTACATATATCTTAGGTAGGTAAAAGAAAACATGAATATTAAACGAAAAAATGTTACTGTAGTTTTGTAGTTTTGAAAACAATTTCATAAGCTATTTAGTTTTTTGCCTTTGAATAGTTTTCGCTACAATAAGTGATTATGAAAATCCGAATGAAAAGTACGGTGTAGTTAGACCTCACTAGGTTACATATCGGTCTGGAACATACTAAAATAACGCGCAGAGACTGTAGAGGACTCTATAGCGTCTCGATGAAGAAGCGGGGAACTTTATTTGAGTGGGAAACATATTTAAGACACGTGTGCAAGTCGTGTTACAAGAACAAATCAAATATAATGCGATTGATATGATAAGACCGCCACTTGTATTGATCTAGCATTAAGTTACATACAACTAGTATATTGTATTTGGTTAAGTAAAATTATATTTTTCTTAAGTGCCTGTGTTAACCTTTAAGTACCGACGTACGGTCTAAGAGGCCCCGGCAAGCACTTGACTTGCTACTTTCCTCTCGAAATTCCGATCCCAGCTTTTAAGTAGCTGCAAGGATAGTGCCTCTTTAAATATACATTGTACTCTGTTATAGTGCCCATATTGACGTTCAAGCAGGAAAGCCTGGAGTCGCGCGCGAAGTTTTAGAGTCATTACGATTTGAAATTTCGATGTGGCCTCTGTTTTTTGATTTATTTATTTGTGACAGGAAACTGTTATCTTTACAGATATTGTAAACTATGAATATACCAGGACCTTTAGGTGATTAAAGAAATAGTTTTGCAATAGATTTACACCATTCAAAGGGACCTCGCATAGGTATGAATGAATCTTATTCAAATTATCAAGAGTGATTGAGAACTGGATCGCGGATGAAGATTCCAGCGGATCCGAGGCTGATGGCTTTGGCGAAGATTTTTGTCCGGAGCACAGCGAGCATGATACCGATACTAGCACTGATATTTCTGATACCAAAGAAACTCTACCTGAACACCTGGACGCACCGTCATCGTCATTAGCTGAAGATGTAGAAGAGTATATCGAAAGCGTCATTAAAGCGGCCTCGCGGCAGTTAGGTGTACTCTGTCTTCTCTGTGTCTTCTTCACAAGACCCAGGTTCGCTCGTGCGTGGAGTATTGTTGTCATCAATGCGATGGTGCAGCACATATCTGTTTGACGCTCTCGATCGGTTGCAGCGGCGAGCAGTCCGCATCATCAATAATCCCGAAGCCACCGAGATCCTTGAACCTCTGCAGCTGCGAAGAGATATCGCCTCTATGGCAGTCCTATCGCCTGTTTCATGGGGAGTGTTCTGAAGAGCTCTTCCAACTGGTCCCCCCTTCTCCATTCCTCTACAGGACAACACGTGCTGGCCTTCGCAGACACCCTTTTAGAGTAGAAGACATACGCTCTCGTTTCGGTTCTTCCTTCTTGTGCCGAGCGAGTAAAATATAAAAATCACTACCACCGCGCGTGTTCCCATCCCATTATGATCCCGGGTTCTTTAAGCAGGGCATGAAAAAGCATCTTACTAGGCCGCCATAGTGTGGGTCACTATGCTGCTCTGCACACGTTCGCATTGAGGATAGTGACCACCACTTTTGGATTCTACTTATGCTTTCCATCAGGCAGAGTAGAGTCATTTTGGTAGCTTGATCATAAAAAAAAAATGTTCCGCCCTCTGTAGCTGTGAGGCTGTGTTGTTTTAGAGGAAAGAATAAATATATATTATATAATACATGTGTGAAGCCAGACTTATAGAGGCTCCTTTTATAAAAAAAATACTCGACAGTTTGTATGAAACTAAGTTTTTTTAACCTAAGATTGCCTCGTGAACTTGGTTCTGAAAGCCAGAGGCATCTGAATAGCCAGCTAAAGAAGTTAAGACACGCAAAACTTGTCTTTCGTGTCAACCTAAACTCAAAACAACATCGAAGTATGTAACCCTTTAGATGTGCTATTTGTGCAAAAAGACATTTGTTAACAGTGCGAGTAACAAGTGTGCTCTAAGTTGTGCTTAGAATAAATAAATAAATATTTCGGACATCTAATAGTCGGATTTTCGATCAAAATTCAAGCGAAATATTAGTATGGTCTAAAATGATAAAATTTAATACAGTTTATTGTCATTCTGCACTTATTTTTTCTTAAAACGTTTTATTTTCCAACATATCGCAAAGACAAATATTTAGGTCAACAATTTCTTGAAAAAACTATCTCAAGATAATAAAATAAATAGAATCTCGAATTTGGTCGTAGACCATCGTGTCCATGTCGGACAGAATGTCGAAGAGTGGATATCGCGCCAGGACTGTGTAGCCCCACACCTTACGATCCGTATGGCCCTCAGCCGCTGCAGACTTCTGACTTGAGCCTTACAGCGGGAGGAACTCGCCCAGTCTTTAGACCAGACGGGCGCCCCACAGAGGACCAATGACCGTACGACGCCCATAGATAGATAGATAGATAGAAAACTCTTTATTTGTACACCGTATTACAGTTTTACAAGAAATTACAGAAAATAACAAATATATAATGTACAAAGGGCGGCCTTATTGTCGAAAGCAATCTCTTCCAGGGGCAACCTTAGGATGGATCAAGATGTATCGGAGATAGTAGCAGTTGACGGTGCCATGCCATGCATGCCCATGTTGAGGCAGCGAACTTCTCTCCGTGGTCCCCCGAGGTTGGGCAGCAAACGATGTAACGTAGGGCAGGGGGCCCTGCTAACTCTCGTACTCGGAGAACTAATCGCCCGAAATGCTCTTCGAAGCTCCAACGATTGTCCAGGATGAGGCCTAGATACTTCATGTACTGGCCCAGCTGGACTTCAGTGTCATCAACCCTGAGGCATGAGCTGGGTGGTTCCAGGCCTTTGCGTAGGCCATCGAATCATATCGCCTCAGTTTTCTGAAGCGCCACCCTCTGGTCCAGATTACGATTTTTTTCCACCGCTTGCTCGGCGAGCAGAAGCACCTACTCAAAACTGGACCCTCTAGGCTAGGCAGTATGAGGGTATCGTCCGCATCATTATCAATGGTCCGCATAGCAAACGACACTAAAGCCAGAGGGCAGGCTGGTGCGAAGAACTGCGTCATATGCAACGTTCCGTAACAATGGGCCCAACATAGAGCCCTGAGGAACTCCGCAACTTACTTCCCTTCGATTTCCTAACCCGTTCCGATCGATAAACTTCACAGTCCTGTCACGCAGAGAGCCCTCTATGATGGCCCGCAGGTAAGGCGGCGGTGATATTTAAGGGCCACCCTAATTGCCCGCCAGGTGAGGGTGCCAATAAAACAGGAAAGATATATGAACTACGCGGAGAGAAATATCGAACCGAGTTTGAGCAATCTCTTAACTAATAGTTATTGATGTTCACAAGTTGTAGTTGTGAGTCGAGAGCTCACGCAGTCGATGTCTAAGCGGCCTCCTAGCTAAATGATATTACAAATCACCCCCGAAGCCTCTACACAACGCTCCCATTTTTTTGGGAAAGGCTGGTCTAGAGTTACTCCGTACTTGTTACTTACAACTTACAGCTTAACACCGATTTCAAACAGATTTTAGGTACCTAGCAGACTTAGAATACCCCTTTATTTAAATGAATTAATAATTGGGTGTAGACAACAATTTGTCACACAGTAATTATTTTTTTTATGGTGTAGGGGGCAAACGAGCAGACGTATCACCTGATGGTAATGAAAATTGATGGTGATGGCGATTACCGCCGCCCATAGACACCCGCAACACCAGAGGAATCACAAGTGCGTTGCCGACCTTCGGGGGATGGGGAAAGGGATGTGGGGAGGGGTGGGATTATGGGCCTCCGGTATCCTCACTCACTCAGTGAAACATAGCGCAAGCGCTTTTTCACACCGGTTTTCTGTGAGGTAATACCACTATTACTCCGGTCGAGCCGGCCCATTCATGCCGAAGCGTGGCTCTCCCACGGTTAGTAGACACATTTAAGTAGAGCCAGTTTATTTTACGCTTTGGGTTTCCGTGTCAAAGGCAAAAAACGGAACACTTATAGATTCGTCATGTCTGTCTCTCTCTCTGCCCGTCTGTCTGTCTGTCCGTCAGATAATAAATATAACAACTATACTGTTGAAACTTGGTAAGTAGAAGTATTCTGTGAACCGCATTAAGATTTTCACACCAAAATAGAAAAAAAACAAGTGTACTGACAAAAGGGAAAATTTCCGTCTGTGCGCAATTTAAGTCACTGACAAATATGTGTGGGTACGCTTCACCAGAGGATCCTCCTCCAAAATAACCTACAAGGAAACAAACCATTCTTATAATCACTTAGGGTTAGGTATGTATTAATAATGCAGTCAAACAAATATGTCTACACCATGATCAGCTTTAACCATATCAGACGCCTTCTCTGCTATCATAATTGTTGGAGCGTTCAAATTACCGCTTACAATTGTTGGCATTATACTGGCATCTACCACTCGAAGACCTCTCACTCCTCTTACCCTTAATCTTTCGTCTACAACACCTTTACCCTCCGGGCCCATGGCACATGTCCCTGAAGGGTGCCACTGTGTCGCAACTGTATTCAACGCATAACATTTCCAGTACTCGTGGCTATTAAAGAGTAGAGACTTGCATTGAGGAATCTTTTCATCAATAACTTTTGCGTCAATTTTCCTGAAATACGGCGTGTTTACCACACTGATGTAATCTTCAATATAAAGGGCGTGGTTTTCCAAATCCCTTTTGTCAGAATAATATCCATTGTAAATCAACGGACTTGCTTCGGGGTTACTGCTATTTAATCTTATTGTCCCTTTGGATTTTGGGTGCAGCATGACTAGAAGTGAGAATAAAATCTTTCTCTTCTTGACAGCGTTGAACAAAGTGTTACATATCTGATCTTCTTTTCGAAGAACATAACCACATATTACTGATGGTAGATATGAGAAAACTGGCATAGGAAATACAGATGTTTGGTAATCGGGGTATGTTTGAGATTTATTCAGAGCAATATGACCCATCATGCACGGATTGGAAAATTTGTTTAAGTTTACAAAAAAATCTATGTTGTTAATTACAGATGTTCGGTCCTTTTCAACTCCTATAGGGATATAAACAGCAGGGTGATCTTGTAAGTTACTACCAACGTTCGGTGAATCAAGCAATACGTTTATACCTAACTTTTGCAAATGTTGCCGAGGTCCTATGCCAGACAACATCAGAACTTGAGGACTATTAATTGCACCTGCTGACAGGATAACTTCCTTTCTAGCAAAAAGATTTATAACTCTTTTATTCGGCAATCGCACTTCGACTCCGATAGCATACATGTATTCATCAAACAATATTTTTCTTGCTAAAGTTTTCTTTAGCACAAACAGATTTTTTCGATCTTTGGCGGGCTCCAGAAAAGCTAAAGCAGTGTGTTGACGAACTCCCTCGTCGATTGTATATGGAGGCATGACGTATCCTATTTGCTCCGGCCCATTACAGTCTGACATTACTCTATGTCCATTTTGTTGAAACGCTCTTAAATATTGTTCTGTATGTTTCTTCCACAGCGGTCTTGTAACTCCTAAGTATCCTTCTGTATTGTGATATTGGCCATAGTCATATTTAGTAATAGTCTCGTCATTAAGACGTTCACTTTTTTTGAAGTAATGTAGTACTGTATTGTAATCCCATCCCTCGTTGCCTTGGGCGGCCCAATCATTATAGTCCTTTTTATTCCCTCTTATGTAGAACATGTAGTTGGCTCCACTAGACCCGCCAAGCATCTTGCCTCTTGTCAAGTGAATACTTTTCTTCTGATAAACTTGACTGGAATAACCGTCATTTTCTGTATAGTAGTTCCAATCTGATTTGGAATAATCAACCAAATTACCAAATCCTGGAACCTGAAACATACATTGAAAAAAAAAGTGAACAAAATGAAAATTGGCGACCATTTAAGTTACTATCACAATTGATTCAGTTATTGTCTTGTTAATATCATACTAGCTGAATCGATTTCGTTTCATAAAGATAAGATATTTCGTCTGTTGTGTACTGGGAGTTAGACAAATGTTTTCGGGCAATTCTTTGACAATGTGCATATTACGCGGCGAATGATAAAGAATCTTCTGCAGTGCAAATATTTTTCCTTTGATAATACTAACTTATAAATATCAGTTTTACAGATCTAAACTAGACTATTAGAAACAATATTTGTAAATAGAACATAGAAATTTGTTTTCAAGCATCCGAATTCTCATTACCATTCATGTCCCATTTTACATTTTCATTAAGTTTTTATTCAATATAGCTAAATCCCTTTTGAAGAATGTAAATATTTTTCAATATTCTAAAAAAGGGATTGTTTACTTAGCCCTGTCAGAAGTTGTTTTTTGTAAATAACATAAATTATTAAGAATTAATGCTCTTAAAAAATGTCCTCGGGTAAGTTCATAATTACCGTTCAAAAAATATTCGCTTTAATTTACTACCTACAAATTTGAGAATTCATACCTTTAACTGCTTTAACAATTTGCGCCAGTCTGCGCATAGATAATACACTATAGTAGACATAGATGCGCCACTGAGGATTTCAATTGATTTAAATGGGAGTACCCAAGCACAGAGATGGCGCTGCGTGTATTAATTACATCTAGCCCGATAGATGGAGCTAATGAATTTTATACTTGTTTTTGGATTAAGGACACATTTATTAAATAAAACACAAGTTTAGATCTCTTAAGTTCGCCGTTTATTATGAGAATTATAATAATTTAACGCTTGTATTTTCGTAGCATTATTATTACACAAAGTGGTTTTGCCTTTATGTAATCTGTTGACATTTGTACACCAGCTGTTTAAAATAATATTTAGCTATCCATTACAAAATTTACTACTTCTGTTTTGTGTTTTACACAAGAAAACTGCGAAAAATTGCAAAAGATCACTTAAGAGCTGACTTTCTCGGCATTTTGAAAGTGTCGTCGAATCCAAATCGCAAAAGCAAGCAAGGTTCAGTATTCACAGCGTGGGGTCAATAGTTGACGTATCGTATCACAGAATCCAATGAAAAAGCAGGGTCAAAGGTTGAAAGAGCACAAAATAGACACCAAGTATATCACCAGAACACAACGAAACCAGAAACAGAAAAGTTTTGAAAGTGAACGTTTACTGTTTACGTTTCTGTCAGTACTAATTTACGTTTCGTTTCACCAAAATAACATTTTCAAACTGAAAAATTGAAATAATAGGTTTTGACAGAAAAAATGCTTTAGTTATTTAATTAATTACTAAATTAAATTAATTAAAAGTTAGTACATTTAAGTAAGTACTCAATTTATTTCAAGTTTTTATGTCAACTAGCTCCACCTATCGGTAAGGATGTATATTATGGTCAAAGTTTGAGTACCTCTTTAGAGGGGTGACACCACCTTCTATGTAATTTTTTTGTTAAGACAGATGTATGGAAGTTTCATAGCCCTGAGTCTGCGCTCGGCGCCCGAGCACATTAAACGTGTCAAAGACCGTTTTTTGGCGCTATATTAAAATATCTCTCGTCGTCGTAGTGCTTTTGACAAAATATAGTCTAATCACCATTTCCTGTTTTTATGGTAAGTATGTGATTATTTTTTCTAATTGATATTTTGTTTATTTGAGTTTCTATAAGATCAATTTTTAGGTAAAGTATGTCATAAACTCATAATTCTTACAAAAAACTGTTTCATCAACAAAATGTTGAAATCCTAACTACCATTTGCATAATTACCGTATTTTCCGTCACTCAAAATAAAATGGTAATGAGTAAATTGTAGAAATGGTAATTATAATATTTTTTTCAGTGTGATTTTTGTGTTGTAAACTATCGAAAACAAAAACTAACTAAGAATCTGTGAAGTTCGAAAAATAATTATGGTAATTACAAATCATAATAACAAAATTCCTAATTTAAATCCGTATAAAATCTTTTATTTCAATGTTTTTAGTTGCGATTTTTTAAAATAATTAAGTATTTTTAACAGAAATTTCATAAAGAAGAGATACTAGAGAAAGCCAAATTAGCTCGGAGAGAATGATACGCTAAAATTAAGTCTGATCCAGTAATAAAATAATAATAATATGCAATTCCAGAACCAGAACTAAGAAGTGACGAAGCCAATCCGATTTTTCAGAATTTAAATAAGAAGATAAGAAAATTAAAGTACATGATGCGGAAACAAGAAAAGAAGTATACTTTACAAATACAAGAATTACAGAGAAAACTAAACAACTACAGAAAACTTTGTCAGAGACTTAAACAACGATTAGAAAGTCCAAATTCTTAAGCTCTGAGACTCAAAGGTAAATGAAGTCAAGAAAAAGGTTTTGTTTGGTGAAGCTATGAAAAAAACGTTGGAGACTAATTATGAGGCACTGAAATCAAAAAAACAAAAAAAAACTTTAGCGGACACATACTTCAACAAAAATCTAAACTAAAGGAGCATAAGGTCGTGTCTGACACTAAACATTTTACTGTTAGGGAAAGAAA
Organism: Spilosoma lubricipeda; assembly: GCA_905220595.1. Taxonomy (NCBI): domain Eukaryota; kingdom Metazoa; phylum Arthropoda; class Insecta; order Lepidoptera; family Erebidae; genus Spilosoma; species Spilosoma lubricipeda. The sequence continues at coordinate 19,289,251 of HG992281.1, read as the reverse complement.
CAAGGAAACAAAAGAAAACTATTATCAAAAGTTAAAACAGGATATTGTAAGTTTTTTCGACAGAGACGACATTTCGAGAATGACTGCCGGAAAAAAAGAAATGTATTTCCCGGGAAAAGAATAAAAAACAACGAAGATATTCATTAGATTCTATGAAAAATCTTCACAAACTGTTTGAAGCAGAAAATACCAAAGTTAGTTATTCGTATTTTTGCAAACAAAGGCCATTTTGGGTACTCTTACCAAATGTCAGTGATAGAGTAACATGTTTAGGTAAAACTCATGCGAGCTTAGAACTATTGTTGACAGTATTACATTCTCGTGAAATAATCGAAGAGAAGGACTCTGCAGAAGTTATCAAAGTCTATGTTGTTTCAATACATCATGCTTGTTGAGTAGATGCGGTAAATGGGAACATAAAAAAGAGACATACGTTATAAAGGGTGAAGAAAAGAAAAAAACAATTCTCGCAAAAGGTAACCGGTTCTCTAAAAGAAGCTGTTGCGGAATTTGAAAGTCTGATACCAGAATGTTTGAAGCATGAGGGTACACGAGCTTTGTTATAGAGAAACTTGTAAAGGGGTCATGGAGGATGGGGAGAATCAGGTTGAAATTAATAAAGATAATAGGACAGCATTGTGCTCTGAACTTCAAGTCAGACATAGTGATTGCGAAGACGGTTTTTTTATACACAGAGTGAAACCTAAGAAAATGTTGCTGAGTAAACCACTGCGCACTACTTTTCTTCAACGTAGTAGCAATGACCAAGAGAATATTAAAATAACATCAAATAGAATAATCAAGCCTGCGCAAGGAAATAATAATGTAACAAAGCTTTCTGACTTGCAGCCTGACAACAAATTGCATTTAAAACCTGACCGTAACCTTAACGAAATGGTTAGTCTATACAACATTAGTGACAGTAGTAATTTCTCCAGAGTACTTGAAAATTTTCTTAATAAAAGCACCCTGAAAGAAGCATTATCTGAAACTGACGCAAATTCCCAAGATGATTTTGATTTGATCTCATCATCGGAATACGGAGTGGGACTAACGCTATTTATTCCATGGGTGTTGTAAGAGCCGACTCACTTAGGGACAACTTCACAGCAAAGAGATGGCAAACCTGAAACAGACCCGTCTGGCCAGTGTGGTTTAGTAGGCCAAAACCTCTTTTCTAAGGAGAAGCCTATGTCCAATCGTGGATTGAAAAAGACTGTGAAAATGATGATGTGTATAAAACAAGTTACTTTAGTTGTCGGCGTACCTTTGAACTTAACGGTGGATTCCCACCAGCTTCTATAAGTAACACATTCCATCCGGAAATCTCGGTGAGTCTGTTAGCAAGTACGCAACCTGCTGATCCCGCACCGATCACTATGAAGTCGAACTCTTGACCATCTGGAATGGAAAAAAGGTATGTTGAGTTAAAATCCGTCTGGTAACAAATTAAGAAAACGGAGTGTAAAAAATGTGTTGTAAGAGCTGACGAACGACGGCTGAGCTGACGCCAGATGCGTTAGTGTCAAGTTTTTCTTTCCAACACCTTCTTCCTAAGAAGAAATCTAAGTCCAGGCAATGCCGAGCATGATTAAATGGAAACGAAGTCACGTGGGTCAGCCAGTATTTACAGTAGGTGGCCAAATTATTAGAGACAGTGCTCGTATTTATGAAATTTATAGTTTAATATGTGTTTGAATAAATGATGTCCTTTTCAAGGAGTATTTTATATGATATTGCTAATTTTATCATTATCGTTATATTTATAAAAATAAATAAATACAAATAAATAAAAAAAATTTTGTTTCTGAGTAAGAAACATACCACCATTTTGCCTTGGCCACGGAATTTATCAGACATGAATCCTATAGAAAACATACAGGAACTCACCAAACAGGCAGTTGCGAAAGAAGTGATTACCACTAACGGCAGTTATCAAGACTCTTATCAGAGAATCGTATCAACCAATCCAAACTACAGGAATATGCAATAACATGAATTGAGAGCATACCCCGACGCATAAAAGTTTTTTTTTTTTTTTTATATTGCAATGCTATTGCAAGAAAGGGTGGCATAACTAAATATTAACATTTAATCAATGATAATTTACACCAATATTCACATTATTCATACAAAGAATATAAGAAACTTTTGTACAAAAATTTGTTTTTGTCGTTTTAGTGACCCCAATAGAATACGGATAAAAATATATATGAAAGGCCTACCTTATCATTTGTTACAGAAATCTAATTTAACTAGAAAATGCAAAAATCTCAATGCTGCCTAATATTTGGCCACCTACGGTACTTATTTCTGTCTAAACATATAGTATAGACAAATAATTACCGCCGATAATTAGGCACCGAATAAATGATCATGCTCACTATAATTTTTTTTATCCTGGGTGGGAATCTAATGTGGAATCGATTACAACCTCTATCTTAGAGGGAATACTTTCGAAAACCAAAACAGTATTACATACGGCTTAAAATAAAAATAGCCTAAGTTACTCCAGCCCTAATTGGTCCACCCGTTACAGAGATTAGCCAGAACTAGCAAACAGAAAAACAACCAAAAATTTTAATGCAAGTACCGTTCCTATATAATTTCCTGTGCATTTAGTGAAAAGCTGTTCATTTTAAATTACAAAGTGACTCTCCAATTTATTTATTTTTATAGATTTAAGGAGTGATGAGTTGATGATGAACAGTTTACCAAAACTCATCATGATGTGATGTAAGATAACAATAGCTAACGAACCTGTAACCACAGCTTGTTGGGGAAAGTCCCGGGCATCAAGTTTGAGTTCGTCTATTGCCTGGAACACGGCTTGGAATATGAACAATAATGAACGTACCGTCCTCGCGTTGAATAGTGATAAGAACTGCTCAAGGAAATTCATCCTGGCTGGAAAAATAGTATACAAAGTATTAATAATATCAGTATAATGAATAATAATAAGTAATTCTCCGTGTGGTGACGGATTAGGAATACGTAAGAGCCGATTAAAAGAGAAAATTACACCTGCCTGATACTCACATAACATTTTGCGCAGATTTATCGGATGTGAGGAGAAGAAATCTTTGCAGATTATCGTTGATCGGTGATCGATAATCTGCGCAAATCAGTTTGCACTGATAAATCGCTGCTTCTATAGTAGGCATTAGTAGTAGAGAAAGTAGTCTGGATAAATATCGTGGCAGCAATAGCGATGCTCCGGATGAGCATCTCTTAGGAATTAGTGTTACGAAAAAGAACATTCCAGAAAAAGACTCGTCAATCAGTGTAGCCGTGAAAGTTCTAGTCGGTTTCTTGAGGCACAGAACAATGAACCTTAGTAAATAAATTAATAAACGTGAATATACATAGCATTGAATAAAGACTGAATTTCATGCGGTTGGCGGTCCTCTTGAATCTTTCGAGGCCGTTGCACTTGCCCTAATTATTTAGTAACAGCGGCAAATTTACGTTTATCATTTCTACACTTTAATTTCATATCAGTCTTAACAACACATGAAATATTTGTGTCCAGCTTGTTTTTTTTTTTACGTAGAACACTGTACGCCAGTCATAAATCAGGGGAATAAGGGACTTGAGGTCCGATAAACTCATCACTCGTATATATAAATACTAGCTGTCCCGGCAAACGTCGTTTTGCCATAACTACTTACTAATAAATTAAAAATTAATAAAAAAACATTGTCCAGCGGACAAAATTGTGAATCTAAACCATTCCCAGATCCCCTTGAACACACCGTAGTTCAGTGACATACACACTCACAGAAGAATTATATATATATAGATAGATTTAGATTTAAGATTTCGTGAGACGACCAACGATATTTAATTCCTCATAATTAGCGCCATAATTAAATAACATACGCGATATAAAACTTTGTTATTACTAGGTACACTTAATAAAAAATATACAAATATGTTCAAGAAATTGTTACCAAATAAGTAAATACAACACGAGAAAACACTTCACAATACATTTGACAGATTAAAATTTAATTAGCAATAAATTTAATTATCACGATGGGATTTTAAAACCAAAATGTATTATATGTCGAAATTAATAAATTAATGTTTTAAAATCAAATCGCAATAAATATATTTATTGCTAAATTCCACGTTTCTCGAAGTAACAAACAGCAGGATTGATTTTCGAAGTGTGTAAACAAAAACAATGTATTACCTGTTTTAATTCAACAGACTGTCTGACTAGACTGTTCAACAATCTGCATTAGGTTCACACAACCAATGACCACAGCTCAATGTTAGAGCTCTTCTACTAATAAAATAACCTTGTTACATAAATAAAAAGGTTGAGCTCAAGGCGATTTATAAATTTCTACTACAATGAATATTACGAGTTATCAATATTTCTTTCTTTGATAAGTAGTTCTTCTGTGTATCTACACTCCACTCCATCTATTCATTCATTCATATTCGTTCCATCTGGAACTTCATCTATACAAATAAATAAAATTGGAGTGTCTGTTTGTAATACTAAAATAACCGCTTTTAAATCAATGCATATGTATGTATACTCGGTACATATATATACCAAAAATGTAGGTAAAAAAAATTTCCGACAGACTCTTCCGAGCGAACCAGTTGCGGGCGACCCCGAAGATAAGAACTGAAACAAGCGATTACAGATCTAGAAACATTCAGAGACGATAGAGTGCCTAAGAGGATGTCGAAATCAACAGAATTAAAAGCGCTGCTGAAATCCAGTAGGACCAATACTGTCAGCTGTTTATTTCCCATAGCCAGTCAAATATCGTCAGTTATTTTAATTAATGCGGTCACAGTGCTATGATTAGTACAAAAACCAGATTGGTATGGACTCAATAAGCCATTAGAGGAGAGAAAAATGGTTAAGTTGATATCGGACTATCCTCTCAAGCACTTTGGAAAGGATCGGGAGAATGGATATAGGACGAAACTAGGATACTGATGATGGGTTAGCTGTTTTAGGAAGAGGGATAATATGAGCTTTTTTCCATTGTGATGGAAACACATTCTTCTTTAGAGAAAAAAATATTATGTCAGTGAAAGTCAGGTCACTTACAATTGGCCGTACCATTTGTTGTTGAATTCGATCGTCACCTATTGCTTTTGAGGAGATAGATAGGATATGTCTCTTAACGTCACAGTCTGCAACCGGTTTAAAAGAAAATGAGGTACATTGAAGCAGGGGAAGACCAGATAGATAACTGAGAGTGGATGCTTTATCTGAAACATCGATACAAAACGGTGAAGTGGAAAAATGACCATTGAGAACATTATGATCAATACTAATTAAAGTGTGATTAGCCGCTTTACCAATGCTAAGAGATTTAAGAAATCGCCATACCTGTGGTGTGTTGAAATTTTTGATAGAATCGTGAATTGGCGTCTTTTAGAATCCCGACACAGACGACTGCAGCGATTCCGGAGAACCTTATAGACCGACCAATTCTCATCTGATGAGTGTTTTTTGTATCTTCTTATGGCTGTATCCCGCTTCGACATAAATTGCTTAATGTTTTCAGAGAGCCAAGGTGCAGGAAGATTTCGAACTCGTACTTTTTGTAAAGGCGCATGTTTATCATAGAGATCTAAGATAATTTTATTAAAATTTGCAATTTTAGCGATCAATTTATTTAAAAATGTATATGTAAGAGCCAATAGAAATGACTCTCAATCAATTCATTATTACACACGTTGGTAGGGTAGGTAGGGTTTATTTACACAACCAAAGACAACATAGAATTCCAAATAGTTTATTGAATTAATGAAGCTACAGTTAAAATCATAAATCGGCACAACATTGTCAAGGTGAATTAGGTGAAAACATCAAAATCCACTGCCTATCTGTGTCGATCTATAACTTCCAGTTTCTAAAATGCGTAGAGCCTTATGAGAAGAATACTGGCAAAGAAACTCATGGCCACTCTTTTAAAAGTTACATCTTAACTTATTACCTCATATGTAAATAATTTATTTATTTGTATGCATGTTTACATTCAATCTTAAATTGATAGTGACTATTAATATGCTACAATTTAAAAAAAATGTTCCGCCTAAGCCAAGGTCTTTTTAGAATGATATTGCAAACGTACTTCGTAATCTTTGTGAGGTCGCCAGCTAAGTCCACTGTCAATGACGAACCGAATGTACATGTGTTTGTGTACTACTTCTAGTGTTGAGCAATTTCTGGTTGCCCTATGCAGAATGCAGACAGTCGTGTTCGTGTGCAATTACCACAGGTATAGTACTGGCTTTATTGTTTGATAAATGTATGTGGACAATTTTTGTTTTTTGTGCTTTTATTACTAGACCCGTGTCATGCGCCCATTTACACAGTTGGTCGAAGTCAGACTGTAGTGATTTTTCTGCTTCTTTAATGTTTTTATGAGCCACCAGCAAACATGTATCATCCGCGAATTGATATATTGAGCTTGAGAGCACAATGTTGTTCATATCGTTCACATATAGTCAATATTCTGTAGGTCCAATTATGGATCCTTGGGCTGTCCCTTTGGTGGTTAATATTTTTGTACTAAAATGGTTTTGTATTTTTACGGTTGTATATCTATGCGTGTGATAGTCCTTAAGAAGTGCCAACATGGGTCCCTGTACACCATTCCTCGACAACCTATCAAAAAGTATATTATAATTGAGCATATCAAATGCTTTGCTAAAATCTATAAATATTGCCAAAACATGCATTCTATCAATTAAATGTCTATTGATTTCATTAGTGAAGTTATAGGAGTTGAGTCGTACTTTTATTTTTCTGAAAGCCAAACTGATTTTTGCTGAGAATATTGTTTCCCTGAAACATATTTATTGGATTACTTAGGTATCTTTCTATAATCTTATCAATAGATGACAGAATAGTTATAGGACGGTAGTTGTTAAAATCTTCATGTTTACCTTTCTTATAAATAGGTCTTATCACTCCTATTTTAACAGGTCGGGATAAATAGTAGTTTTTAAACAACAATTTATTAGGTGGGTAGTGACTGGTATCAATCGGTCCGAAGCGAACTTAATATCTTTCGAACGGATACCGCCGTAACCCGGACTTTTTTTACAGGGTATCTGCCGGATAATTTGTTTAACCTCTAACTCACTCGCCGGCCTTATTCTAATTGATCTATCAGGTACTGGCAAGTAAGAAGTTTCATCTAAGAAGGCGCTGTTGCAGAAATTGCCAATTCGTTAGCAAATCGGTTTATTAATTTCGCAGGACTTATGTTAAATGTTTTCAAAAGACCATCGTCAATGCGTTGTTTAAGTTTACCTGTTAAATTATTTATAATATGAAATGAAATGAAATGAAATGAAATGAAATGAAATGAAATGAAATGAAAATGAAATGAAAATGAAAATATGAAATGAAATGAAAAAAAATATGAAAAATATTTATTTTGGTACACACTATAAAAATAACAATAAAAATATAACAAAAAACTGTACCAAAAATGGACCCAATTCAGCATTGTGTCAGGCAAAAACCTGACGCTGATTTTCAAATGGGCCCAAGTGACAGTAGTATACCCAAACTACTTAACTGACAATTATTGACTTTATACATAAAAAAAAAACTAATTGCATTATTATTATTATCACCATTATAACAGGTAGCTAATTGACTAAAAAATACATGTTAGATATTTGAAGCTATGCTCTCACACCGAACAACTGTAACATTCACTAAATTGTAATAATAGAAAAAAGGTTAAATACTAACAAAAACAGCTAAACAAATTAATATTATATAGGTGCTCGTAATAACGAACACATAAATTACACGATACACGATACATTCAACATCGGGGAAGCGCTCGCCAGCATCCACGTTGCATCGCCCTACGCTAAATAAATGATGTGTTTGCATTGATCATATTCAGTCTCCGCTGTGCGTTTATTAGATATTGCCGCAATCTAAATTTAAAGGTACTAATAGTATTTAACAATCTTATGGGCGGTGGTAAGTTGTTCCAAATCTTTGAAGCCGCATAGCGGAAACTTCCCTTAAAAGCGACTGTTTTGTGAGGCAATATTGAGAGTTGTTGCGAACACAGTCTCACATTACAATTACGTCGGCTAGACACCCATTGCAATTTACCATACAGATAGCTCTGCTGTTGATATTTAACAATGCCAAACATTAGCGTTGCTAGGTGAAGCTTGCGCCTAGACTTCATTTTCAGGATAAAATTGTCGTTGAGAAATGGTGTAACGTGATTTCTAGGTGGTATCTTGAAACAAAAACGAGTGCAAGCGTTCTGAACTCTCTGAATTAAACGGTCCGTGCGGGCTAGGAGCCGCGGCCCATACACCGTATCCCCATAGTTCAATTTGGACAGTACCAAAGATTCAACCAGTCGTATTCGCAAACACTCGGATAGAAAGGGTCGTATCTTGTATAAAATGCGCAATCTGTAAAAACAGTTTTTAACCAAATTAGCAACATGTTTTTCGAACCTCAACTCACAGTCCATAAGCAGGCCGAGATTACGAGCCTCATTCACTCCCTCAACCGTCTGCCCCATTAGAGTTATGTTTAAACTGGGAAGTGTTTTAAGACCAGCCTTAGTGCCGAATATCATATACTTCGTTTTATTCGGGTTGAGAACCAATGAGTTTCTATCCGCCCATTGCACAATTCTGTTCAGGTCATCATTCAAACCGGATATAGCTTTGTTGTAATCATGCGGCCTAAACGAAATATAAATTTGAAGATCGTCAGCATAAATGTGGTAACGTGAATTTATTAAACACTTTGTTATATCCGCGCAATATAAAATGAACAATATAGGTCCCAGTATGGATCCCTGGGGAACTCCCCTTTCGACAGGACTCAGTTCAGAAACCACTGACGCTCCCCCATTAAGAAGCAGTTGTACTTTTTGACGACGTCCTGACAAATAGCTATAAAACCATTTAACCGTGTTGTCATCGAACCCGTAGTATTTTAGCTTTGACAGTAACAAACAAGTATTAATGCTGTCAAAAGCCCGGGAAAAATCCAACAAAACAAGCAATGTACACATGCCTTGGTCTTGTGCCATTAGAATGTTGTCAGTTACATCAAGTAAGGCAGTAGTGGTCCCTCGTCCCCTCCGGAATCCCGACTGAAGCTCTGGTATAATATCGTTTTTCTCTAAATATTCGGTTAGCTGGGCGCAGACTACCTTTTCCATAACCTTTGACAGACACGGCAATATACTAATAGGTCTTAAATCTTTCATATCAACCGGGCTAGTATTTTTTGGCAGCGGCCTGACAGTAGCGACTTTCCAGATATCGGGGAAGGTTGATGTCTCTATGGAGGTATTGACCAAATGTGTGATAGTCGGTAATGTATACGGAAGGGTTAGATTCAGCATTTCCAATGTGATACCGTCACAACCTTCCGCATTTGATCTAAGAGATGAGAGACATTTAGAGATGGCCTCCTGGTTTACAGTTGAAATAGCGAAGACGCCCCCACCATAACGATGAGATTCACAAAACGACACTGTTGACGAGTGAACTGATTGGTTACCAGGGACGGTAAGAAAGTGGCGATTAATTAAATTTGGGTCAGAGAAATGGGATGGAAGATCGCTCACACGTTTTTCCGGCAAAACCGTCGCTTTTAAATTTTTCCATAGTCCCTTAGGATCTTTTATTTTGCTATTAATGTTGAAATTGAAATATGCTACTTTTTCCCGGTAAATAGAAGCTGTCACCATAGACTTCAACTGCCTATAGTAATCCTTTTTGCTCTCGGTCCTATATTTATAAAATTCATTCAATGCACTGTCTCTCAATGCCATCATACATTTAATTGTATCCGTTATCCACGGATAAGATGGTGCCTTAATAAGGCAGGTCGTGACTGGCGCATGGGCATCAAACACTGACATTAAACACCTGCCAAACTCATCGACCATCTCATTCACCGAGCTCAAGGACAAAATATAGTTCCAATCAACATCCATCAGACTTCTGTTCAGGTCATCAACATGAATGTATTTCAAGGGCCTGTACCTTGCCAAATATGGCTGAAATTTATCTCGTCGCATTCGAAAGTCGCAAATAATCACAGAGTGTCCGGTTAGACCTCTACATGGTGCTACCGTAACATTTTTGGCCTGTAGGTTAGTACAAACTAAGTCAAGGAGGGACTCACTTGATACTGTAAAATGCGTAGGTACAGTAACAATCTGGGACAAGTTGATGCAGCCGAGAAACTCCATCACCAACCTCGCCCGACTATCACACTCATTGAGAAAATTAACATTGAAGTCTCCTAGCAGTATACAATGGTCAGTGTCATCGAGCGAAGTAAAAGTCTCAGTAAGAGCGTCAAGGAAGAGGCTCAGACCCAGCCACGGGGGACGGTACGCAGTGCCAATGGTTACCTTTTTACCATTAAGAGTGGTTACGATCCACATTTGTTCTATTGATTCGAACCTGGGATCAACAGCTATTGTTACCGTACGCACATTGAGACCGCGTCTAACATAAAAGCCAACTCCCCCACCCCGGCCGGAACGCACACTTGGTGGTCGCGGCACATGACGTAAACGATAACCGGGAACGGACGGCGCACGCCCCTCCTCTCCATGACGTAACCAGGTCTCATTAACAGCCAGAATATCGAACCCATGCCTCTCCACCATGGCCACGAAATCATCATGGTTCGTACCCAGGGAGCCCGCATTAAAGAGACCGACAGTAAAATTTGTTTCGATCATTGTTTAATATATTCTGTAGACTTCTCGATCGTGTGGCAATGAGCAAACGTATTATATACATGTAGTGTCATTTTTAGAGCAAATAAACGTAGCATGGCACATTTACAGTAAGGACAGTATACATAGATAATAACAACAACGTGTAACGGGGCCCCGACATAGAATATCCGCAATACAGAGCTGTCAATACATAAATAAACATATACAATAATAGAACAAACCGTTTTCGTGTTTCTGAAATTTTAAGCTACTTCTGACATATTTTTTATTTTCTTATATAATAGTTGGTAGTAGTCTTATATAATAGTTTTATTTCCATACCTTTTATATAATGATCTCTTTTCTGGGTATTTTTATCTTTTAACCATATGTAATACAACTCATCACGCTTTTTACACATGCTTTTAAGCGCTCATTCACCCAGTTAATGAAATGAATGAACTACTAAAAAAGTAGTTATTCTGTTAAATATCGGTAAACTTAGTGTGCATGTAATTTACAATGTCATTCGGATTATTATATTCCATTGGTAATAAATATCCAATCAATATTATCGAGATCATTGCACACTCCCTGCTCATTAAGAAGCGTTACAACAAACACATGATCCATGCACGATTCAGTTAAGAGGTCTCGATATTTATCAGTATCACAGCGCGTAAATGAGTTTATACCGCTAACAAAACCAAGCGTGCACAATGGTTCTAACTACTGCTTAGTGGTTGAGTTACTGATTTTTAAGTCAATACTCATGTCGCCCATGACTATATAGTGTTGTGTAATGGGGTAGCTTGCCAATAATGTACACAATTCCTTAACAAAACGTGTTTTATTTGTGTTGGGGGTGCGATAGATAATACTTAAGCCAATTGTAATCTTCGTAGCAATTTTTATTTCTCCAGTAATTCCAAACATTCTATTTCATTTAGACACTATTTGTTACTTCTATGAAAGGACACAGAGCTATGCACATAAAAAAGCTCTCCATCACCTTTTCGATCATTTCTCCACTTCGAATACAATTTGTAACCAGGTAGTTCGAACAACTGTATTATGTCATTTTTACATTCGCCTCAGTTATCAGTATTAATTGTACGGATTGTTTGCTGTTCATTACATTATACTCCAACTGCGTGAAGTTCTTTTTTGATGAGCGAGTGTTGACATGTTTATTACATGTCTGACAGTTTGGGTAGTTCCTGTCTCTCTCACGCAAGCTTCTGATGCAAATTAGTATTTTTTTATTTTTTTTTATAATATTTATTGTTCAAAATAATAAAACCTTATTCTAAAACATAGGTCCACAAAACTGTTTTAAACAGTTTGTCTGTAGTGCGACCATCCATCAGAAGCGTGCGTAAGAGAGACAGACACTACCCAAACCTGGTCTCTCTCTACTCCGATCACGCTTTCCGCCCGTTCGGCTGCCCCTCCTGATATATATGCTCTAAGTCCTGAACACACTTATAGACTACACAAAAAACGTATTGTACGCGGTAAGGCATTACACAACCGAACAGCTGCAAATGTTAATAATTATACACAAATGAATGTAACCATATTTGCAAATGTTAGCATCTGCCGGGTATTCCGGGCCCAAGAACCCCTTTGTCCGGCAAAGATAACAAAGAAATGTTCTTCTTGTTTTAACACATTTTCATGTTTTCTGCCTGACTAAAATATACATTTAGTTCATCAACTCCACTCCCGTAGAGCCACTTTGGCAGACTCATAAATACAAAATATTTAAAAAATGACCGAGCAATAGTGTCATGAAACTGTAGAACACAAGAAGTAAATATATTTTAGCTAAACACTAATTCATGAGGTACTTTTTAGTCCCTAGTACAAAGTTTTCGGTATAACTATTCCAGTTGATATCTGAAGGGTCACACGGGAATTCTCTTTTATCAGCATTTGAAAGAGATGCGTGTACATTTTTCACATTATCGACTTTCATCTCCCAGGAATGAGATGTAAAGAAATTGATGAGGGTTCGGATTGCAATCGCTTGAGCTTGTAGTTTCACATACCTATGGACAAAATAAGCTTTAAAAATATCTATTTGATAAAGAAAATCACAAAAATAGGTAAAAAGAGGATAGTGTGAGGGCCCTATTTCCCGTTCTCTATAGAGAAGAGACATTAGATAGTAATGCTTTTGTCAGGATACAGGCCTAGGTTGCGTACCTGTGTGCCCTTTCTGTCACCTTGTAAAAAATTACAAGTAGGTACAAAAACTTCTACCTACGTGTATAATCTATACAAGTAAATGAAATTGGAGTTTGTTTGTAATATTAAAATAACCGCTTTTTACTAAAGGCATATGTATACACGGTGCGTATAACAAAAATGTATTTAAAAAAAATTCTTTGTCTGTCTGTTTGTTCCGGGTAATCTCTGGAACGACAGGACCAATTTTGACGGGACTTTCACTGGCAGGTAGCTGATGATCCAGGGACTAACTTAGTATTCTTGTTTTTAAACTTTGTCTCGCGGTACAACAATAACCGCGGGTAACACCGCGGGGTTCAGCTAGTCCCTTATATAATTATATATTTCTATTACTTTAAATGTGATTGTATAAAAATAAGATTGTTTGTTACGTTTTAACGCGAAAACTACTTCACCCATCATCATAAAACTTTGTACAGAAGTAGCATAGGATTATTTTAAATAAAAATCATAATTATAATCTCGATAACTAGTAGTACTTACTTTGGTTCTTTCCTCATTACCCAGAGAATCCAATCAGCTACATGAGCAGGTATCGTTTGCAGCAGGAACGTCATTATTGTCAGCACCGATTTCTTGTTTGTGAACATCACAGTTGGGTAGGAATTATCATCTAAACAGATTATTAAAAGTTTAATAAAAACTTTAAAAAAAAACTTCGTGTGGTGTCGTGGGACACCAGATTGGAACGAATTCCTTTTGAAAAAAAATTATTTCAAGTTCTATTCAAGGTATAAAAAAATAACTATTCAAGTATATATTTTTTTTATGATTTTTATCGATAGACATAAAAAAATAACTAAACTGGTCACTTGTGTGTTCAAACAAGTTCTGTCTAGAGTTACTCCGTACTTGTTATATAACTTACAGCTTAACACCGATTTCAAACAGATTTTAGGTACCTAGCACACGTTAAAATACTGCTTTATTTAAACGAATTAATATTTGGGTGTAGACAACGATTTTGACATAGTTATTTAAGTAGAGTCAGTTTATTTTACGCTTTAGGGTAGGTTAGGGTAGTAGAACCACGCTGATTTCAGCATGAACGGGCCGGCTCGACCGGGGCGGTACTACACTCTAACAGAAAATCAACGTAAAATGACAGCGTTCATGCTGTCGTGTTTCGTTGGTGAGTGGAGTCGTGGAGACTGGAGGCCCTAGGATGCGAAAGCATCACGAGGCCGCGATGGTGTGGGTCACCATGCTGCATTGTTGCATTGTCTGCATTCGCAATAAGTATGGTGACCACCACTCTTGGGTTCACTCACTCAAAATTGGTTCACTCAGTAAAACGTGATGAGGTAAAAAACATAAAAGAAATGCAGTCGAATTGATAACCTCCTCCCTTTTTGAAGTCGGTTAAAAACCAAGAAACGAACAGGCGTTTCTTACATTCTGGCTGTATTAATCGACAATACACAACTACAGACACTATAGTGGAAAAGGAACTTATTTTATTTTTTACATACAGTCTAAGTACGATAGAATTACTTACGGAATCCAGTTGCAATAGCTGTCTTCTTGACACAATGGAAGAGCTTCTGAACTGTTAACGGGTTGCATGAGCTTGTGCAGCAATTGTACACGACTAATTCACGGCTGTAACAGAAAACAATACCTTTAATAAGTTTCACTAATCCTACTAATAATATTTTAAACGCGAAAGTTTGTAAGTATGGATGCATGGATGGATGGATGGATGGATGGATGGATGGATTGATGGATAGAAGGATGGATGGATGGATGGATGGATGGATGGATGTTTGTTAATCTTTCTCAAAAACTACTGAATTGATTTAAATGAAACTTTACAGTAATATAGCTTATACATTAGAATAAAACATACGCTACTATTTGCCACGATAACCGACATACACGCGGGCGCCAACTACTAGTATCTATATATATATATATGCAAATGAAAAAAAAGTGTATGTATACTTTCAAATTAACAGCTTTTAATTAGGTAAATCATAACATGCATTAGTGATAAAATTTTAACAGGTTAAAAAGCACATAATTATGGTAGGTACTTTACTTAAAAAATCTATAATAATAGTTAATCTATACAAATAAATAAAATTGGAGTGTCTGTTCGTAATATTAAAATAACAGCTTTTTAATCAATTCATATGTATGTATACACGATACAAATACAAAAAATGTGATTAAAAAAATTTTTGTCTGTCTGTCTCTCTGTTTTTTAACTTCATTTTGGTATATGTACTGTGTATACATATATATGCATTTAGTGAAAAGCGGTTATTTTAATATTACAAACAGACACTCCAATTTTACCTATTTGTATAGATGTGCTTAGGAG
Source organism: Spilosoma lubricipeda (assembly GCA_905220595.1). Taxonomy (NCBI): domain Eukaryota; kingdom Metazoa; phylum Arthropoda; class Insecta; order Lepidoptera; family Erebidae; genus Spilosoma; species Spilosoma lubricipeda. The sequence goes on along the minus strand of HG992281.1, from coordinate 19,273,942 downwards.
TGAGATTAAGAGAGCGCAAAAGCTAATCTCTGAAAAATCAGAATAAATGTTTTTTCTTTCTTCTTTCTTTCAAAAAACCATACGTCAATCTCTGGCCGGTAGAAAACTTAGATGACGAATGAGACGCTTTTTCACGGCCGCTTTAAGGAAGAGTCGAACCGTTTAATTATCCACTCTAAAATGGTGACTGTGGCTTTTCAATTTGATTCTATGATAAATTAAATTAAAAAAAACCAGCCAGGCCTACCTAGAACATTTAGAAGCAGCTACAATAATAGCATTTACGACATAATCCACTGGTATAAGGTCTAGTACGTTGTCTGGTTGACCAAATATGAGCCTATTAGCGCCCTTGACCGTCACTACTACCATTCCCGTGGCTCCGAACCAGTTGTCTACCCAGCCTTCTAGAGGTTCTCTTAGAGAAGGTGATACTGAAATAAATAAATAAATATTTTAGAGATCTAACACCCAACGCCATCTAGCTTCAAGCTAAGCAGAACTTGCACTCAGGAAGCTGGATTGAGTGATAGAAATACTTAAATACTTTTTTTGGAAATACATAGGTATTTTAAATAGAAAATATCCAAATTCCGAAACAAATATTTGCAGATCATACAAACATTTGTCCGACCCGGGAATCAACCCGAGACCTCATGCACAGCCTGCAGCAGCATGCGAGCGGTGCCACTGATCTGTTACGCTTCCACAGCTAAACCGATATTAACGAAACTTGACATGGAAATACTTTGATTTTTGAGGAAGGATATAGGCTACTTTTTACCGTTGTAACCGACATACACAAGAGCGGAGACGCGGGCAAAAGTTAGTGTTCTATAAAAATATGAAAAAAGCAGTGTACCTATTGAAGGCCTCACAATAATTGTAGGTATATTGCCATGATGATCCAAAACGTAGTTTTCTGCTAGACTTTTAGTAAATGTATAAGTGTTCGGTAAACCTTCTGTAAAAACACATTACAAATATTAGTACCTACTCATATAAGCCTATTACTTCATTTTACTTGAGGGTAAATATTAAACTCATTAACAGCCTTTAACAGTTCACTGGTGTACATAGGGCTCTCATTAGATAGGAGATTTTCGATTTTGGTGATGGCGTCAGCTTGTGTCGTGCTGTGTCTCGGAATGCCATACCTGGCGAAGTATATTGCTATTCCACATACTTCCATATATTTCTGAGACACAGCACGACACAAGTTGACATCATCACCGCTGTCGCTGGTTCTGGTTATCTCATTTCGTGTTATGTTGCTAAAAGTGGTAACTGGATAGTGACGTCAGCTTGTGTAACTCTCGGAATGCGAGACCTTGTTTTCTTAGACGATGCTTTTGGCCTATCAAACCTACTTAGACCATCAGGGCTGGTATACGGTTTTTTTCAAGATTTCCTTCTCTTTGCTGTAGTGTTGGCCTGCATAATTGAAATATATAAAATATTTCGGACATCTTATACACAACACCAGTTAAACAACATATATAAATACATACATATTATACATAGAAAACACCCAAACTTCGAAACAAAGATTTGCAGATCACACAAACATTTGATCCGACCCGGGAATCGAACCCGAGACCTCAAGCACAGCAGACGCATACGCTACCACTGCGCCACCGAGGCAGTCAAATGTTAGTTCGTAGTGACAAGCGATTGTCTTTGTATGTGAGTCCAAAATGTGTATGTAAAGATTTCCTCTCAGAAAATAACAAACTGTTTTATATCTGAAAGGACACTATGGCTACTCCCTTCCGTTCCCTACGTCACCACGTCGGTTGGGTTAAAGATGAACTTACTTAAAAATCTTGTTTTAATTAGTTCTTCATCCTGGTCAGGTTGTTCTATAAACCTGAGGACCTCGTCAAGATCTGCTCTGGGTGGGTAGACCTTTTCTTCTATTATTTGTTGATCCGCATTACAGTACGCTGTTGATACATGAACGAAGGCCTACAAGACAAAGCGAAAGCTGTTTTACATAGCGCTTTAACAATAGGCTACAAATTCTCAACATCGCGATTCAATATTATTCTTTTACAACGTCATCATTCGTCATTCTTTACATAAATTCAATGTATGTAATACTTATATAAATATAACATAATCACGTATCTGAATCCAAGTATCTGGTCATCAATGATCATCAACAACCCATAATGCCTCACTGCTCGGCTCGGGTCTCCTCTCAGAAGAGGGTTAAGGCGATACGCCCCCACGCTGGCCAAGTGCGGGTTGGGGACTGGCAAGACAACGTTGTGGCTACGTATCTTGCCGTTGGATGTTTTGCAGCCGCTCAAAGGCCTCCAACTAAGCTTCACGACTGTTATCCTATGATAACAACCGAATCACGGAAACGCTCATGGTATCATGCTACCAGCGGTCACCCATCCAGGTACTGACCGCGCCGTCGTTGCTTACCCTCGGTGATTGTTTCTAATCACTGAGTGCAACTGGGCTATGAGCGTTTCAAGTATCTACACATGCCAAAAAAAAAACGAATGAGATTCTTGTTTTTCTTAGATGATGTACGTCCATGTTTTGAGTTATAGTCTGGGATCCCCGGAACAAATATTGATATAATTTAACGAACACACTGTCCTACTAATTGCGTGGTACGTTATCTCGGCCCTACGCTAAAAAGTTTTTTGTCCCTGCTACCCTTGTGGGTGATGGGCCCCTCATCAAAATGAAGTCATCACTCACGAAAAATTAGCTTGATAGTAATAACTTGTAAAAAAAACCGACTCTTTACCGCGATAGTCGACATAAACGTGGGCAAAAGCTACTCATTTATATTTAGCAATCAATTCTATGACATGATGAATCTTTAGCAAGTTTACCTCTAATCTCTTCATCTTGTGGCACAGATTCAATACGTATTCCGTTCCCTTTATATTGGAATTCACTGCTATGTGTAATTTCTCATGGAACTTGATCGTCGCCGCCATATGAATCACTACTGATACCTGAAATAATATTATTGAAGACCATTAAGTAGAATATTTCTATCATGCCTGTGGCTGAACATTTGAAATTTGGCATCAAATTTGAGCAGCAAAATTTTCAATATTCAGATATCAGTTTGTATCATGGTATAACAATATACTTTTTAGAACATGCTTTGTATTAGCAAAAAACATTTTCTTATCTATACAAATAAATACAATTGGAGTATCTGTTTATAATATTTAAATAACCGCTTTTAAATAAATGCATAGGGATGTATGTATACACGATACATATATCAAAATATCATTTTTTTTACTTTTGTCTGTCTGTCTGTCGGTCTGTCTGTCTGTCTGTTCGTTCCGGGTATCTCTGAAACAGTTGGACCGATTTTGATGGGAGTTTCATTGGCAGGTAGCTGATAATCCAGGGAGTAACCTAGTCTACTTTATTTTAGACTAGCGTTGCCCCGCGGCGTTACGCGCGGTGCAACAATAACCGCGGGTAGCACCACAGGGTTCAGCTAGTGTGATTATAAAATAAGTGAACGGCAAATCTCAATACTATAAACAACAAAAATGCAAAGTAACCTTCTCTAGAAGTTTCTTCTCATCTGCCGACGATAGACCAAGATTCGGTAAATTAATATCACCTCCGATTGGTATCAGTTTGTTAAGATAATCGGGCTTTTCTGTTTTTATCCTAGAAAAAACCTGAAAACACGAAAAATTAAATAAATAAGCCGTGAAGTAAATATCCGCAGAACCGGTAACCACTGGAGTAAACGTGTTCTTGAGTGGAGACCGCGTCTGGGCAAACGTAGTGTAGGACGTCCACAAGCCAGGTAGACTGATGATTTACGTAAGATGACTGGCGGGAGCTTGATGCGAGAAGCTGAGGATCGAACCATGGCTTGTTTATAGTTGGCCTATGTGAGTGGACTGCGATAGTCTAATGATGACGATAAAACTATAAAATAACGAAAAAACTTTTAATCGAATGAATAGTTAAGAAAGGAACCATACCCTATGAAGATATTTTTGCTACTTGAAATGACGGTATGGTAATGGTGTAGTCCTTTATCTTCAGGTCATTCTTTTGCTCATTTGCTCCCAGTACAGTCACATTTTCAGTGTGACAGTAATGGAAAATTTAGGTACTCACAGGTTTTTTAAAGAGTTGTTCTAGCCTCTGTTCAGATGTGACGCCTTTTTTGTCTCGAATCAAGACATATATATCCGCAATCCTCTCGCAACTGTACAGTAATTTCTCGAGAAGTACCTGACAAAACAATAATATACATTTCTCAAAAATATACTTAAATACTTATGATATAACTTTCTTTTTGCGTCGAGGGTGAATTAATTACACCTTACATGCTACCTTAGTAATGTTGTATAAAAAACAATTCAATTTAAATTAGTACTATTTGAATATGCTAATTTGAACATATGTTATTTATTCTGGAAAACAAGCACATTATTAACTGGTGTTCATGTACTTTGTTGCCCTGAGGTCGACTGGTAATACTTACGGCATCTAGTACGACTTAGCTATACTTATAAAATAACATGTCCTGACTGACTTCATCATCGCCGAGCGGAAACTATTAAAGTTAAGACTATGAAATTTGGTGAGTAGGATCGTTTCATTGAGTAGACACCCACTAAGAAAGGAATTTCGGAATTTCTTTCCCTAAGGGGTGAAATAAAGGTTGAAAGTTTGTATGCAAGTCTATGCGTTGTATGCGTGTATGCAAGTATTGTTTTAAGTTAGAAACATGAAACTTTACTTTTGGGCTACTGTTTAAAAGTGAGTAAATACGTATTTAAGCGTTTCTGGATATTCTATCCCTAAGGGGTGAAATAGGGGTTGATATTTCGTATATGGGTTAGTCTGAAAGTCCGTCATTTTTGAAGTTAGAAAACTGAAACTTTATTTTTAGGTTACTGATTAAAAATGAAGAAATACGTATTTAAGCGTTTCTGGATATTGTACCCCTAAGGGAGTGAAATAGGGTTAAAGTTTGTATGATAGTCCGTCACTTTTTAAATTAGAAAAATGATACTTTATTTTTGGGCTACTGATCTTCTTAGCGTTTCGACGGCAAACGTTTCGTGTCAGTGTAGTCAGATCGTAGCAGACCAGAACGCGGCCACTCTGACTGTATTGTCGGTGGCAGCCATCATATCCTCTCTCGTGCAGGTGTCCGGGCAGACAGGGCATGATTAAAAATGATTATACGTATTTAAATACGTTTCTGAGTATTCTACCCTTAAAGGGGTGCACACGTAGACACGACACGGCTGGTTAAAGTTTAAAGACGCTCAGCGTGCTATGGAGAGGGCTATGCGCAACGTTTCTCTAAGGGATCGCATCAGGAACGAGATGATCCGGCAGAGAACCAAGGTCATCGACATAGCCCACAGGATAAGCAATCTACAGTGGCAGTGGGCTGGCCGTATCAGCCGCAGAACTGATAACCGTTGGGGTTAAACGGGTTCTTGAGTTGAGACCGCGTCTCGGCAAACGTAGTGTAGGACGTCCATAGACCAGGTGGAATAATATATCATTATTCCCATAACGACTGGCAGGAGCTAGATGCGAGAAGCCGAGGAACAAATCAAGTGGCGTGCAATTGGAGATGCCTATGTCCAGCAGTGGACTGCAATGATGATGATGAGATACGCACTAAGCGTTTCTCAATATTCCACCCTTAAGGCGGTGCTATAGGCGTTAACAGATTACATGGAAGTCCGTCATTTTTAGGTTAGAATCGTGAAAGTTTTTTTTTTTTTTTTTCTGCTGCCAAAATGACTCTGCCCTGTCTGATGAAAAGCATGAGTAGAATCCAAGAGTGGTGGTCAACGTCATCATTGCGAATAAGCACAAAACAACATGGTGACCCGCACTATGGCGGCTTGGTGAGATGCTTTTTCACGCCTCGCTTAAAGGACCCAGGATCATAGTGGGAGGGAAAAACGTATGCTGGTAGTGAGTTCCAGATTGTGACCGCTCGGCACAGGAAGGAAGAACCGAAGCGATGAGTACGAGAACGTATGTCTGTGGCTTCCAAGGCCGGCACTTGTTGTCCTGTGGAGGAAGGGAGAGGGAGGGACTAGTTGGAAGAGCTCTTCAGAACACTCTCCATGATAAAAGCGATAGAGGACTGCCATTGAGGCCATATCTACGCAACTGCAGAGGCTCAAGGGACTCGGTGGCTTCGGGACTGTTGACGATGCGGATTGCTCGCCGCTGCAACCGTTCGAGAGCGTCAAACAGGTACTGTGCGGCACCATCGCAAAGATGAGAACAGTACTCCACGCACGAGCGAACCTGAGTCTTGTAAAGAAGACACAGATGCCCGGGCGAGATGAACCGTCTCACCTTGTTTAAAACACCCAGTTTACGCGAGGCTGCTTTAGTGACGCGGCTCTGACTGCCCTCAATAAGGCCCGACTCTGGCGGTTTCAGAGGGTATTGGCGGTCAGAGCCATACGCGGATACCGTACGGTGTCTAGGCGTGCGCCTTGGCCGGAACACCTCCGTGGGATTTGGAGGTGGAAGTGCTCGCCGAAGTTTATCGACGGGTGGCTGAATTCCGGGTGGAGAGAGGCATTCGCCCTCCGCCTGAAGAGGTACGCGAGTGTTACGACTAACGCAGGTGCTTTCCGGGCACGGTTGCTTCGGGAAGTACCTGCCAGGTACCTGTCGGTCGCCAGGAGGGAACTGAGTCTCGCCTGCCACCACTGCGACTGCAGTGAGAACTCGGCCCAGCACACGCTGGCGGTTTGCCCCGCATGGGCGTCGCAGCGTCGGGCAATCACTGCAGTCGTCGGAGGAGATCTCTCAGTCGCATTGGTAGCAGGCGGGACTCAATACCCTCCTGGCGACCGAGTGCAGGTACTTCCCGAAGCAACCGTGCCCCGAAAGCACCTGTGTCAGTCGGAAGGAAAGGGTCCCGTGCTGCCGCCCTCCCAACTCGAGGATGACCGGCTGGAGAGCCTCCACGGCGGCAAAGCCAGCGCGTGGAGTCTCCAGCCGTAACGATCCAGATACTACCCTCAATGAAGGTAGAATACGTAAATGATGTCGATCGTATTTATACTCTAAGAGTTGGGAATCATACAACGTCTACCACAGTAATATGTAGTTGCACATGCTTCACAGTACTGTAATATTTAAGTATTATAATGATAATGAGAGAGATAATAATGATAAGTCCACTTGAAGTAAATAACATATTATTTCGTTTTTGTGTAAGAACTTGTGGTATCATCCACTTATTTATTAATTTTGTACTTTTTGCAAACGGATATTGAAAACGAGGATATAATTAAATTTTATAAAAGTCAAATTATTGTCACGAAAAAAGAATATTCTAGAACAATGCTTGAGACGAAGCCATACGTCAGAAAGTGCTCGTTGTTTTCTTGAAGCACAGAATGATGAACCTTACTTCAATGGGCATAAAATACGGTTAAAGAATAATTATTTCTCAAAAGAATTTACAAAATTCACTTACTGAGAAAACATACAAAAATGTTAACAAATAAATCAATTGAGCGTTTAATATTTAACTAGCTGAACCCCGCGGTGTTACTACTCGCGGAGCGAAGTAAGTAAAAAGTAGCCTAAGTTCCTCCCTGTATCATCAGCTACCTATCAGTGAAAGTCCCGTCGAAATCGGTCATCAGGTCAAACATATCTATACTAATATATAAAGCTGAAGAGTTTGTTTGTTTGTTTGTTTGTTTGTTTGTTTGTTTGTTTGAACACGCTAATCTCAGGAACCGCTGGTCCGATTTGAAAAAATATTTCAGTGTTAGATAGCCCATTTATCGAATATATCATCACGCTAAGACTTACAGGAGCGGAGCAACAATGAATAATGTTACAAAAACGGGGTAAAAATATTACGCTACGGGCAATAGGAGACGTAAACGAAGTTGCGTGGGTCAGCTAGTATTCTGTATGTCACCTGTTATTTATAATAGGGTATCTGTTAACATAAGAAGTCTAGATTTAATCGTGTTTGAAAACGGCTACGCTAATTTCTCGTAGACAAATGTTATTATGATATAAAAGACTTCTTGGATGGTAAATAATAGTTGATTATTAAACTAATTGATTTGACATCAGCGTATCTTATTGATTTTTATTTTTCGTATTTTATAAATTGTATGTAAATTAAGTTTTAAATTTTAATAGACATTGACATTATTTGCCGTTTTGCATTGTATATTATTATTTAGTTAAAATGTTATATTATATTATTTTTGATAGACATTCCAAAATATTATTGCATGCTTTAAAGATAATTTTAAATTATTGTAGGCCTAAATGGCAGAACATTTTTTTTTATGTAATAGACGGGCATGGACATACGTAACACCAGAGGCATCACAAGTGCGTTGCCGACCTTTAGGGGGATGGGGTTGGGGTATGGGCCTCCGGTATCCTCACTCACTCAGTGAAACACAGCGCAAGCACTATTTCACACCGGTTTTCTGTGAGACCGTGGTATCACTTCGGTCGAGCCGACCCATTCATGCCGAAGCGTGGCTCTCCCACGGTTACTCACATGGCGGATCATTGACACTTATGTATTCCTATGATTCATAATAAAGTATATTGATTGATTGATTTAATGGTCTATTAAGTATATAGTATATTGGAGTAAATACGACTATTAATAAGAGTACATTTTACAAGTTTACGTAAGAATATATTCATTGTATCAGAGTGTCAGCCTATCATTGCGAGGTACATATGAACATGGGTACAGTCAGGATAATGAGTAATTGAGCTATAAAAAGTAAAAATTGCAACTGAAAAACCTTCATACCTTGCCAAGAAATCCAGTCCCGCCCGTGATGAAGATAGACTTGCCATTGTAGAACTCTGCAGTCGAATTATATTCGTTCATGGACTCCATAATCTTTATCACGGACAAAGGGAATGAGTCTGAAATCAATGAAATCATTATCAAAAGCCCTATTTTCAGTTTATTGTTAACAGTCTATCCGTGAGGTGGAGGATTAAGACTACGAAGTGTCATTACTCTTATACATCCCAGTCGCAAGAGCCGACTAAGGAAATAATCTACGCAGGACAGAAACATTGTAAGGGAAAGGAAAACTAAAAACGAATTCTATACCAACTGGTCTGATTACCGTAAAATGTATAAACTTAGCAGTGGATCATTAATGCCTGTTAATTAATTGTTCACAGTACATATTTACATAATAATTGTTGAACACTTTGTATATAAATTACGAGGTTAGTAGTCAAAAGGTTAATGAGAATCATCTAACGTCACTGATTATTGTAACGAGTGTGATGTATGCTACAAACAACCGGACTAACAGACGGGTCATATGATATCTGATCACACTTCGATGTCGCCTAGTGTGATTAGAAATGTGTGATAGACCAATGGCTATGGTGGTCTGAAGAAATTCGCAGTAGACTTAAAGTCAACCCCCACGTGTGTTGAATAGGGCTCGGAAGAAAGAAGACAATTTGACAAAGGTTATCAGCGTACAAAGCGTAAATTTAACAGCAGACAGACAGAAATTTCTTTTGCATAGTATATGTATTAACTTACAACTACATGCATTTATGTAGATTAAGTAGATGCATTAAGGTTATAGTAGTCCAGAACGAGATGCAATTAACAATTAACATAAACTAAAAATACAAATGTACATGTAAACATATACGTACAAACAGACAACGTACATTGTAAATAATGAACTATACAAATGGATTAGTAGGATACAGTTCATTATAAAAAATTAAAATCCAAGATGGGCACCGCTATAAAATGGTGGTTTACACATTTCGTCAAAGACTACCACTATATGGGTATCAAATGAAAGGGCTTGAATAGTAGAACACTGATGAGAAGTACTATGTAATGAAATTAATAACTAAAAACTTGAAAATAAAAAATATGCTTTTTTTTTAATTTTACGGTTTTATTGAAAACTAACTGACCCGTGCCCACTTCGTTGTGCGGTAAGCATTTTTTTCTCCGATTTACTTTGCAAAGCCGGCTACCACGAAAAGGTTTTCCACTTTTCGGGTTATTATATACCCTATGTTACTCACAAAAAACGTAGCCTTCTAAATATCTAAAGGTGGTTTGAACTGCCACATCGGAGATAAAAACAATCCTTGTAAGAATTCATCCAATCTGTTGGAGCAAGGTCCTAAGAGTACTGTGGATGTCGCAGACATTGCAATTGCAGCTCCTCTAGTTTAGCGTCCGTCTATTATGCAGTGTGTGGTTTAGCGTTGTCCTGAAGCAGCAACGGCCTAGAGCGATTGACCAGCCTCGGTTGTTTAGCAGCTAGTTCTTCCACAGTTGCTGATAATAGACATCTGCTGTAATCGTTTGACCAGATTTTAGAAAGCTGTAGTGAACGATACCGACGCTAGTCCACCAAACACTCATGAGTAACTTTTTTTGAGTTAATTTTCAAGGTGCAAGGTCTGGTGGTGGTCTGGTTCCAACCCCAGCTCTTGCAGCGCACAAGCGACAACGCGCGATCCCATACTGCACAACAGACAGTCTCCAAGCTGCAAGAGCTGGGGTTGAAAGCTCTCCCTCATCCACCATACTCACCAGACCTTGCACCTTCCGACTATTACTTTTTCCAAAATTTAGACAACTTTTTAATGGGTAAAAAATTCAATTCCCGAGAGGCAGTACAAAATTACTATGAAGAGTTTGTTGCCTCCCGTCCAGCTGATTTTTACAAGAAGGGCATCAATAAACTGCCAATGCGTTGGCAAAGATGCGTCGATTGCATGGGTGATTATTTGAAAAAGTAAGTACTTTCACTTATTGCATACAAAACGGCAATTTCATAGGTAAAGACCTATTATTATAACTACATATTGCATTTTTGTTCATTGCAATCAATTTATGATTATTGATACTATGTATTTTCTAAAAAATTAAAATGAATATAGTATCTTTTTAAACATTTTAAAATCAACTAATATAGGTACATACTATGCCAAATATGTTCAATAGCTATATCTAGTTAAAACTTGAGATAGGTTAGTAAAACCAGTCGTATATCATCCTAGTAATATCCACTGTAGGAGAGCCACGCTTCGGCATGAATGGGCCGGCACGATCGGAGTGATACCACGGCTTCACAGAAAACCGGTGTGAAACAATGCTTATTATATAGTTTTGAATTTTGTTAAGTGCCTAAACAGTATTTATCTTCTATACATCTATACAAATAAATAAAATTGGAGTGTCTGTTTGTAATATTAAAATAACCGCATTTTACTAAATGCATATGTATGTATACACGGTACATATACCAAAAGTGCAGTAAAAAAAAATTTGTCTGTCTGTCTGTCCGTCTGTCTGTCTGTCTGTCTGTCTGTTTGTTCTGGGTAATTTCTAGAACGGCTGGACGGATTTTGACGGGACTTTCACTGGCAGGTAGCTGATGATCCAGGGAGTAACTAAGGCTACTTTTTTTAGAATAACTTTGTCCCGCGGCGTTACCCGCGGTACAACAATAACCGCGGGTAACACCGCGGGGTTTAGCTGGTTACATGTAATACTAGCTGAACCCCGCGGATCGAGTAGCGATACATGCCGAAGAATGACCTAACTATCGAATTTATTCCTATAGAGCCGGGGTTCCCAAAGTGTGCGCCGCGGCGCCCTGGGGCGCCGCAGGAAATAGCGAGGTGCGCCGCGAGTCGGTCTTCTATCATTATCCGAAAGGGTTAATTATTTGCGTTTATGTTTAAATTTTTGTGCCTTGCAACCAATAATAACTACTATTGTAGGTACCTAATTCTTTTGATTCTATCCATGTCTAATGGCTAGGTACGGAGGGGGGAGGGGGGGGGGGTTAGCGCCATGACAATATTGTACCCTTGAAAGTGCGCCGTAGGCTGAAAAAGATTGGGAACCCCTGCTATAGAGATTAATGTTATCATTGCGTGCATTTAGAATAACGCCATCTGTTATTGAATAGCTTGCAATGAAGTATTCTTACTTTCAAGATTACGAAACGTTCTAAGTTCTTCTTTCCCTATGGTAAAATAACTCTTAACATTACGCGAGAAGAAATATTATTAAACGTGTGACTTGATGTATTGTAGGCTAGCTTTGAGCAAAATACAAACATCAAATGAAATCAATTCGTTATTAGTGTGCAATAATAAATAGTCCTTTCATTTGTCTGAGTTTGGCGACAGTCGTTCCGCTGTAAATTATGACACATAACACTTCTACGTATCTTTCTGTTTTGTGGTAATACGAGTATCAAGGTAGCTAAATAGTATATTTAAAATTTATTTACACACACACATAGATGAGTGTGATGTCAGTCGCTCCGTGGAAAAACTGATATTCTAGTGAAATTGGTTCGTCTAGTAGCCGAACTCAAAAAATCTTGGGAATAATGAAGGCTAGGAAAAAGACACAGACAGTGTGACGCAAATGGTTATAGTACAGCTGTGTAGATCAAAATTAACGTATACGCTTCATAAACAATCATAGATTAAGAGGGGAAACTGGGTAAACTTGTTCCCTAAGGGACACTTGGGTTATCAAGAACATGGCAAGCGTGTTACCGTTTATTAGGTTGGCAAAACTTAATCGTTTATGTCAATATTAACTTTCTGTCATGATTTCCAATTCATTTAGACTTTGAAATCACGACATTAAGTCAGACAAAAATATTAAAACTAAGTATGACAGTAATATAACTTAAAACATATTGTTATATCTATATCTATACTAATATATAAATCTGAAGAGTTTGTTTGTTTCTTTGAACGCACTAATCTCAGAAACTACTGGTCCGGTTTGAATTTTTTTTATAGTGATAGATAGCACATTTATCGAGGAAGGCTATAGGTTATATATCATCACGCTAAGACCTACAGGAGCGGAGCACCAATGAAGAATGTTACAAAAACGGGGGAAAATTATCACGCTAGAACCAATAGGAGACGCAAACGAGGTTGCGTGGGTCGGCTAGTTTTAATATAAAACCAAAACTTTATAATTTAACATATATTAAAAGATAAAGAATAAATTTAAAATGTAAAAACGGCAACGACAATATACCTAACAATTTTTTTTCAGAATATCATGAACAAACGTTACTTACATGTTTGCGGCAAAGCACAACAAGAGACACGATCGACACTGCAGCGCGGGAGCACTCAACTAAATAAATAGGGCGTCCGTCGGGTGGATGTACCTAGTATTATTATTTTAAGTTGGATTACTAGTCATGAGGGCCGAATTTAAACTTAATGCTGCCCCTGGTCAACGGAAATACAATCCGCCCCAATACTGAAATTTAACTTAAACTTGTATATATAATATTCGATAGGCGATTTCCACGTTTGGAAACTCAGTAAACAGGTCGTTTGCGTGCATTAATTTCAAAAGATCGGAAGGCGAAATCTGTTTTATCATTTTTTCAGTGCAAAAGGAAGTGCACAAATTCGTCATCTAGTGAGGACTCGAGATTTGAAGAATTAATATTTTTTAAACGTTCAGGTCGACTACGTATATCTCTTTTATCCAAGTGCCAAAGTTCAGTGATAACTGAGAACTTTTCCCGATTTTTTTCATATGCTACACATCTTTTACGCAATTCAGAATCCAGGTTGTCTAGAATGACATTAAATGTATTAATTCTAAAATGGTTCCGACCTGACAGCTCATCAGCATGTAATTTTCTCTTTCTAGAAACTGTTGTTATATTTTCTTGAATACTAACTTTTAAACTTTCGCGTTCCATGATATATTAACAATTATTTTAACGGGAATTAACGCGATCACTTATTAACACGTTTACTGCGGAGCCATTTGTCATGGAATTTCAGCTAGTGCGTTTGAGTTCTTTTGAGAGTCTTTGAGACCTATTAAACCCCACAAACTGCGTTTGAGATCTTTTGAGAGTCTTTGAGACCTATTAAACCCCACAAACAGTTGTTTATTGTGTACTGTACTCTCGGATGAAAATTTATAAGAGGAGTGTTGACATGCTCTAGCAAATACTGAAAAAAATCAGGTAGCTGTAAGTCAAGGGAAAATTCGTCTGCTGATAAGATTCAGTAGATGATAGATGCTGGCGCGTTACACTTTTCAAGGTGCCAGCTGACAAACTTTCCACTGGGATAGAGCAAGCTGACATGATTTTTTATTCGTAGTAGCATATAAACTATCACCGGAAAAAAATCTAGATGAGAGGAAGTCATTGAAAAAAATTTTTTTTTCTCATTTTCGAGTGCCCAGCTGACGTATAATCCACCATGTTATGATCAGCTGACTTTATTTTTCGTTCAAGATATAAAGTAAACTATAATCCTACAAAATTTGAAATGGGAGGAAGTGACTAAAAAAGTTTTTTTTCTGCATGCTTGGTAGGCTGCCACTGCCTGCCCCACAGACGGAGTCGCAGCTGACAGTCATGAGTATTCATAATATACATTCCCTATGCCTTTTACGAAGTTTCAATTGGGAGGGACTTGGTCATGAAAATCTGTCGCTGGCTCCTGGTTAATAACCAAATGTCTGCGATTATCCATACTTAATATTATAAATTCGACAGTAACTTTGTCTGTCTGTAACGCTTTCACGGCTAAACCACTCAAACGGTTTGGATGAATTTCGGTATAGATATAGATTGCACCTTGAAGAAGCACGTAGGCTATCTTTTGTCACGATAACTGACATACACGTGGGTGAAACCACGGGCAACAGTTAGTTCTTTAATATGTCTGTTTTGTTTGTATTTAGAAATATTTAACAGCTTTTGTCCGCAGCTCCGCCCACAAAAGTCAGTTATCACTGTAACCGGATTATAACCAGTGACTGCAGGGATAACGTAGCGGTTAAGCGGTCACCACACCCACCGCACCGTTTTCATTGACGGTTCAAACCCTACATGGCACAACACTTTGTACGATCCGTAAACAGTTGTTCTGAGTCTTGGTGTTCTTTGTAATCGTGTGTGTTGAAAAGCCCCCGCGATACAGGATCTATTCTTAATGATTTGATTCGATATTTTTGATTAGGATCTCTTTTGTATTGTCAAAATTCGTAAGACGGTCATTTTAAATTGAAGACGGAATACTTGGTATTGGCAGAAATAAGTGATATTTATCGGCTGATTGCCATCTCATCAAAAGAAGAAGAAGAAAAAGGTTTCTCGTGGGTTAAAATGGATTTGACAATAACTAACCAGGTGTCCTAGGTAAACGCTGCAAACGTGACGAATGTGGCTAAACCAATGGCATGCCTTACTTGTGTCATTGTGTCCTATATGGTAGTCTGAGGCGAGACGCGACATAATGCGTACTTGTTTTGTATACTTGATTTACGGTTTGATTTATAATGAATATAACGCGATGCTTCGAATGCGATTAATAATCGGAAGTAATGACCAAAATCACATAGGACAGTTGTCGCGTTTCATCAGCTCGCATTGCATCATGCCAGGCCATGTCGCTTCGTGGCATCACTCACGAAGGACAGTTATGGTGTGTAGTTTCGCGTCGCGTTTCATCGTGGTGCGTGGGACTCGTCGCTTCGTATTCGTTGCCCACGTATGACACTAGGTTAGAGGAATTCCATTTTAACCGAATTCTAAAAAGGAGGAGGTTCTATGTTCCACTGTATGTATTTTTTTATGTGGGTTAACCGATTACTCCGTCAATTGTGGACCGATTTTGAAAATTCTATTTTTATTTGAAAGAGTATGCTCCTGAGGTAGTCCCATTGCGACCATCACTGGATCTGATGATGCGATCCTAGTGAAATCGAGGGGAACCCTAATTTTTTTCAGGCACGTACTATGTTTTTCGTATATTTCTGAAGTTACCCCATCATTTGCGTCTGGTAGTTATTATTTCACGATGATAAGCTGATGATGTAAGGTACAACTCCTTAACGGCTAACCGTTAATGATGGGGTAACTTCAGAAATATACGAAAAACATAGTACGTGCCTGAAAAAAATGAGGGTTCCCCTCGATTTCACTAGGATTTCCTAAGAGTTGAAGGATAAATCTTTAAATGTGATATGTATGTGTGTTACCTTTAGTCGTATTCTTTCAAGATATTTAGGTAAGCTGATGATGAAAGGTTAGGAAGAACTCTTCAGCGGTTACGAGTTGGAGGATAATTCTTTCAATTTCATACGTATCTATAGGCCTTTAGTCCTTTAGTTGTACACTTTTAAGTTATTTAGGTGAGCTGATGACAGAAGGTAAAACTTTTCAAAAGTTAGGGATTAGAGGATGATTTTAATATCACACGTACGTATAGACCTTAACTTGAATTCTTTCAGTTAATCACATGAGCTGTGATAGAAAGTAAAACGATTGGGAGTCAGAGGGTGATTTTTTAAATACCGTGTATACTAACTAATAGGGCATTAGTTGTATTCTTTCAAGTTGTTTAGGTGATAAATAAGGTTAGGGGGTAGATGATACTTTGCGATCCCCAGCTAGTAACTAGTCGTCGGTAGGAAAGAAAAGACATGTAGGTTCATTTAATTATAGACAGATAGATAGAAAACTTAGTATCAGCATTTCACCCGTACGAAGCCGGGGCGGGTCGCCAGTATATACATAAAAATGAATCACCGAAATATATGCACTTCCGATCAACGCACCAAATTAAATAAATCTTTTTTATGTTCGTTATTATTAGGACAAGGTTTGCGTAGAAGAAAAAATAAAAGTTAACGAGAAAAGTTATTTTTTTTGGGCAGCTACGGGAAGCTAAGACAAATATGTAAATATGGCGGTACGAACTTCGCCGGGTCAGCGGGTATCTATATATCTATATCTATATAGTATATATATAATTAAATAAAAAAACCCCCGACACAATATCCTGAGTTCCCTGTATAAAGTAAAAAATAATGAAAGAAACTCAATCTTATACTCAGGTATGAGTATGTACGAGTATTAATAATTCTAATAAAAAAAAAAGTAAAAACTAAAACCCAACTACGACAGGGGGCTCAGAGAGGTGTACTCAAGATTATATTTGGTAAACCTAGAAGATACAGTACTGACCAACTGTATAGTGACTGCCAAGTACTCTCGGTGAGACAACTTTTTGTAAAAGCCCTAATACTTCGTAAGCATAAGTCCACCTCGTTCAGGCCCATCCAGAAGCGCAACAAAAGTAAGATTTACCCGGTGCCGGCCCACAAAACATCTCTTGCACGGCGCCAGTTTTATGTCCTTGGCAATGTTCTCTATAACACTGCCAACGCAGATAATAACATTTACCCATTAACGGCACGCAAAGTCAAGGCAGTCATTACATGCTGGCTCAAAGGCTTCAGCTACGCTACCTTAGAAAATCAAGTGAATAGGCAATTATTTGGTTAGCTGAACCTACACGTTAAATCTCACGCATTTGCATACACACATGTACACTGACACTTGCATGCTTACACATATTTACACTAACACTCACACACACATATTTGCATGCTTAAACTCACACTTGTGGTAAATAAATAAATTATTCAATATCCTGTAACATGTTTTGATCAATTTTGTTCCATTTAAATGCTAATCTTGTATTTGTTTAGTTCTTTATTTGATTTTTGTCTAATTTAACAAAAGTAAAATTTAACTACTGGACAATTATAATCAGTTAATCGTCTAGGGTGGAGGGCGTTGACGACTGCAACACAATATTATATTAGTGCGGTCGCCATCGACAACCTCTTATTTATAACGAATTGTCTAGTCATTTTAAATAAAAAAAAAAAAAAAAAAAAAACGGCAAGCCGTAGTTATGGACTATGGTACATTACTAAGTTTCAAAAGCCATGTAGTGTAATGTACCATAGTCCATAATACTTTAACAACGCGTGACTACGGCTTTTGAACTTGTTTCAGGCTTTTTCAGCGTCGTTTTTTCTTGTAGTTGGGTTTTAGGTTTTACTTTTTTTTTATTTAAAATGTTTTTGTGCCCTTATAATATTAATTTATTTGCAAAGTACTTGTATATTTTAAATAGGTAATATGGAAATATCACAATTATCAAATAAATACGGACAAAGTAACGAGAAATGCTAAAAATATATATATATTTTAAATGTACAAGTAACGGCCTTTTCAATGATACCAAACACGACATATTTATCTAAAATTTATTTTTTAAAACAATACTTTATGTCGGCTAAGAGGGCACCACATTAGATTCAGTGACACATCATATAGCCTATAACCAGCAGACAATCATGACGCTTCTAACGACACCTCAGTTGTCCAGTTCTAATGAGTAGTTAAGGAGCTATGAGAAAACAAATGAACATACATACATACATACATACATATCCTGTCAAAATCATTACCCTCCTTTACCTTTGTGAAAAAAATACATCGCGTTAGGGGACGCGCGGACGCTCCTACTTATTTCGGCCCGTATTTCAAAAGGCGTCTCAGTCGTGAATCTAGTTTTAAAAAACTGGTTTTAAGAAGAGATTTTATTATTGAACGTTTCTTGATTCAAGTTTCACTGATCGTTAATTAAGTGAGTAAAGGTCAATGAATCTGTGTTTAGAGCTTATTTTAGAACCACGTTTATGTCAAAATCTCCTCTCAGGAATAGATTTTGACAGATGTGATATCTGTTCAGTTGAGACAAGTTCAATCTAGTCTTAAGTGGTCATTTCTAAGTCTTTATAAGGGAAATTAATGTATTTTATAATGATGTTTCTAAATTACAACGAAATATTTACTTTATACTTCTTATAAGTACACAATTATTATAATGTAGATTTTGTAAAGTTGTTAATACATAGATTCTTGTCAAATTTATATTTAATGTAGGTAAAGGTTACATTTAAGGTCAAACTTGTTAGCGTTTGTTTTACTTACTTACTGATTACTATTTTTTGTTTCTATAAGTAATAATTTTACTTAATGGTTAGATTTTCACCACCTTACTTGGATAAATTTGCTGACATTCGGATTTCCATCCTCATTTTCTCCCCACCATATTTGCAGATATTGGGTATTTTCAACATTTTATCCCCAGAGTTTTTTCAGGGCTCAACCGATTTTCATTGAACATATTATTATTTTGTAATGTACACGTGAGACCTTGAGACCCCAGTCCATTATATTTGCAAACATTCGGTTATTCTTACCCACTTTCACCCTCCACAACTTTTAAACGAATCAACCGATTTCCATCAAACATGTCTAAAAACACTCGCCCGTAATTCACCTTTCATACAAAAAAAAATTGAAATCGCTTCATCTTTTCGCGAGGCACAGACAGACAGACAGAGACGTCAAACTTATAACCCCTCTTTTATAAGTTTGACGTCTCTGCCAAAATGTATGTTCGTGCATAACTTCCGAGCGGCTTTTTTCAGTTTAACAGTTTCATTGTGACTGCCGTAAACAAAGACAAAGTAAGTTAATACATATAAATATAACATCTACATATTAATGAAGTACACAGAAAGACAACATACTTTTCCATCTCCGCACCGAGAAGTTATAAACTCCTTTATAGTTTATGCGCGTCCTATCGTGAGGGCCAACACCTATATGTACTGAAAAAAGGGAAATTTTCCGTCAGTGCGCAATATAAGTCACTGACAAATATGTGTGGGTACGCTTCACCACAAACAAACAATTCTTATAACCACTTAGGGTTAGGAATATATTAATAATGCAGTCAAACAAATATGTCTACACCATGATCAGCTTTAACCATATCAGACGCCTTCTCTGCTATCATAATTGTTGGAGCGTTCAAATTACCGCTTACAATTGTTGGCATTATACTGGCATCTACCACTCGAAGACCTCTCACTCCTCTTACCCTTAATCTTTCGTCTACAACACCTTTACCCTCCGGGCCCATGGCGCAAGTCCCTGAAGGGTGCCACTGTGTCGCAACTGTATTCAACGCATAACATTTCCAGTACTCGTGACTATTAAAGAGTAGAGACTTGCATTGAGGAATCTTTTCATCAATAACTTTTGCGTCAATTTTCCTGAAATACGGCGTGTTTACCACACTGATGTAATCTTCAATATAACGGGCGTGGTTTTCCAAATCCCTTTTGTCAGAATAATATCCATTGTAAATCAACGGACTTGCTTCGGGGTTACTGCTATTTAATCTTATTGTCCCTTTGGATTTTGGGTGCAGCATGACTAGAAGTGAGAATAAAATCTTTCTCTTCTTGACAGCGTTGAACAAAGTGTTACATATCTGATCTTCTTTTCGAAGAACATAACCACATATTACTGATGGCAGATATGAGAAAACTGGCATAGGAAATACAGATGTTTGGTAATCGGGGTATGTTTGAGATTTATTCAGAGCAATATGACCCATCATGCACGGATTGGGAAATTTGTTTAAGTTTACAAATAAGTCTATGTTGTTAATTACAGATGTTCGGTCCTTTTCAACTCCTATAGGGATATAAACAGCAGGGTGATCTTGTAAGTTACTACCAACGTTCGGTGAATCAAGCAATACGTTTATACCTAACTTTTGCAAATGTTGCCGAGGTCCTATGCCAGACAACATAAGAACTTGAGGACTATTAATTGCACCTGCTGACAGGATAACTTCCTTTCTAGCAAAAAGATTTATAACTCTTTTATTAGGTAATCGCACTTCGACTCCAACAGCATTCATGTATTCATCAAACAATATTTTTCTTGCTAAAGTTTTCTTTAGCACAAAAAGATTATTTCGATCTTTGGCGGGCTCCAGAAAAGCTAAAGCAGTGTGTTGACGAACTCCCTCGTCGATTGTATATGGAGGCATGACGTATCCAATTTGCTCCGGCCCATTACAGTCTGACATTACTCTATGTCCATTTTGTTGAAACGCTCTTAAATATTGTTCTGTATGTTTCTTCCACAGCGGTCTTGTAACTCCTAAGTATCCTTCTGTATTGTGATATTGGCCATAGTCATATTTAGTAATAGTCTCGTCATTAAGACGTTCACTTTTTTTGAAGTAATGTAGTACTGTATTGTAATCCCATCCCTCGTTGCCTTGTTCGGCCCAATCATTATAATCCTTTTTATTCCCTCTTATGTAGAACATGTAGTTGGCTCCACTAGACCCGCCAAGCATCTTGCCTCTTGTCAAGTGAATACTTTTCTTCTGATAAACTTGACTGGAATAACCGTCATTTTCTGTATAGTAGTTCCAATCTGATTTGGAATAATCAACCAAATTACAAAATCCTGGAACCTGAAACATAAATTGAAAAAAAAGTGAACAAAAAGAAAATTGGCGACCATTTAAGTTACTATCACAATTGATTCAGTTATTGTTATTTAGTTATTGTCTTGTTAATATCATACTAGCTCAATCGATTTCGTTTCATAAAGATAAGATATTTCGTCTGTTGTGTACTGGGATTTAGACAAATGTTTTCCCATGCCTCCTATTTTTCAAGAAAGACTTTTTTGTCTCTTGACGAGACATGTGATTACATGTTCATAACTTGATTAAAAAAATATGATAATGGTATTGCTTTTGAACCAATTGTTTCCTACTTGAAAGATAGAATTCAACACGTATTTAGTTCCAATATATGCAATCGACCTTCCTTTAAATAAATTCAAGGTAACTGTAAAAAATAACTTAATTAGGAAAGCCTACTATACGATCAACGATTATCTAAACGACCAGCAGTCATGGGCTCAAGGTGTCATTAGATAGAAACACACAAACTTATTTGTCTTATAACTAAGCTAAGTATTAACAAACCATTGTTAGTTGAAAGTAATGCGTGACGATTATTATGGTAATTTAATTAGAAGTTAATTTTATCAGTATCTCGTCTATGGTTTGTCATGCTCACTAAATTGTCATTGCTTGCGGTGTTGTCTTAGGGCGGGTCGTTTCTTTCCCTCTGATATGGCGAAGGAGATGATGACTGTTCCATGCGTCATATTCGTGAACGGCTGCTGCTTGGGGTGACTGGTCAACCTAGTCAGCGATGCTTTAGAAAATACTATTATTTTGGTTCGTTCAACTGCAACTCTAGCCTCTAAATCCAGTCACGAATTTATTTTTAACAGTAGATTTTGCAACTGAATAAAAGTAGATGTGAACCTTGAATGATTTATGTTTGATAGACTCAAACCTTGTGGTGTATGTAAGTATGTACTCATCTATATATAAAAGAGGAAGGTGACTGACTGACATACCCAGAGATCAACGCACAGCCCAAACCACTGAACCTAGAATCCTGAAATTTTGCATGCAGGTTCGTTATATAACGTAAGTGAGCACGAAAAAAGGAATTTTTGAAATTCCTCCCTTAAGGGGGTGAATCAGGGGATGAAAGTCTGCGTGAGTGAAGCCGCGTGTAAAAGCTAGTAGTATATAAAAAACAATGTAACCAACATAAATTATTAAATCATAGAAATTTATACTGAACAGTCGTCTTTTCTTTGTATATCCTACGCCGAACCCTACATGGCGACCCTGCCATGCGCGTGTTAGTTTACAGTTCCGAGTCGTAATATGATATGAACATGGACACACATACTTTCATCGTCTCGATCGTTTTACACGGTTCCCGTATTTTAATTGAAATTTCGCAAGATTGGCTCCAGCAACAGTAAAACTAAAAAAGACGATAAGCACCAACTGATCTTAACCCAACCGGGTCAAATTAAAGAAGCGAATACCCGTATAGAGCAGTTTAGTTTCCACGCGTCTTCAACCACCATTATATTGGCCGTGATTATGCTGCTGCCTTGTCGCTGCTATATGGGCTCTACAAAATTCATTATCGGTGCTATAAACGAGTAGTTAGAAGAGAATTGGATAGTCACGTGATGTTTCGACAATCTTGGGGTAATTTCAGGCGGCGTGTTGAAAGAGCACCCCAGGCGCATAAGAAGAAGAACTGTGAAATGTGTGAAGTGTGACGTGTCTTCCCCCGGAAAGTGAAAGTGATCCCCATCCCCTATTATACTTTTCCCTCGCGAAAATTATCGTATTTAGGTATGTAGTCTTATAATCATAATTATATAAGGCAAATTTAATAATCTCATTTAATCAAATATAGTATGCATTTTTTTTATTTAAGACCTTGCGTGTAATGTTTGAGGACTAGATTCAATTTACAGTAACTTTAAAAATTTAAAAAAAAATCTCATTAAATTAAATAAAAGGAGAACAGAAAAAATATTAAATGAGAAATTAAATGAAGCTAGTTTGTTGTTTAGTAGATATCTTTCATGTGCTGACGTTTTGGACAGTGAAATACGAAAGGGAACATTTGAAAATGATGATATAATATTCAGTAAGGAAATTTATATTAGAATAGAATCGTTATATTCAAAAATTGAGGAATTTTGTAATAGTAATATTGAAAAGCCCAGGTCGAATTTTTAAAACGGCTGTGGCCCGTGGTGAATGACATTCAAATGTCAAGTATAGCTATGTATAGCTATATATATTCATACTATGTTAATAAAATAGAATCAACACACTAGTACTATTGAGGACTATGGTAAACGATTAGAGAGTTTGTTTCTCAATCTCACTATTTCACAAGCCGACGGCAACAATACGTCATACGAGGTTTTAAGGCCGATTAATGAAAAGTTAGCCATCAAAAGCTTCATAGATGGATTAAGGAACGCGAATTTAAGAATAATTTTAGCGGCGCGTAACTATTCTTCATTAAAAGATGTCATTCGGACAGCCAAAGATGAAGAGTTGTCGTCATGTGCTACTCGATCACAATCGGAAGGAACTATATTTAGTGGATAGTATCAACGCATGTCAGGTAACTTTAACAGGTCATTTAGGGATGGTCGCAGAGGTTTTTCGGGACATCAAGGATTCCGAAGCGGCCGAGGTGCAGGCAGCGGGCTATACCAGCCGCGCCAACAATATAAGAACCCTGGGATGTCCCGCCAGATGAATTTTGGCCAAGGGCGTACTACCTTCCATCGAGGCACTACTAAAGGTATGCGATGGTCTAATAATAATATCTATCGCGGAAACCAAACAAGGCAAATTCATTTTATAAATACTGCTAATGAGTGTCCGTCTAGCAATGTATCATGTGTCATATTATAGGTATACTATTACTAGCTGACCCAATTTAGTCTAAATCTCTTTTTAATTATGTTCGGCTTCTATGGGTCTAAGCGTTGCATTAATTATCTTATCTTAGGCACACCAGTAAAGCAGACATTTAGAAGAACATAAAATTCGGTTAGACTGTTTCGGAGTTGATCGTGATCAACAATGTGACACGAGCATTATAATATGTAATAGATATACTGAAGAGGTTGAGGAAAGCTCAGCTGGTTGGTAGTACCAAGTCACATTGAGTGTGGATTCACATAACATTACACTGTTACTCCTTAAATATTAATGCAGCAAGTTTAAAATAACCAAGGAAAACCTACATAATGGCAATACACAAATGGGTAATTGTTAATTAAGGACGTTGAAACCGATTTCTAGCACACTGTTGATGTGGAGAAATCTAATGCATACTCAACGCCTGTAAATAAGTATTTAGGTTTAGTGGTAACTGATCTTGACTGCTAAACCACAGGTTATGGATTCACTTCCCACCTGGAATATAGTGTGATAAACACGATCAATTGTTTTTTATACAATTGTGGCTCATCTTTAATATCTATGTATTATGTATAGATATAGAAATATATGTTTTTTCTTCTTCAACAACGCATAATAATAATAATAATAAATATTTCGGACATCTAACACACAACGCCATCTAGTCCCAAACTAAGCAGAGCTTGTATTATGGGTACTAGACAACTGATATAAATACTTATATACTTTTTTTTTTTGTAAATACATACATATTAAAATATACATAGAAAACACCCAAACTCCGAAACAAATATTTGCAGATCATACAAACATTTGATCCGACCCGGGAATCGAACCCGAGACCTCAAGAACAGCGCTACCACTGCGCCACCGAGGCAGTTCCACTGCTGAGCTCGGGTCTCCTTTCAGGAGAGGCAGAGAGACATAAATAAGAGTTACAGTTTATTTTAGTAGTATACTATATTTATGAGAACTACAAGTACAATTTTAGCAAAAATGAAACCGACCTCAAGATTCGGCTCGATTTCTCTTGGATGTCATCATCAGATATTAATGCCCTTATCATGGTACCACCGTTGGGACATCTCCTTTCCATTAAAAAAGGAATCATCAAAACCGATTAATAAACAACGAAGTTATCCGCGAACAAACATATAAAATATATATATATATACGGTCGTATTGAGAAACCTGATTTTTTTGAAGTCGGTGCTGATAAATTTATTTGTATTTGTAGAAAACCTTTCGTGTGATGACGGATTAAAAATACGGAGTGGGACTAACGCTATTTATTCCATGGGTGTTGTAAGAGGCAACTTAAAGACAACTTCACAGCAAAGAGAAGGAAAACCTGAAACAAACCCCATACCGACCCGTCTGGCCAGTGTGGTTTAGTAGGCCGAAACCTCTTTTTAACCGACTTCAAAAAAAGGAGGAGGTTTCTCAATTCGACCGTATATATATTTTTTTTTTTTTTTCTATGGAGAAGCCCATGTCCAATCTACCAATCGTGGATTGTAAAAGACTGTGGAAGATGATGATGTGTATAAAACAAGTTACTTCAGTTGTCGGCGTACCTTTGCACTTAACGGTGGATTCCCACCAGCTTCTATAAGTAACACATTCCATCCGGAGATCTCGGTGAGTCTGTTGGCGAGTACGCAACCTGCTGATCCCGCACCGATCACTATGAAGTCGAACTCTTGACCGTCTGGAATGGAAAATAAGGTATGTTGAGTTAAAAGCCGTCTTGTGACAATGTGTTTTAAGAGCTGACGTACGACGGCGGAGTTGTAAAGAAAAACTTGACACAAACGTATCTGGCCAGCCTTGGATAATAGACCAACACCTTCTTTCTAAGAAGAAATTTATGTCCAGGCAATGCCGAGCATGATTAAATGGAAACGAAGTCACGTGGGTCAGCTAGTATTTACAGTAGGTGGCCAAATTATTAGAGACAGTGCTCGTATTTATGAAATTTATAGTTTAATATGTGTTTGAATAAATGATGTCCTTTTCAAGGAGTATTTTATATGATATTGCTAATTTTATCATTATCGTTATATTTATAAAAATAAATAAATACAAATAAATAAATAAATTTTTGTTTCTGAGTAAGAAACATACCACCATTTTGTCTTGGCCACGGAATTCACCAGACATGAATACTATAGAAAACATGTAGGAACTCACCAAACAGACGGTTGCGAAAGAATTGATTACCACTAACGGCAGTTGATTAAGACTCTTATCAGAGAATCGCATCAACCAATCCAAACTACAGGAATATGCAAAAACATGAATTGAGACCCCGACGCATAAAAGTTCTTACTGCAAGAACGGGTGGCATCACTAAATATCAAAATTTAATCAATGATAATTTACACCAATTCACAATACACAAAGAATTAAATAAAGTTTTGTACAAAAATTTGTTTTTGTCGTTTTAGTGACCCCAAGAGAATACGGATAAAAATATAAATATGAAAGGCCTACTACTTATAGTTTGTTACAGAAATCTAACTTAAATAAAAACTACAAAAATCTCAATGCTGCCTAATAATTTGGCTACCTACGGTACTATATCTATCTAAACATATAGTATAGACAAATAATTACCGCCGATAATTAGGCACCGAATAAGATCATGCTCACTATAATTTTTTTTATCCTGGGTGGGAATCTAATGTGGAATCGATTACAACCTCTATCTTAGAGGGAATACTTTCGAAAACCAAAACAGTATTACATACGGCTTAAAATAAAAATAGCCTAAGTTACTCCAGCCCTAATCGGTCCACCCGTTACAGAGTAATCTCTGTAACGGGTGGACCAGACCAGAACTAGCAAACGGAAAAACAACCAAAAATTTTAATGTAAGTACCGTTCCTATATAATTTCATGTGCATTTAGTGAAAAGCTATTCATTTTAAATTACAAAGTGACTCTTCAATTTATTTATTTTTATAGATTTAAGGAGTGATGAATTGATGATGAACAGTTTACCAAAACTCATCATGATGTGATGTAAGATAAGAATAGCTAACGAACCTGTAACCACAGCTTGTTGGGGAAAGTCCCGGGCATCAAGTTTGAGTTCGTCTACTGCCTGGAACACGGCTTGGAATATTAACACTAATGAACGTACCGTCCTCGCGTTGAATAGTGATAAGAACTGCTCAAGAAAATTCATCCTGGCTGGAAAAATAGTATACAAAGTATTAATAATACTAGTTTAATGAATAATAATAAGTAATTCTCCGTATGGTGACGGATTAAGAATACGTAAGAGCCGATTAAAAGAAAAAATTACACCTGCCTGATACTCACGTAACAGGTAGTAGAGCCACGCTGATTTCAGCACGAATGGGCCGGCTCGACCGGGGCGGTACTACCCTCGCACAGAAAAACAACGTAAAATTTGCACAGATTTATCGGATGTGTGGAGAAGAAATCTTTGCAGATTATCGTTGATCGGTGATCGATAATCTGCGCAAATTAGTTTGCACAGATAAATCGCTGCCATTTAGCGCTGCCTCTGTAGTAGGCATTAGTAGTGGAGAAAGTAGTCTGGCTAAATATCGTGGCAGCAATAGCTCCGGACGAGCATCTCTAAGGAATTAGTGTTACGAAAAAGAACATTCCAGAAAAAGACTTGTCAATCAGTGTAGCCGTGAAAGTTCTAGTCGGTTTCTTGAGGCACAGAACAATGAACCTTAATAAATAAATTAATAAACGTGAATATACATAGCACTGTATATTCACTGAAAAAAGACTGATTTTCATGCGGTTGGCGGTCCTTTGGAGAGGCCGTTGCACTTTTCCGAATGATTTAGAAATATCGACATCTAAGCCGCAGTGCAGTTCAATTTGTGCTATAGTGCGACAGCGTCCTCGATGATCATTAATTACTATTGTTCTGAGTTAATCTGTGTTTTAGGAGTGTTTATAATGAAGTATATTTTACCCTTGAATCTTAACGTAACTTAACTATTAACACGTAATACATCATGGAAGATTTTGCTTAACAGAAAACCGGAAAGAAACCATTATCGTTATTGTAACCAAAAAACTAGCAGCATATTGATACCACTCATAACTTAATAAGTTACATACTTGATTATTCATAATAAATAATCATAGTAAAAAAAAAATAGTGTAATTCGTTTTCTTTACTTTCTAAAAGAGCCCCAAAATCCAGGGCCCCAGCTTAGCTTATGACGGCCCTGTCTATTTCAATTTACGTTTAACATTTCTACACTTTAATTTCATATCAGTCTCAACAACACATGAAATATTTTTGTCGAGCTAGTTTTTTTACGGAGATAAATCAGGGGGAGAAGGGACTTGAGGTCCGGTAAACTCATTCACTCATATATATATAAATATCTAAAACGTAAAGTAATCTAAAAATTCCTTTAGGCTTGTTCTCCGTGAGACCGTAATATAACGATAATTAAATTCTTAGAATTAGGGTCAAAATGAAATAACATACGCGATATAAAACTTAGTGATCACTAGATACACTTAATAAAAAATATACAAATAATGTTCCCGAAATTGTTACCAAAATACAACACGAGAAAACACTTCAATAAATTTAATTACCGCGATTTGATTTTATAACCAAAATTTATTATATGTCGAGATAAATAATGTTTTTGAAATCAAATCGCAATAAATAATGTTATTGCTAAATTCCACTTTTCTTGAACTAACAAACAGTAGAAATATTTTTTGAACACTTGAACTTTTTGTGCGTAAACAAAAATAATGTATTACCTGTTTTAATTCAACAGACAAAGGGTCTGTTCTAGGTTCACACAACCACTGACCATAGCTTAATGTTAGAGCTCTTCTACTTATAAAACAACCTTGAAACATAAATAAAAAGGTTGAGCTCAAGGCGATTTATAAATTTCTACTATAATTAATACTACGAGTTATCGATATTTTTTTATTTGATAAGTAGTTCTTCTGTGTAGATGGAACGTCATTCATTATATAGATAGAAAATAGGTAGATTATATTTTCAAGATTTCTATTCGTATATCGAAATGTTTAAATATATCAATGCTGTGAATATCAAATTATTCATGTGGTAAGGCTAGACAAAAAAAAATATAAAGTGTCACCTATCATCCCATAGGTGTCGCAAGAGGCGACTAAGGGACTTAACTATGCAGGACAACATGATTGTGAAGATAAGGAAAAACAAACCCTTTTTTTAACGTGTGGAAACCCTGACGGGCCGTCACCCCATCGGAGTTTACGGCTGGTGGTGTTTCGGAATTGAACCAACTAACGGTGTGCCACGACTAAAATAGGAAGGATCCAAGACCTGCTGTAATCAAGACATCTGAACCTGTCCCAGCACTTGCTCGCCACTGATGCGGGCACCATCAACGTGTATACTTTATTTAGGCGACCCACGACACACGAGGATGTCCAAAGTCAAAAGATTTTTATTTAAACAGGCACTTATTTTACAGGCACTTATGAATAGTCAACATTTGAAATCGAATGATTCTAGTGGCCAGTTCCATGTGCAGCCTACCCTTCATGAAGAATAATCTGGCAAGAAACTCCGTGGACGCTTCTTTTTTTTAAAAAATAATACGGTTTACAAACTTTATTTATAACTATCTATATAACATTTAATATAATGTCAAAGCCAAAGAAAATTAACAATTTGTAAAAAGAGGAATTAGATGTCCTTGGGATAGAATTCATAATATTTAACATAATGCAATAAAACATAATATATAATAATAATAAACAATTCATACCGAAGTACATGAAAGTAGGTTTATGTGTAAATAGAACATAGTACCTTAATATAGTATAACTATGATTGATTGCTTAGGGGTCGCAGAGTGCAGAAGGGAATCGTCTGCCAGACATCGTTATCATCGATGTACTGATTTATCTTATAATAGACAGGTATACGCTTAAAAAAGTTATAAACTTGGTGTCAGGATTCAGGATACCTTTTTCACAAAAATATTGCTCAGTAACTCCTTCATAGCTAACAACCACCAAATCATCACTGAAGTCGGATAATGCCTACGTTTTGACCATTTGGGAAGCTTCTTTTGAGCTTTCAACATAAATACTCGAGAAACGCTCGACCGTTTTGGTTTTTTTACATAATTATATTGTTTAAGGCACAAGAAAGAATAAAAA
This sequence comes from Spilosoma lubricipeda, assembly GCA_905220595.1. NCBI lineage: Eukaryota > Metazoa > Arthropoda > Insecta > Lepidoptera > Erebidae > Spilosoma > Spilosoma lubricipeda. Next base: position 19,243,651 of record HG992281.1, on the reverse strand, counting down.
AATATGTATTTTTTTTTTAATTGAAGCAGTTTATTGGGCCCGTGTTTCCATCCAGTCAACTCAGTTTACGCTACGCCCAATGATTTGATTTTTTTTCTGATCAATGCCTTAAACTGATTATGGAGAGGGGTGTGATGACTGGAACCTGGGACCTACGAAATAACTGTTTAGCCTTTAGTACACTTTTTTTTATATTAAATTGATATTCTCTCTATAAGAACCTTCCTTGTGACTTATATTTTTTTATGTGAACTGTGTTCTACTAGTTAATCCCTTTCATTTGATACCCATGTAGTGGTAGTCATGAGCAAACCTGTAAACCACCATTTTGTAGCGGCGGACAATTAGGACTTTTTTTTTCATAGTGAACTGTGTTCTACTAGTCAAGCCCTTTCAAATGATACCCATATTATGGTAGTCGTGTCAAAATTTTATTTGCGATGAAACAGACTTTATTTAATTGTATTGTCACTAGAACTAAAGATGTGTACCAAATTTTTGATCAATCTGTCGCCAGAAAGAGGGACGAATTTCAATTACTCGATATGACCCAAACAAACACGGCAAGCTAAATAAAACCGTTTAAAAACGTTAAAAAGAGGGAGAAAATAGTAAAAACAACAATTTATTTTTACCATACTGCGAATACAGACAATGCAACAATGCAGCATGGTGACCCACACCATGGCGGGCTAGTGATGCTTCTGCATCATTGGGCCTCCGATCTCGCACTCACCAACGAAACACGACATCACGATCGCTGTCATTTTACGTTGATTTTCTGTGTAGGGTAGTGCCGCCCCGGTCGAACCGGCCCGTTCGTGCTGAAATCCGCGTGGCTCTACTACCTACATAACTTTTGACATCGCAAAGTCTGTCGGGGCAGCTAGTTTAAAATATAAATAACATATAGCTACTACTATGTTTGTTGTTTTGTAATTTTAGAGTTTCTATGTAATTAATATAAATTGGTTTTGTATTGTAATTAATGTAATAGCTGATTAGCTGGTTGCCAGCTCATCAAAAGAAGAACCAAAAAGTGTCTGTCGTGTCATACATTGAAATGGATTTGACAAGAATTTTCCCTCAACGAGTTTATACTATGGTAAACTTAGTGGAATTCGTTTTATGACTTGTGAATGCATTTGAAATAGATGTGAAAATGCTTGGACATCAGTCAATGGTTTAATCGCAAGCGACTCTGATAACATAGGAACAGGCTTCAATATCGTTTCAATGTGTATTTTCAGTTAAACAGTTTCAGTTTGATTGCCGTAAATGAGAATAATGTAAGTTAATACATACAAATATAACATTTACACATTGATTAGTTGCACCGGAAGACAACATACTTTTTCCGCCTGAGTATCAAGAAGTTATAAACTCCTTTGTAGTATGCGCGTCTTATTGTAACTGCGCACTGCATCTGTACTGAGAAAAGGGCTCCCCTTCTGGGTACCTCTTGAAAGCGTGAGAGTGTCCGTTTCCTACGCAGGAACAGCTAAAGGGGCTGCCGCAAGGTGGCAGCGCTTGACTCTATGAATACACTGACTAATGTTTATAAAGCGGCCAAAAGACAGAGATGATTTAACTAAAGAGACGGTGTAGCCACCGTCTCTTTAGTTAAATGTAGGAATTTAACAAATCTCGCAATTCTTAATTATAAAAGAATTAAAGAAAAGAAAAACTCGCATTTCCCTTTTTTTATTAAACGAGTATTTAATAAAAAAATGGATTTACGCAGTTACGTTTATACACTTGAGTCAAGTTTGGCGGCACGCTTTGAGTAGTTTCGAAGTAAATTACCTTTATTGCCCGACTACGGCAAAGCCAAAGTAGGGTGATGATTTTGACAGGCTATGTATGTATGTATGTTCATCTGTTCCCTCAAAGCGTCTCAACTACTTATTAGAACTGGATAAATGAGGTTGTAACGGTACTGCTTAGAGTGTTTAAATTATTCTGTGCGAGATTTATAAGAGCACCCGTCACAAACAGTTGATCTGTGGGTACAGTGGAGATTTTAAATAATACTACTCACTTCCACAAAATATGTAATCTGATTTAATTACAAAAAGGTACTCATAGGGATATAAAATAAAAAAAAAAGTAAAAAAAGCCTTTTATTTCTTACTGATTACAAAATTTAAAAAAAAATATTAAAAAAGAGTTATATAATGTTAAGTTAAGTGTACATAGACATTACATATCAACTTTGTTATTTATCTAGTGTATATATTTAGTTTATTGTTAGATAGTTAGCTTTGACTTTACATTAACACTTAATTCTATATAGTCTACTAGCTGACCCGGCAAACGTTATTTTGCCATAAAAAATATTTAGGGATGGGTCACCCTTACCATTTAGGGGGCTGAAAAATAGATGTTGGCTAATTCTCATAGATAAGCACAAAAAATTTCATCAAAATCGGTGAAGCCGTTTCGGAGGAGTATGGCAACGAAAACCGTGACACGAGAATTTTATATATTAGATATGTTTAACAGTCTGTGAGAACCCCTCTGTAGGTGAAGGCCTCCTCCAAAGATTGCCAGTCCAGTTTTTTTTTTTTTTTTTATTCTTTGGAGGGTTTTGGTCATTATCTTCCTCGGTGACCAGCCGGCTTGGAGGAGTTGAATTATTGTTTGCAATTAATTTTCACATATTATCCGTGTGAGAGGGGACTGTAGTTACTAGATCTTCTCTTTATTTTTGTCATTTTTTTCGGGTACGTTATTAGGGTTTTTGATAGTCAGGAAGTTCAGGATTCCTGGTTTTATGACTTCTTCTGACAGACAAGAAGTGTTTTTATATTTTGGATATTAGTATTATGGATTTTGTTACTATGACATTGATATCAGTTTGTACGTGCGTGTAGTTAACAGGGTAGATATTTGTTCAGTTCATTGATTGCGAGGCGATTCTCGCAATTATCGCAATTTATGTAAATACATATATTGGTACTACACATACATTCTGATAGGCTATTTTTAATACTGTCAGTCGTAATATGCTCGATATCGTTTAATATTCTAAACTACCTGACCCGGCGAACTTCGTACCGCCATAATTACATATCTGTTTCAGCTTCCCACAGGCAGTGTACAGTCGCGGACAAAAAAAAGACTTTTCCCGTTATCTTTGAATTTTTCTTGTAGCTACACAAACCTTGAGCTAACAATAACGAACGCATAAAGAAATATTTCATTTGGTGCAGCCGATCGGAACTTTTGAGCGTACATACATTTCGGTGAAATGTTTTTATATATGTAGATTAAATATATTTAGATTAAAAATAACATACAATGTCAGTACATTTTGATTTATATTTCCGCGTTTCGATAATTTTCATTCAATTCTACAACTAAAGTTTAAACTGTTTTTTAAATAACAAAAAACAACAATAACAAACATTTTCTAATTACTATAATGTAAAAGATCTTGCGCATAGATTAAAATTATTATCCATTCAATTTTAGAATTAAAATATGCGTGCACAAAAATTATATTAAGATTTAAAAATAATTGTCGGAGGATATCAGTCTAAAAGAAATAAATATTTCAGTAAATATTTCAGACATCTAACACACAACGCCATCTAGTCCCAAGCTAAGCAGAGCTTGTGTTATGGGGTACTAGACAACTGATATAAATACATATATACTTTTTTTTGTAAATACATAGATATTATACATAGAAAACACCCAAACTCCGAAACAAATATTTGTAGATCATAGAAACATTTGGTCCGACCCGGGAATCGAACCCGAGACCTCATGATCAGCAGTCGCACACGCCAACCGCTAGACCAACGAGGCAGTCATTACCATTTTTACCTATTGTTTAACAAACTGTTTGTTTTAATAATAACATGCAGAGGTTTGCCATTGCCATTCAACCCAGCAGTGCTGGAAGGTTTAATGGGCAATTTCCTACCGGAGGCGATCAGGAATGGGTTAAATGACTTACAATATTTGTGCTGCTCTTTTTGTTAAATGTAATTGAAAAATATAATAAAAAGTAAAAAAATACTACACATCTATACAAATAAATAAAATTGGAGTATCTGTTTGTAATATTAAAATAACCACCTTTTACTAAATGCATATGTAAGTTTACACGGTACATATACCAAAAATGTACTTTAAAAAGTTTTTGTCTGTCTGTCTGTCTGTTTGCTGCATGTAATCTCTGGAACGGCTGGACCGATTTTGACAGGATTTTCACTGGCAGGTAGCTGATGATCCAGGGAGTAACTTAGGCTACTTTTTAGACTAACTTTGTCCCGCGGCGTGACTTGTGGTACAACAATAACGGCGGGTAACACCGCGGGGTTCAGCTAGTTATAAATAGCTGTAATAAATTAAAATAATAGTTATCAAATAAATCTAATAAAGTATAACAACAATAATATATTATTATTTTCAACGTAGTTGCTATTAATAAAAAAATATTCATTTTACTTAAAGTTTAGTTTTTTAAATTACTTTTGAAGCTATTTTATGTGACAGACTGGAATAAACTTAATTGTACATCATTACTGCCTCGGTGGCGCAGTGGTAGCGTATGCGACTGCTGTCTTGAGGTCTCGGGTTCGATTCCCGGGTCGGACCGAATGTTTGTATGATCTGCAAATATTTATTTCGGAGTTTCGGTGTTTTCTATGTATAATATGTATGTATTTAAAAAAAAAGTATATATGTATTTATATCAGTTGCTTAGTACCCACAACACAAGCTCTGCTTAGCTTGGGACTAGACGGCGTTGTGTATTGGATGACAATTTAATAAATAAGTAATTAAAATACTAGTGATACTGATAAGTGATAAAAAATAATTCATTTTTTTTGCAGTTTTTTTACATTATATAACCTTAAATTTATAAAGCGCGGTGATTTTTCTTGTCGGATAACATAAACTGTCTTCTTATAACGTAAAGACCGATAGTCCAGGAGCCCATAACAAATTTATATTTGTTTGTTTTACCGGGCCATTTCTGCACTTAGCCTCTTGATTGGGCCGTTGTACGTGTGTTTGTCGTAGTCCCACTCCAACCATCCTAGTTCATCCTAGAAGCTTAGCAGCCTTTTCAGGTCACTACATGATTCCGGGAGTGATGTTGATTGGAGGATGTCCGAACGATGATCTGCCACACTTCTACATTCTGTGAGGAAGTTCTGTCTCCATGCATCCGCTGCACAGAATGATGTCTGTTGCGCCTATAGTGAATAGGTGCTTGTTCAGGGAACAATGCCCTGTCAGGATACCTGTGACCATCCTAAGATCGTCCCTTTTTAGTCTAATTAGGTTGCGTGCTAGTCTTTTTGATGCCACCGGAACTGCTCAGAGTTCGGTGGCGTCCTTTCTGTGGCCTCTTTTGTCCCTGCCTGTTCATTAGCCGTGTCCTCTTCCGTTGTGAGGAAGCGGACATATCCGATCCCTGACATGTGGGCGGCACGGCGGCCTCTTTTTAATATATCGTCTTTCTGGTCTTCGGGGATTCCAAGGAGAAGGTGAACCACCTTTTCCTTGGAATCCATGTCAGCCTTGTTGTCGTCGACGGTCATGTCATAACACTGGCAGTGTCAACTTTATATCACGGGTTTTAGGCACAAAGGACGTTATGAAGTGTGGCAGGGTTGGTTATGCGGGTGTCAATTAGAAGCCCAGCTTCCCTTGGGCTTCCCTTCTTGCTCGCTGGTTGTGGCGTCTGCGTTCCAGTGGTCCTTGCAGCCTTTGTTTGGTTTGGTGTGTGTGTGTCTCTCTTGATTCTTTTTTTTTTACTGAACCCATGCCATAAACATGGCCATTGTATAGCTATATAAATTTTTCATTCATTTCAGTTCTATCAGCTATCTCTAGCCTCTCGTACTATTATTCCGCATGCTTTGTCTTTCTTTTACTCATTACCTTTCTTCTTTCCTATGTGTGGGACTCCGATCTATTCCTACTCCGATCCATTTTAGGAAACCTATCTACTATTATCTTTATTTTTCTTATATCTTGGAACACGGGATAAATATTTTTTAATAGATAAGTTTTTTACAATGTTGTTTTCTTATATCTACTATATGCGTATACAAATACAGGGTCTTTTATTTTCTTTTAGTTTTAAACTATTTTTATCTTTATTTTTCTTACATCTAAAAACACAGGGTAAATAAATTTTATAAACAAGTTTTCTTTACATTTTTGTTTTCGTATCTACTATGTACGTATCTTATTTTTATACAGGTATTTTATTATCTTTTTGTTTTATATTTTCTTATCTTAAGTCTTATTTCGAAGTTCTAGTTCGAACTGATACCTGCCAACTCTATCCGCCATCGCCCTAGGCGGCAAAAGTTTCATCCCCATCAAATGTATGGTTGGCAGTCCACAACTGTGCGCTTTTCTAGAAACTTTCTGCCTAGCACAACAAAACTGTGGAATAAACTGTCACCTGCCGCTTTCCCGGACCAATACGACCTTCAAACCTTCTTAAAAGGCCGGCAACGTACTTGTGACGCCTCTGGTGCTGCGGGTGTCCATGGAAGGCGTTAATTGCTTATTATCAGCCGATGAATCTTCTCGTTTGCGCCCTATTTAATAAAAAAAATAAAGCTATACAGTGACCTAATGAAAAATTTCGGACTAAGTTGACGTCAATCAAGCCAAAGTTAAAAAAAATAATGGCTACACGTGAAATGACGAAGCTGATAAAACAGGTTGTATACTTAGTTGCTGTTTATATTAATACATTTTTAATATTTAATTTCTAAGTAATTAATAAATATTTACGAACTTCTGCATCTGGTTAATACCCGGTAGCGTCTCTTACCGAGTTAAAGCTATAAACTTTAATAGAGGTAAGCTTAAGTCGACAAGATGTCGTTAAATGTATCAATTTTTAAAATATTTTATTTTGCACAACTGAGTGTTACCCGAGGTTTTAGTTGTATCTTGACATCAACAACCACGAGTAACACCAACCAGTAGTATAAAGTAAAAGTACCCTAACTTACTCATTAGATCAGCATCTATCTGTCAGTAAAAATTGATCCAGTCGTTCCAGAAATTAGGCGGAACAAACAAACAGACAGACTAAAAAAATTAAAATCAAGTTTTTATGTAAGTAAGTACCTTGTATATTTTTTATGCATTCATTTCATTACATTCACCGCAATGTTGCTGATTTCAAATTACTAACAGACAGTACGAGTATATCTAAATAATTTATTTATTTACATATACGTATACATTAAATCTTAAATTGATAGTGACAATTGATATGCCACAATCAAAAAAAATGTTCCGCCTCAGCCAAGGTCTTTTGAGAATGACCGGTTAAATTATGTAAATCGTTCATTTATACATAAATATTAATGTTTTTAAAATATTTATATGATTTACAAATGTAAATGGACATACATTTATACGTTATGGGTAGTTGGGGCCCTAGAAAGTTTGATAATATACACACACACACAAATAAATGACTAGAGTTAGTAGAGCCACGCTGATTTCAGCACGAACGAGGTTGCTTCACCAGGGCGTTACATTCAGAAAGAGCGGTACTACCCTCTCACAGAAGACCATTCTAAAAATAACAGTATTCGTGTCGACGTATTTCGCATCTTAATAGGCCGCGCGCCGTAGTGTGGGTTACCATGCTGCATTGTCTGCATTCGCAATGAGTATTTACCTTACCACCACTCTTGGATTCTACTTATGTTTTCCATCAGGCAGAATAGAGACACTTTGGAAGTCCCTTGCATATAAAAAAATATAAAGCACTCTTCCTTTCTTTGCTTACCATAGATTTCTATATTAATTGTAAATTAACTACAATTCACCTTTGCGTTTCTTATTATGTTACTAATCTATACAAATAAATCAAATTGGAGTGTCTATTTGTAATATTAAAATAACCGATTTTAAATAAATGCATATGTGTGTATACACGATACACATACCAAAATAACATTTTTTTTAAATTTTGTCTGTCTGTTTGTTTCGGGTAATCTCTAGTACGGCTGGGCTGATTTTGACGGAACTTTCACGGGCAGGTAGCTGATGATCCAGGGAGTAACTTAGGGTACTTTTTTTTAGACTAGCTTTGTCTCGCGGTTTTACCCGCGGTACAACAATAACCGCGGGTAACACGGCGGGGTACAGCTAGTTATTTATATAATTTAACTGCCACATTGTCCTACAAATAGTATCGTAGGTTCCGTACGTTATCCCGGTCCTACGCTCAACAGTTTTTTTTTCCTACTAGCCCTGTTACCTACCACAATCGAAAATTTTTGTAAGGTGAAAGCTGGGCCCCTCATCAAAATGAAGCCACTCACGAAAAATTAGCTTAATAGTAATAACTTGTAAAATTTGTTCCGGGGATACTGGACTATATTGCTGAGGTATGAAAAAAATTCTAACGGCACCTCCTATGTCAAAAACGGTCCCGCGGTTTGGGCTTTAGGCTGTGCCAAAGAAATTTATAAACTAAATAAGTAAATATTTCCCCTCCCGAAAAAATCGCGAAACATCTAATGAGCGGTAAGCTTAGTTAGAAAATGTCGTTTTATTCATGTTTTCAACAATCAAAAATAATTAATGTACATTTAGCGCCATAGATGGCGCAACTCGAGGAGCGAACTACATTAAACTATACTGGAATAAGGTGTAGAATAAACAGTACCAAGGCGTACCAGGAGAGAGCGCCACTAAACAACCAACAATTCTTTTTATTTTTTATTATTGGATGTCCAACATCCAAGTACTGTTATGTAATTTAGGCAAAACGTGACCACTATTTTTTTGACCCACACGCGAAAAAACAATACTCGTAGCAGTTTAAACGATGTCTCAAAAGTCATAATTCAAGAAAAGAAAAGAGAAGTTCAAATGTGTATAGAGTAGATATTATTCTCACACTATGTACATAACTCTAACAATATTACTATCTAATCTATCAACATATCATAGCGTTATAGCCACAAGGAGCGGAGTATCAATGAAAAATGATTCAAGAACGGGGGAATATAATTCCTTTTGACAGCTCCCATAGCGTATGCTGTGTAAACAGTTGAAGTTTTACAAAAATAATGTAGGTATGAAAGAATTGTTCCTCATAAGATCTAAAAAAAGTCAGCGACATCATGGGTCTGTTTTTTACGGATTGTTGTTTGTTATTTACGGATGTTTTTTTCTCAATAACCTTTTTATGGTAAACAAGCTGACCCGGCGAAATTCGTACCGCCATATATTTTTCCTCAGTATTTTTTTTTTTTAATTTTCTTATAATCTTGTTTTAGTTATTAGGTACCTATGCCCGCCTCAGTTTCTCACAGGTCGCGGAATAAAAAAATAACTTTTTCGGTAAACTTTATTTTCAACCGTCTTCCAATTCTATGTTCCACTGTATGTATTTTTTATACAAACCTTGTCATAACAATAAAGAATACGTAGTAAAAAAAAACACTTTGATGCAGTCGATCGGAAGGTATGCGCGTAGATACATTACACGGCGATTCATTTTTATTTTTAAATACCTAGATTAATATTGCTCACACTATTACTAGTATTACAATAACATCACGCTACGAGCAATAGGATTCGCAGACGAGGTTGTGTGGGTCAGCTAGGACCTACGTATTAATAGCACAAGTGCTAATATTTATTAAAATTTTATACTTAGTTGGGTTACTTATAGTTTTTTGAACTTGTTCTTTTTATTCAATACTAGCCGACCCACGCAACCTCGTTTGCGTCTCCTATTGCATGTAGCCGTCTCCTATTGCCCGTAACGTGATAATTTTCCCCCGTTTTTGTAACATTCTTCATTGTTGCTCCACTCCTGTAGGTCTTAGCGTGATGATATATAGCCTATAGCCTTCCTTGATAAATGGGTTATCTGACACTGAAAGAATTTTTCAAATCGGACCATCGGATCGGACGGTTCAAACAAACGAACTCTTCAGCTTTATATATTAGTATAGATTTGGACTGAGGTCATATCGGTCCGGAAATACCGCAGGCGATATTTTTTGTTCTGCAGAGAAGTAAACAACAAATAGTTTCTTAAACGGACACAGTAGTGCAGTGCCAATTCATTGATATAAGTTATGGATTATTAATTTTTCTCCTTAATTCGATCCTATTTTATCCGTATCACAGAAACGTTGCCTCGTAAAAAATGATCGTGAAGCTGCTTCTAAACGTAGACCGAAAAAATCTCCATGATGCAGTGTTTTGGCACGAGGCGCACTAATTTCTTATGACTGGGATGGAATACAAAGAAACGCACATTGAATAGTACCTATACATAAGTGTATTAGACATAATATCATCCTCTTCCTAACTTTTATTATTCCCAAGATTTGGATTTGGGGTCGGCTACTAGTTTAACAGGTTTTACCAGAATATTAGTTTTTATACGAAGCGCGGAGCGATTGGCATCTAAACTCCGTAACCCTGAGTGCGTATTAAATTCAAAGGTTGAATGAACCAGTTATCAGTACATTCAGAGGGTACTGACTTTCCATTTTCTTTTATTCTTATAAAAGGCAACACCCGCATGAGGAATATACATTCTGTGTTGAGAGGAGTTTATGAACATATGTGAAACGGACACAAGAAACACCCAGACACAGAACAACAATTTTTAGACCACACAAAGTGTCGTCCTACTTGCGATTCGAATCCACAACACTTGGCGCAGTAGAAATTGGCGCGGCGACTATTCAAACCACTATACCAATCATGCAATGGTATCCATAGAAGTTCATGACAACTGTAACAAATCTTATTAGATACTAGCTGAACACCGCGGTGCTACCCGCGGTTATTGTTGTACCGCGAGTAACGCCGCGGGACAAAGTTAGTCTAAAAAAGTAGCCTATGTTACTCCTCGGGTCATCAGTTACCTGCCAGTGAAAGTCCCGTCAAAATCCGTCCAGCCGTACCGGGGATTACCCGGAACAAACAGACGGACAGAGAGACAAAATTTTTTTTAACTACATTTTTGGTATATGAATGAATGAATGAATGAAACATTTTTTGGACACACACATTTTACAAGCTTCAACAAAAAATAATAATAATAAAAGTAACATAAAAACTTAAACTATAACATATAACAAAAAAGGTCAGTGCGTCCAAAAGGCCCCAGCTCAGCTGTCGCTGCGGTAATATACATTGTACTCTGTGGCTGCGGTCTCCAAGGGAGACCATAGCGCAGATTTTCAGCTGAAGCGCATGTGTATCGTGTGTACATATGCATTAAATAAAAAGCGGTTATTTTAATATTACAAACAGACACTCCAATTTTATTTATTAGTATAGAAAGTATAGATTATAACAAGTACAATTTTAACAAAAATATAACCAACTTCAAGTTTCATAAACGACGAAGTTATCCGCGAACACACATAAAAAATGTATATATATATACGGTCGAATTGAGAAACCTCCTCCTTTTTGTGAAGTCGGTTAAAAAAAACACAATAAATGTTATGATTTAACGTATGTGCGTATACCGTAAAATGGTGGGCGTTGACATAACCTCGGTATATCTTAATCAGGCTGGCAATATAAATTTATTCTGGTGCCTTATGGTGAGAGGTGAATAATTATGTCTTCCAATAGAAGAAAAACTTGTCCGCAATTATTGCGTGCCGTCGTGATTAGTTTTCGAAGGTTATTTTGATATTTAAATTTGTTCCGGACGTTTATCTAATTTATGCCACACTGACTATATGAGTTTAGTAGTTGTGCGAACTTAGTTTGAACGGTCACTGCTTTCAGTGACATCGAATAGGATACATTTTTTTTTTAAATATTGTGTTTGAAAATAGAATATTTTTTTTTTTAAAAAGGAAGAAGTTTAAGTGTTTCTGAAAAGTGTGATACCAAATTTTTATTAGGTAATCATTTGAGTTTTTTTTTTATGGATTTTCTAAAGCTAGAGAGGTTTAATTGTCGTGTTTTTTATGTGTTTGTTGTAGTGTATTATATAAGAGTCTGGAACAATACATTTATTTTTCAAGTGAATACTTCTTTAGCCGCGTTAAGCACTTTTCGTAGGGGAAAATCTTATAGGTTCGCGTCACCGACATGCTAATGTTTGATGTTGATAATTTTAATTTAAACATTATGAAATTTCTAATTTTACAAATAACATTCTAAGTTATAAGTTTTAACTTCTATCGGCAGTCCTTATGACTGTCAATTTTTTTTACCGGCTTCAAAAAAAGGAGGAGATTTCTCAATTTGACCGTACATATATATTTCTTTTTTATGTGTGTTCGAGGATAACTTCGTCGTTTATGAACCGATTTTGATGATTCTTTTTTTAATGGAAAGGAGATATCCCAACGGTGATACCATGATAAGGACACTAAGATCTGATGATAGCATCCAAGAGAAATCGAATCAAACCTTGAAGGCGGTTTTATTTTTGTTAAAATGTTACTTGTTTTCATTAACATACCAGTGTCTTATCAAGGATGGATATGAACAGGAAGTAATGTTTTTTTTTTATACTAAATGTACTATTGAAAAAAAACATGGACGAAAGTATACGATGTGTCTGTTTACTGTGTAATATTATTAATTCCTTTTTATTATTAACATTAAAGGAACGTTTTTTATAACAGTCATTATTGCTTTGCAATCTTACTATTTTTATTCACGTTTCAATATGTAAATCTTAAAATTAAAACATGTTAAATTAGATAAATATATAATCACAAATAAATATTACTTGTATTGATTTGTAAGAATATCAAATCAATACTCGTTTATTTTATTTAAATTAATGCTGATATGAAGTCAAATCCATATTGTATTAATATAAGTCAATACAGGGCCTTTATTATAGCAATTGATAATGAATTTTAAATTAAACAAAGTGGTTAATGGAATTAAATATTAATGTTAAAATATATGTTAAACACGATACTTCTTAATTTTAATTTATGACGTCATATCAACATACAGTTAATCTATAATCAGTACAGCGCCCATATAATATACTATCATCTATGTTTTCCCTAAAAGTTGCTTTAGCTCATAAAGGACTAGCTGACCCACGCAACCTCGTTTGCGCCTTACATTGCCCGTAGCGTGAAAATTTCCCCCGTTTTTGAAACATTCTTCATTGTTGCTCCGCTCCTATTAGTAGTAGCGCGATGATATATACTCTATAGCCTTCCTCGATAAATGGACTATCCAATACCGAAAGAATTTTTCAAATCGGACCAGCGGTTCCTGAGATTAGCGTGTTCAAACAAACAAACAAACAAACAAGCAAACTCTTCAGCTTTATATATTAGTATAGAAGAGAAATAAGATCGGTAATTGCGTAGTATCGTATTTTTTTTGACGAGTCAAGTTACCACCAGCATCGAATTCAATAGAGAAAGAGCTATTTAAAAAAATGATCTCGTACCGCATCTTCGTATCTTTTTTCGTTATTTTTCATGCCGTCATTTGCTTGTTTACCACCTAACCATCTGACTACCTCGGTGGCGCAGTGGTAGCGTACGGGACTGCTGTTTTGGAGGTCTCGGGTTCGATTCCCGGGTCAGATCAATTGTTTGTATGGTCTGCAAATATTTGTTTCGGAGTTTGGGTGTTTTCTATCTATAATATGTATATATTTACAAAAAAAAAGTATATAAGTATTAACATCAATTGTCTAGTACCCATAATACAAGCTCTGCTTAGTTTGGGACTAGGTGGCGTTGTGTGTTAGATGTCCGAAATATTTATTATTATTTATTATTTATCTTTTTTCCTTTCTTTTAAAAAGATGAAAAATATTCTGCGCCACGGGAAATTTTACAAACAAACATAGAACGGACTCAAGAATACCCAGAGTCAGAAAAATTATTGTGGATCAGAAAAAGTGTAGTTCCATGTGATGATAAAGCCTAAAAAACTTAGGGATGTGGCAAGGTGGTGGTGACCACTACATCATCACTGCAACCTATCAAATGAATTCGAATCCCTGAGATTTTTCATCTTATTTGTATCTACATTATATTTGCTAAACTATTTGCGATCCCAAGTATAAAAGTTCCCTTTAACGTTGAAGGGACAAATATATAAAACGATCATCAAACCTGCCGTCCTTAATGGATCTGAGTGTTGGCCTTTTGCTGGGTGTTGGTTAAAGAAAACGGATGAGAGACGCCTGCATGTAGCTGAAATGCGAATGTTGAGATGCATGTGTGATGTGACTAGAATGGATAAGGTGAAGAATGAATACATTAGAGGGAGCCTGAAAGTAGCACCAGTGAATGAAAAGTTGAGAAGCAACAGGTTAGCCTGGTATGGACATGTGATGCGTAGAGATGAGCAAAATGTAGTTAAGAAAGTGTTCAGTATGGAAGTCGACGGATATAGGAGTAGAGGACGACCAAAGAAGAATGGATGGACTGCATAAAAGAGGATATGGCCAGGAAGAGAGAGAAACAGTTAAGTACCAGTGATAGCGGAAAATGGAGGAGGAAACACATTGCACCGACCCCAAATAAATTTGGGAAAAGGGTAGTGAGATTATGATGATGATTTGTACCTTAACTAGCTGACCTACGCAACCTCGTTTGCGCCTTATATTGCCCGTAGCGTGAAAATTTCCCCCGTTTTTGAAACATTCTTCATTGTTGCTCCGCTCCTATTAGTAGTAGCATGATCATATATACCCTATAGCCTTCCTCGATAAATGGACTATCCAACACCGAAATAATTTTTCAAATCGGACCAACGGTTCCTGAGATTAGCGTGTTCAAACAAACAAACAAACAAACTCTTCAGCTTTATATATTAGTATAGATTTTATTGTCTTTACGTCAGTTTCTACTAATCTATACAAATAAATAAAATTGGAGTGTCTGTTTCTAATATTAAAATAACCGCTTTTTACTAAATTCATATTTATGTATACACGTTACATATACCAAAAATGTAGCTAAAAAAATTTTGTCTGTCTCGTTGTTTGTTCCGGGTAATTTCTGGAACGGCTGGGCCGATTTTGACAGGACTTTCACTAGCAGGTAGCTGATGATCTAGGGAGTAACTTAGGCTGCTTTTTTACACTAACTTTGTCCCGCGGCGTTACTCGCGGTACACAATAACCGCGGGTAACACCGCGGGTTCAGCTAGTAAGGTACTAAAATTAAGATGCTTCATTACAAAACATTCACACAACAATACTTTTTTAAAGTGGCAATGGCGTAAAATACTATATAGATAGATTAATGGCTTCGTCCTTGACGAGCGGTCGGTATTTTACACATTGCATATTAAAACTATAATAATTAACAACTCGGTTTCGCTGATCGCATAGAGCACACAACTATGTTTATCTATGCATATAATAATTATCTGTGAAAAGTCAATATAGCCGCTGAACTGTGTTACCTAATTAATTTTTGAACTTCGACTTTTGAATAAAAATATGGCAAAATCCATAGAGTAGGTATTCAAAAATAAACTGAACTGTGAAAACCCCAACTGGCCATCAACCTAACGGGGATCACGTCAATTAAATTTTGAATTTTGATGCAATACTGTAGATCAGCATTTATTAATCTTTTGCAGTCCTTGGCTATGACCCCTTGGAAATCAAGAACAATATCAAGGACAACTAATAAAAAACACTGCAATAAATTTGAGATAATTTATTTTAGATCTCAACTAAAATCCATTTTAATAAAACAAAACTGTTTTAATGTGCAGGTTGGTACTGCTTTTTAGCAACTAAATTAGTAATATATTTGAATTCATGTTGTTAGTTTTACTTATAATCTCAAATCGGATTTATCATCTGATCTTGTACTTGTTTTTTAATATAAAGTTATAAGAGAATGCCTTTTCACAGAGGTATTTGGATGAGAAAAGCAGTAAATGTTTCATTGCTTTTTTTTAAACTTGTTTATAAACTTTTAATTCATATACAAACTTGATTTAGGACATTTTATCGAAATTGCGTTTGACAGCACATGATATTTATAATAACTCATTTTCTTGTATCGTTGTAAAGCCTTTAATGTCTGAAACATCTGCGTTGGAAGGGTCTGCTATCCAGTTTTTTTTTTCTGTTGGCTTCTGGAAAATAATCGCGAAAAGAAGACCTTGAAACCGCGAAGGTGTTTTATAATTTCGTTCTTGTACTTGCGTTGGCAATAGCTTAGGAAAATGATTCAAGTTTTTTAATTGAATTGTCCAAAGTTCAATTTTTTTGTTATAGTTTCTATTTTACCTTAAACTTGGAAGATGTTGTTGTCTATTCGTTGTAAACTTTAGCTCATCTCCATCATCACTTTTTTACACAGTTTTACTCACTTCACTTGATCAGTCACGGTTGAATCCCAATTATAAGGCCCAAGAACCGCTTCCAAGCAATTCTTTATTAACCTTTTCCATGATTCATGTTTGCTCACAAAGGGCGGCAATGCGCTTACAATTTTTGAGTTGCAAGTGTCCAAAAGTAGTGGTAGTTTTCTAGGTAGTAGAGCCACGCTGATTTTAGCACGAACGGGCCGGCTCGACCGGGGCGGTACTACCTGAGCACAGAAGACCAACGTAAAATGACATGGTGTGTTTCGTTGGTGAGTGTGAGGCTGGAGGCCCAATGATGCAGAAGCATCACTAGGCCGCCCTAATGTGGGTCACCCTGCTGCATTGTTGCTTTGTCTGCATTCGCGATGAATATGGGGACCACCACTCTTGGATTATGCTTATGCTTTCCATCAGGCAGAGTAGACTCATTATGGGAGAACCAAACATGAAAAAAAGTAGTCATAGCGAAATGAAATGTCCCTCCCTCCAATTACATAAAGAAAACGGTATTGAAGGACTACTTTCTTTACAGGATGAATATTCTAGTGAGTATCTTAGCAACGCTCAACAGCAGAACACTGCGGCCGCTGATAACCCTGATACAGTATTTTCTGAGCTCATTAGATGATCTACAACTTGATGCACGGGATTTTCCGCCGCAAGCTGGAGTAACAGGTTCGTATTAGTTCCTATATTGTGTGTAAAACATTTGCTGAAACGCCTCAATAAAATTATTGCGTTGATTAGTTGTCATCTCATACAGGAAATAAAATCCGACGAAAAACCGTGAATATCGTAAAAACCGCCGTCAAACAGGCACGCATATTTTATATGAACTTTATATTTCTTAATACATATTATGGAAAAAATAAACGGGAACACAAAACATTCACCTAAAAGTTATCCGCGGTGGAAAACGAAGCCTTTGGCTTATCTAACCACTAGACACTAGTCAATACATTTATGGCACGTACCTATAGTACTGCTCTTCAACTAGACTCCCTAACACTAATTTATTAACTGCCTCGGTGGCGTAGTGGTATCTTATCAACTGCTGTACTTGAGGTCTCGGGTTCGATTCCAGGGTCTGACCAAATGTTTGTATGAACTGCAAATATTTGCTTCGGAGTTTGGATGTTTTCTATGTAACTATAATATGTATGTATTTACAAAAAAAGTAAATATGTAGTTACATCACTTGTCTAGTACCTATAACACAAGCTCTGCTTGATATTATAACTCAAATCCTTGAAATTTCAAAGCATTTAAAATTTCAGATGGTCAAGTATTCGACTTCATAGTGATCGGTGCGGGTTCGGCAGGCAGTGTGGTTGCTAACAGACTCACAGAAGTCTCAGGATGGAATGTATTACTTATAGAAGCTGGTGGAAATCCACCGTTAAGTGCAAAGGTATGCTAGCAAATATATGTTTTCTCTCAACAAATACTTTTAATAAATTCACAATTTTTATCTCAGAAATTTAGCAATACTTCAGGTATTTTGAGAAGTTAGTTTTTGTAAGGCATTATATGAAACTTAATAAAACTGTACCGCCAAAATTCTAGTAACATATTCAAATCCAAATGCAACTGAATATTAATAATGAATTTCGAATTCACCTTTTCAGTATCCCGGGTTATTCGCATTCGTAGATTATTCTACGTCGGATTGGAATTATTATACAGTTAATGATGGATATTCTAGTCAAGCGCTCCAAAAAAAAAGTGTTCACTTAACAAGAGGCAAGATGCTTGGCGGGTCTAGTGGAGCCAACTACATGTTCTACGTAAGAGGGAATAAAAAGGATTACAACGATTGGGTCGAACAAGGCAACGAGGGATGGGATTGGGATACAGTATTACATTATTTTAAGAAAAGTGAACGTCTCAATGACGAGACCATTAGTAAATATGACTTTGGAAAATACCACAATACAGAAGGATATTTAGGAGTAACCAGACCATTGTGGAAGAAACGGGTAGAAAAGTATTTATTAGCGTTTCGTCAAAATGGGCATAAAATAATCTCAGATTGCAACGGGGAGGAGCAACTAGGGTATGTTGTCCCTTCATACACAATCGATGATGGTGTACGTCAACACACAGGCACAGCTTTTCTTGAGCCCATTAGACACCGAAAAAATATTTTTGTGCTAAGAAATACTTTGGCGAGAAAAATATTATTTAATGATTACAAAAGGGCCATCGGAGTAGAGATACAGTTACCAAATAATATAATTATAAATGTTTTTGGAAGAAGAGAAATAATTTCCTCAGCCGGAGCGATTAACAGTCCTCAACTTCTAATGTTATCTGGTATAGGACCTCGAGAGCATTTGCAGAGAGTAGGAATTAATGTGTTGCTAGATTCCCCAAATGTTGGCAGTAATTTACAGGATCATCCTATTGTCGCTGTTCCAATAGGAGTTGAAAAAGATCATTCTTCAATTATAGATAACTTGGAACTTTTGACAAACTTGGATAAATTTCCTTCACCGTGCATTCTCGGTCACGGGGCTTTGAATAAATCTGAAACCGTACCTGATTACCAAGCATCTGTGTTTCCTCTACCAGCTTATTCACCTGTTTCAGCACTTATATGTTCTTATGTTTTTCGTGCTGATGACAGAATATGTGATGCTTTATATGAAGCTAACAAGAAGAGGAGGATTTTGTACGCGACCTTCTCTCTATTGCACCCAGAATCAAGAGGGAAAATTAGATTGAATAGCAGCAATCCTGTAGTAAGTCCCTTAATCTACAATGGATATTATTCCGATAAAAGGGATTTAGAGAATCACGCTCGGTATGTCGAAGATTATATCAGTGTAGTAAACACGCCATATTTTAGGAGCATCAAAGCTGAAGTTATTGATGTAAAAATTCGTCAATGCAAATCTTTGCCATTTAATAGCCATGCGTACTGGAAATGTTTTGTACTAAATACAGGAACGACTCAGTGGCATCCTTCAGGGACTTGTGCGATGGGTCCAGAGGGCAAAGGTGTTGTAGACGAAAGATTAAGGGTGAGGGGGGTGACAGGTCTTCGGGTGGTAGACGCTAGTATAATGCCAAAAATTGTGAGTGCTAATTTGAACGCTCCCACAATTATGATAGGAGAAAAAGCATCTGATATGATTAAGGCTGATCATGGAATAAATATTTTTTTTTGATATACTTGTCTATTCTTTTTCTTACTTTTAGAGGACTAATGACCAACGAATACAAAAACACATAATAATATCATTATACAACAATTAAATAACATTGTCAGGATAGTTGTATTGATGGTTATTATTCGATGTTGGTAGAATAGCTTACGAAATCTGGATGAAAGATACAAAGACAAATTACATTCTGATATTCCTAGTAATTTTTCTAAGTAGTACAATAATTGAAGCCACCGTAATTAGGAACTAATTAAAATATTTCGGGACATTAACGGAATCGTTAACGTTTCGACAAGTAAGTCTTAAATTGGCCCCTGCTAACTTAAAATTGTTATGGATCACATTAGTCACTTATTCCGTGAACTTTTTCTTCAATCTGTTGCCGCCCACTGCTGAATAAAGGTCATTTAGTCAGATGTTTTCATTTTTACGAAAGTTTTATAATATTTATAGCATATTTTAATTTTCTACCTTTTTTATGTAATAGTGATATTAATTTTAATACAATAAACTGGTATAAAAGTACCAATGACCTACCCAAACGTGAATCATATACGTGTTTTTGCAACTTACAACGCTCGCCCATTGTGATTAGACACATTTTGGATTGCATTTGAGGCTTTTTATTAATAAAACTTGTAAAGCGAGTTCATAGTCAAGGTTGAATATAAAATTTCATTAAAATATAAAAGAGACTTAGATGGCCAATATCTGAAGGCTTCCCCATACATAAGGGTAGGGCTGCTAGTTTAGGCAGCTGAAGAAGATAGCCGCCGTGCTCGTCCTTGACAGCTGTCACCGCCGTCGTCTTAGATTCCAGTAGGCGGGGAACCATGTGTACCCAAGACAGGAAACCATTGGAAACCCGAAGTTCCACGTTCCGGTCATCTCAGTGGTGGCACTCAAGCGTTAGCTCCTTCTGGGTTAGACACATGTGATCTCCAAAACATTATTTCCCAATTATCTCCTGTATCAGCCGGTATCTCACTCGAGCCAATCTGAAACCCTAATTATATACTTCTGATGATTCATGACGATAGGTTAAGTGGAAACATACAAAAACAACAGAAACTCACACTGATTTACAGAGATTTGATTTAATCAAAACCTCATGATCTTCAAGAACAGAGGTTCTCCTTTAAGGTGTTCTAAACAGAGCATTAAATCCTGAATCAATGCTATCACAAATACAATATAACAAAAATAAAACCAACTTCAAGGTTCGACTCGATTTCTGTTAGATGCCATCGTCAGATCTGAATATCCTTAGCATGGTACGACCGTTGGGACATCTCCTTTCCATTAAAAAAAGAATCATCAAAATCGGTGCATAAACGACGAAGTTATCCGCGAACACACAAAAAATAAAAATAAAATGTATGGTCGAATTGAGAAACCTCCTCCTTTTTTTGAAGTCGTTTAAAAATCAATGTTATCCACTTAATATTTATGTATATTTCTCTATAAGGAACTATTAGATGACCTAGAATAATGATTTGGCAATAAAGAAGGTCAAAATGTATCAAAAACATAACACACGGAATAACGCAGTCTCACAGTTTGCCGAGGGCAACAGTTGTATTAAATTGTAACTAAGTAATATTATAAACCGGAGAGGTTGTTTGTTTGGTTCAATGCGCTTATCACAAGTACTACTGTTTTGAATAGAAATATAGGAACGTCATAGGATATAATATTGGTGGTAACCACGTGGTGTTTTTCAATACTCTCTAACAGACTGAGCGACACTTCTTGTGATCAGGAGGCGGAATGGCCCATTAGAAACTTTTTATAAAAAAAAAAACCGACTTCCAAAAAACAAAACTCCCTGCCAAAAAACACTAAAAAGCTCAAAATAAACTGGCTCTTCATAAATTGCAATGTGCCAATTCTTGTCTATACCTAACTCTTTATTCATTTAAATAGTATTATTATTATGTGTGCTAGGTACCTAAAATCTGTTTGAAGTCGGTGCCAAGCCAAATGTAATAGTAGGAACACACTCGCTATATTTCGAGACAACCATAGGCAGCCCGCGCGGGTCTGCCTGCTTGGGTTGTTTTGTTCTACACGAAGAACTGCTATCCGGCAGCGGCGAGTGCGATACCTTAGTACCTACTATTACATTTTGGCTTGGCACCGACTTCAATCAGATTGTTTTTTGGCAGGGAGTTTTGTTTTTTGGAAGTCGGTTATTTTTTTTATAAAAAGTTTTTATTTTTACATTTCTAGTGTAAATAATCATAGGTAAGTAGTGAGTTAAACTAATTATTTAATACAAATCGCGTGAGCCAACCTACGTAAGTGACCACCTACAAACGTTACTCCCGCTGATGCGAATAACTGTAGGAGTTGGAAGCACGTATTAAAACTGAGCTTAAGCAACAAGCCAACAACTCATATTGAGATGAACAATTTATGTTATCAAGAGCGTGATCTACGAGGCAATGGGTATCGTGTCAAAGTTGAAATGACCTGCACCTTGCCGTGATCGAATAGAAGCAAGCGAATCTATACTCTATACTAATATATAAAGCTGAAGAGTTTGTTTGTTTGAACGCGCTAATCTCAGAAACTACTGGTCCGATTTGGAAAATTCTTTCAGTGTTAGCTTGCCCATTTATAGAGGAAGGCTATAGTCTATACATCATCACGCTTAGACCAATAGGAGCGGAGCACCAATTAAGCTGGCTACATATTAATTTTAATCCTCAGACAGATATATATATATCAGACTCAGGAGTATATATAGATTCATAGAATACTAAAAACTGCCTCGGTGGCGTAGTGGTAACGTTTGCTGCTGTGCTTAAGGTCTCCGGTTCGATTCCCGGGTCGGCCAAAATATTTGTATGATCTGTAAATAGTTGTTTCGTTCATCAGCTCATCTGAATAGCTTGGAAGTGTACAACTACAGGTTTATACATACGTATGAAAGTGAAAGAATTATCCTCTAACCCCTAACCATTGAGGAATTGTACCTTCCATTATCAGCTCACCTAAATAAATTAAAAGAATACGACTACCACGCAATAATATAGGTAACACGCAAACATTTGATATTTAAAGAATTATTCTCCAACTTCTAACTGTTAAGGAAATATATCTTCCATCATCGGCTCATCATCATGAAATGATGACAAACATATGCAAATATTGAAATACCTTTGAAAATATGTGATAAACATTATGTTTTCATCAATATAATTGAATAAAGTCGAAACACAATGTGGCTACTCTAAATCGTTGAGAAGTTCCCTTAACTGTTCTTCGTCTTCATTATTAGACCGCTAATGATAGTTACAACTATTCTAGGTGTGAAGTTCTCATCAATACAAATTAAACAAGCCCAAACACAAGGCAACTGCTATAAATCGTAGAGGAGTTCCCTCGACTATCTTTCGGCTCCATCATCAGATCGACTCCAGACCTCCATTAAATTGTAGTGCTTTCAAATACTTTATTTAAAAAATTACAAATGCACTAGTCGCCCCTACAAATTTCGAAGGTTCCCCTCGATTTCTCTGGGATGCCATCGTCAAATCCTAGTTTCCTTATCATGGTACCACCGTCGGGATATCTCCTTTCCAACAAAAGAAAAATCATCAAAATCGGTTCATAAACGACGAAGTTATGCCCGAACACACATAAAAAATATATATATATATATATATATATATATATATATATATATATATATATATAGGGTCGAATTGAGAAACCTCCTCCTTTTTTTGAAGTCGGTTAAAAAAGACATTCATACAAATTTTCGACTCTCATTTTAACCCCTTAAGGATTGAATTCCTTTAAATGCTGATATAAGTTTTCATTTATTTGTAATCAATAGCCTGAAGACAAAGTTTCAGACTACTAAATTAAAAAATGACGGACTTCCAGGCTAATCTAAATACGAAATGTCAACGCCTATTTCACCCCCACGGGTAGAATTTCCAGAAACGCTTAAATACGTTTCTACTCATTTTAATCAGTAGCCCATAAGTAAAGTTTCATGTTTCTAACTTAAAAAATGACGGACTTCCATACAACAATTTTTTGGCGTGGCTAAGAATTGCCGTGGCGACCCTCACCACATCGCCTGACCGAAGTCACTGATGAAAATAATTGAGTGGTCGCGGTTTCAAATAAATAAAAAAATGTGTTTAATAATAATGAACATTAATGTAAACAGTCATTATAATTTATGATAAAAAAAAAAACAAAAAATGAGATTTTTATCATTTCTATTACATTACTTATACAAAACAATTTAGATGTTTCACATCTGCCAGGCGTCCCACAATGTTTCACAATTAACAGATTTATTCTTTTTTTTCGATTATATTATTTTAAAAGCCTGGTAAATGAATTTAAAGTGAACATATTAAAATGTAGTCTTTCAAAGTTCGATTTTATTCTAAAAGTGTTTTATTTAATGTTATGAAACTAAAACGTGTTTCTAAATGTTGCACCCGCGAAAATTACATGACCCAGATTGAATAAATTACTGAATTAAATTGATTAAAATCTTCGGAGCAAGTTTCAACCTGGGGGTAAAATTGCAAGACTATCTATCCACTTTCAATTACCAATATGTCGCCATCGAGGTGATGCAGTTGACAGCGTCATACGTATTACCTGCCTAGGAGTCGGAGTCGGAGTCGGAGCCAAGCCAAAATGTAATAGGAAATACCGCACTCGCCGCTGCTGGACAGCTACTCTTCGTATAGCACAAAACAACCCAAGTGGGCAGACACGCGCGGGCTAACGTCGTCTCGAAATATATCGAGTGTGATACCTACTATTACATTTGGCTTGGCGCCGACTTCAAACAGGTTTTAGGTAGGTACCTAGCACACATAATAATACTACTATTTAAATGAACAAAGAATTTGGTATAGACAAGAATTGGCATAGCAATTTATGAAGAGCCAGTTTATTTTAAGAATTTCAGTATTTTTTTGCCAGGGAGTTTTCGTTGGATGCTTTTTGGAAGTCGGGATTTTTTTGAAGTCGCTTATAACGGCTGTTCCTTTCATATTCAGACATTTAATGTAAATTTAGTTTGATAATTTATATATCAAGATCAGTATGTGGGTACATTTATCCTTGGCAAAGCGTTTTTTAAAATGGCATAATTTATATCTAATAAATTATAATAAATGGTAATAATATTACCCATTAACATTTTATAAAAATGGAATGTTGATATTGAATGCCTATTTAATTAAGGTTTTTTTTAGATTTCTTTTAACTTGACAGGGAGTGAAATGAAATCTATACAAATAAAAATAAAATTGGAGTGTCTGTTTGTAATATTAAAATAACAGCTTTTTACTAAATGCATATGTATGTATACACGATACATACACCAAAAATGTAGTTAAATTTTTTTTTGTCTGTCTGTCTGTTTGTTCCGGGTAATCTCTGGAACGGCTGGACGGATTTTGACAGGACTTTCACTGGCAGGTAGCTGATGATCCGGGGAGTAACTAAGGCTACTTTTTTTAGACTAACTTTGTCCCGCGGTGTTACTCGCGGTACAACAATAACCGCGGGTAACACCGCGGGGTTCAGCTAGTTCTGTTATAAAATTGGATAGATACAGTATAAGTATCTAATTACCCTGTGTACTAAGTCCAACAAAAAGTTTAGGGATAACTATACTTGTACAGAAAACTAAAAAGTTTCTTTGTTTGTTTGCTTGAATGCGCTAATCTCAAGAACTACTGGTCCGATTTAAAAAGTTATTTTAGTGTTAGATAGTACATATAACGAGGAAGGCTATATATCATCACTCTAAGAGTAGGAGCAGAGCACCAATGAAGAATGTTCCAAAAACAGAGGAAAATTATTATGCTATGGGCAATAGGAGACGTAAACGAGGTTGCATGGATCAGCTAGTCTATACAAATACATAAAATTGGAGTGTCTGTTTGTAATGTTAAAATAACCGCTTTTTACGAAATGCATATGTATGTATACACGGTACATATACTAAAAATGTAGTTAAAAAAATGTTTGTCTGTCTGTTTGTTCCGGGTAATCTCTGGAACAGCTGGACCGACAGCATCACTGGCAGGTAGCTGATGATCCAGGGAGTAACTTAGGCTACTTTTTTTTAGACTAACTTTGTCCCGCGGCGTTACTCGCGGTACAACAATAACTGCGGGTAACACCGCGGGGTTCAGCTAAACTATACTAATATATAAAGCTGAAGAGTTTGTTTGTTTGTTTGAACACGCTAATCTCAGGAACCGCTGGTCCAATTTGAAAAATTCTTTCGGTGTTGGATAGTCCATTTATCGAGGAAGGCTATAGGGTATATATCATCACGCTACTACTAATAGGAGCGGAGCACCAATGAAAAATGTTTCAAAAACGGGGGAAAATTATCACGCGACGGGCAATAGAAGACGCAAACGAGGTTGCGTGGGTCTGCTAGTATTATATAATACTAGAGTAACACCGCGGGACCAGTTTAAGCTAGTATTATATAATACTAGCTGACTCCAAACAAACAGACAGACAGATAGACAATTTGTTTTAAAATACATTTTTGGTAAAAGTGCCGTGTACATATGCATTTTTTTAAAAGCGGTTATTTTAATATTACAAATAGGACTAAAGCGCTGTCGCAACAAATATGTGGTGGTAACGCATCTCATTTCTCACCACATGCCGCAAGGTATAAATAGGGTAGGTACGTAGTGAAATTTCGTATTCGTAAATACAGAGTATCACTACCCTATTCTTCCTATGCGTGTCATAAGCATCAACTAAGGAGCAGACGTATCACCTGATGGTAAGCGATTACCGCCACCAGAGGCTACACAAGTGCGTTGCCGGCCTTTGGAAGATTGGGGAGAGGGGAGAGGAGGGTGGATGTGGACCTCCGGTGTCCTCACTCACTATGTGAAACACAGCGCAAGCTTTACGGGTTTTCTGTGAGGCCGTGGTATCACTCCGGCCGAGTCGGCCCATTCATGCCGAAGCGTGGCTCTCCCACAGCTAAAGTTACAGTTAAAGTTAGAGATTTTTTAAAGGGATTTAGAAGTCAGGAATATAACGAGGTGATTTCACTCTTAAAAACCTCTCCCCCGCCCTGGTCCTTGCGCCTAGCGCCCTTTCCTGGGAGGACCCGAACCATTTAATTTCAGGCCCAAATCAGTCAGTCTTTAGTTTAATTGAAAAATAACATCAATTTACATTCACCAGTTTCTGTGAAGCACTTTTTACAACATTGATTACTAACGTTTCGTTTTACAGTTTTTACCAAGAAGTAATTGATTGCCTGAATGAAGCTTAATTAAAAACGTTAAGTAATGTCATCAGCACTTAACTTTACCTACTATTTTAGTCATATATATAAGCTGATATTCGAGATTGAGTCGCATTTGTTATTAACATTTGGAGGAGAGTCACCAACAAATCTATACAAATAAATAAAATTGGAGTGTCTATTTGTAATATTAAAATAACCGCTTTTTTCTAAATGCATATGTATGTATATACGGAACATATACCAAAAATGTAGTTAAAAATTTTTTTGTCTGTCTGTCGGTCTGTCTGTCTGTCTGTTTGTTCCGGGTAATCTCTGGAACGGCTGGACGGGTTTTGACAGGACTTTCACTGGCAGGTAGCTGATGATCCAGGGAGTAACTTAGGCTACTTTTTTTGACTAACTTTGTCCCGCGGCGTTACTCGCGGTACGACGATAACCGCGGGTAACACCGCGGGGTTCAGCTAGTTAATAATAAATGTCTTAGTAAATAATTGAAATTAATATTTAACTTATCAAATAATAATATTTATAAGTTAAATGATGTCATCAACTATAGCATTCCTGTAGATCATTAATTTTTGGGATTAATTAACTGATCATGACAACGGTTAAAGTAGTTTATTTATTTCTAAAACGGCAACACTTTTATTGTTAAGGTCGTCCAAAGACTTATTGCCGGGCTTTTAAACGCACTAGGCGCGAATTTCCAAGCTTATTTTAATAAATTTTATTTATACGGTTTTAATTGTTAGGATCTCGTTAGAAGTCGTTTAATATTAAAAATATAAATGATGCTTGATGGCAAGCTTAAGCAGAATCTAAGAGTGGTGGTCACCATACTGTGAATGCATGCAATGCAACAATGCAGCATGGTGACCCACGCCATGGCGGACTAGTGATGCTTCTGCATCATTGGGCCTCCGGTCGCGCACTTACCAAATAAACACGACAGCATGATCGCTGACATTTTACGTTGATTTTGTGTGCGAGGGTAGTACCGCCCCGGTCGAGCCGGCCCGTTCGTGCCGAAATCAGCGTGGGTCTACTACCTTGGTATAAATTATAAAGATATTTTAAATTATATTAGTTACGATATTAGAAAGATCATTTACCAAATAAGTCAGCTCACCGGTAAATTTTTTTACTCCTTGTGGGTACCAGTACCAGCTCATTGTCTTAGTATCGGTTGTGAAACTAGACCACGATGAGATATTTCTATCATTTTGATGTTGAACATTCTTCTACTATGAAGATTTAGACCTAACTACCAAGCAGCGATCACCCATGACCTGAAAAGGTTGTGGCATGAATACTGGAATACGCAAGTACACAAAAGGGAAAATGGTACGCTACGGTCCAGGGTAACCCGCCCGCCAAACCTTGGTACTCTTACAAGAATGAAAACGTTGACAGCAGATAGTTCATTCTTCTTTGATGAAATGGCAACCAGCCCGATCTCTCGATAGTTCATTACCATTGTCAACAGACTAAAGTTTGGACATTGCCACAAACCCGTCATCTGCCGCAAACAAAATGCTGTAGAAAAAAAAAACTTGTGAACTTGAAAGCAAAACTCTGCAAATAGTTTCCAACCAAATGTATTAACGACTATCTTAAAAGGGCTAGAACCCTGAGCCGTAAAACCTAGTTATAAAAAAAGATATGTCTTCCATTGAAGTTGTCAAAAGTTTCGATTATGTACTGTTTTTAATATCTGTTTATTTATGCTTAAAATAATTGTTGGTTGCTAAATATCGAGTTATATTAGCATTAAATAAATAGTATAGTTCTTAATTTTAATTGGAATTTGGATCTATTTGTAAATACTACTCATCAAAATGACAAATCTCGATGTAAGTATTCAATTACAGTTAGAAAGTCAACTGTATGTTTTAAATGTAGTTGATAGAAATTAAACTTTAACTAAATACTAGATGTGCCTATTGCTTCATATTCTTCCATTTAATCTTCTTGTTTTAGTTCTAAATCTTAAAATGTGGATGAAATCCTTCTTTTGCTCTTAGACTTCGACCCTGTTTTGATTTTGACCCTAGACACAGAACTACAGCTTTTAAAGGGGCATTCCGATATAGTGCAACAAAGTGCTGGAATAATTTGCTACCGCCACTTAACCTAGTTACTCATAATTCTTTTAAGTCAAAAATTTGAGTTTTCCTTTTGACATTGCAAAAATCCAGTGTATCTTATATATCTTGGGGGTTTAATGTATTTTTTATTATTTCCTATATGTTTTATTGTTGAAACTGTGCACGCGTTCGTGAGGTGTTAAGTTGGGCTACAGCTGAAAATCAGTGCTATGGTCACTTTCAGGGCCGCAGCATAAGCTTGCTTGGTCACACAGCTAGACATTTCACTGCTTTTATTTTGTTTGTTTTGTATATTGTTTGTTTGTTATTTACTTTAAGTTAAATGTTTTATCTTTCTCTTTTACATGTATGTTATGTGTGACTAATAAATGTATTCTATTCTATTCTATTAATAGAAATAAATAATCGTGGGGTATCCACGAATATTTTTATTCATCCATTAGTGTTCCCAAATTAGTACACAATTGGTTTCTAACTCACAAGGGACCATCCCTTGTGAGTTATCTATCTCAGGTAATAACGCAGGGCAACATCTAGAGCCCCATGATGTTACCTGTGGTATAACTTCACCCGCAGGTAACGTCGCGGGTCGAATCAATTAGCTACACAAATTCCTTTTTTTTTTTAAGAACTTACAATTTACACCAGTCTCGAATCTCTCGAATCCTTAGAAATGGACCTTAAAAATTTAATTAAAATCGATTTAGCCATTTAGGAGAAGTTAAGTCACATACATACATAGAAGATTTTATATATGTATAAATATATTGTGTTCACACAAAAAACTTAGTAATTGTATAACAATTTTCTTGATACATAATTTGTCATCACAATACTTTAAAATAATTATATATGAAAATAATTGAAATAACTGTTCCCATGTTGGTACCGTCAAGAATGAGTTAAGGCATATCAACATCCCTTCACTAGTCCACTTTTGGATATAGGCCTCTTCTTTGAACGAAAATTTTGACTTACCATACTATACTAACTGCCTTGGTGGCATAAGGGTAGCATATGCAACTACTAAGCTTGAGGCCTCGGATTCGATTTCTGGCTTGGACCACATGTTTGTATGATCTGCAAATATTTGTTTCAGAGTTTGAGTGTTTTCTATGTATAATATGTATGTATATACAAAAAAAAAGTATATATATCAGTTGTGTGTGTGTGTGTAAAATGGCGTGATGTCACACTCACCACTACATCACTGGTTTGTCATGTAGCCAACACAACCTACTGATGTGATCAGGCGTTTTTTAGGTAGCTAAGATACATAGGTCAACATTTAACGAGGTTTTAGACGTGTTAATATGATGCATAATTGCTTATTATGAAAAATACACACATGACACTGGAAATGGATTACCCTGTTCATATCCTAGGAAATTACTGATAAACATTAGTAATAAGTAGTACCCCATAACACAAGCTCTGCTTAGCTTCGGACTAGATGGTGTTGTGTGTTAGATGACCGAAATATTTATTATTTACTAGCTAGCATGATGAAAATATATTTAAATTTTAAAAATAAAAATTCCGCGCCATCTACCGGATATATGTGCAACTTAGATGCCAAACCGCCATCTATTAGGATTTTATAGAACTAACCAATAAAATCACAATAAAGTCGTATAATAAAACATTTCATTTGCAATAACAAATTTTAAGATAAAACTACGCATCTCCCAAGTTGGACCAAATTACGGATGCTTATAAAATATAATAAAAATTGTTTTAGTAGTTTCAGAGTTGAACATATTATTATGTACTTCGTGAAATTTTCATAGATGTAAATTTATTTATATTGGCTAGACGGTTTGGTATAAGATTATACGGTTTATTTTAAGTATTCCACCTCCTTGCAGGGATTTCATCCTCTTTAGTTTATTCCCTTAGTCCCCTTTTATGACACCCATGGGATAAATAGGGGTGGCGACACTCCTTATCTGTCACCATATGGATGTTAAGTCATTGCAAGTAATAAATTATTCTAATCAACAGGTAAACCTCTTTTTAATCACTTTTGACTGTATGTCATTTCAGGTCAGTAACAGCAGCACTGACAGCAGTTCTGGGTCTACATCAGACTCCAGTAGTAGTGGCAGTTCTTCTACAAGTTCAGGATCTGGTTCTAGTAGCTCAGACTCTGAATCCTCAACTTCCGACCCACCAACTGCCGCAGTAGCTACGCCTGCACCTAAATCTCCAACAAAACCTGAGGAATCCAAAAAGAAAGAGGAGCCAAAACCAAGAAGACCATCAAAAGTTAAAGTTTTATCATCCAGCGATGATGAACCTCCTAAGGCTGCCAGTCCAAAGTCAGTACCACCTAGACGGCGGTGTTCTGCTAAACCAAAATCTGCTGCTGCGGTACTTGTTAGAGGAAAAACTGCAACAAAACTGTCTGCAGGTGCAAAAACTCCTAAACCAGTACAGAAAACGATTTCAAAACTTAGTCCTAAAACAGATACGGGAACATTAAAAAAGAAGAGTATATTCTCACCAGATAATAGCTCTGAATCTGAATCGGAGAGTAAGTCTTCTAGTGCTAATAACAAGAGTCCAAAAGCATCACCTAGACCTAAGAGGGGGTCTAGGAAATCTAGTGACGAAAAAGATAATTCTTCTATAACTGCTGATAACGATGACTCTAAAGATTCTAAGGATTCAAAGATTTCTAAAGATTCAAAAGATTCAAAAGATTCAAAGGACTCAAAAGACTCAAAGGACTCTAAAGACTCAAAAGACTCCAAGGACTCAAAAGATTCAAAAGACAATGCTAAACGTAAGAACGGAAACAGGCCTAGTGGACCTCCGCCAAAGAAAACAATAGAAGAAAAGAGCGCATCATCATGTTCGTCTAGCCAGTCTTCGGTTGAGTCTCTCTCTTCAGACAGTGATAGTGAGCCAACTCCTAAAAAGGAATCTGTGAAAAGTGGGAAAACAAAATCATCAGCTGCTGCGTGTCTTACTCCGAAGGTTTGTAATAAGTTTGTTTTCTTTAAATTTGGAAAATATGTTTTTAGTTTAGCCGTAATACATGATCACGGACAGACACAATGGACGTTATTCAGGGCCAGGTCAATATTACAATACAATCGACTGAATAAGCCCTGAATAAAGTTGTTATCAGGAGCCTGGTGATAGAAAGCCTTGGAAAACTAGTTTCCTTTAGAAACAACTAATTTTAGAGCTTTTTTACTAAATGTATATAAGAGTATTACAGTACTAACATAAAAAAAAACTTTTTTTTATAACTTTACTAATCACTAGAAGATATGGACCGATTTTGTTAGGACTTATAGTGGCAGATAGCTGATGATATAAGGAGTTACTTAGGTTACTTAAGAATAGTTTCACTCCGCGGCGTTATCCGCTGTTGTTGTTATAAGGATTCAACAACATCCGCTGGGCTCAGCTATTCAGTGACTCATAAATCTAACCAATCAAATCCTTTTCCTGCAAATTATATCTAGTGTTTGTCTGAAAAAATATCCCTATTACACTTGTGACAGTTGTACTAAGACTGTTTTTTTTTGGTTAAATTTATGTATTTAGTTTATGCGCCTTTTCTACATCGGCAGTAGATGTATCTACATAGACAGGGCGCACTAGCGACTTTTATCACCGTGACAAAAAATTATTTGTCACGGTGAAGTGACTTGGTGACTGCACGCACTTGAGGTGACAGTGACGAAACTTTTTGCATTCGACTTCATTACGATTAGACGACTAAAGTAGGAAAACCGCGGGCGAGGGGGAGAGACTGTCAGACATTGTGCGACAGTGGAAATAATTGCGTGTATGTTCACAACACTTTATTTATCACAACGGTAGGTGAAATCAACAATTTACATAAATAATGTTTTACAATTGTAATTAGACAATGCTTACACGGTGACGCCATAGCAGAGAAAAGGGGCAACCATTTACAGAGTATGTTCCATATCAGAGTGACATTGACTACACTCAATGCTACGTTTACAGAGAATGCAATGTGAAGTTTATTACATAAGTAGCCCAGAACCTAGCTTATTCTAACAGAGACGAAGTGACATTTTGTTGTGCCATCTCAGACAAAAAGTCACCCAATTGTCACTTATCCAAGTGCGCACATTCACTATGGGTAATGTACGCGGTAACAGTCCGCAACAGTCGCGGTGACAAAAATCACTAGTGCGCGCAGGGCCTTACATTGAACCGTGTAGTAATAAAAAAAATGAACACAGTTCCAACATATATAACTTATACATACTCACATACATTTAAATATACTAGCTGACCCACGCAATTTAATCTGAGTTTGTTTTCAATCATACTCGACTTTTTGAGCGTGATGTTTAGCAATCCTATCTTAGTCTCGGGATTGAACACGTTACAATCGGTTAAATAGTTTCGAAGGCACGGTATAACTAAAAAGTTGAAAAGTAAAAAAAAAAACCGACTTCCAAAAAGCATCCAACGAAAACTCCCTGGCAAAAAATACTAAAAAGCTTAAAATAAACTGGCTCTTCATAAATTGCTATGCCAATTCTTGTCTATACCTAATTCTTTGTTCATTTAAATAGTAGTATTATTATGTGTGCTAGGTATCTAAAACCTGTTTGAAGTCGGCGTCAAGCAAGAATTGAGAAACCTCCTCCTTTTTTTTGAAGTAGGTTAATAAGTAATAAAAAGGTTCGCTTATATTCTTTCCTTATATTACAGCAAGAGAATTCAGCAACTAAAAGTGGTGATTCTGGCGATTCAGCTGTAGCGTCCATGCCTAGGAAACTAACCAGGTCACTCTCAGCCAGGGTGTCCAGGTTAGCAACTGTTTCCCGACCCACAAACACTGACACAGATTCAGAAGTTGATGAGAAGAGCAGTGATAATAAGAAGTAAGTCAACAATACTAATTCTAATTAGTAATTACTAATTATTGTGAAGTAAAGTTTTACGTTATATAATTATGTATTTAGGAAATAAAAATGTATATAAGGTATATAGGAATAAACACGGGCATTTAACATCATGTTCCTAAATGGAGAGTTATCTGTTTAATAAAAATAAATAAAACATTCCGTTAGTAAATATAATAATTGTATACCATTAAACGACAATTTTTTTAAGATAATATCATAAAGAATGCTAACATATAAGTGCGAAAGGTAATGGGAGCTATTTCTATGTCAACATTTTAACATTTTTTCTCAGTAATAATCTTTAAATCACTAACAAAATATAAAAAAAATAAGGTGGATGACTAACAAACTAACAAAAATGTTAAAACAATAGAAAAATGTCTCACGCCACTCGTAACTTCAATTTCGACAAGAAAATTGAAGAAAATATTTTACAGTAGCGTTAAAGAGTCAAAGAAGAATATGAAGGGGCGAGCGCCCCCCTCCTGGTCTCCCGTGGCAGCGCCCACGCCCTCCGAGCCTGCTCAGCGCAGGTGCCCTGTTAGGGGCTGCGACTCTTCAGGACATCTGGGTAAATTGTATTCAATAATATTAACTTCACACTAGCTATCTGATCCTAAACTAGGCTCTGACATTGGCACAGCAGCAGACACTCATGCTAGCAGTACACCCTCGACGAGAAAACGCTCGCTCCAGTCTCACAGTCAGGTCTCGATGGAGTCGAAGGATTTATCATAGTGTATAAAGGTCATAAATAACGGCTGAACTTACTACTTACACAGCATCTGATTGTATTCCTCTATCATTATCTTATTTGACTGCCTCGGTGGCGCAGTGGGAGCGTATGCGACTGCTGTGCTTGAGGTCTCGGGTTCGATTCCCGGGTCGGATCAAATGTTTGTATGATCTGCAAATATTTGTTTCGGAGTTTGGGTATTTTCTATGTATAATATGTATGTATTTACAAAAAAGTATATATGTATTTATATCAGTTGTCTAGTACCCATAACACAAACTCTGCTTAGCTTGGGACTAGATGATGTTGTGTAAGATGTCCGAAATATTTATTTATTTGCAAAACGAAAAAAAATGTTACGTGTGATTATGTTATGGTGGTGGAATGATTGGTTTATACTGGTTATATTTTGGCACGTAGGTGGCACGTCGTCCCGCCACGTGACGTGGGACGCGTGCCCGCTGTACCACAACGTGACGGCGCTGTCGTGCGTGGCGGCCAGCGAGGAGCGCGCCGCCGCCAGCGAGGCGCGACGCAAGGCGCTGCGCCTGCTGCACGCGCGCCCGCGCCACCAGCCCACCATCGAGCAGCGCGCCTACCAGCTCAAAGTGAAGGTAACCCCGCCACCAGCCCACCATCGAGCAGCGCGCCTACCAGCTCAAAGTGAAGGTAACCCCGCCACCAGCCCACCATCGAGCAGCGCGCCTACCAGCTCAAAGTGAAGGTAACCCCGCCACCAGCCCACCATCGAGCAGCGCGCCTACCAGCTCAAAGTGAAGGTAACCCCGCCACCAGCCCACCATCGAGCAGCGCGCCTACCAGCTCAAAGTGAAGGTAACCCCGCCACCAGCCCACCATCGAGCAGCGCGCCTACCAGCTCAAAGTGAAGGTAACCCCGCCACCAGCCCACCATCGAGCAGCGCGCCTACCACCTAAATACATATACTAAAAAACCATTTGATGCGTCTTTATTATTTGTCTGTCCCACATCTCTATGAAAGATGAAAGAAACTGCAAAGTATGAGGAAGGAAAACAGCTGTTGTTTCTGACCACCCATTTCCCTACTCCGATTTGCCTTTAACCTATGCCTTATCGGCACACATCTGAAAATCGATAAATATTCAAATAAATTTCTATAAAATTAGCTAGTCAGACTGTTAATCTCGTTTATGTGTCCATCAGGATATGCGATCGAAATGGAAAGGCAGCCAAGAACTACGAGAGAAACTGGCAGCTTCTGGCAATGAGGAAATAAACGAAGATAGGGAACCTATCTTAGATGGATTTGCGCCTGATTATGATTTGAAACTGTTTCGGGAAGCACAAGCGTTAGCAGCTATTAAAATAGAAGAGGAATTGTCTGATATACCTACTGACAGGGGTACAAGGTAACATATTTTTTTCTTACTTATACGATACTAGCTTTTGTCCACGGCTCCGCCCACTTATTTGTAGGTTAACTCGCTAAAGAGTGGTGTATGTCATTCCTCAAGATTCTAAGTATTGCCATGCCATTTTTATCGAAATCGGTGCAGCGGTTTAGCTGTGTAAGCGTAATATACATACAGAGTTACATTCGAATCGGCAGGTATAGCGAACTTATTAGTACGTAGAATTAACAACGGCGATGAATAACTTTGGGAGCAGCATTTATAACGCAGGAGCCACGGCTCCATAATACTCTTAATTGTAACATGGTGGCATCTGTGTTCTTACTCACTAACAGTTCATTATTATAAACTAAAATGATTCGTTACAATGAATTTAATCGCTTCTTATTATCGATGAGATAAGCCGTGTCTTTATACGACGTGATCTGTAATCTGCTGACCTAGCTGGTCGGTCTTATCTATGTATACATTCTATTGATTTAATAATATATGACGTAGGAATAGCAGGCAAAAGTTAGTAATAAAAAGTTCAGAAAAACTGAAGATCGATGCGAAATAAGGTATAGTAAGAGATTTCAACGATCCCTCAGCTTGTTCCTTGTTAATTTTATGTCCATGTATGGGGTGATCATTCTATTTACCGATTCAGAATAAATTTATTATCTAAGTTTCTTCCTTCTTCTTCTAAGACTTTCCGTTAACCGTGGGAGAGCCACGCTTCGGTATGAATGGGCCGGCTCCACCGGAGTGATACCACGGTTTCACCGAGTGAGTGAGGATACCGGAGGCCCATTTATTTCAACTCTAGGTTTCTTCCAAGATTTGTTTCTATAGCAGGGCAAGCAAAAAAAATCATACTTTCTTAAAACGTGATTTCTTTTAAACCCAGGTACGTGGTGATGGGTAAATACATGATGGAGGTGTGGTACCAGTCCCCATACCCAGGGGACGCAGCTCGCGTACCTCGCCTTTTCGTGTGCGAGTTCTGCCTCAACCACCACAAGTCTGCCACGGGCGCTCAGCGACACAAGGCCAAGTGCGTGTGGAGGCACCCGCCCGGGGACGAGGTACAAACCCCATACTATTTGTTTATACCCTAGGTACTATCGACTAATTTGAAACATGATCCACCATAAGCTTATTTTCGCACATACATTCAAATACAATAGGGTTGTCCGATCCGATATCGAAGAAAGTATAATGTGTCGGATCCGATATCGGGCCGGAGAATATGAAAGATAAGACATATTTCATACATTTAACTTCCTGCTATATCGTATCGACGCCCTACACCGATATCGGATCGGGTAATGTAAAAATGCTCTTAGTCAAATTAGTTATTTTTTATCATCTGTCAAAACGATGACTTTTTATGAAAAATGTAGTAAAGACAAACTTATGACGTCACTGTTTTAGACTACTCAATTGAGCAATAACTTTATTTCAACGAAAAGCTGTAATAATTCTATTTTCCAAGATGTTTTGTAATGTTCGTTTCAAGGATGGAGACATAGGTATTTATTGACGATACAATCAACTACCCTATTAGATCGACATTCGCCTTAATTTGCATTTCCAGGATAAGGACCTTATTATCTCTTATTTAATTACCTCACAGAATTATCTGTTCCACTGATATGCGAGATATTTTTTGAAATTTGGTCTGTATTACAGTTCCAAAGAGCAGAAGAGAGCATGGATTCAAACTATGATTCTTACTATTTTATCTAATATATTATTTACTGCAGTAATAATAAAGGTAAAAATTGCATAGGTCTCCGACCAGCATTAGCTTGCTTAATATTTAAAACGTCCTAAGGACGCCATGCACTGTGACGGAAATCTTTGTTCTATTGACGGTTTCAAACAATTTATCGGCAAAGTGGGTCATGATTGAAGTTTGTGGATAGTACAACGGAACAGATGGTATGGTCAAACGCCGAGTTGAATGGCCCAAGTGGGAGGAGAAGCCCCAAGATGTTTTGGCTTAACGGCGTAGGGTAGGTATGATATGTGTGCCAGTGGTCTTACAACGCAAGATACCGAAGTGGAAGAAAGAGAAAAGGAAATCGGGTTAAACTCAAGTGATGATGATGAGGGGACAAAGGGGTAGAAGGTTCACCTTATGGAAAATATGTGTATAGGAACGGGTGAATGAAATCACAGGTAACTGTGATTAATCATGTGATTTATTCACGAAATGTTGCCAATCAAGACAAAATACTATCCTTTTCTAAGTTCTGGAACATATTGACTGAACTATATCTATCTCCGTCAGGTGTACAGAAAAGACAATCTGTCAGTGTGGCAAGTGGATGGGCGGAAGCACAAACAGTATTGCCAGCAGCTCTGTCTCCTAGCCAAGTTCTTCTTAGACCACAAGACGTTGTACTACGATGTGGAGCCGTTCCTCTTCTACGTTATGACGAGTGCAGACCATGAGGGATGTCATGTTGTTGGTTACTTCAGCAAGGTAAGTTGTTGAAATAATATATTTGTGTGTCTATCTGTGACATCATTTCTCTTTATTGAATATATCTATTCCCGTCAGATTGTCAAAACCATTAGATTGTAATCTATCTCGCGAGATTGTCAACTGTCGAAAGATTGTAAACTGGAACATACTGCTTACAATTTAATGTATAATACATTTTTAGTTGTTAATTCATTTGTTGTCGAATTTAAAGTATTTTTGTGATTGTAAATTGATCTCATGTTGAAAATAAATCACAGCCTTAGAATTAGTTACATAAAATTGTTGTAACAGTGAAATCAATATGTAATTAATCAAAGAAGTTCTAACCTAATCTAACTCTTTCGCTGTAGAACGACCTACTGTAAGACCGACCAATCAGGGACAATTGACAATTTGACGCGCGACAGATAGTGTTTTACTTCTAACAGGTTTTCACAATCTTAGGGGGACAGATCGATTATGATTTGTTTTTCGGACATTTTTTGATAGATTAAATTCTTGTAATGCATCAAAATGCACGACTGACGGGATCACAAATGGCCAGAGTGTGTATCTCTGGTGGCAGAATAATTAATTACTGTTCTTTGAGGTAGGCTGGGCGGTCTGATCGCACCAAATAGGTGATCGATTTGTATTATTCTGCAATAGGTAGGGAGCAGGGCTTTGTTAATGTGTTTTTAAAATAAGTACCTACATAATAGAGCAACACAGCCGGCGGACCGAAGGAGCCATAGCGTATTTACCGACACAAAATAGTCTGTCTTTTATTCGAGGGGACATTTTCACATACACACATTTAAGACTCGCATGAAAAACAATCGCTTGTCACCACGAACTTACACATGATAATAAAAACAAATCATTCACAGTTTCAGACACTCACACATAAACACATTCGGTATCGTAGCGTAGGCCCATTTGGGCTTATACTTAGACAGAACGCCTGCGTATATGGCTACTCTGCCGTGTACACGCAGTAGGGCTGACCGTCTGAATAAAAAATTATCTACCTACTACCTACTTGAGAAATTTTCTAGTTTTGTTATTGTAAATATTGTTTTTTGAAATAGAAAACATATCAAAATCATAAACCTCCTTTAGCTTTGCCATAGTCGGGTAAAAATAGAAAGCTTTCAATGAAAATACACATTGTGTTTATTTATTAGTAAATTTTAAAAATAACACATTTTTTAATACTCATAAAGATTTGCGCCTAGACTGAGATGTACGAAATGATTTATTGTTTAATTTAATATTATATCCAAGTTATTTAAAAACTGGTATCTCTGTTAATCAGTCTTAAGCCGAACAAAAGTTGGCAACTTTTGTGTCGTCAACACGTGTTGGTAACAAAAGTTTCTGTAATTTCCTTGTGTTGGCAACAAAAATTGACAACAAATGTTGGGAACCGTGTTTCTGTTTTTGGTGGTAAACATTAAAAGATTACGCTTGCTGAAGAAATGTATTGGCTCTGTGGAGACACTTAGTTGGAATGTTTTTTAAATTGTTGGCGATTAGGTGTAGACATAATGGAAACAAAAGTTGGCTATTTTTTGAAGAGTTGCCAACAATTAGAAACATTGAAATTGCCAACAATTTCGGTGGAGACGCGTCTCTGCGCGGTAAAACCCTCGCACTGAAGATCAACGTAAAACGACAGCATTCGTGCTGTCGTCTTACCTCAATAGGCTGCCATAGTGTGGGACACCATACTGCATTGTTATTGTCTGCGTCCGTAATGAGAATGGCGACTACCACTCTTGGATTCTGCTTATGCTGTCTATGAGGCAGCGTAAAGAAGCTTTGGCAGGCCCATGCACTAAAAAAGCTCTGGGTGTATAATGAAGGAATTCAAACAGCGTATTCTATTTAAATTTTTAACCCTTATATCACCCCCTTAGGGATGAAATTTCATTAAATCCTCTCTAGTACGGTACAAAGGATTTTCTTGTTTTATTTAATCTAATGCTTACCAATCAAAGCCAGACAACATTGTATAGTGCATCTTTAATATATCTCTGTCTAAGAATAGATTGTCTAGCGTCTCGACGGGGGTAGGAGACAGCTTAGGGGGCTGTACTTATATTAAGAAAACCTACAGAATTAATCTTTGTATTGTTACTTTTGTGTTGGTTAAGAACGGTGTAGGTATTTTTAAGTGCTTTTCAACCACTAGGGTTTATCATCTTGAATACTAAACTGTAGGTCGGTTTGATTCCCACACAATACCCATAATAACTTATCGTCTATTTTCTACAGTAATATATAAGTGTAATTAGAAAGTTTATGTATTTTTGTTTGCATATCTATACTAATATATAAAGCTGAAGAGTTTGTTTGTTTGTTTGAACACGCTTATCTCTGAAACTGCTGGTCCGATTTGAAAAATTCTATAGTCAATTGTATCAGTGTTAGATAGCCCATATATGGAGGAAGGCTATAGGCTATATATAATCACGCTAAGAGCGGAGCAACAATGAAGAATGTTACAAAAACGGGGGAAAATTATCACGCTACGGCAATAGGAGACGCAACAGAGGTTGCGTGGGTCGGCTAGTTAGGTATATATATGGTTGTGTATGTATGTATACATTTATATGCATATTTGTGTTTGTTAGTTTATGTCAATTGTATCTGTTTCTGATTACACAACCATTACCTCGATGCACCTACCTTTAAGAAATCTCTACACCCCCCAAAGGTTGACTGGTTGAGAATGGCTAGGGCATTAAGTCCGCTAAGGGACTTAAGTAACTTCACAGTTGTAAAAAAAAATTGGCAGTCATAAGGACTATAGATAGGCCTATAGAAGTGAAAACTTTTAACTTGAGGTGTTAATTGTAAAATTAATTATGTAAAATTAGAAATATCATAATGTTTAAATTAAAATTATCAACATCATACACCAGCAAAGCGGATAACTTAACCCATATTTCCCCTAAATCTATACATTTAAAATAATGGTATGAATGTAAGTTGTTTATACTGTTATGCTTAAAATGCTGAATGCAATAACTTTTGCTAGGAGTGCAGAAAAAAAACATAAAAAAGTAGATTTAAAAAATTAGTGTAGATACATTTGATGCAAATAACCCTAACGCAGTTACTACAATAAATATAGCACGTGCCAAAAATTGACACGTTCAGACACGCGAAATTGCATGCGGCATGCTAAAAAGCTATCATACCCTCTAACAAACAAATCGGAGTGCAAATAAACCGCGAGGGTTCCGTACAAATTATGTGCCAACCCTCCAGGAAATCAAAAGTTCAATTATGTTACGTACGTACTGAAATATTACTTCTTATGTGTTTATTACCAAAATGTGTATTATCTTATTTCTTGAAAAACAACTCCCGGTTAAGGAAATATATCACGTGTTGCGGAGGACTTTTCAAACAAAAAATCAATATAAAAGCCATATAGTATGGAACTGCCGATGTGTACTGAAAAATAATTTTATTTTTTCGACATTTAAATTACAAGTACAATTTTAACAAAAATAAAACCGACTTCAAGGTTCGACTCGATTTCTCTTGGATGCCATCATCAGATATTAATGTTCTTATCATGGTACCACCGCTGGCACATCTGCTTTCCATTAAAAACAGAATCATCGAAATCGACGAGGTTCATAAACGACGAAGTTATCAGCGAACACACAAAAAAAAAGAGATACGGTCGAATTGAGAAACCTCCTTCTTTTTTTGAAGTCGGTTAAAAATGCACAATTAAAATATTCGTGAGTGCGTTAGTCTTGTAAACATAATAAAAGTTTTGTTTCTTTACAAGAACACATCTAATTGGTAGGTATATATGTACAAATAGCGAACATTTTGTCACAGCCTACATTGTGAAAAAGTATGTCTTCGTTCCTCGTTTTCCACCTTGCTGTTTTTTTTATAAACTTTAATAGAATCTGTTGATAAATGACGGATTGGATGATGCTGATTTTTTTTATGTAGTTGTAGATGCGACTGTTATCAGATCTCCACAACCCCATTACTAAGCGATGTCAAGTTCTATAGAAAGATTGATATCGTTCTTTTTAGGGCTGCAACAAATGCTCACCCATCCATAGTCTGACCTGGATAGGATTCCTTAACCTACTCGGTTACTACTTAGCTACGAGTCCCTCTCACAAAAAAGATAATAAATAAATTAAAAACTTCACATACTGCAGGATAGATTAAAGTTAATTTGAACGTGTTCATGAATTTAAGAAATCTGAATTATATTTAATCCGTGTTTTGTCAAAAACATCATTATAGTACAATGATCGTACTTATAGTACTACTGAGTGTAGTACCTCGTACTATGCTCGCCATTCAGTGGCGTCGCGTCAGCTGTGAGTTCAACGACCCGACGGGGGTGTGACGGGGTGGAAAGGGTGCGCCACGCCCCCGTAGACCCCCGAAATGCACCCACCGCGGTGTGAGTGTGGGTGTTGCAATATATGAAAATTAGATTGGTACCTATTAATATTTTGTGGGGTTTCTGTTTACGGCGAGGTGAGGTTTTGTTATGTGCTTATGTTGATCCATTGATGTAAAAGTAATTTGTCTTCAATGGCATAAATTGGATATAATTGTGTATTAATACGTTAATATAACGATTTACGTTATTAATTTTTGGTCACTACCGAATTAGCGTTTGACCTACATTTTTTTATATAATTATTGTAATTTATATAAATAGATACTACTTTTAACCAGTGGTTTCGCTCTTTATTTTACCGATTTTTCTGTGACCAAGTGTAGCCTATATGTTATTCCAGTAAATTTATCACTGTGCTGTATTACGTATAGTTCTTTTCAGTCGATGTGAATAATTGTTAATAATTGTGAATAATTGCTTTTTTATCAATAATTCTTGTAAATAATTAAGTATAACCTTTTAAAAATAAAAATAAAAGAAAAACTTTACCTTTAACTTTTTCACAAACATTTATTTGTTTTCAAAATAAGTATATAAAGTAATCCGAATACAAATTGAGTTTTATATGCCAACGTAACAACAGTGATAGTCATTTCAAACATCAAATTAGCGTTCAATCCGACTGTTTTAAACTCGAATCAAAAATGAATTCTGCTCTGAACAAGCGATGGTTTGAGAGCAGACAGTCTACTGTCTATAGTTCTCTATAGAGCTGTTTGTATGAAGAGGGACGAATATTAAAGGAATGAAGTGGTCTAACTGGCGTTATATTGCTTTATATTGTGGACTAGCTGAACCCCGCGGTGTTACTCGCGGTTATTGTTGTACCCCGAATAAAGCCGCGGGACAAAGTTTGTCTAAAAAAAGTAGCCTAAGTTACTCCCCGGATCATCAGCTACCTGCCAGTGAAAGTCCCGTCAAAACCCCTCCAGCCGTTCCAGAGATTACCCGGAACAAA
The DNA here is from genome assembly GCA_905220595.1 of Spilosoma lubricipeda. Lineage (NCBI taxonomy): Eukaryota > Metazoa > Arthropoda > Insecta > Lepidoptera > Erebidae > Spilosoma > Spilosoma lubricipeda. The sequence continues at coordinate 19,199,858 of HG992281.1, read as the reverse complement.
CAGACAGACAGACAGACAGACAGACGGACAGACAGACAGACAGACAAAAAAATTTTTAACTACATTTTTGGTATATGTATCGTGTATACATACTTATGCATTTAGTAAAAAGCGGTTATTTTATTTATTTGTATAGATTACAAACAGACACTCCAATTTTATTTATTTGTATAGATATGCAAAGGACTTTATATTCATATTTACTTATTATTAATTTTTATTAATTTTTTGATTTAATGGTTTAGGTTTTGTGGTTTTTAATTTTGAACTAGAAGAATTAACAGTGTGACTTATTTATATTGTTAATAGTTAGTGTATATTATATATTTACTCGCTTTTGCCTGCTTTATATTGGTAATAGTTAGTGTATATTATATATTTACTCGCTTTTGCCTGCTTTATATTGGTAATAGTTAGTGTATATTACATATTTACTAGCTTTTGCCTGCGGCTCTGGCCGCGTGTATGTCGGTTATCGCGATAAAGAGTAGCTTAAATCCTTCCTCAAGAATCAAAGTATCGATTATACTGATATCGGTGCAGCAGTTTAGCAATCAAAGTTTAACTAACAGTGTTACTTTCGAATTTATAACATCTGTAATAGGGCATATAATATTCTGACTACTATTATAAATGTGAAAGTGCGAAGATTGAAATAGGCATCTAAAACTCTGAACCCATTTTAATGAAATTTGGCATGGTGATACTTTGTTGCTTGAGGAAGTACACAGACTAGTTTCTACCGCTATAATCCACATACACGCAGTTGAAGCTACTGACAAAAGCTGGTTTTCATTGTACTTATTAGGAAATAAATTAAGAAGTATTTAAAGAGAAAATAAAAAAAGTGTTTTACTTAAATATCGTCGAACGTCTTTTCTGAAATAAAAAAAAAATAACATATTTATTTCTAAACACTTAATATAAAAGAAACGTAGTTATTGATACTTATTACTAGAATAGAAGCGTAGAAAGAAATCTAATTGAAAAAAAAAATTGGAACGTATCCAAAACCAATATTTTACTTTTTTAATGAAACATTCCAACATTGAATTATAAATACTTCATAATTGTACAATTAGCCGACCCGTGTCCACTTCGTTGGGCGTTAACCGCCTGCTTTTCAGATTTGCAAAATAAACATTATTATTTTAACAGAATTTTTTTATTCAATCATAAAATATGGCCTGTCACTCCTGAATAGTGTCGCTTTCTTTTAATGAAAGAATTTTGAGGATCAGGTCCATACTGCCGAAGATAACCCCCTACAATTAAACGAACAAAGTTATAATATGAGGTGCATGATGAGTCGCCTCTTACGACACCCATAGAATGAGTGGGGATGTCGGTTCGACCGGAGTGAAACCACGGCCTCACAGAAAACCGGTGTGAAATAGCGCTTGCGCTGTGTTTCACCGAGTGAGTGAGGACACCGGAGGCTCATACCCCATCCCTTTCACTATCCCTTATAGGTAAAAAATTCAGCATCATATAGACTCGTACGTGAGAATGACTAAAGTTAGAGTCGGCAAATGTTTCATTCGTCTCAGTTAACCCATTTCAAATTGCACAAATCACAAAACTTATTCTTATTAAACCGCATGGCATACGCGTACTAGAAAGCGGATGATTATTTTAATTAAATCAAACTCACAAGACTACTAACTAAATACCAACCTTGAAAACACGTTGCTACAGTTGATTTTCCATTACTAGAAAACTACTGTTATATATCTCTAATTAAATATAACTCTTACTACAAGTGTGTGAAATCCGTAATTTATACTAACATGTAAATTTGCACCGTGAAGCGTTTGAAATAAAGTTGAAAGTCAAGGCACATAGTTTACAAGTATTCGTACAGCTGCCTACGGTAATTGTAGCATCGTAGCAACGTAAATGCGTGACGTAGCTCGTAGACGGTCTACGGCGTAGTATTCTAGTTTCGCAGCGATGAACATTTTATGGTGCTTTTACGATGTATCTACTACAGTTTTTAACAGAATTAAGAGAAACATAGACCTCGCATAAGGCTGCAGTATTTTACTAACAGCATGGACTAGTTGATAATAGCCTTCAACCGACTTGAAAAAAAAAAATCTGCTTACTTTTGTCCAGTAGTTTTTTGAGGCTTCTTGCCATATGTTTATCAATCATGTTCATATTTAAAAGCTATAGATATATACGATATATACCTTTATGATTTTGTCAATTCCGATATATATGTATTGTTTTCATCCATTTTTTCATTTCACAAAGCAAAAATCATTACTTTAATTTCGAAAAATACGTTAGTTTTGATTTTTTTATTCTAGACCGCTCACGCTATAATGACAGGTATTTTTTAATAACTCCTTAAAATCAGTTAAGCTGATGTAAGTCAAACAAATATCGTTCCTTTTGTTTATATTTTAGTTGCCAAAATGGCTGCTCTGTTTGATAGAAAGCATGAGCAGAATCCAAGAGTGGTGGTCACCATCCATACATATCCATGGCCTCCATGGGCATACCACAACCACACGCGTGTTGTACTACGAGTATTATGTATTGTGGAGATGCGTCGCCACAGCAATCAGTCTGACCGTCTATTTTATCTCCATCGCAGTGATAAAAATGTACCAAACGCACAGTTTATATATTTATCCCACGTAATGTCAGTGACCTGCACTCCAGTCACGTTTTCAGACTCCATTCTATTAGAGTTGCCCAACAGAAAAAGTTTCATAAACATTTGTTTGCATATTTCCCAACTTTCTTATATAAAAAAAACTCAGTCTGCGTGTCTGACAAATTTAGAACATTTTGTAAAATAAAAAGCAAAAAAGTTCTGGAGTGGTGACCGCCTGCCGGAAAATGGAGAATGGTGAAGGTCGCGGAAAACCATTAGATGCGAATAGCATAGGACTGGTTGTTATGAGCCTTGAGGAAGGCCTATGTCGAGCTGTGAACGTCTTTCGACTGATAATGAATAAATATTAAATCACTTGAGCGTGAAGAGTCGCAGAGTCACTTGCGTATGGCGACGCGTCACCACACACGTGCGTAAATGACACACACATGCTATATATTATACAGTCATACGTACCTGGCACGTGCTGGTATACCGCCATCACACTCGAGTTACATGTACTTTTATGTAACGTAGTGACGCGTCACCATGCTAATAGTCAGTGACTCTCAAATGATGTTTCACATAAAAAAATACCAAAATCTCGATTCTTTTATATTTGTTGGTAGACAACAAACACAATTACAATACTCAAAAGCGCCCTTTATGTAAATTTAAAAGCCTTAAAACAATTAATAACATTGAACGCTCATACAAAGAGTTCTCCAGACACAACATAGACAGATCGATACGTCTGTAAAATTTCGCATCTTATGTACATAAGACGTCGGTCCGGAGAAGCGAGGTCGTTAACCTTATATCCGGACACGTCCGGGTATGAACCAACCAACGATTTATCGTATATTGTTGTCTAGACAGTTTTGTGTGTGGTTTTAGGTGCGCTCTTACAGGTTGGCGGTTTGTTTATTTTGTACTTATACATGGTGCTTTTTTTTAAATATCGGTACTGAGAGATACTATTCTAAGTAGTCAATTTATTAGTGTTTGTTTTAAAGTAGTTTTAAGATGATGCACTATGGTTGAGTCACAGCCGAGCATGGTATTATTTACCGTTGAACCAATGGTGTTATTGTGGTATGGGGGCAGACAAGCAGACGAATCGGGCTTTTCCTAACTTTTGAAATCTTATGATCATACTCTCAAGCATACTAACAGACTTACTATGGCAATTTGGTCTAGTTTATATCTTCATAACTCCATTTAAAGTAGAAATGTCATGTACATAATTTCTTTGTAACTTATTCACAACTAGCTGACCCGTGCCCACTTTGTTGGGCGGTAAACATATTTTTCTCAGACTTACTTTGTAAATCCGGCTGCCACAAAAAAGTCTTTTCGGGTTATTATATATCCTATGTTACTCACAAAAACCGTAGCCTTCTATTGGTAAAAGAATTATCAAAATCGGTTCAGTAGATAGTAGAGATTACCCCCTACAATATCACAAACTCACAAACTTTACCTCTTTATATAATAGTATAGATATAGATACCAAAATAATTGCCCAATACATACAAGATAAGAAACAGTTGGGTTTATAACACGTGTCCCATGATATACAAAGCCGCGTTACGTGCCAAGAACACGTTGAACTAAATAAGCCTGTGTTTTGTCACGTAACATCGCGTCATGGTTGTAAAGTGTTTGGTGTAGGTTATGGTTCACCAAATATTGTACTTTGAACTTCGGCCAGAACACTTGAATTGATATATTTATAGTTAGAGATCTCTTCTCGCTTGCCTCGGTCGCTTCGGAATACTGTATTGTTATTTTGGTACATTGAGTTTCTTTGCGTGTAAGCGTGTATATACGGCTTTATAGGAAACCGATGTTAAACAAACAAAACAGTTCTGTTTTTTCTTCTAATGCTAATCGATTAAGACCTTTAATTTACCACCCGCCGCGTGTTTCTTTCCCATTTTGATTAAAAGTCTTTTAAGAGGGGCGTGAACAAACATATACATTCTCTGCATTAGCAAAAATGTTACTGACCACCACATGCTTTCTTTCACCATCAGGCAGAGTAGAGTCATTTGGATCAGATGTTTGTAATTATTGTAGGATCTACCGATTCAAATGAACGCTATTTATTATGTACCTACTTACGTCAATTATTTGTAAATTCTATATATTTAATAACTTTAGAGTAAACTAGCCGTCCCACGCAACCTCGTTTACGTCTCCTATTGCCCGTAGCGTGATAATTTTTCCCCGTTTTTGAAACATTATCCATTGGTGCTCCGCTCCTATTGGTCTTAGCGTGATGATAGATAGCCTATAGCCTTCCTCGATAAATGGGCTATCTAACACTGAAAGAATTTTTCAAATCGGACCTGTAGTTCCTACGATTAGCGCGTTCAAACAAACGAAGTTAACCTACTCGGCTCATTTATCTAGGAAAGCTATATAATATCACGCTATCACCAAGAAGAATTGCGCATCAATGAAAAACGTCGCAAAAACGTGGAAAATTATTCATTTTGAGAAGCGCAAAGACGTAGTTGCGCAGTAAGCTAGTGTTATCAAAAGTCTACCTCGTTTCTGATAGAAAAAACCCGATAGGTACATTACCTACATGCGTATTTAGAATTTCATTATAATATATTTTAATTAGCATAACCATATTGTTTCAAGTTACATAATCAAGTTGAAAAGCGTTTTATAAAAATGAAGATACCTTGAAAGGAAACATTGCACCGTATAAATTAATTTAAGTCATGTACATTGAACTTATATGTATGTTATATTTCATCGTTTTACCATGTATCGTGTGTTCCTATTAAGAATGGTTCTATTGCTTCGTACTGCGCTAAGGGTCCTTTTTTTTCTAATAAATTATTATTTATTTATTATATATAAAGCTGAAGAGTTTGTTTGTTTGTTTGTTTGAACACGCTAATCTCAGGAACCGCTGGTCCGATTTGAAAAATTTTTTGGTGTAGGATAGTCCATTTATCGAGGAAGGCTATAGGGTATATATCATCACGCTACTACTAATAGATTTTCACGCTACGGGCAATATAAGGCGCAAACGACGTTGCGTGGGTCAACTAGTTTATTTATTATGTGTTGTGTGTTCGAACCGCATTTCTGGCATCCACAATTTTGTTTTTCTAAATTTGAGCTTTGTGTTCGTTTCTTGTATGTTTGTAACATCTCTGCGACACAGGAATATACCTGTTGTGAGTTACCTCTATAAAAGAAAAAGCTGCTAGCTTAATTACCACACACGGACTTAAAATAGATTAGAACATCGACGCAATGAGTCTCTATATTCCTAAATTCATATATTAACCACTTATTGCATTTGACTTCGATCGCGTGATTATTTCTTGTTTCTATCTTCACAATTGACGAAATTTCATACAACCGTTCATACTTTATTAACCGACTTCAAAAAAAGAAGGAGGTTTCTCAATTCGACAGTATATATTTTTTTCTTCTTTTTTTTATTTGTGTTCGCGGATAACTTCGTCGTTTATGAACCGATTTTGATGATTCTTTTTTAATAGAAAGGAGATATCCCAACTGTGGTACCATGATAAGGACACTAAGATCTGATGATGGCATCATAGAGAAATCGAGTCAAACCTTGAAGTCGGTTTTATTTTTGTTAATTTTTTTATTATGCACCCTTAAATGTAAAATTTCCAAAAAATCTTTCTTTGTGGGTGGTTACATCAAAAGCACCAGCTGCCAAAAGTTTAAGTTTGTTGTCCAAGCGGTTTAGGCTCTGTGTTGATGAATCAATTATTCTTTTAGGGCATGTAATCTGTACTAATATTATAAATTTGAACTGCCTGTTCTGCTCTGCCTGTCTGTCTGTCGCACTTTCACCGCTAAAACACTGCATAAAATTCAAGGAAATTTGGCATGGAGATACTTTGATTCCTGAGGAAGGACATTGGCTTTTTTCTATTGCGATAACCAACATACACGCGGGCGGAGCCTCGTACCAAGGCTAGTTTCATATATATATACCTACATATAGATGACTCCGAGAAATTTATTTTTGCATTACAATATCCTTACAAACTACATACAATGTGAAATTGTAGTTACATGTTTACTGAATTACAAACTAATACTAAAAGTAACTTCTTTATCTTTACATAGTATCAAATGAAGTTGCTTCTGCTGTTTGTTCGCTTATATCATTTGAGCTAGACTTGTTTTAATTCAGTTTTCAGCAATAAGTAGTGATTCAAGAGAGAGGCTTATATGTGTAATACATATATTTTATAGAAGAGGAAAGCCGAAAACTTCAAAGACTGCATCGTTCGTTAGTTTTTAATAAAGTGTCATAATTGTGAATTAATTCCAACATATCGACATTGTAACATACAACAATAATCAAACGTATCCTACGAATATTTGTGGTTAGGCGGGAAACAAAGCCGGTAGCTCAGTAGTAAGCATCACTACTCACTATCCCAACACAAACAGACTTATATACAAATTCGATGTAGACAAAACATAAATCGTTCATATGCAATGTACATTAACAGGTACTAACACCCTAAAGGGTGACAAGCGATTGAAACACCGAACAAGCGTAGACGTCTAGACATCGCACACATACAACATTATTGCGAGAATTCATTACGTACAACACCGGCTATCCGGACACGTGAGCAGGAGCTTTTTGCCACACAATTTTGTTACGTCCCGTCTCCCGTCTGCGATTGCAGCGGCGAGGTTAATGAACATCTACCTACCTTATTAGTTATTTTAAATATTTGAATGTGGAGTTTATGTTTTTTATAATGACTTTAAAAATAGAGAAACATCTCAACTGCTTTGTATTTTTTTTGTTTGTTACCTTAAAACTAATAGTGGAGTTCTTCATTAAATCGAATATTACAAAACAGCTCGGAAAATATGTAATTGTTACAGATTTCCATTTCTATTATAAAGTTAAATCCAATAAATATTGAATTATATCGCTCAATTGAGTAACCTAAAACAGTGACGTCACAAGCTAGTATTTAGTACATTTTTCATACAAAGTTATCGTTTTGACAGATCATAAAAAGTAATGATTTGACTAAGATGTCAACTACCCTATTTAATAATAACATAAATCTTTTTTTTTATTGATAGCATATACTTGAAGTTAGTACATAGAATTGAAAGGAAAAATAACACCGCTAAGGGTGAGAAATTCAGAAATAAGGACATGTAACAATAAAAGTTAATGGTAATGAAGAAGATCAAAATGACAATTATGTTGTTTTAGTAATTAGTTTACTATCGACAAAATAAATCTTGGTAATCAGATAACCTTAATTATTAAATTGTTAAAAAAATACTTGTCACATGAACGCATATTTTACAGAATTCTAACTGACCTTCGCAGCTTTATGCGAGTGAGATTAGAGCTTTCAAAAAAAAAAAAAACAAACTACTTTAGCTTTATAATATCGGTAACAATTAGTATAGATCTAAATTATTTTACCTAAGGAACAAATTATATTTTGTTGGATTTAAAATTTAGACCAAGACAGCTATTTCTAAACCATAGTTCTATCTTGAGAGAGTATGTCTAAAAAGGTCTAATTTAAAGTAGGTTTAACATACAGCATTCACAGAGTAATGCATTTACTTTTTCATTTTATGTAGTTATTTGGAAACCTAATAACTATGTTATCTCAAGGGTGAAGTTAAATGAATCAATTTGCTATAATTTCTACATTATGATGATGCTAGCGGATTACGGCCAGTCTCATCGGAGACCAGCCAACTACACAGGAGATATTATATTGCACAAGTGTGTGCGCAAACACAAAAATTCTAGATAGTATACCATACATACCATACATATACAGTATAGTGCACCTGTGCACTGTACTACTATGTACTATTTCTATAAATTATTATTATTAACCATAATGTTATAAATATCTATTTTAAAAAGTAACTTATGGAGTTTTTTGTCGGTACTTCTCCATAGCAATGACATTTTGTAACCCAGCAACTAGAGTCATTAATTTAAAGTTTCGAAAGTGCCTGAAAAGGTCAACTTGAAATAAAAAGTTTTTGAATTTTGACTGGAATGCAAAGTTTACGGCTAAAGGAACATCTTTAGCCGTAAACTTTCCGGATAAATAAATTTACCTGCATCACTTAATACATAGGTATATGAATATTGTAAAATATTTGTAATTAAGGTTCAAAAGAGAAAGAAGTTAACTTACACAAAGTAGCTTAGAGAAAAATCTTGTTTTAGATTTAGAAGTATGATTGTAACTTTAATCACTTTTGTTTCGGTACTAGACGGAGAGCTGATGACGAATTTTGAGAAGGTTCTTTAGGCAAGCTAGAATTGCGAAAAATTACAATTTCAAAGACTAAGACGTAAGACCTTTATCACACTTATTTACAATTTTTATTAACGTCTGAGAACTGTTTAAAACCGGCAAAATCGTCTGGCGATTTGAATGTATTATTGAAATTACTTAATAAATACGTGATATAAATTTCAGATTGCCTAAACAATATTTTTTGGGGATTAAAAAAAAATACTTTTGAAGTCGTCTGGCTATACTTAATAACCTACAAAACAGGCTTGGATTTTTTTTATTCTAGAAATAATAAATTGAAAGATAAAAAACAATTTCAAGTTGCCTAAAACATTTTTTTTAAGTTCTTTTTTGCAAATGTTATATATGCTACGCAATAGCGAAATAACAGCTAACTCGCTAAAAGACTCCCGGGACTGGATTCGCCAATTCACGAAATTGTAAATTTCTCAATTTCAGCTTGTCTAAAGAACCTTCTCAAAATTTGTTATCAGCTTTCTAACCATATTAGTCTAGCGACCTAGGCCGATTTCCCACGACACGACATTCCCAAATCTTTGAAATTCCCGAATTTCCTCTGCGTTTCCTAATAATATGCATGCATGCACCTTCCTCTTGAGTTTTGACTTAAACGTAATTGACTTTATCTATTGCTGAAAAATGCATATAAAACCATTGAGTAGTTTAAAATTTAGACTATGTAAACATCTTAACAAAATAATTATTTTGACTCATAACAAAAAGAGACATTTAGACCTAACTCATTTATTACGGTGCTTCGTAATATGTACACAGAGGTCAGACTATATTTTTAATGTTTCTGTAACCTTCCCCCGCCCTTTCGACGCGCCGTCCCTCCCTTCCCCCTAACAGTTCGACGACCTGATGCTGCAGACGGACAGGACGGTACGTCTGGATTTAAGGCACTCCTAACTTTAAAGTTTAACTTAAAATGTGCATTACTTACAGCGATTTGTCCGGGTCTTGATTCTGAATTATTAGTGAAATAGCAGACTTTTATTTCCGTTATTTAAGTGCTTCAATAATTAAAAGGAGTTTCTGCAAATATTGTTTCTGGTTTGATTAACCTTCTTGTACCGTTAGATGGTTTTTGGTACATGAAAACAAGAAAAAAATGTTTTATAATTTGTGTTAACGTGTATTCGATGGAACATTTTAATTTCTCCATGACAGAAATTTAATGAAAGAACTTCCAAATACAATGAAAATCACATTTTAATGTCATCTACGTATGTTTAACACTGAATTAATACATACCGAACTGCGGAATTAAGTATTTATTGCATCTGTTATGGATATTAGTGTTCTTGTTGTTATTTTTGCGTCGGTTAGTAAATAAACATCTACCCTACATCGTGGTATATTATATCAGAGTATTGTAAAATACTCGGGCCTGTTTTCGAGAAAAGTACCTACCTACCGATAAGTAAACAAGAAGTAGGGCTGATCGACTGCAGTATTTAGTTTTATCTTTATTGACTACTAGCTGAACCCCGCGGTGTTACCCGCGGTTATTGTTGTACCGCGAGTAACGCCGCGGGACAAAGTTAGTCTAAAAAAAGTAGCCTAAGTTACTCCCCGGATCATCAGCTACCTGCCAGTGAAAGTCCCGTCAAAATCCGTCCAGCCGTTCCAGAGATTACCCGGAACAAACAGACAGACAGACAGACCGACAGACAGACAGACAGACAGACAGACAAAAATTTTTTTAACTACATTTTTGGCATGTGTACCGTGTATACATACATATGCATTTAGTAAAAAGCGGTTATTTTAATATTACAAACAGACACTCCAATTTTATTTATTTGTATAGATTATTTGTATAGATTACATCATTAATACTACAGATACTGAAGTGTGCAAGTTTTCCTGGGATTACATCTCTAAAGATAGGTCAAGCACTAACTGACCTTCATCTAAAATTATGATTGGTTTCTAAGTATTATACCTACCTACTCATATCTATACAAATAAATAAAATTGGAGTGTCTGTTTGTAATATTAAAATAACCGCTTTTTACTTAATGCATATGTATTTATACACGATACATATACCAAAAACTAGCTGAACCCCGCGGTTTTACCCGCGGTTATTGTTGTACCGCGAGTAACGCCGCGCGATAAAGTTAGTCTAAAAAAAGTAGCCTAAGTTAGTCCCCGGATCATTAGCTACCTGCCAGTGAAAGTCCCGTCAAAATCCGTCCAGCCGTTCCAGAGATTACCCGGAACAAACAGACAGACAGACAGACAGACAGACAGACAAAATTTTTTTTAACTACAGTTTTGGTATATGTATCGAGTATACATACACATGCATTGATTAAAAAGCTGTTATTTTAATATTACAAACAGACACTCCAATTTTATTTATTTGTATAGATATCTATCTGTAAATAATTTGTAAAGATATCCTCATCTACACTCACACTACTTATTTTTATAATAAATCTAGAATATAGTATTGTATATTTTTACAATATATAAGTGTTATTTTTTTTCTTTCCTTAAGCCTACGGCCTGACCTTATCTCTCATATTTTTTTATTTACGCAGAGAGTGTTTATACATCAAATGTTTTCAAAATGAATCCAATCATAAAATTATTATAAACTAGCTGAACCCCGCGGTGTTACCCGCGGTTATTGTTGTACCGCGAGTAACGCCGCGGGACAAAGTTAGTCTAAAAAAAGTAGCCTAAGTTACTCCCCGGATCATCAGCTACCTGCCAGTGAAAGTCCCGTCAAAATCCGTCCAGCCGTTCCAGAGATTACCCGGAACAAACAGACAGACAGACAGACCGACAGACAGACAGACAGACAGACAGACAGACAGACAAAAATTTTTTTAACTACATTTTTGGCATGTGTACCGTGTATACATACATATGCATTTAGTAAAAAGCGGTTATTTTAATATTACAAACAGACACTCCAATTTTATTTATTTGTATAGATTATTTGTATAGATTACATCATTAATACTACAGATACTGAAGTGTGCAAGTTTTCCTGGGATTACATCTCTAAAGATAGGTCAAGCACTAACTGACCTTCATCTAAAATTATGATTGGTTTCTAAGTATTATACCTACCTACTCATATCTATACAAATAAATAAAATTGGAGTGTCTGTTTGTAATATTAAAATAACCGCTTTTTACTTAATGCATATGTATTTATACACGATACATATACCAAAAACTAGCTGAACCCCGCGGTTTTACCCGCGGTTATTGTTGTACCGCGAGTAACGCCGCGCGATAAAGTTAGTCTAAAAAAAGTAGCCTAAGTTAGTCCCCGGATCATTAGCTACCTGCCAGTGAAAGTCCCGTCAAAATCCGTCCAGCCGTTCCAGAGATTACCCGGAACAAACAGACAGACAGACAGACAGACAGACAGACAGACAGACAAAATTTTTTTTAACTACAGTTTTGGTATATGTATCGAGTATACATACACATGCATTGATTAAAAAGCTGTTATTTTAATATTACAAACAGACACTCCAATTTTATTTATTTGTATAGATATCTATCTGTAAATAATTTGTAAAGATATCCTCATCTACACTCACACTACTTATTTTTATAATAAATCTAGAATATAGTATTGTATATTTTTACAATATATAAGTGTTATTTTTTTTCTTTCCTTAAGCCTACGGCCTGACCTTATCTCTCATATTTTTTTATTTACGCAGAGAGTGTTTATACATCAAATGTTTTCAAAATGAATCCAATCATAAAATTATTATAAACTAGCTGAACCCCGCGGTGTTACCCGCGGTTATTGTTGTACCGCGAGTAACGCCGCGGGACAAAGTTAGTCTAAAAAAAGTAGCCTAAGTTACTCCCCGGATCATCAGCTACCTGCCAGTGAAAGTCCCGTCAAAATCCGTCCAGCCGTTCCAGAGATTACCCGGAACAAACAGACAGACAGACAGACCGACAGACAGACAGACAGACAGACAAAAATTTTTTTAACTACATTTTTGGCATGTGTACCGTGTATACATACATATGCATTTAGTAAAAAGCGGTTATTTTAATATTACAAACAGACACTCCAATTTTATTTATTTGTATAGATTTTTTTTTGACTGCCTCGTTGGTCTCGCGGTTGGAGTGTGCGACTGCTGATCAGGAGGTCTCGGGTTCGAATCCCGGGTTGGACCAAATGTTTGTATGATCAACAAATATTTGTTTCGGAGTTTGGATGTTTTCTATCTATAATATGTATGTATTTACAAACAAAAAAGTATATAAGTATTTGTAGCAGGTGTAGCTTGGGACTAGATGGCGTTGTGTGTTAGATGTCCGAAATATTTATTTATTATTTATTTATTTACTTCTACTTATTTAACTATTTTTATTAACTTTATTCCTGACCTATTTCGCACTATGGCATTATCAATGTTATGCCGGCGTGGTTCCACTAGTTATTAATTAATTAATATTTTTATTAAGATTGTTGTCATCATTTGTATGGGACTCGCAATCAAGAAGTTGTATGTGGATTTGAACCTTGTCTACTAGTAAGTACACTTAAGCTAAAAAAACATTGAGGAAATATAAATCTATCAAAATCGCGAGCCTATCAGCATATATATCAATGGAACGTCCATTGATAATCTGGCATTAAAATACTTGAGCCAAGATATCATTTCCGTTCAACATCATCCGTACGTAGAATAACAAACAAACCGAAATGCTCACTAATACGTGCGTCAGAGTATACGTCATACGCGTCTATTTAAAAAAATATAAATACAACCAACCTACATTGCACATATTTGTAGGCTGTATGACGCGGTTTTCTTTGCCAGTTAAAGAAATGATTGTTTCTTGTTATTCATTTAAAGCTTTAGCATAATTAAGTTCATTGACGGGCTAGTTGGTTAGTTGGTTTAGTGGCTGATCCTGACTGCTAAACTAGAGGTTTTGAGTTCGATATCGACTCTGAACAAGTAATTGTGTGATAACTATAGGTTTAGGTATAGCATCATCATTCATCATATTACTTTGAAAATATATCTGTCTATTTGTTAAGCTTCCACAGCTAAACTGCTTTCAATGAAATTTGGCATAGAGATAATACTTTGATTCTTGAGGAAGGCTACTTTATTAGCAAAAGCTAGCTTATCTATATTATGTATTTGAAACTACACGAGTATAGTCTATACAAATAAATAAAATTGGAGTGTCTGTTTGTAATATTAAAATAACCGCTTTTACTAAATGCATATGTATGTATACACGATACATATACCAAAAATATAGTTAATTTTTTTTTTGTCTGTCTGTCTGTCTGTCTGTCTGTTTGTTCCGGGTAATCTCTGGAACGGCTGGACGGATTTTGACGGAACTTGGCAGGTAGCTGATGATCCACGGAGTAACTTAGGCTACTTTTTTTTAGACTAACTTTGTCCCGCGGCGTTACTCGCGCTACAATAATAACTGCAGGTAACACTACAGGGTTCAGCTAGTAGTAAATATATATGTTTATAGACAAAGAATAAATGATCATGCTCATAACATAACTGTCCTGGATGAGAATCGAACCAGTTAAGAACACGAACACTGCTCATAGTTCAGTACACCACTTGTCCATCTTTCAGCCAAATTACTACTATATTTTGTAGCGTGAGAGAAAACTCGGTCAAGCTAAATTCTATTTATTGTCCACAGGAAAAGAACTCATTCTTGAACTACAATGTGTCCTGCATACTCACTCTGCCGCCGTACCAGAGAAAAGGCTTCGGAAGATTGTTGATTGATTTCAGTAAGTAACCTTAACTAGCAACACTGTTACACTAATTATTGCATAATTGCCTGTTTTTAGACGAGCAAATTCGACTTGTTATTCAAATGCAATTGTTACTTCTTCATGCTCAGAGGGCTGGATCAATTTTGATAAAATTGAAGATAGTCATCGTGGATACCTATAGGCTAGAGATTATCCGCATGGAGACGAATTAAGAACACTGAGTCTTGTTTAAATAGACTCCGTAATGTCTGTGAGAGTACACTGATCCTATTTATCAAGAAAAAGGATAATTCGAATATTCAAAAATTTCAAAAAAATATAAGGTTGAATTGAGAAACCTCCTCCATTTTTTGAAGTCGGTTAAAAATAACTTTGACTTAAAAAACTGCGAATAAAAAGTCCAAATTAAGTTTCAGTTCATTCTACACTCACCCCTAATTTATTTAATAGATATAAATTGCTAAGAGTTTAACCTCTAACACGTTGTCCGATGAACTCGTAGAATTGTCACGCTTATGTCAATGTCACCGCAATGTGACAATGCCCTTTTACATAATGAACGAAGGCGCAATGTCAAACTGTTCTGAAACATGAAAAATAAGAAATTTCTCTACAAATGAGTAGAACAATACGGAACTTTTAATTTCTTATAATTTACTCGAAGTCTACGCATTTTAATCGAATCAACGTTAAACGAATTTTCAACACTTATACATATTATTTTATTACCACACGGTAGATAAAAGAAAAAAAAATAGAGAGTCGAAGTGTCTGTCGTGAGCAAAACGGCAGTTTTTTAATTTCGAATAAAATCAAAGTTATCGTTCCATTTAAGGCTACATAGCAAAATGATAGCTCAAACATTAATAAAATATAAATCTAAATTTATATATGTGTCATATTATATAAAATTATTTCAAATATAATATAGGTGTAACATTATAAAAAATAAAGAAAATACTCGTTGTATTAGTATTAAAAAAACGGCAAAATTCTAATTTATTTCAGACATCTCTGAAGTAACACAAATCCGAATACGAATACGAACAGTCTGTAATTAATCTCTTTACAAATCTAGTGTTAATGATAAAATACCTCGTTACAAACATCAACATCAACAATTCGAGCCCATAACACCTGCACGGTCAACGCATTACTCTCCGAGAGCGGGTTTGTTTTGTCCCCCCCGGGAGGGTCGTCGCGACGGGGCCGTCGACCCGACCTCGATCGATGCAGTGCAGTATAGATCGGTCTGCCGTCTAGACTCCCCCCGTCGGGCCTGGGGGGTGGCGGACCGCCGTGAGACGTAAATAGGGCTGCTGCGATATAACTAACCTAGGATAAGCTGGTGCGTGTGTGTGCAATTTGTATGTGCGACTCGACAGAGTGGGGGATTATTGGTGGTTTGTAAATGGATTTTAGTAATTGAACATGTTGGCTAGTTTTAGTTTTATTGCTGATTGAGTTCATTGTTTTTTTATACTTAGTAATTTGGGGTCATGTAAATGTCGTGTCGTCTTCAAAATAAATTTTCTTTGTTACTTGTGTTATTTTACTTTTGAAAAGATAGATATTTGGTACATAAATACAGTACATATTTGGTACATAAATAGTAGAGTTTTGCCTAATATATATGAGTTTATTGGTTGAGACTGAACTGATCCAATAGCATAAATGACATTTAACGTTAAATTGTAACGTAACTGGAAGTAAAGTGTCCTGATAACGTCAAACTTTGTGAAAGCAATAGCAGCGTTTTTTTAAGCATACACCGAACTTATTGAACAGTTTATTTTATTGTTCATGATCACGTATTATAAAACATAATCAACTGGCTAGATCAAAACAGATATTTACACATTTCATACAAAATTGTCATAGTTAAAATATCATATTTATTGCAAAATGCAATAGGTATCTTCTAGATAATTGTAATGGATATATAATAAGCATTCTTCAGAGGATAACAAAGAGAAAAACATAAAAGATAATTGTGTCTAATATTCAAAGAATACAAAAAAAAAAAACGCTCCATAGCCTATAGACTTTATACTTGCGTTCGTTTATTTTTAACCGACTTAAAAAAAAAGGAGGAGGTTTCTCGATTCGACCGTATTTTTTTTATTTATTTTTTATGTGTGTTCGCGAATAACTTCGTCTTTTATGACCCGATTTTGACGATTTTTTTTTTAATGGAAAGGAGATGTTCCAATGGTGGTACCATGATAAGGACATTAATATTTGATGATGGCATCCAAGAGAAATCGAGTCGAACCTTGAAGTCAGTTTTATGTTTGTTAAAATTGTACTTGTCTAGGCTTAAATATCACTGAATCGTCAATATCGTGGAGAATAGTCGGTGACGAATGAAACTAAAAGTCGATCATAATGATGAATGAACGTCCTGAAAAGCTTAGAATAATGGTCGCACATTAATCAGATGGTACAACATTTTAGAAGGTTGTAAAATGTCGTTAAGGCTTTGTTATACACCTTTAATGTCTTGTAGGTTTGTGGTATTTTAGTAAATTGTCAGTACTGTAATTTGAAATTCACTTGAATTTAAATACTGTACATATATAACACAAAATCTTCATTACAATATAGTCATTTAGTCATTACATTGAAAACCAAACAGCGCTATATTGTTGGCGATCGATAATGCCTTTTGCAACGTAGATACTATTCAAGATTTTAGTATTTTCTCCACCGATCTAAGTCTTTTGTCATACTCTTTATTGCTAACATTGTGCACCTTGGCAACATGTATGTATGTCAATAAAATATGTATTCTGATAGGTACTTTGTTTTAAGGGTTCCACTCTTCGTCACAACGGTGTCGAACATTTCGTTACGTACATGTTTTATTTATGAGTTTGACCACCAACTGTGAATAGTCCCGTATCAATTTGAATTTTAAAACTGGAAATTAGTACGGGAATATTAATGATAGTCCGTTCCACGAGGGCTGTACAACTTGTAGCATAGACAATTGCGTTTGACAAGTTGTACCATAGTAGATCAAAGATATACCTCACTAAAATACCTACACAATATGGACAAGCAAAAGATACTGATCATACATATTATATATACCTACATATTTGTTATGTATATGGAATATACAGTTAGCGTGATTAATATACGAGTATTTTATTAGTTGATTTATGTATGGGTACTGCAAGGTTGTATGTTGGGTCCCCATATTTTATTTTAATTATGTTAATTGTTATATCTATTGAAAGTTAACATAATGGAATTCTATTTAAACGTTTGATTGTTTTTACAAGCTTTTATTTAACTGCACCTGTCCCGATGTTTGCCTGTAATCAAATCGTACAAGTTAAATTTGACCACTTCCCGAATTCCGATTGAGCTGAAATTTGAAATAAATGACCTTTAGTTCTGATGACAATGCTATAATATATGTTTTTTTTTTATCAACAAGTAATAAAAGTTCTTGTTTTTAAAAAAAAGGTTTGCTTCAAAGAATGTATATTCGACCAGTAGACATTGCAAATATGTAAAGTTTATCAATTATATTATCAACTAGCTAAACCCCGCGGTGTCACCCGCGGTTATTGTTGAACCGCGTGTAACGCCGCGGGACAAAGTTAGTCTAAAAAAGGTAGCCTAAGTTACTCCCTGGATCATCAGCTACCTGCCCGTGAAAGTCCCGTCAAAATCCGTCCAGCCGTTCCAGAGATTACCCGGAACAAACAGACAGACTGACAGACAAAAATTTTTTTAACTACATTTTTGGTATATGTACCATGTATACATACATATGCATTTAGTAAAAAGCGGTTATTTTAATATTACAAACAGACACTCCAATTTTATTTATTTGTATAGACAATGCATAAGGTTTTATTTGGAGAATTTTTAATAATCGGCTAAGCTTCTTGGTGGGCAAATTTGTTTAATTTTGCTACTAATTTGTCCAATATTTTGTTTTTCTCTTTGTATCAAGTTAAATTTAACAATAATAATTACTCAAGTTTTATTTTTAATAAGTCATTTAAGTGAGTTTTAGGTTACTTGATATATGAAGCCAGATCCATACTGAGCGTCACGATAAACCTGTAGCCTATTTTTTAAATGTTTTGTTACTTGATTTGAGCTTTATTTTAAACTAGCTGTTGCCCGCAGCTCCGCCCATGTATTTGTCGATTATCGCGGCAAATAGTAGACTATATATTATTCTGATATATAAGCTATATTACTGTAAATTTCATCCAAATCCGCCCAGTAGCTTTTGCGTGAAGAAGTAACAAATATACACACTCACAAACTTTCACTTTTATATATTAGTGTGATGATTAAATTATATATCCAATGTTCTGGAATTAATATTTTAAGTCTACGTAATATTCCAGACTTTATTCTATCTCTAATACAATATTTTCACTAATTCTGTTCAGACGTTTTTGAGCGTTTAAGTAACATCTATTCATCCAAACTTTGAAGTGATCTAAGAACATGTTGATACGAATAACATATTGAAGAAATCAATATAATTTGAATACGCGAAACTAACTGGATATTTGCTCTTATCAGGTTATCTTCTGACTAAGGAAGAAGGCAAAGTTGGTTCTCCGGAAACTCCATTATCAGATCTAGGTCTAATATCATACCGTTCATACTGGAAGGAGGCGTTACTAAAGCGTCTATGTTCTGCCCCCGGTCCCACTCTCTGTATAAGAGACCTGAGCAAAGACTTGGCAATAGCGTCTTCGGACATCGTGTCGACGCTCCAGGAGAGAGGGCTAATGAAGTACTGGAAAGGAAAGCATATAGTGTTGAAGAAACAGGTATGGTGTTCTCTTATTTTCTGTTTCTTGGTTATTGGAACTAAGTCGTTTATTCACGTATATAGATTACAAGAACACTCGCATATCATACTTTTCAGATTTGTTGTTTTGTATGTGTATATTGTCTATCAAAAATAGATTTCAATGACAAGTTTAGGTTTCGAATACGTTTGTAAATTGTCAAGCAAAAGCAGTTTTTGTTTGTGGTCAAAACGATTTTATGAAAATTAGCTTTACATGGTGGTGATATAATGGTTGTGTTCAGGATGTCCTGGAAGAGGTATCACGGCGAGCGGCCCGGGCCCGTTGCGTGGACCCGCTGTGCCTGCGCTGGTGGGGCGGAGGGTCGATACCTCCGACGCGCTGACGCCGCGCCCCCGCGCCTCCGCGCCGAGCGCTTCGCCCCTCCAGCAGTGCCGCGCGAGCCCTCTTGTAGGCCTTCGCCTCCCTACTGTACTCTGTGTTGTGAAAGTGGAACTTGAAAATTGAACTCTGCAAATGACAGTTGCGTACGTATGCGTTTAATTTTAAATTTCGAACTGTTGGTATGTGTTTTTGAAAATGGAACTCAGGAAATGACAGTTGGGAACGTAAACGTTTGATTTTTGATTGGAATTTCAAAATGTTAGTTACGGTTTTAATAGTATACGGTTTAGGAAACATGACTGACTATCGGCATATTTGCAAAAATGTAGTTTTAAAAGTTTGCAATGTACCCATTTTGTTTACAAAAAATAACTGTAAGGCATACATTTTATATACTTTATGATCTCACGCATAGATAGTATAAATACTCAAAACAAATAAAGCAAAATATTAAACGATTACAATTTAATTTTAAACTCATCCTCTTGTTAAATAACTTATTTTATTACATTTTACATCAACATCGACCGATTGTCAGTAAACAAAATGGTTACTTTGGTTACTAACAATCGGTCTTATTAAAACTATTAGGTATAATTTTAACCATATATTAGTTTCTCAAAGTTTTATTATATTCATAATAATTTTGTATTACGTATATCAATGTACTTAATAACAAATATATTTGGAATAAACATAAAAAAATATAAATGTATTTTACATAGCTATTAAATAAATAATAATATGTTTTTTTTTAACTATGAAGATAAATACAATCTATTAACAATAGAAATTATTGTATATTGTTAAAAATACGGCTTCCTTTGGTTAGCAACTTTGGTCAATAAATATTTATTGAAATAATAATATTTCATTGTAGCAGAGTGATGCATCGACACTTATGAGTCGATCCTCAGAAAACCGACTTTAAGGAATTATTTCGTTGCATTTCACCGAGTTGGAGGGATAACTAATAATTATAAGACACTTTTAAAATTTCTGTGAAGCTCAAAATTGTAATAATAAGATACGAAACCCCACAGAAATTGTAATAATAAGACACCAAACTCCACAGAAATTGTAATACTAAGATACCAATCTCCACAGAAATCGTAATAATAAGACACTTTTACCTAATCTACCTCCAATTCTGAGTATATTAAATAGAGACCGGCACTTGTGAGTGGCTCCTTGTTGGCCGTGAGCGAAGGTAGGCACTTGCCAAAAGGTTACTTGCCACCGAACTAAAACTTTGGTAGTATGATTGTTTCTTAAAACTTTGTTTTAAAGGTTTCTTATTTATGGTTTTCTAATAAATAAATTATATCTATATATGTACCTAATATAATAATATTTAGAATTATTTTTCTTCTTCTCTGTCTTCCTTTCTCTCTATTTACTTCATAATACTATATCTACTTCTCCTCTATCTTATTTAACGATAGTCATTAAAAAACCATTAAATCCTCATCATCAAACTAATAAAAAAGAAATTACTGCCTCGTTGGGCTTGCGGTTAACGTATGCGACTGTCGATAAAGAGATCTCGGGTTTGATTCCGAGGTCGGGCTAGAAAGTGCTATTGGGTTTTTCTTACAAGAAATTCTCAATAACATACCAGAGAATGAAAGTTGGTAATGTTACACGATCGTACCTCGGAGCCTCCTTTAAGCCGTCCGTCCCGGTTGTCAAGAATATCTATGGCATTTTTAACTAACTTATTATTATACATTAATAACATTACATTGGGAAATTACATGTTTATTTCTTTGTTCTGTTTAGTGGAGGTATAATAAAATATACAGACTTACTGAAATCATGTATTTCTTCATTGACGCCATAAATACGGAAGGGGAAGGAACTAGACCATGTCCAGTGTTACCCTCAATATTCACCCTCAGGGTTGCGGAGGTCCGATGCCAGTAGCTCCGTAGAAAAACTGATATTCAGGTAAAACTGATTGCCGTCCACAATTATCTTGGGAATAATAAAAGCTAATAAATTAATTATTTACTAGTATATTTTACATTTAGTTCATTTTCAAGGTTCGATATTTTCGTTATTTGCCGTCGATAAATAAAAAACGATAACATGAATTGATCTATCCATATAATTAAATGAAATCCATCTGAAAATCTACATAGTACTTTTGTTTGTTGCGTCTGTATGTTTGTTACAACAAATTTTCACCTAATCTTATAGGATTTACATCAACAGCCTTTGAACCACTCCTTACAATGGAGGTTTAAATTTACCTTATTTTGATTAAAAATTAATTGGGATTTGTGCCAAAATATAATTATGTACACTTATCAACTTTGAAAAATTAGGAAATTTGTTACCAAAATGGTTATAATAATATGGGCCAGTTTCACTAGTTGCTAATACAGTTTCAGATAGTTATCTGACACTAATTGACAGATATTTTTTTTTATGGAATAGGCCGGCAAACGAGCAGACGTATCGCCTGATGGTAAGCGATTACCGCCGACCATGGACACCTGCAAAAACCAGAGGCGTCACAAGTGCGTTGCCGGCCTTTGGGGGATGGGGAGGGGGTTTGGGTTATGGGCTTCCGGTATCCTCACTCACTCGGTGAAACACAGCTCAAGCACAATGTCACGCCGGTTTGCTGTGAAGCCGTGGTATTGGGAAATTTGTCTCTATCCGAGACATGTGAAACCGTGATCTCTACTTATCTAGCAGATAAGTTCAAGATCGTCTATCAGAAACTTTATCAGCAAGTGGTTTAACGAGCCCTAAATAGTAGAGTAATGTTAGAGTTTGTAAATATAATAATAGTTAAATAAATAATAATATCAGATTAGATAATGTTTGTCTTGCAATAAACTTATTTTTGTTAATTTTTATTACTGTATTGAATGTTATAAATCACACAATCTGATGTAATATGTGTATAAATATAGATTTTGAAGAGTTGTAAATATTTTACAAAATAATAAATAATTATTACAATAAATGATTACTTAAGTCATTTTTTTTATTTTCTACCCTTTGACTTTCCTCTTCTCCCCTCACTAAATAAGCAATTCTCTTATAGGTATTTATTTTCACATGTTTAAATACATACATATACATAGTATTAAATGAAGTTGCTTTCGCTGTCTGTTCGCTCAAATCTTACTAACTACTTCGGTGACGCAGTAGTAGCGTAACTATGTGCTGCTTGAGGTCTCAGGTTCGATTTCCGGGTCGGACCAAATGTTTAAATGGTCTGCAAATATTTGTTTCGAAGTTTGGGGTTTTTCTATGTATAGTATGTATGTATTTAGAAAAATAATAGTTTTTTTTATATCAGCTGTTATCCGGTACCCGTAGTACTAGCTCTGCTTAACTTGGCACTAGATGGCGTTGTATGTTAGATGTCTGAAAATATATTTATTATTTTAAACTACTCAACTGATGTTAATGCAGTTTTCAATGCAGTTAGATGTAGTCATTCAAGAAGTTTTGAATGTATAATACTTACATATTTAGGAAAATTCGATAAAAAAATAAAAATACACTGCTGGGCTTGAGTCTCTTCTCAGGAGAGGGTTGAGGCCGTACGTCCCCACGCTGGCCAAGTGGGGTTGGGGGCTGGCAAGACAACGGTGTGGCTACGTAATCGATAATGTTTATAGGCCGCCCAAAGGCCTCCAACTAAGCTTCACAACTACTACTACTACTGTTATTCTATGATAACAATCGTTTGTTGATTTGGAACGTGCTAATCTCAGGAACTACTGGTCCTATTAGAAACATTATTTCAGCGTTAGAAAGACCATTTATCGAGGAAGGCAAGAATTGTTCCCCTTGTAAAGTACTAAAAAAAGTCCGTAACAGCATATGATGCAGAAGCATCACTAGGCCGCCATAGTGTGGGTCACCTTGCTGCATTGTTGCATTGTCTGCATTCGCAATGAGTATGGTGACCACCACTCTTGGATTATGCTTATGCTTTCCATCAGGCACAAAAGAAATGTCTATATTTTATGGTTGGCTCCCTATAGCCTTTTTTATGGTAGAATTATAGCACAACCGAAAAAGATTAAAAGTTACCTTATCCTTTATTATTATATTAGCTTATCTATATACCTTAATTAATATGCTTACCGCCCAGTGTTTCTCTGTGTATTCTCTTTTGTGATGGAATATTTTTTAATGGTAACACAACCTCTTAATATATTTCTACGTAAGTCGTAAATTTATATTTAGTGTTATCATTTGTATCATGTGTCTTTTCTTTTGTATGCTTTTAGTGTGTAAGGTAAATATATTGAGTTATACTACCATAGATAAGAATTATTTTAAAATATATCCTTCGACGCCAAAAAGTATCCGAATATTATCAAAAAACTTCAAACGGTTAAGAACACTGTGAAAATTGACTAAAATTCTAATATTGAAATCACAATGGTGTAATTAGCTAAAGATGCTTAAGGCAGTACATACTCACAACCCCGGCAAGACATTCTGATTCTTCTTTTGATGAAATGGCAATCAGTCGGATCTCTTGGATCAGTTATTTCTGCCAATGTCAAGTGTTTATAGTCTTCAAATCATAGGTCTTAAGTCTTTGAGACTTCGTCATGATGAAATAAATGTTAAAATATATATTAAATAAAAGAAATGGGGACCGTCTTTCAAAAAACAAAAAACGATCTCCAAGCCATTCTACAAACACAGCAAAATCGACTTGATTAAAAAAACCATTGACAGCTGTCAAATTAAAAAAATGTCTAATTTTAAAATTAAATTTTATAACCTCTCCGATGTTGAACGCCACGTAATGGTCGCTGTCAATTTCTTCCAGTCTGTTGAATGCCACGTCGTGGTGTTTTTTTCCAGGTCTATTTTAACTATGAATTTAGCTGCTTTATATTGTTTGCAGCTTTGTCGCACTTAATTATATTAAAGAGAATAAAACAGAGATGCCCAGAGGCGCCATTTCATTACGTCAGTTGACAATGTAAATCGTTTTCATTCGGCGGGAATTTTTGTGACGTACGGTTGCTGGTCGAGTAAACTTTGAAATTGAATTTATATATTAATTCGGATATGAATTCGAAAAAAAAATCATCATCAATTATACATCATCTGATAGTATATTTAATGACCATTCTCAACATACCAATATCTTATTTCGCCCCAATACATTTTTTATTGGAAATCGACGTTTTAATCAGAGGCGAAAATGTACCGGGAGTGCTGTCAAAATCGCCCCACAGTTGTGTCAATTCGGACCAATATGGCGCCACTGACGAGTGGATAAATAATCACGCGCGCGTTCTATTTTCAAAATGAGAAGCTATACCATCCAAATTGATACTAAAACACATAAACGTATAAAACTAACGTGTTATTTCTCCTCCGTGTCATCCGTAAATCATATTATCAACGCTCATTAGCTATTATCGTTCTACATTATCACTTTAATTACCTAGAAGGAACAACGAACTCCACGCGCCAAGGTTGTTTATTGTGAACCGCTTTTTTATTGATATACACACACGTTAAATTTGTTATACATATATATGTAAGCACCTGTGACCTTGGTAGCGTATTTTGAAGTAATGTTAGCAGTTATAAATGTTGTAACGCTTTCTTGTTTAGACTTCGTTTAGATCAAAACATGATTTAGCTGATCTATGAAAAGCGTTCGTGAAGCAACTCTTTGTACGATCACTAAGCGAATGGAATAGTATGAAAAATGGCACTGTTAAAGTTTATATTGAGGTGGAGTGCAGGAGTTAGGAAGTTAAAAAAATGAATTATGGTCATTTTTTACTACTGGGAGAAGTCAAAATCTAAGACAAAATTGATTATTTCTTTATACCACTTATAACAATGGACATATTTCAATGGCTGCTAAAATCCTGCATTACGCACGCAGAACTTTTATAGTTCTTCTAGCCGAAAATAATTTTATTATTCAAATTAACAACTTTCCCGCATCGAACGCATTATCACCTCGTTTAGAAGACCGGGCAAAGTGGAGAAGAAAGAGCGGGAATGCTGACTCTGGGCTCAAAAGTGTTAGCTTTGGAACCAACCGGGAACAATGTTAGGATGATGATGACCTCGGTTGGTTAAAGGTATATGACTCACGTTTATCCACATACCCAATTGGTCAAGTGTATTATTTGCCTTCATTCTTTCTTAACTGGAGCCGATCACCGGTATATAGAAGACTAGCTATTGTCCGCGATTCCGCCCGCGTGTATGTTGGTTACCGCGACAGTAGCCTATGTCCTTCCTCATGTATCAAAGTACCTCCATGCCAAATTTCATTGAAATCGATGCAGTGGTTTCGCCGTAAAAGCGTCACAGACAGACAGAGCTACTTTCGAAATTATAATATTAGTGTAGATAGCTTGTAGCTAGTAAGTATAATCAAGAAAACTTTTTAGTCCGCTGAGCTAAACCGAACGCTAAAACATACTATAAATATAAATATTTATGCCATGAGCGATAAGAAATTCGTACTACAACTTATCACCGTTACAAGATCTCCAAACAACATATTTAAAAGGCAAACATTTATCATACATAAACTTGCTTATCACACGAGAATTATCGGTAACATATTTGATAATATTGAAACGTGCTACGAACGAGTATTTCGCACGTTTTCAATTAGCGATTACGTGCTAAATCTATGAAAAAAGGCAGAAATAAATTACTTGTACACTAAGCACACTTTCTAGTTTAGAAATTGCTATTTTCATTATAGTTTGCAGTTATTATAATTAGTTATTGGTACTTTTAACCGACTTCAAAAATTGGAGTTTTTTTTAGTGTGTTCGCGGATAACTTCGTCATTTATGAACCGATTTAGATGATTTTTTTTAATGGAAAGGAGATATCCCGGATAACGGTGGTACGTTGATAAGTACACTAAGATCTGATGATGGCATCCAAGAGAAATCGAGTCGAACTTTGAAGTCGGTTTTATTTTTGTTAATTTTTTAAACTATTATTGTGTGTATACTGTTTGGGTATTTAGTTTTTTTGTTCAGTAGTTACAGATAACATATTAATAAATACAAAATATATTCTTAACAGAACTATACAGTAAACCTGTCATCTTGTTACAACTCTACACCTCAAATCAAATAAAAAAGGATCTACAGTAAACAGTGCTTCATTTTGATATAATGTTAAAAATTAAAAAACAAAAAAATTATAAAAAAAACAAATTTCATTTTTTTAACAAAGCTAATCTGCATTGTTATAATATTGATGAAGAAGTTAATGGAACATTCAAATCTGGTTTTAAATCAATGTGTAAATCTTTTCTCTTTGTTATAAACTTGTTCCTTTGAAGTAGAAATGATATTAAAACCTTTGTTTACTTTTCGCACAAACTCTAAAATTCTGATGAACATGGCTGTGAGTCGAGATGTCGGTGTTCTAACTGACCATATAAAGAGGTTTTTAGAGTCTTTTGGGTCGTAAAATCCTGCAGCCTTCATCTTGATCGTGCTATGGTAGCACGTGACGAATTGATACGAGCGTTCTTAGTACATCTGTGAAATGGTTCAGTGTAAATTTTTCTGTTACCATGTGAAATGCTTTTTTGGACCACATCTTGTCTTCGAAGTTCCTTAACTTACATTGAGTCTAACTGAATACCATTTTGAACACAGATACTGTATCCATAGGTACATTTCAAAATGCTTCCCCTGAGAGACTTATTCGTCAACAGTCAACGCAGTATCTAAGCCGCTGGGGCTACTAACTTAAGCATCAGGTTCAAATTCAAATCGTTTATTGTGCCCCGTAATGTATATAGGTGTTACAAACTTATTAGAGGAAACAATTATGGACCCTGTTGTGCACGGCAAAGTCTGGAAGAGGCGGCGAATTTACTACCAAAGAAGCACTTAATAAAATTGTTATTATGATAATATTAGTTCATCTAGATACGCTAGATCTATAATTGTTTAATTTATTATTCACTTTTATAATGTAAGTATGTTATATTAAATTATAATATTGTTTTTTATATTACGAACGATTGTATGGAAATTCGTTATTTTCGAAGTAAGAAATACGAAGGCTCCAGGCAATAGCTTCCTAGTTATACCTACAAACATTATTTTTTATCTGTAGATATTCTTAAATAACTATAAAAAATATTACATACAGAGCTATATGAAGCTTAGAAATACTCAACGCAAGTAGGTAATATCATTCACAAAGAAAAGGATTTCATATTTATTAATATTCGAGTTTAAAAGTCATTGTATTCACCTTATAAAGGTGGGCTTGGATAAGTTATCTTCGACGTAGGGCTGACACTTTTAGATAAATTAAATGTTGTAAATCTTGCTACAAATCAATGAGGAACGGTTTACTAAATTATATAAAGAGGTAAAGTTTGTGAGTTGTGACGTTGTAGGTAATATCTGGATGTACTGAACCGATTTTGATAATTCGATTTTAAATTTTTGAGTGACATAGGATGTATAATAACTAATAAACTAATAACCTAAAAAGTGGAGTAAGCCGGAGTAAAAAATGCTTACCGGCCCCGGTTATCATCAGGCGACCCGTCCGCTCTTTTGCCCTCTATCCTATAAAAAAGAGTGGTAGTCACCATTTTCATTGCAAACGCAGACAATCCAATAATGCAGCATGGTGACCCACTTCTATATACCTCTGTATATGTTTTTTACAGCTAAATAAATGAAAAAAAATGACCCTGCACATCAATGACATCAATCATAAACAAAAATATCAAAAAATAAACTGACTTAAAGAACTGGACCAATTTAAAATGGAACCACAAGGGAAGCACCAGCTTTTACATAAAAAAAATCTTCAAAATCGGTTCACCCAGTCGAAAGTTCTGAGGTAACTAACCTAAAAAAAATACAGTCGAATTGACCTCCGTTTTGAAGTGGGTGAAAAAAATAGATTATCTCCAATTTTAACTAGAGATCGTTTGTTAAAAACAGCCATTATTGAACATTTTTATTTAAATAAAATATAGTTTTATACACAGTATGTATTATTTAATAAATTCTGAAGGTCGTTGAGAACCCTTTAACAAATTCATTATTCTGCCAAATAAGCGCCAATAACTCACGACAGACAACAGAACTGTGTTCATTATTCAACTACAATAAAATAAACATCAAATTAACCTAGGGTTGCCATTTTATGGTTGTGAAAATCTTCACATGTTTTTTCCACATGTTTTTCAATTAAACTTTTATTTAAGTCAGCTTAAACATTGTCTTCTTTAATAGACTACTCCTACTCTAGGAACAAATGCTGTGTCGCCGGAGACTTCACAAACTTCATTAAACGTACACAAAGAACATCCAGAATCATAACAACAATTTGTAAATCATACATAATGGTGTCCCATTTAGCATCTAATTCACAATACTCAACGCACAGCGGTCATTTAAATTATTCACCATGCGGGCAGCCTACAACATTACGAAATCAAGGTGCATATA
Source organism: Spilosoma lubricipeda (assembly GCA_905220595.1). NCBI lineage: Eukaryota > Metazoa > Arthropoda > Insecta > Lepidoptera > Erebidae > Spilosoma > Spilosoma lubricipeda. The sequence goes on along the minus strand of HG992281.1, from coordinate 19,170,483 downwards.
GGACTGCAGATGTATATGATGTTGCTCGATAAACCGACTTTAGCTAATATTCAATGAAGGATTTCTGTTTTTGAAAATGTTTAGCTAACAAAAAGTTCTAGACAAACAAGTCACAATCTTTTTTGTTATAGTAAGTTTTTGCAGTAATGTGGACATTCATATTTTAACTGAATTTGGTACATTAACGACTGCAGCTTGATCCCCTACTCTTTTAAGCTTCCACAGTTCGTTCAGTTTCTTCTTCCTGATTAATCTTCTATTTTTCATACCCCTCAAAGCGTCGCATTTATGATAGATTAGGTTAATATCGAGATATTTTTGATTCAATATTTGAAATGCAACCTTATCTTGTTTTCCACACACAGCGCACTTAAATTACATACTTTTATGACTCATGATTACATACCTGCTATCTTATATCATATCGCTGAATCACATCCTATCAATGCATTAGGTTATGTTATATTATGAGAATCTTTTATTAAATAGTAACGGAGGAAGGGAAACCCCAAGTCTATTGCAAATCCAAAGATAAGGAAAACAAACCGAATACTTTCTACATGATCCAAATCTGGATTTGCAAAAGTTCCAGAAACCCAAAATTATATTCCGACACGTGATGCATTCCTATTATCATTACCAGCTTTTAGCAGTTCATTTCTGGATATAGCCCTTTTGTTAGAAATAAGGTTTTGGCATTTTATACCAAGCTGGGCTAACGGGTTGGTACAGGGTTTTGTTTTAAAATATTCTTCTCTTTCCAGTGCTAGTCCTGTTAAGTTTGCTCCTTAGACAACCTTTACTACACCCACGGAATATTGCATCCTTAGTTATACAGAATATGTGAATCTATTACATTTTTTAAACTCCATCGGCCTCCACCCGCATGATGGAGATATCGCTACAAAAATGTTATCACACAATACATTAGTAGATGTTATTTACATCGCCAAACATCCATTTTGTGTCATTACCTGACGTATGTTTATATTTCGCCATAGGATTGGATAATGCTGTAAAGTTTCAATAGATACGGATGTTATATGTGTGGAAACATTTTTGAAGTGAAGACTCTTTTAGGCACGTTGAGCATTGAATTGTTGAGTTGAGCATCGTCACCGAACGATTTCCGTGAGCTATATTATACTGTGTGTATATGTGTACTTTTTGAATGGACAAAAAGGGTGAAACTGGCGTTATCATCATTCACAAGTTAGCTTTCACTTCTATCGTCAGTCCCCAAAGACTGACCGTTTTTTTTTTTAAATAAGCTTAGAATGTAATGTAGACTTAATAAACTCTACCAGTCCACCAGTCTCTGCTGTGGAGACGCTTCAGCCTCGTCAAGTGTGCAAAACTGTAGCAGAAGATTATTTTCTTGGGAATGACTCAGGTACTTTTCAGGCACGACTGCTTGTAGAACTACCCGCCATTTGTCGGCAAAAGAAGGGAGGAAGTTACGTTCAAACTGGACTGGTCTATCTTCTTTGGGATTGCAAATTGCAATTAGTAGTACTACTCAGTTCCTTATGCCTCATGCTATGTCTTTATTATTTCTATTTTATTCAATCTAGTGATAAAAATATTATACCTACAGATTTCGATATGAATTTATTTACATTCTATAAGTTACTTTGGAATACGTCAGCTATGATTGGACGAATATTCCAAAAAGTATTTTTGTACAATTTTATAATAATAAAAACATACCTACAACAATTTATTTTTGAGTACTACTTGTGATAAAATATGCCCATTGTTAATAATTGAAAGTCAAGTTTCCTGTTGAATGAATTAAACACATCTTGTTATGTTAAAATACCAAAATATTATTTATGAAATGGAGGCCATCTTCAAACTTTCATTTTTAAACTTTTAATACAAAATCTGTATTGTAAAATATGAGTGGGTTCTTGTTAATATTAAACAATCCTACTAATAATATAAATGCGAATGTTTGTGAGGATAACCGTTATGCTATTATTTGTATTATTCTTATCCAACAGTCCTATTGTCCCACAAGATGACAAAGATATTAATTATCCTTTAGTAACATTGAAATATCCCTAAATCAACATTACCTTTTGCCGAATTTGTGTTTAAATTTTCAAAAATAGGAGATGAGATGTTCAATATTAAACCATTATGCTTACTTTATATCTTACAATTTAACAAGACGCTTAAATTAAATTAGTTATCTTTCCAAGTTTTGTTATAAAAATACTTCTTTCTACCTAGCTGACCCACGCAACCTCGTTTGCGTCTCCTATTGCCCGTAGCAATAATTTTCCGAAAATTTTCCCCCGTTTTAGAAACATTTTTCATTGGTACTCCGCTCCTATTGGTCTTAGCGTGATGATATATAACCTATAGTCTTCCTCGATAAATGTATCCAACAGTGAAAGAACTTTTCAAATCGGACCAGCGGTTCCTGAGATTAGCGCGTTCACACAAACAAACAAACTCTTTAGTTTTATAATATTAGAATAAATATATATTTATCTCCGTTTAATTCGGTGACGGATTAAGAATACGGATTGTCATCATCCCCACTCATCCTATGGATATCGTAAAAGGCGACTCATCATGCACCTCATATTACAACTTTGTTCGTTTAATTGTAGGGGGTTATCTTCGGCAGTATTGAACTGATCCTAAACCTTGTGTATTCTTTCATTAAAAGAAAGCGATACTATTCGGGAGTGACAGGGATATGAATTTGTAATAACTTGGAGAGTCAATAAACATTTAGAGGTGGAACTGTGCGCCGCGAACCTCACTTGGTGAAAAAGGGAAATTCTAAACACTAGTTTTCTGTGTGGCAGGTCTCACTCGGGTGGAGCCGTCCAATTAATGGCGAAGTGTGTCTTTACAGTTGAATCAATTGCAATAACTTATTTATTTACTAAATTAATACATTATCAAAACGAAGTGAAAGCCCTACAAAGGTCTGCGCACCCGGCTTAGGGTTGAAAAAACACGCGCAGGTCATCGAATTGCCCTTGCTGTCTCGCCAATGTGAACTGTAATATTCTCCCCGCGACCTCCAAAGGTGACTTAGGTAAAGTCTCCAAGGATGCTTTGTTGCTAACTACTAGGAGAACTTTTATTGTTTTAATTCTTTGTTAATCCTACTATAAAAAAATCCTACTAATCCTACTAATATTATATCCTACTAATATTATAAATGCGAAAATTTGTAAGGATGGATGGATGTTTGGATGGATGTTTGTTACTCTTTCACGCAAAAACTACTGAACGGATTTGGATGAAACTTTACAGTAATATAGCTTATACATCAGAATAACACATAGGCTACTATTTGCCGCGATAGCCGACATATACGCGGGCGGAGCCGCGGGCAACAACTAGTCTATAATAATTTATTTATACGTTGGTTTATGTAAGTTCAAAAACACAAAAACCGCCATAGTGCTGGTCACCACACTGCACTGTCCTTGTTCGCATTGAGGATGGTAACCACCACTCTTGGCATCAGGCAGGGCAGAGCCATATTGGTAGCCAAATAAAATAAAATAAAAAGGTCTAAAAGTTATGCACCGATTGAGCTCTTTTGCTCAATACATTTCAAACATTGTTTTTATCTGTATTTCGGATATACTACTGATATCGGATACATTATTTATTCAATCTCCCATGTATAAAACAAGTTAAGCTTGGTTTGTGTACGCTTCAAAAACACAAATAGTTCTGTGCCGATGGAACTCAAACTTTGACACGATATTCATAGGTTTTAATTTTGTTCTATATTTTACATTATGATGCAACAGCACATTTTAACCTAATGCGGGAGTTGACTTTAAAAAAGAATAGGTGGTGGTAGCCACTTACCGTGCGGTGACCCGTCTGCTCGTTTGCTCCATATAACATAAAAAGAGAACTTTAATTGCGCGATGCAGAATCTACAGTTCATCAGTAGTTCGATTGGTCTCCGGTAGATGACGCTGTTTTCATGTGTTTTCCAAAATAAAAGACATCACACTGTGATCATTTTTGACCTTAAACATGAGTTAAATTCAGAACTATGGTTTGTATATAATTATGTAAATAATACCTTCATGTGACAGGAAACAGAACATCATAAAAGCGTTGAGGAAATAAAAGAGATTATAGTTACAATGAGTCAGAATTTTTATTAGTGACAATGTACGTGTTAATGGTACGTTAATTTGTTCACAATGTTCTGAATAAATAGAAAATATCAATGAAGTCTCATATTTGAACCGTTGTATGCGTGGTTGTATGTATCTAATAATATAGAAACAAATATTCAGTAGAAATTCATTCATATTCCTAGTTACCGCATGGTGTCGAATTAACATTATTACAAGACCAAGGAAGCAAACTATACCTAATAACAGAAGAGCAAAGAAAAAGAAATAAATAATCTATACTAATATATAAAGCTTGTTTGTTTGAACGCGCTAATCTCAGGAAAAGATGGTCCGATTTTGAAAAATTCTTTCAGTATTGGATAGTACATTTATCGAGGAAGGCTATAGGCTACATATCATCAGGCTAAGACCAATAGGAGTGGAGCATCAATTAAGAATGTTACAAAAACTGGGGAATTTTTTTACGGGTAATAGGAGACGTAAACGACGTTGCGTGGGTCAGTTAGTAGGTAATAAATATGTCTAACACAATAACGCTTTCTAGTCCCAAGCTAAGCAGAGCTTGTGTTGTTGTACTAGACAACTGATATAAATACATATATACTTTTTTGTAAATACATACCTAATATACATAGACAGCACCCAAACTCCGAAACAAATATTGCAGATCATACCAAACATTTGAACCGGGAATCGAACCCGAGACCTGAAGCACAGTAGTCGCTCCCACTAACCGAGGTAGAGAAATTTAACCCAAATCTCATACCAACCCGTCTGACTAGCATGGTATCATCATCATGGCCCTAAGGCTGTCCTTGGCAAGTGTAGTATCTATACTTATATATAAAGCTGAAGAGTTTGTTTGTTTGTTTGTTTGAACACGCTAATCTAAGGGACCGCTGGTCCGATTTGAAAAATTCTTTCGATTTTGTATAGTCCATTTATCGAGGAAGGCTATAGGGTATATATCATCACGCTACTACTAATAGGAGCGGAGCAACAACGAAGAATGTTTCATAAACGGGGGAAATTTTCACGCTACGGGCAATATAAGGCGCAAACGAGGTTGCGTAGGTCAGCTAGTTATTCGGAGGCCCTGTTATTCCATGGGCCCCGTCGTGGGCCGCCCCCCGGCTCGGTCCTCGTACCGGTTCGGGCCCAGATGAGGTATCTGGGCCTGATCCTCGACGGTAGGTGGCTCTTCGACGAGCACTTCCGACAGCTTGGTCCCAAGCTGGTCGGCGCTGCCTCTGCCCTTGGGCGACTTTTGCCCAACTTGGGCGGAGCCAGCGTCGCAACGCGACTCCTCTACACGGGGGTGGTCCGGTCGATGGCGCTGTATGGGACACCGGTGTGGGTGGCGGCTCTGACTGCCCTCAATAAGGCCCGCCTTTGGCGGCCTCAGAGGGTATTGGCGGTCAGAGCCATACGCGGATACCGCACGGTGTCCACCGAGGCGGCGTGCACCTTGGCCGGAACACCTCCGTGGGATTTGGAGGCGGAAGTGCTCGCCGAAGTTTATCGACGGGTGGTTGAGTTCCGGGCGGAGAGAGGCATTCGCCCTCCGCCCGAAGAGGTACGCGAGTGGCGTGAAGCCGCCCGTCGAGCCACGATGGTCGTTCCGGCTGGAGACTCCACGCGCTGGCTTTGCCGCCGTGGAGGCTCTCCAGCCGGTCATCCTCGAGTGGGCAGGGCGGCAGCATGGGACCCTTTCCTTCCGACTGACGCAGGTTCTTTCCGGGCACGGATGCTTCGGAAAGTACCTGCACTCGGTCGCCAGGAGGGAACTGAGTCCCGCCTGCCACCACTGCGACTGCAGTGAGGACTCGGCCCAGCATACGCTGGCGATTTGCCCCGCTTGGGCGTCGCAGCGCCGGGCCCTCACTGCAGTCATCGGAGGAGATCTCTCGCTGCCGGCCATCATTCGCTGCATGGCCGGTAGCGACAGCAGTTTCACCGCGGTCGCAGCCTTCTGCGAAGACGTAATTTCGCAGAAGGAGGCGGCGGAGAAGGCCCGAGAGGACGACCTCCACTCGGACCCGATCCGCCGCCGGCGAACCGGGCGGCGGAGGCGCGCCTATCAGCGCCTCATGCCGCCCTGAGTGTGGCCGTGGATGGTCGGGATGGGTTTTCCCCATCATCCGCATTAGTGGCCACCCGCGAGGGGGCGACGTTACGCGTGTGCCGTACGTCGCCTAAATTGAGAGTTTACAGCTGACGGTGCCCGCTTCTGTGCAAGCGCTGGGAGGGGTCCGGATGTGTTAATAACAGCAGTTCCCGGATCCCTCCCGTCTCAGGCGCAGAGTGGCACACCGTGTGGTTTTAGTCGGTTCGATTCCGACACACCGCCCCGCCGCAAACCCCGGCGGGGTGACGGCCCGAGGGAGTTTCCACACGTAAAAAAAAAAAAAAAAAAGGTCAGCTAGTTATTAATATACTAGTTGACTCACGCAACTTCGTTTACGTCTCCTACTGCCCGTACCGTAATATTTTTTCCCCCGTTTTCGCAACATTCTTCATTGGTGCTCCGCTGCTATTGATCTAAGCGTGATGATGTATAGCCTATAGCCTTCCTCAATAAATGGGCTATCTAACACTGAAAGATTTTTTCAAATCGGACCATTAGTTCCTGAGATTAGCGCGTACAAACAAACAAACTCCTCAGCTTTATATATTAATATAGATAGTATAGATTATGGTAGATCAAAATAATCTTTCCATAAAGAGACCTAAATTCAGCAGTGCCTATGAGCTATTCCAAACTATAGTCTATCTCTGTTCCTTTTTTGTGTATGTTTGGCTCTGCCAAAATGACTCTACTATGCCTAATGGAAAGCATAAGCAGAATCCAAGAGTGGTGGTCACCATACTTATTTCGAATGCAGACAATGCAACAATGCAGCATGGTGACCTACACTATGGCTTCTGCCTCAATAGGCCGCGTTATAAGACAGAGACCAACGAAACACGACAGCACAAACGTTGTCATTTGACGTTGATTTTCTGTGCGAGGGTAGTACCGCCCTGGACGAGCCGGCCCGTTCCTGCTGAAATCAGCGTGGCTCTACTACCTAAAAATCCTTTCATCCAGATTCGTTCAGCCGTTCTGACATCAAAGTGTATTAAACATTCACACATTCATAGTTAGACGTGATGTTTTATGGTTTATGGGGCAAACAAGCAGAAGTAGAAAGAGTAGACTACCACCGCCAACACACAAGCCCGGTACCGAATAATAAATAGTTATAAACACAAAAAGAGGAACTTGGAACTTGGAACAATTTGTCGAACAAACGGTCGCCTGCAGCATTGACGGACCAATATAGCTTCAAAACATCTATTATTTTATCCCCTTGGAGAAGAAATTTCTTAATCTCCTTTCTTAGGATGTGATTACGATATGAGACGCATAAGCTGCCAAAATGGCTTCAAATTTGTAGACCCAACGGTTTCCGCTCTACATTGAAGAGTCGGTCAGTCAGGGCTAGTTATTTTATATGTATACACTAGCTACGTGCCCCGGCTTCGCACGGGTTTATTACGAAAAATATAATATTAAATAAAGCCTATGTTTCTCTGAGATGTGCCGCTTAATTATTTACAGAAATCGTTATATTTTAGCCAATATCCACAAAAATTTAACAAATAATATACGAAAACGTTACTCAAGAGTCACTGTATCTATAAGTAAAAACCGCATGAAATCCGTGCAGTAGCTTTTGAGTTTATCCCAAATAGACAGACAGACGCGGCGGAGGACTCTGTATTATAAAATGTAGTAAATATTATTGCACTGTTTTCTGGGAAAATTGTAAGCTAAATGACACATACTGCGACACAAAAATATGCGACGTTATTTGCGATGCAGTGACGAATATATCGATAGAACTTTATGCGTATGTCTACGAGTCTACAGAGCCGATATTCTGGGTAAGTAGCAGGGTATTTGTCATAATGTTTGCCAACATTTAGGACTTTTCGATTCGATTTATCGATTCCTAAATGCATATGAAACCTAAACTAGCATGAACAATAATAATAAATTCTCACACAAGGCAGTCTAATCCCCAATTAAAGATAGCTTCTCCTATGTTAGTTAAATAGATAGATAAAAAATTTAGATACGTTTTACATAGGACAAAAGCAGTCATGCTCATAACATGATAATATGTCCTGGGTAGAATTGAACCCTGGGTAAACAGTCAGGGTCACTAACCAGCAAACCAGACAATATTTATTCTTTAATTTTTATTTATGGGTCTGCAAAAATGACTCTGCTCTGCCTGATGGAAAGCATAAGCAGAATCCAAGAGTGGTGGTCACCTTACTCATTACGAATGCAGACAATGCAGCATGGTGACCGCCTGACACTATGGCAGCCTAGTGATGCTTCTGCATCATTGGGCCACCGGTATTGCACTCACCAACGAAACACGACAGCACGAACGCTGTCATTTTTCGTTTGGAGAGTAGTACCGCCCCGGTCAAGCAGGCCTGTTTGTGCTGAAACGAGCGTGGCTCTACTACCTTGATTCTAAGAATTGATATAAAGTAGGTAATACATTACTACCGACCCGGTACCGTAAATGTAAGCCTCTAAAACCGCCTAGGTAGTATGTTTATAGACATATTTATATACTAGCCGACCCACGCAACCTCGTTTGCGCCTTATATTGCCCGTAGCGTGAAAATTTCCCCCGTTTTTGAAACATTCTTCATTGTTGCTCCGCTCCTATTAGTAGTAGCGTGATGATATATACCCTATAGCCTTCCTCAATAAATGGACTATCCAACACCGAAAGAATTTTTCAAATCGGACCAGTTGTTCCTGAGATTAGCGTGTTCAAAAAAACAAACAAACAAACAAACAAACAAACAAACTCTTCAGCTTTATATATTATATTTATATATGAGTCTACCTTAATGACTCTACTCTGTCTGATGGAAAGCATGAGCAGAATCCAAGAGTAGTGGTCACCATACTCAGGAATGCAAACAATGCAGTAATGCAGCATCGTAACTTTCACTAGGGCGGCCTGTTGAGATGCTTCTCCATCATTGGGCCTCCGGTTTCAAACTAACCAACGATTAACGAAACACGATAGCATCACTGTCATTTTAGATTGGCCTTCTTTGGGAGGTAATACCGCTCCTGTCAAGTCGGCCCGGTCGTGCTAAAATCAGCGAGGCTCTGGCTCTACCTGTAGGACGTCTACAGATCAAGTGGAATAATTCTCTACTTAAATAAATTCAATAAGTTTTATTCCAAATATACTCTTTCCTTGAAAAATGTCAAACTGCATGGTTCAGGGAGATATGGCTGATATACAGATATACGCTAAAAGAGACTTTGTCTGTACTATGTAAAGATAAACGCAATTATAACATAACACTTTAACACTAATATATAAAGGCGCAAGTTTGTGAGTGTGTATGTTTGTTACTTCTTCACGCAAAAACTACTGATCGAATTTGGATTAAACTTTACAGTAATATAGCTTATACATGAGTATAACACATAGGCTACTATTTTCCGCGATAACCGACATACACGCGGGCGAAGCCGCGGGCAATAACTAGTCAATAATAAATGCCAAAGTCAAGTGCTGTTTCAATGTAACAACTTTGAAAGTTGTAGGTGTATTGGCTATTAACATTGTCGTTCGACGTAAACTACAATGTTTCGTCATATTGTGTCAAGTATATGGTGAGTGTTGTCCATTAACTTACGATATAAACAAGTTGATTGACCAGCTTTGAAGGACAGGCGTATACATTCCGCCTGTCCACTTCAGAGAGGAGGATTAAGAATATAAAGTATCATCAACCCTATTCATCTCGTGTTGGAGTCGTTACAGTTACAAAGAGAAGAAAAAACTTAAAATAAATTCTATACCAACCCATTTAGCCAAAATGGTGTAGTGTGCCAAAACCTTTTTTTAAATTTGATGCCTATGTGTGGCTGTGGACTAGATATATTGATGACTAGCTGAATCCCGCGGTGTTACCCTCATTAGGTTATTGTCGCCCCGCCGGTTAAGCCGCGGGGCGAAGCTAGTCTAAAAAAAGTAGCCTAAGTTACTCCTCATATTATGTGAAAGTCCCGTCAAAATCAGTCCAACCCTTCCAGAGATTAGCCAGACAGACAAGAATTGAATACAACGCATTTTTGGTATATATACAAACATATAAATCAAGTAAAAAACGGTTATTTTAATATTACAAACAGACTCCAATTTAATTTATTTGTATAGATGCATACATTGATAATGAGCAGTAGTTGTTAGATGTATCGATGTTTCATCAATATCACAAAGTAATTTAGCTATTTAGAATAATATGCCGGCCTCTTCTAGCAGTAAAGTCCGACGTAAAGTATCTGTAAAGATTTACTTACAATAAAATATCATTTCGTTTCATATGTCTGATTATATTTATTTATTCATAACCTCCTTTCTAAGAAGTGGCTTTTGTCCAGCCGTGGACTATTAAAAGCTTTAGATTTGATGTGAAATGATTCATAGTATAACTACGTTTGAATCTGCCACTTTGTGGTAATTGTGGGTTTCAAATAAATAGATTTATCTCACTGACAGTTGTAGTCTCACGTGAAGTCCCATAGAGATACTAGTACACCAACGTAATTAGCGACACAACAGTGATCAACATATTCTCAATAACTGTCACGGGTAAAAGTGACTGAAGGACCAAGCGAGCCTCGGAACGTAACACATGATCTCTAGAGCCATGCGACTCCAGCGCCTGTGCGTCAATTGATGACAGCCGAGGGGTAGTACACATTTGTAGTGTTATAAAATAACTGCAACCCTTTAGCATGTTCACATACAATGGATCTTGTAAAAAGCCTGATGGTGTCTCAGCAAGTCAAAAATCATTCAAGATCCAAAGTTGGTGAATGTGAGAGGTGTGCGCCGCGGGGCGGAGGAGGGACGCCGCGTCAGATTCGCGAGGAGGCTTCCGCGGGCGGGGTCAGCGACCTCACCCCCCGCGCCGGCGCGTCCGCCAATGTCAGGGCCGGTGCAGCCGCGGTCAGCTGACGTCTGGCGACGCGCGGGGGACGCGCCGCCGGCTCCGAGCTGCAGTCGACACCCGACCGGCCGCCGAGCCGCACGCTCTCCGCGCTCGGCACAACCACTCGCGCTATAAATAGGAGCAGGCGACGGCGGCGCGCGCTACTCCGGCGCCGGGGCTGTGCTCTAGAGTCAGGTACCTGAAGTAGCGCGCGTCGACCCGCCCCGGCCTCACGAACAACTGCAGCAGCAACAGCCTCGCACCGCCGCACGCCCATTGTACTTCATCAGGTGCTCTGGTGATGATTGTTCCAGGCGCTTGTTGTAGTACACTTACCGTGTCGGCGGTCGTCTTCAGGCAGGATTCGAACAGTGTCCGATGCTGCACGTGGAGAGTGCCAGCACGTGGTGCAGGTGAGTAGCCGGAGACAAAGAGTGGAGAGTGGCGGTGAGTCACGCGTTAATCACGGTGCCGGTTGTCGACCGCTGCAGGCTGCACGCTCCGCCCCCGCGGTCGCCCCACCCCGCACGCTTCGCGACACCCGCACCACCCTCGCACCTAAAATCGCACACGTACATTTGCATTGGTCATCGAACTCCCCAAAGATATGAACAAAAGCAGTTCAAACTGGTTTTTTCGGCAGTCGTACGCCTGAGCCGTTTTTCTGTCTGGCCCGGCGACCCTGTGAGACGCTGACACTGCATTGGAAATGTTTTCAAAAGAACGGCCACAAAAGGTGTATTCGCAACCAATTAAAAAAAAAGACTCAAAACAGTGTATAAACGCTAAGTCAGGAGAGGTCGATGTCGCCGATGTCGTCAGACGCACTGACAGAGCGTCATAGGTAGATAATGGCGGGTATTGCTTGTTTCGTATTATAATCACAATTATTGTTAGCTAGCTGAAATGTGTGTGACGACACGCGGCGCGTTAATATTTTCCACCGGTGACTTTATCAAGGTGATTTCGAAACGTTTATTGCCTTAATTTCGAGTGCGAGTCGACTCAGCGGCGATGGCCTCATGAAATTCGCGAACGGTACAAAACACGACTGTATGAATCGCTAATTAGAGATCCAATTACGTGTAAATCCAAGCAAATGTAATATATTTGTCGAGATATAGTAATGCAAACAGCCAATAAAATATGAGTCTCGGGTGGATGAGTCACAGGAATGCGTCTAATTATTGAAGTGAAAACAAAGAATTTATCGTGTTAGATTTCAAATTAAAGTGAAACGCTATCACGTTACTTTAGTAGGTACATAACACATACATTATATATTGCCTTCGTAATGTATCACGCGAAACGATTCTAGAAAATGGTTAATGTCTTACACGAGATAGAACGCAATCAATCGCTTTAAAGTTACTTAGTTCTTGAAATGATAATATCATTATGATATTAACATACAGTCTAAATATTTTTCAGTTTTCAGAAATATTTTGGTAGGACGATGTTTAGCAGGTATAGAAACCGAGCTGTTTGTGTACAGAAATTTATATAAATCGGTAAAATTTGAGAACAAATATATTTAGTAGGCAATAGGCATGTTTACAGAACCTTGTGGAGACAATGACGGTTCCAAACGAGTCTTTATGACGGCGTTCCAGTCATTCTGTGACTCAGCTTGCCTCAAAAGACGGTTTGTTAAACGTCTGAGTCAGACATTTCAAGATATCCTAAAAATTATGCAAAGAATTTCAGAAATAACTCTTAACCTAAATTGTGTCAATATTTATGATAATATGTTTAAATTTATTTCATGAAAAGAAATGTGTTTATTGATATGTGTAATCGTCTTTTGATTAGCCTATTAAATTATAAGTAAATACAGACATGAAGTTGTGATTATTTATAATTCAATGCTGTCTAACAAGATTCTTAGAGGTCGGGCAAATTGTCAGTCTTTTAGAGGTCGAATTCGGTGAACTACGCAAAATCATTATTTTATATTAAATTCATTATTTAGATTGCCTATAAAGGAATGCAATCAAAATCTTTGGTTACGAAAGCCTTTGTCATTGAATGTATCATTTATTGAGCACTTAAAGAAACTAAATTTATTAAATTAATGTACAATAATTGTATAAATTAAAATTAACAATTGTTATTAAGGCCGAAATGTTTTTAGTTTTATATTTCTGGGTTTTTGTTTGCCTCTGTAGCCACGAAGCGGCCTGATGCGGTTTGTTTTTTATAGTTGGTTAAATTGGTTTGGTTTTTAGCAATGTTTATTAGTATTTAGTTACAACTAAGGATATCTTATAGGAATGAAATAACAAATTGGACATTTATTTAAACCATATAATTGATGATGTTCTCCTAGCCGATTACGGCCACGGCGGCCAGTCTCAACGGAGACCAGCCAACTATACAGGAGACACTATAGTGCACAAGTGTGTGCGTAAACACAGGTGCACTCTCTGTTCCCTCTCTGACGTAATCCGATGGGACGGTTAACCGACACGATCGGGGAAAGATCAGACGCAGGACCGACCGCTTTACGTGCTCTCCGAGGCACAGGGGTTCACACCCCAAGTTCCAAACTCCGAGCTGTTAAGCATCTATATAATCAGAAAAACTCAATAACACCTTTGCCCCGACCCGGGATAACCATATAATTATGCAAAAGTTGAATTTAGTTTAAAATTTTCAGACTCCATTTTATAAGGACACTAAGATCTGATGATGGCATCCAAGAGAAATCGTGTCGAACCTTGAAGTCGGTTTTATTTTTAACCGACTTCAAAAGAAGGAGGAAGTTTTCAATTCGAACGTATATTTTTTTTTCTTATTGGGGTACAATATACTATTGTAATAATAAGGCTACTTGATAAAAATAAATAAAATAAGTTTGTGATAGCCAAGTTTATTTTAGACAAAGGGTGGAGAAAATCAAAGTACAGTGGGCTAATTCTACCCACTGGCCTTTGCTTTGGCAAAACAATTTTAAGATTGACTATTCAAATGAAAAACTTTTAACTCTTTTTGTGTTATATTTAAAACACTATTACACTATCAGATTATAGTTCTTTTGGCCATTTAGAGAGTATGGATGATAGAATACACGAAAGGAATTTATGAAGCGAATGCGTGCGAAAGCGTTGGAAATCCACGGAAAACATTTACCGACTAAATTGGTGATGTTCTGAAAAAGCGTAATGTGAAGAGCACCAGGAACCGACGAGTATGCATGCAGCGATTAATGAATGTGGACGAAGCAATAGAGGTGTGACAGGACCGTAGTAAGTAGCGATCAATTGTCTCTGCCTACCCCTCTGAGATACAGGCGGTATGATAATATGTATATGTGTGCAATCGTCTCTTATCAATTTTTCCAATACATCTTCATCTTTGTTTGTTTGTAAATTAATAGGAGGTCAAAATGTGTACTGGATCTAGCTTTATGTAGCTGTGCTTACATATTTTTAAACTTAAATGTACATATTGTTCAAAATGGTTAACCTTCAGCACTTCTATGTATAATTTTTTGGGTATTGACAATTCATTTTACAGTAACAACGGTAAAAATTTTCTTGTTAAAACACATCGCGTATTTTTATATAAATAACTCATAACATTTACTTATTAAAAAGACATATTCAATAATGTTATTTTCGTTTGAATCGGGTTGAGGGAGGGTGGAATGGGGTAGTTACTTTTATATATACATAATACTATAAGCATTAGCAATGAAAGTCCGTTGGTAGATTAACAAAATTGCAACTTCAAAAAGGTGAAGAATTTCTTTTGCTTAATCATCATCATCATCAGACTATCGCAGTTCACTGCATAACTAGGCCTTTCTCATGGCAAAAACCCTTGTACTACAAGTAAATGTCCATTTTGTATTAAATCTTTGTAGGTATATATGTCAGGATAACGTTTTTTTTTTCAACTAAAAAGGTGTGACTTCAGTCACGTTAGTCATGAATGTATATGATCATCAAGAATTCAAGTCATCAAAATGTCTTGATAGCTAGGAACCATAGAAATATATATATATATATAAATATATATATATACGATTATTGGTTAATTAACAATAGTCAATTATAAAAGTGTTGAGCAGATTTGAAGAGATTTTACGGAAAGAAGAGAGTTTTGTTCTGCTTGTTTGCTTTCATGTGGGTTGCTACGATTTTCGTAGACCATAGAATCCATTAATATGGAGAAAACGTACATTTTAGTCGTTTTATACAATAAAACGTTACGTTTACTTTTAATAATAAAACCTTAGCCACTGTTTTAAATATTTTGCCATTTTTTAATACACAGCTTAAAATAAAATGAGCTTCAAACAGATTTACACTTTCGCCATCCGTCCCCTTTTAGCATAATTTATTTATTTATTTCTTATTGATATTTATTTATTTCTACTCTGGAGGTCAGTGGCGGTAACATCCTACTCGTAATAAACCACTAAACAAAACCACAATTGTCTGTCTGTCTATCGGAAAGGCAATAAACTGGTTGAAAATAGAAAACCAGCAAGTAACTCGAATTATTATGATTCATTAATATTAGAAGTAATTCCCTGATATTGCGTTTGTAAATAGTTACTGAATTGAATTGCAGGATAAAGATTAGCGTGCCTTTTTCGAATATATATAACTAGCAGACCCAGGCAACCTCGTTTGCGTCTCTTATTGTCTGTCGCGTGATAATTTTCCCCCGTTTTTGAAACATTTTTCATTGGTGCTCCTCTCCTATTGGTCTTAGCGTGATGATATATAGCCTATAGCCCTCCTCGATAAATGGGCTATCTAACACTGAAATAATTTTTCAAATCGGACCAGTAGTTCCTGAGATTAGCGTGTTCAAACAAACAAACAAACTCTTCAGCTTTATATATTAGTATATAGATTATATTTTTATAGTCTTAATCTCGACACGCCTCCAACGATTTTTATGTTAGTATTCAGTTAGTAGGAGTGGGTTTCAGTATATAAAAATAATAACTCGGTCATCGACGTACTGTATTATATGGCTACTAGCTGACCCGGCGAACTTAGTACTGCCATATTTACATAGGTACCTGTCTCAGCTTCCCACAGGCAGTGTACAGTCGCGGAAAAGAAAAACGTTTCCCGTTATCTTTTAATTTTTCTTGTAAACAAACAATAACAACGACGACACAAAAAAAGAGTTATTTAATTCAGTGCAGCCGATTGGAAGTTATGCGCGTACGTACATTTTGGCGACAAATTTATATATATATATATATATATATACATATGCATACATATAAATACCTAGTCAATGTAGTTGTATATGAATGGTTCCAAACTTGAATTTCACATTTAAAACTTTTTTCTGTACCATAAAGAAGTAACACAGTTTTCTGCCACTATCTTTTTTTGGTTTTAACAAAGAAACAAAACATTAATACGATAAAATATAATTAATCGGAAAAAAGGTCGACTACCCGTAATTAATTGTAATATATTAATATAACAATTTACTTTTAATTACTTCATTGTTTTCTTTGTTTAATAGCTGAAACGTTCATTTTTTCATTCAAAGACAACATTTTACCTTTTCCGTCATTCTACATCTACATAGAAGTTTTTAAAATATTCTTATAAAGTAAAAACCAGCATTCATACATTCATTCTATATAATAAGAGAAAGAAAAAATTGAGAACCAAAATAAATATAAACTAATAATAATATTTTCACACCTCTGATCCCAGACGAGACTAAAATGATTATTTACTCTATTTTTGGTTCCTTAATTTGCAAATGTGGTATTTTTTCTTCTAAAATTAAATAGTGACTGCCTCGGTGGTGCAGTAAGAGCGTTTGCTACTGTGTGCTTGAGGTCTCGGATTCAAATCTCCGGGTCGGACTGTTAGTCCCTTTCCCCTTTATTCCCAACTTTTCTACAAAATGGTTTTCCCAAATTGATCTTCAGATTGACTCTCACAAACTATTTAATTTTTATCGTCTGCATTTTTAACCGACTTCAAAAAAAGGAGGAGGTTTCTTAATGCGACCGTTTTTTTTTATTTATTTTTTTATGTGTTCGGGGTTAACTTCGTCGTTTATGGACCGATTTTGATGATTCTTTTTTTAATGGAAAGGAGATGTCCCTACGGTGGTACCATGATAAGGACATTAATATCTGATAATGGCATCCAAGAGAAATCGAGTCGCACCTTGAAGTCGGTTTAATTTTTGTTAAAATTGTACTTGTGTTGTATGATGTTTTTACAATACGCCATGATGGTTTCAAGACGTATCATTAAACGCTATTGCAGATAATGGTTAGCAGTGTTTTTTTCTGTATGGCCTGCCAAAATGACTCTACTGGGCCTGATGGAAAGCATAAGTAGAATCCAAGAGTGGTGGTCACCATACTCATTGCGAATGCAGTCAATGCAGAATGGTGACCAACACTATGGCGGCCTAGTGATGCTTCTGCATCATTGGGCCTCCGGGGTCGTACCTTTGAATTGTTTTTCTTAGAAATTAGTTTTTATTTTGCATGTTTACATCAAAATATAAGAAATTAGATAAATTTGTTACAAAAAGACAGAACTTCTACGTATTGTTAATTTTTATTGGATACTAGCGACCCACCCCGGCTTTGCACGGGTGGATTTCAAATGCACCCACCCGACAACACGATTCATGCATTAATGCTGTATTGCTAAAATCGCTTCGGTAAGAAGTTATTATTTCTCGTAAAAAGAAAGGAATAAAAATGATGACAGTGGGTTATCCCTAAGAGATAGACATATACCATCGCGGACTTTTTGTAGACTTTTGTAATGTGTACAATACTGTAGTACAGTACTACAGTATTATCCATTATTTTTATCTAAACAGTAGGTTTTGGTAATTGCATTAGAACCCTTAGACAGTTTCGGAGTTCATCGTGAGTAACAACGTAACACGAGAATTACATATATTAGATTTTAGCTGACTCGTTCAACTTCGTTTGTGTGTTTGAAAGTAAATATATTATCCCCGTTTCTGGGACATTCTCTTGTCTCTTATTGCTCTTAGCACGATAGCCTACTACCATCTATAAGTATATATAAAGCGGAAGACTTTGTTTGTTTGTTTGAACGCGCTTATCTCAGGAACCGCTGGTCCGATTTGAAAAATTCTTTCAGTGTTGAATAGATCGATCGATCGACATCGAGGAAGGCTATAAACTATATATCATCACGTTAAGACCAATAAGAGCGGAGCACCAATGGAGAATGTTTCAAAAACGGGGTAAAACTATCACGCTACGTGCAGTAGGAGAAGAAAACGAGGTTGCGTGTGTCAGCTGGTTTTCGATAAATGGGTTATCGAATACTACAAAAAAAAATCCATTCGATCCAGTAATTCCTTAAAATGTGGCGTTAAACCAAACAGACTCTAAGTTTTATAATATTAGTACTATGAATGTTAAAGAAATCTTTTTGATGATATGATTTACCTAATTAATGACGCGTCTTAACAGGTGTGTTAAGAGACGTAAGTGTACAATAATAATAAGTTGAGAGAAGTCGTACTGCTTCGCGCCATTAAGTTTAAGTTTGTTCGTTCACACCTAGTTTGCCTCCAACTCAACTAACTCAGTGGGCAAACGCTTACATTATATAGATCTCGCTCCGGCAAGATGTCTAAGTTTGAAAAAGTATTACCGACTTTATTACACCTTTGTAAGCGTAAATTTAAAATCTTAGATGTGATGTTTTTCTTCGAATTTAAATGCGAGTATGGAACCAAACGGAAAGAATAAA
Organism: Spilosoma lubricipeda; assembly: GCA_905220595.1. Lineage (NCBI taxonomy): Eukaryota > Metazoa > Arthropoda > Insecta > Lepidoptera > Erebidae > Spilosoma > Spilosoma lubricipeda. Next base: position 19,151,567 of record HG992281.1, on the reverse strand, counting down.
AAGATAAAGATAAATCGGTTGATAAATGACGGTGTTCTGGGGTGACAGGTACAATAACTTTTTTGTTGTTGGTATATTAAGTTTTAAATTATCTTGTTCCGAAATATAATACATATTATGTTTACGGAAGTTAAGCGCTTAAAAGTATCTTAATCATCGCAGTTTTGTACTCTATTATTTTGTATTTAATTTCTCTTTCAAATCAAAGTTAATTCATTAAAATGAATACGTCTTAAACCACTACAATACTAATGTGACTACAGGGCTTTTGAGATCACAGAATACACACATATGAGCCTATAACTAGTTAAAAAATAAATACATAAAACAATATTTGTTTTCTCTCTCGCACCAATCAACAATACTACACTTCTAGAGTAACAATCCACCGTTCATTATATTTAATGTCAGTCCCGAGATATAAAGCTAATTAGTTGTTGCCACCATAGAAACGTTGAAGCAACTTACAGCAACGAATAGCAATTAAAGTTATCTTTTCATAACTTATGTTGCTATTCTTCGGCTTCCAATTAGACTAGAAATAATAAATCAAATGACTTAATAGTGGGTTGAATGTGAGATATTAAGTTCTGTGGGTTATAAGTGGTTGTTAGAGCTAGGGTGTGTAGATTCAGAAGCTTGGTTGTACATAAGATCTGATATCTTTTTCACAGGGTTAGCGTGTGCTAAACTTGTGTAAGTTTCACAGGTATTTTTTATTGGTGGGATATATTGGGATATACTTGCTTCTTACAACTATACTGAGTGTTATAGGTTAGATCCGGGCGGACATGGGACAACACTTTGGGTAAACCACCAATTGATGTTTGAAGTCTGTATATTCCTCGTGTTTATTTGAAGTATGTTTTTAAAAAAATACATGATCGTAGCAAATTCTTAAAGCCTTGGCTTTAATGGCTGTTTTGCAATTCTTACTAAAGGCTGTTCAGCCTACACTGGCTGTCTCTCGTCAGGAAATCTGCCTGTCACCGTCTAACGTCACACGTCACATTTGACAGATCTGATTATTTATTAAAATTGAAGGATCTATTTGTATTGTCAACGTATTGTCAATTTAAAACTTTTACAATAAATTAGAAACTAAATATTATGGATCTGACAGACTGTTAGCGCAGCAACGTCGCCACGGCATGCGTCGCCATGATATGTGTATATTACTTGATAATAAAGTGAAAACGTTACCACATTGAGTATACTACTGTTTAATATAGTTCAGACATTTAAGCAACCAAGTAGTGGTTTAGTTACGCTTCATTTTTGCGTTACGATATTCTCGCTGCGTAACACAAAATATAGTTTCTTTTGCAAATTTAATTTTATAACAGATTAGGTAAGAGGCCTTGGTTTAAAAGAATAAATAAACTTTTCCGCAACTAGTTATGAAACGTTGCGAACACACCGGGAAGGAATTATTTATTTAACGTGCAGCATTATTTCTTTTGATAAAACTAATAAACGTTACGTGCAATATTTTCTAATCTATACAAATAAATAAAATTGGTGTGTCTGTTTGTAATATTAAAATAACCGCTTTTTACTAAATGCATATGTATGTATACACGGTACATATATATGTTTGTTCCGGGTAACCTCTGGGGCAGCTGGACCGCTTTTGACGGGACTTTCACGGGCAGGTAGCTGATGATCCAGGGAGTAACTAGGCTACTTTTTTTAGACTTACTTTGTACGCGGCGTTACCTACTAGCGGTACAACAATTACCGCGGATAACACTGCGGGGTCAGTTAGTCCTATAAACAAAACGGAAGAGAATGGAAAGAGAAAACTCATTACGTCGACCCTAATAACATTTGGGATAAGCTGATGATATTATAAGGTATTTTTCTACGTATGGGCCTGCCAAAGTGACTGCACTGCCTGATGAAAAGCATAAGCAGAATCTAAGAGCACCACCATACCTACTCATTGCGAATGCAAAAAATGTAACAATGCAGCACGGTGACCCACACTATGGCGGCTTTTTGAGATGCTTCTGCATCATCCGGCCTCCGGTCTCGCTCTCACCAACGAAACATGAATGCACGAATACTGTCGCATTAGGTTATCTTCTGTGCGAGGGTAGTACCGCCCCGATCGAGTCGGCCCGTTCGTGCTGAAATCAGCGTGGCTCTACTACCTATTTAAATTTCTTTATTTTCTTTTTCGTTCTTCATTTCTTCGTTTACTTTCTTATTCTTTCTTATTATTACTCTTTTTATTTAAATTAGGTGTTTCGATCTATTGTTGTTGACTGCCTCGTTGGTCTCGCGGTTGGCGTGTGCGACTGCTGATCGTGAGGTCTCGGGTTCGATTCCCGAGTCGGACCAAATTTTTGTATGATCTACAAATATTTGTTTCGGAGTTTGGGTGTTTTCTATGTATAATATGTATGTATTTACAATAAAATAAGTATATATGTATTTGTATTAGTTGTCTAGTACCCATAACACAAGCACTGCTTAGCTTGGGACTAGATGGCGTTGTGTGATAGATGTCCGAAATATTTATTTATCTATTATCTATTTAAACTTTTAATGTCAAACATTTAATTAAATAATTTCTTGCGTTATCAGCCTAAAATTTTATAATTTTATTTTTAACACGATTTGATTAATCTGAGTTTAGTAATATTGTAATTTTTAATGTGGTGAATTTCTGAATGTTTTTTTGCAAGAAATCAAACGCAATATTTTTTTAATTAATCTAGTTTCAAACTCAAGTTATAATGAACTTCCTTATTCTGTAAATTTACATTTCACAATAATCAAAGACAATTACTAAAAAAAGATATATCTTGAGCCAAAATCACATTTTCATTGGATACTTTTTACCATGCAAGTTTTAGAGTATTTATTAGTTTCTTATCAAAACTGGCACATTTTTCGCTTTCAGTATTTAATGTTAATAAACTTTCTCTTTTACAGTAACTAATTCGAACGAATAGTTTAATAGTTATCACAATGAGGTTGAACTATACCAATATCATTACCATAACATTATGCGCCTACTATGAAGGAGTGCTATGCAACGTCAATGTTTATTGGTATAGATGCGTATTTAGATCTATTTGTTGCACTTTTACGGCTAAACGGCTGCACCGATTTTAATGAAATTGGCCTTGGTGATAGTTTGATTCTTGAGAAAGGACAAGCTACGAATTACCGACATACACGCGAGCGGAGCCGCGGGCAAAAGCTAGTCATTGTATATTTCAAACTTTTCTTACCCTTTTTTCATTTACTTATTTGCCACCAGTGTTATTAAATAAAATCAACACATGACAGGTTAAACTTATTTTTTCAAGATTCAGATCTAAAACTGCTATCGGACTATGAAAATTTCCTTTCGGGGGCTTTACAAACGTACATTTAACGGACACTCAGAAAACAACTTTTGTTTACACAAAGTGTTGGATAAAATGGGGATCAAACCCGCAACACTGTGCGCACCGGGAACAGGCAAGGGGACTACTTAAGGCACTACGTCATTTGTACAGTCGTGAAGTTACATAAAGCATGAGGGTTATGTGACTATCGTCGTAAAATATCATACCCTCTAAGACTCCCTGGTGACGCAGTGATGCAGTATGTGACTACTGTGCTTGAGGTCTTGGGTTCGATTGCGGGACTAATGTTTGTATTGCAAATATGTATTTGTTTCAAAGTATGAATGTATTTACGAAAAAAAATACATATATTATGTATTTATATCAGTTGTCTAGTACTTGTTTAGTTTGGGGCTAGACGAAGTAGTGTGTCCAAAAATATTATATTACCTTCTCTTCAGAAGTATCACCTGTTTTGTTAATCGTTAGTAAGGGTGTCGTAATAATAAACTAAAGCAATTTAATAGTGTTTAGTAGTTATTACGTACTAGTTTTCGCCAGCGGCTTCGCTCGCATTTTATAAAAAGTATCCTATGTTACTTCTAATACCTTCAAGAATATGCGTACAAAGTTTCATGATGATCGATTAAGTATTTTCGCGTGAAAGCGTAACAAACAAACTTATATTTACAGTTATAATATTTAGGATACGAAATGATTTTGTGTGTAGTATATGAAAACAATTTAAACAAACTATGATTTTAAACTACGTCATTCTAATTACTGAGATACTTATACAAGCACTTAGACTATACAATAAAATTGCTTGAACCTTAAATATATTTATACTTGCTTTTATCCGCGGCTCTGCCCGCTTGTATATCGGTTAAGCATTACAGTAGGTAAGGTAAAGTACTTCCATGTGAAATTTCATTAAAATTTGTACAGTGGTTTAGCCCCGAAAGCGTAACAGACAGTTATTTTCGATATTATTATATTAAGTACTAGCTGAACCCCGCGGTGTTACCCGCGGTTATTGTTGTACCGCGAGTAACGCCACGTGACAAAGTTAGTCAAAAAAAGTAGCCTAAGTCTAGTCTAGCCCTGGATCATCAGCTACCTGCCTGTAAAAGTCCCGTCAAAATCCGTCCAGCCGTTCCAGAGATTACCCGGAATAAACAGACAGACAGACAGACTGACAAAAATTTTTTAACTACATTTTTGGTAAATGTACCGTGTATACATACATATGCATTTAGTAAAAAGCGGTTATTTTAATATTACAAACATACACTCCAATTTTATTAATTTGTATAGATAGTATAGACTAATAAACAACTTTATATAAACGAAAGTTTCCAATTAAACGTGTAACTGTTATTTTATGATAAGATGAATAAAAGAAAAAAATTGTTCAGTCTTTTATAAATGAGCACCCAATTACGACGAATGTATTAGCTTAAATATTTCATGAAATGTTGTCTTTGAAAGACTCCAGACGAATACATTAACGAGCAGAACGAATTTGTCTATACCTCCAGGCCTTATTGTAACTTTCCTATTTTATATCTTCACCGATTTAAAAAAAAAAGATTCTCAATTTTGATATGTTTCTACACTTTCTATCTTAACTTAACTTTTCATTTATATTATCTTCATTCTCAAGATTGTTGAACGATATTCGACTACACGAAACCTTTTGATACAAATTTTATAGTCTAAATCACTCGGGCCATTATTCTCTCTCATTTATTAAAATTGGTTCAGTAATTAAGGCGCTGCTGTGGAATTTACATACATACATACATAAAAAAGATGTATAGGGTAGAACGATCTTTTCATTTCCCTAGCCTTTATTATTCCCAAGATTTGGGGTCGGCTACTAGTTCAATTTTTACACGAAGCGACTAGCATCGGACCTCCGCAACCCTGAGGGCGAACTGAAATCGATGATGGAACTAGTTGTCACTGACTTCCCAAGAAGGATTGCATTAGATGTTCATGACAACCGGGACCGACGGCTTAACGTGCTCTCCGAGGCACGGGCGGGAAACACCGCCATCTTCTATACTCCGGGCTGCTATTAAGAATTTCTTATAAGAAAAACCCAACAGTAGTTCAACCCGGGAATCAAACCCGAGATCTCTTGTAAAACATGGCCTATAAGTAAAATTAATCTTATTTATTAGTACAAATTCTATGTAGGCATATTAAAATTGACACTAATATGTATCTATGCAAATAAATTAAATTGGAGTGTCTGTTTGTAATATTAAAATAACCGTTTTTTACTAAATGAATATGTATACAACACGATACATATACCAAAATATTTTTTTTTACTATTTTTGTCTGTCTGTTTGTTCCGGGTAATCTCTGGAACGGCTGGACCGATTTTAACGGGACTTTCACTGGCAGATAGCTGATGATCTAAGGAGTAGTAACTTTTTTAGACGATCGTCACCCCGCGGCGTTACCCGCGGTACCACAATAACCGCGGGTAACACCGCGGGGTACAGCTAGTTATAAATAAAGATGTCTTTGACGTCACCATACAAGTTTAATAATATTAACATACTGTAAATACTATAAGCCTTGAGGGGCGTATCAGGTGAAAAGAGATAGAGCAACTATCCCTCTCGGGTTTCATAATTACCTCATGGGTAAGGTTGTCAGTTCGTCACTCGTATTGCGGATTTGTGTTATAAGATAACTGGCACGTGGACGATAACCGAATATAATCTATATCTATACTAATATGTAAAGCTGAAGAGTTTGTTTGTTTGAACACGTTAATCTCAGGAACCGCTGGTCCGATTTGATTTCAGTGTTGGATAGTACATTTATCGAGGAAGGCTATAGGCTATATATCATCACGCTCGGACCAATAGGAGCGGAGCACCAATGAGAAACGTTTCGAAAACGGGGGAAAATTATCACGCTACTTATCCACTTTACACCCGACTTGTCCCAAAATTCTTTTTTTTTATTTCTAACTCTTTGTTATATTTCATCTTCATAAATCAGATTTCTAGATTTTACTAATAATCATTGGATACTGGATATCTTTTATCTTTAAACCAGCAATGAATATAGACTAAATTTATTTTTACTTTAAATGTTTAATATACAGACAAGAAAATTAAGTTCAGTATTTTCTACCTGAAATCTAAACATAATATACTTACTCTCAACCTATCAGAAGCTAATGGAAAATGGCAATACTAAAAGGTTACTAAACATATTAGAACTTTTTTTAAGTTGTAAACCAATTACACGTGCCTTATAAAGTTTGAAAAAGGCACGATCGATTCCTTTTAACGATCTTTGAAATCAATCGATCTTGGAAATTCGATTTAGATCGGGAATCGATTTAAACAATTAATATCAAAAACGATAATGTAACATAATATAGAACCGTGCAGGATAGTTTCCTATAGATAACTAGCTGTTGCCCGCGGCTTCGCCTGCGTGTATGTCGGTTATCGTGGCAAATAGCATCCTAATTGTTATTCCGATGTATAGGCTGTATAACTGTTAAGTTTCATCCAAATCCGTTCAGTAGTATTTGCGTGAAAGAGCAACAAACACCTTACAAATTTTCGCATTTATATATTAGTGGGAAGGACCTTAGTTTCCTTGGCTTCTCGCTTAAATTTTTGTAAAAAAAGTAACTACAACCTTTTTTGTTATTAAGAACTTTCTAAATAAAATACCCCGAAGTAAAGTTAGGACCAACATAACACATAGTTTTAAGATAATCTTAAAATAAATTCGCACATAACACAAGGAAAATACAAAAATATTTGCAGTAGGTAAATCAAATGATAAACGTTTCACATACCAAATGTACGTCGAATACTAACAATCGTCTGTACATAAGGAGTCTCGTTATTAACGCAAAATATTTTTCACTATATCTTTTATTAGCTAGAAATTTCTTATAATTTTAATTGGGAGTGTCCAATGAATGTACGTGTTGCGTGAATTATGTGTATTTTTGCTCGTATACGATTTTACCAGATCATAGTAATGAGCACTTTCTTTATTTTTAATTCTCATGTTTTTTTTTATGACAACACCGTCTGTTAATCTGAGCTTTGAATGTCGATTTCGATGCTTTAAGTAGATTTATGAATATCGATATTTAAATATTTGTAACTGTAATTTAAATTACTTGTTCAAAACTTATGTCAAGTTATTATGTAGGTATACTTGGTCGTATTTGTAGAAAACGGCGGATTTGATTTTAGAACGATTCTTGTTTTTTACAAATTATTTGTATTAATTAAAAAAAGCTCTTATTCATAGTAACATTTTGACATTTGAAGAACATTGACAATACTGTAAAACATTATTTTTGTAAACTTTAAAGTACCGTCCTGTAAAGTTTTAAAAATCCAATGGATTTTTAAAACTTCGTTTTCGACGACTTTATTATATTACGTTTTCCGTTTAGTATTTGTTTACTTTTTTATTATCAAAATGTTATTGAAATATGTGTGTATATTTGTCTGTGTTTGTTCCTTAATCAATTTTTAGAACAGTTGTATTGTCAAACATGGATAGTTGTGTTTTCATGCTATAATTCCAGGAAAACGTGTTGCTGGGCAGTGTTTTAATAAGAAAACAGGCAGAACTATTTTTATTCTTATAACATTATGAAGAGGTGATGAGTTTGGCATTTTTGAGAAACGGACTGTATGTTAAAAATGATTCACAAAATTTGCTAGTATTCAACTTAATTTTAATATTACTGACCGAATGACATTCCGCTTTATATTATGACTAGCTCGACCCACGCAACCTCGTTTGCGCCTTATATTGCCCGTAGCGTGAAAATTTCCCCCGTTTTTGAAACATTCTTCATTGTTGCTACGCTCCTATTAGTAGTAGCGTGATGATATATACCCTATAGCCTTCCTCGATAAATGGACTATCCAACACCGAAAGAATTTTTCAAATCTGACCAGCTTAAATTCGCGCGTTCAAACAAACCAACAAACTCTTCAGCTTTATTTTATTAGTATAGATTTTGGGATAAAGCGCGTATTTACCTTGTCTTGTGTATCAGTTGGGTGCATATAAATCATTCATTACAGATGATGTTTTACAAAACCTACCCAAGCACGACGTCTTGGCTACTAATGACAGGTAAGTAAAAAGCCTTTGCTTGTATCCATACATTCATTCATAAATTCAAAAGTAACTCTGACTGTCTATCTATCTCTTACGCTTTTAAGGCTATAACAGTGCACCACTTTTAATTAAATTTGGCATGGAGGTTTTTTTATGTAATAAGGGGCAAACGAGCAGCCGTATCGCCTGATGGTAAGCGATTACCACGCCCATGGACATCCACAACACCAGAGGCGTCACAAGTGCGTTGCCTGCCTTTGATGTATGGGTGGAGGGGTTGAGTTGGCCCCCGGATTCCTCACTCACTCACTCGGCAAAACACAGCGCAGGCGCTGTTTCACATCGGTTTTCTGCGAGGCCGTGGTATCACTCCGGTCGGGCCGTGCAGAAGGGCACTTTGATTTTTAAAGAAAGAGATAGGCTTCTCTGTCGATAACCGACTTACCTACGAGGGACGAGTAGCGGGTACATGCTGTTTCAATAATGAAGTAAGATTTAGACTTGTTTTAAAATTCAACTAAATTCATAGTAAACAAGTTGAAATTCTAGTGTGGGTATGTACTAGTGCTTACCTATTACCTAACAAGTTAAAAGCACGTATTACTATGGGTACCTATATTTAAAAAATATCATTAAGTAAATATACTATGTAAATATTGTTTCTTTTGTTAAATGTTCTCATAAAGTGAAATTTGTTGTTAATTTCTTTTGAGAAAATAAAGTTCTATAACCACAAATTTTAACCATTTTATAAGAATAATCTAAATCAAAACAGAATACCACAGACCTCTTGAATCCTCTATTTAAACTTTTTTAATACATTCATTATCTGTTGACGAAAATAAGTGTTGCCATAAAATACAAAATGAAAAAGCTAATGCAAAATGGAAGCTTTTTAAGTATATTACGATTTAATCTTGACCGCTAATTAACCGACCAGTATGACGAGTATAAATAAATGATTCTGAAATATCAATAAAGACACATTGGACCTAAACTATTGAATATCACAATGACCTTCGGACACCTTAATTTCGCAATTTTGCAGTAATGATCGGAGTCGACAGCTGTTCCTCAATGTCGGTTGCGCAACCAGCCGATTACCGTTGTCGGTACGCCTAGCAACTGTTATCGTAATGGTTGTTGGTGGAAATAGTGCTGTTGACGTCATTTTTTGTATGTCTCTGAAACATAAATCTATCGTGCCCTACATTACTGTAAGGCTAGTTAGTATATTGCATGGGATGTAATATAACATCTGAGGGTCGTTTCAGGGAACGAGAGCTTCAGTCCTTTTCACGAAATCACTCCCACAGATTTTAGAAAAACAAGAAGAATAGTAGACTCATCCAAAACCAGACACGTCTGAACTATGGGACCTAGACTGCTGATAATAAATACTATTTGTAAATTTCTAAAAACATGCTAATTATAAAAAAACTAGGTTTTAACCGCGATTCCGCCTGCGTGTATGTCGATTATCGCGTTAAAGAGTAATCTATGTCCTTCCTCAAAAATTAAAATATCTCAATGCAAAATTTCATTAAAATCAGTGCAGCGGCTTAACCGTGAAAGCCTAACAGACAGAAAGACAGAGTTATTTTCGGATCTATATCTTAGCATGGATTACACCCACAGAAAAATTTATCGTGCTGATCACACAATTATTTTTCGTGGAATCGAAAGTCCGACTTAGCAGTCAGGGTCGCTAACCACAAGACTTATAGGTTAATCACTAAAAAGAAGTTTAAAGTTTCATCTCTCGCCATAAGAAGAAATAGGACGCGTTCAGCACATTCTACTAATGAATGTCGACACACGATATTATTAGAGGAAACATTAAAACTTGAAGGTCGTGAGGAACACGTGTATGGCCAAGAGGGCCTAGTGTGAGTTTATTTAACATATACTCGGTCGTCACGGCGACCGCGTTCGGCATTGCGATTTGCCCGCACTGAAAACTTAACCATTAGCAATGCCGAACGCGCTCGCCGTCAAGAGCGTGTTGATATAAAAAAGTAATACTAGCCTCTCAGAACTTAGCCATTATCCTACTAATATTAAAAACGCGAAAGTTTGTAAGTATAGAAGGATGTTTGTTACTCTTTCACGCAAAAACTACTGAACGGATTTGAATGAAACTATACAATTATATAGCTTATACATCAAAATAACACATAGGTGACTATTTGCCGCGATAACCGACATTCACGCGGGCGGAGCGGCAGACAACAACTAGTACGGTATAATCGTAAATGGACTAATGCATTTGGCGTGCTTAATTTTATAATATTCTAAACGTTAAAGTTTAGATTAATAGATGAGTGGATATTTGATACCCAGTTACGCCAGAATGGCTGATCGACATTGAATGAATTACAGAAGATAGTGAATGAGAATTAAAGAAATAGATAACAGTCTAAAATGGGACATAGGATTAAGGCATATTTATCCTGGACAAAATGATTGATGAATCGACTTTATTTAAATATTACATGCGTCGTGCCCCTATTCTGTAAGTAATACTAAAGTTTATATCACCAAGGATAAAGTTGAGGTATAAGAAATGGTGATGCGTGCTAGTGGTCTAACTATCAGGGATGCCGAAGACCGGGCGAAATTTAGAAGAAGACTACAGTGTAAGCTCTTGAAGCAACTGGGAAGACGGTTGAAATTATGATGAACCAAAAATAACATCTTCACTTGCATATTGTTACTAGTAGAAACATAATAATTAATCTGTATATATACTATAGTATATAGTAGAGTATATTTCATACCATAACTACGCAGGACGCGCTGCAAATAGGAGGAAAACTTAACACAAGTTTAGATGCTATAGATTGATATAGATTGAGATGCATCTGGCCAGGGTGGCTTTTTTTATGGTATAGGGGGCAAAGGAGCAGACGTATCGCCTGATGGTAAGCGATTACCGCCGCTCATGGACACCCGGAACATCAGAGGCGTCACAAGCGCGTTGCCGGCTTTGGGGGGATGGGGAATGGGTTAGGGTATGGGCCTCCGGTATCCTCACTCACTCGGCGAAACACAACGCATGGCGAAGTGTGGCTCTCCCACGGTAACGGCTCCTCTCCCAGAAGAGGCCTATGTCCAGCAGTGGACTATTAAAGACTGTTAATGTGTGATATACGTGTATTTTCATCTTCACATCACAACACACACAACCATGAAAAAAAACAAGTTAAAATAATTGAAATATATAAAAAAAAAAATTGCTGTCATACTGCTACAGTTATTAAAGAATATGCTATTCTAAATTACTTTTTTTAAATGCAAAGTTTCTCTAAATTATAATTAACTTGTGATTTAATATGCTACCGTTACTTTTAAACAACTGGTTGTAACCGGTAACAGTATTTTTAAAGTGTTTTATAAAAACTACTAGCTGTTGCCCGCGACTCCGCTCGCATGTATGTCGGTAATCGCGGCCAATAGTAGCCTATGTGTTATTCTGATGTATAAGCTATATTACTGTAAAGTTTCATCCAAATCCGTCCAGTAACTTTTGAGTGAAGGAGTAACAAACATCCATCCATACTCACAAACTTTCGCCTTATATTAGTGTGAAGTATAGATGTAGATATTTCAATATGACTAAAACATAATACTAAAAGAACAGTCATATATCGTTTGCTAGTATACTATATTAAAACTGCCCTATTCATTCCGTGGGTGTCGTAAGAGCCGTCTATACGAGCATCCTACACAGGACAGCTGTACCGCAAAGAGAAATCACAAACCCTATAGCAATTTCGTCAGGAAATTTTGTCGTCAATATAAAGGTCTGTCAAGTCTGAATAATTCTTAGCTGCTTTTTTTTACTGCAAGCTTTAGAGGACATACGAACATAATATATTTATATTTACATCTATACATACATATATACAAAAAAATAAATTGGAGTGTCCGTTTGTAATATTAAAATAATAAATTTTTAGTAAATGCATATGTACCAAAAATTTATTTTTTTATTGTTTTTGTCTGTCTGTCTGTTTGTTCCGGGTTCGGTTCTGATTTTGACGGGACTTTCACTGATAGGTAGCTGATGATATAGGGAATAAATTTTAGACGAGCTTCGCCCCACGGCTTCACCCGCGATACGACAATTAGCGCGGGTAACACCGCGGGGTTCAGCTAGTATATTTATAAATGTGTTGTGTACTTGTCAAAACCTCTTTAAGTGGTGCAGCTTTACAGCTTAAATTGTGATATGATAAACAAACTACTTCCAAGTTTGTATTAATCTGTTTTTCAGATCAGTTTGAATCCACCACAAATTGCCACAGCGAAGTGTGGCACGGTGCAATTAGTTCAATGTTGTTGATGATGTTTACCTAGCCGATTATGACAACGGTGGCCAGTCTCAACGGAGATCAGCCAACTCCGCAGGAGATATTTTAGTGCACAAGTGTGTGAGCAAACACAGGTGCACTCTCTGTTCCCTCACTCTCATAATCCTAATGGGACGGTTATCCGAGACGACCGGGGAGAGATCAGGCGCAGGACCGAGCGACAGCTTTACGTGCACTCCGAGGTACGGGAGTTCAGACGCCAACTTCAAAACTCCCAGCTGTTGTTAAGTATTTCTTTAATCATAAAAGCTCAATAGTACATTTGGGCAGACCCGGGATTCGAACCCGATATCTCTTAATCGGCAGTCACATACGTCAACCCGTAGACTATAAATAAAACTATAATCAGTATATTACTATCTATAATATATGTGGGTAGTCTGGAATGTTTCTGACCTAACAATGATACAATACATTTTTCCTTTTTTTTCTTACATAGAATCCTTGAACACACTTCTCCCAGCGATGCACTATTCAAATGCAAAGATGCACAACTACATTCACTAGTTAACCAACTTCAAAAAAGGGAGAGATTCTTAATTCGACTGTATTTTTTTATGTTTGTTACTTCAGGACTTTCGACTGGGTGAATCGATTTTGATGATTCTTTTTTAGTTGAAACCTAGTGCTTCCCGTGTGGTCCCATTTCATTTGGTTCAGTTCTTTAAGTCGGTTTTTTTGTTATTTTTTTTATTAACAAGTACTGCTGTCACATGTTGAGATGGAAATCTTTTCAGACTACCTAGAATTAATACTAGTGGTAGTTCTTTGTTTCACTAAAATAATAATTATATAGTTTATTTCTTTCCACAATAAATAGTATACATTACATTTAAAATAAACATGCATTGAATTCATTTTTTATGAAGACTGGAGCCTAAGCTAAGCTCGAAGCTTGTGTTTCAGGACACCAGGTCTCCCCTCCCCCCCCCCACCCCTGTTTCACTAAAAATATCTTCTCTTTTTCATATCTGTTAATATAAAAGAGGATAGCAGCGAAGATCCAGGTGGCTCGTTTGGAAACTCCAGAGCTTTCAAAAAGTGTGCGGTGTTGAGATTTCAGCACCTGTATAGAAGCAGTTCTCACTGAAAGGTAAGAAGCCACAACTACAAGAAGAACAATTGAAGGTAAGAAGTTTTGTTATTTATCAACCCTTTGACCGCCAAGGACGCATTTAAGCCTGATTCAAAAATTTGCTCGAGACTCCAACGACTTCTTAAAGCGTCCACCGTCTTAATCTATACATCTATTCTATACAAATAAATAAAATTGGAGTGTCTGTTTGTAATATTAAAATAATCGCTTTTTACTAAATGCATATGTATGTATACACGGTACGTATACCAAAAATGTAGTAATTTTTTTTTGTCTGCTTCAGCTTTGTCCCGCGGCGTTACCGGCGGTACAACAATAACCGCGGGTAACACCACGGGGTTCAGCTAGTATTTTATAAATTTCTGAAAGTCTTGTTTTAATCATTTTACCCGTCACCGCTTCCCTGTGGAATCTAGTACAGTACAGTCGCGGAAAAAAACCGGTTATCTTTTAATTTTCCCTGTCAACAATAACAACACATAAAAATAGAATCATCCAATTTGGTGCATTCGATCAGAAGTTACGCATGTAAATACATTTTGGCGATTCATTTTTATTTCGATACCAGCTGGTATGTGCCCGCTATTACGTACACGTGACCTTTGGAGTTTTTCACCGTTTAAACCTTCCTTGGACTACGACAAACATTTAAAACCAAAATCAGCTAAATCGGCCCAGCCGTTCTCGAGTTTTAGCGAGACAAACGAACAGCAATTGATTTTTATAGATAAGAAGATAAGATATATACGTTAACGCCCGCAAAAAATTAAATATCTGCATCAAAAAAGCGAATTTGTCAAAACGCGGTCTTCACATATATCTAATGCGAAAATATAACTCTTTGCGTTGCGTTCAAAGTTACAAATTAATATGAAACAGACTTATGTCAACAGCGCCACGATTCAATTTAAATAATAGTGCCATTAACAACACTTTTTTTTTTTGTGGAAACTTCCTCTGACCGTCACCCCGCCGGGGTTTGCGGCGGGGTGGTGTGTCGGAATCGAACCGACTTAAACCACACGGTGTGCCGCTCTGCGCCTGAGAAGGGAGAGATCCGGGAACTGCTGTTGTAAGACCTCCGGACCCCTCCCTGGCCATTACTATCCCTATCTAAGCCCCGTGGTCTAACTAATTGGTTTATCCACAGTTCTGTTTTTTGTGGCTGGACGGAAAAGCCTTGTAGACTCAGGTGAGTTGACACTCAAAAGTTTTATTCCTACTTTGAACTACTAGCTTTTGCCTGCGGCTCCATCCGCGTAAAGCTCGGTTAAAGCGGCTACTCTTCAAATTGATATAACTTTTTATTTTTTATGATTAACTTTATGAACCGACTAAAACCACACGGTGTGCCACTCTACGCCTGAGACGAGAGGGATCCGGGAACTGCTGCTATTAACACATCCGGACCAATATAGGATGCCTACAGTATCCTATATTACTTGTGTACTAGTTGCGGGCGGGCCTTAGATAGGGTAGTTAACATCACATCATTTAACTTGCAAATGTGTACTTGTTCCCTAATAGCAAACTAAATTATTTCATTTAATTTCACATTAGGTCAACAGATACCGAGCAGACGAAGGTGCATGGGTCGGTTAGTAGACTATAATTTTCTTCAATTGATACCCTCTCAAATAAAAAATAGACGATTTCAGAGATAAGCCCGTTTAAGCAACCAATTAAACGAAAAAAACCTTATTTTTATTATATTTGCATCCAGTTTAGTATAACATACATATACATGCAGATAAATGTTGGCAAATCTATGAACGCAGCGCACTAGCTAAAGTAACATACTAATATTATAAACGCGAAAAAGTGTGGATGGATGGGTGGATGTTTGTTACTCTTTCACGCAAAAAGTACTGAACGGATTTGGATGAAACTTTACAGTAATATAGCTTGTACATCAAAATAACACATAGGCTACTATTTGCCGCGATAACCGACATATATGCGGGCGAAGCCACGGGCAACAACTAGTAGAGAAATATTTTTATTGCCCGCTGAATAATGGTATTCTTATTTTATTAGTACTTAAGAGTATAATGCTATATTACTGATTCACATGTGAAAGCCTGACAAAAGAATTGAGGAAATATCTACGCAGCTATCCATTCAGAGTCTCAGCTAATGACTTCCTGCTATATTTTATTAGGAATATCCACTTAAGTAGGCTTTCGGTTTCATTTCGTGTTGAAGCTAGACGCTACCATTATTTAATTGTGTGCCTTTAATAAGTAGTTATTCTGTTTAACGTATTTGATAACAATGGTTCAACAAGTAAAATTTTAACAAAATAAAAAACCGACTTCAAGTAAGACCAAATCGATCGATTTCTCTTGGATGCCATCATCAGATCTTCATAGTACCCACCCTTGGGATATTTCTTTTCCATTAAAAAAATAATTTTTAAAATCAGTTGGTAGTAGTAGTAGTAAAATGACGAAGGTATCTGCGAATACAAATATAAAAAACACATTTACGGTCGAATTGAGAACCTCCTCCTTATTTGAAGTCGGTTAAAAAAGTAGACATCTACATACGCTTTTAAACTTACCAGCCAATTAGTAATATAAATTTTTATGGGTACGGATACACATACTGATCATTTTTTGTTCTTAAAAGATATCTAGAGTACGAGGAACATTTTCTATTTTGCGAGGGATTTTACAAGGATCACAAATAACGCTCAAACTTAGCTAACAACAAAACTTAGCGCAGTAAGACAAGAAGATAATACCATTTTGACCAATGCACTAAATATGGAAACGGATTTCGGATTTTCACAGTTAATATTACCTTGTGACCTTGTTAGGTACATTTGACATTGAGAACTAACACGAACTGTTTTACTGATTATCCTGTTGACGCCGTTGTTCGAAGTGCCATTTTTTTTCTAAATCATAATAAAGGCTTCAGTAAATTAATTTTCTGTGTGACCCAGCTATCATTCAGATCGAGCTGAACATAAACGGGCGTTTATGTCCAATCATATCATTTCCGTGGATTAAGAACACTGAGTGACAACACTCCCGTCTTTATATACATACATACACTAGCTGTTGCCCACGGCTTTGCTCGCGTGGCAATTGATTATATGTATTTAATTAAAACTGTGTAAAAGTATGTATGAATAATTTATTGTTGTTATTAAACGTATTTATTTATTTTTGATCAATAGCCTATTTAAAAGAAATTTCTAACAAACATTCGACCCATATTTTAACCTCTTTAGGAACAGAATTCCCATAAATGTTATTCATCTATTTGTAATCAGAAACATAAAGACGAAAGTTTTTAGACTGCTAAATTAAAAAATGACGGACTTCCAAACTAACCTATATATGAAATGTCAACGCCTATTTCTCCCCTTAGGGGTAGAATATCCAGAAACGCTTATATAAGTATCTACTCGTTTTTAATTAATAGCCCAAAGATAATATTTCAAGTTTCAAGCTGCATATAATCAACTTCCACGCGAGCAAACCCGCGGGCAACAGCTGGTATCTTATAATAATACCTACTATTAATAAATCTATAAATGTAATAATATGTGTTAGGTGATATGATGATCAACAGTTTAGACGAATTAGTATTTTTATGTTGTTACACAAATCCGAAACCAAAACTGACCAATTTATAAGTAAATCTGTAAAAATATGACAGTATTTGTCCCAAAACTAAATTACATCACAAAACGATTCCATTTGATCTAGAACTGTCTACATTAGCCAATTCCGAGGATGTTTCAATGTAAGGAATAATAGAAAAATACCCTTCGTGCGCCACCCTCGCGCGAGGGAGACACCCTCACAAAGGCCGACCTTACTCAATGCCCTTGCCAGGGTTAGGTCAATAACGTAGACACTGGAGGCAGACAAGATTTATCTTGTTGATATTAATGTTGAATACTTACGAAGGCGTATTAAGTTTCGTTCAGAGGACGTGTTGTTTTTCTAATAGTCTATTACAGGTAGGTATATAGGTAATGTAAAATTTGTTTCAATGTCATTTGAATTTGGAATATTGTTTTTTTTTTTTAAATGGGGAAGAGAAAACAATTCGGAAGTCTGTTAGGTAAACTTAGCTTGGGTAGTCACTGAAATTCTATGGTGAGAGTAGCAAATGTGACTATAATGTTTTGAATGATTTTTGAAT
This sequence comes from Spilosoma lubricipeda, assembly GCA_905220595.1. Classification (NCBI taxonomy): domain Eukaryota; kingdom Metazoa; phylum Arthropoda; class Insecta; order Lepidoptera; family Erebidae; genus Spilosoma; species Spilosoma lubricipeda. The sequence goes on along the minus strand of HG992281.1, from coordinate 19,133,448 downwards.
AATTTAAAGTGTGTTATTCTTCATTTATTGTTGCCATGTTCAAAAGTCGGGAAATTAGCAAACAGGAGTAAGCTTATTTAAAATTAATTAAATTTTGCTTGTGTTATTAAATTTTATCATTATTAATCAACCCGTCTAGCCGGGGTGGTATTGGAGGCCTAAACCTCCCTTCTTAGGAGCCTATTGTAAATTTTAATTATTTCTAGGCAGAGAATTGTTAAAATCCAGTGTGAAACTTCAGTGGTTGATAGTGAAAATGATGGAAATCAATACTAAACAGTACAACTATGTATTACCTAATAACTGACGTTCTTAAGGGTCGAAAATTTCATTGTGATTTTAATAAAGTCCATTTTTTAATAAACCTCAATATAAATAATATCAAGACCAGTATAAAACTTTTAGTAAATTATGAAACACACGTTTCTTGACGCTCTTTAACTAAAAAGATTATTCACGTTGCCTAAACACTTTAAATAATAATATTCTGCTAATTAGTGTGCCCAGAATCTAAAGATAAATTATACGGTAAACGAGTTTACACAAATATTGTAGCGAAGTTGGGATAGAGTTGAGTATGACGTCATGATGCGTAGTCATCATGGCGTCTCGGGGACGCTGTTTTAAATTACCAAACAAAAATACATCAAAGCCTATTTAATAAACCAATATGAGCACTATTTAACTCTATTGGTGACAGAAATAATAGAAATTTTATTATTAGCAACACAGAAATAGTTTCATAAATTTTAAAATAAAAGCAAACGTGCCGTCACGGAGCTTGAGCACGGTGTCACTTTATTTCACTATTTTTATTAAAGTTATTGAATGATATGATTATGTCTAAAATAGTTTCAGTCTATAAAATGTGGACAAGAAAGTATAATTAATAATTATTTTACAATAAGAAAAGAAGCGAAAAACAATTTAGTATTAAAACATATTTAATATTTACGCGCAAGAAGGACAGGCCTTGATTATGGATTCGAATTTCGATTTTAACGATAGGTGCCTATTTTTTTTTAAATTCAATGTGGCTGCCTTTTTGGAAGAAATACATTATTTAAAAGATATTTTTTACTACAAGGGTACAATTATCGCACATAATCAATTCTGCAGAGCTCAAAGCAATGTTGTTTAAGATAATAGTCTGAGTTGTTTACTTGATACCGATCTAATAACTAGTAGTCTGTAAGAAAGAAACGGCATGCAAAGCTATTAAACCAACTTAAAAAAAATATCAATATAATAGAAAACTCTCTGCCTAGAAAGACGAAAAAGCGAAAAATAGTATTACAAATAGACACTCCAATTTTATTAATCTGTATAGATTGAAATATTGACGTCTTGATTAAAGGAAAGTAAGACTTTTTAAAAAACAAGTACTATCCGACCTATTGGTATATTATCAAAGTAAAATATACTTTACGGGGAATAATAATTTACGTGAAAAATTCTAGCTGAGTTTGGAGCAAAGGACAAATAAAATAAATTGAATCTTTCGCGAGAACTTGGGATTGGTAAAGGTGATATTTTTTTTCTTCTCTGAAAGGATTATAATAATATGAGAAGGCTAATACACATATATTTTAATAATATGCTAGAGCCAGGAATAACAATATACACAACATAATAATTATGGTGTACTTATCTATAATATTTTTCATTAATTACATTAAGAAATAAATAAAAGAAGATTTTTTAAATACACAAGGCAAATACGTCTAAATTAAAATCCAAGTTCTGTTTAAAATTCATTTCAATTCGAATTTAGTTTTCATTTTTTATTGAATAGTTTAAAACCAATTCTCGGGTTTTGAATACACGTCTTTTACGTTGGATTCAACTAAATCATGATGAATCAAGAAGCTACAAAAAGGCAAGAATTAATTATATTCCAATGCGTATGATTACTGGTTGGTTCGTGCATAACTAATAAACTATAGTTAGTGAGCCTGTCTACCTGTGCCAATACCCTACGTTCCTCATGTCTAGTGCGTTAACCGCGACCTTGTCTGGCCCAACGTTCGTATACAGATAACTTGGCTATTCGTTGATAAGCCTTTGCCTTTTAAGTAATAGGTACAAATAAGTTGCTAAAGATAATTTATTTTATTTCGTGTTCAATGAAGTTTGAAACAAAACATTTCAAATGTGTACTCTGTATGATTATAGGAATCTATTTTACTAAAGTACGGAAGAAAATTGAGTATCCTCACAGATTTGCAAATAATATCGATGTAGTAATAGTCCGCCATCTTTTTATGATTAGACTTTAAAATGCATTGAACTAATATTACTTTCTCAATGTTAAAATTTAAATGTTTTTGGCAACGATTACTTCTCTGTCTAGCAGTTCTAAATTCAAATGGACAAGTCCGTTACTCCTGGCCTTCTACAAAGCTTACTAGACGCCAGACACGGAAAAAAAACAAAGTCATCGAATTCATTAACAAGTAGACATTTTTTGTTCTCACTATATATCAATGTAGTTTTGAATTATCAATCAATCATGATAAGGCTTAATTTTGAATAATTTAAGTAACCTTTACAAAACATACCCATGTTTTATATTGATCGCAAAAATTACAATTAATATTATTGCGTTCTTTATTTGAAATTGTGTTTGACACCTACAATTCTGTTCACCACTTAATTAAAAACGAAAACTAAATAGATCTCTTTGGTGACCTGACCCCCTAGCCAAGTAGCAAGCGTTCTTCGTTCTGCAATCGTTAACGCCTACATTCTCGTGTGCCATTGGCTAATCTTAGACAAAGTATTAGCCATTGAAACATGATAATTTAGGCGTTAACGATTGCAGAACGAAGAACGCTTGCAACTTGGCTAGAGGAGCTGAGGGCTTGCACATTATAAAATGGGTACAAAATTTCAATAAAAATTAAATAATTATAGGCCAAGAAAAAAGAGAGGATTTAAAGAATGTCTAAAGCGTGAAATAGATATCCAGGTGTTATAATGAGGGTTAAGTGTTATAAAATTATTGCTATTTATCTAATCTAAGTTTTTAATAGATTTCCAAAACAATTAATCTCTATCAAAAAAATCAGTTTCATGAAGATTCTTAATGAAAACCTCTTTACTACTTCCTCTGAGGGTTTATAAAAAGGTTCTAGTACAGAATGTGGTTGATTTTCTGAAGATATAGAATATACGAATACCTATCTACTTACATAGCTGGCGACGACCTGGTGAAGATCGCAGGAGATCGTTGGATGCGGGCAGCATTGGATCGGTTATTGCGGCTAAACTGTTGACAGCCCTGTGCTCAGCAGATTACGACTTTTGACTGAGAAGAAGTAGATATAGTTGCATTTCAAACTGCTTCTAATACTCTCTTCCAAGCATAATCCAACGGCGTCATCACACTGGTTACAGCGATTCATTCAAGAAAGGTAAGAGATATCTATCTATCTCATATCAGATTTCACGTAAAATATTTGAAACATTATGTTACAGTAAAAAGCACGTAAATATGACATTAACTAGCCGACCCACGCAACCTCGTTTGCCTCTCCTATTGCCAGTAGCGTGATATTTTTTCCCCGTTTTTTTAAACATTATTCATTGGTGCTCCGCTCCTATTAGTCTTAGCGTGATGATATATAGCTTATAGCTTTCCTCGATAAATGGGCTATCTAACACTAAAAGAATTTCTCAAATCGGATCAGTGGTTTTGTTGCTTTTCGATTTGTGATTACGGTCAATATTAGCAATTCAGTATCATGGAAATTATATGCAGAAGCATCTCGGTCACCATATCCGCTCAAGGCATAAATTCATTTACTCTCATCCCTTTCTTTGACTTATTAACCTTATAAATGGTTTAGCATCTTCTAGGACAGCGGTACAACTTCTTTTTCTATAAACACAAACTAGAAAATGTTATTTTATTTTTAATTTTAGTTGTTGGTCTAAGATCCGACCCTAGATCGACCTACAACGAGCTAATAATAAATTAAAATTTATTTTATAATAAATTAAAGTTTATTTTATAATAAATTTAGTATCGGTAGTTGAGTCGGATCTTATACTATGTGATTTTACTTTTATGACATAGGAGGCCACAACAAACAAGCAGAAAAGTAGGAAAGTAACAACTGCTGACCATAGAGTCCTACATGAAGAGCCAAGAGTGGGTGTACATGTGGGAGTAATAGAAATACTTCAGGCTACCTTGTGTTCAACAGGTTGGTTGTACGACGCAAAAAGTTTATGGAAAAAGAATATAGAGTTTTGACCTATTGTACCAGGACTTGTGTCAAGTTTTCCTTGTATTTGCTGTGCTGTTGTCTCTAACGACACCCACGGGATGAAAAGAACGCCAATGAGTTCGAACTACGTATTCTCAATTCTTCACTATACTGATAGTTAGATTATAAAGTTAAATGCGTTTAAATAATTCTGCTACAACCTTTTATTAGGTACTAGCCGACCCACGCAACCTCGTTTGCGTCTTCTACGAGTATTGCCCGTAGCGTGATAATTTTCTCCCGTTTTAGTAATATTCTTCATTGGTGCTCCGCTCATGTAGATCTTAGCGTGATGATATGTAGCCTATAACCTTCCACGATAAATGGGCTATCTAACTCTGAAAGATGTTTTCAAATCGGACCAGAAGTTATTGAGATTAGCGCGTTCAAACAAACAAATAAACAAACTCTTCAGCTTTATATATTAGTGTAGATTTGTAGTATAATATTTTGTGAATAGCTTTTACCAGATTACGTCCATTTTAAGGAACAAAGGGAATGGCTTCATTTTCGTTTCAATGGATGAAGTAATGGCTCAAAAAGGTTGTTTGTAAATTTACCGATTATATTTGCCCATCGTGGCGATCAGGGCATTAAAGCATTCCCGATGACAGATATTATTTCACAGTAAATTAATTGTATGTAAAATATAACCTTAATACGTGTGTGTTAAGTTCCAGATTGGCTAAACACTTGCTGTGAAGTTACCTGTATATATAGGTATGTCAATGTGTTCCATTTATTTTTTTTAAATTCGAAGAAAGATCTAGAATCATAAAAATAATCAACAAAATATTAAGAATTCAACATTCAATTATTTAAAATACGATAATTATAATCCTAATCCTTTTTTCTTTACAATTATTATTTTTAAAATGTGTTGTATTTGAGGTCAACCAAGATTATTTCGAATGAATATTTGAAATTTAACTATCTTTCCTTTTAATAATATTTAAGAATTAGGTAATCCTTAAATGTAATAAACACTTAAATAGATGTAAGATTATTAAAGGCATTGTATCCTTCGTTATCTGTAATGCAGTTACGTGTATGTGTAGAATTATTTTTAAATTTCTTTTTAAATGATTTTTTTTTATTAATATTTCAACCAAAATTAGATACTCAAGAACTCCAATAATGACTAAGAAATATTAGGATAAAAACTTAGCTCAAAATCCTTACGACCTTATTCCACTGTGGATGAACGGATGTTGTGTTCCATAAACATAACAAAAGGTTCCTCCAAACAAGCGAGAATATGCACACCGCGGTATACCTATAATATAAGTTAGAAGATAAATCTATACTAATATATAAAGCTGAAGAGTTTGTTTGTTTGTTTGAACACGCTAATCTCAGGAACCGCTGGTCCGATTTGAAAAATTCTTTCGGTGTTGGATAGTCCATTTATCGAGGAAGGCTATAGGGTATATATCATCACGCTACTACTAATAGGAGCGGAGCAACAATGAAGAATGTTTCAAAAACGGGGGAAATTTTTACGCTACGGGCAATATAAGGCGCAAACGAAGTTGCGTGGGTCAGCTAGTCTATACTAATATATAAAGCTGAAGAGTTTGTTTGTTTGTTTGAACGCGATAATCTCAGGAACCACTGGTCCAACTTGAACAATTCGTTCAGTGTTGGATAGTACATTTATCGAAGAAGGCTATAGGCTATATATCATAACGCTCGGACCAATAGAGGCGGCAATGAAAAATGTTTCGAAAACGGGGAAAAATTATCACGCTTCGGGCAATATGATACGCAAACGAGGTTGCGTGGGTTGGCTAGTTATATATACGAGTACTATCATAATGGGCATGAAAATTTTCATTGCGCGATGCACTATTATCTACTGAAAAATGTTTTCATTTCGTTCTATGTAAAAGTACATTTTTCAAGCAACGACAACAACTTGTCTACATCTTATTGCCAATTACAAAATTCATTTACATTTGCATTAGATCCATGGTCTGCCAGTCACCTTGTATACTAGTTTCTATTTTGGTCGCTGTTTGTATACTAAAAAGAAGGCAAAAACTAAAAATACTGGCCTCATACAATGCAATGGCTGTAAATTATCTTTGTCGTATTGTGGTATTGTCAGCTTTTTCCTGTTTGTTATAAATAAAACAGTAGCAAAGGAAACAATGCCTTAGTAGTATTACACCTATGTGTATGTTTATATTATTCGGGGAATAATTAAACGATACATTTTATTAGAACGTACGTTTATTTCATATTCAAATAAAGAATTCGAAAAAAAAGCTAAGTTGGTTAAATAAAAATAAATTACAGTTTAAAAACAATAATTCCAAAGACAAAAGAAAAGAGGGTTCAAACATTAAAAAAATCGTTGAATTCTTTTTTGATTTGGGAATATTAAATTCAAATTAATGTTGAAAATAACCTTTTACATTTCTATATCCAGATTTATTAACACTTTTTGAGTTCACACGTACCTTAAGACAGCCATGATTCAACACATGTGAAGCAGTTCGAATGTACCTAGTGACAATTTGACTTCACATAATACTGGTGGTAGGCAATTCTTTCGTTAACGCTCCACCCAAGCCACTATTCTGACTATTATCACTTAAAGAACATCTTTGAGTACACCCAACGCACTTACATCTCCTGAATCTGAGTTGTCTATGGACGACAGTCGTGACATCAACGGCTTTAATCCATCGGCTGCTCTTTAGCAAGAAGCTTTTGGCCTTCTAACTACAACTCTGGCCAGACGAGGGTTTGTTTTCCATTCTGTTGGCAGCGACGTTGTCCTGCGTAGTTCGCTCCCGAAGTCAGCTCTGACGACACCTATGGAATAAATGGTGATGATGACTCCGTTTTCTCAATCCGTCGCCACACGGAGAATGGACGACAGTGAGCTCTTGCTATCATGTAGTACGTCTGTGCGTTTGTCCGTACTCCAAAAACCTACTACTAAATATTTGTTAAAGCACTCACGCACTCAGTATCCTTGACATCATACTGTTTCATGTTAATTCAGCCATACGATTCGGGTGTTGAATCCAAATGAGCTAATATCACCATATTATATTATCATTCTTTAGCAGAAAATGGTTTTGAAAGCGAAAACATATATTTTATTTGTATATTGAATATTCAACAGTTCACGAAATCATTGATACCTACATATAGAATTACTTGCTCTGACTAACTGATTCATCATCGCAGAGCTTGAAACGTTGGTGATAAAAAATTTAAATTGTGGAAGTCAAAAAGTGAGCAAAGTACCAAAGAGAAGTGTCAAAAGTAAAAAAGGAACGATTTTGGTTTTTTTGAAAATTAATTACCATTTTTTTTTAAATATTTGCGACCTCTTTTTGACTGGCAACCTGTTACCAATGTATTGTCCTATTCAAAAATGAATGTAGAAATTTAAGTTTGAGTATTCTACGTGATGTGATGAACGTATAGATAGAATCTGCAGCCGGGTCTTAGACTAAGATGTACTTATTTATATATTATTGTAAGCGCCCCCCAAAGAAGTTTTAACTGTAAAATTTCAAAAAAACTTTTTTTTGTTACTTAAAACATGATGTTCAAAAAGTCCAAAAACGTGTGTGTAATATAATAATAATGTATAGTACCTACCTATTTTTAATATTTTATTAAGCATATTGATAATATACTAATATTACAAAGTTGAAATAATGATTGTTCTATAACATTAATTGTGTCGATATTATAATCTTTTATTTTCCTTGAAATAACAACGTATTTACCAAAAATAAAATCTTTTTACAATTCTTTACAATTACATTTGTTTTTGGAATTTGATTTTATAAATATTTTCAACTTTTAATAATATTTTATAATTTTATAGAAGCAGAACTGTAATTTTAATAAAGTAATTAGTATAAGTTTATATATAAAAAGGATTTACTATTTTTTAGATTGCTATTGGTGTAGGTAGTTTTTGGATTGTTCTCATTACCTAGAACGATCAGTTCTATTAGTTCAACTTCTTATTTAAAAAAAACTGTTCCATATGCAAATTTGAAAATTTGATTTTGGAATTACTACATTTTCTCTATGATTCTAAATTGAAATTTAAAAAAATGTGTTTTCATAATATATTGGCCGCACAAAAGGCGCCTAACATCAACTGTACATGTCACCGTTCCCAATCAAATCCCAACTATTCAAGACGAATCAAACATCTACATAGGCACACATATTAGGACACTTAAATGTTTATGTATCACATATTTGCATGTCTGTGTGTATTTTTAGATGTGGGCGGCGGACGGCTCGACCTTGCGCCCGAGACAAACCTACTACCACGACGACAGATTTCTTTCAACTGAACAGCTAGCTTCGAAAACCATCGACGTTTTAACTAAACAGTTTTCGTAAACTGTCATCATGAAGTAGCCATGTATATTACATCGAGCGGTGTAGACATGGAGAGATAAAACGCGGGTGAAGTCGTCGGACGCGCGCCTCCAGTCTCGTTTGCCAATTTCGCGCACAAGTTCATCGACATTTCACAAGGATGTATGAATCAAGTTTAATGAAACGATACGGCATCGTTCTTTGTTTCGAACCAACGGTTTTTGTGAAGTTCGTCGATACACTGGCCTTAAAACACAGTGTCCTAATATTAAACACATGTATTATGCTGAAATAAATAAAGTTATGTACATACATAGTTTTTTTTATTAAAACATATTCACCGGTAGGGAATTTTAGTTAAGCATGAGATGATGATGAGAGATAAGTGATGCCAATGTACAACCTCTAGCGGCAAAGGTACCTAAACATCAAAAGGGGAGGAAAGGTGATATCATAGTCTGATGATAGATAAGGTGTGGGAGTGGTATGGTGAGTCTACAAAAATATACTGGACACATCCCGATTTTTTTAGCAGGATGAGACCAATATTCCAGTACATTTCGACATTTCAATAATGGCAACAAAAAGTATGCATGGTGCCACAGAGTAAAACCTTTTTTTTTGTACATTCTTGATTAAAACTGACTTGTACTTTTTTTTTTCTTTTTTTTTTTATATTTTACACCTGACCGGTTTCGCCTTATGGCATTCTCAAAGGTTGTTTTTTTTAATGATTGAATGATTGATTCACCACCTCTATTCATCTTGCGAGTGTTGTAAGACACGACTAATGGAGCAAACGTCGCAGAACAACAGCACTGCATAGAGAAGGAAAACTTCAAAAAACCTGTGCCAACCCGTCTGGGCAACGGCAACGTGATATAGTAGACCAAATCCTCATTTCTAAGAAGAGACTTAGATATATCCAGCTAGTGGACTACTAAAGACTGTTGATGATGATGGTTTCTGTAATACATAATTCTACCTAAGCGATTGTGACAATGCCTGGGAGAAAAAATATGTTTCCAGCAAGTTGAACCATTTTTTTAGCTTTCACACAAAGCCATCTAGTCCCAAGCTAAGCAGAGCTTGTGTTCTGGGCACTAGACAAGTGATATAAAATGAACATATATATCTTTTTTTGTAAATACATAGATATTAAACATAGAAACACCTAAACTCCGGAACAAACATTTGCAGTTCTACAAACATCTGTTTCGACCCGGGAATCGAACCGGAGACCTCAAGGACAGCAGTCGCATTCGCTACCACTACGCCACCGAGGCAATAGAATAACAACATTATGCACATAGTTGTAGGAAGCTTTCATTAGCATGAAAATGAAACTAAATACCCTTAAAATAGTGTTATTAAGTATTCTATTATACCGAGTCGTTTTATTATAACACCATATCCAAACAATTGTATGCCTAATTAAAACATTTGTCGTTCTGCGTAAGGAGTGTCACACACATAGACATTCAATTGTGAATTCATGTACGCGTCAGATACGCACACGTGCACAATGAATTCGTTCCCGTTTCGCCAAGGTTTCTTCCGAACTCCGTGAGTTTCATAAAAGGAATGTATCTAAAGTCAGATTAAGGACGGTAACAGAAAGTTTTAGACTTTTATTAAGGTTGATGAAATGAGTGCATTACGTCATTCAATGACAATTAGTCTCCGACATGTAGATAATAATAATAATAATAATAATCTTTATTGTTTTAAATAACCTTTTACAATTGTCTTAGAGCTAAAAATTACAAGGTTTAAGGTAAAGGTTACACATTTAGACTAACTCTATGACATGGCCATAGGGCTAGGACACTTATGGCATCTGTCAAATAATTACAAATTTTAGTTTTACACCTCTATAGAAATATATTTGTCAGATACACACAATAGTGTTATTTGGCGTGTAACTATCTGAAATTTTATTAAGAACTGATGAAATTGGTCCTTACGCTTCTATTATGACTTGCTACAATGAATTTTTCTTTCGATAGAATTAAAGTATCTAGCGAACTAGCAAACAGCTTTGGCTAAATCTAATACACAAATCACATAATATTACTTGACCTAACTGATTCATAAATGCAGAACCTAAACGACAATTTTTTTTTTTAAATTACCATTTTGATGAGTATCTACTCACTGAGAAAGGATTTTTGTACATTTTACCACTGAAGGGGTAAAATAGGACATGAACGGATGTATGAAAACTTGTCATTTTGAAAGTTAAAATCACGAAATAAGAAATATTGCCGCGAATGAGGTCGCGCGCAATAGCTAGTATGCTATATTTATCTAAGTTCGAGAAAAACCGCGCACATGAACGGTGTAGCTCGTCTTGCAACAATTTTATGACCAAGGAGGTCATAAAAATGCCTGCCTTTACTAGTTATTCTTGCCAAGAGCTTTCTGTATTGATGTCTGTGGGCTTCAATTGCAACAGAAACCCGTAGGGCACTCTTGAGGCATATGAATATTAAAACCTCCGTAGTCTAAATAAAAACAAATAGTTTCTGCGAGATGCAGGATCACTTGGTTATATCTATCAATATTTTTAAAATAAGACTTTGTTTAAAAAAAATATGAAACATGCTGGATATGACAAAGAATGTATGTGTCACCGTAAAATTGTTAAAACCGTTATATTATAATCTACCTAGCGAGATTGTAAACTTTCGATTGATTATCAATTGTGGTATACTGCTTACGCGCGTCAAATTGTCATCTGTCCATGATTGGTAGGTTTTACGGTAGGCAGTTTAATGGCCATAGATTTAGATTAGGTTAGAACTTCTTTGATTTGTCACAAATTTATTATATATAACTAACAAGAATTTTATATAACTAATTCTAAAGCTGTGGGTTATTTTCAACATGAAATGAATTTACAATCTCAAAAATACTTTACATTATACAACAAACGAATTAACAAACAAATGTGGTGGCGCGGGACATATGTTGTTCAACCAATAAGCGCGCGACTTGCGATTCCTTGCATTCCATTACACATTCTTTCGACTGTTTGCAATCTCGCGATATAGATTACAATCTAACCGTGTTTACAATCTAACGGTGACATAAGCATTCTTTTCTTTTAAATAAATTTAAATATGGAATCTCTAGACTTAGATAATGTATGTCAAGGTTGTTCACGACAAGGACAGTGGAATATTTTATTCAGCTTTAGGTATACTATCTTAGACAGAGACAATCGGTCAGGTTGGTTAGAGTTGCATGTATTTAATACTTTCGGATATTTTTCGGGCATTCCGCACACAAAGCAAGTCACATACTAAGCAGAGCTCGTACTATGGATACTAATACAGTTATCAGACAACTGATATTAATACAGTTATGGTTTGTTGTTGTGTGTATACATACATATTATACATAGAAAACACGCAAACTCCGTAACAAGTATTTGCAGACCATACAAACATTTGGTCCGATCCGGGGACTGAATCCCAGATCTCAAGCTCAGCAGCCGCATACGCCACCACCGAGGCAGTCATTAAAATGTCATAAAAAGTACCTATCATTAAAAGTTGATTTCTGGCACCTGTGATACTATGGTTGCATTAGTACAGGTGTCATCGACACAGATAAACTTGATTACACTAGGTACCTAAGATGTGAAATTATAAATTTGTAAATGTTTGTAAACGATTTTTAGCTCAATAAATATTATTATTTAAAAATGAATTGAAAAACAGGTTTTTATCTCCACGCGTGCAAATTAAGGCAACAAAGAATATTTTGTTGTACATAAAAACTCGGAAACTATCTTTTGACCATTTTTTTTTTCTAGTCCCAAGCTAAGCAGAGCTTGTGTTATGGGTACTAGACAACTGATACAAATACATCTATACTTTTTTTTTGTAAATACATACATAATATACATAGAAAACACCCAAACTCCGAAACAAATATTTGTAGATCATACAAACATTTTGGTCCGACCCGGGAATCGAACCCGAGAACTCACGATCAGCAGTCGCATACGCAAACCGCAAGACCAACGAGGCAGTCAGATCATTGAATGATTTTAAGTTATACCGACTAAAACAGGCTTCGGTTGACGGTCGACTGTTAGTCCTTTATTTTCTCACTGTATTTCAGTCCTAAGCCAAGATGCAAGTGTATCCCTTCGACGTCCTTTCTACAATAGCTTTAGCCTCGATTCTCTTGTATTATTGGCTAGTATTCATTTGGACCACGTGACTTAGGGTTGAAACACATCATTAAAATACATTTGTTAGTTTTCTATTAACATTCACGTTTGTTGAACGTGAACTCGGCTAGGAGGGCTGATTTTAACGCAAGCATATTTATATATACGCTAAGATATAGCGAAACATAAAAGTCTTAAACATTACCTCGGTTGCGCAGTGGTAGCGTATACATCTGCTGGGCTTGAGGTCTCGAGTTCTGTATCTTGGTCGGACCAAATGTTTGTATGATCTCCAAATATTTGTTTTCTATGTATAATTAGTAAAATGTATTTCCAAAAAAAAACATATTTGTATTATTCATTAAAGTTGTCTAATGTTTACGGTATGAGCTTGTTTATTTTGGAACAAGATGTCATTGTCTGTCAGATTTTCGAAATATTATTATCACTTAAGAAGAGAGTTACTAGGAAGAGGTTAAACACCGTTCGGACATCCCTAATTATATTTTTTTAAACACGCTAAAGAACAAAGTTGCTCAAACGCAACCGGTTTCCCAAGTCAATAATCGCATTAATGAAAAAATAATCATAATCTTAATCAATCGGAAAGGCATAAAGATAATTTTAAAAGCAATGAGAAATAGATTAAACAACGACAGTTGGTTCATTATGACGTCATACGCCAGTTTACGTGGGAGAGTCAAGCTTCTGCATTCATTGGCCGACTCGACCGGAGTGATACCAGGGCCTCACAGAAAACCGATGTGCGCTGTGTTTCACCGAGCGAGTGATAATACCGGAGGCCTATACCCCAACACTTTCCGCAACCCCCAAAGTCCGTCAACGCACTTGTGACGCCTCTGGTGTTGCAGGTGTCCAAGGTAATCGCTGCGATATCGATACGTCTGCTCGTTTGTCCCTTATAGCATAAAAAAGGGTCTTACTGGGCGTGTTATCATTACCTACTTAAGATAGTAGAAAACTTTTTTATTTTTTAACTGCTAAGATGACTGCTCTGCCTGGTGGAAAGCATGAGCAGAATTTAAAAGAGGTGGTCACCATCCTCAAAAAAATTATGATGATGATGAGTAAAACATATCAACAGCCCTTAACAGTCCACTGCTGGGCTTAGGCGTCTCTTTAGAAAGGAGTTCTTAGCTTACTACAACACACTAGTTAAAAGGTTTAACGTCCTGACTGCCTCGTTGGTCTAGCGGTTGGCGTGTGCGACTGCTGATCATGAGGTCTCGGGTTCGATTCCCGGGTCGAACCAAATGTTTGTACGATCTACAAATATTTGTTTCGGAGTTTGGGTGTTTTCTATGTATAATATGTATGTATTTACAAAAAAAAAAAAGTATATATGTATTCATATCAGTTGTCTAGTACCCATAACACAAGCTCTGCTTAGCTTGGGACTAGATCGCGTTGTGTGTTAGATGTCTGAAATACTTATTATTTATTATTTTATTTATCCTCAAAGTAGAATTAAACTTGATGACGTAACCAAATTTTCGTGATCACTATACAAATGTTTAATATCAACAAAGATATCGTTATTAACAGTACCTACCTATTTCCACTCTTACTATTATTGATATCGAGTCTATGAGATCTATGGACCTCTTTTCACAATAAAGTACCGACTAGCAGCTATTTGGTCTAGCAGCTAACTTGCCGGTTGGTATATTGATTAGCAATCTCAGTTCCTAAGAAGTCACGGGTTCGATTCCTAGCCATGATAAATAATTGTGATTTGGCAATCATATTATGTAAGTATGTTTTTTTTTATTTCTTTTTGTTATCGTAGTTACTTTAAAATGTTTAAAGTAAAACACGTAGGTAGTTATTTTTTATTTATTTTTAAACCGACTTCAAAAAAAGGAGGAGGTTTTTTTTTTTATGTGTTTACGCCAATAACCTTAGTCGTTTATGAACCGATTTTGATGATTCTTTTTTTAATGGAAAGGAGATATCCCAACGGTGGTACCATGATAAGGACACTAACATCTGATGATGGCATCCAAGAGAAATCGAGTCAAACCTTGAAGTCGGTTTTATTTTTGTTAAAATTTTATTTATTTTAGAAGACAACTCCCGCTTTAGGAATATAAATCCCGTGTCATTGGGAACTTTACAAACATACATGAAACGTTCACAAAGAACACCCAGACTCAGAACAACAATTTGTGGATCACACGAAGTGTTGTCCCATGTGGGACTTGAACGCACAACACTTAGCGCAGTAGGAAGCGGCGTGGCGGTCACTTTAACCACTAGGCCAAGCGTCTAAACTTTTTATGTATGAGCCTGCCAAAGTGAATCTACTCTGCCTGATAAAAACCATGAGCAAAATCCAATTGAGGTGGTCACCATTTTCTTTGCATATACAGCCTAAGCAACATGGTGACCCACACCATTGCGGCCTAATTAGATGCTTCTGCATCATTAAGCCTCCGGTCTCGCACTCACCAACGACAGCACGAATGCTGGCATTTTAAGTAGGTCTTCTGTGCGAGGGTAGTATGAATCGAGCCGGACTGAAATCAGCGTGGCAACCTTGAACATTTATGAACAAGCCAAATGTCTTATATATTTAAAAAAAAGTATGTAAATCAGCAGTCTGATAACTATATAGGTAACAACAATAATATGACAATAGTCTATACTGTAGTAATACATAGTACACAGCTGAACCCCGCGGTATTACCCGCGGTTATCGTCGTACCACGAGTAATGCCGCGGGACAAATTTAGTCTAAAAAAAGTAGCTCAAGTTACTCCCTGGTTCACCAGCTACCTGCCAGTGAACGTCGTATATGTACCGTGTATACATACATATGCATTTAGTTAAAAGCGGTTATTTTAATATTACAAACAGACACTCCAATTTAATTTATTTGTATAGATGTATAGATTAAACCTCCGTGTCTGAGATGTGTAAAGTTAACATTGAAAAAACTAAAATTCTTATTTAAAAAAAAATTGTCAGTCATAATGACTGCCGATAGAAGAGAAAACCTATAACTTAGAATGTTATTTGTAAAATTAATTGGGTAAAATCCGAAATTTCATAATGATAAAAATCTTTAAAACTATTTTTCCTATTCTTAATGAAGGTTCTACTTCTACACCATTCTAATTGTGCTAGGACTCTTGAAACTTGAGCATTATGCGTAAGCGTGAGTTCACGAGTAAACAGAGTAAACAAACTGACTGATATACGAATTATCAGTTATCGGGACATCCCCGTTAGAGGTTACCTCAATAACATTTGCTTTTTTTTAAATAGGCCGAGGAAATAAACTTGGTATGTAACGTATTTATAGTTATGTGAAATTTTATTGTATCTTTGTTCATTCCGGGTAAGAATATAATCCACTACCTCGGTTAGCAGTAATCATGAAACTACTAAACAGGCCTGTAATATTAGTTTCGTGAGAGAATTATGCAATGTTATAGAAGCATCTCAATAGTCCGCCATAGTGCGGGTCACCATGCTGCTTTGTTGCATTGTCTGCATTCGCAATGAGTGTTATGACCACCATTTTCGGTTTCTGCTCATGCTTTCCATCAGGCAGAGGAGAGTCACTTCGGCAGGCTCATGTATGTATGTAAACAAGTAAAGAATCATTTATTTAAGAAAAAAACCGACTGTGTCAATAATACATATTTCGGACATCTAACACACAACGTCATCTAGTCCCAAGCTAAGCAGAGCTTGTGTTATGGGTACTAGACAACTGATACAAATACATATATACTACGTTTTTTTTTGTAAGTACATACATATTATTTATAGAAAACACCTAAACTCCGAAACAAATATTTGTAGATCATACAAACATTTGGTCCGACCCGGGTCGCAGTTGCACACGCCAACCGCGAGACCAACGACCAACCTGCTATCTTTATTAAATTTAGATCTTTATACAATATTTTTATAATATTGATGTACCTACAGTCTCACTATCACGACTAAGACGAATCTATTGACACCACTCGCATAAAAATACGACAAGTCGTTTAGCCTCTAGGGCGTGCCAGAGAAATATACATACAAACATTCGAAAAGCATAACTCTCCTTCCTTCACAGTCGGTTAAAAATACTATAGCTCAAATCTCTCCTTCCCCTAGTTTTGATAAGGACGGAAGACCCTATCATCAACACTCTGGTGACTTTTGAGATACAGGTGTACATAGGTGGCGGTGGTTACTTACTATCAGATGAACCGTTTCCTCATTTGCCCCATTTATTAACAAAAAAAACTATCACACTAATATACCGCTTAATCATAGATTTTCTAGAATGGCAAAAATGAATCAGTGTTTGTTAAGAACTGATAGTGGGTATCTTGCAAAAAATCCCCCTTTACAAAACTGGGTCAAGGCTTGATAAAACATGTTATAAAACTAATATTAGATAGAATAAATATAGAAAAAAATGCACATTTGTGTGTAACCTAAATTACTATTCAACGTTTCAAGGTAGTAGAGCCACGCTGATTTCATCACGAACGAGCCTGTTCGACCGGAGCGGTACTATCCTCGCACAGAAGATCAACGTAACATGACAGCGTTCGTGCTGTCGTGTTTCGTTGGTGAGTGCGAGACGGGAGGCCCAATCATGCTAAAAATGTGGTGTGGGTCGCCATGCTGCATTGTACCATTGTCTGCATTTGCACTGAGTGACCACCACTCTTGGATTCTGCTTATGCTTTCCATCAGGCAGAGTAGAGTCATTTTGGCAAGACCATACATAAAAATTGTATTATAACATTTTGAAAATAATGTTTCCTAAAATGGTTTACTTTTTTATTTTATTTTTAAATAGGCCTGGCTCTCCCACGGTAAATGGTTTTACAAATATTTTGAAAAGTCGGATTTTATAGCTGGAAGGCGTTGGCATTTCCTAAGCATTACAAACTTAAATGGTGAAACTAAATCCTTTTTTAAGTCCGTTAACATCTATCTTCTATATATCTACATATACATAAAATATATTATACAAGTACAATTTTAACAAAAATAAAACCGGCTTGGCATCAGATCTTAGTGCCAAAGGAGATGTACCACTGTTGGGACATCTCCTTTCCAACAAAAGAAGAATCATCAAAATCGGTTTTTCGAAGTCGATTAAAAGGAGGAAGGTGACTGACACACCCAGAGATCAACGCACAGCACAAACCGCTGAATTTAGAAGCCTTAAATTTTGCATGTGGGTTCTTTATATAGCGCAAGTGAGCACTAAGAAATATTTTTTTGAAATTCCACCTCTAACTGGGGAATCAGGGGATGAAAGACTGCGTGAGCGAAGCCGCGTGCAAAAGCTAGTTAGTTATATAAAAGCTATGCAAATACAGTACAGTATTTAACAGTAAGTTCCTGGACGACCGAGCTTTGATAGGTACTTTGTAAAAATTTCTAAAAATTAATCCAACCTAAATCAATTTGATAACGGCAAAAGTCAATTTTTTTGTCCGCGACGGTAAGCTAAGACAGATATGTAAATATGGCGGTACGAAGATCGCCATTTCAGCTAGTTTAATATAAACCTACAGTTTAAAACAACAATATAAGAGGCATGAGTATTAGCCTAAAGGAAAAACATGGTGGTGTCAATAGAATTCTGGTACCCATGATAAAATCTAACTCGCCTTATGGTTACCAGTGAATGACACAATATATTTCGTCAGTGGTACCAGTGCTCTCTCAGATTATACACTTGTTACATTTTTACAGAATGGATGAAGAAATGTTAGTACATAAAAACTGTTAGTGATTACAGCCTCACTGAAGATCAGGTGTATACAAATCTTTCCTAGCTTTAAGCGAGTGCAGATACCGTAGCCGAAACCCGCTCCTCTCAAATTAGTTACTATATTCCCATGTTTTTACACATAGGTATAGGTACTATGTCGGTACAATAGTATTACGAGGGATTTTACAAACATTCATGAAACGAACACCCATATTCAGGACAACGATATGATGCCCGATGTGGAGTCTGAGCTTTTCCACTGAGGGTGAACTGAATTCAACATTTGAACTTGTTGTCAATATATTACATTTGAGGCTTGATGGCACCACTGACTTTCTAATAACGATTGCAAACGTTGTTCATGATAACCGGGACCGACGGTTTATGGTGCTTTCCGATATTTATAAACACATGCGTTTATTTTATATCGGCACAGAAATAATCAAGCCATTTTTAACGAAAAAGTAGACAAGTATTCTTTCGTATCTTTTTGCAGAATAATTAGGTTTTTTTAACCTAGGACTTTTTTGTTGTTAATTGTTATATTATGTAAATAAAGATATAAACATTTTTTCATCTACATTCGTAGGTGGCACCCAAAACAGGTTTGAATTCGGTTTTTTAGATGCTCGTTACTGTGTGAAATAAACAAAGAAAGATTTTATTAAAATTACTGCTATTTTTTGCTGGATTTATGTAAACTAAACTACCTTCTTTATTCCTGATGAAGTAGTATTAACCGCCAACATTTTATTAATTTATACATCATGCATATTTGGTGCATTGGCGGAATTAATGCCTACGGCATTCTTTACCAATCACCCATTGGTGGATGCCGAGATAGCAGAAAGTAAGTGCATTTTACTTTCAAAAAAACTTGTAGCCAGCAAAATATGGGAGTTTAGTCAGACTTACGTAATAACCGGTAGCCTCACTCTTTTGTTGAGAATTATAATATTTCGGCCATCTGACACACAACGCCATCTGGCCCCAAACTAAACACAACTTGTACTATGTAACATATATACAATTATTTTTGTAAACACATACACATTACACATATAAAACACCTAAACTCCGAATCAAATATTTGTATATTACACAAACATTTTATCGAATCCGGGAATCGAACCCAAGACCTCAAGCACAGCATCCCGAACGCTACCATTGCGCCGCTGAGTCGTCAATAGCTAAGATACATTGTTTGCCTTAAGCTAGAAGATAAGCAAAGAAAAAAATACTAACACCGATTTTTGTGACGTCATGACACTGGTCGATTTAGCGTATATATATCGAAGCTTGGCTCTCCTATGGTAAATCAGGACAGTCGACAGTTAGACGGTACGCTAAAACTTGTTCATCTAGTAGATACAGTAAAGAACATAGGCTACGTTTCATCAATAAAATTTAGTACCTAAAGACGGAAATATTCCTCTATTTTCTATTGAATTCATTTACAATACTACATTTTCATTATATTATTAACTACAGTTGACTGCACGGATAGTGGTTTAAATGGTCGCCACGCCGGTTTCAGGTGTTGCAGGTTCAAATACCACAAGCGACAACAATTTGTGTGATCCATAAATTGTTGTTCCAAGTCTGGGTGTTCTTTGTGTCCGTTTCATGTATGTATATTCCTAACTAGCTGACCCACACAACCTCGTTTGCGCCTTATATTACCCGTAGCGTGAAAATTTCCCCCGTTTTTGAAACATTCTTCATTGTTGCTCCGCTCCTATTAGTAGTAGCGTGATGATATATACTCTATAGCCTTACTCGATAAATGGACTATCCAACACCGAAAGAATTTTTCAAATCGGACCAGCGGTTCCTGAGATTAGCGTGTTCAAACAAACAAACAAACTCTTCAGCTTTATATATTAGTATAGATATATTATATTGCTTAACAATTCACTGACGAGCTAACTATTTAAATAACAAAAAGCCCTCAGTGACTTTTACACTTATTAAGAGGTAGGGAGCACCCGTACGCAAGCGTTCCCCTCTGTCACAGTTTAAGCCCAAATGGGCCTATGCTTTACGCTTTACACTCACTCTCAAGACAAAGAATATATTCATGACTGTTTGTGTGTGTGAAATCGTTTTAATTGTGTGAATTCGTAGTAACAGATGATTGTTTTTGTATTTGAGTCTAAAATGTGCATGTGTAAAGAATCCCCCCCTCCCCCACCTCCACGCATAAAATGACAAAGTGTTGGTATTGAAAAAAGGCCAACCGGCCTGTGTAGCTCTATGCCTCCCAGGTAAAAAACATAAAATCATTTAGCCTCAGAGCGTGGCGAAGAAATATATGCACATACACATGTCATACTGTAAAAGCATAACGCTTTTTCTGGTATAGTAAGATAAAAACAGTGGTGAAATCGAAATTTAAACTAATAACACGTAAACCACAGGTTACACTTATTAATATAATATTGAAATAAAAACAGTCTGTGAAATATTTTATTTCTTATGATTATGTAAATGTTTTAGTAAAAAGTTAAGTATCTACTTAAGTAAACATGCAGTGTTAAATAAATTAATAATAATAGAAATTAATGTTTTATTCTCAGTAGATCCATTAGCAATGGTGGTGATTGTTGCTTAAATAAACTAAAATTCACTAAAAATTTTTATTGGATTATATACTCTAATCTTTACTCTACTCTTATCCGCATATAGTTCATTTTTCGGTTTGAATTATTTAGCTTTCATACTCATACTCATCGAACAAAATTTGCCCTGGGAATCGAAGCCACAACCAACAGGCCATTCTCATCGAAAACATAATTATATTCTCGAAAGAAGCCTATGCCAAGAAGACAAAAAACTTTTAAGAAAAATAAATTGTATTCTTGAACCCACGATTGCCACTAAACCAATAGGAAAGTCTGTCTCGCTATCTAAGTCAAGGTCAAGTCAAAGTCAAAAAGGTTTTATTGAAATAGGCACTTATTTTACAGGCACTTATGAATAGTCAATATTTAAAAATCGACTGATTCTAGCCGCCAGTTCCAAGTGCAGGCTACCCTTCATGGAGAAGAATCTGGCAAGAAACTCCATTGTTGCTCCTTTTAAAAAAATAATAGGGTTTACAATACCAAAATGGCCAAAAAACCCTAAAACGAAGAAGATTGTCATCTCGTCTTTATAGGTTCCAATCTTTGGTTAATGATTGAGGAAAACCATTCAGATCATTACCCCTGACAAGTCAGTACTAAGAAATGCAATGAGTATGCCGCTTTAACTAGAAATCAACATCGTTATAGTTTACGTTTATCTGCTAAATAAAGATTGAAGCTTATAGCTACTGAGGTTTTACTCGGAACGTAGTAGCACAATTTTTACCCGATGAAGTCGAAAGGAAGGGTAATGTTTTTGGCAGTCTATATATGTTTCACCGTATCGCCTAAACTACTGTTCCGTACTATGTCTGTACTGTACTGTATCTGTTTGTAATATTGAAGTAACCGCTTTATACTAGACTAGCCGACCCACGCAACCTCGTTTGCGTCTCCTATTGCCCGTAGCGTGATAAGTTTCCCCCGTTTTTGTAACATTCTTCATTAGTGCTCCGCTCCTATTGATCTTAGCGTGATGATATATAGCCTATAGCCTTCCTCGATAAATGGGCTATCTAACACTGAAAGAATTTTTCAAATCGGACCAGCGGTTCCTGAGATTAGCGTGTTCAAACAAACAAATAAACAAAGAAACATACTCTTCAGCTTTATATATTAGTATGGATTCATATGTATGTGTATACACGGTACATATACCAAAATAACATTTTTTATCTGAACTTTCACTGGCAGATAGCCGATTAGTTAAAGAGTATTTTAGGCTTCTTTTATTGAGACTATCTTTGCCCCGCGGCGTTACCCGCGGTTGTTATTGTACCGCGGGACTTAGCTGGTCTCAAAAAAAGAAGTCTAAGTTACTCTCGAAAATTTGGAAACTACGACAAAAAAAGCAATTTTCCCGAATTTTGAACTTCAAAAGTATTTTTTTTCACAAACCGGGCGCGTCAAGTGTATTTTTTTTAAATTTATCTATATTTTTTTTTGTTTTTACGCAGTGGGATTATTGTTTTAATTTTTTGCATGTCTGTTATTTAAATATCCAAGTTGATAACTAACCAAGGTTTTATAACTCGCAACATAGTAGTACAATTTTTTTTCGTGATCGGTCATCTCAATAAGATTCCCAATTCCTGGGTTTTAAATCAATTATTGAATGCTTATAGGACATTCCGAAAAAAAATACAAAAATAATCAAAGTAGAGTCGTGGTCCCACATAGTGTGTACCTACTATGATCATGTGGGTGCCAGGAACATTGCAAATGTCTACTGCATTTAAAACCTCTAAATTCCAATACAATCCTCGATGGGAACGCAGACATCAAACTACGTAGGTGAACAGCACTGAAAAAATTGCTATGACAACCCATCTGGCCAGTAACATGGGTATAGCACCCAGGCCAAAACCTCTTTTCGAAGGAGAGGCCTATGCGCAGTAGTGGACTCTTAAAAGCTGTTGAAAATGGTCACAGTTGTTAAAAACTGATATTGCAATACGGATTAAAAAATACTATCGTTTTCAATCAAAAAGCACGCAAAAAGAGTTATAATCTGCAATATGCGAACGGCCGGCTGGTTCGAGTTCACCACTTCATTGCTATATTTAGAACAGGGCTGTCTATACATACACAGCACTATTATACAGGTCAAATGATGACACCGCCCGACAGGAAAGACAGAAGGACAGGTCAAAAGTGCAAGTAATTGAACAGTTGACCATTAAGTCGGTTATTTCCATATCATTGTAACATATATTTTGTGGGAGAAAATAAAAACATTATTATTATTATTTCATTAGTTTAAAAGAACTAACAGATAATGGTGGTTGTTTTACTTATATTTTTTGTTGTGACAGCAAGTACAACTAAATCGCTATGTTGCAAATATATGGTAGTTATAAAAAATATATATATAGAGTAAAATACAAATAATAATGGTGTACCAATTATAGAGATTCATAAATATAAACAGTGCAATTAATTTCTAAATTACGTAATATTAATATTTGTTAGTAGAACCACTAACAATATAAAAAAAGAAAACAAGCAAAGCAGAGTAATTTGCACCAAAATCAGAAATCAAAAAAGATCCCTTAGTGATTTTACCAAACATTGAAAACAAAATAAAAACGAAAAATAAAAAATCTACATTACAATTTAAATATGTGGCTATATTTAAAAAAACCAGCTCTTTATGGTACTACTGTCAACTCTTAACACAGTGACATTGGTTGTTGCCATCCTACAACGTCCTGTGTGCATAAAGGGACATAAACATTTATTACTGTATCTGAATGACAAACCGAGTGTTGACACTACACACGCGATATTTGCCTGCATTATTGATCAAATAAATACACGAACGAGAAGTTATGGTAGGGATCCGGGGATTCTTTTTCTATAGGTAATGGAATCTAAACTGTTTTCGAGGGATTTTGCCAAGCCAGAGACAACATTGATTTTTGAAGTGACAACTTCTTTAGCGGTGTTATGCACGTTTTAAGGATGGGTAAAAAAAATTAAACTCGCGTCAGAAGTACGCGTCAGGACACGTGACCTGAACGAATAGTCGTAAGACGGAGGCGTGGCGCAGGAGAGGAAGTAATATTTCCCTCTCTTTCTACCGCGCGGCGAAAATGTAGCCTGCTCCTGCTATTTCGTTCAGCGGTACAGGGCGTTTGCGCGAGTGTGCGTGTGTAACAGAATAAACATTTCAGTATATATCGGTTCTCAAGGAATATTAAAGGCAAAGCAAGACATAGATTCGTATACCATCTTTAATTGTATTTAATAAATATAGCGAATTAAAAAAAAAGAAAAATGCACAACATTAATGTCCAAACCCACTGTTTTTTCTTTCTTAAACATTAATTAGACCGTCCAGTTGTTTTTTTACTAATCCCTCCCACTCCCAACAACCCACTACTATAACTCCTGTACAACAGTATCAGAAGTATCAGCAACTGTAGCCCACGTACACATCGAGTTACGAAACTTGGGAAATTCCAAGCAAAGTTTAACTTTAACTATCGTAGAAGCCGCTACGAAAATTCATCAAAAATTAATTAAACAATTTGGAATTTTGATGGAAGTTGGATCAAAGTCAAAAAGATTTTATTCAAATAGGCACTTATGAATAGTCAATATTTAAAAATCGAGTGATTCTAGTCGCCAGTTCCAAGTGGAGCATACCCTTCATGGAGAAGAATCTGGTAAGAAACCCAATTGTGAAGAGGGTAGGAAAAAGAATACGAAATTCTTAACCCGTAGCCGTGAAAGACATATAAGTGAAAGATTGGATACCTGTATTAAATTCGGGCTCTGATGAAGCTGGGCTTTTTTGTTTTGTATTCAATAATGTTTTGTGCAAAAGCTCATATATACAAATAAATTAAAATTGAAGTGTCTGTTTGTAATATTAAAATAACCGCTTTTTACTCAATGCATATGTATGTATACACGGTACATATACCAAAAATGTAGTTGAACAATGTTTGTTTGGCTGTCTGTCTGTCTGTCTGTTTGATGCTGGACGTATTTCGACGGGACTTTCACTAGCCGGTAGCTGATGATCCAGGGAGTAACTAAGGCTACTTTTTTTAGACTAACTTTGTCCCGCGGTGTTACTTGCGGTACAACAATAACCGCGGGTAACACCGCGGGGTTCAGCTAGTTAGAAATAAACTAAATAATTCGGAATTTTAATGTAAGTTGGAAAAGAGAAGAAGCTTGAACCAGCAGGATTGATCTAGTAGATATACATATAGCAGGACCATTTTTTGTCTGTCTGTACATATAAATGATTTCCAGTAAAATATTATTTTTAATTATTTTTGTAAAGTCTGGTCTCGGTCGATTTTTAACACATCCACACGACGACGACATACGAAATTCTTAACCAGTTGTCATATGGAATTGAAAGACTGGATAGCCGAATTTGCGCTCTGATTTAGCTGGGTTTTTTTGCTTTGTATTCCATAATGTTTTGTGCAAAAGCTAATTGATTAATAAGTAGGTTACTCCACGAGCATGGAATGTAAAGTGATGATAATCACCATCAAGGTTACGGAGTTTAGAATATAGGATTTGTGACTGATTCATCTTCTTTGGAAAATATTGTAGAGGTAGTCCTACATTTATATACGGTGAATGGATATAAAATCTAAACTTAATTCATTATATCAGTAAAAAAGTATAAAAGTAAAAAGTTCATGATTTATGAACAGATTTGATATATTGTTATTTTGGTAGGGGTAGGGGTTGTACCTTGGGACTTTAAATTTAAAGAGAAGCTATACTACTCAGAGAATGGAAACAATAAGAAATAATGATTACAGTTTATTATCATTTAAATTATTTTTTATCAATTTGAAATCAACTCTGTCTGTGTGTCAGTTACGATTTCACGACTAAACCGCTGCACATATTACAATGAAATTTGGCATAGAGATACTTTTATTCTTAAGGAAAGACACAGTATACTGTTTAGCGCGATAACTGACTTACACAAGAGTGGTGCTGTAGGCAAAAGCTAATTCATTATAAAAGAGGTTCAATGTAATTGGTTTATTAATTATATCTATACTTTTTTTTTTAACGTGTGGAAACCCCCTCGGGCCGTCACCCCGCCGGGGTTTGCGGCGGGGCGGGGTGTCGGAATCGAACCGACTAAAACCACACGGTGTGCCACTCTGTGCCTGAGACGGGAGGGATCCGGGAACTGCTGTTATTAACACATTCGGACCAATTATATCTATACTAAGGCAACCTCATCATCATCATCATCTATTATCGATCATAATGTTGGGGCCGTTGTCTTTACTAGTCCACTACTGGACATAGGCTTGTCCTTAGAAAGTTGGTTTCTTCAGGCAACCTCATGCTTAAAATAAAGATATTTGATTACCAATGCTTGGAATATTGATCTCAAGCGTCATATTTCATTATTTGATCTCTGTTAAACACCTATTGAGGACAACAAGCTTCTATATCTTCATAGAAAGGTATTAAATATAAATAGTTATAAATCGAACAATGATGCAGTTAGACCTTGGGTGTCGGGTTTGAGTCTATAAATAGAACTACCCACGTGTGTCTGACGATGGAAGCCTCCTACAAAGGATAGAAGCTAGAAATGTTAATAAAATGTTTGTATTGAGTAATCACTAACGATATTTATCTGTTTCATTATTTAACTTAAGAATATTTTTAGATAATTTTGCAATAACTCATAATGTCCCATTCCTGAGCTCGGGTTTCCTCTCAGAAGAGGATTTAGGGCATACGAACCCACGCTGGCCGAGTGCGGCTTGGGGACTGGCAAGACAACATCGTGGTTGTGGCTACATAATCTTGCCGTTGAATGGTTTTAAGCCGCCCAAAAGGCCTCCAACTAAGCTTCACGACTGTTATCCTATGATAACAACCGAGACCGACTGCTTAACGTGACCTCCGATGGAGTGACGATTTACGCAACGTGACTGTCAGAATTAAGATATGAGTAGTCCAAAATCGATCAGTGATGTGCAATAGGAGAGGCATTAGTCCAGCAGTGGACTGCGATAAGTTGATGATGACGTCATTCACTCGAATAATAGCAAGGAAAAAGAAGAAGATTTATTTTACATCGCTTTGCCAATATGTATCAAAGTACGAATCCCAGGAAAATAAATTATAGTTGGGTAGGTAAATATTTGTACTATCCATACTAGTTATTTAGTATTATAAATTGGAAAGTAACTCTGTCTGTTTCGCTTTTAAGGCTAAACCCCTCAACCAATTTGAATGAAATTTAACAAAGGAGATCCTTTGGTTGTTAAGGAAGGACATAGGTATTATTTACCCCGATAGCTGACATACACGCAGGCGGGGCCATGAGCATGCAAGCTAGCAATATAGATACTTACCAATAAACCAACGTAATGTTAATACATATCAGTATGAGCATACAATAATAATGCTTACGGAATAGGTTTTTATGCTAAACGCTAAAACAAAGGTCAACGAACCGTTCTAAATATAAATCTGAAAACGCGTCATCGAATTCGTTCCGTTGCGTTGGTAGTTGTATAAAAAAATTGCGCACGAGTAGTGTAATGTCAACATTACATCGCGTGCGGTTATGAACTAGTTTTAATATTATTTATTACATTTATATCTTCTTTTATCATTATTAACATAACGAGTAATATGGTTTTTAATTTCAAATTTATTATTTTTAGAATGTACGAAATCGACGAGTGTATCTATGAAACAGTGATCATCAGCTCAATTTCAATTTAATACCTCTGCGCGTCCATGAGGAATGAGGAAGTAAGTAAAAAAAATATAACAATTAGGTAGGTATATTATATGATGTAACCAAATATTTATGCTTTTTGTAACTTTACCTATATCTGTGCTATAAGATGTTGCTTCGTACCAAATTTCAAAATCCGGAGTTCACGGAAAGTACCCTGTAGGTTTTGATTCCCTTGGTAGTGGTTTTAATTTCAAAAATGGGGTTTGAATTGCTGTTTCTTTTAATTGCGTTAACATAGAAATTTGATTTTATTACAGTTTATAGGAATTATAGACCTGAGTATTTGATATAAATTTCAATTTAATTCCTCTATGTGTTCATGAGGTAAGGAGTAGTAGGTTTAAAAATGTTTAAATAATTAATAATATGATTTAACAAAAAATGTATGCTCTCTGCAATTTTTCCTTTATCTGTGCCAAAAGACGTAGCTTCGTAGCAAATTTCAAAATTCTGAGTTCACGGGAAGTACCCTGTAGGTTTTGATTCCATTGCGATTGTCGAAAATTTGCATCATAAACGACTTATTAGAAGTAACTAAAAAACATATACTTTTCGCAATTTTCCCTTTATCTGTGCTATGTTGCTTCGTACAAAATTTTAAGATGCTGAATTCACGGGCCTACCCTGTAGGTTTATATTCCTTCAAAAATGTTGAAAATTTGCAGCATTAACGGCTATATCTTTTGATAGCTCGACGTTACATGAATTTCAGCTTGATACATCCACGCATTCCTGAGGGCCTTGAGAGACAGATAGACGGACAACAAACTGATCCTATAAGGGTTGCGTTTTTTCCTTTTGAGATACGGAACCCTAAAAATGGCAGAAATGTTCATAGAAATAGATAGCGTCTTCTAGCGAACAACTGCTTTCCAATCATTATTACTCCTTAAATTAATTTAAGAGTAAAGATTAACTAAAACAGGTCTGACAAGGACACGTCAGAGACAATAACATCAAGAAACTTCATACTTTTGTAAACAAAAACTCAATTAACAGCACCTCCTGTCTCACGACCCGTTACTAAATTCATTTAAAGCCTCCGTGGTCTAGAGGTGTTTGCTTATAAAGACTCTCTGTCCTAATTTCATCTCATTTTGTTTATTTAAGCATTAAATTGCAATTACTAGTAGTTGGTAATACGTAGATCATAAAAAAACACTTACATCAAAGATACATGAAACGCTCAATGTTGAAGACTATAATTTTAATCCCGCTTAAGTAATAGGGGATAAGCTCATCGAAACCAATTGGCAACTATAGGAATTAGATGAAAAATCGAGGAGATCTGAAAATGTTGATAAATCTACAGGATCACTTACCTTCTATTGAACCATATTTTTTTGTTGACGGGGTGAAAATTCCGTTCGGCTCTCCGGCTCCTCCGGGACATAGGAGTCAGGAGTATTTTTTTATTCTGACTAATCCCGCCTACACGCCCACCACTATAACTCCTGTACACCAGGATCAACAGCAGTGACCCACGAATACACCGAGTTATGACATTCGGGAAGTGGGAGAAAAAATTAAACTGTCTTGGACACCGCAACGAAATTAATCAGAAGAAAAACTGCAGGAAATTAATGTATATAAATATTGGAAATATTATTATAAACCAGGAGTACGTGGTGTTTTCACCAAAATAACCCGACGACCGGCCTCTGGCACCCTACTCTGGGAGGCCCGGACCATGTTATTTCAGGTCCTCCCCGAATCGATGTCATGCCTTATCAGACCCTGTTCCGAGGGAAATTATTCCCCCACTTAATTCTGGTGTAGTAGCCTGATTGTACGTTTACGCAGTAAAGCTGCTACACCATCCGCAGTTATCAATCTGCCACCAGAGGTCCCCATCCTCCGGCGGCCCGCGGTCCCATCGACGATTCTTATCGATATCTTCTTCGCTCGGGATCGGCCCTCTCCCGATCCCGTTCAGCGGTCCCTTTCTGGAATATAACAGCTTCGCAGAAAGAGACCACTGCGCCCCAGCCCTCCTCATCCGCCAGCATACCAGCTATGATTGCTGCCGGAGACAGGTCTCGTTCAATTTGGGGGACTTCTACTTACAATTTAACCTACCAGCAAGTTACTTTGTATGAAAGAAAATACTTGAAAATTTATAAGAACAAGTAAAATTTTAACAAAAATAAAACCGACTTCAAGGTTTGACTCGGTTTTTCTTGGATGCCATCATCAGATCTTAGTGTCCTTATCATGTTACCACCGTTGGGATATCTCCTTTCCATTAAGAAAAGATTCATCAAAATCGGTTCATAAACGACGAAGTTATCCGCGAACACACATCCAAAAAAGAAAAAAATAACGGTCAAATTGAGAAACCTCCTCCTTTTTTTTTGAAGTCGTTTAAAAAGAGAAATGAATAGTTAGTTGGTTAAACAAAAGAGAAAAGGGTTATTTTCAAAACGATATGGCACTATTCCGTGCAACGCGGACCGTCCGCGCGCGGAGCTTTCCGCGTCGCAGAGAGCGCCGCGTAGCACTGAACGCGATGTATAAGGCTTAATACATTACCGTCCGTCGCGGACATCCACGTCGCACTGACTGACTAGCGCCTAATAGAATTGACGACTAGACATTTGGATTTTTGTTTTTTTTTATTATTACTGCACTATAAAAACAGTAAAGTATTAAATTACAATCGGTTTGATAGTTAAGACCTAAACTGAACTCTACCTAATTTTTATGTGGAGTTAGGTCACATTTATAGGCGTTGTGTGCTCCTCCAGAAGTCGGATGATGGGGAATAAGCCTCTGGTAACCTTTCTTCCTCGGTGAAATGCAATCGCACCGGTGTTCAGATAGATTGTGGTATAACGACGACCGCATTGTAATATCTTTTTACACAAATACTTGGAAGCCAAAGGCAGGGTAATAGTTTTGACAGTTATGTGTGTATGCACGTTCAACCTTAGCGCCCAAACTACTGAATCGATTTTGATGAATGATGTGTCAACGGATAGGCATAGATTTTATAAATTTCATCAAAGTTTATACAAAGTCGGGTTATGATTTTTAAAAAGGTAGTAGAGCCACGCTGATTTCAGCACGAATGAGCCGGCTCTACCGGGGCGGTACTACCCTTGCACAGAAAATCATCGTCGGTGAGTGCGAGACCGGAGGCCCAATGATGCAGAAGCATCACTAGCCCGCCATGGTGTGGGTCACCATGCTGCATTGTTGCCTTGTCTGCATTCGTGGTATGGTGACCACCACTCTTGGATTCTACTTATGCTTTCCATCAGGCAGAGTAGAGTCATTTTGGCAGGGCCAAACATAAAAAAAAAATGAAAACCTTACTCTTTGCCTAAGATGGTTCTCCTCGACATGATAATTTTCGAGAGAAGAGATTGTTTGGTAAATTCTATAGTAATATTATAAACGCGAAAGTTTGTAAGTATGGATGGATGGATGGGTGGATGTTTAATACTCTTTTACGCAAAAACTACTGAATGGATTTGGATAAAACTTTACAGTAATATAGCTGATACATCATGCCACGATAACCGACACATACGCGGGCGGAGCCGCGGGCAACCACTAGTAAACGATATATATTCAAATGCTTGTTACCAAACTATATCCTTCAACTCCATATTTCGCGGTAACCCTATTGAATTAGCAGATTGCATGACGTCACAGCGCGCGTGTAACCCAGATATAGCCCAATAGTTTAATGGCCTAGAATTCTATCTAATATACCCATCTGTTGCCATGCGGCCTTTCAAGGGTAATTTTACCAGAAAACTAATATGAAAGTAACCGTAATATATGGAATTGGTGTGTTAGACAAATTGTCTATAAAAACTTTCGAAATGACCTTGAAAGTTTGTTTATATATATGTACTTATATCAAATAAGCCAGTATTCGGCGTTTTAGATTAATATTTTGTCACTACAACTATTTAGTGGTTATAAGCGTTTTGAATTTGATCTGTCACAGGAAATTACCTACAGTTCTCTATTAGTTTTAATTTAGTAATGAAAGAAATTAGTTTTTTTTTCCAGGCAGTAGTCGCCTAGTGCTAGAAATTTGACAATAACATTCATTTAATTACTTTTTTTACTTTCTGCACTCCTCCACACAAACTTTAACTTTGCAAAATTTCATACCTCCTCTATAATTTTCGTAAAAAGGGATATAAAGTTTTTGCTTCACGCTAACACAAACGATTCAGATAGTGTTTGTCGTTGTATTTGATAATCTCTTTAGAGCCCCGCCTCCAGAACCAGTGGGGACACAATAGCCAGAAATATGTGCTGTTTCCACTAAAAATTATCTAGATGGTCGGCCTCAGGGGCCCTACCCTGGGGAGAACCTGAGACCATCTTTCGCTAATCGTTGTCGTATGTCGAGTCCACAGAAGAGGAGAATTAAGTAGTAGAAAGGCGATGTAGGCGGGGCAGGCGCGCCGCAGTTAAGCACCGATATCACTAATGTCTCTGCTGGCATCAACTGAACGCTTTAATACACGTATTACTTTCGTCGGGAACGTAACTGCGTAAAAAGTTATTGCTATGCCGAACTGTGCGATAATTACGTGCTGAAAACGAAGCAAGGACTACAATTTACTCAAAGGAAACTTATTGTATCATCAATGAGTCTAAAAACGTTTGTTTTTAAGTGATATTAACAAAAATCTAAAAAGTATTATGTAATATACATACAAACCGTTATACTCTAATCTATTAAAATAATCATACATTGCGTATTAAATTTAAGTATGATTTGCATAGTTGCCAATAGAGCAAGCAATGAACGGCATTTTCTGCGGGAATGTTTTAAAACATTTGGCGTGAAAACATTTAGTAAAAGTAATGTTTACAATTTTTTGCCATAGGGACGTAGACAAATTTAATCGATATCGTAATAAACGTTAAACTTTTCGATGATATTGATTTTTATAGTAATTTTACTTTTATTATCCGATTTATATTGTACTATGGTTTTAAAACAATATATGATTTTGTTTAATCGCAAAAATTTTATTAAACTTATTTTGGAGGTATATTAGAAAATAAATGTTATATAAAATGTTAAATAAAAAGTTTATAAATATTTCATACACCAAAATTTTACAGCCACCAGCCCAATAAACAGATTTGATTAAACAAAAGATAGTATGTAAGTACTTTTGATTAAATAACAGTATACGGTAAAGTACACCAAGACTCGGAACAACAATTTGTGAATTAAAGTATTGTTCTACCGCAGTAAAATGTATAGTCGTTTTTTAGGATTCCGTGCCAAAGGCAAAAGACGGAATCCTTATATATTTGTCATGTCTGTCTGTCTGTCTATCCGTACGGATGTCACAGCCACTTTTTTCCGAAACTATAAGAACTATAATGTTGAAACTTGGTAAGAAGATGTATTCTGTATACCACATTAAGATTTTCACACAAAAATAGAAAAAAAACAATACATTTTTGGGGTCCCCATACTTAGACTCAAAGGAATCTGAAATTAAAAAAAAATTTTTTCGTCAAACCCATACGTTTATCTATGGATAGGTCTTCAAAAGTGATATTGAGGTTTCTAATACCATTTTTTTCTGAACTGAGTAGTTTACGAGAGAGACACTTCCAAAGTGGTAAAATTGTAACTTGTAAACTAAGAGAATGATAAAACTAAAAAAATATATGATGTACTCACACACACACACAGACACACACAGACTTCCACCGAAAATTGGTTTGAAAGTCTGAATGAAATCTAGTAAGTACTTTTTTTTTAATACGGTTTAAATTGTAAACTGCAATTTACCCTTTATTCAATCAAACAAACCTATACTAATATACAGAGCTGGAGAGTTTGTTTGTTTGAACGCGCTAATCTCAGGAACCGCTGGTCCGTTTTGAAAAATTCTTTCAATGTTGGATAGTACATTTATCGAGGAAGGCTATACGCTATATATCATTACGCCAAGACCAAAAGGAGCGGAGCAGCAATGAAGAATGTTACAAAAATGGGGGAAAAATTATTACGCTACGGGCAATAGGAGAGGTAAACGACGTTGCGTGGATCTGCTAGTATAAAAATAAAATAAAAATTAAATTATGTTACTTGCTGCTTTGGAACCCTTCATGGTCGAGTCCGACTCGCACTTGGCCACTTTTATTTTTTAAAGTTTCTGAAATTTAGGTATATTTCAGAAACTTTAATAATAATAATTTAAATACACAAGTGTATAATTTATTTAAGGTAGATAAAGGAGTTGCAACAAAGTAATTATAAAGTAGAATGAAAGGATATCCGAGTATGAGCCAAATAAATGTAATAAAAAAATTATTGTAATATAATTATATTCGACAAATGTCAATCCCTAAGGTCTTCGACGAAACCTCCCACGAACAGAAATGCATATTTCTGTTCGTGGTGAAACCCTACCTTAGTAGAAAGCCATAAGGTTGTATTTAGTAACATTGTAAGTGGCTGTTAGAACTTATATTTTTGAACATCATTTGGACGAATTAGGATATTGTTCTTTATGTGTGTATAATATTATTGATCGTTCATGTGTGCGTTTAGGCGACACAGTGTACCTTGCACTTGCAGCTCGACACCATTTCTAACTATTAATTCGTTTGTTCTGTGGTCGAGTCTAACCATCTACTGATATTTAGGAAAGCAAACATATATGTAATAAAGCTATATAGGTATATGTGTCTTTGTAAACAAGAGTATTCATGTGTAAACATACTACGAGTAATGTGTAAAAAAAAACTCAAATACTTAGTTAAATATAGTGGCTATTTAACAGTAGGTGGAATTTCCATCGTACTGTTGTGTGACGTCACATTGTTATAATGTTACTTCATACTGGAGATACGTACGTCAAGGGGTCCTACCCAGGGCTGTCTAAAGACTAACTATTGGCTATTTCTAACATAATGAGACTCCTCTGGGCCTCGTAGAGCACGTTTAGCCGAAGATCGAACAACAACAAGTGGGGTTATGGAGGTCTGATGATCTCCATGTAAAAAATCTAAAGTTAAGCCGTATCGTAGTAGATTTAAAGCCTTTTTTTAAATGTAGAAACTCCCAAGTACTGTAAACCCACTGTGGATTTGAAGAAAGTGGCTAGCAGCGGATGGAATGTGTGGAAGCAGCGAACTGCCCAAGACCGGGATAGTTGGCGCTCCTTGGGGGGAGCTTCATTCATCAGTGGACAGTGATTGCTTAATTTAAAGTACCTGAACTGACATTCTATAGAATTTTGAATGATGACAAATCAAAATACACTGAGATAATATTATGCAGGCGATTTCATATAATTTTTAACTGGACTTACTTAGTTTTTTTTAAATTGCAGATTTTTGCACAATTTTTTTTAAATATTTCAAACATGACATGCTTGTGTGCTTTTGTTATTAAATAAAGTGCAAAGTTTGTTCTTAACGCATACAAAAATGTAACATATTAATTTAAAAACTATTATTTTACGTTACCCCAAAAGGTTACTTTACCTTACGAAAAAAAAACTTTGCGAATGAATCTAATAATATCCAATAAAAACTACTGACGGTACAAAAAGTATATTGTCTTAGCACAACTGTACGTTACTGCCTCGCATCATTGCCTCGAGTCGTTGATCCCAACGAACAATCAGTATAATCATATATTGTTTATTTATTCAAATTAATACGCATTTATGTATACATCGATGGTATAACAACGTGGGTTTTGTGCAAAAGACTCAATGAGGTGACGCCTGAACGAATTCTTCAAAGTTTTACAATTAAAATTATACTATACTAGCAGACCCACGCAACCTCGCCCGCCGCGTGAGAATTTTCCCCCTTTGAAACATTTTTCATTGGTGCTCCGCTCCTATTGGTCTAAGCGTGGTGATATATAGCCTATAGTCTTCCTCGATAATTGTACTATCCAACACTGAACGAATTTCTCAAATCGGACCAGCGGTTCTTGAGATTAGCGCGTTCAAAGAAACAAACAAACAATCTCTTCAGCTTTACATATTAGTATAGATTACCATTACAATACATTATACATTACAATGCTTTCTTGTCATTTAAATATGTTGACATATCTTACACACAACATCAATACAAAACTAGGTAGAACCTGTATAGCATGGATAACCATACAGCTGATTCATATACATGTATATTTCACAAATTATAGAACAATGATAGGTACCTACCTAGATACAGGAGAAATATCTTTACTCATCACACATTCACACAATATTCGACTATGTATAATATGCATCGACTGCGCCGTTGGCCCAGTGATTTAACAGTTGCATCGCCGCTTTCTACTGCGCCAAGTGTCGTAGGTTCACATCCCACATATGACAACATTGTGTGTGATCCACAAATTGTTGTCCTGAGTTTGGGTGTTATTTGTGTCCGTTACATCTATGTTAACGGGACGGGACTAAAATTGTAAAATAAAATAAAAATAAAACCAAATAAAAATGTATATTCTTAGGCATACCGGGATGTACATGCGCGAGTTTTCATTTAAAAAGAAAAAAAAAGTAGATAGGGATCGAACGAATGACCTTTAGTTAGAAAATCAGTATCTCTATTTATTAAACTGCTCTCTTGAACACGTCAAACTGTCTAAAAAACCCAAAGGTTGAATTTGACAATAGAGCTCTTTAATGACAGTAGTTTTAAAGACCATTTGAGACACTTTAAAAATAAGTTGTCAGATTTAACTTCATTCTATAAAATTTTTTTACCCGACTACGGCAAAGCCAAAGGAGGGTTATGATTTTGACAGGCTATGTATGTATGTATGTATGTATTTATGTTTATTTGTTCCCTTCTAGTTATATACATATTGATAACTAGCTGAGTCTCGTGGTGATACCCGATGTGGTTGTTGCATAACGCAACAGACACCGCGGTACAAAGCTAGTCTAAAGAAAAATAACTTAAGTTACTCCTTACATCGGTCCAGTCGTTCTGACAGACTGAAAAAATAATTTCATATGTTTTTTTTATGTAAGTATCTTATCTACATATACTCGTATAAGGTACTTAGAAGGTTCTTTTATATGCAATTAGTAAAAAAAAAAAAAAAAAAACAAACAGACACTTTAATTTTAAACCGACTTCAAAAAAAGAGGAGGTTTCTCAATTCGACCGTATTATTATTATTATTTTTTATTTGTGTTCGCTGATAACTTCGTCGTTTATGAACCGATTTTGATGATAATTTTTTTAATGGAAAGGAGATGTCCCAACGGTGGTACCATGATAAGGACATTAATATTTGATGATGGCATCCAAGAGAAATCGAGTCGAACCTTGAAGTCGGTTTTATTCTTGTTAAAATTGTACTTGTATTTATTTGCATAGATACTACAGTTTAACTTTCTATTTAAACTGTAGTAAGACGACCAATTTACGTACTTCCATATAAAAGTAGATTCACAATAGGTGTCTTCAAATAAGGAATGTAGCTCAAAATAGCAATGTGTCGGCGCCCGCGCACCCTGTGACGTCAGCAGGAATCCGAGTCGGAAATGAGTCAGAACGAGCCGTCGAGTCCTGACTCACTTCTCAGGGAATGTGGTATGGTATGAGGCTTTGGTCCTTTTATGCCACACTATTAAATATTAGTCGTGAGCTTTAGACTTCTTAAGCTCATACTGGTGTCTTGTCTTCGTTGTACGGCAAATAATGTTTTTACCATGGGTATGGTTGTAAGTTTTGATTTTATCTATACAAATAAATAAAAAATCGCTTTTTAATTAATGCATTTGTATGTATACACAATACATGCACCAAACTTTTTGTTTTGTCTGTCTTTTCGTCTGTTTGTTACAGGTAATCTCTGGAACGGCTGGACCGATGTCGACGGGACTTTCACTGTTAGAAAGCTGATGATCTAAGGAGTAACTTATGCTACTTTTCTTTAGACTAACTTTGTCACGCGGCTTTACCCGGATGTACGACAATAACTGCGGGTAATGCCGTGGGGTTCAGCTAGTTCTTAAGTAAAATGCATAGATTACAATAAGGTAACTGAAGTAAAACTAAGAAAATCTTTTATTGGTGAATTAAGTGAGTAAAATGATTACTAGTATTCACCTTATGGTTTAGTCATCACAAGATTATTTGAACGCGTACCAAATAGTAACTCGACTCATCTTAAATTCCAAATTCTAATATGTTTACTAATATTATAAACGCGAAAGTTTGTAAGTATGGATCGATGGATGGATAGATGCTTGTTACTCTTTAACGCAAAATCTACTGAACGGATTTGGATGAAACTTTACAGTAATCAATCAATCAATCAATCAATCAATCAATCAATCTTTATTTGTGATCACAGGTGTACAAGATGTTACATAATAAAAATGTGGTTACTCTATGATCTGCCAGTTATTGGCGTACAAATGTGTTTTCATTATTAAAATTAAATTTAATAACAATAATATAATTTCAATAAAATGCAATCAAAGAAATAAAATACTTTACATTACAAAATATTATTCAATATGTCACAAAATAATAACAGAATCATGTCATTTAAAAAATGGGGTATAATAATATAATCTAAGTCAAATGCAATCAAAGAAACAAAAACACTATACATTACAATATATTATACTATTCAATACGTCACCAAACAATTACAAAGTCGTGTCATTTAAAAAATCGGTTATTGAGTAATATGATTTCTCAATTAAAAATGAAAACACTTCCTTTCTAAAAATATTTATATTGTCAACAAGTCTTATGCGTTTTGGCAGTTTATTGTATATTTTTGGTGCCATAGCGAAAATACTCTTATGGTGTAAAGCAGTTCTACCTGGTACTAAGTGTAGTGTGTCAGATCTACGTAGACTATCAACTTTAGAGAATTTATTAATATTACGTCTTACAAACATAACAGTTTCATAAATGTATAGGCAAGGCACTGTTAGAATTCTTAACTTTTTAAAATAACTTTGGCAGCTATCAGTTCTACGCAGATTACACATCGCTCTTATACAGCGCTTTTGCGCTATAAATACCCTTTCTTTTCCGGTTGCATTGCCCCAAAACACAATACCATACCTAAGAGTAGCCGAAACCAGACCATGATAGGCTGTAACTAGAGTAGTTAAATTTACTGTTTTTCTAAGCATGTATAGGTTATATGAATACTGATGCAGTTTATCACAAATTTTTTGAATTTGTTCATTCCAATTCATTGCATTATCTATATGTACTCCAAGAAACTTCGTAGTGTTCGTTTCGTTAATTATTTTCCCTCTATAGTTTATGTTTAGTTTTAATATTTTATTTGTCTTTTGTCCAAATGTCATTAATTTTGTCTTATCAAGATTAATTTGCAGATTATTCATATTTAACCAGTCAATCACTGAAATAAGATTTTGATTTATGTCTGATTCCAGACTATTAATATCTCCTTCATTAAAAACTAAACTACTGTCATCAGCAAACATTGTCATGGGATATGGGGTAGACAGTGGAAAATCATTTATATAAATAATAAACAACAGGGGCCCCAGTATACTCCCTTGTGGTACTCCGTATTTGGTGATCGTTTGACCAGATTTAAAAGTTATTTCAGTCTTATTAACTATTCTATTGATTACGGTCATCTGTTTTCTGTTACTGAGGTAGGATTCCAATAATTTCGACACGTTACCCCTAACACCGTAGTCGTTTAGCTTTTTCATCAACATTTTATGGTCTACGCTTTCGACAAAGCTTTTGACATATCCATATAAAGCCCTATTACTGGTAGTCGTTTATCTACTCGGTCAATAACTATATTCAAAAACTCATATATCGCCATATTAACTGATTTATTTTTTCTAAAACCTTTTTGACTGTCAAGAAATAGTTTTTTTGTTTCAAAGTAGGTGTTCAGGCTATTATAAATTACTCTTACAAATATTTTTGAAAAAATTGGAATTAGGGCTATTGGCCTATAATTAGACATCTCTTCCCTATCACCAGATTTAAAAAGAGGTTTGATAATGGTGATTTTGAGATTATCGGGAAAAACACCTTCAGCAATACACATATTAATGACATGACATAATACTGGAGAAATAATTGTTGATACGTGTTTGATAACTTTCGTATTTATATCATCATACCCAGTACTGTTGGTATTATTCAGTGACATGACTATTTTATGTATCTCAAGAGGATCCGTGGGAGCTATAAAGATAGATGAGAGTTTACTCTGTATGGAACTATTATGGAATTTTGTTGTTTGTAGCGGTTGTACTTGTTTTATAAAGAAGTTGTTAAATGCTTCGGCAATTTCAAGAGGATGTGTTATCGTTACGTTTGAAGTTTTAATATTATTTATGCCTACTTTAGGCAAATTGATTTTGTGCTTGTTAATTATGTTCCATGTAGCTTTCGATTTAGATTTTGCGCTTTGTATCTCGTGGTTATTCTGGGACTTCTTCGTAAGATGAATAACTTTTTGTAATCTTTTTGAAATGTTTTTAAAAGCTTTTTTATTGCGTTCACTAGGAGCAAATCTATATTTCCACAATAAATTACGTTTTGTTTTGCTACATATTCTAATGCCACGGCTCAACCATTTCGGTTTTTTATTAGTACGTACCTTGACCCTTATTTCGGGAAAACACAAATCATACAAGAATCTAAATCGATTGTAGAATATGTTGAAACACTTTAAGGGACTAGTTTCTTTGTAAACTTCATTAAAAGTAAGATTTAGGAGACTTTCTCTAAATTTAGCTAAGTTATGTTCAGAATAATTTCTTTTTACACAAAACCAATGATCGAGACGGCATGACTTTTTGACTGGACAGTTTAAGATTTGTGCTGTGTGATCAGACACAGCAAGTTCCAGTACTTCTCCCTTACATCCTCGTATGTTGTGAATTATATTATCTATGCATGATCCGCTAGATAGGCGAGTTGGTTCGTCTATTTGCCATTTTAAATTAAACCCCTTAAGAAGATGTTTGAACTGCTCGCTATAATTAGACTTTTTAAGCAGATCGATATTGAAATCTCCACACATAATTATTTTTTTCCTTACTTTGAAACTAAACATCTCCAGAATATCGTATAAATTTTCAAAAAACATATTAAATTTGCATCGAACATCTTTATTTTGTGGACTCCTATAAATACAAATGACGATGATATTGTGTTCTATTAATTCTATGGCACAGTTTTCGAATATAGTTGATACACTATGTCTTAGTATGCAATCTATTACCTTGAATTTAACACCCTGTCTGACCATTATGCAAGATCCGCCATGTCTAGTTTCTCTCGCGCAATACGCAGCCAGAGTGTAATTATGAAAGGACACGTATTTGGTATCAGATGCGATCATGTTGTGCTCTGTGAAACAAATCACATCAATAGGCCCATAGCTTTGCATGATATCTAACAATGCAACCGAAAAACTATCCAATTTATTCATTAGGCCATTAATATTTTGGTGCAGAACATTTATGTTATTGTACACGAAAAAAATCATCAACTGTTATGTTAGCTGCACTGACTGCCTTGCAATTATTTGAAACATGCCCAACAGAAGTTAAAATATCTGTTTGTGTACTTTTGTGAGATACATTTTTGCAGAAAATAGTTTTTCTGTTAACACCATATTTCATGAAATTCCTAGAATAATCAATTTTAAGGATATCTTTCAACAAATAGCGACATATCGTTAATGATCTGTTTGATTTATATGGTAGAATCGATGAGTAATTCATATCAACAAATGTAACATTACTATGCCTACTACATATAAATCGCAATTCGTAATTCAACTTTTTTTCATTAAGCGATTTATTAAATGGTATTTCACTTATTAATATATTAGGACGGGTGGTTAACTGTAAGAAATGTGTGACATAGTATTGAAATTCATAAGGATTCACATCGTTCACACCACCAACAACTATTACAAAATCATCACTAGTTAACGTGCGAATTTCTTCTAGATTGAGTATTTCACAGATTCTGGCGAATGGTTTCCATACACAGCTCACAATATATTTGGAGCCTACTAAATTCTGCAGTATTTTTCGTAAATCTCTTCCTTGCTGGTCGGCTATTATCAATATCTTAGATTTTCGAACATCTTTGTGGCTGTCATTGGGTGGAGATAATTGACAGTTGTTTTCAACTTTGTGGTCAGTATGAATTACATTTTGGTCTTGAATTAAGTTTATGGCTGTTTCCAGTGGTGGCAGGATAGAAATATCGCTCTGGTCTAAAGTATTTTTAAGCAAAGTGGAATCAGTTTCCTTGTTATGAAATTGTTTTACTGGAGTAGAGGTTGCGCTGGAGATCATTAATTTATTCTTTGACTTACGCTTTAATTTCGGTGTTAGACATTTTGCTTCTCCAATACTAACTTGTTTGTACAATTCTATAACCCTGTTAGATTTATTAAGATCATTCTTTAGTTGCGTATTTTCATAGAGCAAATTCTCAATTTCTTCATTAGCACTTTGCAGTTGCATTGTTAACCTGGTAATTTGTTCATTTAATTTTGCAATATTTTCGTCATCTTGAGAGTTATCTGGCAAGCTCATAGTAGTAACGTCAAACATAGACGTTTCTGAGAATGAGGTCTGCTTTATTAGACGTTTTCGTTGAGTAACATTTTCATCAGTCATTTTCATCAATAATTAGCTTACTACCAAAATTTTTTTTTTTTTTTTTTTTTTTTAGCTTTTTTTTTTAGTAATATAGCTTATACATCAGAATAACACCTAGGCTACTACATATTTGACGCGATAACTTCGTGACGATAACCGACATATACGCGGGCAACAACTAGTTATGAAATATGAAGATGTGCAAGCGTATTAATTTTAATGATTTTTAATGTGTTTTCTATGTGTAATATTTACGTATTTACAAAAAAAAAAAATATTTGTATCAGTTGTCTAGTACCCATAACACAAGCTCTGCTTAGCTTGGGACTAGATGGCGTTGTATGTTAGATGTCCGAAAAAAAAAGTAAGGAAATAGAACATCC
This sequence comes from Spilosoma lubricipeda, assembly GCA_905220595.1. Classification (NCBI taxonomy): domain Eukaryota; kingdom Metazoa; phylum Arthropoda; class Insecta; order Lepidoptera; family Erebidae; genus Spilosoma; species Spilosoma lubricipeda. The sequence goes on along the minus strand of HG992281.1, from coordinate 19,090,462 downwards.
AACTCCAAAATAATAACAAATGAACTTTCCAAGTCTTAACTAACACTTACATTTATAAACTGTATAATAACACACTACAGACAACTGACTTGCTGCCTTTTAACTATGCACAAGTAATTCATGCTTCATCATCATTATTTTTACCAGACTATAACAGTCAACTGGCATAGACCGCTTCTTAGATAAGAGGTTTTGGCTTATACCACGATAGCCAGCTGAGTCACTGTAGCCGTAAAGTTTGTTTCGAGTTCAGTTGCAGCGCTGATTTGTAATGAGTAGGTTTCCCCCTTAATCAACTCTTACTTACTGATAGTGGTGGTAACACCCCGTATTCTTAAACTCGTCATCATACGGACAATTACCTGCTACGGGACCAAAAAATATATAAGTAACACCTTATATTCAACTTTCTAAATTTATAAGTCGGATTTGTATTAATAAGTTATTAAGTGATATGCACACTACACAATTGGTCAAATGGTTATCTAGGAGAGGCGGATTCAGTCATATGTTTAGCACCGACTTCAAACAATTTTAGGTACCTAGCATACAATATAATATTAGTTTATTATTTCACACGCTTTTTAATGTTTCTAGGTAGAGAGTTTTCGTTTTATGTTTTTTTGCAGTCGGTTTAATTTATTTTCTCAAAATGTTTTATTTTTCATTTTTGCAACTAGTGGTATGAAGTACGTATTTAAACTAAGGCATAGGTTACAAAATAATTTATCCTCTAACTCCTAACCGTTAATGAGTTGCATTTTCCATCATCGCCTCGTCGTAAATATTACATAATACGTAATATTTAATTTTTGAACAGTTTTAGAAAACTTATAAAACACATAACACGTGTCTCTATAATCTGAAAGTTGCTTTCAATTTCTTTGGAATCACATCGTCAGATCCTGACATGGTGACAATGGGAATATCTGGGAGCTGTACCAAGCCCGATGTAAAATAATTTTAAAAATCGGTTCATAAACGACGAAAAAACAAATAAAAAGATTCCGACGAATTGATAACCTCGTCCGTTTTTTGAGGTCGGTTAAAAACACAAATCATGTCAAACCAAAGAAAAACAAAAAAATGCAATGTTATTTATGGATCGTAGAACTTAAACTTAGAACAATTAAACTGAGAGTTGAAGCTGATCGCCTGCTAGAAAACCCTACGGTATAAGTGTAAATTGGCTATAAGACATACCTGTTTGCGTGCCTGCCACACTTCACTACATTAATTACTAAGAAAAACGCGTCACGGAGTGCGGGCGGCGCGCGCGCTGTTTTTGCAACGGAATGCTCTTCGTCCGGAAACGCACGCGCTATATTTTTTTTTTCAAATTGCATTAATTTTTAATGCGATTGAGAGCAATGGCCGTTTTGTATTGTGTTATATTGAGTCTCACTATTTCTGAAGAGAGCAGAATTTAGAAAGAATTTGAGGAGTATATACCAAACAGTATGGCCAGCGAAGCCAAAATTTGCTTTGTAAAGAGTGGCTCTGTGATTGTTTAAGGCTGTTGATCAAGATAATATGAAAATAAGAAAATGCCGTAAAATATATGTGTCTAATGAAATATTTTATTATGATCTGCTTTTCTTAAATTTATTTATATCGAAAGGCTACCTTAATTTCTATTTTATTCTAATCATCAGAAATAGATATAGGTTTCAGCGGCTGCGTGAAAAATGGAACGATTAAATAATGAACACTGAAAGATCACCAACTTTTAAACTTTTACGTTCCATAATATAAGAATTATTATTTTACGGGAGTCAACGCGATCACATATTAAAAGGTGTTATATATATACAGTCAGCCTTTGACCACGGCCAGTGCGACGTGGTCGAAACGTCAGGCAAATCAGAGGTATATACCTTTTAATAAGTGATCGCGTTAATTCCCGTAAAAGTAATTATCACTGAAATATTGTTTTTCTTTGGGATTAAATGAAAAAATATATACGTTGTAGCGAAAGTTTGCTATCTGGTATGGTGTATGTTGGTGTGTTATGGTGGTCCAAAAATACACCAAACTACGGAGTTACTATTATGCTTAAATGAAACGAAAGTTCACACTCCAGTTGGCTACAGCAATAGATCAAGGACCATTATTATGGAAATACTAGTATTTTTTAAGCGACTTCAAAAAAGGAGGAGATTGTCAATTCGACTGTATGTTTTTATGTTTGCCTCATAACTTTCGACTGGGTGAACCGATTTTGATGATTCTTTTTTTATTTGAAAGCTGGTGCTTCCCGTGTGGTCCCATTTTATTTGGTCCAGTACTTGAAGTCGGTTTTAGTTCTGTTAAAATTTGTAATTATTACATAACAGATAGGAAAAAAAGGGTTGCAAATTACAAATGTGACAATTGGCGGTCTTATCGCTCATGGCGATCTCTTACAGACAACCTTTGAACGGATATTATGGTAAGTGACATTAATTGGGAGTGGCAGTAATAAATAAATAAATAAATATTTCGGACATTTAACACACAACGCCGTCTAGTCCCAAGCTAAGCAGAGCTTGTGTTATGGGTACTAGACAACTGATGTAAATACAATTATTTTTTGTAAATACATACATATTATACATAGAAAACACCCAAACTCCGAAACAAATATTTGTAGATCGTACAAATATTTGGTTTGACCCGGGAATCGAACCCGAGACCTCATGATCAGCAGTCGCTCACGCCAACCGCTAGACCAACTAGGCAGACCTAGTAATAGAGTGCACAATCTTAAATTTACTATGTGGATAATAAAATAACAATATACAAAACCCTAATAGCCCAAGCGTTCATAGCCCAGTTGCACTCGGTGATTCAAAACTATCACCGAGGGTAAGGAACGACGGCGCGGTCAGTACCTGGATGGGTGGCCGCTAGTGGCATGTTACCATGAGCGTTTCCGTGATTCGAAGTTCACGTTAAGCAGTCCGTCCCGGTTGTTATATGATAACAGTCGTGAAGCTTAGTTGGAGGTCTCTGGGCGATTCAAAACTATCCAACGACAAGATCACGTAGCCACAACATTGTCTTGCTAGTGCCCAAGCCGCACTTGGCCAGCGTGGGGACGTATGGCCTTAACCCTGTCCTGAGAGGAGACCTGAGCCCAACAGTGGAATATTATGGGTTGTTGATTGAACCAAACCCTAAACCAGCAAATCAACAATAACCTTATTTATAACATGTGATTAGGATTCCCTTACGAATTTATGGAGATACTAGCCGACCCACGCAACTTCGTTTGCGTCTCCTATAGCCCGTAGCGTGATAATTTTCCCCCGTTTTTGAAACATTTTTCATTGTTGCTCCGCTCCTATTGATCCTAGCGTGATGATATATAGCCTATAGCCTTCCTCGATAAATGGGCTGTCTAACAGTGAAAGAATTCTTTAAATCGGACCAGCGGTTCCTGAGATTAGTTCAAACAAACAAACAAACAAACAAACTCTTCAGCTTTATATATTAGTATAGATTAAAGATAGTAATAATTGCTATAATATTGGCACATCGTCCCATCCCTCCGTTTTCACTTGATGTTTGACCCCATAGGTGATAAGTTCATTGCTCCGTCTGACTTTTATGTACAATGTGAACCCACGGAGGATTATTGAATTGAATTCATTATGATATCAAACTTATAAAGGTATTTATGCCTTTGTATTATCTTTAAATAATTAAGGTTAAAAAATATAATCGAACTAGTTGTTGCCCGCGGCTCCGCTCGCATGTATGTCAGTTATAGCGGCAAATAGTAGCCTATGTGTTATTCTGACGTATAAGCTATATTACTGTAATGTTTCATCTAAATCCGTTCAGTAGTTTTTGCGTGAAGAGTAACAATCCATCCATCCATACTTACAAACTTTCACGTTTATTATATTTAGTATATTTATAATAATTAGTAGGATTATATGCGGTTACATTGTGTTGAATAAAATTATAGTAAATAATACCTATTTCATTGTTTATTGAATGCGTCGGTGGTAAAGTGGTAGCTGGTAGTCTCTGCGATTGCTGTTCTTAAGGTCTAAGGTTCGATTCCCGGGTCGGACCAAATGTTAATATAATCTGTAAATATATGTTTCAGAGTTTAAGTGTTTTCTTTTTTCTATGTATTACATGTTTGTTTTTAAATAGAATATTTGTTTCATGTCAGTTGTTTATTACCCATATTACAAGCTCTGCTTATTTTGGGACCAGATGGCGTTTTGTTTTGTGTGTCAGATGTACGAAATATTTTTTTTTATAGTATAGGTTGCAAACGAGCAGACGTATCACCTGATGGTAAGCGATTACCGCCGCCCATGGAACATGCAACACCAGAGGCGACACAAGTGCGTTGCGACCTTTGTCGCAACGCACGTGTGTCGCTTATCGCTTGTAGGGAAGGGTTGGGTATGGGCCTCCGGTATCCTCACTCACTCGGTGAAACATAGCGCTAGCGCTATTTCACACTTTATTATGTAACCCCTTACAACAATAACTAATTGCATATTAAAGTAATCAAGTAACTTTTATGAGTAAACATATTTAAAAAATAGTTAAATCTGCATTAATTTGGCAAAATTTGATTAGTAAATCGACTTGTTCGAACGAGTTTTGCGTAGGTACAGTGCGCTGTACCCGGTGATGTCTATCAGAAGGGTCGCAGGGAGTCGTCGACCTACCGACTTTGAGACCACAAGGTGCCCTCCCTGATAAACTTGTCGAACTACTGAGCGAACGATCCCACCAATTCGATTTCCAAAAATACAATCACTTGGAACGATAAACAGGTATTTTGAATTAATTATTTTGTTTTAGTAATATTATTTTACCTATGTCTCAGGGACGTTATAAATATTCACGAAACGAATACTAAGAACGCCCAAACTCAGAATAACAATTTGTGGATAACATACAGTGTTGTCCCAATCGGGAATCTAACCCACAACACTAGCGCAGGAAGCGACTAGGTGATCGCGTATGCCATAATTGCGTTTTAACATTTTCCGATCCCATTTAACTGCCTTGGTGGCGCAGTGGTAGCGTACGCGACTGCTGTTATTGAGGTCTCGAGTTAGATTCCCGAGTCGGACCAAATGTTTGTATGATCTGCAAATATTTGTTTCGGGGTTTGGGTGTTTTCTATGTATAATATGTATGTATTTACAAAAAAAAAGTATGTAAGTATTTATATCAGTTGTCTAGTACCCATAATACAAGCTCTGCAATGCTAAATAGCTTACAAATGGCATCTGGGGCGGTATACTATGAGGATCTTGTGTCAACTGCGGTGAATTTCCGTGCGTTTAGGCGATTCTGCCATACATACTATAGTTATCAAATATAGCTCACTTAGGACCCCTAATACTTTATCCGTGGTGCTTCCCGGTTTGAAAAAGGTGTCTGCCTATTTTGACTTCATTTTGTCTCCCGCTTTGCTAAGGAGGGAAGTGGATTTATCATTTCCGAGTCCTCCTGTTTTTCTTCTGATTAATTTCGTTGCGGGTTCCAAGACAGTTAATTTTCTTCCTGGGACTTCCCGAGTGTCATAACTCGGTGTGTTCGCGGGTCACTGCTGTTGATCCTGGTGTACAGGAGTTACAGTGGTGGGAATGTGGGCGGGATTAGTCCCAACAAAAAAAAAAAAAATACAAGCTCTGCTTAGTTTGGGACTAGATGGCGTTGTGTGTTAGATGTCCGAAATATTTATTTATTACATAGGCTTCTATTTTCCGCGGAAATCTATAAATACGCAGGCAAAGCCGCGGGCAACAGCTAGCTTTTTTTTAAATAGAAAACAACTCCAACACTACTTAATATAAATCCTGTGTCGCGGTGGACTTTACAAACATACATGAAACGAATACAAAGAACGCTCAGACACGGAACAATGATTTGTGGATCGCAAAAACAGTTGTCCCATGTGGAATTTGAACCCACAACACCGGAGTAGTAGAAACTGGCGTGGCGACTTCTTAAACCACTGAAATCTATACAAGTAAATATAATTGGAGTGTCTGTTTGTAATATCAAAATAACTACTTTTTGATAATTGCATATGTATGTACACGGTACATGTACCAAAATAACATTTGTTTGTCTGGCGGTCTGTCCATCTGTCTGACAGACAGCCGCCGCGGGACAAAGCTAGTCTAAAAAAATGTAGCCGAAGTTACTCCTTAGATCATCAGCCAGTAAAAGTCCCGTCAAAATCGGTCCAGCCGTTCCAGAGATTACCCGAAACAAATAGACAGACGGACAGAGTCTGTCTGTTTGTTAAGGCTACTATTTTTTTGGACTAGCCTTGTCTCGTCGCGTTACCCGCAATACGACAATAGCTGCGGGTAGCACTGCGGGATAAACCTTCTTATCCGTTTCTAAATATTTTCTTCTTAAAATACTTGAATATACTCCTTTAGAAAGCCAAACTAGAATGGATTCATAAAATCAATAACTGTCTTCAAGATTTGTTTGCTAGCGTCTTAATTTAGATATCGTAGGTAACTGAATTTAAGCGTAGCGTAGTTAATTATGAATGAATTTAACTACGTCTTTAAAGGCTATAATGGCTTTCTGATGTTACTGCCATGCTAGTAATTGGTGAACTATTAAAACAAAAACGAATGGAAGGGTTTAAGTAAGCAGAAAAATAAATTTTGACCGTTTTTGCAACTATTTTCCGTTTATACTCTTTACCATTATGCAACGCTAAAGAACTTACCAATTCGAACCAGTAGATCATGCGATTACAGCTTCAGCTAAACATATACATACACTCTTTAGCTTTGTAGCATTGGCAGGTACAGATTTGCACCTGATTCCTGGTCTCCCAGGATAGTTTTCACGTGTCTACATACGCGGACGCACTAATTGCCATCATACCAAGTCTAATAACGTACCTATAAGTTATTATATAGCGATACTTACCCATCGTAACGTGAAACACGCGATCACCTTTTTCATTGGTGCATCAGAGCGAATGACGGCTGGAAAAAAACTTGGAATGAGGTTAGCGGTATTGTGAAAAAAGGTGCGGTCAGCGTCCGCCTGTCTCTAGCCACCAAATAATACTAGAAATTCTCAGTTATGGCGTTATTTTTTTGCGAAAAATTTACAATGAAAGGAGGAAAGGTTTCATATCACATCAACAGTCTTTAACAGACTACTGCTGGATATATATGCCTCTTCGTCTTCTCTTCTCTACGAAGCAAGGAGGTTTTGGCCTACAAAATCACGCTGGCATAGGTTTGGCATAGGATGTGTGTGTTTCAGGCTTTCCTTCTCTTTTCGGGGATATTATTCTGCATAGTTTGTTGCCTTAGCTCTCTGTATTCCCTGTCACTACATGCAAAAGGAAATAGAAAAGATTTGCAATCCGGTAATGTCACTTACTGACGTGGTTCGTTCGTAAATGCAATGCCGGAGGCCCAATGATAAAACAATTAAATAGGCCGCCGTAGTGTGTGTGGGTCACCATGCTGCATTGTTGTATTGTCTGCATTCACAATGAGCATGGTGACCACTATTCTTGGATTCTGGTCACGCTTTTCATCGGGCAGAGTATAGTCACTTTGGCAGGATCATTATATTAATTTAAAAAAAGAACTAAATAACACCTTTTTATAGTCCATGGTATCACTTTGGTTGAGCCTGCTATGTGTGTTGTTTTCCCAAAATAAATTGTTTTAAATCTTGATTAGATGTGTCTTTTTTAAATCTTGTCTAAAGTCACTATAGAGGCAAGATTTAAAAAAAGAGTGTTTTTACTTTTAGTTACGTATCAACTATTTATTACAGTTTTTAGTTACAGTTGGTCAAAAGTAAAAAAAATGGAATAAAATTAATTTCATCTATTTTTTTATTTTTTCGTGTTGTGGTAGATAGCAGTGCTATTCAGGTTGCCTATAAAAAATACAGAAATATTGAAAAAAATGTGGTCATGGAAGTGAAAATATATTACGTCTCAATTCTTAAAGTTTTTTTTTTTTAAATCCTATTTACGATTGAGATTTACCTATATTTCTTTCTTATTTTTCCCTAAATATTCATGGTCAGGTCTCTGTGATGAAAATATGGCTTACTGTAAAATGGTTCTGTGGAAACGTATATACACACAGAAAAAAGAATACAATAACCATAGATAGTTCACTGCAAAGAGAAGGAAAACTTGAAACACACCCTAACTCGTCCTTCCAAGGTGGTACCTATACTAGGCCAAAACCTCCTTGTTAAGGGAGGGCGGCACAGCAGTGGACTGTTTGATATTATGACAAACGAGCCCCGCGGTGTTACCCGCAATTACTGTTGAACCGCGAGTAACGCCGCGGGACAAAGTTTGTCTAAAAAAAGTAGCCTAAGTTACTCCCTGGATCATCAGCTACCTGCCAGTGAAAGTCCCGTCAAAATCGGTCCAGCCGATCCAGAGATTACCCGAAACAAGCAGACAGACAGACTATTTTTTTTAACTGCATATTTGATATATGTACCGTGTATACATCACATGCGTTTAGTAAAAAGCGGTTATTTTAATATTACAAACAGACACTCCAATTTTATTTATTTGTATAGATGTGGTTTATTATTTACCGAAGACAACAATAAGGTTGCAAATAGTGCCATATTAGTTCCCTTAGTGTGGGTCACTATGTTACATTGTCCACATACACAATGAGGATGGTGACCACTTTTGGATACTGCTCCGGTTTTCCATCAGGCACCATGTTGCAGTCAGACAGACAGACATGACGAATCTATAAGGGTTCCGTTTTTTGACTTTGGCACGGAACCCTAAAAATGTATATCGTTCATTAACGACATTTGATTTGCTACTCTGAGTGACTGAGTTGCAACGGGTAGGGCACCTTGGATAACTTTACAAACAAACGGCAATCCTCAGATTTGTGGTATTATACATTACGTAGTATAATTTTTTAGTTTATATTTCTTATTCCCACTTGTGAGTTGTGAAAAGTTAATTCATCTTGTCACTAATGCCATCTATTGCAATAATTTAAAAACACATAAAATCATTAGAAAATAAAATACATTTTATGAATTATTCATGTACAATATCTGGGCATAATAGGGCAAAAGAATAAATACTAATATATAAATATTATGTTTTACAAATTGTAATCTCGTCTAAACTGTTTTAGAACGGTATGTATAAACTTTATCTCCACTTTGACATACTCAGTATTGCCAATTTTCAAATTTGTGCAGGAATGCGTGCAAAAATGTTGTAATTCTGTAAATAGCTAAATAATTGTTGGTATTAGTCTATGTTGACTGTTTTCAATTTGATAATTAAGACACTAGATATCTGAAATTGTAGATACTGTATTTCACCGTATTCCAACCAAAGAAGAAGTAACAGACGCTGATATTTCACTCGAAATAATACGGATTCACGTATTTTATCCTGGTAACATTCACATAATCATTTATTTTCGTGTTACTTTGTCGTCGTGTAAATACAAAATTTTTCGTAAATTTTGCACTTTTGAAGTCTATGTCAAGCTGTGAGTGACTAAAAAGCAAACCATGTGCAATATGAGTGCAATATCTTTAGTAATATTATGTCTGAGGTAAAGTATTAGAACACAGTATGTTATATTTTTATACTTGTTACAAGTTTGAAATTTGAAACCAATTTTAATTTCAGTTTGGATTTTGCATATACGGTGCACATTAAACATTTAAGAGCCCATGACTTTCATGCTAGCACCGACTGGGACTATTTGATTTTTACACAACATTGGCCCACAACTGTATGCAAAGACTGGACGCACAAAAAACCTAATCACAGCTGCTCTTATCCTAAAAAACACAATGCGTGGACTATCCATGGGATTTGGCCTACGAAGATAGGCTCCAGAGGTCCTGAAAACTGTAATAGTACATGGCTGTTTGATCCCGAACAAGTTAAACCCATTGAAAATGAACTGGAAGAAACTTGGATTAATATTGAAAAAGGTGAAAATATATTTATATCTTAGTTTTAGATTCCAGTTACAAGTAAATGTTACTTTTTATAGCACATAGATGGAGTGGGAGCTGTGCGTAGGTATTGGTTTGAATTGTTATATCGGAGCAAATATTTGTAAGATCTGCAAATACCTTTTTTGTTATAAAATGTGAATGTATTTACAAAATACTATATTATATATAGTTTTCATAGCACAAAGTCAGTCATATTGGTAGCTAAAAAATAAAAAAACAAGCTCTCCTTGAAACTCGACGGCCTTGTATGTTGTATGTCACAAAATATTTATTTACATTCAACTTTCTAGACTGATGGTTAATTTAAATGTATATATATTGACTTTTAAGTACATTAATGGAAAATCAGTATTTATTGTCCACTTATTTTATCCTAAAAAAAAATACCTATTGGATTCCTAGTGGATTGGCCTAAAAAGTTTAATTAAAAGAATAAAGCCTATAGAACAAACATTTTCTATTCATCCCTGTGTTTTTTTAAACAGCCACCAAAGGAGGATAATGTTTTTGACATGTAATTTGTATGTTTTTCATTAAATTTCTTTATCTCCCATATCTGCCAAATGGATTTCAATAGTTAAGATAGTGTTTTATCCATTTCAAAAACCTAAGTGTCCTTTTTGAAGGAAAAAATATTTATATAATTTAATTAACTGGTTCTTAACAATTGAACCAGTAGAACATTATTACTAAATGGTCAACATGAATCAGTTACTTACATAAGAATGTGTTACATAAGAAACCCACTTGTTGGTACATTTTTTTTTTTTTTTTTTTTTTTTTTTTTATGTTTGGCCCTGCCAAAATGACTCTACTCTGCCTGATGGAAAGCATGAGTAGAATCCAAGAGTGGTGGTCACCATACTGCGACTGCAGACAATGCAACAATGCAGCATGGTGACCCACACCATGGCGGGCTAGTGATGCTTCCGCATCATTGGGCCTCCGGTCTCGCACTCACCAACGAAACACGACAGCATGATCGCTGTCATTTTACGTTGATTTTCTGTGCGAGGGTAGTACCGCCCCGGTCGAGCCGGCCCGTTCCTGCTGAAATCAGCGTGGCTCTACTACCTTGGTACATAGTATACAGGTATACTATGTACCAACAAGTAAATGAGTATCCTGTTTAGGTACTGGTTTTGGTTTATAGCACTAGAATTTTCTATTAAATATCCATACTATAATCTTCTTATATATAAAAATCAATTGCTGTATATATGTCTCGCTAAAACTCGAAAACGACTGGGCCGATTTAGTTGATTTTGGTTTTGAAATGTTTGTCGTAGTCCAGGGAATGTTTAATCAGTGAAAAACAAAAAATAAATTGATAATCCAAATGTCATGTGTACGAAATAGCGAGCACAGCTAGACTATAGGTTTTATCTATGCATATATACAATAAATAAAATTGGAGTGTCTGTTTGTAATATTAATTTACTAATTTTAATTATTACAAAATGCCACATATTCAGGTAACTTTGTGAAAGTCTGGTGCCTTAAATAGGTTTAAAAAGAATATGTAGTTACAGGTCACCAGGTCCCCATTCCTAATGAGAAAGATATCTTTAAAAACATATTTTTAATGTACCATAGCACAGGCTTTGCCTAGTTTGGCATCAGTTGGCTATGTGTGAAATTATTATTAAATAAAATAAAAATTCTATGTTTGTAGACTACAAGTTGAAGAAATTTCCATATCAGGCCTATCTTTAATCTAAACTTAACATTTACAGGTACAGGCCTCTATAACCTTTGGGCACACGAATGGACCAAACATGGCACATGTGCAGCTGCAATAGAACCATTCAACAACGAGTTCAAATACTTCAGCAAAGGCCTAGAATTAATTAAACAATACCCAATGAACGAAATCCTCGGTGGAGCGAACATATTTCCTTCAGACACCAAACCCGTCACATTGGAAGAAATCAACAGAGCAATTATATCTAAAACTGGAAAACAACCCATGATACGGTGCAAATATGAAGACCATATACAATATTTATTTGAACTACGGATTTGCTTTGATAAAAACTTGAACTTGATTGACTGTTCAGATAATTCTTTTCATAATGGTGATACATTTGTCTCTAATTGTAATGTTAATACAGAGATTATTTATCCTGATCAACATCAGAATGCAAAGGGTTTAATACAATTATATAAGTTTATTAATTGGTTGCAGTGGTTTACATTATAATTTTTCCTTGATAATGTGCAATGAAATTGTCAAAAATAACATAATAATCTTAGGTTATTGAAAAGCGTTGAATAATAGCATCCAACTGTTATCCACTAAGGGCTGCTTGCACAACGTTCTATTTAAGTAGCTATTAAAGAAAAATTGTTTAATGCTCCTTAACGCATAAACACGTTTAGCTTAAACAAATTTAGCACCTTCTTGCACAATGATGACAGCAGGTATATTTAGTTAAATATGATAAGGGGTTGAGCCCTGCGAGTGTAGGCGAGGCGGCAGTATCCCAGTGTTGCACTCGCGCACACGCACGCGTTAAACAAAAATAAAACGTTTAGCGCCGCTAAATAGCTGAGTTCCGATGTTAAACTTCGGCAGTTTTTTAAACATGTTTAGCAGAAAATTTAGCGTTGTGCAAGATGCTAATTATGTTTAACCTTTTTAAATGCATTTAGGATGTCTTAAATGTATTTAAGCTATGTTGTGCAAGCGGCCCTGAGTTTCTTGCCTCTGTGTCAGTTGTGTGTGTGTTAGGTACTATAATCGCTAAAATTGCTTAAGAAAGTTAACCCATTCATTTTGGTTTTCGTATCGTAAAGTTTTGTTTTCTAGTCTGTTTTAGTAGTTTTGTACTCTGACATGAAAGTTTTTTTAAATTGAGTCACAAATTATGTACTGTCAGCAAGTACTTAAAATTGTAAGCTAACTAAATCACTACCAGATATAAATTGGAGTGTCGTATGTGCCAAACTTAGAATTCTGTATAAATACAAAAAGCGTAACGTCGCCAAGCTCACTTCATTTTCTGTTAATGTACTTAATTACTTTATAAGTGCTAAAATTAACTATAAATTTGTATATACACTTTTGTTGTGGACTGTACAGAGCCATGTAACAAATAGCTTGGTCTTTCGAGCCGGATACCGTATGAAGTATGTATGGATTTCAAAGAATAGATAGCTCTAGACTAATGCTTTAATTTGTTGTCGTACACTATATAAAAAAATATTATGATGGAAAGTTTATAACTCTCCATTAAAAAGTTTAATGGATTTTGTTTTTGTCTATGATCAAAGCCAAAGTGAACAAATTACTTTTTAATCATGTTTTCTTTTTCAACTTCTATCATTATTTTTTGCACTATAGGCAATATTTTTTGTTTAATTAAGTTACAAGTAAGAAAGAGTTGTTTTTTTCTTATTAGTAGGTATGTAGATATAGTGAACACAAAGAAATTGTTACCATACCATAAAAATGCTTGTAAACGCGCTTCTAAGGGCCAGTTCCACCAGTTGTCTGCCAAACAATACTATTTGACAGATACATATTATGTGTATCTGACATATATATCTCTATTTAAGACGATGTTTCACCCGTTAGAATAAGATTTCAGATAGCTTATCTGACAGATAATTTGACTAAAACTTTCATAAAAACTGTGTCAAACCATCTATCACATAAGTTATCCAGAACTTCTCTGTTACTAGTGAAAGTGGGTTTTAGATTTGTGAAATTGAAATCCTAACCTAATCCTAAATTTTATACATGGTCATTTCTTTACTTAGTTTAAAATGAAGTCGCTCTTTGTTATTGTACATTTAGAACATTTAAATTACGCAACAGATTTTAATGAGGTTTTCATCAATCTAAAGAGTGATTCAAGAGAAAGCTTTACATGTCTATTATAGTTAAAAAAAACTGAGAATTTAAAAGATTTCCGTGCGAAGCGGGAGAGTTTCCTAATAATATGTACAAATAAATATACATATACTTGGTTAGTATGTAAAATTGTGTACTTAAGAAAGCAGAGATGTAATATATTTTGTGATGCTTATTGTGCAATTGTTTATGTGAACTATATAAATGAAATAAATACCTACATTTTTATATTCTAAATATTACTAAAAACAAGTGCCTATATTATAAGAACGACCATGACTTATAGAAAAAATGGCTGGCTTCAACTGCAGACAAGGAAAAACAAATATATATTTTAGTAAAAGTCCATTCGCGTTATAAAAATAGTGACGGTTCGAACTAAAAGTATTTCATAATTTTACTAAGGGTCAGCGCTGACGGACGGACTGGCTGGCTACGAAGAGAGGCTACAATATAAATTCAACCTAAAGTTCTTCAGAATACAACTGTATTTAAATACAACGAAATAAAATTGTCTCTTGCGGTCATTTTATTTCGTTGAACTTTAGTTTGAATTGTTACTTTTAGAGTTTAACGTGACGCATAACGTTTATAATAAAAGATTTTTTCCTCTCTCAATTTTGTTTTAATTATTGTCCTTCAATTTTCATTGTTTTTACGTTAGCTTCCTCAAAATAAAAAAAATAAGAAGTGCTATAAGTATCGATACTTTAGGAGTATTTGTTTAAGTAGTATCGAAAAAGATTTGAGTACTATCGAAATGAGTAGGTATCGATACTTTGATAGTATCGGACATCCCTAAGTAGCCGTCACTCCGTCCGTCGTCACTAACCCTAATGACACCAAACCGAAACAAGATTTATTAAATTGGTGGCATTCGTTGGTATGCCACCAATTTAATAAATCATGGTATACACCTGAATAGTGTTTGGGTTACTGGTAGAGAACCTATGCCATAGCACTTGATACATATATGTATAGCACTTATATAATATTAGAGAATGTTGGATAACATTTTTTAACAAATTATAACAAAAGTTATCTACTAATGTTATACAACATCCTGTAACTACATATAACATGTAACAAATGTTATCGCTATGTGGGACACCCTTAGATATTCAGAAAATGAGTATTAATATCCTCATTATGGTCCTTTCACCTGAACCAGCGGGAGTAATAAAATCACAAAAAAAAAAGTTTTTAAGAATCTGGATACACACTTAGAAACTTGATCAGGCAAACAAGGTCTGGAAACTAGATCAGTATCTCAAGTTTTTGGTAAATCAAAAAAATAGCTATCTATTTTTGAAAACTTTAGGTTGAATTTAAATTGTTACTAAATTAGTCTGTCCGTCAGCGCTGACACTAAAGTCGTTTTCCATTAAACCCATGATGTTATATTATTTCTAGCTCAGTAGGATGTGATGTACAGAATAATATTGTTATTGCCTTTTTCTCGAGGGCTTAATACTTCTATTATACCTTTTTGTCTTTAAAAAAAAACAAGGTTTCAGTTTACCAGCGGACGTTCGTATTTTATTGACAAATAAGTTTAAAAATAAATTATTATTTTTGTTTCCATTTGTGGTTGAAGAAATTGCATTTCTGTATTCGTCCTAATAAATAAACTTTTTCATTTTTATTGAGACTTTTATTAACTTAATCTTCGTCTACCCTCCATTCACCCTTTTTTTTAAGTTAGAGTTGGACTTAAAATTGTATTGTAGATTGTAGTAAAATAAAATATATTTTTCATACTTTTGTTGTATGAGCTCTAATTGAAAAATTAATTCCTAGAAATTGTTTTGGATAATGTGCCTTGTATGTTATTGTTCTCTATTTTGTATCTGTATGTTTCCATAATAAAATGAAATGTCCGTCCATCCATTCTAACTGGTTACACATTAATGGATTGCATTACAGGAGAGTTAATGCCAGTGTACCAAAAAATCTCTTAATACTTTGTCATAAGAGATTTTTTGATAAACCAATAAAAAATTTTGTTATCTATATGTGAATATAAAAATACTTACAGGTATTGTACCGTTTTGTAGATTAATATAAATTGAACTCCCATTGTATGAAATGCATCGATACAAATTTATATACAGCAAATCCATACCTCCATGTACAAGCAACAAATTTGAATGATGACCCACCATAAACTTACTTTCTTACATATTTCAAATACATTTGGGCCGACATTCGCGTGAATATACGTTTCCAAGGTCGTACCTTCTTATCTGTCATTTAATTATAGAGATAACTAGCTGACCCACGCAACTTCGTTTACGTCTCTTATTGCCCGTAGCGTGATAATTTTCCCCCGTTTTTGAAACATTTTTCATTGGTGCTTCGCTCCTATTGATCTTAGCGTGATGATATATAGCCTATAGCCCTCCTCGATAAATGGGCTATCTAACACTGAAAGAATTTTTCAAATCGGAACAGCGGTTCCAGAGATTAGCGTGTTCAAATAAACAAACAAACAAACTCTTCAGCTTTATATATTAGTATAGATTATCTGTTGCAGTACCAAATAACCAATATCCAAAAAAGTACTTCTTGTACCTAAATGTAAATCTTTACACCAAATATCACGTTTTTGTCTTTGTGCGTCCACACATAGAGAAAAATCAGAGTGCCTTAGTGTGAGTTTGTCTTACATAAACTCGCATTCAACAGCGAGCGCGTTCAGAGTTGCGATTGATGATTAATTTCAGAGGGTTTCTGTAAAATCAACTCACACTAGGTCCTCGGAACGAGCCGTAACAATCGAATTTATATAAAAAAAAATCACATAGATAGGTGTTTATTGTAGCAAATAACATATAAAAAAAACTTTTCAGAATATTCTGCGTCGATATCATGTATTCGTAGTAATATCAATACTGTCTAATATTAGATACAAAACACACACAACATCTCCACAATGCACACTGAACTTTCACCGATGACAGAATTATAATAATTGAACATTTGTGCCGTTCCCAAAACCCAACATATGCAATATCATATTACTATATTTGGCTCCTTATTTGCCTCGAGACACTATGATCACCGCTGATGGCACCAGGCCTGAAACAAAAAGGGAATATTTTAATTTTTTTTTATGAAATATGGGGGGCAAACGAGCAGACTTATCGCCTGATGGTAAACGATTACCACCGCCCATGGACACCCGCAACA
The DNA here is from genome assembly GCA_905220595.1 of Spilosoma lubricipeda. Classification (NCBI taxonomy): domain Eukaryota; kingdom Metazoa; phylum Arthropoda; class Insecta; order Lepidoptera; family Erebidae; genus Spilosoma; species Spilosoma lubricipeda. Next base: position 19,073,412 of record HG992281.1, on the reverse strand, counting down.
CCAGAGGCGTCACAAGTGCGTTGCCGGCCTTTTAAGAAGGAATACGCTCTTTTCTTGAAGGTCTTTGAGAAAAATAAATGACAAAAACAACTTATTGGTAAGCTTGCAATATGACACAAAAATTAATCATCTTTTGCCTCCTGGTCTCGTTCCAATTCCAGGATGGACCAAAAATGTTTGTATGATTTAAAAATATTTGTTTTGGAGTTTGGATTTCTTCTATTTGCAATAAAAAGTATACATTTATATCAGCCCCCCTAGCCAAGTCACAAGCTTTCGCTTTTCTGCAATCGTTAACGCTCTTTCTCAAGTAATTTTAGAAAACGATAACTTGGTAGCCAAGTTGACACAAATGGTTCGATCGCTCGTTCTACAATTTACGTGGAAAAAACCTAAAATATAGTCTATGGTCTATCCATCTAAGAAACGTTTCAAACGTCCATCAAAGTAGGTACTCATGGTAACGTTGACATTGTTCATCAACAATTTTTATTGTCGATTTTAGTTGGCTGAATTATAAAGTGATAAAATGTATATAAAGTAAAGAACAATCTATTTGTAAATGGTTTATTATAATATCACAGTGCGAAATGTCGTTTTAACATTATTGTGACTTGGAAACATGAAGATCCTGCTTAAGGATTAACTTATAATAAATGACGTGATACCTCTTACATAATGAATTTATAGATAGAGCCAGACAGAACAAGTCCTCGTCTTATTGGAATTCATGGAAAGGTATGTAAATTATTAGTTATTCTTTGTTGTTTAAAAGTATCTCACTTCATCTCTTGAAAGTATGAAACAAATAGTGACATGGATAAGCGACAAACATGCAATAATTATTGCCTATTTAATATTAAAAATATAATGTAATGGTTTCCTATTATGACATTTAGTTTCCTAAAAGACAAAGCACATACAACAACTTTCTTCATAGACACACACTATAAAAATTAATCTATCAAATATCTATAACTTCTGTGTACTATCTATAAATTAATTACATGATACCTATGTAATATATAATGTTGATAAAATTCATTTTAAAATTGACAGAATGAGTCACATATTTTCATTGACTCATCTTCGACAGCTTTTAATAGTCTACTGTTGGACATAAGCCTCTCCTGTGAAAGGAGACATTGTTCTAGTAATGAATGCTTAATAGATAGACATGTTCTAATATGTGTGGGCAAACTAAAAGTCTGAAACCAAAAAAAAGCCCTAGCAATAAGCGGTGAGGACTGGACTGGTGATGGTCCTAGCAGCAGGCAAATGCTTACTGCTCTAGAAGAGAGGGTGTTGGCCTTAACGGGTTTGACTGTTGAAGTAGGACTGTACAACCACACTGTCCATTCTCTGTCCCAGATTATGTTTACTTATAGTCTCTTTGTTGTGACTAATCTACAGAATGAGTGGACCGATTATCACAAAAAAATTAATAGCAGGGAGGAACTTATAGTTTAATTAATTATAATATAATTGTTTTTTTCAGCAACATCAGCCCCACTCCCTCTGGAGAAGTTCCATGCACAACCCTCACATCTCAAAGGGGAGCGCCAGTGACGTCAAGCAAGTTCACGACCATAGAAACTCACCGGCTGTAACTAAAGGCAGACTGGCAAAAAACCTGGATGTGAGGAAACTGGAAAGGAGGCGAATAACATAGTAGACAATTGAAGCGAAGGATAGATACATTACAAATTATTATAATTTGAAATGCACTGTATAACAGAATTTTAAATAAACAGAATATAATTATAAATTGTTTCAATGATATTTCAGAAAAAAAATTTAGAAATTTTACCTCAGTTGAGACCATCATCATCATCATCAACTGTTTAATGTAATGATAGTTGCGGGTTACTAATCTTTTCCTTCACCTACATTAAAAATAGTGGTAATATAAATTTTTTGTCAATGACATAATTTATACATTGTTTTGTAATGTTTCTACTAGGTAAATAAACAAACACTGTAATAATAAAGCCTTTTAATGATTGTTTTAACATCTGAGTACATTATCAAATATATTTATAGAAAATATAAAAAGTATTATTTATAATAAAAAAAATATCTATCCAACACAAAAAAAAATCTATATCACGGGGGAAAATAACCCACATAGGAAAGGCAATATGTTTAATAACAAAGCCATTAACAATTAACGTTATTTTAATCTATTTAATAAAGAATTTGGCATGGCTCTTCCTTCGATGACTTCACTTTGATTAGGCATATTCATAGCAGGTATGGGATCTTGCAAATTTATATTGTCTTTATTGTCATGTGTAGCAGAAAGTGGTTGTGGTAGTGGTATGCCAGCTTGTAACGCTAAATTGTGTAATACACAACATGCAGCTATAATATTGCTAGCTACATAGGCATGATGATGAAGAAACCTGTCTCTGAGAAAACATCTCCACTGTGCTTTGAGTAATCCAAAACAGCCCTCAATGCAGTTACGGGCTCACACATACTTTACAGTATAAAGTTCTTCCCTAGAACCTTGAACTACATTGAGAATAGGTGTCATTAGCCAAGGATGTTGTGAATATCCAGAGTCACCTTAAAAAAATAGTTTAAAAATTAGTTACCCACAGGAAAACTACTGAACTTTAAGGTAATAGAGCCATGCTGATTTTAGTATGAATGGGCCGGTTCGAAAATGATGCCATGCTGAGTTGTTGCATTGTCTGCATTTGCAACGAGTATAATGACCACTGCTCTAGGATTGTGTGTATGCTTTCCATTAGGCTGAGTAGAGTCACTTTATAAGGCTGATACATAAAAATAATAGTAAATATTTTTATTGTTACACAACAACCTAACAGCCATAATTGTTCACTATTTTGATGAAGTTCACTCATAAATGATTCAGCTCTACTAGAAGACCATATATGTGAATAATGTGTAGCTCCACCGAACTTTGGATTCACATTTATAATCAGCATATTACTATCACAAATCTGAAAACCAAATCAACATTAAGAAGTGACATAATAGTCTCATACATGCTGTTCTATAAATAAAAATAAGAATAAATCTACCATTTGAACTTTCAGTGAATGATACCCTTTTCTATTGAAATATACATGCTCTTCAGTAATGGGCTTTACCAAAGCTACATGCGTACAATTTATGCAACCAATTACATAAGGAAAGCCAAATCTTCTTTGGAACCTTGTAAAATAAAATTATGTTTAACACATGGTACATATTCAATTAAATATAGTTAAGTTTGTTTGTTAAGTAGGTATACACTCTTGTTTTATAGCTTTTATAGCTGTTTTCTCTTGTTGTGTTATTGGAAACCTAAGCCATTTTGCAACGACAGCAGGGTTGCTCAAAGCATCAAAACTTGTCTGATGCACCAACAAGCTGTCCGTTGGGCAATGCTGAAGGACACCAACAATTCGCTGATAGGATCCTGTGGCTAGGAAACTAAGAGCATCAAAGAGCAAGAGCATGCCTCAAAACCTATAAATACACAAACATTAAGGAAAAGTTAAAATAGTCAATAGTACAAAAAAGACAGATTATTAACTTACCTTAACTTTTAAGGGAATCTCGTTGGTTCCCTTTAACGATGTCTTGTTTTGGAGTTCTTGACAAAGGGCTTCGAAAGACAACTTGTCTAGCCGGAATTGCTCCACAAATAAATTGTCCGGCATTTCGCGGATTGTCTCGTTGCACTGACGATTTATGTGTCTTTTTCCACGTCTAAGCCATACTTCCTCATTATGAGCGCACCACAACATATTTACAGTATGCATTTTAATTATTTTAAATGTTCAAAATTATATTATGCAAATAAAATGGGTCTCGGTGGTCCTATTAGACTGTGTTTATCTGTCTTATAGACGCCATTTTTAAAGCGATAACTCCAAATATTTTTGATCGCTTAGTGAACGTTCGATCGCATCGATATCGTTTCGCTTGCGTTTGTCAAAAGTGTAACTTGGCTAGCTTTTGAGAGCTTTTGTATGGAGTTTGGCATCGAATTTGTAGAAACGATCGCTTTCCATTCCATCACTACGAACAAACGTCAACTTGGCTAAGACTTTCTAAATGGAATCAAGTCACGTGATCAAAACAAAATATTAGCCAATGACACACGAGAACGCGATTCGTTAACGATTGCAGAAAAGCGAAAGCTTGTGACTTGGCTAGGGGGGCAGTTGCCTGATGGCAACGCCGTTTACTCCATAATTAAATAGATTTCTTAACTCACGCATTTATATTGTAATATTTGAATATATATAATTAAGGAATCAGTAATAGCCAACAATAGCAATGAGCCTAAAAATATTTGAATCATTAAATGAACAAAAAAACATTAATAATACATATTAAATAGTATAAAAGCTAATAAACGCACCTAATAAATCCAGCGGTTTGTCGTAATCTTCTGTGGTGAATATCTTCTTTGGAAATGTAGTCATCAGCTTAAAGCTTTCGTCTTCTGCAAACTCCTGAGCGTTCATTTGCAGGTACAGTCTGTAATTATTATACATATTTTTTAAATAAAGTATTTCTAAATTCATCTGATGTTCATTATCTTATAAAACTTATTTCAACGCCATCTAACGAAGACGCATCGGACTACACAGTAACTACTAATCCTGCAACGCGCAATGAAAGTTCTGGAGCCTATTAGTATAACATTGGTAAGTCAAGAGTAATTTTTTTGTATAGATGACCACACCACAGACCACAATGACTCACTCTGCCTGATCGAAAACATAAGTAGAAACCAAAAGGAGTGACAGGCAACCATCCTCATTGTCTTCAAGTTACGTAACATTTTACTTCATAATATTCTTTATGGAGAGTCAAAGAAGACTAGTAGCCAACCCCAAATAGTCTTAGGAATAGTAAGGTTACGAAGACGATGAGCTCATAACACGCAATAATAAAAAAAAATGCGCGAAAAAACTATTTACCGGACAGCAGCAAGTTGTTCTTTTGCAGCAAATGTGTGTGCCAGGGTTTTGCCATCGGGCAATCTGAGCTGAATCCTGGCTTGTTCATATGTGACCTTGGGCCCAGGGTTATTTGTGACCGGTGGAGGGGCCGGGGCTGGAGCCGCTGCTACAGGTGGCTGTCCTCCTGCCGCTAGCCTAAAGGGCAAGGTGTATAATGTAAATGTTGTTAAAAGTTCTTGAAAATGAGTTAGGTTTTGTGTAGCTCAACCTTTGAAGTTAGTTCGCCTTTAGGCGCCTGTAGGGTTGCGAAGGAAGTATACCAGTCACTCTCTTTAAAAAAACTGATATTCAAATAAAACCGGTTTAAATAGAGGTCGACCCCAAATTTTATCCAGTATAACGGTATCAAAAAATAATATGAAGACATACTTTCTAGCCTGTTTGTCCGCTTCTATCTGCGCCTTCACTCTCTTCCTAGCCATCATGTCTTCTACCTTCTCTCTACGTCGTTGTTCTACTAACTTCTGCATCTCCTGTTCCTGCATCCGCAGTCGGGCGTCTTGCATTTCTTTGCCAGACTTTATACGTACACGTTCACGTTCCAAAGCTTCAGCCTATAATGCCAAGAATATTTAAATTAACACATCATAAACTAGGACATAATCAGTACTGTCCGTGTAGTCACGGATTTGGTTTATGGAGTGCCACTATACCTAATCAACTAAGTCCGGGGTTCCCAAAGTGGGCGCCGCGGCGCCCTGGGGCGCCGAAGGAAGTAGCGAGGTGCCCGCGAGTCGGTCTTCTATCATTATCCGAAAGGATTAATTGTTTGCGTTTATGTTTAAATGTTTGTGCCTTGCAACCAATAATAACTACTATCGTAGGTACCTAATTTTTTTGAGTCTATCTATGTCTAATGGCTAGGTACGGAGGGGGGGGAAGCGCCCTGACAATATTGTAATCTTGAAAGTGCTCCGTAGGCTGAAAAAGATTGGGAACCCCTGGACTACGTCATTACATCTACCTGTCTCTCCAGCATGGCATAGTAATAAAAAAAACTACTTTCTACGGAGAGGCCTGCATCAAGAGATGGAGTCCTAAACTTCATACAATTTTATCATAATATAGACAAAGTAACACAAAATAAAAAAGCATGCACACACTGCAGAGCATGCTTTTTTGAACAGATGATGCGATGATAGAGACCTCTCTAGATAACTAATCAAAGTTAAATCTTATATTAGACACTGGCAACCGGGCCCGGCTTCGCATGGAATTCTTAGAAATTTTCACATTTTCTCTATTATATGCATGTATTACACATAAACCTTTCTCTTGAATCATTCTATCCATTACTGAGTTATTTAAGAGATCCAAGCAGACAGACATTGATAGTGACTTCATTTTAAATTGTGTTAATATGGAAATTAAACAATTGGAAGTTATGTTATGGCATTTGAATTTTTGTGTATTTTTAATTAAAATAATGTTCTATGTAATTATAGAAATGCCTTCAAAGGTTTTTGAGATATTTTATTAGAAGTAAAAATCAACCATTGAGTAAGTGTTGATTTTACATGAGTATTGGCTTATTAAGAATACTGATTCTTAGTTCCCAAATAAGAACTTAGAAAAACGTATTTAACAGACAGCAGTCAATAAACAGATCAGACTTTTGACTTAACTTTAGTTTTATACAAAAGGCAAAACATTTATAAATGTAAATGGACATATCTGAATTGTTCTAATTTTATTACTACATTAACTGAACATTTAATTTTATTCTTATCAGAATTTCAATATTATAATATATTCCTATTGCGACAATATAATATTTTACATGCTACAATATGTTTCACAAAATAATACCTTTTCTCTTTCCTCCCGTTCTTTTCGCTTCTGTTTCATTCTTTCTTCAAGTAATGCCAATTGAGCTTGTTTTTCTTCTTCGGTCAATGGTTTCTTCTCCTCCGTTGACTCGGAGAAGCTTTTGTGGTCTGTTTTGGCAGCATGATATTCCATCTCATCTTGATTTTTAAGCAATTTTCCACACTCGTCACACTTGAAAGACTTTGCTTCGGCTGCTTCTTCACCCTCAGTTTTTTCTTGCGCTGATGAGGATGATTCCGGCGCTGTAACGGGAGTGGGAGTAGAAGTGGGAGTAGAAGTAGGAGCTACACTAGATGAAGATCCAATTGTATGTCCTGAATCAATTGCAGGATCATCGGCATGTGCCAAGAGCCATTCCATGGCAGGCTCTACACCTTTATAATTCGTAACCGCCAAAGCCTTCTCCCTGAATTACAAGAAAACAGTAAATGTTAAAGGTTACCAAAATTTGCGGTTTACTTATACAAAAATTTAAAAATACTTACGCCCTCTCTTTGGAAAACCCCATTTCGATAAGTGTTTCTATTTCTGCCATTTTAGAGCTACTTACTGTAAACTATGTATTTTTAAAGATTACAAATCTTCTATACAAAATAATTCATCACTCATTCATCAGCTGTACTTTTTTAAAAGCTCACAGAGTAAAAAGTTAATGCGTTCCATTCTACACAATATAAATGGTTTTACAAGTGTTGTCTTTTTTTTTTAAATCTAGATTATGTTCAAGATATATTTTTGTGATATATATGATATATAAGCAAAGCAATAAACATAAAATATTTTACACATTTTAGTTTTTCAAAAATAAAAACAAGTTCTGTAACGGCTAATTCAAAGTCAAAACTCATTTTTAAAACAAACGTACTAGCTGTCAAACATCTCTATTGATATTTAAAATATGTTATTAGATTTTGCTTATCAAACTTGTATTAAAAATGCCAACTCTAAAGAAATGTAATAAACGTAGCTACATTCAAAATAGCGATCCTGGTAAAATCTTGGATCTGGTGATGAATCTAACAGACGATACTTCTGGGCACCTACAAACTAAAATAAATACGTATGTATGTATCCGCGTTTATAATATTATAACGTCTTATTAATTCTCGTTATTGTACTCGGTAACAGTAATACCAAACATGATTTGAAAAACTGGGACTTGTGAAAACTTCTGATAATTACTATCAGGATTTCTTAAAATTTTCTATTTCCTAGTTTTTTTAAATCACTTTTTCTGTTATTCATGGTCAATGCTGTATTAAAGAAATTAGCAGAAGAGTGTAAGCGCACTTAAATATTAAAAGAAAAAGAAAATGATGTAACGATGTTATGCTAATAAAAATAGAATTGAAAATAGTTATATCTGATACATTTAAAACGAGCAAGTCTTGTACATAAATATAATTGTATGATGCTCCAACGATTTTCATGAAATTTTGTGTGCAAAGGGTTTCGTGGGCGACAAATCGATCTAGGTAGGATTAATTTGTTGTAAATGACGTTTTATTCGTGTTTACAACAATCAAATATAATCAACTAGCTGTTGGCCGCGGCTCCGCCCGCGTGTATATCGGTTATCGCGGCAAATAGTAACCTATGTGTTATTCTGATGTATAAGCTATTTTACTGTAAAGTTTCATCTAAATCCGTTTAGTAGTTTTTGCGTAAAGAAGTAACAGACATACACACTCACAAACTTTCGCCTTTATATATGCGCCATCTATAGCAACACGAGCGAACTACATTAAACCAAGTAAAATTACCAGGGCGTACCAAGAGAGAGCGCCACTAAACAACTTATTAAAAAAAAACCGAGCAACGCTCTTCCGGGATTTCTTTTTAACCAGCACCAAGCTAAATCCTCACCGTTAAACACTATAGAAATATGGCTATCTATAATTTTTCAGTTAAAAGAAGAATGTGAAAGTGAAATTGTATTCCACATAATAATCCAAGTAGATCGAAATGAGGCGTACATCGAAAATATCGATACAACTGTCTTTCCAAGGAGGATAAAGATTAAAGTAGGTACAGAATTTCACATTAAACATACATTCAGTGGAACACAGAACCTCCCCCTTTTAACCGACTGCGAAAGAAGGAGTGTTATATTTTTCAAGTGTATGTATATGTATTTCTTTTGCACGCCTTAAAGCGGTTTGCCGTATTTTTATGTGAGTGGTGTCAAATAGTGTCGATAGATTCGTCTTAGTCATGAGAGTTATCTTTTCGGTTCTTTAACGAATTTAATAAATATGGCAGATAGTGACGCATCGGGTATTTTTTTAAATAATTTGAAGTCTGTTATAATATATTTACTCAGTAAAAATTGGTCCGTCGCGTCGTCTGGCATATGTAAAACATCTTATTTAATAATATTTAAGAGGACCACACAGAAAACTAAAGCCGATGACTCGAAAATATTTAGTAGAAATAAGAGTTGCAAAATTACTTGCATCGCCACCTCGCATGGCAATGGTTGCATGCTACATTAAACACTTAGTTAGCGTGGCGACGCGTCACTGCACTTTTCCAAGCGTCTCTAAGCATCTTCTGAGCTCTTAACCACTCTACTTAGTGTTTCTGAATATACTTCTATGATTAAACTTGACATCGAAGTTATCTATACATGTATTCATCAAATAAATAAAATTGCAGTGTCTGTTTGTAATATTAAAATAATCACTTTTTACTAAATGCATATGTATGTATAGGCACACGGCACATATACCAAATATGTATTTAAAAAAAATTTTGTCTGTCTGTCTGTCTGTCGGTCTGTCTGTCTGTCTGTCAGTCTGTCTGTATGTCTGTCTGTCTGTCTGTTTGTTTGTTCCGGGTAATCTCTGGACGGATTTTCACGAGACTTTCACTGGCAGGTAGTTGATGATCCAGGGAGTAACTTCGGCTACTTTTTTTAGACTAACTTTGTCCCGCGGCGTTACTCGCGGTACAACAATAACCGCGGGTAACACCGCGGGGTTCAGCTAGTCATAAATATAAATCCAATTCTGCAGTGAGTTTCAGCGTTAAAATTAATAATCTCATGCCAGTTTTCTACGTAGATGTGTGCAAAATACGACGCCGTATTAAACAGTAGCTGTGAGAAGTCCGACTTGCTGACCAACTTTGAGACGGATTTCCAGCAACTTGTAACACCTGTAAGTATCTGGGAAAAGTGTAGGAACATTTATTAAACATTACTTATTACAATTCAGAAACTAGTGTAGATTATGTACTAATAAGTGTACCGTGGCTGTATCACACATCACATAATTTCAATAGACTTTAACAGTCTAGGTACTGCTTGACACAGCCTTTGCTGTATTCCACGACCACTCCTTAAAACAACGAATCACTGAGAATAATTTATTATACATCATCGACACGCATGCGATAAAACAAAGACCATAAAGTTTAATAAACAAGTTCCAATTTTAAACATGTTCATTCTTAAAAGATTTTCGTAATATTTAAAAAAAATACACCATGCAAACTCTACTCTACGAACGAGGGTTCAAACAAATTTATATTTTTTTAAACTATCACTTAACTGTTTTTTAAACCTTTGCATGCAAGGGCGCTGTGTCACGTAGAGCCTCAAGATATTAACGAATTTAAAATGAATAATAGATTTTTTATGATAAAATTCGTTTTGAAAGCTCTATAAGTAATTTTTTTTTCATCATACCAGATTTAGATCAACTGCTAATTAAAATACACTACACATTTGAAAAGAAAAAAGTTACATATTAATAAAGTACAAATGTTTTTTTCAGTTTCTTCTCAAAGATACTCAAAAGAAACGTATAGTAATGTTCCCAATAGTCGACAAGCCATTTGCGGTTATATATTGCGTTGTTGCGCCACAGATTCAAGAAGAACGTGTCGCTACCTTCATACGCGAAGTCTCCTTGTTCGTATACGATAATTATTTTCATTTTGCTGATCTCTCTCCGGTCGTGTCAGATAGCCATCGAACGGAGAGTGCACTGTGTTTGCGCACACACTCGTGCACTATAGGAAATATTCTAATGCGTAGTTAGTTGGTTTCCGTTAAGATTGGCCGACGTGGGCGAAATCGGCTAGGAGTACATCAATATTATCTTTTTAAGACTTGATTAGTTTCACTTGTAAGTAAGCCCCATTCAACTGCTTGGAATACGTAGTTGTCAGTGATCGACAAGTGCGCTTAACCCTGCACTGAGTTTTGGAGTATCCATGCCTACATAGGACAACTCTTTGTATAAAGCACAAATTGTTATTCTGATTGTAATTCAACAGACTTAAAAAAGGAAGAGGTTCTCAATTCCACTTGTCATTTTTATATGTTTCTTACCTCAGAAGTTGCGACTGGGTAAACCGATCTTGATGGTTCTTTTTAATTTGTAAGCTGGCGCTTCCCGTGTGGTCCCATTTCAATCTGGTCCAGTTCCTGAACTCGGTTTATTTAGTTAAAAGTTTTGTATTATCAAAGTTCCCTTGCTTTAAAATTAAATATACAAACTTTGACTCGACTCATTTAGAAATTTGAGAGTGAATTACAAAAAAAAAGTATTATAGTTTTCGTATGTACTTCTTGTTCAGATTTATCTGGCCAATATTGAAAAAGACCATTGCTTTGGAATACGAGCGTACCATGAAACAAAAATGTCAATCTCTGCTTCGTGCCGTTAGAAAAGTTTTTGCTCAGGTAATTATAATAATAATAGTTTATTGATTCATAAATAATTACAATGTTAACCAAAATATAACAATCAACTGAACATTGGGATCATGCTAGAATGTTAACGAGTCAAACCAGGTGTCGCAACCAAAACCCTTGCTAAGTAATTAGATAACTTGTATGAAGGGCCCGGTCCACGCCCCTGACATAACTTAGGTAACATTAGAATTGTATTTATTCCATAAAATTTCTTATTAAAATAAAATGTTTCTTTTCCATTTGAACACTTGACACACACAACTTCATTTTCTCCAACTTAGCAGAGCTTGTACCAAAATGGAAGATTTACCTATTGACTGAGGTAAATTTTTTGTTGTTAACATAGAAAACAAAAACATTTGGTCAAATTATAGATATTAGTTATCTGATAAGACGTGATCTAAGTACCTGTGTTAAGTGAAAAATTAACTTCTTTCCTCTTAATTTGGCGGGGATCACACAAAAACCGGCAACGAAATCGTGTCTCTTAGAGATACAGGCCCTTCCGGTCCCAAACAAGTGGCATGCGGCGCAGAATACTACTTAGACAGGCCGTGGACCTGGAGAAGTCGTCCCGACATTCCATCCCCAGTATGCGTGAAGAACCACTAGAAGGAGATCCAGGTATCCTGGACTTACCATGGTCAACCTAAAACACGACAGCACGAATGCTCTCAATTCGTCCTGTCGTGTTTCGTTGATGAGTGCGAGACCGAAGGCTCAATGATCCAGAAGGCCTCCATAGCGTGGGTCACCGTGTTGCATTGCTGCATTGTCTGCATTCGGAATGAGTATAGTGACCACCACTCTTGGATTATACTCATGCTTTCCATCAGGCAGAGTAGAGTCACTTTGGCAGGCTTATAAAAAAAGAGGTGACCCATCTCCTCGCATGCCTCCTAACCTGCAAAAAAATAATCAAATGTTACTCGTAGTAAAACAAACTCCACTAAAACTATCACATTCGTCAAAGCAGTTGGTAAGATACTCGTTAATCTGAATAAAACTAAACTAAAAGCAGTCATGTTTCTTCCTGATCCAGGTGACATGTCTTAAGACGCTATATGCTGTGGCCACGGAACAGGTGAAGCTACTGGTCAATGCACAGCACTGTTCTTTAATACTGATAGATATTGATAAAGGTGATTTATATGACGCTAGTCACAAGGTTTGTGTTTAAATCATTTTCGTCTTCTTAGCTTTTGTTATTCCTGTAATAATTCGGGGTCGGCTACTATTTCAACTGGTTAAACCTGAATATCAGCTTTACCGCGGCATGACTGGCATTAGACCACTGCAATCCTGAGAGAGAACTGAATTCGAAAGATGAGCTAGTTTTCCGTAATACAGATTATTTCGCGCAATTATATTAATAAGGACGTTTTAGTCTTCTATACCAATCTGAAACAGACTGGAAGTTACTTTGTTCCAAATTTTCTTTATCTTCCCTTCTTATTTAGCTCATTTGCTCGGCTTTGATGATATTCCGTATTCTTACTACGGCACCACAATAGTATAGACTTTAACACGATTTATATTTAAAACTTTAACTTTCATTTTGTAGGAATTCGTAGAGCACCGCCGATTCCCAATGAATATCGGGATCGTAGGTGAAGTAATAAAGACTGGGATTGCGATCAATACACAAAACCCCAAAAGCCATGGCCTTTTCAATGAGAGTATTGATTCAATACCAGATCAAGAATGCAGGTACCATTTCATAAAGTAATATAACATCTGCATTATTGGCTAATCATATTTTTTTCTACGGAGGAGTTAAAAAAATATTTTGATTCAACTTACATTCACACAATTGCCACCACACCTGCACTCGCACCAATCAAAGTGAATACGGGCCTATAGTTATAAATATGAGTCTAGGTGTATTTAAATAAATAATCATGCTTTTAGTGATGCCAATATAATCACTTTTGCATATTTTAGTGCTAAAGACTGCTTCAGGAAGGTTGGTAATGATTTAAGTGCATAGATCACGCCTAGTCGATAGTGGAGCAAAATTTGGGCGTTCACAAACAGTTTAAATGTAGAGAATCCGTTAGCTATTTTGGTATAAGGGTAACCGAGCATACGGGTGACTTGATTCAAGTGACTGACTTGTGATTGCAACTGGATCTTATACCTAGTTTACACGTATTAAGCAGGCAAGTGGCTAACTTAATTTTAACAAAATTTTGAGTTGTCGAGTGTTTACATGTGTTTCACTTAAATTCTATTTAGTTTGGTTGCAATGGACGACGTTAATCTGGATATTATTAAGTACTTCGCTAAATTATTGCGTCCACACGCGAACTAAAAGCAAATTTAGTAAAGGCGCGGTAAGGACGGTTAGGTACTTAATCAAAGAATAGTAAATATGGTATGTATTCACTAAATCGTTTACTTGCCACCTGCGATTGAAAGCTGTTAAGTGATAGTTTACACGCGTGAATCGGATTAAAATCAAGTTAAAATTTAGTTAATCACTTCGTCACTTGATACGTGTAAACGGCCCATTAAAGAGACGTCTCCCATAGTAGCAATTTAACAAAAAACAAAAAAATCTAAAACCTCATTCCAAATATTTCAAATGCATTTCACTCGCCTGTTTCAAATAATTCTCTAATCTCCCCACCAGCAACCTCCTCTGCTTCCCGATCCGCGAACAGTCAGGCATCTTAGGAGTCGGTCTAGTCATCAACAAAATAGATGATACCTACTTTGACGCCACAGATGAGGAGATGGCCCTAGCTTTCAGTATCTATTGCGGACTTTGCATTGTCCAATCTACTGTGTATGGAAAACTTCACGAGGCTCATGTCAGAAACGCGCTAGCCGACGAATTGATCTTATACCATTTGAAGGTGAATTTCTTGATTTTAACATTTCTAAACCATTTGCTTGCTCCTTAATATGCGCTTCACTAAAGAGTGAAGTGAAGTGATCCAAGGATCACTAGGATAATTAGCTATTAAATATAAGAAATAGTTTGAGACATTAATCAATTTGTTAAGAGTACGGAGTTGCTTAGTGTCTATTATGGAGGAAAAAAAAATCCAAGAAAAATCAATACCTAGGGGGCTGACCACATAGGTGAGACCACCAGTCACCCTAGCAGAAGCAGGCCGGGGTTACGGCACGATCCCTATAAAGTGCTTGTGCTTCTTTTCTAAATATATAAGAAGCAACAGGGTTCCTACACAAGAGGGGGTCATATACAAACCGTAGGTGGCCCAAGGTACGTCGAGGTTCCAGGGATTTCCTTTCGAGGGTTCATCTGGTTCCCTGGCTTTTAGTACCCGAGACAGTATGCGGTTTTTAGTTGGTTCGAGTCCGACATAGCCACCAGCCGGTGGTATCCGAGGGGATTTTCGCACTGTAAAAAAAAGAAGACTGACCACATTAAAAACGGTTTAACTCACATTAACAGTCTTTAATAGTCTACTGCTAGAAGTAGACCTCTCAATAGAAAGGAAATTTTGGTCTAAAATACCACACGGATGAGTTTTAATAGATTTTTTGACTCTCCTGTGTCCAAGGAAACCAGGAAATATGACTGTCTTAAAATCGAAGACATTATTACTATCCTCTAACGTGTCCAACGCCATCTCACGGCCGCGGTGACACTCTAGCGCAGCGCGGCGCGACATTTCAGCGACTATAGTACTATGTTAATTCCTTACAGGTGGATGATCGAGAAGTGTCATATATGCTGGATTGCCAAGGATTCCACGATCACCAACAATTGGTCGATCTAGACTTCAACCCTCGCGCACTGCCGCTGAGGGAACTGCCTTGTTATGTGCTCCGAATGTTCACTGATCTTGGGTTTGATAAGACGTATGTTCAATTCAGTTTTATATGATCCATACGTTCTTTTTTACGTTTTTTTAACTTGAGCTGCCAACATGACTCTGCTCTGCCTGATGGAAAGCATGAACAAAATCCAACAGTGTTGGTCACCATATTCAATGCGACTTATGACAATGCAGCATAGTGACCCACACTATGGCGGTCTAGGGAGATGCTTTTTTTCGCCCCGCTTAAAGGGCCCGGAATTTAGTGGGAGGGAAACACGTGCGCTGGCAGTGAGTTCCAGGTTTTGACCGCTCGGCACAGGAAGGAAGAAACGAAGCGATGAGTACGAGAACGTATGTTCGAGCACTCTGAAGCGGTGACTTCCAAGGCCGGCGGTGACTTCCATGTTTTGTCCTATAGAGGAAGGGAAAGGAGGGACCAATTGAAAATGTTCTTTAGAAAACTCTCCATGATTAAGGCAATAGAGGACTGCCATAGAGGCGATATCTCTACGCAATTGCAGAGGATGAGGAGAGTTGGGAGGAAACGATTTCAATTGTCGCTTAGTGGTAAGTGACTACCCCTCCTCATGGACCTGCAGCTCAAGAGCCCCCCCCCCCCTCTTGAGCTATCCCTTTATTAAAACGTGAAGCAAAAACTTTGTACTCCTTTTTACGAAAATTTGCAGAACTGTGAGATACAGCACAGTTAAAGTTTATATGGAGGAGGAGTACAGAAAGCTAAAAGAATAATTATAATTAATTATGGTCGGCATTTGACCGTTGGGCGACCGATAGTATTTTATCTTCATAATAGTAAAGTACAGTCACATACAAAAGTAACCCAACAACAAACAACGAAATTACTCCGGCTTAAACTTTCAGGTTCCAAATAAAGCGCTGTAAGTTAGCTCGCTTTATCTTGCAAGTGAGGAAGATGTATCGCGAAGTTCCTTATCACAACTGGTTGCATGCTTTCAACACTGTGCAGTGGGCTTACGCCGCTATCGTTAACTGCAAACTGTTGTCGCGCTTTTATACGTGAGTTATATTTAATGTTTAATTTCAACGAAACGTCTGGGTGGAGACGGATATAAGAATACGGATTGTCACCACTCTAAACCTAGTTATTGCGTGGGTGTCATAAAAACCCATCCATCATAATAACTGACCAACCTAGGCTGGTTGTTATTCTTAACAGTACACTAAACAGAAGGAAAAGTTGAAACAAACTGACAGACTATAGTAACACGTCTTGCTAGCGTTTTATATTAGGCCAAAACCTTTCTAGGAAGAACTCCATGTCCACCAGTGTCCTGTTAAAGGCTGTTGATGTGGCTTAAAGTATGTTTATAAGATTATGTTTATGGCTCTGCCTTGTGTGAGGTTATTACCACTGTTTTTAAATCTTTTCAAACATGTTTACAGGTATCTGCAAATGTTCGCGTTTCTGCTGGCGGCATTGATGCACGACCTGGATCATCGTGGGTGTACCACTAGTTATCAACTTTATGGACGTAAGTTACTCTATGTGTTAATTCTTGTAGAAATAAAACAATGTAGTTCAACGCCATCTAGACAAGTTAACGTGAATTACATAGTAACTACTGAATCTGTATCGCGCCATAAAAGTTCACAGCACCAGCCATTACCACTACTATTAATACGCCACGTATTAATAGTAGTGTATGCTGTGCTGTAATGCTGTGTTGAGGTCGGATTGTATGAACTGCAAATATTTATTTTGGAATTTGGGTGTGTTCTAAGTATATTAAGCATGTATTTACACAAAAAAGTAAATACCTAATATATTCACAGTACTACCTAATATATTGTCAGTGGTGTAGTACCCATAGTACCGGTTTCGCTGTTTTTGCGACTAGATTGCGTTGTTTTAATGTAGTAGAATATTATAACTGCCTCGATGATCTTTTATTTTACATTTGTTGCTTACCAGAAACGACCTTGGCTGCGTTATTCGCTTCAGAGGGTAGTGTGATTGAACGCCATCATCTCGCTATAGCACTCTGCATCCTTAACACAGAAGGTTGTGACATACTCGAGAACCTCTCCAGAAGGGATTATGACAGAGCCCTCATATATATGCGGGATTTTATCGTTGCTACCGATGTCACTAACTTCGTTAGGTAAGTATATGGATATAAATTTCAGAGGTTCAGATAGAAAGATGTTCACTGTTTGTTTTTAAAGTAGGGTTTTTGAGGAATCCTTACATACCCTTAAAGTTACGTTATGTTCGCCCGTAGTCCGTCCTCGGCTTATTTTCCAAACGGCTAGTGCTAGAAAGGCGAAACTTTGCAGGAATGTGTATTTACCACGCCGAAACTGAAGAAAAATAATAAATTACAAAAAAAAAAAAATTTGGGTACTTCCCCTGCACGTGGGAATGATTTATTTTTCTCTCGTCTACCCCATAGTGTGGAGTATCATTAAACAGGTCTTTTAAAATCATTGAGACATTGCTAAGAAAAATTATTGATATAGATAACTTTAAAGCGTATTTCTTTATTAATGTAGGGCGTCCTCCCTAAAAGTAAACAGCTGGCGCGAAAAATCAGAAAAAAATCGTGATGAATTTTCCAGGAATACACTTTGGCTTAGATAACTTTGATAGTTCAGGAGTTATAAAGGCCTAACATGGAAAAAGCGCTTATTTGGAAAACTGTACAAAAATAACGAATTCTTATGTAAATATTATTCATAGTAGGTAATAATTCCAATCGCGGCTTCTAAATCCACGTGCTATTATGGATAACTACGGAACCCTGTTCTATGCGCGCGAATCCGACGAGCGGTGGAATTTCGACCATAGTTCATATATATTTTTTAGCTCTCTGCACTTCTTCTCTGTATAAACTTTCAAATGCGCCAAGCTTCGATCAATAACGAAGATTTATATATTCATACCATCTTCCGTTCAAATAATTTTCGTAATAAGGAGTACACAAAGTTTTTGCTTCAGGTTTCAGTAACTATAGACAAAGAAAGATCCCGCAGCCGTAACGCGGACTCAAATGGTAAACAATTTTATTAATGTTTTCCAATATTAATAAAGTCATAATAACTTGTAACAGGAACATGGAAGACTATAAGGAGATATCGTCTGATTTTATGGCGACTAGCATTGACCACATGAGCGCACTGAGCTGTCTGCTCATGCTCAGCGCCGACTTTAGCGACCAGCTCAAAGAATGGAGCAGCGTCAAGAAGACGGCTGTAAGTTTTACCTCTTTGGAATGTATCCCTACAGTAGAATGATGACCTTACGTCTGTGTGTGTGTGTGTGCGTACATGCATGCGTGCGTGCCTGTGTGCGTTCGTGCCTGCGTGCGCACGCGCTTGTTTGTGTATGTTTTTGTGTTGCTTTAGCATTGTAAATTTTAGTCATACATTTTTTTTATTTGGACCAGTTTTGTTGTGTTA
This sequence comes from Spilosoma lubricipeda, assembly GCA_905220595.1. Lineage (NCBI taxonomy): Eukaryota > Metazoa > Arthropoda > Insecta > Lepidoptera > Erebidae > Spilosoma > Spilosoma lubricipeda. Next base: position 19,054,648 of record HG992281.1, on the reverse strand, counting down.
TTTTATTTGTTATTTATATGTAGTGTAACTAAGATTACCAACCGTAAAATACTTATTTGCATGTATTTGACACAGGCATCGGCGCTTACAGAGTTTTTCAAGCAAAGTGAAGCTGAAAAAAGTCGAGGAGAAGTTTCTGACTTCCAGATTGATAAAGATAGATTTTTCATACCTAAGTTGGAGATACAGTTCCTCACTGAGATCTGTATACCACTGTTTGAGTTAGTTTAACTTAATTCTAACTAAAGTTTAGTTTATTTTAACTCAGTTTTCTGCACGGATGACGAGGTTCAAGAAGTCAACTCACCGCTTCTTACTGCGCTGAGTGTTGTGGGTGCTAGCCTTACCCAGGGGCGTCTTTACCTATGGTGCAGGGTGTGCAGTACACAAGGGCGATAGGCTTGCAAAAAGGGGTACAAATAATTTGCTTTACGTATTTATATTATAGAAAAAGCTGCCATATCCTAGTATGCAACTCCAAGTTCGCTAACTTTCTTTGAAAAAGATATGTATTTATAACTCTCGACTCAATGGTCTCAAATTGTTCATGGGCAGCGAGTTGAACCCTAATCTTATTTACCCGAATAGCATTTATTATATGATAATCTTTCTTTTTGCAGGATGCTAGGCATGGTATTGCCGAAAATCCAAAATTACACACAGATTATGTACGAGCATGTTGATAAATGGGACAATTCCAGATCTGTGTTTGCTAAGGTGAGTACGGTAGTCGATTCAAAAGTTTATGCTTTTTATTAATAGCTAGCTAACCCGGCGGATTTCGTATCGCCATATTTATTTATCACACATCTTATCGTATCTATTTGTAATTGGCGTTTGTACTCTTCAAAACGTTCTGCAACGATTTAGCTTAAATTATGACACATGCTACATGGTTCAAAGGTGGTTCTGAAGGTAATTGTAGCATCCTCTTTTTGGTAATGTACATTCACTCGTTCACGCACTTAATGGACAGACTTACCAACACGTCTGCTGTCGCCAATGGCTAACTCACTCTGTGAGTGGCTGACTAACTCGGTGCGCACAAGACTATTCGACTGTATGAATGAGTGAGTGGGTGCATTAATGAGTAAGTGAGTGGGTGCATGAATGACTAAGTGAGTGGGTGCATGAATGAATAAGTGAGTGGGTGCATAAATGAGTAAGTGAGTGGGTGCATGAATGAGTAAGTGAGTGGGCGCATGAATGAGTAACTGAATGAAGTGACTGGATAGACGAATACACTACAGGAATTATGATCTTGATGACTAACGGCCGTTTTCAATACCCTATCTTTAGCTGGAACTGGAGATAGTCTATATATTTTTTTCAATATGATAGATTCAGTACTTTCAGTGATATGCAGGATCAATGCTTTTCTTTTTTTTTTTGACAAGTTTTAGTTGTCAAAAAAGAACATATAGGTACTCTTTTTATAATAAATTCAAACCGTTTTCAATAAACTATCTCCGGTGAACACTTGGAATAGGATATTGATAACGGCAGCTAAAAGCCCACTGGGTAATTTGGAGCTTATATTCATCCAACGCTTTGGCCTAACTTCAAGTTAATCTATCCAAGCCCTATTTTAGACTTTTCATTTCGCCTTTAAATTAGATTTAATTTATTAATAGGTACCAGCTCAAGCCGGTCTCGCAGTGATCCTAAGTCCTGAACTCGACAATCTCATTGAACTAAATAAGAAGGAAAGAGAGTTAGAGAGAGAACGATTGGAAAGAGAAAGACTGGAAGCCGAAGCTGAGGCAGCGGCGGCTGCCGCAGCACCTCCAGCGAAGAAGAAGTGAATTATTATTTGAAAAAAAAAGAGAAAAACCAAACCACAAGAGTTTCCTTCTTTATTAAATAAACTACTAGATAGTCATCATGGAGAGTTCTTAACAGTTCACTGCTAGACAAAGGCCACTCCTTAGCAAGGAGGTTTTGGCGTACTATACTACGCTGATCAGATGGATTGGTGCAGGGTTTGTTTAAATTTTTCCTTGTCTTTGCAGTGATGTTGTCTTGCGAAGTTTGCTCCCTGCCTCTTACGACACCTCCCGGTGGTAACACTTCGTATTCGTTACTCTGTCACCAACTAGATAGTAGTTTCATTAATAGTATATTGCAACACTGATGCTGGCGATACAGCAGGCAGGCAGGCAGATTGAGTACATTTATACAATTTAGATTGAGTACAAATATTTATTATTATATAATTTAGAATACTTATAAATGAAGGAAATATCCTACTGTTTGTATTTGATAAATTTATAAAAATGTACCTGGTCTATTAGAATATTTTGACATTTTATGAAATAAAAGATAAAATTTGTATATGTAGTTTTATTGTCGTGTTGGTTAAACATTTGATTAAAATGTATTGGTTAAATATTAATTTAAAACATTATCAACACGAATTAATAGAGAGGAGTCGGGTCCAATATTTTCTTCGGACAGTATAGTTTAATGTTGATTAAAATGCATTTTTTTTATAACACGTGTAAAACACCTAAACTCCGAAAAAAATATTTGCAGACCATACAAGCATTTGGTCCGCCCGGGACTCGAATCCGAGACCACAAGTCGCTAACACTACGCCACCGAGGTAGATTTTCTATTGACATAAGGTGAGCTATAGTTGCCACTAAAAATAAAAAAATTGTACCACTGGTTTGCAGTATTATTGCAAAAACTGAACCAGTTTTCCTATAATTTTGGCCGGTTGGTCTAGTCGGTTAAGCGGTCATCACGCCCCTTTCTGCTGTAAAGTTTGCGCTATACAGGATATATTCTTAATGCAATAACAAAGATATCCGTCCACACTTTATTGTAAGAAAATATTAGAATAAAAGTTCATTTAGGTTGCGGTACCTTACAAACATAGAGCAATACGACAGGGAGTGGCCATAGGCATGCCTTTCTGCCAAAGTATAGTCCAAACAGGCTTTCGCGTTACACTGTTGTGACGCGGAATGTATTTGTGAGTGTGAAATCGTGAATATTTTGTTTGAATTGTTGCGCGAGTTCCTAGTGACAGGTGATTGTTTTTGTATGTGAGCCTAAAATATTTATATGTATATTTGATTTCTCCTTGCAAAAATTGATATACTATTTTGCGTCAGGAAAAGATGCTATGGCTACTCCTGTGTTCTCTATCGGCCAGGTGAAAATATAGTTTGATTCTATTTTACTGTATACATGATAATCATAATTTATATCATCTGTAAAAGTGCAGCAAATGGGTTATTTGTTTTAAAGGTGTGGGGAATAAAACGCAAAATTTATTATTATAACAGTTATATATATTAAATATTTATTTATTACATGGAATTAAATGTTACCATACCATAGGCTTACGAGTAAGACATGATTAAAGTGGGTATGTGTTTGTTGGTATAATTTTAAACAGTAAGAAATATTGTTAAACAGTTATATATTTAAACATTATTGGTAGTAGTAAAAGTTAAAATAATAAAATGAAAAATAAGTTTACCTTAAGTTTGCAGGTTTATGTGTTTTTGTCAATCTCTTTAATCTACCCTTACATACTAATTTCTACCAATATGTTATGTTGAATTTTATTTCATTATTCAGATTGACACTCTTTTTTTTAATTCAATATGGCAGCGTTATGGCGCGTAATGCATTGTTTGGCAGTACAGTTGTTCGAATATTTTAAATATAGGTTAAGTATGTAACATTAACGTGTGAAAGTGCATTGTAGGAAAGTCTAGTAATAAAGATTATTTTAGGTTTGATCTCAACTTAAATACCTAATATGATACTCAAGTATTCAAGGGTCTATGTCATTGTGTACTGACTACACATAGGTCGATATTTTAACAAAAATATATGCTCTTTGGTACTAATTTCTACACTAGTCACATCTGATTTTTTGAACACATTTTATATTATAAGTATATAAAATAATATTGAGTTTAAATTTCTAGAACTGGTTACAATTAGACTGGTAACTTTTACAATTTGTATAGATACAAATGGATGTTAAAAGAAGACTTAGGCCTTGTTTCACCGATTACAGATAAGTTTCCGATAGCTAATGTGACAGATAATGTGACGTATCTTCAATTTAAATTGTGCCAACCCATCTGTCAGATAACCTATCGGAACTTATCTGTAATCGGTGAAACAAGGCCTTAGTAATACTTCGGAATGTCATCTACAGAATTAAACTTAATTTTGAGTAAAATCGGTAACATTAGAAATATTTTTAACGAGTATTATTAATTGGTAACTTTAAAAAAAATTAACTTGTTTTGTAAATAATTCCTGAAAAATTAAGGAATCAGTAATGGAAATTTTAGATAAATATTTATGTACCAAAAAATTAATTGGAATAATTCTTAAAATAATAATAATTGTTCAATTATGGCTATAGGGTGTATGTAACAATAGCTCATTAAAAGACGTGAGTGTATCTATATATATGTGTGCTTTGAGTGTATTTACGTGTAAAAACTACACACACATACACAGCTTTATAAAATATACACTTTCTTCCCCTAATTCGGGGAGACACTAGTGTCTTTCGAGTCATGGTGTTGCCATGAGCCAATCGTTTACCACTGGTTAAATTGTATTTTTTTTAAGTGACTACATTTTTTTTATAATACCTGTATTATTAATTAAAATAGTTATGTTTGACATTACACTTTGTAGGGACCCTTATTTTATATAATTTAATGGGTATGAGATACTGTCAAACCATATTTTTTTTATATTTAAGAATACAAGTCAATATTTCTACACTTAAAAATATTTTGATATAATGGTTTTCTACCTACAGAATAAAAATTAATATATTTTACAAGTGGTAGCACTTTTAACTTATTATTCTCGAACTTGTCTTCGTCTTTAGGTGTATTAAAATAGGTGTCAAAATAGCATAAATTCTATTCATTCTGTGGCTTCAAACCATTTTCTTCAGGTTGTAGCAGGTCTTCTACAAATTCTTTAACCATTTCTTTTAATTTGATATTTGTTTCTTCTTGTTCTCTGTAAAAAAAATAAATAAAATTATATTACTTAACTAATTACAGTTTAACTAACAACTTTCGCTTTCGCTTCTCAAACTAACCATTAAGCTTATATCCCTTCCGCTTTTATCTATATGTATGTCCTTTTATGATATAAAAATATTTATTTATTATACTCCCTACGTTATCTCGTAATTCCAAGAATACCGGAATACCTTTACTACATAAAGTAAGACTAAAATAAAATCAACGCAAAATGTGGTGCATTTAATATACCTTATTTACCTGTCCCTTCAGGCATAAAGGTGTATGTAAATATATGTATAAGTACTCAAACAAGAATTGCCAATAATAATGGCAAGTAATTATAGCCAAGTGTACATCCGCAGGTACTGTGGCACACATCTCAAGGCCACCGTAGTGTGAGTCGCCATGTTATATTGTCTGCGTTCGTATTCGCAGTATGGTGACCACTACTTTTGGATTCTGCATGCTTTCCATCAGGCAGAGTAGTCACTTGGATAGGCTCATATAAATAAAAAAAAATCTCCATTTTTTTACCCCGGAATGGCCAGCAGGATAGTTATGACTAGGGATAATATGCAACATAAAAAGCTTGTTTATATGCATGGAAAATGCTTAAAATATGCACGAAAATTGGCAAAATATGCAAAACTAAATGACTAATTTTAGGAATACAAAAAGAAAAAACCTAGCTTACAAAATCGGCATACAATTAGTAAATTATCCTTTGATAAGTGATAACAGGTATAGTAACATTATTTTGGATATATCACTTTTATCGCATTTCGGAATGTAGGACATATGGGCCCCCTCTGGGAGGATTTGGCTAGATATAGACCTGGTTGGAGGCGGATGGTTCATCAGAGTGTTTACAACTTTGAGGATCAAAGGAGATATGGTCTCGATTTGAAACGAGATCATCTCAAAAACAAAAATAAAGTACAATTACCTAAATGGGGTGCTTACTTGTCCTCAATGTACACGTTCCTTCAGTGCCAAGATAGGGTACGTAAGCCACACCAGATCGCGCGCCCGAAACTTGGATGCTCAGACTTAATCAGACACCATAGTCGAAATCGGCAAGGGAATCTTTATATATATAATTCTTCTGTGAGTGTGTATGTCACTGAACTACTCTCAAACGAATGGACTGATTTTGATTAAATTTTTTGTGTGTGTTCAAGGGGATCTGGGAGTGGTTTAGATTCACAATTTTGTCCGCTGGACAATGTTTTTTTAATTAATTTTTAATTTATTAGTAGTTATGGCAAAACGACGTTTGCCGGGACAGCTAGTATATATATATGTACTGAACTGGGAAAAAAATATATTCAAATGCATATGCAAATGCATATAATCCGGTCTCTGATGACTATGTCGGAATCAAACCGACTAAAATCACACGCCGTCTATGTGTCCTTGAAGATTGTCTAAACTGCTCTAAGTTTTAAAAATCTATGACATGATAGCTTAATCGTAGTGGGTACATACCTTCTAGTGGGTGCTTCACAGACCAGTTCTGAATAATACTTTAGCTTGGGTTCAGTGCCGCTAGTCCTGATGGTGACGCTCAGCCCGTTGTGACACTTGAACATCACCATCTCTCCTGACGTGTAGTCGGAGTCCAGACCGGTTCCCAGGACATCTATATAAACAAGATTATGAGCTCAATCAAATCAAAAAGATTTTATGACAAGTAGGCCTTTTCAGACACTTTCCAAACGTTACATTTGCGCGTTTAGACAATGTCATTCTTATTGAAAAGAATCGGCAAGAAACTCCATTAGACTCTTTAAAAAAAAACTTTTTATGTATGCAACAAAATGTCAAATAGAAATTCATTTGTAATTCTTTAGTTAACACAAATGTATTACCACAATGGTATTTTCTGATATTAGATTTATTGAAAATAAATTTCCTTGTCTTAAAATATACTTTATTGTCATCCCAACTAAATAGGTATGCTACTTTTCATCGTAATAGGTTAAGGATAATTGCTTTAAATCAATTACTCATTTCATTCCAACAAAAAAAACATACTAAGAATGTAAAATTACAATATCAGCAAACACAAATGAATCATCAGAATTCCTTTCAATAAATAAGACAAAGAAACGAAGAAGTGAAAACAACAATATCATATACAATTTAGGGTTCCACACTAGTTCATTCGTCACTGTAGCATTGTGCAAAACTTTCTCTAGGTACTATTAATTGGATTCACTTTAGACTTTGTGCAGAGCCAATTAAAAGTTCCTTGGGAAAGTCGATAACAGAATATTTCCATTCGTATCTTGATGCTGGATGAGTCCTTTGCTTTTATGAGATTTTCTTCGGAATGATGGTGACAGATGAAAGAGCAAAGCGCGTCTACCTCGATTCTTTAACCTTCGAACTATGTGTATCAAAAGTGGAAGAAGCACAGGCAACGAACTTTGCTCACAGCCGGTGAGTCTGTTACCCTCCTATTTTTAATAATTTTAACGAGGTTTTCAAATCGATTATAGGCCATTCGTTTTAAGAAAATAGTGACGCATTGTTTACGTACACATGTAATATTATCTTTGTCATGTAGTTAATTACAATGTGTACATGTTATAAAATAAAGTCGTTTCCGCTGTCTGTTCGAATGCATCTAACGGGAATCGATAGGGATTTTCAGGGATCATTCACTCCGTCACAAAAATATTAAGATGAAAATATTACTGCAATTTATCATGAGTAACTTTTTTCTTAAGTCAGTTAGTACTTCTAATCCATACTAATATTATAAATTCGAAAGTAATTCGGTCTGTTTGTCAGGATTTCACGGTTAAATCTATTTCAATGAAATTTGGCATGGAGCTACTCTTAAAAGTTAGTTATGTTATAAGAAACTTTTGTGTACTAACATCTAACTACACGAATCCATTGATAGTTTTGATTAACATCTCATAACACTAAGTGACGTCTGATCTGTGATAAGGACATCTCATAGAGTGACATGGAAGGGTGCAGTCATACGCAGGCGTTCCCTCTGTCACAGTATATGCCCAAATGGGCCTACGAAGTACACTGTTATAGCACAGAATGCATTTACGAGTGTGTGAAATTGTGAATGTTAATAGGGTAGTTGACACCTTAGTCAAATCAGTTACTTTTTATGATCTGTCAAAACGATGACTGTATGAAAAACTAGTTGTTGCCCGCGGCTCCGCCCGCGTATATGTCGGCTATCGCGGCAAATAGTAGCCTATGTGTTATTCTGATGTATAAGCTATATTACTGTAAAGGTTCATCCAAATCCGTTCAAGAGCGTGAAAGAGTAACAAACGTCCAAACATCCATCCATCCTTACAAACTTTCGCATTTATAATATTAGTAGGATGTACTAAATACTGACTTGTGACGTCATTGTTTTAGACTACTCAATTGAGCAATACATTTCAATGTTTATTTAAATAAAATTTCTACAAGAAATAAAAAGATGTAATAATGTTATTTATTTATTTATTTATTTATTATTTAAGGTCCACCAACAGTTGTTACAGATAATTATTGCAAACATAGGAATATGCAAGAAGTTTGTCCTATATCTAACTGCACAACCAATTACAGGCAAACACCACATGCAATGTGATTTATGCATCAACATGCCGACACGGCCATATGAGTATAAAAATTGTTAGTTAGGCACACTTAAACTATAGTTAATTACAATATATATGCAAATAATGTAATAATATTACTATTGAAATTACTAATGAAATTAATGGCTTAATTTAGTGCGTTCGACGAGTCTGACAAATTTCGACAGCGAATCAGAGTACACATCAACCAGGTCGCTGCACTCATTTAAAAGTTTGCACATGCGGGGTATAGGTGAATTAGCACCAAACACTGTATGGCGCAGAGGCGGAACCAGGGGAGTTATCGGTCTGCGAGGCGGTCTGCGGGGTACTCTGAAGTTGAGTCTGTTTAGTAATTCAGGGCAGTCAATGTTGTTGTTGAGCAGCTTATACGCGAATCTCAAATCCAACAGCTCCCTTCGGGCTTCCAGGGTACTCATGTTATAGTAGCCTAGTCTATCAAGATAGGAGAGATATCTAAATTGCCTGCTCTTTGAGGATCCCAAGTGTCGAACAAATCTTTTTTGGACTCGTTCTATTCGTAGCGAGTGTGTTGCATAGTGAGGTCTCCAAACTATACTGCAGTATTCCGGGATGCTTCTTACAAGGCTATTGTACAAAGCCAGTTTAGTATTTGGATTTTGAAATACCTTTCCATTACGAATGACAAATCGTTATTTGCCGAGATCTTTTGTAATATTAGTTTTATCGAAGGAAACATATTGGTATTGGGAAAAAAAGGCTATAGCTACTCCCCTTCGGTCCACGGGCCTGTGTTGGTCTATGGGACATCCTACACATTTGATGTTATAGTATACATTTCTAAGGATGGTCACAGAAAAACCAGTTAAATTTAATCGTTACATATAGATAGACAGATATTGATGATTGAGTTGATGATCAGTGAATGTACATACTGTAATAGTTTATTTTTTCAATTACAGCTTTGAAACATGTGAACATAGGAGCAAATTATACCTTTTCGATAATTTAAAATACTATTTTTAAGTAATTATAAACAGTATATTTTATTATATTTATGTTCGGATTTTTATTTTGCGGAGTTCCCCGCTCCGTCTGCCACTCAAAAACCACTCAACAGATTTTAATAAGATTTTCAACAATAGATAGTGATGCATTAGAAAGTTTTAGGTGAATACTTAGTCTTACTACTCATACAAAAACTAGCTCTAAAAGACATACAAGACATTGTAAAATAAATAATGGTATATTTGGTACTTACTTAGATGATTGGATGCTCCGTTCACATTTTCGGGTATTTTAACACCGGCCGTGAAGTCGTTAATGGATACCACTTCACAAGAACCCACTTTTTTTGGATACTGGAATATAAAAAAACAGGTTTTACTATTAAATCTTGCTATTTTATGCACAAAAATGCAGCTTCGCTCGCTTCAAAATATATATTTCATTCCTTGAGGAAATTGATTTTTTGGAATCAAAGGTTTAAAAATTATAATTGGTTACTAAAATAGTGTGTGACTCCATTTCGTGATGAAAATTTCCAGGACTCAGTGTGTACTCTTATTAAAATTAATGATTTAGAAAGAGGACAGATTATCCTGAAGCAATGGGTGGTACTGGTCTATGATAAAATGCTAAAGGAAAGTAAAAAGCGGTTAAATGCGTGTCGGGCGACGTGCATTATTGCTTATTATTACCATTTTTTAATTATGACCCTACTAAAAATTAAGCTCAGCAGCATTCATCATACACATACATACATATATCAGTTTAGAAAGAGGTTAAAATGATGGTGATTAGTTGACGATCTATTGTTTATTAGTTCATAAAAGCGTGTAAATGAAAGGCCTTATTGGTGAAGAAAACACATCACAATAGCTTTAAAAAAAAAACTGAAAAATAGGTACAAGGCTAAAAAGATGCATGTCTGAATATCGAATCTTTTTTATTAGACTATGGAATAAGAACGTTATTCAAATTGCGCGCCAAAAACCAAAGTCAGCGCTAAAAGGATGCTAAAACTTTTTGTCTGAATATCGAATCTTTTTTATTACACTATGGTATAAGAACGTTATTCAAATTGCGCGCCAAAAACCAAAGTTGATGCAGTAAACAAAACAGCACAGACAATAAAATTAGAAGCAAAACAGTAACCGAAACCAGACTGTTGAATGATCTTCCAGTGAGTAGACATACAAACAACGATAAGAAGTAGAAAAGAATAAAGTAATTGTTTTACTCTATTCTTTTCTTCTTATCATTGTACGTTCCCTCCGGGATGAGTTGCGGTACCTCCAAACCAGTTAAAAGCCGATGGTCCCAAAGAGCAAGTCTGAAAGCTGTTGGAGTACGAAAACCGTTGGTTCAGGCCAGCGCGTTATCCTCGCTTCTCTAACCTTTGAATACGGCTAAATCAAAAGTGTGAGAAGCACGGGTAACAAGCTGGACATGAAACGATGTATCTTCAATCTTCTGACGCTAAAAATATGGTATAGAATTGCAAAATTCGACACATAGGTAAGAAACCCACAATATAGGACACATGCGAACAAGGATTTTTTTAGTAAACAATGATAGTGATTGAGACAAGTTAATTATATAATTAATGAGGGAGACACATGCAAATTATAATTTTACACATTTAATAATAGATATAAATATAAACACCAATAATAATATTCAAAACAGTAGCAGATAAATGGCGCGTTGATGACAGTTCTACACAATACAAAACCCCGAGCTTATCTATACAATATCGAAGAAAAACTCGGGTCAGTATCGTGCAGAACAAAAATCATTATATCGATTTATATATACCTATATATACATATTATTATATACCATTAGTTATAGACACTTAGATAAACGTGTGTGAACATTGTGATATTTTTACCTGGCAACCCAGAGTGAGCCAAACAAATATACATATGTAATTATGTTATGAAATGTCAGTTTTAGAGTATTTATTCAAGTATTTATAAAATATACAAAAATATATCCTGTCCATACTTTTGTTTGCATTTTAACAGTTCAATTAGTCGTCAAATAACAACTAAACACGTTATAAACCAAACATTATAATCAATTGTAATCGTTCTTCAATGCGTCACTATTTTCTTAACGCGAATTAATTAAGACTTGAATAACAACATTTTATAATATTGAATAGAAATAAATCTTTACTGAATAACGATTTTTTTGTATTGATATATATAAACTCAATATTGGTTTATAATCGTGAATAAACATTTATCCTCTCAGTACGTGCAATAGAACGTAACTGTTTTAATTGTGTAAAACAATATTTATTGTTGAATAGAAATAATGATATTTGTATAAGTTATTTTTTATAATTTTTATTACAACGCGATTTAAAGTTAAATTCGCCAACAGTATCATAGTTACGTTCTCTTGCAACCGTCAAAAAGAAGCAATCGAATGGGCAGGAGAGTCATTCGCATCTGAGCCAAAATATAAATGATTCAAGTTTTTTTTAATAAATATATAGGTTTACCTGTCCCGGACCGTCATAGTTCCTGATGCGTCTAAATATTTTCTGTATAATGGCTTGTTCGTGACAGATGTAGTAGCTGTTATGTGTTACGTGGTAGCCATATTCTATGTAAAGAGCCTGCAGTTGATTGAGAAGGGAAGACCCTTGGCAGTGGAGGTATGATGCTAATGAGGCTACCTGGAATGAACATTATTGATGCAAAATATACATGTATCGCACCGGTTACAACACAAATTGTGACGACGTGTCACCACGCGACGCGTCGCCACGCTGCGTGATAGTATAATTAGCATATAATGTTTCTTTAAACAAATTTGAATATTTTTTATTGTATCATCATATCATATCATAAACCTATTATTTTATACTTTATATTTCTGTTATTTTTTTATTTTTTGAACTGACCTGTACCGCAGCTGACACTCCATCTTTTTCTGGTACTCTGTGATCGCACATGTAGCCGATGGCTTCTTCGAACGCAAATAGAGGTACTTTACCCTCTTGTGCCAATAGGAGTGTTGTATTGCCTGAAATAAATTGTTGATGTTTACAAAATATCTACATTATGTGTGTCAGCTCCGATGCACGATTAGATTTTTGCACACTTGTACTACGTTGAACGAAACGCGTAAGCGCCATGAAATTCTCAGCGCTTACGTCATTTTGTTCGCGAGACTATCCCAATAATATGCGTTTGTTTTAATTCTTGGGACATGTAACACACAACACCATCTAGTCCCAAACTAAGTAGAGCTTGTATTATGGGTATTAGATAACGTTTTTTGTAAATACATACATATTATACATAGAAAATACCCAAACTCCGAAACAAGCCTTTGCAGGTCATAGAAACATTTGGTCTAACCCGGGAATCGAACTCGAGACCTCAAGCACAGCAGTCATTTACACTATCACTGCGCCACCGAAGTAGTCAATTGTTCGTTAGTCGACATAACTAATAACGAAACGCTGCAGCGTAACATCTCACTTTTAGTTAATGCTCGATATTACTCTCCATAAAAAAGATATAGTACAAGAGAGTCAGGGGATAAGGGAGGTTCTGACGTTCTGACGTATAGCAAAGCAAGTAAAATTATTATCAAAAACTTTCTAGGATATACCCGGGTCTCTTACAGTAAAACTAAATGGGGCAGAAGACTGTGTGGTTTTAGTAGGTTTGATTCCAACATACTATTAACCTCGAGCCTATGTCCCTAGAGTAAGTATTGGATAAAACTTCGTGTGAACCACTAATTTTACTTTTTTTTTATTAGTTGTGTTTTCATAATAATAATTAACTGATTTCATATAAGAATCATTGTAAGTTTTGCTCTATTGACTCTACCTATGCAGTCGCGAGATATAATTTACATTAATGCCTGTATGTACCTAAATCTATATATATCCTACTAATATTATAAATGCGAAAGTTTGTAAGGATGGATGGATGTTTGGATGTTTGTTATTCTTTCACGCAAAAACTACTGAACGGATTTGGATGAAACTTTACAGTAATATAGCTTATACATCAGAATAACACATAGGCTACTATTTGCCGCGATAACCGACATACACGCGGGTGGAGCCGCGGGCAACAACTAGTTTTAGATATAACAGGTAAATTTTTTTGACGTTTCAATTAATACGGGAATAGGTATATAAGTTCTTAGACTGATATCTATAGTAGCTATAGTACCTACGAATAAAGAGCTTCTCAAGAATTAAGTATCTGGGAGCAAAATTTCATTAAAATCGGTTCTACTCACCCATCCACTTAAATCCAGTAAGTGTTTCTACAAATGTTCCTCTACCCTTGACAACGGCTCTCAGCATCTTCGAGCTGACGATACTTGCCATGATGTACACTTTGTCTTTTTCCGAGTTCTTCTTGTAATGTTGCTGCAGCAGCCACCAGCCCAGCAGAGTTCCCATCTCGTTACCAGTGAAGTGGTGCCAGCTCTTGGTACTAAAAATTACGAAATAGTATTTCTACATGTTCGGTTATTATCAGAAATCCTCGACTCCAGAATTTGGATGGTGTCAAAGATTGAAATTTCGTTTGAGTTATGGGATTTGGCATAGCTGAAGAATTAGGCAATATTCTAATCAAATGGTTAAGAAACAGTAACCCATTACAGTAGAAGTGTGGTAGAGTGAAACATCATGGATATTTTTTTTCTTTAAACAAAATTTTTATTTTTATTTTATTTATTTAATTGAAAAACATTTACAGTATCTTTACAGAATTGTTATCCCAATACGACACTGTAAGGAAAAAGTAGTTACAATTATTTTATAATAAAGTATCATTTCCCGTAATATACCTTTGGGCAACTTCTTTGAAGCTCGGCAGGTTACAGCTATAAATATCCACGTTTTGAAATTTCATTTATAAGAGGTTCATTTATAATACTCTCATAAGAGGAATATCTTGTCTTGTATTGCCGGGGAACTTTACAAACATACGTGAAACGGACACATAGAACACCCAGACTCAACACAACAATTTGTGGATCACATGAAGTGTTGTTCCTTACAAGAATCAAACCTACTGAGCTCAGTAGGAGGCGGCCAAGTAACCGCGTGGGCCAATACGCTATCGATGCTGTTGGTCTTGAAATATTTAGATGGAGTTCAGGAAAGTGAACCAAAATGTTCAAGAAAGAACAGAAGCTATTACGTGGCGATAGAACGGCTAATTTATTCTAATGAATACCTTTATTTATTTTTTCACAGCATTCATTTTTAGTACCGATTTAATACAAACACTACACGTTCTCCTAAACTCCTGGCGTGATGATGTATTGGTTTTGTTTGGTTTAGTACAGTGGTAAACAGTGAGGTCACCGCATTCCACTGTCCTGAATGTCGCGGTGTCGTTAAACCCCAGCCGAGGATTGAACCAAGTGGCGTGATATCGGAGTGGGTGGACTGTGATAGGCTGATGATGATGATGATGAAACTCCACATGAGATACCACTTTGTGTGAGACACAGATGGTTATCCTGAGTCCCCGCGATACAGGGTATATTCCTAATGCAAGAGATTTCTAGAAGGATAATAAAATATTACCTTTCATTATATTCAGCTACCGCCAGTCTATCAGCATCAGGGTCATTGACCAGCACTAGTTTGACTCCCCGTTCTTCTGCCAACTTCTTGCTCAGCTCCAGACATTGCAACTCTTCTGGGTTTGGAAATACCACCGTTGAAAATTCTGGGTCCGGGTCTTGTTGTTCTTTTACGCTAATTGGTGGCTGTAGAAGAACAATACATTGTTAATTTTAATTAACACTTTAAATTAACTATTCTTACGTCGTTCTAGATTTATAGAATAAGTAATTTTCTGTTAGCGTCTTAACAATTTACAAAAATGAGTCTTAACGTCTTTAACATAGAGATCAATGTAGCAAAACACATGTTACGACAGTTTTGAATTCTCTATTAAGATTCAATTCGTAAGTACTATGTAAATAGTAGTTACTATGTCGAATATAACATGGACAATAGTTCTTAAAAAACTAGCAACCCGTCCTGGCTTCGCTCTGAAGTCTTCGAAATTCCCGGATTTCCTCAACTGCAATAAGCATGTATATTACACACTAGTTGAACCCCGTGGTTATTGTTGTACCGCGAGTAACGCCGCGGGACAAAGTAAGTCTAAAAAAAAGTAGCCTAAGTAACTCCCTGGATCATCAGCCTCCTGCCAGTGAAAGTCCCGTCAAAATCGGTCCAGCCGTTCCAGAGATTACCCGAAACAAACAGACAGACAGACAAAAATGTTTTAACTATATTTTTGGTATATGTACCGTGTATACATACTATGCATTTAGTAAAAAACTGTTATTTTAATATTACAAGCAGACACTCCAATTTAATTTATTTGTATAGATGTATGTAAAAAAAAAAATATTTCCTGAAAAAATTGTTTTAGTTATTATGACCGCCTCAGCTTCCCACGCGGACAAAAAAAAGTCCGGTAATCTTTTATTTATTTCCATACAAACCTTGTTGTTACAATATACATAAAATAAACGAAGATTATGTAAAGATTAATAAATTAATATTTTATTACATAATATAACACAACATAGGTATCTAAAAATCAAAGATTTTAGCCTATACTTAAAGAGATTAAATGAATTCTGATTTATCAATAAAACGAACACTTTACCTATTAATAATGTTATCAGTTTATATAATAAATATTGAAAAATAAAGACATACATTCTTAACAGTTTGTTACCCCACCATTGTTTGTAAAAATACTACTTGATTAATGTGATAAGATATATACGAGTATCAATTATTTCTTTTGTTTTCGAGTAGTTAAGACAGACAGACAGATAAAGGTTGTTGCCGCAATATCTCGAAGTCGCGTCATTGAGATTGGAACCTCTTTTTAAACCAACTTCAAAAAAAAGAAGGAGGTTTTCAATTCGACTGTATTTTTCGTGTGGTCTCATTTCAAATTTGGTCCAGTTCTTAAAGTCTGAAATCAACGTGGATCTACTACCATAATCAATCCGAGCAACGCTAGGGTTCATTAAGATCAATGAAAAACACCTAGTCTGTAAAATAAGATAACAATAAAGCTTTTAAGCCAGATGAAGGCTATGAAAAAAATTACCTTAAGATTAGCAGTCTGAAAAGCTTTCAGGACATATTCATAGCCGACTCCATGCATAGCGCTGTATACTACATCAATGGCGGCTGTCTTGTTCTCCTGCAGAACCTCAGGGCTCAGACCGATAATAGTCTCCATGTACTTAGAGGTCACTTCGTCCTGACAGTCCTTCACCAGTTCGTGACCGCGAATCTCGGCGATGTTCCAGTGGTCGTCAGGAATTCTAAAATATAACGCGATTTTGTAAAAAAATTATGTGTAATTCAGGATTAAAAAGATTTGTGTACATACATGTGAGGAAAACGAATTGAGGAATAGTTCTCGAAACTGTCTTACATTATTTGTACATACATATATTTTATCTAAATACACCTAAGTATAAATTTGGTTGAGAATTTTCAGGAAATTTATGATGGATATCACTATAATGTCAAAATATAAATTAAAGTTATGTTTTCATGAAAAAAAAAAACACATTTCTGGCTTGGCGTGTGTGACATGTATGGAATACCATTATTATTCTTTACATATTATATTCAGAATCAAGACTGATTGTACAAATCCCGTTAAAACAAAAATAAAAGACACTCACTCTAAACACTGCTCAATTTCCTCCAAGATGTTATTATCATGAGGCGTAATTATCTGACACCCATTGCCCCAGTACACTTTGTACCCATTGTCTTCTCTTGGGTTATGGGACGCTGTCACCATGACTCCAGCTGCTGCCCCATAGAGGATGGTCCCGAATGACACGAGGGGGGTTGCACATACTTCTGTGAATATGTGAACAGGTATCGAAGAAGAGATGAAGACTTTAGCCGTAAGTTCTGCGAATCTGGTGACAAATGAAATAAAGTGAGTTAGTATAAGTATAGATGTTAAGAAACAGACAACGACATTAATAGAAGAATCCATCACTTCTGATTTAAATTATTCCTAACATGAAAAAATGGCAAAACCGCATTGCACGGATGCGTTAAGCGGTCATCTAGCCTACATCCTACTATACATCCTTTAACTTCTAAATCCTCTCCCCATAATAAAGGACGGGCATTCACAGGGCACTTGAATGCATGACTCGTAGGTATATATGGGCAACGATTGTCACTAATCATCGTATAAATTATCTGCTCTTTTATCCGTAAAAAACCCTTGATTATTTATATTACCAGAGAGCGAAGATATTTCAAGGTCACTGCAATCGCGTTTTTAACCAAGCAGCATACTTCATTAACAAGATACTACTCATCTGCTATTCAATTGATTTAATTGTCACACTAGCTGAACCCCGCGGCGTTACCCGCGGTTATTGTTGTACCGCGAGTAATGCCGCGCGACAAAGTTAGTCAAAAAAAAGTAGCAAAAGTTACTCCCCGGATCATCAGCTACCTGCCAGTGAAAGTCCCGTCAAAATCCGTCCAGCCGTTCCAGAGATTACCCGGAACAAACAGACAGACAGACAAAAATTTTTTTAACTACAGTTTTGGTATATGTACCGTGTATACATACATATGCATTTAGTAAAAAGCGGTTATTTTAATATTATAAACAGACACTCCAATTTTATTTAGTTGCATAGATAGATATGTACAGTACACAATTAAACTATTCAAGAAATTGTTCGCACACTTGCTACAATATTAATCATTCAACAACATTCTCATTTAGATCGGACTTCGACGTTATATGCTCTGGGGAATTTTAAATTTATAAAAGAATTCTTTGTGAACTTGGATCTTGTTACTATTGAAGAATCTTTGTGCAAAGACAAGTAAGAAAAAATGTATTTCATGATACAAAAGCGTGGGGTGATTGTGAAGACTTTTACAATATCATAACTTTAATTTTAAAAACATCAGTCAATAAAACATTTACGACGTTTGTCGCCATGCATTTTGAGGGTAAAAAGATTTTTTTCTTGATGAACTTACACTAAATAATTTTCTTCTACTTTTTAGTAAGACACAATCATATTTTTAAACTATAATCACACTAATATATAAAGGCGAAAGTTTGTGAGTGTGTATGTTTGTTACTTCTTCACGCAAAAACTACTGAACGGATTTGGATGAAACTTAACAGTAATATAGCTTATACATCAGAATAACACATAGGCTACTTTATATACTTATATATTTACTAATTTTTGTATAAATATATGTTCAAGCGCCTGCCAAATTGTTGATGGCAGCTTTTGATAGGATTAATTGTTGCTGTGCCGTCGCCGAAAGGTTACCCGTTACATAGACGTAGAGCGCGGGGGGCGGGCTTAGCGTCAATATTAACTTCAGAGTCACCGTACAAAACGTGTCCGTGGACAATAGCTGGTTGGTTCCATATTCACCGCTTTTGCAGCTCGGTCCAGGCTATCAAATATAAATGTACTTAAATACATAAATAAAGGCAATGACCAGGCTATTTTCATCGCGAGGCAGCACAGTAACGTTATGATCGACCGAAAGAATGATGTGCAAATGTTTCGGGTGGACCGATATGTGAGTACTAATGAAGCGGCATGGAGAATACTTGGTTAACGGTGAACGGGTGTATTTTGCGAAGTAAATCTGCAAGACCGAGTTGCAACACCGCGTATTACCAACCTCACCGCCAGTGCCAAGCTGACGAGTTTGCCTGGACGTTGTTGTACATAGAAGTGCCAAGATATTACACGTGGAATGCGTCGCGGAAAGAATGGAAAGGATGCGTGCAAGGAGCACCCGTCGACGGATGGCCAGGTGTGAAGGCCTCAGATGCTCAGAGTGTCGTCGTGATAGTCGGGAAACTGCTGCCCGATTTAAATTATCCTACTTCACAAAGAACAAAAGAGATTTTTACTGATTTAGTCAGAGAGCTGGGTTATGATACTGTTACCTTGAGGGCTAAAGTCGCCCAAATAGAGCCTCTGTTACTACAATAACAAAGGGAAACTTTCAATCTTATAACAAACCGCATAGCTAGCAAACAAGGGGGTCTTTTTTTCTTGGACGCACCAGGGGGCACTCTTACTGAACTTGCTGCTAGCACAGTTGCGCAACAAAGTAGTTGCGCTGGCTGTTGCGTCCTCCGGAATAGCCGCAACCTTGCTGAGTGGTGGCAAAACTGCACATTCAGTGTTCAAACTCCCGCTGAACCTTACAACTGAACAAACTCCCATTGGAAACATCAGCAAAAGCAGTAGTCGCGGTGCTCTAATGCAATGGTGCAAACTGATTGTGTGGGCCGAATGCACGATATCACACAAGCGAGAGATTGAAGTATTGGATCGCAGCTTGCAAGACATTACGGGCAATCGAATGTTGATGGATGGAGTAGTCATCTTGCTTGCAGGAGATTTCTGGCAGACACTGCCAGTTATCGAGAGGGGTACTGCTTCAGACGAGATAAACGCGTGCCTCAAGGCTTCATCGTTGTGGAGTAAGTTTGAGCGGTTACAACTGAAGACTTAATGAGAGTCTAGCTCTTTAATGGTCAGGAGTATGGACTATTCGCACAAACACTTCTCGAGGTCAGCGAAGGTCGCGTGCAGACGGACGCTAACAGTCAAATAACTTTTGATAGCCGATTTAGCAATGTTGTAAGTTCGGAAGATAACCTTCTCAATAAGGTATTTCCGAACTTACAAAGCTTGGCTAACGTGGAAAAAATTATCATGGCGCCTACAAACGTATTGGTGGAAAAAAATAATAAAAAAATATTGGAGACAGTTCCAGGTGACGTGGGGACTTATATGTCAATAGACACCTTCATGACAACTGACGACGCTTCTACGTACCCTGTAGAGTTTTTAAATTTCCTCGAACTGTCAGGAGTGCCCTCTCACAAATTAGAGGTCCAGCTTGGTGTGCCTGTCATACTGATGCGTAACTTGGATGCGCCCAGATTGTGTAACGGCACCCGGTTTCGACTCACAGAGCTGAGACGGCATATTATACAGGCCACCATCCTCACCGGAGGGGCATCAGGAGAGACGGTATTGATAACTAGGATCCCCATAATACCCAGCACCTTGCCATTCCAATTCAAGCGCTTGCAATTTCTTTTGAAGATGGCTTTCTCGATTACAATAAATAATAGTGAGGGGCAAACTCTAAAAGTAGCCGGTATCCACTTGGGTACCCCCTGCTTCTCCCACGTGCAGCTCTACGTAGGTTGTTCGCGTGTGTCGAGAGCAAGAAATCTTTTTGTTTACGCAGAAAATAATAAGTCTCTAAATGTTGTTTACCGGGATGTACTGTAGTAAAATTATTTATGACTCACTACAACCCAATACAATTAATTATATGAATGAGTATGGTGACCACCACTCTTGGATTCAGCTTATGCTTTCCGTCATTCAGAGAAGAGTCATTTTGGCTATGCATAAAAAAAATGCCAACCGTAAATTGCCATCTTTCTCTCTAAAACTGAGAATATTTTACTTACCGGTTCAGTAACAGTGATAAACCGTAGGGTTTGAAACATCCTACTAATATTCTAAATACGAAAGTTTGTTACTCTTCCACCCACAAACTACTAAATGGATTTGGAAGAACATTTACAGTAATATAGCTTATACATGAGAATAATACATAGGCTACTATTTGCCGCAAACTGATGTATGCGCGGGCGGAGCCGCGGGCAACAGCTAGTTTATTATAAATACTAGCTGTCCCGGCAAACGTCGTTTTGCCATAACTACTAATAAATTAAAAAATAATTAAAAAACATTGTCCAGCGGACAAAATTGTGAATCTAAACCATTCCCAGATCCCCTTGAACACACACAAAAAATTTCATCAAAATCGGTCCAGTCGTTTGAGAGTAGTTCAGTGACATACACACTCACAGAAGAATTATATATATAAAGATTGGTCTATTTTGAACCTAACTTGGTTAAATATAGTTAAAGGTAAAAATCTATTTACATATGAAAACATTAATTATTTAAAACTAAATGCAATGAAATGTTCAAGAAAATGTTCGCACACTCGCCACATTAATCATTCGACGACATTATCATTTGGATTATCGTTTACATTTGGATTTCAACGTTTAAATATTGCGGATATTTTTGCATTTTCAAAATGAATTCCTAAGAAGTGAGTTTTGTTACTTGTAAAGTGTTTTTCCGACCTATTATTCCATTTGTAGATGGATTAAGAATACGCAATGTCCCAACTTCTGTTCATGCCATGGTACCGTAAGAGTAGATTAATAAAAATCTCCTTTTCAAGGAGAGGCAGGAGAGAGAGAGAATTATATCTAAATGAGAGACACAGATCAGTAGGAAAAAGAGTTATTCATGAATTGTCATCAAATTCAACATACACGTTTTGTTGAATATAATTAAGTAACATAAGCAACCAAGACCGACCAGTTGACCTCATAGTACCTAAATAACACATTTATAAACTCATCTTCACGCTATTAGGCAATTAAAAAGACGATAGACTTAATTTGGTTCATGCTTTCGGGACTCGGACAGACTCGGAATTGGTAGTATTTATTTACTGGTTTAAGTCAGTTACGGGTGGGTATGGATGAAGATGGAACATTCATAATAAGGCGTTACATAGCCCTTGCATATTTTATAAAGGACTAGCTGTCCCGGCAAACGTCGTTTTGCCATAACTACTAACAAATTAAAAATTAATTAAAAAAACATTGTCCAGCGGACAAAATTGTGAATCTAAACCATTCCCAGATCCCCTTGAACACACACAAAAAATTTCATCAAAATCGGTCCAGTCGTTTGAGAGTAGTTCAGTGACATACACACTCATAGAAGAATTATATATATAAAGATTATCATAAGCTGAAATTTCTGTTTTCATTTCAATGAGATATTTCTGTTGCGTGTTCTGATTTAGTAGGTTAAGCATTGCATTAGTTCTAAGGACTGACATCGAATAAATAATAAGTAAAGTGCAGTATCAGCGCTGGTTTCCAGTTCGATATTCTCTGTGGCGTATACTCCTACGGTTCAAAGCAGGTAATTTCCTAAGTACTTTGAAAAATCTAGGTGCAAATACCTCCATATTTGATGCATAGTTTTGATTTATCTTCATAAATTTTCTTTCGATGTAAAACATCAATTTGGAATGCCAAAGGGTCTAGTGTAAGTTCTTTTTATATCTATTCGACCGTGTCACAGTGGCGTTGCAGAGTAGTGCGAGCCAATCACAACGCCAAAATCAGTTGACGTTGAGAGCGAGTTTATTAGAATTGAACTCGCACTAGGCCCGTGACTGGTTGCTTGGCGAAGCAGCGCCACGCTACGTTTTAGTATATATTGAATACTAGCTGAACCCCGCGGTGTTACCCGCGGTTATCGTCGTACCGCGAGTAACGCCGCGGGACAAAGTTAGTGAAAAAAGTAGCCTAAGTTACTCCCTGGATCATCAGCTACCTGCCAGTGAAAGTCCCGTCAAAATCCGTCCAGCCGTTCGAGAGATTACCCGGAACAAACAGACAGACAGACCGACAGACAGACAAAAAATTTTTAACGACATTTTTGGTATATGTTCCGTGTATACATACATACATATGCATGTAGTAAAATGCGGTTATTTTCATATTACAAACAGACACTCCAATTTTATTTATTTGTATAGATGTATCTCTAGTTATCATGTATTTATTCACGTTACGTTTTACGATAGGAACACATACGTATCGAAGGGTCACTGACGTGGTCTTCGACATCGTGATAATGATTACTGATAACGATTTGCAAACTAGTATCTGTATGACGCAATTTCGTGTTACGTTACTTAATCAAGATAATCCGTGTAAAACATTTAAAATAATATTACCGTTTCCGAATATTTGACTACTTTTACAATGTTTAATTTCAAGAACTTTAAACTTACTTACTTACAGTTTTAAAGTTCTTATAACACAAAATTTCTGCTTAAAGCAAAATAATGTTTATGAATAAGGCCGTAACTTATCAAGTTAAAACGACCATGGTAGTTCGAATCAATGTATTTTATTTTTATACTAGCTGAACCCCGCGGTGTTACCAGCGGCTATTATTGTACCGCGAGTAACACCGCGGGACAAAGTTAGTCTAAAAAAGTAGCCTAAGTTACTCCCCGGATCATCAGCTACCTGCCAGTGAAAATCCCGTCAAAATCCGTCCACCCATTCCAGAAATTACCCGGAACAAACAGACATATAGACAAAAAAATTTTTAACTACATTTTTGGTGTATGCACCGTGTATACATACATTTAGTAAAAAGCGGTTATTTTAATATTACAAACAAACACTCCAATTTTATTTATTTGTATAGATTTGTAGCATTTTCTTGCAATCTTTATAAAGTACTAGCTGAACCCCGCGGTGTTACCCGCGTTTATTGTTGTACCGCGAGTAACGCCGCGGGGCAAAGTTAGTCTAAAAAAAGTAGCCTAAGTTACTCCCCGGATCATCAGCTACCTGCCAGTGAAAGTCCGGTCAAAATCCGTCCAGCCGTTCCAGAGATTACCCGGAACAAACAGACAGACAGACAGACAGACAGACAAAAATTTTTTTAGGCACATTTTTGGTATATGTACCGTGTATACATACATATGCAATTAGTAAAAAGCGGTTATTTTAATATTACAAACAGACACTCCAATTTTATTTATTTGTATAGATTTATCAGCTTTAAGTAATCTGTCGCGTCGTGGGAGATATATGCACATAGCTGATAGCGAAGTCATTCATCATCGGTCTCTGAGAAATAGGTGTTACCTAACGTTTTTTACCGATTGTAGTTATTGGAGTTCTAATCCTATTTCCCCTAATTCTAAGTGAGGGAGGGAAAGAGCGTTAAATTATGTACCTATTATGTAAGGACGGAGATTGATAAATCACCTTTTTACGACGACACGGAGGTCCGAATTAACTTACTTTTACTTATTATACTATTAAATTTCGATGGGTTATAAACATTTCCTGAATAATTTACTCCATTTTGATTTCTAAAACGAAACACATTGAGGGATTCCTTACTCGCTCACACAAATACAGACATTTATTTATTTAAGTATATTTACTCCACTTAATTTTCCTCTTAGCATAAAGTTTTAAGGTATAATATTGCTTGGCATATAGCCAAAATTAAAAAAAAATAAGGTGAAAAGGTTACAAACTTACCTTTTGCTGTTATATCTGCCATCAAAGCCGATGACCACTCCATTGTGCAGTTGACTCTGGCTGCAGACCTTCTTGATGTATGATAATATACCCTGTGGAAACAAAATGTTGTTGAATCAGAATATTGCTCTACTATTACGTAATCATCTCAATTGATATTCCAGAAATCGAGATAGATAGACCTGTCAAATGATATCGAAGGTAAATCTGATATATTACAATCTTAAAAAAATATCATAATTTGTAATTTATTTATGTTTTGGCTCGGGATACCATTTAGGAGTGGTCAGTATGATAACTTTCTCAATAAATTTGGTCTCTATAGAATCTGATTAAGGTAAATTTTGTGTGCATCTAAAAATAAAATAAAAATGATAAGATTTTAAGACTAACTCCATTTTTTTTTAACTTTAGTAGGTACTCGAGGCCGAAATTAGCAAAGCTTCATTTTTATAAAGATTCTTCAAGATCGTGCGGATAGCAGCAAAATTGATGTAAAATATCTATGCACTAATATATTTCTATTTAGGTATTTAATCTATAGCTCTGAATAAACAAATATATATAACTAGCCGAGCGCTGTTATTTGAGTTTTAAAGTATATACTTTCATATGCATTTAGTGCACAACTGTTAATTCGAAATAGTTCCCCTAACTTGAAATAACATGGTCCGGATTTTCGGCAGAGAAGGGCGACTGAAATCCCTTCAATCTCCGGATTCACTGGCTACTGAGTCACGGTGGAGTCGGAGTTCCGAAGGGATGTTCCACGACCTCAACGAAAGAATAGGTACCTACACGAGTGCACAGGTGTCTTATCCAACCATCCATTAATCCACAATATCTTGTCAACTTCGTCATCAATTTAACTAAAATATTAAAACTAATAAAAAAAAATTGCGGAGTTCGTCTTTGTAGGTTACAAAGACGGACTCCGCAAAAAAATGCAGAAAATAATCGCATAAATCAAAATTTGCATTTCAGATGGTCATAAAAAGATCAAGTTAATTTAAACGGCCTTATTTGTAAATCAAATGCTTCAAAAAAATAATTAGATAAATTACGATTTAACTTAACTTCTGTCTTCATTGTGAGGTTTGTAACTCATACCAAAATATACCCTCGATAATAATACGTATTAAATATTAAACAGTAGGAATTTATATTATGTATTAGCTGACCCTGCGACGCTACGTTGTAGCTCAATTGTCTTTGCATTGGTGAGAAATGAGGAAAAAACTGTCGCGATGAATGGATAAATCCACAGAACAGAGAATAACACAACAGAGAACACAAATTGCAAGTAAAACTCCAATTACTGCCAAGAGCATAAGGTTGTAGTTTAATATTATTCAATCCCTTGGACGAATTAGATAGAATAGACTTTGTTACACATACATACGTGTACATACGTGAAGTAAATAAAGAATATCTAAGGGCAGGGCAGTCTTTGGATACTGCCGATAGAAGTAAAAACTAAGTAACTTGTAAATTATATCGTCGAGCTTTTAGATTATATTACTTTTGGTTTGTAAAGAAGTGTTAATGACCAATTTAAACTTTAATCCTTGACAGGAGGAGTGCAGAAGAAAAATAAATAGACGTGTGAGCGACCACTAATTTTATTAATTCAGCTTCATGCATATCTTCTATGCGCAAAAATCATACGGTGCCGTGCGCAATATTAGTTAAAAAGGCTATGTAGAATATTCCTCTCGCCTTCATATTTATAAATAATAAATGATTGCTACAAAGTCCTGAATAATTTCCGTAAGTTTTTTTTTCTTTTTCTCTGAACTATTGAAGTTAAATTGAGCAGCGAATTCTTTTAACCTATTTGGTCTAATTTCGATATTTTAGGGCATCGCAATTAACATAGTATTTAGATTAGTCATAATTTGAGATGAAAAAGCTAATTGAAATATAAAATAAAAACATAATATCCGTCTAAGCCGTAAAATACACATCTACCAAAGCAATTAGCACCATTGGAACATTTGGAATATATTTTTGTAATCATCGCAAATTCAAATATATTCTACAAATAAAACACTTTCTGCAACTGGATTGGCTATTGATTTACATGAACTTACCTACGAGAGCGAACGGCGTATAGTAAAAACTTGAACTGCATGGAATGCTAAGAGTTTGTGTCCGCGTCTCTCCGCGTTCACCCTTCGGCTGCGACTAACCCTGATACAATATGTGGGGCGCTTTCATCGGGGGTGGGCCCTTGATACCCGCACAATCGATCTGTCTGGGCAGTTCGCAGCCAGCTTCGTCTCGTTGTATGAATGAAAACAGCATGTTTTTCCAGATATTGCCATTTACATGCGAGCCATTTTTTTCATTTTCATATCTAGCTTTTTTTTGTGTTAAATGCTTTTCGAGTTTTTCTACTTAGGTACTTTAACTCACTGTTATTTTTATTTAACTTTAAACACGCTTTAATTTACATATATGTATGTACACAGCTTTAGATAAGAAGTCTCCTAATAGCGATATGAGCTACTCATTTGAGATAAACCCATCTTTAGATAATTGTAGGGTGTATTTTACGATTAGTATTCCTACTGGTTGTCTAATATATGGTTTGGAGTAACATGTTTATGTTAAGTAATAACGAAACGAGACAGGAGAACCTCTCTCAGCTCGGGAATATATTTAAACATTATTATATCTGCGAGATACGAGTTTATGCTCGGATCAAGAGATAATTAATATACATGCGACTTACTACTAGACACTTAAATTATATATTTCGCTAAAAGATTTGCTTATTATAACTATCAAGGATGAATTTTCTGTTATCTTAGTCGAAAGAAGTCCACTGAACAAAGGCATCTCCCAAGCCTTCTTGTTCTGTCCGCAATCACTTTCCAGTACTTGGTCGCTACTTTAAAACTTTACATGGGCCGTATTGAAAGCCTTTCTCTATGATCCATACTTAATATTATAAATTCAAAAATAATCCTGTCTGTCTGTCTGTCAAGCCTTCACGGCTAAACTGCAGCACCGTTTTCAATTAAATTTGGCATGGAGATACTAGACATAGACTCTTTCCTGCGATAACTGGAGGATGTCTAGGATAGTGCAAATGGTTTAAAAACTTTCAAACCTTTCCTTTAAACTGATCGACGGGTACATCCGCAAATTAATATAGCCTGTTCATTTTCATAGTGTCATTATGATCGTGCCGCCCCGGCCTGTGCGGTTCATTGTCGAAGGAACACCGACACGAATCAAAGGAGCCGCGAGCGTACTATTATGTAGAAAAAAAAAACTTATTAGTGGGCGGACGGCGCGGGAGGCTTGATTGTATATACGATCAAAATGACACTATGAAAATGAACAGACTATAACTTTTCAGGTTAAAATTACCTGTGCAGTCTGCAGCACCACGACATCATTCATTGCTTTGTAACCAGCCATCATAGGACCTCGCAGGCCCGCTGTACCGAATTTCAAACGCTGCAGCATAGAACCCCTCAACTTGTCCCATCTTGAGTTTTTGATGTCCTCTTGAACTTCTTTGAGCGTTTTTGGATTCTAAACAAAAAATAATAAGGGTCAATAATTTTTTAAGAAAACGGTTCGTAATTCAAGTGAAGGTTTGAAGTGTCAGATACTAGACCAAGTATTAAACAACAGATTTAATCGTTGATCGGTAATTGTCATTACATGATTCAGATCTTTTGTTCTTCAGAAAGCAAGGATCAACTATCGATCAACGGAATCCGTCAGATGACATGGGAGGGCCAAGCTTCGGCATGAATGAGCCGGCTCGACCGGAGTAATACTCTAATAAAAAATAGTTCATTTGTATAACAAAACAAAGCCGTACTATAATTAAACTTGTGATTTGTAACTATATACCATAACAAGTCATGTTATTGTCGTTCAAGGTTATCCTCTGTAATCAGTGTTCATTTATTTTTAAAGTTGTTTTTTACTAAAGTATATGTTTGTCTTGTTTAACTTGTCTGGTATTGTATGATATATATAGTTATATACAGTATTTTTTTTGTTTTAGGTGCATAACTGACTGCTCTGCCTGATGGAAAGCACATGTACAATCCAAAAGTGGTGGTCATCACCATCAATGCGAATGTGAACAATGCAGCACCACAGTGACCCACACTATGGGGCCGAGAGAAACTTTTTCATGCCCCGTTGAAAGAACCCGGGATCATATCGGGAGGTAAACATGGGGGCTGGTAGTGAGTTCCAGACTTAGACCTCTTCTTCATCCTCCATCCATTCCTCATCTTTTTGAGTTTTTGAAGAATTGTTTAATAACAATTTTCGAAAATCATTCCGAGGCAGCCTGTTGCAAATTAAAACAAATAAATAGCAAGCTTATATAGGTTTGGCCCCATGGAATATTATATATTTTTAATGACAGTGCAGGCAATCAGGTAAACAGTCGTTTGGTGAAATGTGTCTGCTACCACCTATGAATGCCTGACAGTTCATTAGTCACAACTGTGTTGCCAGCCTTTGAGGAAGGAGTAGGTACGCATTTTTTGTTATATTTTCACACTGGCACAATATAGAATTATATTAGGTATTTGCCTATGTAACAGCTGTTTTTATGTAAACTATAAGTGCACTCCCTTGCACCATCTTCCTGGTGTCCATGATCACAGAATAACTAATATAACTATTTTCTGTAATAGTTTCAGAAAATAGTTATAAAACTTTTGAGGTATTTAATGATATTATTAATATACCTAATATAAGTTGAGTGTACAGATATTATGTATATATAAATATATATTACTAGCTGACCCCGGCAAACGTCGTTTTGCCATAAATTTTTTTTAAGGATGGTTGACCCTTACCATTTAGGGGGATGAAAAACAGATGTTGGCCGATTCTCAGACCAACTCAATATGCTCACAAAATTTCATGAGAATCGGTCAAGCCGTTTCGGAGGAGTATGGCAACAAAAACTGTGACAAGAGAATTTTATAATTATATTAGATGTATCATGGTTGCCTGTAAGATATTGCCTTGGAGCGCCACTTGTACATACTTCATAATAGTTTTAAGTTTATCCTATATTTTTTATAAGCTGGTGTACAATAAAGAGATTTCTTATTATTATATTTTTGCATAATATTAAGCTGTTTATTATTTTCATTGTGGTTGCTCGATTTACACTACAGAAAGTCCTCAACTATGTACATTCTGTGCATGTCAAAAGAGGCAACTCAGGGAGCATACTATGCAGGATAACATTACTGCAAAAAAAGAAAAATTGCAACAAACCCTATGATCTGTCCTATGTATATATCAAGCGTAAATATTGTTGTAGCTCAAATATAATATATAGTAGCCCTCCATACTAAGGAGAGGCCCCTATCCAACGTGGACTAATAAAAATAAAGTAAATATTTCGGACATCTAACACACAACGCCATCAAGTCCCAAACTAAGCAAGCTTGTATTATGGGTACTAGATAACTGATATGAATACTTATTGTAACGTCGTAGTATCGACTTATACACTAGAAATTATAACCTATTCGTTTTGCTAACATTTCATTGTTGTGAGTTTAGTTTTGACAGATGTCAAATTGATGTTTTGCAAATTAGTAGGGATGACACCCTCTTTTCGGATTTTTAATCGATTATTTAAGAGTTATCTGTCAGATTGGTGCTCTGAGGTAGTTTTGTGGCTGGTAACATTCTACGAGATTATCATTCTTTTTCCGGTCGCCTTGTCAGAGAGCGATCGATCTGATTTCGAAAAATTGTTAATTCTTGTTGAATCGTTCTTAATTTGGCTAATCACCACGGTCCATGGCCAGATAAATGCGGCGGAAGACGTCCCGCTGTTAGTTATCGTGAATAAATGGTTATTTCGACTTTTTCTGGTAAGTAAAATGGTGGACGCCGCGTTCGACAAGAATGTTTGGTATTTTGAAGCGAATTTTGCTGTAAATTCGTGATTTCACTTACAGAACATAACATCGAAAGATTCGCCAATGGATTCGTTGGATTTTCTAAGGATTTAACACGTTATTTTGTTACTTGCTATTGTTTGGAGCTTTGAAGGATTTTTGAAATATTGTTACTAAAAAAGAACTCTGGTAAGTCCTTGAATCATTACTCTGAGATAGGATTGATAACCAAGGTGATAAAGTAATTAACCCGTGAATTATCTTTGTTTTAGCAAGAAGCGCGGGGTTCTTTTTTTCTTTCATTCTTTTTTACTCTTAGTTTTTCCTTATATTTTTATACTGGAATTTTTCTGGGATATTAGTATTATCCTCATTAGAACATTACATTTTTTTATAACCTATTTTTACAAAGGTTTGTTGTGTAAAGTTGCTCCCCACTTACATTAAATTAACCATGAACCTACCTATGGCATTAGTATAATAGCCATAGAAGCAAGAGGCTGCCTTAACATCAACGGGTGAAGAAGCCAAAGAGAAGGACAGCCAGACATCTCCTGTCTGGCTCATGTAACGTAGAATTTTAACTTTAAGGATTGCAATGACAACAGAAACAGTAACCAGTGTAGCGCTACTCTTAGCATAGTATATCCACCTGTAAGACCTTACCCTTCAGATACTACGGGTTAATAAATCTGCTTTTAAACTAATTGTTCATTAGTCAGTACTCCCCGCCCTAGATTAAGGGTTCAATGTTGGCCGAGTTATCCACGGCATTGGTTTGTTATTTTTAGGATTTGTTTGTAAGTTACCATCGGGGGAAAATTATTGGTTAAGACCCAAGCCTGGCGCCCGAGATATTTGTTTTTAATTTGTTTATTTGTTCTATTCTGGCGAGGGTCAGTTGGTTTGTTCGTTGGTATTGACTTCCGATGGTAGCAAGCAAAAACTCATTTTATTTTCCATTCATTTATCATTCATTTATTAGTTCATACACAATTAACAATATTTTTTATTTTTTTATATTACAATTTGTCGCCAGCGCACAGGGACTGAAGTGGTTTCTGAAGGTTAAATTGGATACTGTTGTTATTGCATCCTACCTTTTAAACATTATTCTGTTTGTGTTTTATTTGTGCTTATTATTAATTGTTAACATTAAGTACGGTTTTATTTGCAATTCTGCAACAATTGTTTTACAGCATTGTGACTTTTACACACAATGTTTATTTTTGCTTTAACAAAACAACAATAATTAAGGTTATTCTGCTGCTTATTGTATTCTCTATTAAGGGTATAATTTACTTCAACATTGTGTTTTGCAATCTAATAATGTTGAATGTGTTTATATAAAGTCTACTCGGCAAAGCTTTTGCTTTGAAATTATTGATAATATTATATTTAAACTTTTTGAAAATTGTACTTAACTCAGCCTAGCTTAATATTACCTAGCTTTTACAATAATTGTGAGTGGTTATTGCAATCTACAGATTCTTTATAAGTTAAAAAATTAGACATTTAAATTAAAACCTAACATTTGCTATAATTTCACTTTTAAATAAATTTAAACTTATCTCTTCACAAGGCTTCACTTCTGAATGAACTTGAATTTGGCTTTGCTTTGAACAGCTTGACTTTTCTTATCATTTTGCTTATAAATAAATTAAAACTTATCTTTTCACAACATTCACTTTTGAACGGGATCGGGATTGAAATTGCTTTAAAAGAATTTAACTTCTCTTATCATTTTGCTTATAAATAAATTAAAACTTATCCTTTTAGAACATTCACTTCTGAATGAACTCGGGATAGACTTTGCTTTAAAAAATTTAACTTCTCTTATCATTTTGCTTATAAATAAATTAAAACTTATCCTTTTAGAACATTCACTTCTGAATGAACTCGGGATAGACTTTGCTTTAAAAAATTTACTTTTTTTATCATTTTACTTTAAAGTTATCGTTTCATAACATTTCACTTTTGGTTAAATTTAGATTTGAGTTAGCTTTGAATACTTAACACTTTGACTTCTATTTTGGAGTTTAGTGGTCATCGTTATTTTTCATTATGGACAAAGGAGTTCAATTTCCACCGTTGCCCTCGGATGTGGATGGACATGCAGCTGCTGATGATCATGTGGAGATTAATGGCACACCGGATGTGTCGGATGTTCCTAATTCTTCTGCGTACGCACCAGGAATGTCCTCGTTTAACACCATGAACGAGCACAGGAGGAGCAGAGGAGGCAATATGCCTGTTTTTAGTTCAAAATTGCATGATTTGACGAAGAGCAGAATTATTTTTGACGGTAGCTCCTGTGTTAGGGAATTTATTACTCGCGTTGAGGAGTACTTCTTGGTTAGGAACTATCCTGAGTTTATGTTAATTAGTTCGTTCTCTGATCTTCTCTCTGGTGTCGCTGCCAAGTGGTTCCGCGCTATTCGCATTAGTGTTTCTTCGTGGTATGAGCTTAGGGTTGCTCTGCTCAAGCGCTTTGATAAGCCTGAGCATGATTACTTTTTGGAGCATGAGCTTCGTACTCGCAAACAGAAGCTTAGTGAGTCTCTTCCAGACTTTATTACAGAACTTATGGATATAACTAGTCGCCTAGGCACCCCTATTCCGGAGTCGGTGCTTATATCTATTATTAGACACAACATGTTGCCGATTTATACGCCCTATGTGTTTGGTAAACAGATTGCTTCGCTTGAAGATTTCATGGATTTAGGTAAGCAATTGGAAGTTTTCGTTAGCCGGAAATCTCTTAAAGATTCTGCTAGACCTGTCAAGTTTGAAAAAGTACAGTCCAACGCTGTTGTATCGAACGATACTAACATTACTTGTTTAAAGTGTAAGTCCACCGGACACCAATATAAAGACTGTCCTTCGATTCCCGGCATGATTTGTTTCAGGTGCAAGAAGTTGGGAGTTATCACAAAGTTTTGTGATGTGTGCAATTCGACCCAGAGAAACTCTCATGAGTCAAAAAACTGATTAGGCCCCATCGAGATCCGGTTTCTGAGAAAACTAGGGATGGCTCGATGTTTAAAAAATTTGTTAGTCGCACTAAACCCCCTGATAAGGCTACTTGCAAAAAGGAATTTTCAGACTGGTTAGGGTATTTAAAAACTTTTTTTAGAAATTATAAGGCTGCGCCTGTTTTATTTGTTAAAAATAATGATTCAAGACCTTATTTGGAATTTTCAATTGGTAAGGAAAAATTTTCGGGTTTATTGGATAGCGGTTCAAACAGTTGTATTCTTGGTTCTGATAGTCACCACCATTTTCTTAAATTAGGTTTTAAAATTGAACAAGTGCCTAGTTATACTTCTAATTCAGCTTATACTGCGGATGGGACAGCTTCAAGGGTTATTGGAGCTATTAATTTGCCGGTTACCTGTGATAATTTGACTAAAAATATTAGATTCATTATAATACCTTCATTTAACATTCCAATTATTTTGGGATTTGACTTTTGGCTTAAATTTGATCTTGCTAAAGATTTGTGGAAAAATATAACCTTTATTAGTGAAAATAAAACTCGACTTTGTACAGTTACTAGTGCCGCCGAACTTACTCCTTCAGAGAAATTAGAACTTGATAGAACAGTCTCGCTTTTTGAAGACATTTCATATGAGAGGAAAGGATTGGGCCTCACTCATCTTGTCCAACATAAAATTAATGTTACTGGTGAACCTTTTAAACAAAGATATTGGCCTTTGAGTCCTGCTAAGCAGAGGGAACTTTTTGGCGAGGTCGAGGTTTTGCTCAGGGAGGGTATTATTGAACCCTCTAAATCTCCTTGGTGTTCTCCTGTTTTAGCCGTCGAAAAGAAAGACGGTAGTGCTAGATTATGTTTAGATTCACGACGTTTAAATTCAATGACGATTAGAGACTCTTATCCACTTCCGTATCCTTCTAGAATATTAGATAGCCTCCGAGGCGCTCGTTATATTACAACTATTGACCTTTCTAAAGCTTTTCTTCAGATTGCACTTGAGGAATCTTCTCGGGAGAAGACTGCTTTTGTAGTACCGGGTAAGGGTTTATTCCAGTTCGTTAGAATGCCTTTCGGATTAACCAACGCTCCTGCGGAACTGCAGAGATTAGTAGATAAACTTTTTGGTCCTGAATTTGATAGCGTACTCTTTTGTTACTTAGACGATTTGATATTAGTAAATAATCATTTTGTAGATCATATAGACTATTTAAACAAAATTTATAAGATACTTAAAGATGCTGGTTTAACTGTTAATTTAAAGAAATGTGAGTTCTGTAAAGACAGGCTCAGATACCTTGGTTATATTGTGGATAGTAAAGGTTTACACACTGATCCATCTAAATTAGAAACTATTGGAGGATTCCCACGACCTGAAACGGTTAAGCAGCTCAGAAGTTTCCTTGGGATGTGTTCTTATTATCGTAGATTCATTTGTAAATTCGCTGATATTGCTTCGCCACTTACTAAGTTGACAGCTGGTAGTAAAAATTCTAAAAAATCACTTATTTGGAATAATGATGCGGAGGATGCTTTTCGAAATCTTAAGGAGGCCTTAATGACTTCTCCGGTGTTGCGTTGCCCCGATTTTGCTAAACCTTTCTTTTTACATTGTGATGCTAGTTCAGTTGGAATTGGTAGTGTTTTGAGCCAGGATGACGAGGATGGAGAACAACATCCTGTCGCGTTTTACTCCAGATCGCTGAATAAGTGTGAACGAAACTACAGTACCACTGAACGTGAATTATTGGCAATTTTGGATTCAATAGAACACTTTCGACCTTATATTGAGGGAATGGAGTTTGCCGTTGTTACTGATCACGCTTGTCTAAAATGGCTTTTAAAATTAAACAACCCCAGTGGGCGTCTGGCAAGATGGGCGGCTAGAATTGCTCAGTTTACTTTTCATATTGTTCACAGAAAGGGTTCTTTACATTTAGTTCCGGATGCTTTGTCTCGAATCGAGGCGTCTACAATTCTGGTTTCTGCTATACAAGTTGTCGCACCCGATGATGATATTGTTGATCCTTGGTATAGAAAAATATTTGTTAGTTGTCAAAAGTTTCCTTCTAGATATAAAAATTTTAGAGTTGAGGACAATACATTATACAGATTTTGTAAGAATAAATTTAGCCCGAATAGTAGATTAAATTGGAAAATTGTTATTCCTAAGGAACACATTCTTGATACTATAAGATTAAATCATGATGATATTAATTCTGGTCACCTTGGGATTCATAAAACTATTAAGAAATTAAAACAACATTATTTTTGGAACGGCATGTTTAGTGATGTTCAGCAATACATTAAATCTTGTGACATTTGTAGAGCCTATAAACACAGCACCTCCCCACCTTTTGGCATTATGATTAACCCTAAAAAAGTGGACCGCCCTATGGTCATGCTCTCAGTTGATATAATTGGGATTTTGCCTAAAAGTTATTCCGGACATAAATATATTCTTTCAGTTGTAGATGTTTTCACCAAATTTTGCTGGATTTTCCCAATGGTTAAGGCAACATCTTTGTCTATTTGTAGAGTCTTCGAAAAGGAAATATTTCTTAAATTTGGTTGCCCTAAAATTATAGTTTGTGACAATGGTACTCAGTTCACTTCCAAGCATTTTGTAGATTTCATGAAGGGTTATAACATTACAAAAATATTTTATAACACGTTGTATACTCCTCAAAATAACCCAGTAGAGAGATATAATAAGACGATAGAGACTTGTATTTCATGTTTTGTTAAAGAAGATCAACGTACTTGGTCTAAATTTGTTTCTCATATTCAATTAGCTTTAAATAGTAGTGTAAATCTGGCAACAGATTTTACACCTAATTTTCTCATGTTTGGTAGGGAATTAATTTTGGACGCTTCCCTACACCGTTTTAGTAATTCTTTAAATAATTTAAACCAGCTTGAATTGGGAGAAAGAAATTCATATGCCCTTTCTCTTAAAACCCTTAGTGATATTTTTGTTAAAGTTCAGTCACATTTGTTAAAAGCGTATAAGCGTAATGCGCATTATTATAATATCGGTAGGAAGACCATTTCTTTTGATGTTGATGATATTGTTTGGAGGAGAAGTTTTGTTCAGTCTAATGCTCCAGCATATTTTTCGGCCAAGCTTGCACCTAAATTTGTTAAATGTAGGGTTCGGGAGAAGATTTCAAATAACGTTTACCTTTTACAGGACCTTACGAAGAACACCATTGGTCGTTATCACATTAAAGATATTATTAAGTATTAAAATTTCACTATTTCCCTATTCACCCTATGTCCCCACTATTATTATTTTTTGTTGTTGGAATTAGCCGTGTTGGGCCGGTTGAGAATAGCTCATCCCCATTTCTTCCCGTGGGTGTCGTAGAAGGCGACTAAGGGGTATGTAGGTAGAAGGATGAACACCAACAACATTTTCTTTAGGGTTATCTATTAGGGGGACGTATTTTATTAGCTTAAAACTTTAGTATTATGTTTATTTGTGGTGGAAGCTATCGCAAGATAGCTACTGTCAGGCGTCGTCATGTCGGATGTTGTGGGTCCTAAGGGATGTTAATTAATTATTGCAGAAACAGGTCGACATGGTGACTACCCTTAGATTATATAGAAACTTTATATATTTACATCAAGACGGACTTTTACGTGGTTCCGCAAAATTTTGTTGTTTCAGAGTTTAGAAAGGTTATGTTTGACCTTTGTTTGGGTGGAACAGTTTGTTTAGGTGGTGACGTATTTTATTGGCTTATAGCTACATTAGTATTATGTTTATTTGTGGTGGAAGCTATCGCAAGATAGCTACTGTCAGGCGTCGTCATGTCGGATGTTGTGGGTCCTAAGGGATGTTTATTAATTATTGCAGAAACAGGTCGACATGGTGACTACCCTTAGATTATATAGAAAACTTTATATATTTACATCAAGACGGACCTTTACGCGGTTCCGCAAATTTGTGTTGTTTCAGTGTTTGGATAGGTTATATTTAAGCTCTATTTAAGTAGGATATTTGTAATTGTTGTATTGTGCCCGGTAGTTCGGTGGTGTTGAGCCGATCACAATACACAATTTTTTTTTGTGTTCACACTCTTTCAAAGTGTGGAACATTTTGTTTGCCTTTTGTTGTATTGTGCCCGGTAGTTCGGTGGTGTTGAGCCGATCACAATACACAATTTTTTGTGTTCACACTCTTTCAAAGTGTGGAACATTTTGTTTGCCTTTTGTTGTATTGTGCCCGGTAGTTCGGTGGTGTTGAGCCGATCACAATACACAATTTTTTGTGTTCACACTCTTTCAAAGTGTGGAACATTTTGTTTGCCTTTTGTTGTATTGTGCCCGGTAGTTCGGTGGTGTTGAGCCGATCACAATACACAATTTTTTGTGTTCACACTCTTTCAAAGTGTGGAACATTTTGTTTGCCTTTTGTTGTATTGTGCCCGGTAGTTCGGTGGTGTTGAGCCGATCACAATACACAAATCTTTTTATATATTATTCTATTAGAGTCGGTGACGAAGGTGTCCAACCGCACTTCTTGGATATTGTTATCTTTGTTAGATATTCAATTCCTAATGGATATTTTGTTTAAGATTTATTTTCTAAAGTTAATATTATTCTATTAGAGTCGGTGACGAAGGAGTCCAACCGCACTTCTTGGATATTGTTATCTTTGTTAGATGTTCAATTCCTAATGGATTGTGTTTAAGATTTATTTTCTAAAGTTAATATTATTCTATTAGAGTCGGTGACGAAGGAGTCCAACCGCACTTCTTGGATATTGTTATCTTTGTTAGATATTCAATTCCTAATGGAATTTTGTTTAGGATTTATTTTCTAAAGTTAATATTATTCTATTAGAGTCGGTGACGTAGGTGTCCAACCGCACTTCTTGGATATTGTTATCTTTGTTAGATATTCAATTCCTAATGGATGTTTGTTTAAAGTTTATTTTTGTAAAGTTATTATTATTCTATTAGAGTCGGTGACGAAGGTGTTCAGCCGCGCTACTTGGTTATTGCTGTCTTTGTTGGAATTCAATTCCTAACGGATGTTTTATTAAGTAAAGTTTGATATTGTTCTATTAGTCATTTATAGAGTTTTTGTAGAGATTTGTTTAGAGTTCTTTTTGTAGAGTCAGAGTCGAAATTTTAGATGTTCCCGAATGTTCTTTTTGTTCAGTTTGGTTGTTACTTTGCAGCTTAAAAGAAAGAGTCCTTTCTTTTAATCTTTTTTTGGGTTGGTATGTAATGTAACGTCGTAGTATCGACTTATACACTAGAAATTATAACCTATTCGTTTTGCTAACATTTCATTGTTGTGAGTTTAGTTTTGACAGATGTCAAATTGATGTTTTGCAAATTAGTAGGGA
This sequence comes from Spilosoma lubricipeda, assembly GCA_905220595.1. NCBI lineage: Eukaryota > Metazoa > Arthropoda > Insecta > Lepidoptera > Erebidae > Spilosoma > Spilosoma lubricipeda. The sequence continues at coordinate 19,015,497 of HG992281.1, read as the reverse complement.
TGACACCCTCTTTTCGGATTTTTAATCGATTATTTAAGAGTTATCTGTCAGATTGGTGCTCTGAGGTAGTTTTGTGGCTGGTAACATTCTACGAGATTATCATTCTTTTTCCGGTCGCCTTGTCAGAGAGCGATCGATCTGATTTCGAAAAATTGTTAATTCTTGTTGAATCGTTCTTAATTTGGCTAATCACCACGGTCCATGGCCAGATAAATGCGGCGGAAGACGTCCCGCTGTTAGTTATCGTGAATAAATGGTTATTTCGACTTTTTCTGGTAAGTAAAATGGTGGACGCCGCGTTCGACAAGAATGTTTGGTATTTTGAAGCGAATTTTGCTGTAAATTCGTGATTTCACTTACAGAACATAACATCGAAAGATTCGCCAATGGATTCGTTGGATTTTCTAAGGATTTAACACGTTATTTTGTTACTTGCTATTGTTTGGAGCTTTGAAGGATTTTTGAAATATTGTTACTAAAAAAGAACTCTGGTGAGTCCTTGAATCATTACTCTGAGATAGGATTGATAACCAAGGTGATAAAGTAATTAACCCGTGAATTATCTTTGTTTTAGCAAGAAGCGCGGGGTTCTTTTTTTCTTTCATTCTTTTTTACTCTTAGTTTTTCCTTATATTTTTATACTGGAATTTTTCTGGGATATTAGTATTATCCTCATTAGAACATTACATTTTTTTATAACCTATTTTTACAAAGGTTTGTTGTGTAAAGTTGCTCCCCACTTACATTAAATTAACCATGAACCTACCTATGGCATTAGTATAATAGCCATAGAAGCAAGAGGCTGCCTTAACATCAACGGGTGAAGAAGCCAAAGAGAAGGACAGCCAGACATCTCCTGTCTGGCTCATGTAACGTAGAATTTTAACTTTAAGGATTGCAATGACAACAGAAACAGTAACCAGTGTAGCGCTACTCTTAGCATAGTATATCCACCTGTAAGACCTTACCCTTCAGATACTACGGGTTAATAAATCTGCTTTTAAACTAATTGTTCATTAGTCAGTACTCCCCGCCCTAGATTAAGGGTTCAATGTTGGCCGAGTTATCCACGGCATTGGTTTGTTATTTTTAGGATTTGTTTGTAAGTTACCATCGGGGGAAAATTATTGGTTAAGACCCAAGCCTGGCGCCCGAGATATTTGTTTTTAATTTGTTTATTTGTTCTATTCTGGCGAGGGTCAGTTGGTTTGTTCGTTGGTATTGACTTCCGATGGTAGCAAGCAAAAACTCATTTTATTTTCCATTCATTTATCATTCATTTATTAGTTCATACACAATTAACAATATTTTTTATTTTTTTATATTACATTATATATACCTTTTTTTTTTTGTAAATATATACATGTTATATAAAGAAAACACCCAAACTTCGAAACAAATATTTGCAGATCATACAAACATTTGGTCTGACCCGGGAATCGAACCCGAGACCTCAAGAACAGCAGTCGCGTACGCTACCACTGCGCCACCGAAGCAGTTAAAGACTGTTGATGATATGGGTAAACAATTCTCCGTCTGCATTTTCATAAAGAGGTAAGGGTAAGGTAAGGGAGCAAAGTAAACAAGACATTAACCCTGTAAAGAGAAGGAAAACTTGATGATGATGATAAACCCAAGTTATCTGGCCAGTGGCCTGTGGTGTAGATATTTTTTTTTTACCTCTTACTCACAACTCCATCTAGTCTCAAGCTAAGCATAGCTTGTATTATGGGTCCTAGACAACTGATGTAAATTCATATTTTTTTTTTTTGTAAATACATCTATACTAATATATAAAGCTGAAGAGTTTGTTTGTTTGTTTGAACACGCTAATCTCAGAAACCGCTGGTCCGATTTGAAAAATTCTTTCGGTGCTGGATAGTCCATTTATCGAGGAAGGCTAAAGGGTATATATCATCACGCTACTACTAATAGGAGCGGAGCAACAATGAAGAATGTTTCAAAAACGGGGGAAATTTACACACTACGGGCAATATAAGGCGCAAACGAGGTTGCGTGAGTCAGCTAGTATATTATACATAGAAAACACCCAAACTCTGAAACAAATATTTGCAGATTAAACAAACATTTGGTCCGACCTGGGAATAAAACCCAAGACCTCAAGCACAGCAGTCGCATACACTACCACTGTGCCAGAGGCAGTTGATCAAAGCCTGTATTCTAAGGAGATGCATGTATCCAGCCTTGAACTTTTAAGGCTGTTCATAACTTGATAAAAAGAAAAGCTTTGATAGATTAAATGCAATTGTTTTAGATAAAACTGAATTTATAGTTTTAGATTTCACCTTCAAATCATCAAAACCATATTGTGTTTTGTAAATTAATTTAAAAAAAATAAAGTACAGATAAACAAAAGTTAATTATGATACCAAATAAATTAACTTCCAGTGTACACGTGTCTTAAAGAAGTTAGTATCCATTGTTTAGACTTAAGTAGTTGCCGGCACAGGCATCACAATTAGAGTCAAAGTAGAAAAAAGTAATTATGTATTCTAAATTGAGCAGTTTTCATAGAGCAGAAGAAGGTTCTTACCAAATGCTTGGGTTGCATGTCAGTATAGTTATTAATCATGAATGAAAATTAGATAGAAACATAAAGTTATTTAAAAAATTAAAACCTAACTCAATCATAAAGAAACTTATTCGCACAACAAATATTACAGACTACAAAACACTACTTAGCCTTTAAATTTTTTTATGGGTTATTAAATATCTACAGTTTAATATTTTATAATTATGTGAACAACAAAATGTGTAATGTTTTTTTAAACATCTTTTGAGCATTGAGGATTGACAAAGTGTTATTAAATAACAGGTTAATTAACTAACGACTATGTTACTTCCCGGAATAAACAGTGGTCTTTTTTGTAAAATCCGGCAATGGTATAAGTTCATAAATCAAAAGTTGATGTAAGTGTACAAACCTTATCCTGTTTTAACCAGGTATTAACTGCAGAATCCAAATGCACATCTCCACTATTGCAAACAGACATTTTGGTAAAAAAAATACAATAGACCTTTTTTAAAGTTGCCGAAAAGGACGTGGAAGGATACACTATTTCGGTTGTGAATATAACTCTATTTAATAAAATTATGATTTAAATAGATATGTCTAGTAAGAAAAGAGTAAGGCGAAATTAAGACTTCACTGACAATAAGTAATGCGTTATTGCGATTTATATACACCACCGGTATCATTAGTCTTACGAGAACTGGAACTGACGAGATTATGAGAACAATCAATATCCGTGAACTTCAAATTGCCAACTTTGACAAAACACTAAAATAGTCTTTACACCCTTGTGATAAAGACTAACAGATTGAGTAATTTGTGTATTTCGATCGTATGATTTTGACAGTTTTAGTGTTCGGATACGTGTACAAAAAAGTTTAATGAACAAATGTAACACAGATTGATAAATAGTAAGAAACAACAAGTTTCTTATTAACTATATTAAAAAGAAAAACAAAAAAAAAACATGGATGCTATATTGTTTAGAGTCAACACTTCAACAGTAGTCTCTAGACTCTAACCTACTCTAACTCTTTTTCGGTATTTCTACCGTCGCATCGCGTCTTCGCTCGTCGTGTATTTCAGGTGTTCTACCGAAATACCGAAATGAAACGATATTTCTATGACATTTAAGTATGCACGAAAATTCGCCCATTTTTTTTATTTAAACAGTTCTAAGTTGGAATTCCTATTTGTTTATCTGATTATCTTTGCCGGTAAATCCCACTATTAAATGTGTTATTGCAAGAATTGCGATCGATAGGTTACGATTTGTTTAGGGGAATACCCTTGTATCCAACAACTACCGCTGCGCAAATAAATAAATCCTGTTCTTAATCCGTCTGTGTGATGACCGATAAACAATAGGTACAGTGTCATCGTCACCTATTCATCCTCAGATCATTAATGTGTCTGAGCCTGTTAAGAAAATAATGACTCAAGTACAAGAACAAGTGCACAACAAACTACTTTTTTTTATATTATGCATGATAGGTAGGTAATTAAAGAAATCAGTTAAATCAATCAGTGGCTTAAAAAAGTTGTAAAATAACATTATGCTTATTTGTAAAAGTTCAATTAAGGATGTTAATTTTAAATGAGGTACCTAAGGATACTTTTGAAAAACGTTTTTCACAAGTTTTTTAGGTGTAATTAAAAATATAAAATCTCAACCTAGGGTGTTATCGTAAACTGAGAGAGAGATAAAAAATACTCAATTTGCATGCTGCATTCTCCACATTTACAATGAGGATGGATACCACCACTCACGGAGTCTACTCATGCTTTCCATTAGGCAGAGTGAAGTAATTTCGTCAGTCATTTCACCCCTCAGTAAGTAAAAATATGTTATTATTTTTTGCCTACCAATTAGGTACTATTAAGTATATTATTTTTCAACTTGTCCAGGGGAAGATTAGGTATACTTGGGAGAATAAAACAATTGGACGTGTTTCTAACGACAAGATCTAACGTATATTGAAGTTATATGCAGTTAGTTTAAATACATGAATAAAAAATTGATTGACGACACAGCAACAATGACTCCTATCAAACGCTGCCATTAACAAGTTGGCAGGCGCTTGAACACAACTCAACTAAAACATAGTTCCGTCTTTTACAGGATTATGTGTACTTATCTGAAAGTAAAATATTTTAATGTCGCTAAATTATTTGAAAAATTTTATATCATAGCAATATTTTTAGCGACAGCAGCGGTTGCTGTAGATAAACGAGAGTTAAACGATATTATAGATTATAAATGAATACGATTTCATTGTCATTAATTGCATAAGTATGCTAAACTTCTTTCATTTTACCTTATTATTTATGGTCCCAAAAACACTCATTTTACATGAAGAAAATACCAATTTTGCACTTGGACATTCGAGACTATTGCTTGACCACCTGTATTCCTGTAACTCAGCTATTCTTGATCCTTGTCTTGGGTACCAGTTTCTTAGAAATATTGTGTTGTTTGCTCTGTACAAAGATAAGTAACAGAAGTAAAGCCAAGGGTTGATGCCACTCGTAGGAGGCAGGGAAAGGGACGCAGCAGAGGTCACTGATTCCCTAATCATCGCCTTCATGTCGCTTCGGCCACATCTTGGGGCAATGTAACCTAGTCTGGTCATCCCGAGATGCAGCTCAGTTGTGAGGTTCGGGAGACTCCAACGTGAAGTTTCAAAGTTAGGGTCTTCACCCTCGTGCCTCGGAAAGCACACAAAGCTGCCGATCCTACACCTGATCTCTCACCGGTCATTTCGTACAGCCGTTCTATGAGAGAAAGGGAACAAAGAGTGCACATGTACCTGCGCACGCACTAGAGCGCTATAATATCTCCGGCGTAGGTGGCCGAAACGGCTAGCAGTAAATCATCATTGTAATCAAATGCAGTAAGGCTTATAATTGGGAATTCATATATCTATGTATCTTTTGTTCTTTTTGTCTCTTGCTACTAAGTATAGCAAAGAGCAGTGTATATGAACGTTATTTTTACGTCATAAATTATGGCGTGGTATTATGACATAAGTCCTAAGGTTGCACAATTTTAAATCTGAAACAATGAATATTATTACATCAGTCTTACTTTGTAGTTGGTGATGATTAATAATTTTCTACTATTCATCGCACGGGTGTCATGAGATTCAACTTAAAGGTGAAGGTAAACTTACAATCTGTAAAACAGGACAACAATAATGCAGAGAGAGGGAAAACTTAATATAAACCGCATACCAATCCGTCTGGGTAGCATGGTTTAATGTCCATGATATGGTTGTCTGGAAGAGATCGCAGTGAGCGCTAATTTTGTATTTATTGTATTTATATGTATTTTGTGACTTTTAGTCTACTTCTTTGATGATGAAATGGCAACCAGCCGCATCTCTCGGACCAGCTATTTCTGTCAATGTCAAGTGTTTGTAGTCTTCAAATCTTATGTCTGTATGTCTCCGTCGTGATGAAATTAATGTTAAAAAATATATGAAATGTGGATGAGATGAAATTTGGACCGTCTTTGGAAAAAACAAAAAACGATATCTATACTAATATATAAAGCTGAAGAGTTTGTATGTTGTCAGGAACCGCTGGTCCGATTTGAAAAATTATTTCAGTGTTAGATAGCCCATTTATCGAGGAAGGCTATAGGCTATAAATCATCACGCTGAGACCTACAGGAGCGGAGCAACAATGAAGAATGTTACAAAAGCGGGGGAAAATTATTACGCTACGGGCAATAGGAGACGCAAACGAGGTTGCGTGGGTCGGCTAGTGTTCGTTATATTCATACGAACATGTCATTGACAATACCTGTCAATTGTCAATGACAAGTTGACAAAGTTTTTTTTTGTTTTTTCGAAATACAGTCCCAATTTCATCTTAACCACATTTCATATTTTTTATCATTAATACCATCACGACGAAGACTGGAAGACTTAAGATTTGAAGACTATATTAATAAATACTTGACATTGGCAGAAACAGCTGATTAGTTGGTTGCCATCTTATCAAAAGAAGAACAAGAAGAATTCATTATGGTCAAAAATCGACCACTGGGCGGCCATTAGTACTAATTAATTTCACCATAATTATATAACAACAACTATCCTTAATTTATCTCTATGGTAAATACCACAAAACGCCTAACTACCGTAGGTACTCTCAGGGGCGGTTCCAGACTGAAATTTTGTTGGGGGTCACTAATAATTAATTTAAGTCGATTAAATTAGACTTTATTGCACAATATTCAATTTTATTGCACACATTAGAAACAAATCGATATGTATTGTTTTTATTAGTAAGTCTATTGAGATGACAATATTTGAATATTTGAGACGTTTGGGACAGTCTCTTAATGAATACTTAGAGGACCTAGCTCCATGGGGGGAGGTGGGGGTGGGGGGGGACACGAAGGGTTTGTGTGGGACTCGGAACAAATCAGTCTATCCTCTAAACTCCGCGGCGGCCTAACTCGGCTGTCAAAAGGAGCTCCAGAAACGCATCAGCGGCATCTAGAGTACTCACTGCACTGCAGGTACATCCCAGGGTAATTAGATTCACCCCCGTGGCAGTTCGCTATTGAACCTCTCTTAGCTCTACGCAGTAAGATACGGAACACCGACCTGCCTTAGACGACATCCCCCGGCCGCACCGAGGTGTCACCGCTCTCGGGTCGTTTGTAGTGACCAGATTTCCCCTGGATGTGGCCACAACGACCCTGAACCGACGATTGGGGAGCTAGCGGCTTCTACCACGCCCTCTTCATCGCCTCTTTCAAGCGGGGTCGGCCCTTTCCCGATCACGCTTTGCGGACTCCTTCTGGAGCATAACGTCTCCACAGAAGAAGCCTTACGCCTCCCATCCCTCACTACTTACCAGTATTGCCGCGATCAATGCTGGTGACATTTTTCATCCCATCTGTCCGCAGTGATGGCATTGTGCCGTAACCACACGTCCGATTCTGTTCAGATATTCACCGAAGCAACCGTACCCGGTGAGCATCTGAGTGAGCCGGTAGGTGACACAGTCAGTTATCTCTATCGAAGCTTCGAAGCTCGTCAGAACGGCTCCGTTAGCGCGTTGGCTGGCTCAAACCTGGGCGAGCAGACGATGTGGCGCCCCTGCTACCACTCGTACTCGGGGGACTAGCCGCCCGAAATGCTCTTCGAAGCTCTACCGACTGCCCAGGATGAGGCCTAGGTACTTTGTGTACTGACCTGGCTGTCAATGTCATCTAGCAGGCATGAGCTGGATGGTTCTTGTCACTTACATAAGCCATGGAGGCGCCACCTTCAGGCTTAACTCATGAGTCTTATGCACAACACAAGCTCCTCGGCGAGCAGAAGCACCTCCCCGAAGCGTTAGCCTGTATTATTATATCGTCTACATAGCAGGCGACACTGAGGCCAGAGGCAGACTATTGCGAAGGCCCGCATCTTATGCGATGTCCTGGGGAGCCCCACAACACACCTCCCTTTGAGTTGCCACCCCGTTCAGATTGACAAACTTCACTGCCTTATCGCGCAGACAGGCCTCTATGACGGTGATATTCAAGGGCCGCCCTGATAGCGTGCCAAGAAATGCTGAAAGCGTTAACGATATCAAGCCTAACTCTCAACACGACCCTCCCGATCACAGGTGCCCGCTGATACGGTCAGAGATAACTCTTTCAAAGAGTTCCCCGTTTCGTTCAGGCAAGTTGGAACGCAAAGATAACATCTTCAACTTACTTTTTGAGGAGCAGCAGTCTCGCTTCTGTTCAGTCGAGGGGGAAATACCGAGGCCGAAACACTGAGTGAAAATTTGCCTCAGTTTGTCTCCCAGCACCGACCTGGAATACCATCAGGTCCAGGAGCGGTGTTGCGGGAAGCCAGTCTCCATACGGCACGATCCAGCTCTCCCTTCAATGCCTCACATACGTCGAACCAGAGTTGCCGGTTCCAATTGCGTCGTAGGGATTGGGGGATAGTCCTTGAAAACAGCGTGTCTGTCTGGCACTCTTCCTAGAAACTCTAGTCCAGACTAGTAGTGTCATCTGAGTATTTATGGCAGAGCAAGCCTGAATCACGACAGTCTTGGAGGGTAAAGTTTTGTTATCCACATTATGTGACTGTTTTGATTTATAGGTGTTAAAAAAATCTTATCCTATGATTTCTTATGTCGATTTAACAATTATGGAAAGTAAGGAGAAAAAAAATAAGGTTAAAAAAGTCTACATGTGTACGATTTTGGGGGGGGTCGTGTCCCCTGTGACCCCCCCCTTGGAACCGCGCCTGGGTACTCTTAATCAAAGTTACATGAACAAGTCTTGCTTGCTGTTTATTTTCAGGCGTTACAAGGTTTTAATCATAAACTTGATAGGTAAAAGCAAAGGATGTAGCGTGGTCTGTGGACTTAGGTGGGCTAGTCCACATCAGCGAGGCCTCTTTTCTTTTCGTTGATTTGAAATGACATGTAGTCCGATACAAACTTTATGGATGTTCTGAAGTTCTGCTTGCGCAGCAGGTACAGGTTAAGTCGAAAACATAATTGATATCATTACATGTACTTATTTCGTACCTTCAATAATAAAAATATGAATAGGTCTCTACCATTCTTAACCGAAAATAAAAAGAACAATTATTTCTGGGATGACGGTCGAGGCAAATAAACATAATTTAAGTAACGCCGCGGGGCAAAGTTAGTCTGAAAAAAGTAGTAGTGGTAGTAGTGAAAATCCCGTCAAAATCCTTCCAGCCGTTCCAGAGATTACCCGGAACAAATAAATAGACAGACAGGCAAAAAAATTTACTATGTTTTTGGTACATGTACTGTGTATACCTATACATACCTATGCATACAAATGCATACATACCTATGCATTTAGTAAAAAGTGGTTATTTTAATATTACAAACAGACACTCCAATTTTACATATTTGTATGAATGTATTGTATAGATTTTCATTTTTCTAGCCTGTCGACTTAGGCTTTGTAAAAGTGTTTGTGAAAACCTATTTACAGACATAAATGACTTTGACTAAGATATTTAAGTACTCTGTCCGAGTACCTACACTCAAACTACCATTTGTTTATTTTTATCTCTTGTAGATTTGTCCATGTAAGAGTTGCCTGGAAAAGATTGCTTTTTGCAATAAGGCCGCCCATTGTACATATCTGTTTGAAATATTCAACTGTAACAAAGTAATCGGTGTACAACAAAGTTGGTACGAGTAGGTAAGTTTTTAAAATTGTTTTGCAAGAAATTGGTTGGGGTAATTTAAGTGCAGGAAATGTTGGTAGGGTTATCGTGTTAAGTACTTCCATTGCTTTGCTTTACTTATATATGCACTAGCTGACCCACGCAACGTCGTTTGCGCCTTATATTGCCCGTAGCGTAAAAAAATCCCCCGTTTTTGAAACATTCTTCATTGTTGCTCCGCTCCTATTAGTAGTAGCGTGATGATATATACCCTATAGCCTTCCTCGATAAATGGACTATCCAACACCGAAAGAATTTTTCAAATCGGACCAGTGGTTCCTGAGATTAGCGTGTTCAAACAAACAAACAAACAAACAAACAAACTCTTCAGCTTTATATATTAGTATAGATAAGAAATAAATAGATAGAAAAATTTCAGTGTTGCATCTTAGATCAATGCTTGTTATAAGCACAACATAAATCTTTAATTTTTTTTACCTAACTTCATGTATCTGTATTTTTTCGTGTTTGTTTTAGAACTATCTCATTACGACTAATTCTAAATTAGAAAGAACTTTCTTCCTATTTGGTCCCATTCAAATTGAAAGATAAAATCTCCCGTACAAAATAAAATAGAAATGATGAAAATTAAGTAATAAAGAATAGTTTTATTACAATTTATCATAATTCAAAATCGAAACCAATGATACCTTTTTGAAAGTTAAATATATCTTTACAAGTTTACGTCTCTAGGATATAATTTATAATTAACTAGCTGACCCATGCAACCTCGTTTGCGCCTTATATTGCCCGTAGCGTGAAAATTTCCCCCGTTTTTCAAACATTCTTCATTGTTGCTCCGCTCCTGTAGGTCTTAGCGTGATGATATATAGCCTATAGCCTTCCTCGATAAATAGGCTATCTAACAGTGAAAGAATTTTTCAAATCGGACCAGCGGTTCCTGAGATTAGCGTGTTCAAATAAACAAACAAACAAACAAACAAACAAACAAACAAACAAACAAACAAACAAACAAACAAACTCTTCAGCTTTATATATTAGTATAGATAGGTACACCAGTAAGTACCTAGAAGACCATTTTTTTTAAAGGTTCTTAAAATTACTACTAGCTAGATCGTTTTTTGTTACCGAAACGCTCTGAATATCTACTTAATTTTATGAAAATCGTTGAAGCCGTTTCCGAAATTCAGATTAGAAACATATACTAACACCGCAGTGTTTCCCGCAGTTACTGTCGAACCGTGAGTAACGCCGCGGGGCGAATCAAGTCTAAAAACAGTAGCCTAAGTTACTCCCCGTATCATTAGTTATCTATCAGTAAAAGTCCCGTCAAAATCAGTCCAGCCGTTCCAGAGATTACCCGGAACAAACAGACCGACAGACAGATAATTTTTTTTTTAACTAATTTTTTTTTTTTTTTTTATTTAAGCCTTCATGCATAATTGTTGCACAGGCGGACTTAATGCCGTAGGCATTTTCTACATTTTTGGTATACGTACCGTGTATACATACATATGCATTTAGTAAAAATCGATTATTTTAATATTACAAACAGACACTTCAATTTTATTTATTAGTATAGATTAATATTAAAAATCAGTAGGGTTCTAAGTTTGTTTCAATGTCGCAACAAAAGCGAATCCTTCACCCAGATTCGAGTACGTCAGAGGCCGTTGTTGATTAGGAAACAGTTAGTGCAATCAGTGTACAATCATATAATTGCAATTGTCAGCGGAACAGTCCACTCCATTGACAAAGGGGGAAAGCTTCCTTCTTGACTAGCCGTATTTATGCGACCATTAATTGCGTACCTCGTTTTCTATTTATTTATTTTAAACTTCATGCACTTTGTAAATCGGTGGACATAATACCCAAGAAATTCTCTTCCAGTCAACCTTAGGGTGGTGTAGAAATCTTGTAATGAGGTGCACAGAGGTTTCATCTATATTTATATAAATAAATTAAATTGGAGTGTCTGTTTGTAATATTAAAATAACAGCTTTTTACTAAATGTATATGTATACATACATTTAGTATACATTTAGTATGCATTTAGTAAAAAGCGGTTATTTTAATATTACAAACAGACACTCCAATTTTAATTATTTGTATAGATTTGTTAATGGTTTTAATCCAGAAGCCTATGTTCAGCGGTGGGCTACGATAGGTTGATGATAATGGTTTGTATGTATTTAAGAAGACGTTCTTGCAATTATTTTCCTCCTTACATGTGAAATTGTGGATTTTGAAACTTCCATTACGCATTGATCTCGTAGCGGATTTATTCAAAACTGATTTATGCCGATCTAATGCTTTTGATTGTGGTTTACGATGTACATAAATAATATCAAGCTACTTGAATGTGTAAGTAAATATAGATAATGTGGGGCGGGCGTGTAGTATTGGCACTTGGGTTGGCGTCTTTCGATAGTTCGGCCATCGGTCGCATACACAAAAAAAAAATTTTTACAGTGGAGTGTGTGTGAAAAGTAACATAATAGGTTATATATAAATAAAAGACGTTGAATAGACGAGAAAGTATTGTAATCTATAATTTGTGATGGGTTCTGATGATCCCAATGCGTTGGCGGCTGTGGAATTCGAGGTCTACGGACAAGTCCAGGGTACGGATTTTTACTATTATTGTTATTTTAAAAATAAAAAGTGATAGACTTATAGTTCTGTCATATAGGGCATTTTATTCATAACAAAAAAAATCTGTTGAAATTATTTTCAGATAGGAAATCATTGCAGGTAATCCAACATGATTGCCTATCTGTAACCGTACCATTAAGAATTGGTACAATATTGTTACTATGAAAAATCTAACACGGACGATCTAATATGAAGGGTCCGTCTGTTGGCATAAAGCTAAGCTTCGCCACGGCAAGCGCCTTTTATAAAATATCCTTTTCTACATAATGTTTCTATAAAATTATTTCTATGTTTTATATAAGCCAGAAATGCCGCGTTGGCTCAATATTTGTTTATTTAACCGTAGCGATATCCAGATCCTCAATTTCTGAACATTACAGCCAAGTATCTACTCATAATTAGTATCCAAAAGGAGTACATTTCCGCGAAGTGCCGGTAGAGTAGAATGTCACTACTTCAACAGATTCTTTCCGTGAGTGTCGTAGACGGCACTCAAGTGATCCCATAAAAGCAATGACTCCTTGTAGCTCAATGACAGTTATACATACTGTTACATCTGTCAGAGTTCTTCTCCAGTAGTAACAGATCCCGTTCCACTAAGTCCAGGGGGGCTCCGCTAGAATTATTTTCAGTACGTGTAGATGTAGATGGACTATAAACCGTTATAAAATATATAATTATATTAGGTCTTTACCTATGGAATGGCTGTTTTTATGTAAACTAACTGTGCCGGAGGGGTGCACTTGAACTCCCTTGGTGTAGTTAATTCACATTACACTTAGTTGATATTGTATAGTTAGTTCACTTGCACCCCACTCATGTGATCATGTCTCGCGTACACTCTTGAACGCTAATATACCCTAAGCAACTGACCGCTTTAATACTCTGTCAAAAAAGTACCAGGAAAAATCAATAATACACAATAGGCTAGTTACTCATCTAAATTTGTTTTATCACCTTCAAAGTGAGCTCCTTCAGAAACGATACACTTACGCCAACGAATAACCCAATCATCAAAACATTTTTAAACGCTGTTTACGGAATCGAGTTTAGTTCTCGTTGCAGTCTTCTACCGATTGAAAACGGATGCCACGAAGTGGTAATTTGAGTTTAGGAAAAAGAAATAAGTCAGCAATATCTGGTGAATATGGTGTTTGCTCGATGGTATTTATTGAGTGTTTGATCAAAAATTCGTTCACAATGATGGCCTTGTGCGAAGGCGCATTATCGTGATGCAAAATTCAAGAATTTTCTTTTTACAAATTTGGCCTTTTTCGTCAAATTTGCTCTCTTGAACGCCGAGTGCACGACACCGCGAAAGTCAAAGAAAACAGTGAATATGACTTCGACTTTTGATCAACTTTGGCGTGGTTTTTTCGGTTTCGGTTCAGTTAGAAGGCGCCACTCCGAAGCTTGTTGACTTGTTTTGCATCAAACACGTATGTGTAACTCGACGAATCGACTCATGAGATACAGAAAGTTCAGCAGCTATCTGTTTCAAAGTTAAATGAGGATTTTCAGTCATTATTTTCTTCAGTTTTGTGATGTTAACTTCAGTTGCAGACGTTGATGGCCTATCAGAGCGAGGCAAATCTTCAACCACATCTCGACCGCTTTGGAACATTTCATACCATTCATAAGCACGTGTTTTTGATAAAGTCGATTCACCGTAAGCTTTCTGTGACATTTTCAGTGACTCCAAACATGAAATTCCATTGGCGATGCTAAATTTCAGACAAACTCTTTGTTCGAAAATTTGTCCATTAGGAAATTCGCAATACACACTAGATGTGAGGTAACTAAAAACAGCGCTGTACTTAATATAAATAACAGATGCAACTTAAACTCTTCGCTAAAATGGAAAACAGTTGTGCCAATCTAACAACAACAAAAAAATGCAAAAAATGGACTTTAATCATATTCAAATCATCCATTCATTATACATCCATCCCGATACTTTTTTGATTAAAAATACCTTACATACCTCCTTTTACATCAAAGACATAGTATATAGGCTGCCATCTTACCGGAAATAATTTCAGTTGTTGGTGTCTAGGATCTTGCTCATGCTGAGCCGATATTGACACTATACCTCCTCCTTGTTTAGCAGTAGACGGCGAAAGTAGGTTAGGTTAATTGATGGATTTATATTGATTTATATCTATACTAATATGTACGAGTAAAGTTGAAGAGTTTGTTTGTTTGTTTGAACGCGCTAATCTCAGGAACCGCTGGTCCGATTTGAAAAATTATTTCAGTGTTGGATAGTACATTTATCGAGAAAGGCTATAGGCTATATATCATCACGCTAAAAACAATAGGAGCGGAGCACCAATGGAGAATGTTTCAAAAGCGCGGTAAAATTATCATGCTACGGGCGATAGGAAACGCCAACGTGGTTGCGTGGGTCAGCTGGTAATAGATATGTTTGTGAAATGAATGAATCTAGGATTCAGATTTCATTACTACAAATTTTAATGAAACTAACATACAGGAAGATTTTTAGTCTTATTTAGTTTCCAACGCGATCTTATAATATACCAAATTAGGCACAGCCTATGTACAGATATAGTGAGCGGTGCTGGGTCGAATGAATGAGGAGTTGCTCAAGATAAACGTAGGCGTGTTTATTTTCTTCTACACAAACGCTTTTTAATATACGATGGCTCAATTAAATACAAATAATATATGGAATTATTGGACAATAGCTGCCTATTAATATAGAAATAAATTTCTAGTAATTTTAGTGACAATAGCTCACTCGACTAAACCGGAGTGTTACCACGGCGTCACAGAAAACCGGCGTTACTATCCGTCCCCCTGTGTTCTGTATTTTCCTCTCCAGATTGGACGGAGGAGCGAAGGGACTCAAAAGTCTGTAATGCCCTTGGACCACTCGAGTTGGAGTTCATGGGCAGCGGTAATCATTTACTATCTATTTTATATATATATATATTACAAGGTCTGTCTGCTCATTTATATCCTAACTAACTGTGTCCCACTGCTTTATCTTCGGGTTTTGTTGGTTTTAATTTCATTAGTTAGAATTTCTTCATGCAACCTTTTTTGTTTTCTAAAATATAAGTAGTCTATAGAATTTGAAAGTGAAAGTCTGCCAGTAAAAGTCTTGTCAAAATCGTTCCAGCCATTCCAGAAATTAGGCAGAATAAAGCAATTTCCAAACACTTTGAAAGCTGTTAATTTAATATTACAAACATAGACTTCAATTTTATTTGTTAGGTCCTAAATACATAATATAAGATCTCTTTTTTAAGTAGGACTAATATAAGATCTGTGGGTATTTTAGTTCATCGACAGTTGATCTAACTCGAGATTATCATTAGCTCGCTATAATTAGAGTGAACGCATGTAGGTCGATGTCAATGAGCTGTTTGGACGTTCAATAGCTGTTAATAAACGCCTGTTGACAAACTATTGTCACGCCTTCTGCACAAAAACGTCATTTAACACATTTTTTAAAGAAAAATTGCACTATTTTCGTAGTGATGACGTATTTACAAAAGTTCTGTCCGACAGTGAAATAATGGATATAGGATTGTTCGTGTGTCTGTTACAGGCATTTTGAGGCAGATGTGAAATATAAAAAGATGTTTTGAATGTTATAATACCTTTTGAAGGATGTATTTTTTAAAATTAAACAAAAATATGCAAACTGTGCATAGGTATATTTCATCTGACTGATTGTAGTGAGATCCGTAAAGCATACTTTTATTACAAAGTTGCTTAAAATAATATCTAAACGGATGGGTGCAGTCATTTATATATATTTTTCATTTACCGTCGCCGGACTGATACCGTCGCACATTAAAAGTTGTATTTATTATATTTTGCAAATATGGGGAAAATTTGTTGCGAAAACGGGATGTAACAAAGTTGTAACTGACATGGACGTTGGACATGTAATGCGGAAATCTATACTAATATATAAAGCTGAAGAGTTTGTTTGTTTGTTTGTTTGAACACGCTAATCTCAGGAAGTACTGGTCCGATTTGAAAAATTCTTTCAGTGTTAGATAGCCCATTTATCGAGGAAGACTATAGGCTATATATCATCACGCTAACACCAATAGGAGAGGAGCACCAATGAAAAATGTTTCTAAAACGCGGGAAAATTATCACGAGACGGGCAATAGGAGACGCAAACGAGGTTGCGTGGGTCTGCTAGTGTTCCTATAAAAAGTATTTAAAAGTCTGTGTCGTGTAATTTATATACGTGTATTTTTGAAATACTTTTTATGTGAAGCAGACAAATTCACGCGGCTTAGGTAGTTTATTATTTAAGTCGCGATGTTTAAAAATATTCAAACTATATTCTAGGTTGCTACTTTACGAAGTACTGCAAGGAGTTGGCTGAACAGCTTGGCATCGGAGGTTGGGTGAAGAATTCAAAAAAGGGCACCATCGTTGGCAAGATCCAGGGTACGAAGGCACAGCTGGATCACATGTATGTATTACAAGTTCTGTTCGCATCTTCATTCAGTGTTTATTAATTTTGCTCATCAATATGCCTTAGGCAAAATTAGGCTAATTATGATAGTCCAGAACTTGATGTAAATACATTTGGACAGCTCTAGGTCAGTCTAGCTGTGAACAGACTGTTCATCATATTCTCTGGGAATGTAGTCTTTAGGCCCGTATTCACGTTGATTAGTGCGAATTCGCTGTTCACACGTATTTTCTAAGAATCATTGATCACCTGCTCTACGCACTTGCACTCGCAATAATCAAAGTGAATACAAGCCCTTTGGCAAGGTTACTAATGATACCTGGGGTGATATACTATGTAGTTTTTGTGTCAAGTAGGGTCAATTCTCGCGCATTTAGGTAATTCTGCCTATACGGCAAATTACTGCTTATACTCGTACATAATTATGTAGAAATCAGCTATGGCTCAATCACTTTGTTATGACATTTTACGTCCGTGGCGCTTTTCTGTTTTAAAAAGATGTTTGAATATTTTCACTTTAGTATGTCTCCTGATTTGCTAAAGAAGGAAGTGGACTTATTATATTTCCAAGTTCTCCAATTTTCTTATGATCAATATCGTTGCAGTTTCCAAGACAGTTTAAGTTTTCCCTAGAACTTGCTAAGTGTCATAACTCGGTGTGTTTGTGGGTTACTGTTGTTGATCCTGGTGTACAGGAGTTATAGTGGAGGCCGTATGGGAACGAATAGTCCATAGTTCCACGGGTCTAGTAGTTGGCGGTGCTGATTGGGAATTTTGGTCGTGCTCTATTTTGCCTTGTCTAGTTGCAGTTCTTATATAATATGTATGTGTTTAGAAAAGTATAGATAAATTTATCATGAGCCTACAGTACAGACTCAGCTTAGGTTTAGACGACCGTCTGTGTCGAGTGATATTAAAAGGACGCGTATACTAAGTTAAATAGTATTTTTGACTTTGAGCAGATGAGTTCGTCCTTTCTTAACTGGACTAGCCTTGAGAACAAAGGACGAAACAAATTAGGAATTATTGTCTCTTATAAAGTGTAGACAATCTGACTGAAGTCTGATGCATACACCATGCAGTTGATTTCTGATCTTATCAAGTAGATTAATTATTCGATACATAATCTACCTCTAGGATCGGCAGCTGATAAACATTATTTACGCATATCAATTACAAACTATTGTTCATTTGTCGTATTTAATTGGATAATATCCAAATGTATATAATATTTCGAATAGAAGATAAGCTTGTAATGTCAATGTCTTATGTGAATATTAATTAGTTACATGAATGGGTCTGTGCCAAAATATTTTTTATGTATGAACCTGTCAAAGTAACTCTACTCTGCCTGATGGAAAGTATGAGCAGAATCCAAGAGTGGTGGTCACCATACTCATTGCGAATGCAGAAAATGTAACAACGCAACATGGTGACCCACACTATGGCAGCCTATCGAGATGCTTCTGCATCTTTGGGCCTCCTGTCTCGCACTCATCAACGGAACAAGACCGCATGAATGCTGTTATTTTAAGTTGGTCTTCTATGAGAATAGCACCGCCCTGGTCGAGCCGGCCCAACCGTGTTGAAATTAGCGTGGCTCTTGGCATAAACTTGTTGTTAGTATTTCATATTGGTCTTAAGGCGCCTATAATAGGTTACGCCAAAAAGCCGGTCAATGTTGCCATTGAATTAAATCTGAACAGATTCCTATAGTTAGCTAGGACTTTTATAGTAATTCGGCTTTAAAAAAAGGGAGGGAATGAAAAGGGAAAACATTAAATGATTAAATTTGATGGAGTAGCTTGTAGAGGTCGAGGTCTCTTTTGTGTGTGCCTGTTTTCGTCCGTCTCTTTATCACAGTTCTGTGATCGAAGAGGCAACAACGTGTAGGACAATTTTTGGCTAAATTGGATAAATACTTGTAATTTGATACGATTCTTCTCGTTTCAAAGTGTAGTTCTATTAACTATGTCTATTATCTCACAACTCCGTCGTTTTATGAACTGATCTGAACTGGTTTTAGTAAATCTTTTTGATGATATTTTCCATTTGGTCAAATTCAAATTTCAAGCAAAAAAATACTCCTTAAGGGTAGAGAATGAATAAATAACACAATTTATTGCAATTTATCGTAACGTATCAGGATTAGTTTGTACCTGAAGTTTTTGTCATAAATAACTATTTAAGGCTTGCATACCATTGTTTCAGGATCGACTGGCTAAGTACCACGGGGTCACCAGGCTCCAAAATTGAAAAGTGTGACCTCACAAATTGGGAGTATACCACGAAAATCGCTTACACAGATTTTACTTTACGATTTTAGTTGTTTTGTACTATAAAATACTGGCAATACTTTTGTAACATTTTTCTTTTTAACCGACTTCAAAAAAGTCAATTCGACCGTATATTTTTTTTCTTTTTTTTATGTGTGTTCGCGGATAACTACGTCGTTTATGAACCGATTTTGATGATTCTTTTTTTAATGGAAAGAAGATGTCCCAACGGTGGTACCATGAAAAGGACATTAATATCTGATGATGGCATCCAAGAGAAATCGAGTCGAACCTTGAAGTCGGTTTTATTTTTGTTAAAATTGAGTTATTAAATTGTTCTCGCTAATAAATGTAAATATGTGCTGATATATTTAGCTATTTTAGTTCATTCATTTCGAAAGAAATGGAGTCTTTGATACGAAAGGAAAACAAAGTTTAGCAAAACTCTAACATAAAACTTGTTACTTTTTGACGTGACATAAAAAAATAATTTAATATAAAGTGAAATATATAAATATTAACTAAAAAAAATAATGTTAACATGCAATAAGTTGACAACCCTGTTTTATCTACCTATCGAGCACTTGTAGGTATTTACTTCAAGAACACAGACAAGACACAGTACTGCCCTTAATACCTACTTTAAGTACTTAGTGGAATAGGTACAGTCATCCCCGAAAATGTAATGCTATGCGAAATGTCATGTCGAAATATTTTTCAATCTAAAGGTATTTAAATAAGCTGTAAGGGACTCATGAGCAGACCTGACATATCTCAACATGGTAAGTAACCTCCTTCGAATATGATCACCTACCATTATAGAGTTGTCGTTGTTATTGTCTATCTATGTTGTTAGCCTTCGTGTGTCCTATCTGAAGTTCTCTCCTGTACATCCTACCTTTTGTATCTCAGTTTTCATATTCCCTCGCACTACAGTTCTAAATATATATTATTAGTAATTTTATAAATTTGATACTAACGAAATGAAATGTAATGATTTATTCTACAATTAGGTTACAGGAACCCTTTTGCATGTTAATCTTTTGATGAGTTCGGCCTTTTCCAAATAGAATAGCGTTGAGAAGATAGAACGATACAAACTCAGGGATATTCATCTCTTTTAAAGTCCAGACATCTTTTTGTTTGTTTTCTTTATATTTATTTTTATCACTTTTGTTTTATGTACTGTTTAAACTGCATTTTGTGTTGTGTACTGTGTTTATGCAAATAGAACTTTATTATTATTATCATTCTTAATGCAAACATTATTGTTACGTGTTATTTATTATATAGTAGGATAAGAAAAAAAAAATATCAAAGATAAAGACAAAATAGATCGAAGTTGAATTTGTATCAAATTATAAATTATCGTCACCAAAAAAAAAGAAATTAATAACATTGAACATAAGGAGCAAGTGTAAAATGAGCAGATCACTTTCAGGCGTATAATAGGGGTTTTTATAAGACTTCGTTTTAATGGTATTCTTAAATTTCCGAAAGGGACAATTTCTAATATCAATAGATTTTTTTATTGCAAAAGCGTATTCACTGTCCCATGAACGCCTACTTTGTGGAGACCAGTGACGACACACGGCGGTTTTGTTTATTTCTGGTATTTACAGAGAACATCACTCATTCCACTGAATTTTGAGATATTTTTTGGATATAAATTAAATTATCATATATGGAATGTGAAGATACAGTCAGAATATTTAACTCTTTAAATATGCAATGAAGAGAAACTCGAAGGCCTAATTTATAAAAGACTCGTACAGCGCGTTTTTGTAATAAAAATTGGGTTTATATTTAAAGGGTACTCTGTTTACTCTACTCTACTACTTCTAAGGGCTCTTAGCGTCAATAGTAATACCTAAAAATACAGTAGATTCCACCACAGGATTTAACTCTAATCCATTCAACCGAACATTGGTTGTGTTGCAACCAATGTTCGGTTGAATGAATTAGAGTAAGATGCCTAACGTTTGCAGTAGAAAATTTGATGAATTTAGCTATCTCCTCAATTTAGAAGGTCATTTGTATTAAACCAATTCACTACTTTCTACAGTCACTATTACATATGATTTAATAAAAAAATAACTTATATACAAATCGTGACACACAAATGTTCCAATGGAACATACATTGTGTATCACGATTTGGGTATAAGTAATTTTTTTTACTGGCAACTTTACTTTAGTTTTAACTGGCAACCATGGAACTTCCATGATTGCCAGTAAGAGATTGCCTTCGGGCGATAAGGCCGCCAATTGTACCTCCTAGCGTTTTCTTTTTGCGACTTTTTCAAGTACTCTGCTGTAGTGTACAATAAAGCGATTATTATTATTCTCCTATATACAACAAACTAACGACATGAAACCTGATTAATGGCCTATCAACTCGGCGTGTATGAAGTCTAAGAATAGCGGATAAATACTTCATATACACCGCAATCGACCAGACACAAACACTGTCTACCGTTGTGTATATAGTTTTATAATCGTATATAAAAAGATAATGCGTTAATATCGTAAATAATTGTCAACAATATAATATTTACTGCTTAAAACCCGACGCGGTAGGTAAAGTCTATATATTTAATTTATATCTTGTGTTTGTTTGTTTGTACGGAAAATTACTGACATTTTAGGGCTTGACTGTACTGTTTGCTTTTATTTGAATTATGTGTTGTAAAAGTAGGTTGCTTAATAGCATATTTTTATGGGATAGTAGGCTAACCAGTAGATGGATAACCTATTGTAAACCCCTCAGGGATTATTACTTTTTTTATGTATGGGCCTGCCAAAGTGATCATCATTGCGCTGTCCTGTCTCGCACTCACCAACGAAACACTATAGCACGAATACTGTTACTTTAAGTTGGTCTTCTGTGCGAGGGTAGTATCGCCCCTGTCGAGCAGGCCCAACCATGCTGATTTATCTACCATCTATATACTATCTATCTCACCTCGGTGGTACAGCGGTAGCGTATGCAACTTCCCTAAATTCAAAACCATTTATTCAAATAAGACATTTAGTGACATTTATGAACGTTAAATTGAAGCTACAGTTAAAAATCATAGATCGACACAAACAGACGCCACAGTATGTGCTGCATTGTCGAAGTAAATTAGGCGAAAACACCAAAATCTACTGCCTGTCTGTGTCCTTCTTCCAGTTTCCAAAATGCGTAGAGCTTCATGAGAAGAATACTGACAAAGAAACTCGTGGCGTCTCTTTTCAAAGTCAGATTTTCGTCCTGCCTACGTGCTTATACCCTTTATTGCTAACAATTACAAAAAAAAACTATAATTAAATACGTATTTGTTCCGTCAATCTAGTTAGCATAATACAAGCTATTCTTCTTCTTTTGATAAATGGCAACCAGCCGATCTCTTGGATCAACTATTTCTGCCAATGTCAAGTGTTTATAGTGTTTAAATCATAAGTCTTCAAGTCTTTAGAGATTCGTCTCTGATTCAAGATGAAATTAATGTTAAAAAATATGTAAAATATGGATGAGATGAAATGGGGACCGTCTCTCGAAAAAACAAAAAACGATCTCCCAATACAAGCTCTGCTTGAATGTAGTGCTAGATGGCTTTCAGTGTCAAATTTCCATACATAATATGTTTATCACTTAGATATTAATAAAAAATATTATTGCTTATTATTTTTTCATTGTTTGACCATGTCGTACTCGGATGGCATAGTGGTTTAGGCAATCACATTGCCGTTTCTAACTGAGCTAAGTGATACCGATTCTCTTTATAATATATGTTGTTGTTCCTAGTACGGTTTATTATCTCAGTTTCTCGTACGTAAAGTGGGAGTTGTATATAAAAATAAACTGTTTCTTAACATCGTTTTAGATTGCACACTTGTATTTTTAGAGTGTCATAAAGAGCAATAAATTAATTAAACCTGGCACATGACTGATAGCAAGCATTTCAGTCATATGATGTTACAACAATTTTACAACTGGGATTGCGGGAAGCTTTACGTTATAAAATAACTGTATTAACTCATAATACTTGCCATAAAAACTTCGAAATCTTCCATTTTAGATAAGGTATGTTGATTTTTTTTATAACTGTGATGGAATTTAAAAAAATATCTTCTTCATAAGACCTTGGTGCGCTCGTGCGTGGAGTACTGTTTTCATCTTTGTGATGGATCTGTGCAGTATTTGTTTGATGCTCTCAATCGGTTGCAGCGGCGAATTATCAACAGTCCCTTGAGCCTCTGCAGTTTCAGAGAGATATCGCCTCTATGGCAATCCTCTACCGCCTTTACCATGGAAAGTGTTCTGAAGAGCTCTGCCAACTGATCCCACCTTCTCCTTTTCTCTGCAGAACAAGACGTGCTGACCTTGGAAGTCACCGCCTCAAAGTCTTAGAAATACGCTCTCGAACCAAACGGTTTGGTTCCTGTGCCGAGCAGTTAAAAACTGGAACTCACTACCAGCGCACGTGGTTCCTCCCTCCCACTACGATCCCGGATCCTTTAAGCGAGGTGTGAAGAGCATCTCAATAAGCCGCCATAGTGTGGGACGCCATACTGCTGTTGGATTCTGCTTGAGCTTTCTATCAGGCTGAGCAGAGTCATTTTGACAGGCCATCAAATAAAAAATGCACACTTTTGTCATCAGTATATTTACGACTGTTCTAGGAAAGTCAAGTTTGTCGTTAAAGTTTTTCGTAGAAGTCAAATTGACAGACACATAGTCATATTATAAGTACTGGGTTGAACATACTGATTGATATTTACTTATTTTTAATACACTATTTTATGTAATGAAAGTTATAAGTCAATAAAATACGCCTACATACTTATATACTTCATAGGGTTGCTATAGTTTGTTTCGAGGTATTTACCGTAGGAGAGCCACGCTTCCGCATGAATAGGCCGGCTCGACCGGAGTGGTACCACGGCCTCATAGAAAACCAGTGTCAAACATGGTGTGTGCTGTGTTACACTGAGTGAGTGAAAATACTAATACTACAACCCTTCGCCCCATCCCATCCCAAAGGCTGGTAACGCACTTGTGACGCCTTTGGTGTTACGGGTGTCCATGGGCGGCGTTAATCGCTTACCATATACCATAAAAAAGTGCACTCTTTGCATTACCATTGTCCTTCGTAGTTTGGTGCCTAACTTGCCTCGTTCACCCAAAGGTTGCACAGGCGTGGTCAAATTCCGTTTTCTTAAATTTTCATCACACGACCTATCTCAATATTGTAATGATTTTGAAGTTTGAAGTTTATAACTTGCTATCAATCCTGTAATAAATACAAGTCAAGTCTGGAAACAAACTAAAGAACAAAATATTTCTACAACTATTTATGTAACTCATGTGATATGCTATCAGAATAATTGTCGTCTCAATGAATTAAAACATTCGCTGTCATTTTGCAGGATTTCCGACTCTATTGTTATGCAAATAAAGGTGATTACTATAGCAAAGTTAAGGTCGTAAGAATTTATAAAGGCGGTAAAAGGGCAAGAACCCCTAGAGTTCTTCCAAAGGCTATATTTACTTCTACGAGTATATGTCGAGTACTTATTATTGTTCTGTCCAACCGCCGTAGACGTGCATATAATTCATTATAATTGTGAATAATTGCAGTAATGCGATGTACTAGCATTTAATTCAATATTGTCAATTCATTGATAGCTTTTATGACATCGAATGAATAATTTTTCATTGAGTTATCGAAATGAGTAAAACAGTTTATTAATAGGTTGATTGATGTTTTCGATTATTATTCGCTATTTCTTTCTAAATGTCTATTGATATGTTTATTTAATATTGTAGAATTATGCTGACAAAATAATTTTATAGGTATACATAAATAATTCGTCAAAATATTCTTTTTATCCCAACATATAATTTAAACTTTTACTTCGGTTATTTTATATCGCTAATTGTTATTGTTTATAACCTACATTTTTCATATTTATAACAAACTAGCTAAACCCGCTGTTATTGTTATACCGCGAGTAACGCCGCGGGACAGAGTTAGTCTAAACAAAATAAGCCTAAGTTACTCCCTGGATCATCAGCTACCTGCCAGTGAAAGTCCCGTCAAAATCGGTCCAGCCGTTCCAGAAATTACCCGGAACAAACAGACAGACAGACAGGCAGACAGTCAAAAAAATTTTCAATCACATTTTTGGTATATGTACCGTGTATACATACATATGTATTTAGTAAAAAGCGGTTATTTTAATATTACAAACAGACACTCCAATTTTATTTATTTGTATATATAGGAGAAACTTTACAGTTTATGATTAACGCCTTTATTATACCCAAATAATTTTGGGAATAATAAAGGCTAGAAAGATGAGATAACGTGTGATCTTAAGTTCTTGTTCTCAATATTCTAAGGGAGCCATCTCACGCCAGTTACAAACTGTCTTGACGGAAATGAAACCACCGCCTTCCAGAGAACTGTTGTTAAATCTACCTTCCGATACTTTTCAACAAGTAAGAGTAGTTACTAGACAATCAAAATCCTTCTTCTTTTTAAAATATGGACCTGTCAAAGTAACTCTACCCAGCCTGGTAGAAAGCATGATCGGAATCCAACAGTAGTGGTTACCACACTCATACATAGCGAATACAGCAAATGCAATGGTGCTCCATGATACGGCGGCCTATTGAGTTGCTACTATACTCACCAACGAAACACGATGACACCAATGCTGTCATTTTAGATCGGTCTTCTGGAAGAGGGTAGAACCACCCCGGTTGAGTCGACCCGTTCGTGCTGGAATCAGCGTGGCTCTACTACATTCCCCTGTTCTTTTAATATTAGGAGGACTTACGACGCATTTAAGGCTCTTGACGGCAGAAATCACTCGCCATTAGGTGAACTGCTTGCCTTCTTTGACTTACTTTAATGCAACCAGCTAAGTATAAAATTGTCATGCGGATATTTGATCGAATTTCATCTAAAATTGGTTTCGTCATACCTGCCAACAGCGTCTGAACTATCAAAGAAGCTTTTTAACATAGCTAGCAAATAGTTGATTAAAAAGGAATAGATTGTTTGAAATTTTGTTTGTACGTAATCTATTTTCGCTAGTCGAATTTTCTATCAATATAAATGATTGACTTATATATCACGGAAAGCGAGATAACCTCATTATATTACACTGAGGGCAGTATCAAATGATAATTTCAATGCACCAAAATCGCAGACGTCCTCCAAAATCTATTTTGTAGTTTTTTTAGATAGCACTGGGCAGACCAAGTTTGCTTTACTCTCGGCACTATGAGGCATGCTGTCTTACACACTGCTGAAGACAGGAATATCTGGCGAGCTATTATATACTCGTCGAATGACCCCTAATAGGGGTGACACCCCTCAGGTCAGGTTGGGTAAGGTTTTTCCGGCTAGTTAGGAGATTAGCAGCCTTTATCCAATGATAGTTATTTTCCACCAAGGTTATCTATACGGTTCTGTTCTAAATGTTAGTTAGGCGCTACTGCTCCACAACTTGAAGTAGCCGTATGGCTGTTTTCTGCCTAATTCGATCCAAACAATTTATTTCAAACCTAGGAATCAATCCTATTCTTGATGGGACAACAACAAAGCACGTATGCACTTATCTCTAGATATTCCATTTTGTAAAGTGGTCATTCAGAATCGTAAATCGTTTTAATTCATTAACTAAAGTTATTAATAATACAATTGATAAAATATCAATACGTTTATTTATTTTTCAACAATTAAACTTAATAACTTACAACTTATCGTATTTACATATTCTGTTCTTAGTACTAATAAAATATAGTTTGACTTAGAACGAACACTATTATATTAAGCTGGAAACACAATTTTGGTATATATATTTTATCATCAAGCTTTTTTAATAAGACAACTCCTGCTGTATAAACATTCTTGTGTCTTACACTAAACAAACATATATTAAACAGACACAAGAAACACCAAGACTTAGAACAATAATTTGGGCATCACGCAAAGTACTGTTCTATGTGGGATTTGAACCCATAACACAGTGCAGTAAAAAGCGGGTAGGTGACCGCTTAAACTATTATGAAGTGTACTCAAGTTTTGGTAAATGTGTACAAAATCCTGTGTATCAAGAGTCGACTAAAAGAACACGAAAAGAAGAGGAACTTGACACAAAACTTTTATGAATCCAGTCAGCGTGGTATAGGCAGCGGGCATGAAACAGTTTTCTAATTAAAGGCTTGTCTAGCTGTAAACTAGTAAAGACTGTTAAGAACCTTTAGCGTTCGATACTTTTTTATTTTTTCCGTCCCCAACCCGCACTTGGCCAGCGTGGGGACGTGTGGCTCTTGAGAGGAGACCCGAGCCCAGCAATGAGTTGTTATGGGTTATTGATCGATGATGACTTTTTTATTTTAATGGGACTAATCCCGCCCACACGCCCTCATTGTAGCTCCTGTACACCAGGATCAACAGCAGTGACTAACAAACACCGAGTTATGACTCTCGAAAAGTTCTATGAGAAGCTGTCTTGGAACACGCAACAAAATTGTAAGACGGGAATGTATTGAAACATTTAAATTCATAACTAAGTGGGAACCACAAGATAAACTCTCTTCAAGGAGTTCTGCTTATTCCTAATACGTAAATAAATTAGTACATTGATATGTTGGTTCTTTCCTTTTATATTAAGATCTGGTTTCATTTTAGTTTCATCTTTTGATTTCATTTAAAATGGTTTATATATAGTAATATTAAAAAACTATTTTTTAAGAATCACCGAGGTAGACACAAATATTTATTATTCAATTTAGGCTTGAAATTTTAAAATTAAACGAGAACAGAGGTAGCTTTGAGTTTTAATTTAACTTTTATGTTATTCACTTAATTGCTAACCTTTCTACAAATCACTCAAAATATTTATACAATTCATTATCATTAAAAATACACGAAATCGCAATGATTGATGAATAAATTTCACATTTAGCCTCATATAAGATAAGACACATTCTTAATTGTATTTTTCATTCTGAACATAATTTCTACTTTATATTGAAATGACAAATAGTCTCTATAGTTCATAACTTTTATAGAAATATATAAAATAATAATGAATTATACGTTTCATTCTCTGCCGATGATTTTTGGTTTCTTAAAAACTATATACAACTATAGCCTTAAGGTGGAGGTTTTATAGATAACTCCCGCATTACGAATATGCATCCTGTGTCTCGGGGATTTAACAAACACACATGAAACGGGCACAAAGAACACCCAGATTCAGAACAACAATTTGTAGATCGCACAAAGTGTTGTTTCACGTGGGTTTTGAACCGCGTATCGACTGCTTTAACTACTAGGCCAACTATGCAGTCAAAACAAGATATACATACACTTTTGAATAGCATGTTGTCGAAAAACCTAAAAGCACTTTCATTATTATTATCAGCACTTGTTTTTCTGGAGAACTTAAAACAATAAAAGTCCACCAAACTTAACTTTGAAACTGTATCATGTATCCCATACCTCTCTAAGCTATACTTTCTCTTCAGGTATCTGTAGCGGTACACTAGCGTCTTCTGGCTTTCGGGAAGAAGCTGCTGCTTGCAGAGCTCTTCTGTGTCTCTTCTTGGTTCGTTCTTTGTGGAAGAATAGCCGGAGATAGTGGCAGGGGAACACTACACATTCTCCCGCGGGTTCCTCTGCGTCAATGTATACTCCTCGAACTATGATTGAGTTGGAGCAGTTCAGGAGGATTAAGAACGCAAGACTTATGATGTGGGAACTCCAGTTGCTGAGTTTTGGAGAGTCTAGAAGAATGAAAAATTTATTTGTTAATAGATAGTTTCAAAGGCAAGCCACGCTGATTTCAGCACGGTTGGGCTGGCTCCACCGGAGCGGTACTACCCTTGC
The DNA here is from genome assembly GCA_905220595.1 of Spilosoma lubricipeda. Classification (NCBI taxonomy): domain Eukaryota; kingdom Metazoa; phylum Arthropoda; class Insecta; order Lepidoptera; family Erebidae; genus Spilosoma; species Spilosoma lubricipeda. The sequence goes on along the minus strand of HG992281.1, from coordinate 18,986,474 downwards.
ACAGAAAATCAACGTAAAATGAAAGCGTTCGTGCTGTAGAGTTTCGTTGGTGAGTGTGACGGAAGCTCAATGATGTGGGTCACCATGCTGCATTGCTGCATTGTCTGCATTCGCAATGAGTATTTTGACCACCACTCTTGTATTCTACTTATGCTTTCCATCAGGCAGGGTAGTCATTTCGGCAGGCCATACATAAAAAAAATGTGGCTTTTGCTGTCCACGTATAAGTACACGTGGACAGCGAATTCGCGGTCATATAATAAGACATACTATAATTAATAAATATTTTCGGATATTTAACACACAACGCCATCTAGTTCCAAACTAAGTAGAGCTTGTATTATGGGTATTAGACAACTGATATAAATACGATATATACTTTTTTTTTATAAATATCTACATATTATATATAGAAAACAGCCAAACTCCGATAGAACTATTGGCAGATTATACAGGCAGGCAGTCAAGTCACTATGAACTGAACAGGGATCACAGAACACTCACCAGGAAAGAAATAAACATCAAGCAGTCCCCACACTCCTCGCCACACGTTGACTGTGGCTATGAACGAGACCAGGTGGTACACATCAGCTAGCAACAGTCTGGGTGCTCCATGCATCCTGGCTGCCGCCCAACGAACAGGAGCTTGAAGTGCGAAGGTCACTACTACGATGGCGTAGCCAACTATCTGTTGACAAATGAAGATATTTGATATAGATTAATTATTTTTCTTGAGTAAACTTTACAGGTACAAATTTGAAATAAAAACTGAATCATTTGTTTTGTATTTATTTTGTCGTTAACAAAAGAAATACATAAAGTGTGTATATTGATATTTAGCCCCCTATTACGCATTTTTAAGTAGATATTTTAAGTCGTTAATTAGAACAGAATTTTGTATAGTTGATAAAATATAAACGAAAATTTGTCAATAGTAATTCTCGGTTTGTGTATGTATTTGTATTATATCTTATTCATTAAAGTCGGTTGGGTAGTTAAGGCAAGAACCGCCGATTTTAATGAATAAGGTGTCATTAGATTCCAATAATGGGCCGGGTGACATGCTGTATAAATTTTATCAAAAGCTAATTATAGATTACCATCACGTTATAGTTCTTTCTTGTAAAGTAATCCATTCTAATATTTTGAATGTGAATGTAAGTTTGTTACGCTTTCACGCGAAACCGATCGTCATAAATCTTTGTACACTTATTCTTGGAGGTATTAGAAGTAACATAGGATACTTTTTATTAAATGCAAGCGTAGCCGCGGGCGAAAGCTAGTAAGTTAACACTAAAACAATATTTTTATGGCACAGAAAGGTAAAGGATGAGATAGTTCACCTGACGGTAAGTCACTACCGCCGTATATAGACATCTGTAACTCAAGAGTTACATCATCATCATCACCAACTCATTGCAGTTCACTGCTGGATATACGTTTCTCCCGCGATTCACAAGTACAAGAATTGGATTACACGAGTATTATATGAGACTAGCCGACCCATGCCACCTCGATTGCGTCTCCTATTGCCCGTAGCGAGATAATTTTAGCCCGTTTTTGAAACATTCTCCATTAGTGCTCCGCTCCTATTGGTCTTAGCGTGATGATATATAGCCTATAGCCTTCCTCGATAAATGTACTATCCAACACTGAAAAAATATTTTCAAATCGGACCAGCGGTTCCTGAGATTTGCACCTTCAAACAAACAAACAAACTCTTCAGCTTTATTTATTACTAGCTGCTGCCCGCGGCTCCGCCCGCGTGTATGTCGGTTATCGTGGCAAATAGTAGTCTATGTGTTATTCTGATGTATAAGTTAAATTCCTGTAGTGTCATTCAAATCCGTTCAGTAGTTTTTGCGTGCAATTTCACTGATATGTCCACATATTGTGACAGTGTTACCTTTATTTAAAGAGCTTCGCTGTATACTATGTTATGTGTAATGCCATTGGAACAATATACGAACATATTAGCATTGTCGCTCACCCTCGACAGAGCCACATAGAGCTTTCCGTTGCTGAAACAGTTCGTCTATGCCTGCGGTGCGCAACGTCTGTCCTTATGTCTTGTTTATCGTCATCGCAAAGCATAGACTCACAGACTCACCAAAAACTGCACGCGTTTAAAGAGGAAAGGGAAATAAACTATGGATTGGGGTCATCCTTTAAGATAATAGTCTAAAAAGACATATTTCACTATAAATCAAACAAAATAATTTAAGTTTCTCGCAGATTGCACGAAATAAAACTAACAATTTTTTTGAAATTTTGTCTTCGACATAAACGTCTTGTGATTGGTTGCAACTCTGGTGACGTCACATGCTAATAAACGAAAGATTCCTCTATTGAATATTGTTTGCGTTTTATGTTTTCGGAGTGGTAATAATCGATCTGTGAGCTATTTCTGCAGGACTTTTTTTAATAAACTATTTAATAAGTGGTTCGAAACAAAAAGGAACCAAATTTTGTGCGTGCCGATAACATCAACCTACATAAGATAGACGCTTTTATGGTTGCACTTTTCTATCTATACAAATAAATAAAATTGGAGTGTGTTTGAATATTAAAATAACCGCTTTTTACTAAATGCCTATGTATATATATACACAGTACATATACCAAAAATGTAGTTAAAAATGTTTTTGTCTGTCTGTTTGCTTCTTCCGGGTAATCTCTGGAACGGCTGGACGGATTTTGACGGAACTTTAACTGGCAGGTAGCTGATGATCCAGGAAGTAACTGAGGCTACTTTTTTTAGACTAACTTTATCCCGCGGCGTTACTCGTGGTACAACAATAACTGCGGGTAACACCGCGGGGTTCAGCTAGTACATAATAATAACATTGATAACTATGCTGCAGAACTGAAAAATGTTAAAGCAGCTGTGTTGCACTTGCATAAGTACAACATAAAAATTGTTTCTGTAATAACCTCTGGAAAAAATTCATTCATTATTTTTGTAAAATCTAATTTACTTTATGTAGGTAGGTATATCTCAATGCTTTTAGGTTACATTTTGAAATAGTACAAAGCGTGGTATTTAAAGATGTTATCTGACCCGACGAACTTCGTACCACCATATATTTCTTTCGTTACCAGCTACCCATGAGTAAGGTGTAGTCACGGACAAAAAACCTTTTTTCTTTATTTTTTATTTTTTCTTGTACACACACCTTGTCCTAAGAATAACTAACACATAAAAAAAAAAATTTGGTGTAGCCGATCGAAAGTTACGCGCATACATACATTTCGGCGTAACGCCGCGGGACAAAGTTAGTCTAAATAAAGTGGCCTAAGTTACTCCCTGGATCATCAGCTACCTGCCAGTGAAAGTCCCGTCAAAATCGGTCCAGCCGTTCCAGAGAATACCCGGAATAAACAGACAAACAGACAGACTGACAAAAAATTTTTTAACTACATTTTTGGTATATGTACCGTGTATACATACATATGCATTTAGTAAAAAGCGGTTATTTTGATATTACAAAGAGACACTCCAATTTTATTTATTTGTACCTATAGATGTATAGATTTGTTCACTGTGGCACTACAAACCATTTATTCGACATTTTAATTAATATAAAATTGGAGAAAACTGATAAAATTAACTTAAACCGCGCTGTTTTGTTTTGTTGTGGCTAGAGTGTGACGTCACGCGTCTCATGTGACCAGCGCCATTACAGAAATATCGTTTTTGGTTGTCAAGCTTGAACTTTATCTTAAATTTAAATTCATAATTAATCATAATACAGTAGAAATTCTGCAAAAAATTTGATTCGGTAAGTAGTCGTTTCACCACCCGATGAATGAAGCAATATTCTGTACTTTGACCAGGCAGGCATGCGACATAATAATTATCTTATTGTTTAAAGCTGTGCCGTCCGCGTGGATCTCCTTTTACAATAATGTTTTTTTTTTAACTATAGACTAGTAAAGTACAATTAAATAAATAAATATGACGCTGCCTTTTAAAAATCTATTTAAGACCGAAGAGTAATTTTTACTACATCGCATCGTCACTACACTTGTTCAAAGTGGACGCTTCCGGTACGTACCTATGCATAAAGATTTGTGGAACTACTGACCCAGGAAAAAGCGACGTACAACTGCCCATGTGAAAAACATCTGAGACTAAGATCTACTCCAGCAACACGGAAAGTCTGAAGATGAGATTTATTAATTGTCATTGCATAAATTTACTTATTTGAAATTATACTTATTAATTTTACAACTATAAATATACAGAAAAGAAGGAGAAACAAACAAAAACACTAAACAAACTAATTATATTATTATCTAATACCTACTTTAAACTGATATCTAAAAACTACGTTTTATGTATTTTTTAAATCTAAAACGCGCTTATTCCCAGTCAATAAGAACCACGTTCGTTCGCATTAACAGTGACAATTCGAGTGTAGTCACCGCGTGAGCGGCGTGAGCGCTCCCGCCTTTTTGTAGATTCAGCGGATGGCCGTTTCGCGTGTTAAAGAAAAATCAACCGTAATGTCGTACTTATACTGGTGCGGCGAGATTTGGCAGTTTTATTTCATCTATATCTTGTGTGTTTATTAATTATAATTTTATAATTCTATATTTTATTAAAAAAGATATTTAAGTGTATAGTGATAAGGATATATCCATGTGAAATACAATATATTTAAGTATTTAATACACCTTGATGAAATGACTAACGCTTAAACACGTTATTGTGGCTAATTTATAAAAGATAGAAATATACTATTTAGGACTTTTTTGTAGATCTTTTGAAGACCATCATTTTTGTAGTACATATTTTTGGTGTATGATCAACGTATGCGAGGATAAGAGCTCGAAAGCGAAAATTTACATCCGACTTGCTTCAAATTTATCGTCACTGCTCAGCTCCTATGCATCTTAGCGTTATGTTATATAGCCTATAACCTGCCCAAGAGTATGGACTACAATCGTACAAAGTTTGGTTAAAATCCCTTCAGTAGTTTTTGACCCATGCGTGCACATACAGACAGACAGACAGACAGACAGACAGACAGACAGACAGACAGACAAAAAACTTACTGATTACATTTTTGGCATCAGTATCGATAACCATTCATCCCCCAATATTAATTTTTAATATATATTCAATGTACAGAATTGACCTCTCTACAGTTTTATTATAAGTATAGAATAGATATAGATAGATTATCTAATCTTCTTCTTCTAATATATAAAATTCTCGTGTCACAGTTTTCGTTGCCATACTCCTCCGAAACGGCTTGAACGATTCTCATGAAACTTTGTGAGCATATTGAGTAGGTCTGAGAATCGGCCAACATCTATTTTTCCTCCCCCTAAATGGTAAGGGTCACCCTTCCTTAAAAAAAAATTATGGCAAAACGACGTTTGCCGGGGCAGCTAGTAGATTATAGAAGTACTAGCTGTCCCGGCAAACGTCGTTTTGCCATAACTACTAAGAAATTAAAAATTAATTAAAAAAACATTGCCCAGCGGACAAAATTGTGAATCTAAACCATTCCCAGATCCGCTTGGACACACACAAAAAATTTGATCAAAATCGGTCCAGTCGTTTGAGAGTAGTTCAGTGACATACACACTCACAGAAGAATTATATATATAAAGATAGATTGTGGCATCACTGCAGTCGAGCCGGCCTATTTACGACGAAGAATGGCTTTCAAACGTTCTGGAGACTTCACAATCCTACTTCACTGTGAACAGTTCACAGCTGGAATAAGCCTCTTCTTGAAAAGGAAATTTTGGCCTACAGCAGGACACTGGCCAGCCAGGCTGGTATAAGGTTTGCTTAATGTTTTTTTTCTCTTTGCAGTGATTCTATAGTCCTGCATAGTTTACTTTCTTTTTTTTTTTTTTTTTTTTTTTATGTTTGGCCCTGCCAAAATGACTCTACTCTGCCTGATGGAAAGCATAAGCAGAATCCAAGAGTGGTGGTCACCATACTGCAAATGCAGACAATGCAACAATGCAGCATGGTGACCCACACCATGGCGGGCTAGTGATGCTTCTGCATCATTGGGCCTCCGGTCTCGCACTCACCAACGAAACACGACAGCATGATCGCTGTCATTTTACGTTGATTTTCTGTGCGAGGGTAGTACCACCCCGGTCGAGCCGGCCCGTTCGTGCTGAAATCAGCGTGGCTCTACTACCTTGAAAACTTACTTACTCGTCGCCTTCAGTTCCGTATTCTTAGATAGATAGAAAACTCTTTATTTGCATACCATAATATTAAAGAACTAGCTGAACCCCGCCGTGTTACCCGCGGTTATCGTCGTACCGCGAGTAACACTCCAATTTTATTTATTTGTATAGATTACAGGAGAGTACATAAAATGTCAGTTATCTGATGTACAAAGGGCAGTCTTGTTGCCAAAAGCGATCTCTTTCAGGCAGCCTTATGATGGATCAAAATATTTCGGAGAAACAGTAGTAGTTGACTGTGTATTGAGTTAGGAATTAATTAATTATTTGCCAATGAATATATTATAATCTATACAAATAAATAAAATTGGAGTGTCTGTTTGTAATATTAAAATAACCGCTTTTTACTTAATGCATATGTATGTATACACGGTACATATACCAAAAATGTAGTTAAAAAATTTTTTGTCTGTCTGTCTGTCGGTCTGTCTGTCTGTTTGTTTGTTCCGGGTAATCTCTGGAACGGCTGGACAGATTTTGACGGGACTTTCACTGGCAGGTAGCTTATAATCCAGGGAATAACTTAGGCTACTTTTTAGACTAACTTTGTCCCGCGGCGTTACTCGCGGTACGACGATAACTGCGGGTAACACCGCGGGGTTCAGCTAATTATATATAAATATCCACACACATACACACTTATATACAACTAGTTGTTGCCTGCGGTCCCGCCCGCGTGTATATCAGCTATCGCGGAAAATAGTAAGCTATGTGTTATTTTGATGTATAAGCTATATTACTGTAAAGTTTCATCCAAATCCGTTCAGTAGTTTTTGCGTGAAGAAGTAACAAACATACACACTCACAAACTTTCGCCTTTATATATTAGTGTGATATTAGTGTGAAGTGTGATAAGTAGGATATACATACATATAAAGTACGTATTTATAACCCGTTATGATCCGTCAAAAACACGAAAAGGAGTCAGTAGACTTGCGGAAGATAAATAAATAACAACAGAAGGTTTACGTAACGAATAATGCATAACCAGGTAGATAAAGTTCATTAACAAGAAATATTGTCAACAAGGAATTAGATAACAAGAAGGAAAGATTCATATAATCATAATGCGTTAGTAACTACCCTTATCTGTCTCGACGTCCCTACTGTGAATACAAAGATAAGAAGTAGATTACTTATAATCTTAGGAAACGTAGTTTGTCAATATCAATCGTCATAGGTACGTTATAGCTATATTGTCTTACAATACAGAAATGCCTATTGCAGGTCGTGGTTGTTTTTTCCAACTCTAGAAAGTTTTATTTTATGTTTTGGTCGTCCTACTGAAATGAGTACCTACAGGTTAATCCATTGATTCCATTTGATGTACAAATAAATCTAAGAATATACCGACATTAGGATTCATACAAGAAAAAATCTGGCAATAATAAAAAAATTGTCAATGTGTGTGTTTCTAAATATAGTGTTGATGTTGATTTTTATATGTACCGTTTGCGTCTCCTATTGCCCGTCGCGTGATAATTTTCCCCCGTTTTTGAAACATTTTTCATTGGTGCTCCTCTCCTATTGGTCTTAGCGTGATGATATATAGCCTATAGCCTTCCTCGATAAATGGGCTATCTAACACTGAAAGAATTTTTCAAATCGAACCAGTAGTTCCTGAGATTAGCGTGTTCAAACAAACAAACAAACAAACTCTTCAGCTTTATATATTATATTATAATATTATATTAGTAAAGATAACCGACATATGTTTTGTTTTGAGGTCCTGATAACTGTAACCTTCATAAGTACGTTGAGGCATGACAGGTAGCTCCTTGGAGTAACAAGGAAAAATGTATATAATCAATAAAAATAATGACAAATTTTAAATCTCAAAATAAAAGTAACTAAAGCTTGTTGTGTGCTATTAGTAAAAATGTGTGAAACGACTGTATTCGCTGAGTATATTTTATTTTTCTTTTATTTATATATATAAAATGTAATGTTGACCGACCAATTCGATCTGACCTTAACCATTTGACTATTCAAGACTCAATTTAAAGGCTGAACTACTATGAATGCCATTCGTTCAAGAGATAAATCATCGTTAATCAAGCTCAGGAAATCATCTCATATCCGACAAAGTCCTTATGTAAATTCAGCTATTTCATCATACCCGCATCACCTTCGCTTATTAGGACTAACTACTAACTAACGTCATATACCATAAATAGACACTTTTAAACCATGTAATTTGCCTGCTAAACGTAAACATTCCAGGAACTGCAATTGAAGTTCACGTTCAAGATCAAGAACAGTCTTGTCAGGTATACCCACGTGGATCAATTATATTGTCAACATCACATGTACAGGATGTTAGGAACATGTTTCGGGAAACTAAGACGCGACACGTGATAACGATTATTACCGCTCCACCAGCTTCCCATTCAGGTGTTTTGATTTCGTTTCTTTTCTCTTGATAATAAAGTGATGTCTTTTTATAGAATTATCGTTTCATTTAGTTGTCGTTTAATTTAGATCCCATATGATTGTGACTAATGAAATAGATACTTCTTATAGGTATCGAAATCGAAGTTAAGTCTATTTAAACAACAAATGCCTATATCATTTCGATCTTTAGCTAATTTTATAGTAGATAAGGTAAGTTTTTGCAATGTTATGTTCCTAACGTAGCATTGCAGAAACTGGACCGCATAACTTCCATGGGAATATTTTCAGGCACAACCAAAAACGAAGGCAATCTCTAAGACATCAACATAAAAAAACATAATTTACTATCAAACGGAGGTAGGTACTCATTCCTAGTACCTCTTAATCACTTCGAGGATAGTAAGCCCGGAAACTAAATCTACATTTTAGATCCTAATACTCTATCGAAGGAAATGAATGACTTTTTATTGCGATTACTATTAGTGCGATTGTTTATCAATGGGTGTTAAGAAAATATGTTGCAAAATATGGCCTAAGGTCAAATTACAAGGCACGTGCAAAAATGAAAACGAATCTCTTTACATTTATGTACACAAAGCCCAGAATAGCAAGTTTATTGGATAATTGTGTAGGTACTGTTTAACATGTTAAACGACTACAAGACGGAAAAGAACATTTTGTCGGTCACGTGAAATAACATATGTGTCCTTTCATAAACACACTTCCATAATGTAATATAAACAAAACCTAAGAAGGTTACTAGTAATCATAAAACATTCTACGTATTAATGTTCCAAAAATATTCTAAGTACTACTTAGAGATTTCAGCCACATCATATGGTCAATTTTCGAAATGGAAACTGATTGGAAATTCACACAAACGGTAATTAATTAAATAAAAAAAAATGACATTACGATAATTTTGTTATTTACCTAATGAACTTCTAAATAAAACGAAGGGCCTTATTATCTTCATTTATCTCGAACTGGTGTGAGCATTTGAGTGTGTATATTGATTTATCGTTATAAATTCCCGGTCCATCGCAGATTATCATGGATCGGGGGATTCCAAACTACTCCAGAACGTAAAGGACACAACAGGGACAGATATATCTATATACTAATTAGTTTAATTGATGAAAATTGATAGAAAAGTGTTATAATTTTTGCTAAAGGTACAATGTTGTTTACGATCTCTATGTCCTAATTTGAACTGAGTTAAAATCCAATAGTGCCAGTGTGTATGTGTAGTTGGGGGACGCAAGACGCGACAGAGGAAGGTCCCAATTGCGAGCTCGTAAGTGGTCACTGACTCAGTATCTCGTTATGACCCATATGCGGAAAATGTACCAGCTTTATATCGAAACATTTGAGAACGGTAGCATTTCTGGCCATAGATTTTAATAAGAACTGATTAAGAAAGAAAATTATACGAAATAATGGTGAAATGACTTTAAAAGTTAGACTTAACTACAAATATGAACAAGTTTTACAATAATAATTATTATTATTAAACTAAGTTTGTTATTACTACTAACATAGTGTAGTTTATGAATAGTACTTGAAATATTTGATAGTTTGAACATTTGCAACTAACTTTTCAAAGCCTAGAATAAAGAAATAAACGATTTTAATCAAATTTATATTTTACTAGCCGACCCACGCAACTTCATTTACGTCTCCTATTGCCCGTAGCGTAATAACTTCCCCCCGATTTCGAAACTTTCTGCATTGGTGCTCCACCCCTATTAGTCTAAGCGTGATGATATATAGCCTATAGCCTTCCTCAATAAATGGGCTATCTAACACTGAAAGAATTTTTCGAATCGGACCAGTAGTTCTTGAGATTAGCGCGTTCAAACAAACATACAAACTCTACAGCTTTATATATTAGTATACATTTATGGAGTAAGAAGAGTAAAGTAATGCGGAGAGCTTCACTTGACGTTGAGTGAGTAATTACTGTCCTAGGGATTCCTTAAGAATCACAAGTGTTCGAGATGTGGTAGCCTAAATAACTCATTGAAATCCACAAAATAATGGCCCAGCACTGTTTCGGTACCACTTCAGTCGAATCTGCCTATTTGTAAGAGCTGCATGATTCTCCCACAGGAAAAAACTCGATTGTTTTTGCTATTACTTTACTTAGTACTTACTTACTTTATTAGTTCTGAAGCTCTCGTTTTCAGAATTTAGTTGATTTGTAAGGTAGCTCAATAGTATCGTCTGTTCAAGATTAGAGATAAGCTTATGCTCCTAATGCTGCTGCTAATTATATATTCAGTATGGTTTTGTCATAGAATAGGTAAAATAATGAGTAATCCAAATGCCAATATTAAACCTATTAACACAATAGTTGTTACATTGTCGGTAATCTTCCACGTGTGACTATTATTTTGCTGGAGTATTATTATATCTATAGTATTTGCTTTGCTTATATTCAATTGATATGGTGTTATTACACACACGTTTACCGACTTTAAATTAAACGTGTGAAAGCTGTAGTACAAAACCAACCTATATATATATTTATCGGACTATGGTAACGTGTACTTTTCTGACCTAAATTTTGAATTCCTTAACAAGCTAGATCATTTTCTCAACAACTGCATTAAATTTTTCTCCATACCGTATCACCAGTTTTCGTTGCCAGTTATTATAACGTACAAAAATATCACACACACATTCTTGCATGCTATCTTCAATTTCTCATGCCTTCTACTTATTTAACACCACAGTTTAAATGTTTAAGCAACAATTTTAACATAAACCTTCGTTCAACCTACTTGAGAGTTTGCCTCTAACCACTCAATATCAGGATGGCTAAAAGTCATAACTCCTTCTCGATGAAAATAAATAAGCTTTTAGTGGATGCATTGGTAGACCTGGCATCATCTTGTATTATTATATGTCCTTAGTTTCCCGTTACCCTTCTGTTCTTGGATTTTATTATTCACCTCACAATTTTTACTGTTTTTCTCTCCATAAAAACTTTCCTGTGCCTTAACGAAAGTAGATATATATATTAAAAAAATAGCCGAATTGCTCAAGCGGTTTTCGAGTTTTACGCTTAGCGATTCATTGTTTATATTATTACTAGCTGAATCCCGCGGCGTTACCCGCGGTTATTCTTGTACCGCGAGTAACGCCGCGGAACAAAGTTAGTCCAAAAAAAGTAGCCTAAGTTACTCCCTGGATCATCAGCTACCTGCCAGTGAAAGTCCCGTCAAAATCTGTCCAGCAGTTCCAGAGATTACCCGAAACAATCTGACAGACAGACAAGAATTTTTTTAACTACATTTTTGGTATATGTACCGTGTGTATATACATATGCAATTAGTAAAAAGCGATTATTTTAATATTACAAACAGACACTCCAATTTTATTTATTTGTATAGATTATTAAATCGATAGATAAGATTAAGTTTATATGTATGTAGATCATACTAATTGAAAATGCGGTGTTAATATGATAAAAGTTTCTAAGCATTGCTAGAAACTTAATTTTTAGCTATATTGAAATAAAAATCAATAAATATCAGAGTATAATAAGTAGTTTGCTACTTATTATACTACTTTGATACTAAAAGAATTGCAAAACGCATTAAAACTGATAACAGTGTGGGTCGTCATGCTTTTTGTCCACATTCGCAATGAGTATGGTGGGTGGCCATCACATTTAGATTGTACTCATGCTTACCATCAGGCAGAACGAAGACATTTTAGCAGTTACATAATAAAAAGTGTGCGAATATCTTATATGTGATTTTAGCCTAAAATGTTCCACAGTTTTTATTTCTAAAACAAAATATGATGTCTAATGTCTCGTTGGTCTCGCGGTTGACGTGTGCGACTGCTGATCATGAGGTCTCGGGTTCGATTCCCGGGTCGGACCAATTGTTTGTATGATCTACAAATATTTGTTTCGGAGTTTAGGTGTTTTCTGTGTATAATATGTACGTATTTACGAAAAAAAAGTATAATATGTATTTATATCACTTGTCTAGTACAAATACCACAAGCTCCGCTTAGCTTGGGACTAGATGGCGTTGTGTGTTAGATGTCTGAAGTATTTATTTATTTATTATTTATTGCTCTGACGTATGTAATGTTTAGCCACGATCAAAATCCATAGCTTATAAAGATTAACAAAACAAAGATAATTAAGCACTATAAAACTTAATATACATACTTTATTATTACAATCTAAATATTATTAATTTTAAGATTTGTCTAAGTAATATAAATGTTTACTTGTAGAACTACGCACACTCATTTCAAATAGTTATAAGGTAAGCCTTTAAGCTGTTATGCCTTTGTAGTCAACAGTCGAGTATCTAACACTATGTATTTAGAAAACAAGAAAAAGTTTTAAATAAATTTTATCAAAAGTTTTACATTGTCGGGTTATACACGACATTTTTTTAATGTAGTAGCGGGCAAACGAGCAGACGTATCACCTGATGGTAAGCGATTACCGCCGCCCATAAACACCCGCAACACCAGAGGCGTCACAAGTGCGTTGGCGACCTTTGGGGGATGGGGAAAGGAATGTGGGGAGGGGTTGGGGTATGGGCCTTCGGTATCCTCACTCACTCGGTGAAACACAGCGCAAGCGTTATTTCACATCGGTTTTCTGTGAGGCCGTGGTATCACTCCGGTCGAGCCGGCCCATTCATGCCGAAGCGTGTCTCTTCGACGGTCTAAATTTAGTTTATACTAGCTGAACCCCGCGGTGTTACCCGCGGTTATTGTTGTACCGCGAGTAACGCCGCGGGGAAAAGTTAGTCTAAAAAGTAGCCTAAGTTACTCCCTGGATCATCAGCTACCTGCCAGTGAAAGTCCCGTCAAAATCCGTTCAGCCATTCCAGAGATTACCCGGAACAAACAGACAGACAGACAGACAGACAGACCGACAGACAGACAGACAGACAGACAAAAAAAATTTTAACTACATTATTGGCATATGTACCGTGTATACATACATATGTATTTAGTAAAAAGCCGTTATTTTAATATTACAAACAGACACTCCAATTTTATTTATCTGTAGAGATGTGGAGATACCTAAGGTACTAGAGATAGATATAAAAAATCTGCAGTTACTAAGCTATATTACTTCAAAGATAGTTGACTTTAGAAATTTCGTGATGGTATAATGATAATACGAAGTGTCCACCCCCCCTTTTGTTCTCGTGAGTGTCGTAAGATCCGATTAATCGCGCCAAAACCTCCTTGCTAAGGAGCAGCCTATTTTCAGGAGTGTACTGCTTAAGACTATTGATGAAGATCACGTTTGTAAAGTACCGCTCGATATAGAATATATTCCTAACTAGCTGAACCCCGCAGTGTTACCCGCGGTAATTGTTGTACCGCGAATAAAGCCGCGGGACAAAGTTAGTCTAAAAAAAGTAGCCTAAGTTACTCCTTGGATCATCAGCTACCTGCCAGTGAAAGTCCCGTCAAAATCGGTCCAGCCGTTCTAGAGATTACCCGGAACAAACAGACAGACAGACAAAAATTTTTTTACTACATTTTTGGTATATGTACCGTGTATAGATTAGGGGGATATGCATTTAGTAAAAAGCGGTTATTTTAATGTTACAATTAGACACTCCAATTTTTCTTTTAGAATAAGAAAAAATATAAGAAACAATGATAGTGTCAAAACACAATAAACTACTTACCATTGATGTCCAACAGGACTTCGCAACGTCCTCAGGGAACAAAAATATATCGAGTAAGGCCCAGGATCCTCGCCACACGAACACCACGAGAGATCCCACCACTGCAACAGAGAATATGCAGTCCAGGATGTACAGCATCGTCTCTCGGCTGTTCTGTAAATAATAACAACAGTTACATTGCTGTTTAATAAATGGCTTGTTGAAACTCCACAAGAGATGGAATCTATGTTTAAAAGTTATCATTGAGTTGTGTATCTAGTCTAGGGCTCTAGCTTACTCTACTAGTTCAATTACTTTCAAGGAATTTAAATGTGTTTTGAACGACGTTGCCATACATATTACAGAAGTTAAATATAGCACACTTAGGACTCATAATATTTTATGTCCGTTTTAAAAGGTGTATATTTATTACTAGCAGACCCACGCAACCTCGTTTACGTCTCCTATTGCCCGTAACGTAATAATTTTCCCCCCGTTTTTGTAACATTCTTAATTTCTGATTCGCTTCTATTGCTCTTGTCGTGATGATATATAGCCTATAGCCTTTCTCGATAAATGTACTATCTAACAATGAAATAATTTTTCGAATCGTACCAGCGGTTCCTGAGATTAGCGCGTTCAAACAAACAAACTCTTCAGCTTTGTATATAAGTATAGATTACTTTATTTTGTCTACCACTTTGCTTAGGAGGTTGGTAACAGAATCACTGCTGATGATCCTGGTGTATAGGACGGTGACACTAGTGGGCGTGTGGGAGGGTTAATTCCCATGAAGCAAAAATATGTTTTTATTGGAAACTTTAAGTAAACTCTAAACTACTTAGACCAATATCATCAACAGTCTTTTTAAACGACTTAAAAAAAAGGAGGTTTCTCAATTCGACCGTATATATATATATTTTATTTTTATGCGTGTTCGCGGATAACTTCGTCGTTTTTCATGATTCTTTTTTTTAATGGAAAGGAGATGTGAGAGGTGGTACCATGATAAGGACATTAATATCTGATGATGGCATCCAAGAGAAATCGAGTCAAACCTTGAAGTCGGTTTTATTTTTGTTAAAATTGTACTTATATGGTCCACTGCTGGATATAACCCTTTTCTTAGAAAGCAAGTTTAGTTGAAGTAAAAGCTATAAACAATATCATCTAAATGAAAGCTCCTATAATGCTATGTTCGAATAAGAATTTTGTTGGTGAATATGATTTGGTAAACATGCACTTAAAATATTATCTTTAGATCATAGAGATGCTTATGAACACGTGGCGTGTTCATCACGTGTGTACTTCTGCCAGGGTAATAGTTATACAGTTCTCGGGTTAAAAGCTCCAACGAGATTGACGATGACTGCTTGAAGGACATCATTATCCAGTATATTAGCAGTACAAAATTATTTAACAGCGTTTACAAATCTATTAGCGAATTACCAATACAGAAAACGGAGGAGGAATTCGAAACCTGATTACCACAGCATATGTACTTAAATAAATTATAAACTAAGTTTAATTCGATGTGCAATGCCTGACACAGATGCAGAAGGTTCCTTCGTAGGGTATATTCCTTTATTCTTTACTAGCTTTCGGCTTCGCTAGCATTTAATAAAAAGTATCTTATATTACTTTTAATACTTCCAAGAATATGTGTACAAAGTGCCATTAGGATAAATATACAATAGATTAATGTTACTTTAAAAATTTAATTGCCATGGACACCATTAATACCACCATGCCGCTCATAGCTGAACGATATCAATTAGTATGAGTAAATTGCAAAAATTTATTTGCAGGATTTTGATTCCTTAAACAGGTGAAGTTGAAATAATTCAATTTAAAAAAGTTCCTGTCACATAACTAACAGTAGATAACATTCTATATTCAATGCTTACATTATATTACAGAGATTTTAGCGAAACTTCCGCGTTCAGTACATTTAGATTACGACAACAATAATAGCAAACGTATACGACCGTAACAATTTATACACAATAGAGTTCTGGAAATCTTAAAGTGATCTCGACAAAATGTTGATGTATGATGCCTTGTATATGTACCTGCCATTTGTAAAAAAACATTCGTTACTTATATCCCTATCATTTAAATTTAATAAGCGGTAAAAAAAAACAATAACCTCAACTTTGACAGTGAAAGCGTTTGACCTGATCATCCAATTTTATTGACCACCTATTGATTTATTATCTGACGATTCGTCGCTTCGTAGGCGAATTAGTTGCAACATTACATCAAATAATAAGGCATGTCCTTTAAATTAGATTTTTATGGTCTACATAGTTAGAATTTTTGACACTAAGGATTAACGTCACAGTTTTTTACGATATGATAACTTATGCTAAAACACAAATCAATATTTAAATGTGGGAAAGCCACACTTCGGCATGAATGGGCCGGCTCGACCAGAGTGATACCACGGCCTCACAGAAAACTGGTGTAAAATAGCGCTTGCGCTGTGTTTCACCATGTGAGTGAGGATACTGGAGGCTCATACTCCAAAATCTTTTTTATTTAAAAGTTATTTCACATATGGTTGTCAAAAACTACTTTAAGAGGAATCAGCTTTCCTCGATAGTGTGCCCTTAAGTGTGCTAAACGAGCCAATATTTTGGGCTATACATTAGGTACCTAATAAAATTAAAATATTTTTTCTTGGATTGTCCTAATCTTTATTGTTTTCTAAGTCTGGATATGGCTCTTGGCAATGGCCAAGTCTATTGAAAAATAAACGTTAAATAATTGTACTGGAATAAATAATATATTTTTAACACGATTTTATTAGCTTGACCTGTATGTAACGAATATTTTAATTTCATTTTCACCTACTTCTAGGAGTCTGATTAACTTGAAAATTTGCTCAAGGGTCAAGGGCCGATGACAATAATAATCATTTGAAAAAAATATAAAAATAAAATAAAAGTTGCGTGAGATGCTTTCTGAATATAATTTAATAATGTCGCCCCAAGTTTTTTGCATTAAAGTTATTTTCTACTTTTTTGTGGTTAATTTATAATTCACGTTTTTTTTTAAACTTTTATTTAATTAGTCTACATTTCAGAACTTTTCAACATCTCTGAAAATCTAAAAGTTTATTGAAATTAATGTTTTTTAGTTAAGCTGTATTGTAACTAACTATAAGAAAGAGATAATACATACAGAATATTTAATACAAAAAGTAAGTTCATTACTATTAGTTTCGAATATTGCTTATGAGAGCCTTCAGCGCCCCGGGTGACGACCCGTGCCGCCCAACCCTAAGCCTGGCAATGGTTGTGCCAACAGATCACCAACCGATTCGGTTGGTCATTATATTAAATCACCCTTAATTTGATAGCCTCCCACAGTTCATACATAAAAGAATGTTGTAATTTGCTAAGTAATGAAATTATTCATAATCATGTACTGTTTGTTCGACTGATGATTGATGAATGCAAATTACCGTACATTTTCTTGATTCATTCGTAGAAGGGTGGGGCAATTTTGTTTTTAATCAACATATTATCGTAGGCGATTTCTTTATTGAGTAACTTTTCGAAGGAACGATGAAATAGTATCTAAATACGTATAACTTAAAAAACAACGATGAAATTAGCATAATGCGACTTTTCTTGATTGAAACGCAATACAAAATAATAAGTACCTATGTTTATACGATCTACGAAAGTGACATTTCATAGACCCTCAAAACCTCAAGTTTATGTTAATAATTTGTGTTAGACTACCTCTGATCTAGAGCAGTATAATCCGTTCGAAACGTCGGGAAATAGAGAGAGAATTGCAAATTATTTTTTTTGCGAATAGGTCTCGATGTACAATACAACTTGTGTTGTGGAACCCTGGAGATCTGAGTGATTATCGAATAATATCGAATTCGAATAAAACTTTTGCCCACAGGATATCGGTTCTAGAGAAAAAGAGTTTGACAACCTAGATTAGAGGCGGAGTTGTGGATCATGCTTTTTATATAAATTTAAGTATCATCTTCTCTTCTCTTTAGCCGACTCTGGTTGGCAACTGAGGTTGATTTTAGACGGCGCTCCAATCAGCCTGTGATCACAACCACTTTGATCAGCCTATTAAAAAAAAAGCAAATGCGCAAATCGCGTCAAATCTCTTTCTGAAATTCGATAACGTGTCTATTTTATTATATTACTAGCTTTTGCACGCGGATTCGCCCACGCAGACTTTCACCCCCGGATATACCCCTTTAGGGAAGGAATTTCCAAAATTCCTTTCTTAGTGCTCACTTACGTTATATAAAGAACCTATATGCAAAATTTCAGGATTCTAGGTTCAGTGGTTTGGGCTGTGCGTTGATCTCTGGGTATGTCAGTCAGTCACCTTACTCTTTTATACATATAGATTACCTATATTCTGTTTTTACCATATGTTAGACGTAATTCCGATACATTTGTCATGTTGGTTCATGTCGGTGGGCGAGTCTAACTTAATGTCACGTCATCTAGCGTATATAGTATATATCTTTATACCTATCGTGAGCGCGTAAACATAATTACCTGAATGACCTACCTAGCTTTTTTGGTAAATTTTCTAAAAATGAATCTTAGTTAGATCGATTTACCGACTCTAAAACCCGTTGCTAACTAAATTTTATGAAAATCATTGGAGCCTTTCCCGAGATTAGGATTATATTATGTAAACGAGAATTGCTCATTTAAAGGTTATTATAAATTCACGATGTAAGACACCTTTTAGTACGATAGTTAATTGTATGAATAGTTGTGACCTTATTGAGAGGATTGCGTTTAAAATCACATCAAAACATACCTAGGGTATTCTATTTTTAGATTCAACTAGATAGTTATCTAGGTGTACACACAGGAACGACGGAACAAATACGATCAGCTGGTCTCGTCATGCACTTCACTAATCTCGACTGGAAGTCCTTAAGAGTTTGATGAACTGGTATTTGTAAGAACAGGAAATTGATTAGATCTGAGTTCAAGCCTTGAGAGTGAATCCTATAGTACTTATACAGTCTTATATAAATAAGATTAGCTTCTAAACGTGGTGTTGCCAGCGGTTTTCGTTGTACCTTAACAACTAGTTAAAATAGGAACGCGAAAATTCTTGAGTTAATTATGACCGCAATCTGAGGCCTACCAAAAAGTGTTTATAGCAGGCATTGTTATTCATATAATATTTTAGGTAAACATCACTATTCTGGCACTGTTCTTAAAAGTGTTTAAATATTGTTGTAGTTAAGACAAAGTTCTATAAAAGAACTCACCTATAAAAGAAACGGTTAAAAGAAACACGCGATTTTGTGTATTAATTCTATGCATGGTTTTATCATTTCTTTTCTAATTGCAGAGTATAGGCAATTAGGTATAGGAATAGAAATGATAAAACTAACCTTTCCCTATAGCTCCGTCCGCGTATTTGTCAATTATGGCAGTCAATCTTTAAATTGATAAATATTTTTATTTGTCAAGAAATTGAAAAAAGACAAACACAAGATGTTAATTAAAGTTTAATAAGGAAGGACTTTAGAATACATACAATCGATTTCGGAGGTGGGGTGAAGGGGGGAGGGGAGGGGAGGGGGTACAGATACCCCCCCTTGAAGGGGGGGTTGCGATTCCTCATAGTTTTTTTTATATGAATTTTTGAAAATTTTTAAGGTTAGGATGCATTTCACAATATATCCAATAGATTTTGGGGAGGGGCTCTAACTTGTGGTTTCCCCTTTCAGAGGGGAATCCCGAATGGGGGGGTTGCGGCTCCTTCTTTTCTGTTGTGCGATCACAAGTCTACTTTTTATTTTTAACCCGATCTACAGAGTAGACTAACAAAAACATTAGAGGGTTGCGGTTCCTCATTTTTCTTTTGTGTGATCACAAGTCTAACCTAACCTAACCGATAGAGTAGACTTACAAAAACATTGGAGGATTGCGGTTCCTCATTTTTCTTTTGTGTGATCACAAGTCTAACCTAACCTAACCGACAGAGTAGACTTACAAAAACATTGGAGGATTGCGGTTCCTCATTTTTTCTTTTGTGTGATCACAAGTCTAACCTAACCTAACCGACAGAGTAGACTAACAAAAACATTGGTGGGTTGCGGTTCCTGCTTTTTCTTTTGTGTGATCACAACTCTAACTTAGCCTACAGATTTACTGAATTGGAATCCAACTTTAACCTGTCACTTACAAAATGACGTCGCGTCATTAGTGTTGCGTTTTGCTTCTCCTTTTATATGAAAATATGTCCTATAATAAAAGTGAATCTTAATACGTAATTGTGATAAAAAATACTCGAAAAGTATTTTTTTTATAGATTAAGGTATGTATTACAATAAAAACTAAATTAAAATGGAAAAAAATTAGACAAAAACAATTTTGAGAGTTTGAAAAAGTTTAAAACGAATAACGTAACGAATAACAAAACGCCGAGACGTTGTCAAAATTATTTTCACGTATTTTGTTAAAAATTTCAAAAATTAATATCTCAAAAACTATGTATTTCCGCAAGTTGAAATTTTAGGAGTAGACTAACAAAAACAAGAACTATCAAACATAAAATTTTCAACTCTCAAATCGATTGTATAGATTCTAAAGTTGAGCCTTTAATAAAAGTATATAAGAGAAAACCGCAACCAAGTAGATCAAGATGTTTCCGAGATTAGCGCGCACAAACACAGACAACCGGATAAAAATTCTAAAAGCTCCAGTCATCGATCTTTTACTATTTTTAACCATTTACGGCGAAGCTAAAAAAGGATAGGTAAAATTTTTGGCAGTCTGTATATGTTTGTATGTGCCACCGTACCGCATAAACTACTGAACCAATTTTTATGAATAGGGTATCAGTGGATTCATAATAGTGCCCCGAGTAACATATGGTGTGTAAATTTTTACAAAAGTTTTACGTTGTCAGAATACAGTTTTTATGTATAGCATAGTTTTTCTAGGTTCGTATGTTTACTTTAATGTATAAATTCCGTTTTACCTTGAAAAATGTGAATCTAAAAAGTGTCACGGCATTGAAAAACTTTAAAGTGTTACCATTTCTACTGTAGATATATTTTAATACTAGCTGAACCCCGCGGTGTTACCCGCGGTTATTGTTGTACCGCGAGTAACGCCGTGGGACAAAGTTAGTCTAAAAAAAGTAGCCTAAGTTACTCCCCGGGTCATCAGCTGCCAGTGAAAGTCCTGTCAAAATCCGTCTAGCCGTTTCAGAGATTACCCGGAACAAACAGACAGACAGACAGACCAAACATTTTTGGTATATGTATCGTGTATACATATATATGCATTAAGTAAAAAGCGGTTATTTTAATATTACAAACAGACACTCCAATTTTATTTATTTGTATAGATAAAATGATAACCCTCCTTTAGCTTTGCCGTAGTCGGGTAAAAAATAAGTTTTGTTTTCTTTCGGAGAAGCGCATGAACCGTTCTGTCATTAAACCTGAACTTTAATATTTTGAGGTTGATGATCCATAGTTATTTGTTGTACTACATCATTTGGCAAAACAGAGGTGAGATCGCCGCTGATGTTTTGCCGAGATGATAATGATTTCAACAGTACTTCAGCTTACTTCCATTGATTTACGATCTAAAATATCTCTGAAAGTTTGAATTATTACAAATGCCTTCGGCAAAGTTTTCTACAATTTTACTCTACTATTACACTGAAATAATTTACTGAAATGAAATTCAGTTTTCGCGAGACAGATTATAACAAAAATAGTCATTGAATCTGAGGATTTGCTGGAGAGATTTGCTTGGATAAGTAAATCCTTTACAGACCAAATTTTTTTTATGGACTTGGGGGGCAAACGAGAAGATCTATCGCCTGATGGTAAGCAATTACCAACGCCCATGGACACTCGCAACACCAGAGGCGTCATAAGTGCGTTGCCGGCCTTTGGGGGATGGGGTGGCAGTGGGGGAAGATTTTGGAGTACGGGCCTTCAGTATCCTCACTCACATGGTGAAACACAGCGCAAGCGCTATTTTACACCAGTTTTCGGTGAGGCCGTGGTATCACTCCGGTCGAGCCGGCCCATTCGTGCCGAAGTGTGGCTCTCTTACGGTTAAACATTGATTTGTGTTTTAGCATAAGTTATCATATCGTAGAAAACTGTGTCGTTAATCCTTAGTGTCAAAAATTCTAACTATGTAGATCATCAAAATTGAATTTAAAGGACATGCCTTATTATTTCAGTAATGTCGCAATGGCATGAAAACATGTGTCTAATGTGAATTACCAACCGTACGGAACATGGTAGGCACATCGAAGTAGTCCTGTGGCGAGTCCACAGCTACAGTGAACGGCGCAGCGCAAATGTTCCGAAGAGCTCTTAGCGCCGCCAGCGAGAGCGTGGCCGCCGCCGTAGTAGACAACAGCGTCCGCGCACTATCTCCTGTGCACTCATTCAGAAGGTTCCACACCCCTCGCCAGGCGCCAACACACGCAACTCCCGCGATATACGTACACAACCGCGACAGCACGTAATAAGTTAACCTTCCTCGTTCAGGGCTTAGATGTTTACTCAACTGACTTTGGAACACCGAAAATAAGAGACTACAGCACAGTCCGAATGAGGCACACGCGGCGGCACTGCTGACGGGATTGTCTGGTAGAACGTAGATGTCCATGAGCGTCCATGAAGACTTCCAGTACGTGACGACACCAGGTGCGACTACAATGCTGGCGAACAGCGCATCTGCCGCTTCCAGCAGAGCGGCGTGCGCGCGCGATCCGCTCGCGAGAGTGTCGGCTAGCCCCGCAGTGCTTCCACGCATGTCTGCTGTACGAGTGACTCTTCCCGGCACGTACTCGCCACAGATTACTGCTTGTAATTGCATTATCACCCGTCCCGCACCGTGACGTATGCTGCTAGTAGCTCCTGACGTACCGCGAGGTCGATCATCGGATCTTCTTGTTTACTTCAGATAAGAACCACTATGTGTTAACATGGAAGGCGTGTCTATTTTTGTAAATGCTAGTTAATAGTTATTAAATGATGTGTAATCCACTTTATTTATATAAAATATTTAACACATATTTCGTAAGTTAAATAAAAAAAAAATTACGGAAATCTGACACACAACGCCAATTAGTCCCAAATTAAGCAGAGCTTATGCTATGGTTACTAGACAACTGTATACTTTTTTCGGTAAATGATGGCCTCCTAGCCGATCACGGCCACGGCGGCCAGTCTCAACGGAGACCAGCCAACTACGCAGGAGATACTATAATGCACAAGTGTGTGCACAAACACAGGTGCACTCTCTCACAACTCTTCACGTGCTCTTCCGAGGTACGGGGGTACAGACCCCAACTTCCAAACTCCGAGCTGTTATTAAGTATTTCTCTAATCAGAAAAACTCAATAACACTTTTTAAATATTTATATATACTACTAGCTGACCCACTCAACTTCATTCGCGTTTCATCCTACTAATATTATAAATGCGAAAGTTTGTAAGGATGGATGGATGTTTGGATGTTTGTTACTCTTCCTACTAATATTATAAATGCGAAAGTTTGTAAGGATGGATGGATGTTTGGATGTTTGTTACTCTTTCACGCAAAAACTACTGAACGGATTTGGATGAAACTTTACAATAATATAGCTTATACATCAGAATAACACATAGGCTACTAATTGCCGCGATAACCGACATATACGCGGGCGGAGCCACGGGCAACAACTAGTAAGAAATATTTTTTCCCATTTTCCCAACGTTTTCGGTCGATACCCGGCTTCTATGAGTGATGTTACATAGCCTAAAACTTTCCTCGCTAAATAGGCTATCTAACAAAAAAAGTATTAGCAAAATCGGTTCAACCGTTCACGCGTGATGTCGTGACCAAGGCAAATAGGGATTAATTTTTATATATATAGATAGATACATAGAACACCCAAACTCCGAAACAAATATTTGCAGATCATACAAACATTTGGACCGAGCCGGGAATCGAACCCGAGACCTCAAGTACATATCTCTATATATGCGGCACCGAGGCATTCCAGATCACCCAACTATGATTACTTATAGACTATGTTTAAACTCATTTATCTTAATTACTGTTTACTTGTGGTCAATGAAAGCTATTATAAAAATATTGTATGTTCTTTCTTGATATGCTCACAGTTAATAAATAGTCAAAGGACACGACGTGAAATGGGTAGAAGTATTATTTTGTACAGAGATAACAATATTCCGGGTAAAGTAAATTTAAATTAAAAGGCAAAAATACATTTCTGATGAAAATAAGGAGCCAATTAGCAGATAGGTTATACCTGAAGACTGTCGCCGCTCTTTCCCGTAATATGCACCTGCAGCCTGCTTTTGCTGCCATTTCAGCCATTCCCTCCCCCAATCAGAGATGGTTGGTACTTTCAACTATGATGACGGCTATCGTAAGCTCATTCGGCCATCGTAAACGCGAAGTAGGCGAGAGTCGGGCCAATCTAGCTTGGGATTTGTTAGAAAACAAAGTACACTGCCTTGTACATACCTTTACCAAGCCAATGGAACCCGTAACCAATTAAAGATAGACGATTTTGTAAAAAAAAAAACAGACATACCTACTCGTGATTAACTACCTACTTTAATTACCTAGTGAGTCTTCTAGTGTTTTTTTTAATTAAATATTTCAGATATCTAACATACAACGCCATCTAGTCCCAAATTAAGCAGAACTTGTATTATGGATACTAGACAACTGATATAAATACTTATATACTTTTTTTTAGTAAATACATACATATTATACATAGAAAACATCCAAACTCAATACCTCAATACAATACCCAAACAATACAAACTGTGTTTATGAACTGGTTATGTTTTTGGAGTTGTTTTTAAGATGGGTGACATGATTTTAATACTTTATGTTGTTAAAATCTGTTCAATGCTGATTCAGAAGGGGTAAGGGGGTCAGTAAATGGCCAGCTAAGCCAGTTACTACTAAAAAAAGTTTGCAGTCAATCCCTCGTTAAAATCAGTAACTGGCAGGGGGGCCAGTTGTGTGGTCAGTTATTAATTACTAATTGACAATAGGACATGCAACATCGTTTGCGTTTCCTATTGCCCGTAACGTGATGTTAAACAGCGTGAACAAATTCGTTCACCATAGAAACGATTGTAGCAAGTTCCCAAAAATAAACCTAAGAAAATTATGGACAAAATAAGTAAAACACGAGTTACTGGATCAAACAAACAAGTAGTTCATTGTGACCATTGTTTGAGCCCTATAACGAAATAAATAATACATCATCATGAACAACCCATAACGTTCCACTACTGGGCTCGGGTCTTCTCTCAGAAGGTTAAGGCCATACGTCCCCACGCTGGCCAAGTGCGGGTTGGCGACTAGCAAGACAATGTTGTGGCGCCCAAAGGCCTCCAACTAAGCTTTACGACTGTTATTCTACGATAACAACCGGGATCGACTGCTTAACGTGACCTATGAAACACGAAAACGCTCATGGTATCGTGCCACCAGCGGTAACCCATCCAGGTACTGGCCGCACCGTCGTTGCTTACCTTCGGGGATTGTTCCTAATCAACGAATGCATCTGGGCTATGAGCGCCTCTTAAATATGCATCTTCTCTGGTTCGCAAACTTATTTCACATTTGTATATTTTCGAGAAAAGTGACCAAAGACGAACTTTAAATAAAAAAAGGCAAACAGGTATATTAAAAGGTCTCGTTAAATTTACATTGTAAAGTTATATATCCTATTATTATTCTTTTATACAGATTAAGGCATTAAATATTTCTTATAAAACAGTTAGTTTAAATGTTTGTCAAGTACTATTCACTAGAGTTTACTTCATGTTGCCAGTTACTAAAAAAGATGTATGTAACTGGCTACTGAATTTTGGTGGCCAATTACTGCTGCAGTACTTCCACGCATGTTTAGATGCTCTTGGTAATACGATACTGTCAATGTCCACTACTGTTGTAACTCCAACATTTTCTAAAATAATAAAAAAAGGCGTATTCAATAATTTGTATGACAATTTGGAAAGGAATCACATCTTCACGCCAGATCAGAAAAGCTTAAATAAGGATTAAGCCAGTCCATAAATTTAACTTTTTAGTTTTGGTTTTATGAGTTTAATATATTCTAGAGTAGATACGAGATCGTAGATATTGTCTATGCTTTGTACATGGACATATCAAGACTATGAAGTTAATAATATACTGCTGAGAGAGAGAAGCGTACGGTGTTAAGAGTAAAACTTTTTATTTATTAAACTATTACCTCTAAAACAGAAGTCAGATTACCAGTATCGTTAGTTTGTCCTGATACGCAACATGTAATCCTACTAATATTATAAATGCGAAAGTTTGTAAGGATGGATGGATGTTTGGATGGATGTTTGTTACTCTTTCACGCAAAAACTACTGAACGGGTTTGGATGAAACTTTACAGTAATATAGCTTATACATCAGAATAACACAAAGGCTACTATTTGCCGCGATAACCGACATATACGCGGGCGGAGCCGCGGGCAACAACTAGTAGATCATAAGTTCGGCAGATGAAAAGTAAAATTTATAATTCCACCTTTGTGGAGCTGCAATTTTCCGATATGATTAAAGTATGTAATGAAATTATCGATTTCTTTGTACTAAAATACTGGAAAAAAACTTTTATTTATTCAAAATTCCTGCTCAAGGCGGACTTAATGCCACTGGTATTTTCTTCCAGTCAAACCTTTGGGTGTTGCAAAACTGTGTGTGGCAGGCGTATTATAAAGTACGATCAATTAAAATATATTACAGAACTAAGGATTCTACTGATCGATATATATATACATACATACGCACATATACATATATATTTATATGTGTGTTGTGACTCGCCCACCTAGAACGAACTATGGTAAAAAGAATATTGAATTTGAGGGTGTGAAAATATACAATAAATTACCGTTAAATATATTAAATGCTAAAACACTGACTTTATTTAAAAAATCATTGAAAAATCACATAATGGCTACGTACTAACGCCTTTTTTTTTTCTTTTTATTTCACAACGCATTTAAACAGGTACATATTATAAAATGTACATCTGTGTATCTAGATATATAAGAACATAAAGTTTTCAGAATTATTTAAATATGTATAATAATAAAATTAGCAAACAGTGTAATAAGAGTAGGAGATAATAGTTACCTTACGAATGTCCTATCTAGTTGAAAAAAATATTGTACATCTTTGATTCAGCTGCTTGAGTTAATCGTGTTACTGTGTTCGAGTATCTTATACGTTCATCTTGTGGATTCTGCTTATGTTTTCCATCAGGCAGAGTAGAGTCATTATGGCAGGGTCAAACATAAAAAAAAAAAAAAAAAAAAAAAAAAAAAAAATATTTTACTACCCACTTTTGTTTTATATAAAACGCTCAATTGATTCATTTGTAAACACTTTTGTATGTTTTCTCAGTAAGTGAATTTTGTAAATTCTTTTGAGAAATAAAGATTCTTTAACCGAAAAAAAAAAAATTTATACAGGTTGGAATTTTCTAATGCCATGTTGCATTGTCTGCATTTGCAATGAGTATGGTGACCACCACTCTTGGATTCTGCTTTTGCTTTTCACCAGGGGGAGTAGAGTCATTTTGGCGGGCCCTTAAATAATAATAAAAAACTCGAGAGGTGTCAAGGGACACCCGGATGGAACGAAGTTTACAGTCAGGATTCATTATTTTTATTATTTTTTATTATTTATTATGTACAAAAAACTGTATATACTCAACAAAAATAATCGTCGTAACACCACACTGTTCAATGCGAAATAGAAATGAAAATGTCTGGCTTGCTTTCTGTAAGAGAGAGAGAGATACAGAGAAACATGCGCACTCCACACGGCTTACAATCGCTTACTGTAGCAAAAAGTGTCGTGACAACTTTTCGTAAGATTTTTTTCCGTCTAGCCCCCTTTCACAACGCGCAATAAGGAACGTCGTTCCAAAAAAAATACAGCAATAAAGTAAGAGCCCTTGAACTGCTGCCCTGTCCTAATCATCATCTTCCTAGCCTTTATTATGCCCAAGATTTGTGGTCGGCTACTAGGTCAACTGGTTTTACCTGAATATCAGTTTTTCAATCTCTGCAGTAAATGCGGCGCTGTCCTATTGGTATATAATGAGGACGAATTGTTCTTGTGCTTGAGCGTAATTAATCTGAAGTTAATGATTTCCCAATAGTTTGGGATGAAATAGCCGTATTGAGGTATTAAAATCAGTAATTTATAGACCAATATTTATTCGACATAAAGTATTTAATCTAAAACGAAGTTGACCTATTTACATCTGCAATCGGATTAGGGAAGCCTGGAAGAGATCGCAGTCTGCGATAAGGTTGCCCATTGTACCATTGCTTTTATTCGTGTAAATTAGATATTGTATTTTTAAAACTATGGTGTGCAATAAAGAGTATCTATCTATCTAGAGAACTTAAAAGAAATCGAAAAATTAAGTAATGCGGATTTTCTTTACATACAATAAGTCCGGATAATTGGCAGTATTAACATTTACTTTGGAATTCAAAAGAAATGTTACATAATGCTTGATTAAAAAGTAGTGCATAACATTACGATTTAACATTACGTTTATTATATTTTTTTTATGGAATATGCTGGCAAACGAGCCGACGTATCGCCAGATGGTAAGCGATTACCGCCGCCCATGGACACCTGCAGCACCAGAGGCGTCACAAGTGCGTTGCCGGCCTTTGGGGTAAAGGGGGGATAGGGGGAGGGGGTTGGGGTATAGGCCTCCGGTATCCTCACTCACACGGTGAAACACAGCGCAAGCACTATTTCTGTGAGGCCGTGGTATCACTCTGGTCGAGACGGCCCTGTCATGCCGAAGCGTGGCTCCCCCACGGTAAATTATTATGCTGGAAAAGTCCCAAAAAGTAAAAAAATAAAAAATCTATAGCGTAGGGAATGTCCGTTCAACGATTATCTATAGGAATGGAAGGTATTCAAGGCGACTGGTACGAATTTGGTTAATCACAGGAGCGAATATTTCCCTAGCCTTGAGCGAACTTTCCAATAACTGTTCAGGATACTTGTATTCCAGGAACTGCTCTGGAAAGTGAGGAAAGTGACTTCAAACTGCTTCCAACTTAGTACAATCAAGTACAATAGAACAGCGCCA
The DNA here is from genome assembly GCA_905220595.1 of Spilosoma lubricipeda. NCBI lineage: Eukaryota > Metazoa > Arthropoda > Insecta > Lepidoptera > Erebidae > Spilosoma > Spilosoma lubricipeda. The sequence continues at coordinate 18,956,994 of HG992281.1, read as the reverse complement.
TCTCTGGATTAGCGTGCACAGCTTTGTGTATTTAAACTATTATCTCTATATCTAGTCTCATTGTGGATTTGAATTCTTGTGACGACTTGATTTGTACGCCATCTATAATACTCAGTAAGAAAAGTAAGAAGGTAAACATTTATTTATGCAGAGATGCTGCGGAAAAGATAGCAAAGTAGTAACTTGTTTTTAAATGTAGACCATTGTCGTTTACTAACTTCGCTAATGAGATACAAACTCTTTTTTTGTATATCATTTTATTTTACCACAAGAGTAAGTACCATACCATATATACAAAATGTCAGATTTGACAATCGATATGGGTAGTGAAGTCCTAAAAAGTCCGTCAACAGTATTTCTAGAGAACCTATATAGCCTAGGACTTGGACTGTGGAAGTCTGATTGCCCAATGATGCATAAGCATCACTAAGCCGCCATGGTGTGGGTCACCATGCTGCTTAGTTGCATTGTTTGCATTCGCGATGAGCGTGGTGACCACCATTCTTGGATTCTACTTATGAGAACTATAGAGACTAAGTTTTTTCAATTATGACATTTTTGTATTTTTTATTTTTATTTATGTTTTTATTATTATTTATTGTAAGGGTGTAAAGTCGTGTTGGTTAGTGTTTTGGTTAGAACTTTTGTTAATTTATTATGTTACAATTCGTGAAAACCTGTTATTGGGTTGATATTGCATATCAAACAAACCATATTCTTTTTGTAGTTGTTGGTTTTCCAAACCAAAATAAATAAATAAATAAATAAAGCTGACCCTAACCTAATTTGGGAAACGGGTTCAGAGAAGAAATTATAGTAGTTGAAGGTGAAAACGATAATTTGTTTAAAAAATTTAAACTGCAATGTTAAAATGGAGAATTATTAAACTCTAAGTAATAAAGGTTCGGTCGGTAAATTCAGTTTCCATCACTTCTCGCCCGCACGGATCGGTTCATACAAAGGGCCTAAAATGCTTGCACTCGTTTTTGCTTCACAATACCACCTAGAGAACACACGTCACACCATTCCTAAACGACAAATTTATTCTAAAAATGAAGTCCAGACGTAAAGTTCACTTCGCGTCGCTTATGTTTGGCATAGTTAAATACCGGGAACCATATTACCTGTTCCGTAAATTAGAATGGGTATCAAATAGACGTAATTGTAATGTAAGACAGTGCTCGCAGCAACTTTCCATACTGCCTCATAAAACAGCCGCATTTAAAGGTTGTTTCCACTATGCAGCTTCGAAAATTTGGAACAATTTGCCACATAGATTTGTTACATTTATAAAATTTAAAATATTTATCTTGTCGAAAGGTCACATAATATAACAACCTACGCTGTATATGAATAAAAATGTTATTATGCAAATAATTACAAAGACAAACTCTAAATACAAGATCAAATGTATAAAAATGTAAATTGTATAAACTTGATAAAACTCTTAAAATAATATCTTTATTTACACCATGATAAATATAAGGTTAACTTAAAACTAGGGAAGTACAAGTGGCGAGGCAATCTCTAACAGGCAACCATGGCTAAGTAAGAAATATTCCTCTTAAAGATATAAAAGAACCACCTTTTAGAATAAGTTTGATTACTGTACACTTCTAGGAAAATGATGACTTTGACGAAGACGAAATGGCGCTGGTTAGCTAGTGAAATACAAAAGCAGGGGGAAAACAGTACATGGAAATACTGGTATAAGTAGCAAAAAATTTAGACATGATTTAAATGTATTAAAGCCACGGTAATTGATCAGACTCTTTAACCAAAACCTTTATTAATTTCTTAATCTTCAAGCGAAAAAAATCGAAAACATTTTAAACACGAAAACTTTGGCATATTTGAGCCGGCTCGGGTGCAATTTTTGAAGTGAAAACTGTTTTGGCGCGTCAAAAAAATCAAGGAACTCGAATCATCGTCACCGAACACTTTCCACGGGCTATATGTAGTCTAGGTTATATGTAGTAGTAGGCTGTATACTATGTATACAGGGTTACTGGTTAAGTCAACCTATCCCCGTTATGGGCGTGTGGTTTACATCGTTTCTGACCAATCTCACTATGAAACACCCTATCCTAAATGTAACCGATTTTGACATATTGGAATTTAATAGTTTTTTACAAAAAAATCCGATTTTCGGCTATCAGCTTAGATATTTTTAAAATGTGTAAGTCTTATTATTAAGCTATTATTTAATTTTTACATGTAAAAAGATGCTTTATGACTTTAATAACCAATATTATACGTAAATTGAATAAATAAGCGTCTAGCTTAAAACTAAAAATCTAAAGATTTAGAAAGTTTATTTTTCTTCAATGGATAAAATATTACGGCACCTGTTTTGCAGATGTGCTTAAAAATATTTACTTTTCATCAGCTATGCAACGAGGTTTAACAATCTAGGGTTTTATCAAGAAAAATGTAAAAAACTAAGGTGCGAGCCGCGAGGTTGCGTGAGACTTTTAGAATTGCGATTCTAAAAGTCTCACGCCAATTCTTCTTTAAGGTTAATGCGGTGCGTGCGAGCAAGACACCTTACTACTTATGCAGGTTTGAGTGAGAAAAGTAATGTGCAGAATGTAGTTTGGGTAAAATACGTTTTGTGTACGTTTTGTATTAACTTGTTATTGTTAGTCTGCTTATGTGATTCGATTTTGTTCTCTGTTTCCTACTTGATTTGGCTGTGTTTTGGACTGTTTCTTCTGATTTGTGACTGCTGTGCTTGTAAACTGGTTTCTGATGTGTGCTTGTGATACGGAACTGTTGAAGATGACGACCTACATGAATGAGGAATAAGCTGACATGTTAATTTGCTACGGATACCACAATTGTGTGTCCGCACATGCTCATAATGAGTACATAATTACTTTTTGGGTGAACCAAAATCGTGAAACTCGTGTCATCGTCACAGCACACATTCACAAGTTACTTAGTTTTCACTTCTATCAGCAGACCCCGAAAGACTGCCTCGTTTTCTTTGGTTGCCTTTAAATGAAAGCAAACCTCCTTCTAATTTTGAAGAGGAGACACTTCAAGATTGCCAACGCACAAGTATCTCTTAAGATACAAATTCCTTGGTGACGTAAGCCTCCTACGACCCATAATGTATAGGTATGTGTTTGCTTTTTAATGATCATCATCATCCATAATATGATACTCTACTACTCTCATTAGTAAAGAGGCTTTGGTTTGTGTGTGGTTTGTTTTCCCTCTATTTGCAGTTCTGCAGTCCTGCATAGTTGGCTCCATTAGTTGGTTCTTACGATACCCACGGGATGAATAGGGGTGGTGTGGTGATACTTCGTTTTCTTAATTCCTCAATATATGCTTTTTCATGCCGTCTTTTTTTTTTTATTTATGGCCTACCAAAATTACTCTACTTTGCCTGATGGAAATCAGAATCCAAGAGTGGTGGTCACCATACTCATTGCGGATGCAGACAATGCAACAATGCAGCACGGTGACCCACATCATGGCGGGCTAGTGATGCTTCTGCATCATTGGGCCTCCGGTCTCGCACTCACCAACGAAACACGACAACACAAACGCTGTCATTTTACGTTGATTTTCTATGCGAGGGTAGTACTGCCCCGGTCGAGCCGGCCCGTTCGTGCTGAAATCAGCGTGACTCTACTTAACTATGAATTTTTATAGTGGAACAATGGAATATATACCGATACCGTTATAGTGGAATAACTATTTTCTATACTAATTGTCTGTTACGTTGTATCAAACTTATTGTTCAAGTAAAGGTTCCCACGAATCAATATGAATTATAGAAATTAATCTATCAGAAGTCAAAGTCACTAACACTAAAAATGGATTGTAAACAGATTATATTATGTGGTTAAATATTCTTAAAAGCATTGTTAGTAAAACCAATAATAACTAATTTATTGAAAACTAGCAGCCCGTCCCGGCTTCGCACGGGGTAGACAATTATTTATATTTGGAAATTTGGATATAAAAACAGTTTTTCACAAATATTTTTATTTATTAAAAAAATATTATTTATTAATTATATATTTAAAAAAACCCCACAGTTATATTTGTATGTAAGTCTATTTATGTTCAATTTCTTTGATGGTTTAATTGGCGGGCACTTAAATTAGTAATATTTACATAGGATATATACATTTTTACTATGTTTTTTTAAGTAATTAGAATAAAAGCAGAGTCGAATAAAATCTATACAGTCTAAATTAAACGTTGACAACTTTCAACTAAAAATGTATCTACCTATACATCTAGGTATTTCAAAGAAATTTTTGTTCGTGTCGATAGAAACTTGCCTATCATTATTTAGTATTTTCCTTACAAAATTATTTTTTTTTGTTTGGTTTTGTTGTTTTGTGCTTTTTATTTTGGTTTTATATATTTTTTTGTGTTTTTTTTTGTTTTTTATTTTTTATTAAAAAAGGGTTTGTCATTAATCATTTTCATTCTTATTATTACTTAATAATTTACATTTTTAGTATTTTTTATTTTACAGGTTTACTTTTACATTATTTACAGATATAATATTAAGGTAGATTTACGTTTTTTACTTTTATATTTGTCAGTTTTTATCTTAAAGCTTCACTGTAAACTACGTTGGCAGTGGTATTTGTAGATGGTAACAAAATATATTGATTTTCAGGAGATCCCACTCGAGAAAGGGCAACATATAGTTGTCCATGAGAAAAGCATTCTTTTCTTAGGTCGATGCCAACCGTTGAAAATGTTTGACCCTGGGACTTATTTATTGTGAGGGCAAATGATGTTTTTAGAGGAAACTGTAACCTCTTAAAAGATATAGGCAAGTCCGTAGGAATCATGGGGATCCGCGGTATGTGGGCGAGCTGTCCGGCCGCGGCCCCTGTGATTATAGTGGCTACTATGACGTTCTCCCGCAATTCCTTCACCAGAAGTCTCGTGCCATTACACATGCTGGGAGGGCATAGGTTCCTCAGCAGCATTACGGGAGTGCCTACCTTTAATTGTAGTTCGTGGGGCGGCAAGCCGGAAGGATTCAGGGACTTTAAAAATTGTTGTGGATAGTGCACTGAATCTTCGATGTTGCATACTGTGTCAATAAATTTGTAAGATTTAAATTCACCGGGTACTTTTTCCATAATAATTTTGTTAATCTCATTAACCGATTCATTTCGCGGGGACACTATCGCTCTCGAACAGAGCCAATTGAAATTTCTCTCCGTAAGATTTTGTATGTCCGGATATATTGTGTCCACAAGAATTTCTAGACTCTGAACGATTTGACCCAATTCGTTATCCAACAATACCTGGGGACTGTTTGCAACCGGAGACGGTAATTTTCCGTCTCCAAGTTTACTGTTTGAATTTTTTAATTCGTAATATCTTTTGAATGGAAAGTCCAATTTAAATAATTTAAAAACTATTTTATAGGTAGTTAAATGGTCTTGACCATAAAATAATTTATTTGGATAAGGATTAATATAAACACATAAATAGCATGGTTTGGATTTGGTTAGCATTTTCATTAATGTTTAAAATGAAAAAAGGTGTTGTAGTGACATAACTACAATAGTTGGACATATGCTACCGCGGAGTTTTTTGTAGACATTATGATGTTCTTCAATATTGTTGTACATTATTTTGTTCTATCGCTAATAGTTTCGGCAGCGCATTCGACGAAAGACATTTTAAGACTCATTTTTCTACACCTTCGGTTACATTGTTCAAATTTTACCAAGGATCCCTAATTTTTTTCAAAATGAAATGTAGCCTATGTCAAATTGGAAGAATGTAGCATTCTATTGGTGAAATTTTTTTTTAAATCGGCCCAGTACTTTTTGAGCCTATTCATTACAAACATACAAACATACAAAAATAGGTACAAATCTTTCCTCTTTATATAATATTAGTGTAGATGTAGATGTAGATGTCAAGTATGTTCCGCTATGTTACCTGACCTTATGAATCAATCAAATCGAGTCAATCAAAAGAAAATAAATTACAATTTTTGTGCTAATGCACTTAAAATTAAATTTTCATTATTATCTCAGCCGGAACAAGTCAAATACTGCACATGGGCATCCCCAAGGTTTGCCAACGGTTTCCGCGATCCTTACCAGGTCGTTGTACTACCTTGTAGAAGGCGTTACCCACGCTCCATTTTCCGGAGATTAAATAAAAACTTTTACACAAACAGTTTCCATCTAAACGCTGATCAAATATATAAAGTCCTTTCACCTAGTTTTTAGTGTCAAACAATTAAAGTTATCTTATCATTACTTAAAAATTCTTTATATATTTCAATAGTAAGGCTTTTAGGCAATTACTTTTGTGATTATGGGACCACTTCCTAACACTTCCAGACCTTATCTTTATTGTTTTTAGGGTTCCGCACCCGAAGGGTAAAACGGGACCCTATAACTAAGACTTCGCTGTCTGTGTGCCCGTCCGTCTGTAAGTAGGCTGTATCTCATGAACCGTGATAGTTAGACAGGTGACATTTTCAGAGGCGATGTATTTCTGTTGCCGCTATAACAACAAATACTAAAAAAAACAGAATAAAATAAATATTTAAGGGGGCTCCCAAACAACAAATGTGATTTTTTGCTTGTTTATGCTTGATATTGATAACAGCAACAGGTAGAAGCTTGAAATATTCACACAATGTTTATATATAAATTTACTTTAAAAATGAATTAAAATAAAACAAATATTTAAGAGGGGTGCTCCCATTTAATAAAACGTTTTTTTTGTTAACACTATGGTTCAGTATTGACGCGTTTTTTTATATGATCGCGTGCGTCTGATAATGAGTCGTGACAAGAATTAAAATCTAATAATAAACAAGATTGTAAGTCGAATAAGGTTGAACAGTTATTAGTTTCAATAACAAAAACAGTTGTTACAGCTTCTTTAATTGCTATAACTGTTACGCTTCTCGAAAAAAATAGTAGTACTAGTAATCTTCGGTAATTGGAAAGGCATTTCATCCCAAGGAAACGAAGAACTTAGAAAAAGAGATAAACGTGAATAGAAATATGACTTCTGAGTGCAAAGAACTAATGCGATTTTTTAATATCATGTAATACAATTGATTATACCAGGTAGATCTAAACTTGAATAATCAACAGCTACTGAACTAAAAATATCATGAGCTGACATAAAAACTTCATAACATGTTGTTACATGAACTGTCGACCTATTTTTATCCGACTGCGAAAGAAGGAGGGTTGGGTTTTTCGAGTGTATGTTTGTATATTTCTTTGACACGCCCTAGAGCCTAAACGGTTTGTAATTTTTTTTATGTGACTCATGTTAATAGATTCGTCTTAGTCGTGAGAGTGACACTAGCATATTAAAATTAAAAAATCTAAATAAAGGATTTTTGGCGCCAAAAAGTTTTCTCAAAAAAAAATGTTTTCAATACACATCGAGTTTGGTATTAAATAAAGAATTTTTAACGGTGATTACGAATGTATATCTATATATAACTTGTATATTTTGTTTAAAAAAACTTAATTAAATAAAGATGACAGATATTGACGCAGTCAGGTTTTTTTAATAATTAATGTTAGAACTCTGTTTAACAATTAATGTTAAACAGAGTTCTAACATTAATATTTCTAGAAGTTTCATGAAGTGCTATTTTGGTAACGCCAGCAAAACTTTATCTAATAATTAAAGATATCCAATGTAACTATAGCTGGATCTCAAGGAAGGTTACGTTACGTTACAAAAACACAAAAAGAAGAAAAACGAGATAACTAATAGTTAAAATAACTTACCGAAACTCTGAACCTAGTAGTAAAGATGTATGTAGCCTCTTTTCCGTCAGTGACTAAGAAGTAAGGTGGAGCGAGGATGTTTCTTGAGCTACGCAGAAATGCAGCTGCTAAATATAGTGTAATTGTGACTACTAGTATAAGAACTGGTCTGAAAATAAAGAAAAAAGTAATTATATGTATAGTCTAATGAAAATAAATGAAAACGTACTTTTGTTTTTTTTTATATAGTCAGCAGCCAAAATGACTCTGCCCTGCCTGATGAAAAGCATGGGCAGAATCCAAGAGTGGTGGTCACCATGCTCTTTGCGAATAAGCACAAAGCAGCATGGTGACCCGCACTATAGCGGCTTGGTGAGATGCTGTTTCACACCCCGCTTAAAGGACCTGGGATCATAGTGGGAGGGAAACACGTATGCTGGTAGTGAGTTCCAGGTTGTGACCGCTCGGCACAGGAAGGTAGAACCGAAGCCATGAGTACGAGAACGTATGTCTACTACTCTAAAGCGGTGACTTCCAAGGCCGGCACGTGTTGTCCTGTGGAGGAAGGGAGAGGGTAGGACTAGTTGGAAGAGCTCTTCAGAACACTCTCCATGATAAAAGCGATAGAGGACTGCCATTGAGGCGATATCTCTACGCAACTGCAGAGGCTCAAGGGACTCGGTGGCTTCGGGACTGTTGACAATGCGGATTGCTCGCCGCTGCAACCGGTCGAGAGCGTCAAACAGGTACTGTGCGGCACCATCGCAAAGAACTAAAATTGGCAACTTTTTGTTGTCTATACGTGTTGGTGATAAAAGTTTCTATAATTTTCTTGTGTTGGCAAACAAAAAATGTCAACAAATGTTGGGAACCGTTGGCGCTAAACAAAAAGGGAATACTCTTGTTGCAATTATTTATTGGCTCTGTGAAGACGATTAGATACAATGTTTTTTAAATTGTTGGCGACTCAGTGTAGCCACATTGGAAACAAAAGTTGGTGATTTTTTGAAGAGTTGCAAACAGTTGGAAACACTTAAATTGCTATATCATCTATCATGTAATACAACAGGCAAGAAGCTTCACGACTAACCTTATTGATCTATCAATTTTTGATCTGACCTGAATTAAGTAGCTTCTGACAATACGAAAGTCCTAAGAATTTTATCCAAAATCAATGACTTGATCGATTTATGAATGATTATAATCTATATATCAACTTTTCTTCTAATTCAATTTAAGTCCCTGTTTGACTGTATACTTAGATATTAAATAATATTAAAATTAGGACCGACATTAGATCAGAAAATTATTGTCGGCTGGCGGATTTCCAAATGGCGGCAAATTAAGGAACAGAGAATAAAGATTTTATTAATCATGATGTAATTGATCATTGATCGCATCGCATCGCATTGATCTTATAAATAGATTGTTTAACAAGGTAAAATATTAATTAAAAAATGATTGATAGAACAATATTAAATAGTGTTCAGTTGTTGTTCAAACTCGTTAACTGTTAAATAACAGCTAACGAACGTCAGTTCCTCAATGTTATTGGAATATTAATTTTTCATTATATCCTGCGCCCTATTTCATGAAACTTACAATTCAGTGACAGGTGACAGATGACAATTTGATAATTCGACAATTGTCTGTTTCATAAAACTTTTGCTCTGACATATTTGTAATCGGGAATCAATGAAAACTGTACAAATTGTCAACGGTTTACTGTCATTTTTTTGTTTTTGAAACAGATATTTGTCAATACCATGCGATAAATGTGTAGAATTGTCGCAAATTTTTGACAGAGGTCTCGACGTTTGTCAAGAATAAATCACAAGTGACAAGTGACTAGGAAATTCGTTGCTTTGTTCATAATTTTTAATAAATCTTCAAATTGCAAATTTTTTGCAGTGATCATAGTAGTGTCAGAGTATTATTTAGAAAATACCTACCACAGCAAAGTATTTGTGATTGATGTTTATTACGAATTGTAAGGAAATTGGTTTTATGAAATGCCACAAAAAGCTGACAATTACCACTATATGTCTACAATTATTTACTTGTCAGGTTTTATGAAACGGGAATTATCGTGACAATCTGACAAATTACGTCATTTTTGACATATTGTCGACTTGTCAGCTTTTATGAAATAGGACCCTGATTTCCAAATATGGATAGGTGATAAATTCATCTAAAAATATACCTAACTATTTTTACTTTTAATTAAAAATTATGATTTTGTATTCTTTCCCTCTCCTACTCCTTCTTCTATACTCTATTTACGCAAACATTTTTTTTTTACCGAGATAAGTGTCAGTTACTTAAAATAATTACTATTGTCACTTGTTGTTGCGATATTCGTTTTTCTAGCAATTATGACGTTACAAAATTAACATTCTGATTACAGCCATTCTTTAAAGATAAAGTAAAAAATGGATCTATTGAGAAAAAATATTCTCATAAAATCCATCATGGATCTGGCCAATGGATCTTCTGACAAAAAAAAAATCGTTCATCACTACATGTGCGTGGTGCCTATCCAAAAAAAATGTTTTGTCAAAATTTCGTTTTAGCCACTTTGTTCACGTGACTAATATATGGCCATAAAAATGCCCGATTACTAATTTTGAAGGCTAGGTTTCTAAATGAGAACTTTGGCCATGAAACTTATATAATTGAAATTGTCACTCACCTATGAGGATCACTTGCTTCCGGTACAACGGTAGAAATAAATAAGTCGAACAATCCCCAACCGCCGCGCCAATGCATGATGTTACACAATACGAAGATGTATGTGTACATTCTGGACAAGAGCCGCTCTGTGATCCAAGAGATGGGTCCACCCCCTGGACTGCTATAAGCTCCCTCGGAACGTTCCAGAAGTTTTGCTCTGTTGAGGAATATGGTAGTATCTCATCAAGGCTTATTAAAGCACACCAAAATATTATAAAGTCTAGAAATTTGAAAACAAAACCACATGTACAATAAGCGGTCTAATCGAATTCTGTAAAATTTTATAATAAACGAGGCTGGAGGAAAAGTCACCTAGGTATAGTTATCTAGGAAACTTTGGTTATCTCTTCAATCGGTGTATAGCATCAAAATAAAAAGAAGAAAAAAACGGTATCTTTAAAACCAGATGCTGTAAACTCACTCCGATCGGACCACCATAGTAAAGGCCCTACTGTTGAAGTGTTTAAAAACAAATGTAATGGAATGGCAACATTATAGTTTTGACATTTCTTGGTTTGATATTTTGAAATGTCATGTATGTCACTGTTGGAGAAAATTCGGCCGAGATCAGTTGAAAATATTGAGGCGGACCGTGATTTGGATTGAATTTGTTTCGGTGTTTTTAGTATCACCTAGTATCTTGTAAAGTAATTAATATATTCACGAGTTTTGAATTGCATTGCATCGCCAGAACGGCCCTTGTAGAACCACGCGAAGATTGGTTTTCGGTGAATGACAGATTTGACTTCCCCCGAACTTCGGCTTATATGTGTATACCTGTGTGTACCAGGACATTGTGTAGTGTACCAGATCTCCATTTGACGGCGTACAGGGGGCCCTCTTCATCACGACGGGCGTCAATAAAGCCTACACAGCTCATGTAATATAAAAAAGGTGTGTCGCGCCAGTTTGAACTGTTCAGCAGTGATTGATCTGCCGGTGCAATACGCTTATATTTATGGGCCGTATAAAACTAAATCACAAGGTTCCAGATCCTCGAGAAAGAAGCAGCACTGCTGGACAGGATTAAACAGTTTTGGTAGCAGAGCGTGGTTAGACCTCTCTCTGGGCTGTAAGCACCAGGGAGTGCGTCAGTAGTATAATAACCTCGTAGTTAGGAAGGCCACTGAACTGTTCCAATATCCAATTACTTTGATTTCAGGGAGATAGTTAATTAAAGCCGCTGATGGTCGTATCTGGGGCACCCCATCTCCGCAGCAAAGACAAAAGAAAGAAAAGCACATCACGGACACTAGTGAGTACATTCTATTTTTATGTAACTTTTAATGGGGTGAAATGCCTCTAGGCTTGAACTGTATACCGGTGATCGGTCTGTGAGTGTGAGCTTAGCTTACCTCGATGGGCCGGATATAGCTATTCATTAAGGTATACCTCCACTCCGAGGGTCCAGCACTGGTGTACAGGATTAAACATATAGAAAATGTAAAAGAAAAAAAGTGTCATCTCTCCTATTTAGCCCATGGGTGTGGGCGTAAAAGGCAACTGCAAGAACAAAATATGCAGAACAACAATACCACAAAAAGATGAAAACCTTTAAACACACCAAAGTCTTGCCAGCGTGGTATAGTAGGGCAAAACCTTATTTTAAAGAAAAAACTAGTAAAAAAAGCCTATGTCTAGCGGTGGACTCATAAAAGCTCTTAATGATGATTTACAGACAAGTACATACTTCTAATTAATTGTAAAGGTCTAAATAATTCAATAAAATAGGTAAATATTTCGGACATCTAACAAACAAGACTATCTAGTCCCAAACAATGCAGAACTTGTACTCTGGGTGCCAGACAAATGGTATAAATACATTTCATAAATACATCATACATTTTGTAAATACTAAAACAATATACACAGAAAACACCCAAACTCCGAAACTATTTGCAGATCATACAAACATTTGATCCGATCCGGGATTCGAACCCGAGACCTCAAGCTCAGCAGTCACATATGCTATCACTGCGTCACTGAAGCAGTCAAATTATATTTTGTCTACCAACAACGTCAACTTATTGATCAAAAGTGTTCGTATATTCGGTATGATAAATTAATACGATGTCAAGTAGGGCTTTAATGTCGAGGACTTGATTGATTGATACGAAGAAATTTGATTGGTCACGCTGACGTAACTTACTTGAACTGAAGTAATCGATATCTACATCTGGTAGAAAAATGCTTTTAGATTAATAAGACCGCCCGTTGTACATATTTTTTGTTAAAAATTTCCTTTTAACAACCATTTCCAGGTTAAAACTCTAGAAGTCTATAAATATGTATTTATTGTAAAGTTCGCCGTAAAATAACACAAATATCAATAAGTTGACATATCTCACACATGACCTTTGGGATCAGACATCCCAAACTACATATGCCGAGCCTGTAATATGATAATCAGGTTGCTAATAAGCCAATTCGTGCTTTTAAATTAAAAGATAATATAGATCAACTGGCCGACCCACGCAACCTCGTTTGCGTCTATTATTTGCCCGTAGTGATAATTTTCCCCCGTTTTTGTAACATTCTTCATTGTTGCTCCGCTCCTGTAAGTCTTAGAGTAATGATATACAGCCTATAGTCTTCCTCAATAAATGGGCTATCTAACAATGAAAGAATTTTTCAAATCGGACCAGCGGTTCCTGAGATTAGCGTGTTCAAACAAACAAACAAACTCTTCAGCTTTATATATTAGTATAGATTATCACTCATCTCACTTTAGTACTGGGTAGATGACTGTATCGTAAATAAATACCGATGCCTCCTTTTCAAGCATTTCATTTCTACTACAAATTATAATCAAAGAAACATTGAAATATGTTGCTCAATTAAGTAGTATAAAACAGTGACGTCACAACTTTGTATTTAGTAAATTTTTCATACAATTTGACTAAGGTGCCATCTACCACTGACTTAACAGCCAGGGTCATTACCCACTAGACCAACTGACTTGCCGTAAGAAGAGTATGTTGCGGGTGCCTATAGAGATGACATTTGTTTGTAGGTAGTTTAGGTTTTATTCCCTTCACTAAATGTTTAATTTTGATATTCAAATTCTCTAATCAATGTGACAAAATCTTAGACGTTTATTTCTAAGTAGAAGTTGTTGTTTGAAAAATTCCGGTTCACTTACCTTAGTAATGCAAAACATGTGTGTATAACAATTCCGAGAAGGTATATCTGGGCATGCGGGAACAGTTCAGGATGCAGTTCCATTATACCCCACGTGCCTCTCCACACACTGACCACATGGGGTGCGACGAGAAACATTGAGAATACCGCATCTCCTGATAACAGCAAGAATATAACATTATATGGTTGGCACATAAAATTGATAATTAATATATATATATATATATATATATATATGTATATAGATATCTCTTTTCGGCCCTTGTTGATCTGACGCGACGTGGCGTCAGTTAATTGTTGATCTGTTGGCGATTGTTGATCAGCAGCAGATTTTGTTGATCTAATGTGTATTCCGGCGTACTAATGTGGCTCCGCTCTGGATCAACAATTGCAAACCCTCTGCTGGCAGAATTACGAACTATTTACATCATTTTTATACAAATCCACACCAGCTATTGTTGATCCGATTCAAACGGACCAATCAGAGGCCACCTTCTTCACGATTGGGTCTTTTCGATGGTAGACTGTTTCCACTTTGTTTCACAATTAATGAACGAATTAATGCTTAACGTATTATTGCCTAAGGAGCATTCAAACAAAAAAAGGTAGCTATTCAGATATAGTTAGGTTAAAGTTAAATAGTACCAACTTTACCAAAAGTAAAAAAATGAGTTGATACGTATTTAAGCCTTTCTGGATAGTCTACCCCTAAGGGGGTGAAATAGGGGCTTAAGGATTGTATGAAAGTTTGTCATTTTTAAGTTAGAACATAAATCTTTATCTTTGGGCTACTGATTAAAAATAAGTAGATACGTATTTAAGCGTTTCTGGATATTCTACCCCTAAGGGGGTGAGATAGGGGATTAAAGATTGTATGCAAGTTTGTCATTTTTTAAGTTAGAACATGAAACTTTATCTTTGGGCTACTGATTAAAAATTACTAGATTCGTATTTAAGCGTTTCTGGATATTCTACTCCTAAGGGGGTGCGATAGGGGATTAAAGATTGTATGCAAGTTTGTCATTTTTTAAGTTAGAACATGAAACTTTATCTTTGGGCTACTGATTAAAAATGACTAGATTCGTATTTAAGCGTTTCTGGGTATTCAACCCCTAAGGGGGTGCGATAGGGGATTAAAGATTGTATGCAAGTTTGTCATTTTTTAAGTTAGAACATGAAACTTTATCTTTGGGCTACTGATTAAAAATTACTAGATTCGTATTTAAGCGTTTCTGGGTATTCTACCCCTAAGGGGGTGAGATAGGGGTTTAAAGATTGTATGAAAGTTTGTCATTTTGAAAATATATATATATATATATATTGTCCTCTACTCGTCAATTGTTGATCAGGCCGAGATATGCAATAATTGTTGATCCACCTTTATGTTACTATTTCTAAAGAAGTGTCCAGTGTATCGTCTTATAGGCGCAATATAGTATTATACGGCTTGCAACGCTGTGCTTAAGTCTACGGCAAAACCTCTATCTCGATTGACTCGGCAATTGCAGCTCTAATAACCGTCATCTTTTTCATTGATACTTTGTTGATCACTTTTTTCATACTTGATGATATTTTGTTGATCAATATACACAACGTTTGATTAACATATGCCACGGGAATTAATATTTTAAAACGCCGTGGTATACACGAAGTAGTCAGAGCTGAATTTCAATATTCATTCTGGATGGGATTTTTTTAAACGTGGAAGCACTATCCTTTTAATTTAAACCCTTTTAAAACTACCTACTTGAAAAAACATTTTTTAACTGTTTTGAAGGTCTAGGAAATAAAGTTTAAAAAATCTTAAAAAAATGTTTTTCACACAAACTTTCGGTCTTTATATTACCCCTTTAGGAGTAGAATTCTCATCAATGCTCATTCCTATAAATGCTGTGATATAAGTATTCATTTATTTGTAATCAAAAGTTTACTTCGAGACTAATCTATATACGAAATGTGAACCCCTATTACACCCCTTAGGGGTAGAATCTCCGGAAACTCTTAAATACGTTTTAACATATTTTTAATCAGTAGCCTAAAGATAAAGTTGCATGTTCCTCACTTAAAATGACGGACTTCCATACAAACATTCTACCCCTATTCCACCCCATTTGGGGCAGAATACGCTTAAATACGTATCTTATCATTTTTAATCAGTAGCTCAAAGATAAATATTAATGCTTCTTACTTTAAAAATGACGGACTGTTGTAAAACTTTCAGACCCTATTTCACCCTCTTAGGAGTAGAAATTCCAAAATTCCTATTTTTATATTTGGTATTTAAAGAATCAGCCTCCAACTCCAAAAGAATACAATTTAAGGTCTATACGTACGTGTAATATTACAATCGTCCTCTAATCCCTATCTGTTGAAGAGTTTAACCTTCTACCATCACTTCACCTAAATAACTTGTAACTACACAACTAAAGGTCTATAGATGGATATGAAATCGAAGGATTATCCTCCATCTCCTAACTGTTGAGAGTTATACCTTCCATCATCAGCTTATCTAAATAATTTGAAAGAATACGACTAAAGGTAACATACATACATATGATATTTAAAGATTTATCCTCCAACTCCTAACCGTTAAGTAGTTGTACCTTACATCATCAGCTCATCAACATGAAATGATGACGACCAGACGCAAATATCGGCGTAACTATAGAAAATACACTAAAAACATAGTATGTGCCTACAAAAAATGAGCATACCGAATTTCGAACCGCATTTCGAACACAAAAATAATTTTCAAAATTGGTGATATAGTTTCATAAATTAGGGCTTGTTTATTGGATATTTCCTTGTTTTTCATTATCTAGTTTCAACAATTCCTTAAATATTAGTATTCTAGAAGTTTTTAACGAAAAACTGAATAACTTGTTTTCCTTTTCTTATTTTGTTAATAACAATCGCAATTTTTTATGCGCTAATAAATCCTTAAAAAACATTTTTCTAGATGTCATGACACTCATTACGAATCGAATGAGCTATCGCACGTTATTTTTAGGAGCTTTGTTATAACAATAATATACCTGTTCCTTTCTACCGAGGTTGCTGCTCCAGACCCCGCATTTTAAAATGCTAGTGTACGCGGCATATGTTGATCAAAACGTTGTGTATATTGATCAACAAAACATCATCAAGTATCATAAAATTGACCGTTATCAGAGCTACAATTGCCGTGTAAATCGATGACGAGCTAGAGTATTTGCCGTAGACTTAAGCACAGCGTCGAAAGGCGTATAATACTTATATTGCGTGTATAAGACGATACACTGGATACTATCTTAGAACTAGTGCCAAAAAGGTGGATCAACAATTATAGCGTATCTCGGCCTGATCAACAATTGCCGAGTAGAGGACAATATATATTTATGGGTATATGTAATATATATATATATATATATATATACAGCCACGGGATGAATAGAAGAGGTATCAATGACAAAATTAAGAAACATAAGAACTACGAGTACATACAATCATAAATATGGACTGTTATTTAATAAAGATTATATAAAAATCGATTAATAAATGAATAAACTTGTATTTATCTCCTCTAAGTTACGGGAATCACATCCTTTTGTTTTCATTCATTTGTACATTTTAAAACTAAAGAATGTGCGCCACTGTATAATGCATTGAAGAACAAAATGATACCTGAACCCGTATTGGCGGATAATGCAGATATTAAAACAGGTAAATATAACACTATCATGAAGTCTTTATCTGATTAGATGTACATATCGCCAGACATCGATTATTCGTTGATCTGACCAGAAAGTATGAAGATTTAACCAACTTCAATTAATTATTAGGACACGCCATGAAATAATCAATTTTAAAATGTGGGCGTGATCCTTCTATATTACAACGGGGCATTTCACGTCAAGTAGGCCACGAAAATAAAATGAGTTCGTAAATTTTGTTAATAGTCTTGTCAGTTTTACTTCTAGGAGACGTGGATGTGTACATACAATGTTTTTTTCATATGTTGTTTTATCGTTGAGTTAGGAGCTTTCAAAAATTTACTAAGAATAAAGTCTGTTAGTTTTGGATAGCTATTATTTGCATCAATTAATTTGTAAAAAAAACTAAATAGAATTCTTTCTTATAGTTAAATAGTTGAAATTTTGTTTTTATTTATTGAATTCTAAATTTGATTTTTTTTACGTATAGTAAACCGGAAGTGAACATTTCAAATCGATGTTTGAGTAAATTAGACATTTTTTATTTTTTAAATCTTGAATTAATTTATATGCTTTAAAAAGGAAATAATGTTGAAGCAAATAGTTTTAATGTAGCTTGTAATATTATGACATTTATAATGTTCACATAGTTGTGCTTAATCGACGATGTAATCGGCGTCGTGTTAATTAAATTCATAGTCATAATCACTTAATTGGTCCTAACTACCAGTGGTAATGATTATTATCTATTTATTCTCATTGTGATTTGATTTATCCGTTTATAAAGTATAATCAGCTTCTATGTCTAGCATTCGTGGATTGTTAGAATGCCTTTGACTGGATCGAGATCTGTTCAGTTCTGGAATCCTGGTAATTCATCCAAGTCACGAGATGTCACTGCAAAGCTGCCACTATGTTTGCCCAAGAGTACAATTAGTAGATAAAGTCCATACGGTTTTCTCAAAAAGGTAACGTTATTTTCCTGTTCACAAATACATTGGAGCACAAGTTTAAAACGCTGCAGAAGGAAGGACGTTGAGGAAGAGGCCACCTTGACCTTGGCAAATCCACATACCCAGTATATTACCACGTAAAAACTTGTATTTTGGCATGCTAAAATTGTTAACAAAATTCACATATTTTCAAGTCATCAAGTTTCAGGGATCAAAGATCAGAAAAATCGCTCTTTTTTCAGTTTTTGCAAATATATCGTTTTATATGGGTTTTATACTATTTTTATTTATTATCATATTGTAGAGAATTAAATTCTCTACAACTTTTGTATTAATCATTTTTTTATACCTTGAACTGTTTTCAAGATAGAGAACGTAAAGTGTGCGGTCAGAGAATTAACTGTTGCAACTGGTAGTTTCGATCAAAAACTCGTAATTTTAAGGCTATATGTTTATAATCTATATAATATTTATTGCTAAATATATAATTATCATTTTTTATTAACTTTTAGATTTAATTCATTTTTTTTGGTTACTTATTTATTTTTAATTAAGTGTCAATTTATTTAATAACATTTACCTGGCCATGTAATTAAGAAATTGTTGAGGAAAATACTCACTTTACATAGTAATAAAAACCGAACTACTAATTTGGCCTAAGAAGACTGGACTAAGGCGATATCGTAATCAAGACAAAGACGCTGCAGGACATACAATGGATGTTGAAAGATATAGCTGACTTTTCTATACGTATCGGTCTACAAATGAACTTGAATAAAACCAAAGTCATGTTCAATGAATATATACTACTGAAACCTTTCACAGTATACGGTACCGTTCCCGAAGCTGTTCAAAAAACATTTACCCCGGACAGAAAATAATTTATAATTAAAGAATTTGGGAAAGCTACTTCGAGTTTTCTCGTCTTCGATCTTACAGTCCCTAGGGACAAAGGTCTTCAACCAGTGCATCCTACCCGTCATGACATATGAATCTATCTACGAATAATAAACGATAAAGTCTGTATATAGTCCATTCGTTTAGATAGTGTCAGTTCACCCACACGCAATTGTGCATATTGTTGTGAAATACGAATATATTAATTAATATAACGGCTTAAACTGACAAATCATACTTGCTTGTGGGTGTATGCCGCAGATGGATCTTTTGATTTCACGTGCGACTTCGGCGCGATTAATGTGACCGTATCGAAGCGAATAGACTATACAGGAAAAAGGGTGATTGGTCAGATAAAATTGTCCTTGAGGATAGATAAGAGTTATAAAAGAACCTCGTCCTTTTAAGTAGACCAAACATTCCCTCTTAGGTGAAGTCTTGTCCTGCAGTAGACTGTTAAAGGCTGTTGCTTACGAACTATTATAACAACCAATATACTTTGTTCGATCCCAAATCGACTATTTTGGGGATGTAGAATTAATTGTAATGTTGCAATGACAAAACTGTGTGATTGTCTTTTGGCAAATGTCAAAGTGACACTTTTGTTCATAATGTCATGGCACTGTTAGATAAAATTCGGTAGAGGACAATCATATATTTTTGAGCGGTCCGTGATTTGGATTGTATTTAGTTTGTTAGTGTCGCCTAGTATTTGGTAAACTGATTAATATATACACGAGTTTTGAATTCCACCAGAACGGCCTTGTAAAAGTTAATGTTATTGTCGTGCGGTCGGCCGCAATGAATGTTAGATGCCGTAGGAGTGTTGTATGTGCAGTACCCAGGAGCTTCGTGACAGCGTACAGAGGGCCCTCTTCGTCGCTTAGGACGTCAACGAAGCCTACACATCTCCATGATGAGTTTTTCATAACATGTTTAATGGGTGCGACGCCCGGATTGAACTGTATACCGGTCATCGGGCTGACTACTCATTAAGGTATCCCTCCCCTCCGAGGGTCCAGCACTGGTGTCCAGGATCAAACATAATTATTTCAACAAATTCAGGCAGCAACTTTAAAGAACATATATAAATAAATTCATAGTAATATTTTGAATTTGAAAATAACTATCTGTCTGTCTGTTACGCTTTCACGACTAAACCGTTAAATCAGTTGGAAAAAAAATCAGTATAGAGATAAATTGAAATTTAGAGAGGGGCATAGGCTATTTTTACTCGACTACGGCAAAGCTAAAGGAGGGTTATGATTTTGACAGGCTATGCATTTGTTCCCTCATAGCTCCTTAACTAATCATTAACTCTGGACAAATGAGGTGTAGTTAGAAGCGTCATGATCCTCTGCTGGTTAAAGGCTATATGACGTGTTGCTAAATCTAATGTGGCGCCCTCTAGCCGACATAAAGTACTGTATTTAAAAATAAATTTAAGAGAAATATGCCGTGTTTGGTTACATACGAAAGGGCGTTACTGGTACATTTCAAAAATATATATATTACTAGCTGCCCCGGCAAACGTCGTTTTGCCATAAAATTTTTTTAAGGATGGGTCACCCTTACCATTTAGGGGGATGAAAAATAGATGTTGGCCGATTCTCATAGATACCGGATAAGCACAAAAAATTTCATCAAAATCGGTAAAGCCGTTTCGGAGGAGTATGGCAACGAAAACTGTGACACGAGAATTTTATATATTAGATTAGCATTTTCTTGTGACTTTGTCTGTATTTATTATGTATATTTTTATAATAGAAATGATATACGCGCAGGCGAAGGCGGGGGTAAAAACTATTACACTAACAAAGTGAGTAGTAACCTATACCGTATGAAGCCTCGTCGTAGCTGCATTTCTCAGTTGGAACGCTAGCACAGGACTCCAGCGAAATCGCTTTCTCCATCTTCTCTATTGACTTCACTTTCTCTACTATCTGGATTTTCTTCCCGGATTCCGGCAGCAGGCTCTGCGATAAGTTTGGCGGCATCTGTAAGTAGTTTTTGTATTTACAATCTTATATAATAAAAATCTTGCATATAGACCAGAGATAGCTCGTATAATTATGGTGATTTTTTTTGTAAACATGTTTACTTGTTGATCCTAGCTGTCATTAATCATCAAAATTATTCATAAGAAATTGCATGAACCGACGAATATTGTGAAAAGGTGAAAAAAAATATTTTGGCTCTAATCAAAACAACGATTGATAGTCAGAAACCGTTAAAGCTTTATAACAAGTTTCAAGAAGGATTCAAATAATGAAATAACATAAAATGTTAGCGTGTACTGTTTAACTAAAATATTTAGCTTCATAATGTTGTCAAAACATTCTAAACCTTGAACATGAACTGTAATAGACGCTGAATTCAATTCCAATAACAATCAATACATTGTAGTAGCAGTGGTTGAAGGTCGTAATAAATTGTTTAAGCACATCCAAAGGAAAATATAAAAAAGCGCTTAAAAACACTTATTTACGTTAAATCGATTTAACTCAGATTTGAATGACAAAGACAAAAACTATCGCTTTTCTTTGTAAATGTTAATGGCTTCAAGAAAAAAATATGATCAAATAGAATTACTCCTTTACGTACTTTTTTGTATTCACGTTCAGAAAAACGATTTATTTAGCTCGATTCGGTGTTTTTCAACAACATTGTAATGGATCTTTTACATTGAGTATATATTTTTGATGACCGGTCAAAGGAAAAATAATAAGAAGGTATGCCTTTTAAAAATATGCTATTTTTTTTTCTGCTATATGTTTACAAATGTTAACCAGATCCAATAGTATTTTGCTAGATATAACGATAGCATTGATGCTATTTACCACTGCATCTCTGAGAAATAATATTAATTGCTCCTACATCAGATGAGGATTCTCTTCACTAGTTGATTTTAAAAAGATAAGAAGACTCTTAAAATCTTTGTAGTTTTTTATATTTGGATATAAGAGATATAAGAGAGCATATTTCCCGTTCCGTACTGAAATAAATTTCTTTATTTTCTGATATTAGACCTCATCAACAACCTATTTAATCGTTACTATTCTGTATAACTTTTGGTACGTTCGAAGTCGGTGCAAATTTTGAAACACACACACAAAATTTTAAACTTGTTAATTTACTTCATCAACAGTCTTTACCAGTCCACAACTGGATATAGGCTTCTCTTTAGAAAGAAAGCTTTGGCCTACCAAACCACCCTGGCCAAACGGTTTGGTATAGAATTTGTTTCAAGTTATGGCTTACCAGCGCCTCATGCCACCCAGAGTGTGACCGCGGATGGTCCGGACGGGTTTTCCCCTCCATCAGTTTTAATATGGCCACCCACGAGGGGGCGAAGTTTCACGTGTGCCGTACGTCGCCTAATTAGAGAGTTTACCAGCAGACGGTGCCCGCTGCAGGCAGGCGCTGGAAGGGGTCCGGATGTGTTAATAACAGCAGTTCCCGGATCCCTCCCTTCTTAAGCGCAAAGTGGCACATCGTGTGGTTTTAGTCGGTTCGATTCCGACACACCGCTCTGCCGCATAGTTTATACCTTCAGTCGGTTCTTACGACACCCACGAGATGACACTCCAGTGATGGTCCTAGTGGTGGTGATACTCTGTATTCTTAATCCATCACCATTCGGACAATACTTATATATTCTTTATACATATCACACAATTACACGTATACAAGAAAAAAATTAACAAAAATAAAACCGACTTCAAGGTTTGACTCGATTTCTCTTGAATGCCATCATCAGATCTTAGTGTCCTTATGATTGTACCACCGTTGGGATATCTCCTTTCCATTAAAAAAAGAATCATCATAATCGGTTCATAAACGACGAAGATATCCGCGAACACATAAAAAAAAAAGCAAAAAAATATATACGGTCGAATTGAGAAACCTCCTCCTTTTTTTGAAGTCGGTTAATAACATAGTTATTGAGTCTCAGTTAGACGTTTGTTATTAGGCTCTTTGTCACATAATATATTCAGACTTGTTCTTATCGTTACAGTCGTTGCGCTCTGAAGTATTTCGGCGCATTACATATTTGAGAAACCACATAAATATAACAATTATGCCTTACACCAAGAATGCCGTTTGACCGAAGAAAAGTTGACTCCTGCCAATGAACTTAATTGGAATCAAAACACACGTTGTTGTATTATTCAATGCATATGTATGATAATCATGCGAGCTGGTTTTGATATAAAATAAAAAAAAAAGTTTGTTGCATTGGTATAAAGTATTTTTTGCTAAGTTTGTGTGGGTGTTATCTTATTATAGCGAGGAAAAGGTAGAGCTGCGTTATGGGCGAATAAAAAGCTTTTGAATAGCTGTACATTTTTTTTCTTTAATCTATACAAATAAATAAAATTGTAGTCTGTTTGTAACATTAAAATAACAGCTTTTTACAAAATGCATATGTATGTATACACGGTACATATGCCAAAAATGTATTTAAAAAAAATTGTCTGTCTGTCTGTCTGTTTGTTCCGGGTTATCTCTGGAATGGCTGGACGGATTTTGACGGGACTTTCAGTGACAGGTAGCTGATGATCCAGGGAGTAACTTAGGCTACATTTATAAGACTAACTTTGTCTCACTCTCTTTCAAAGGTTTTACTCCCTTGCGAAATATTAGTTAAATTAATCAATGTAAAAATAATATTCCAGTATTCAAAATCAAAATATTTATTATAGAAGAAAAAGAGTATTTTAAGTGATTCACAGGGTGTAACTATTCTAATTAAGATTTTGAAATAAGATTTTTAAACGTAGAAAATTATAATCAAGGCAATTATATTTCATCATCATCATCATCATCATCACATCGCAGTCCACTGCAGGACATAGTCCTATCCAATTGCACGCTAATTAGTTCGATCTTGGGCTTCTCGCATCCAATTATATTTAAAAACTAGCTGGACCCCGCGGTATTACCCGCGCATATTATTGTATCGCGGGTGAAGCCGCGGGGCGAAGCTATTCTAAAAAAAGTAGCCTATGTTACTCCCTGTATCATCAGCTACCTGCCAGTGAAAGTCCCGTCAAAATCCGTCCAGCCGTTCTAGAGATTACCCGGAACAAACAGACAGACAGACCGACAGACTGACAGACAGACAAAAATTTTTTTTAACTACATATTTGGTAAATGTATCGTGTATACATACATATGCATTAAGTAAAAAGCGGTTCTTTTAATATTACAAACAGACACTCCAATTTTATTTATTTGTATAGATAATAAAATATATATAATAATAGTAATTACCTCACACATCCTGCATTCGCCCGTCTGATCCCAAACTAGGTACAACCTTAACTATGGTTACCAGTTGAATGATAAACATACTTATAAAAATTCTAAATACATAGATAAATTACAACCAAACACACAAATTCTCGTGCTTATCTCAATATTATTTGGCTTAAGAGAGCATTGAACCCATGTAAAAGTCAAGGTCTGTTGCCAATGGACCAACAACATCGTCACATAATCATTTCCAAAGAAAGGAGGCTTCGGTCAACTATTAAAAAAATACATATAATTATAGGATTGAATTAAAATATTAGGAAATAATATCAAAAAGAGCAATGACAATATTAAAAAAGGTGTAATAATACGGTCGAAATAAGAACCTCCCTCTTTTTTTGAAGTCGGATAAACATAGCTAAACCTTGCAGTGTTACCCGCGGTAATTGTCGTACCGCGGGAAAGCCGCGGGACAAAGCTAGTCTAACAAAAAATAGCCTAAGTTACTCCTTAGATCATCAGCTATTTACCAGTGAAAGTCCCAAAAAACAAACAAACAGACAGACGAAAATTTAAAAAAATATTATTTTTATACATGTATCCTGTATACATACATACATATGCATTTATTAAAAAGCGGTTATTCAATATTACAAACATATACTCCAATTTTATTTATCTGTATAAATAAGTATATGGATTTTTTTAACTTTTTCTTCTTTTTCTATTAAAGTTGTCGAAAACTAGCGCTGTAAGTAAAATTCGTTAATCTTTGACCAACTTTATTACCCGTGTCTTGACTATTATTTCTAAGTTTTAAATTGACGAACTTCTATACAACAGTTCATCTGTTATTTTAACAACTTAAGGATGAAATTAATAGCCTTTAATAGTTCACAAATTTAATATAAATACTCCCGATTTTATTCTAATGTTCTTACTTCTTCTAAAAACCAAAATCAATCTAGAAAATTACTTGATACAGTAAGCCACGCCATCTAGGTATTTCAAAGATAGATTGACAGATAGAATACTTACACACTTTTTGTAAAAACATACACTATTATACGTATAAACACTCAACACCAAAACAAATATTTGCAGATCATACAAACGTTTGATCCGACCCGAGAATTGAACCCGAGATCTCATGCACTGCAGTTGCGTGCGATATTGTACATTTACCTGAATGATGACGACACGATTTAATGACAAATGACGAAACGAAGGTCTGTGAGCTAGTTATAATTGTAAAAATAATAAAATTAGTCTTGACAAACAGTAAAAATTCCACTGTTTTGAGTTTAAGGTAAGACCAAAACAAATTAAGATAAAATGTTACCACACACGTAAATTTTTATAATGCACATTATTATCACGATGGTTATGTTTTTAGTTTAGGAAGGAGGATTATGTCTTTTATATCACTCTATCACTCAAGTGGGTTGGTATAGTGATTTTTTTGAAGGTCTTGTCTTTTTAACCGACTTCAAAAAGAGGAGGTGGTTTTTCAATTACACCGAATTTATATATATATTTTTTTAAGTGTTTTCGCGGATAACTTCGTCGTTTATGAACCGATTTTGATGATACTTTTTTAATGGAAAGAAGATATCCCAACGGTAGTACCATGATAAGAACACTAATCCAAAAGAAATCGAGGCAAACCTTGAAGTCGGTTTTATTTTTATTAAAATTTTATTTGTTTCTATGTATGAGCCTGCCAAAGTGACTTTTCTCTGCCTAATAGAAAGCTTGAGCAAAATCCAAAAGTAATGGTCAAAATACTCATTGGGATACAGACAATGCAACAATGCAGCGTGATGACCCTCACTATAGTGGCCTATTAAGCTGCTTCTGCATCATTGGGGCTCCGGTTTCGCACTTCCTAAAGAAATACGATAGGATGAATGCTGACATTTTAGATTGGTCTTCTGGGAGGGTAGTACTGTCCCGGTCGAGTGTCTTTACATTGTTGTTGTCGTGTAGAGTTCGCTTCCTTGCTTGGGTCTTACGGACACACGGATCACAACACGGACATAATATTAATTTTACATACTTGACAACAAAGACTGAGTAATAAAAGATCCTTTGAATGCAACATGCACTCGTATGTATATAATAATAGAATATGAATATTAATGCGAATAAGTTATTTATATTTTATCTGTCTATACTATCTATACATAAAAATAAAATGTAAAAATGTGTCTGTTTGCAATTTCAATTAACAGCTTTTTACTAATTGCAGTTGAAAGTATACACGAGTACGATAAATACATTTTTTTTACTGTGTTTGTTCCGGCTAATCTTTGGAAGGCTGGACCGATTTTGACGGGACTTTCACTGATGATATAAGGAGTAACTTAGGCTACTTTTTAGACTAGCTTCGCCCCGCAGCACTGCCCTCGCAAAATGGATTGTACGTAACTTGACTTATCAGCGATCTAGCAAATTACTTTGCAATACATGAGGTTTTTATGAAGAGAGTCTCAGCGCCGATTTTAAACTTTAAACATGAATATCTCGACAATCAGCAGAGCTAGCGAGAGAGGAGTGGTAGCGTGGTGATAAGTGCGGATTTTTTTGTCGTCATGTTGCAATAGTCTGGCGTGCACCTCGCGTACGCTTTTCAGGCGTATTTTTGCAACGAGTTTTTGCTCAACGGAGCACAGGCAAGTTTTGTTTTCACTTTCAAATCCACCGTTTATGTGTTGCCCCGAGTTTTAAGTTAATTAAGTCATGGTTAGTAAAGTTTAAAGCAACAGAATGTTTATTGACTCATTCAATTGGCCCTCGAAATAGACCTGTGCGATCGATTGAATACACCAACCGCGTCGGCGCTGCAGTCGCCGAGCATCCAGGACAGTCTGTTAGAAAACATGCTGCCTCTTTGAAACTCCATCGTTCAAGTAATCAACGAATTTGTGCCTTAGACTTAAAATTACATCCTTATAAAATGCAAATAGTTCAAAAAATCAAACCAGAAAACTACAAGCGAAAAATTTACGGTCAGAAGATGTTAGAGATTTTTTCAGAGGGAAATGGGATGGACAACGTTATTTTTTAGCGATGAGTCACATTTCGCCTAGAAGGATACGTCAATCATCAAAATTGTCATTGCTTGTCATCCAGCAATCCAAAACAAAACATCAGAAAGCAATACACAGCCTCAAAGTTAGCAGTACGTATGTTAGAAGCACCAGTATGTATGGTGCGCAATATCGTCGGAAAAAACATTGGGCCATTTTTCGTCGAGAACGACTGAGGTGCATCGGTTACATTGATTAGCGAACGGTATAACGACATGATTAATATTTTTTTTGTACCGTAACTAAACGAAGAGGATGTTGACGAGTTACAGTTACTGACAGTTAGTGTCTCCATGGACTCGCTAAGAGCATTATTCCCGGGAAAAATCATAAGCTGCTTTGGAGGCATATCGTGGCCACCCTGGTCTCCCGACTTAACCCCAGCTGACGTTTTTTATGTGATTATCTTAAAGCAAGAGTTTTTAATATCACGAATTTGGAGCACCTGAAGACTGACATAAAGACAGAAGTGAGAGCCATATCAGTTGAGGTTTTGCGGCGTGTCTTTGCAAATTCGCTAGTCCGCTTTGAAGAATGCATCCGCCGTGATGGAAGACTCCTTGGCGGTACAATATTTCGTACATAAAATCCGCATTAATAAACTATAATTTACTGCAATAAAAATATTATAAATACAATCTTTGTTTTTTTATAAATATTCAAAGTTTAAAATCGACGCTACTTGTCTCTTATTATGCTTAACTCTACTGTGCCTGATGGAAAGCATGAGTAGAATCCAAGAGTAGTGGTCACCGTACTCCTTGCGAATGTAAACAATGCAACAATGCAGCCTGGTAACCTACACTGTGGCGGCCTATTGAGATGCTTCTATATCTTTGGGTCTCCGGTCTCGCACTGACCAACGCAACACGACAGCACGAATGCTGTCATTTTAGGATGATTTTCTGTGAGAGGGTATTCGTTCGTATTCCCTACCGGTATCGGTATTCGTTCGTGCTGAAATCAGTGTGGCTCTACTAGAAAACCTAGGAAAATGAAAAACGGTTTCGAACGAAACACGTAAAGAAATATGGAAGTACTAAGAGTTGTTTAAAATTCATCAACGAATATGTTTACTGAACACATAAACAACAAGACAAAGGAAAAAAGGCGATGTCACTATTTTTCAAAAGGTTGAATTCATTAAAGTAACAGTGAAAAATGTCTTTGAAATTCTTTTAAAATATATTTTTATAAAAAACTAGCTAAACCCCGCGGTGTTACCCGCGGTTATAGTCGTAGCGCGCGTAACGCAGCGCGGCGAAGCTAATCTAAAAAAAGGAGCTTACGTTACTCATTGTATCATCAGCTACCTAACAGTAAAAGTCCCGTCAAGATCGGTCCAGCCGTTCCAAAGATTAGCCGGTAGGTAATGGTACCTATTTTAAATGTGAAGGTCTACCTTAGGTAGGATAAAAACACTTAAAAAACGATCAAATCAGATCAAAATACGATTATTTGGTTTATTTACATAGTTTTCACGTTTAGTCACGTCACGTGTTTTTTGTTCTGAGGTTGGGTATATTTAATAATAATAAATAATAAATAAATAAATATTTCGGACATCTATCACACAACGCCTTCTAGTCCCAAGCTAAGCAGAGCTTGTGTTATGGGTACTAGACAACTGATACAAATACATATATACTTTTTTTTTGTAAATACAAACAAATTATAGATAGACAACACCCAAACTCCGAAACAAATATTTGTAGATCATACAAACATTTGGTCCGACCCGGGAATCGAACCCGAGACCTCATGATCTGCAGTCGCACACGCCAACCGCGAGACCAACGAGGCAGTCATTTAAAATGGTATGTTTGTATTTGGAAGAAGGAGAGTATATAGGTCCCTTATAAAGTGGAGCTAGTGAAGGTCACGAAAATCCGTAGATGTGAGCAGCACAGAAGCGGCCTATGTCCAGCTGTAGACGTCTAATGGTTGATATGATGATGATAAATCTAGTGTCTTTATCACCACACACGTTAACTTGGTATAGATTTTACTTAGTTTGGAATAAGTCAGAATATAATTTTACCCATCATTATTATAGAAAAGGACTATTCCTAATAGATACTCGTAGTATAAATAAATTCGACGTACAAAGCCGTGAGCTATAGCTTAGTAGTCTTTACTGTCGATTATCATGTTATTTATGAGTTGTTTTACCGCGTACAGGAAAATTTATGACGTGTAAACTTTAATCACGAGATCCATTATGTTATTATTCTAATTTTGATGATTAATCTATGATATGCAATAATCTAGCTATCTAAATAAATCTAATATCTCTATTAGCCAAGCTTTAGTGATAATAGCGCTTTTACTTGTTAGTAGTTTTTTGCACTAGGTACATATAGGTACATAGGTGACTGCACGATTGACCTAGTGGTTTAAGCAGTTTTGGGAGGGGTCCGGATGAGTTAACAACAGCAGTCCCCGGATCCCTCCCTTCTCAGGCGCAGAGTATCACACCATGTGGTTTTATTCGGTACGATTCCGACACACCGCCCCGCCGCAATCACCGGTAGGGTGACGGCTCGTGGAAGTTTCCATACGTTAAAAAAAGAGCAGTCAGCACACGACATTCCACTGCGTGAAGTGGGACACAAATGGGACAACACTTTATGTGATCCACAAATTGTTGTTCAGAGTCTTGGGCATTCTTCGTGTACATTTCATATATGTTTATAAAGTCCATCGTGTCACAAAGAAAAAGAAATAAAAGAGAGTGTGTGTCAGATAGTGCGTGTAGATCTAACAATTGTACTACCACACGAATGACATGTCAGTGAATTGGATTTTATTGGTTACTGAAATTGATAGGTCTTGGGTTAGAATCCTATTAAAAAAATTGTGTAATGTTCACAGTCATTTGTTTACGCCTTATTGTAATTATTTATCTATACATTATGTTTCTGGTTGACGGCAATAGGCTTACCATTATTAGGTAAGTAAGACGTTAAGTAAACTAAAATGTCGGCGTTCCAAAAGTTTCAGTCTCCTCTTTCGAGGATATAGACATGAATAAATACATTTAGAACTATTAATTCTGTTTATTTGGAGGAGAAATATACATTTGTTGTAGATTGATATACTAAAAGTTTAATTCTAAATGTACAAAGAAATAATTCGACTGCCATGACCTAACTATGCATTTTTTATAACAATTTTTCCTGAATTAATATAGAGCGACTGAAAGTTTGCCATATAATCTTAATTGTAATAATCGTCGATCAGTTTATCAAATACTTTGATATTGATACCAGTTTGAATATAGGTATGGGTAAACACCAATTAGTAATAAGCGATAATATAAGCACATATTTAATGACTTGATGGATGGCACATGCACTTAATAAAAACAGTTCCATCTAACCGGCAAGGCATTCCATAAACGAACAGCTACTACGAAAATAATATTATACGAAAATATGTCTTGAATTATACTATATTTATAGAAATGAAATGATATTAACATTCCAGGAAAAGTGAATTGGAGCCACTTGAGCTTTTTGGAAAATGGGAGACAGGCAAATATCTATTCGATCTATCTAATCGAAATAGCGCAAGTGCAGTTTTACTACCAGTCGAAAAAAAGTTTCTAACCTCCTCCATCTGCCCGGGATTGTTGATATCTGATCAAATGTTCGGTATAGCAAGAACTTTGTGAAGATTATGAAACTTTTTTCCAACTACGATTGAGCTAATGTAAACTAGCTTGGGAAAAGGTATCGAAAAAAGATGCAAAGAGACGCTCATAGGTAGCACGGTAGGTAACCGTTTTTGGCACGTTACCATGAGCGTCTCCGTGATTCGGAGGTCACGTTAAGCAGTCGGTCCCGGTTGTATTCATAGGATAACTATACTATACTCGTGAAGCTGAGCTGGAGGCCTTTGAATGGCTTAAAAACATCCAACGGAAAGATTACGTATCCACAACGTTATCTTGCCAGTCCCCAGTCCGCACTCGGCCAGTATGGGGACGTAGTATGGCCTTAACCCTCTCCTAAGAGGAGACCCGAGCCCAGCGATGGGACATTATTGGTTATTGTTGTCGTTGATCGGAAAAAGAAACATTGTAATAATGTACTTAAAATGGGCGCCCTTATCTTTAAGAATATAAATGTGTTTTATGGTCTTTTGGAGAAAAACTACAGAGTAGTCCGTCGTGACTTCGTGACAGATAGATAACTAATAAAAAAAATTAGCAGAAGATAAGACTGATGTATCTTTTGTCAGATAACTACTCTGTATGAAACTTCAAGCCTCTGTATTCAACTACCTACAGTTATAAAATTTTTTGTATTGTCGATTTTTTTTTCTCTTTACGCGAATCTGTTACCAAACTAGATTGGGATAGCTTTCATAGATTGGGGTAGCTTTCAGTCCACTATGAAACGGTAGAACTTATTTTTTTACGTGAAACGATTGAAATCAGAGTTATATAACCCATTTAACTGCCTCGTTGGTCTCGCGGTTGGCGTGTGTGACTGCTGATCGTGAGGTCTCGGGTTCGATTCCCGGGTCGGACCAAATGTTTGTATGATCTACAAATATTTGTTTCGGAGTTTGAGTGTTTTCTATTTATAATATGTATGTATTTACAAAAGAAAAAGTATATATGTATTTCTATCAGTTGTCTAGTACCCATAACACAAGCTCTGCTTAGCTTGGGACTAAATGGCGCTGTGTAATAGATGTCTGAAATATTTATTTATTTATTTATTATTTATTTATTTAATTCCCAAGTGTCACTGCTGTTGAAGATGGTGTACATGATCAAGAGATATCGAAGTTACATAGATAGTCTTTTCTCGTACTTTTAAGGGAGCCAACGGTTTAGCGTGCTCTTCAAGGTACGGAGGCATCTCAATAATTTAAAGATTGGTCCCATCCATTGACTGTTCTTACTAGAATTCCTTACCTTTGCAAAGTGCTTACTTAATCGATTACCACACAACAATGAGCGCCTTAAAATGTTAACGAAACATACACACCTACTTGTATTAATTCATTTTACAATGTCGGCAGCGACACCAGTCGCCAACATGGCCGCAAGTTGCCAAAGTGTGGGACCTCTGGTAGGTGATTAATTGATGCGGTTAGTGACATGATGGTGGCCTGGTCGCAAAACTGAGCTCAGGCCACAGCTTATATGGATCGGGCCTACAGTAGGGGGAAGCCCAGGCTTATCCCAGAATACAGTCTGGATAGATGCGGCGTTGTCCCTTGGGCTGAGACCGGCGAAAAAAGGAGAAAAACTCGAGAATCGCTTGATCAATTCGGTTATTTTTATTAAACATTTTCATGCAAGCTAGAGGAAAGTTTTTATGGAGAGAAAAAACGTAAAAATTGCGAGGGAAATAGTCAAAACAACACTTTTTTTATATTTACTATTGAACTGCTACAGGTTACTAACTTTTGACAGAACGAACTCGAATGAACGCTCTCCCTCGTGATTAGGCGAGTTGAAAGTCACGACTCGCCTAATCTCACATCTCAAACTACAACATAAACTAAAATAATATCTCAAACTATAATAATAATAAATAAAGTCGTTTACAGTACAAAGCATACTAAATAACATGTAAACCAACTCGAAAAAAATGAACATCTTGCTGGTGCAGTCAGGTAAAAAAGGAGTTTATTTTATTTATTTCCACCAGAATCAAACGAACTCCTTTACATTTTTCATTTCCTTTTACATCAAAAATGCCCATGCAAACATCTAGACATATACAAATAAAGAGAATTGAAGTTCCTGTATTTAATTGTTAGCTGATGCTATTAGGACCAATGTAACTTACCTTTATTTAAGAAAAAAAATGAAAACAATATCGGATACAAAAGCAACAAAATATCGAAGGTAACATCGTGGGGCGCTGCTGTTGGTATGAAAGTAATAAAGAAATTGGCAGATTAAAAATTACTAGCTGACCCACGCAACCTCGTTTGCGCCTTATATTGCCCGTAGCGTCAAAATTTCCCCCGTTTTTGAAACATTCTTCATTGTTGCTCCGCTCTTATTAGTAGTAGCGTGATGATATATACCCTATAGCCTTCCTCGATAAATGGACTATCCAACACCGAAAGAATTTTTCAAATCGGACCAGCGGTTCCTGAGATTAGCGTGTTCAAACAAACAAACAAACAAACTCTTCAGCTTTATATATTAGTATAGATAAGTACTAGTGGAATAGAATAAACTTTATTGTACACCAATTAATACAGTATACATTTAGGAGGATATCAATTTAACCATCATGTTTGTAGCAAGATAAATTCATCTAGTATCTAGTTTTTTTAAATATTTTTCTTATAAATAACTTAATAAATTTAATTTAAATGGAGTTATTTGAAAAACACCGCAACATTAAGTTACTTTGTTGGTGGTAATTTTAAGTACCTTTATGACCGAGTTTTGTTCGATAATTTTAATTGGTAAATTTTCTATAAATGAATCCTAACTAGATCGATTTATCGCCTGAAACCTCTGCATACTGAGTTTCATGAAAGTCGTTGGAACTATTTCCGAGATTTAGATTATATTCATATACAAAAATTTATTGTTTAAATTTAACCTAAAAAATTTAAAACTTAAGCAACTTTAACTTAAATTATTTACTTTAAACTAAATTCATTACATTTTCAAATAGAATAAATTTGATTTAAGTTTTAAATATTACTGGGAATGGTATTAAATCCCTGGGGTTATCCTACTAATATTTTAAATCCTACTAATATTATAAATGCGAAAGTTTGTAAGGATGGATGGATGTTTGGATGTTTGTTACTCTTTCACGCAAAAACTACTCAACGGATTTGGATGAAACTTTACAGTAATATAGCTTATACATCAAAATAACACATAGGCTACTATCTGCCGCGATAGCCGACATATACCCGGGCGGAGCCGCGGGCAACAACTAGTATTAGATAAAAACTGCAACTGGAAACTTCATATAGAAAACTTGTGTTGTAGACCTCATAGTTTTGCATTCGCTTTGCGGGAACTTGAGGACTGTAGGTGTAGATACTGCTTTACTAGCGTATCATGGACATGTTTCCAGTATCTTAAGGTATGGAATAATTCTCTGGGGCAACTCTAGAACTATATATAGGGCTTTCTTAATTCAAAAAAGGTGTTTACGTTCAGCAGGGCCGTTAGAGTCATGTGGACAGTGATCCACAGTTGTGAGACATAAACTCATTAGTTTATCAACATTCTTACCTGTTTGTTAACCAAATAGTAAACAATATGTTATTCAAAAGCAATAAAACACGCAGGTAATATCACGGGACGCAGATAGCCCAAAAAAATTTATGTTGAATTAAATATTTTTTTAATTTAATGTCAAAGATATCCTAAATATCATTCTTATAATATGTAATAATTAAGAGTACACAAATATATGTTTTCAAGGCCTTTATGGCTTTAAGTAAGATTTTATTTTTCATTTAGTTTCATAGATAATAAAACGTCTATTATTTTATTTTTCATTAAAGCTTTTAAAGCTCTATAATATACTAGCAGACCCACGCAACCTCGTTTGCGTCTCCTATTGCCCGTAGCGTGATAATTTTCCCCCGTTTTTGAAACATTTTTCATTGGTGCTCCGCTCCTATTTATTGTTTGTAGTTGGAGCGGAGCAACAACGAAGAATCTTTCAAAAACGGGGGAAATTTTCACGCTACCGGCAATATAAGGCGCAAACGAGGTTGCGAGGGTCAGCTGGTATTAGTATAAATATTATATTTAAGTATCTAGGTATTATTCAAACATCTTTAGTATTTTAAATGTCAAAAATTTTCTATTCTTCGTTGTAATGTACAAAATTGTTGTTAACATTGTTATTATATTTTTCTAATAAGAAATACCTACCGCGCAACTAATAAAAAAAAATCTTTAAATTTATTAATAAAAATATTCATTAAAGTTTATTTACTATTTACGATGATGTCGCTTTTTAATTTAGAATTAAAGATTATCTATAAACTTACCCCATCATCCAAATCGATCTTCATTATATTATAAAATAATCACTTTATCGAAAATAAGCACAAAAAATATTTTTTCTTTTTTAAAAATAGAACACCAGTGGCGGGAACGTATAGAGTCGCGTTCACATACAAAATGATTGGTAAAGTTGATGGATTCTAGTCTATACGTCCGTAGATAAAATGAAAATGCCCAGAGACAATCCAATGTCAAGGTTATTTATTCGTCAAGATTATATTAGCGCTGATTAATCTAAATAAGTTTACGTAAATGACTCTTTTATTAGACGGAAATCGATTAAATTGTAACAAATATATAATTGTGATACACGGTAGAAAATTAAACTAATGATTTGTTCGATTGACTACGCTTTTAAGTAGTTCTTTCTAAATAAAAGAATAGAGGTATGTTCTTGATAAATCACTCCTGTTATACAACTTAAAGATCTGAAGCCGCAGTTGAGCAACAAAAAATTATTAAGAACAGAATTATTAAATAATAACGTATTTGAAATAGATTTTTGGTAAATTAGATGCGCGACGTGTTGTTGTACTATTGTCGCTCGGAGTGCGACTACAAATAGATGAAAAAAACCAGATATACATAAATTTTCAATTTACATACAAATTTTAAGGTAATATCAAACAGATAATTTGAATATCGAAAATAGCAACTGTTCGTTTATGGTTAAAATTATTTTTTCACTTTTGTCGGTTGTCCTCATGACTGCTTTTTAAATTTCTATAACACATTTTAATACTTCACATGCATGTTTTTTGTTTATAAACACTTATGTTTGCGTTTTATAGTTTTTTTAGATATGTTTTATTTTTAATTGCGTTTTATTATTCGTTTTTTAACTTAGACGACAATCTTAATTTTACTTTCAGTCTTTTTTGTTATAATTTAAATAATCGTAAAACTCAATCAGTATTTCGAAATTGTTTATCACGCAACCGATATGTCTGACCCGCAAGACGCTTGCCGTGTAAGTTACGTTACTTATTCAAATTTTGGCTTCTTAATTCAGTTGGTCTTGTCGTCTTGTCTATGGTAAAACTCGCTCTTGGTGGACATGGACATGGCAATAAATTATGACCGTAACTTACTTACACTATAGAATACTTTTAAACAATCAATACAAAGACGTATATGTTCTCAATAGACAAAGTTAATGTACCTACAGAAAACAAAAATTTCGAGAAGTTTTGAATGTTATATTATAATCGGAGTTCAAAACTTGTTGTTACCGCGACAATTGTCTTGTGTCACAGTTGTTATTGTACTAGAAATAATATTATGCTAATTACGATAAAACAATGTTAAATTATTGCACGTTGGGTTACTTGATTGCTGTGTCAGCTGTATAGAGTAGCTATCTTGGAAGGTACACGTTTATTAACTTAGGATGTGTTATACAATTGATTTTAAAGCCTTCCTTTTACAACTACTACCTACAACAAAAACGAAAGAACTGCTCAATATCATCCATTTTGTCCTGTTCTCGTAGCTGCTCATTTTCAAAAGACATTTTTGCCGAGATGAATGAAAATAAATTGAATACGTTCGTTCTTCAACGCCGAATCATCGAAGTCCTATTGTATATAATTAATTATTTCATGAATTGGTCATTTAAATAACTACGAATCGTCGTTACTAACTCCCATATCACCGATATCTTCTACTAATATTTAATCATTTGATTTGGGTTAGAAGAGCGACCACTAGTGATCAAACCGAGTGGGTTATGGCGGCAATCGTCAGATCCTATCTTGTAAGGCTTCATTCAAATCTGCGCGTCAGTAAGTAAATCATTTAGGTTAGACGATGTTTCAATAGTGCGAGAGTGCAAGACCGGAGGCCCAACCCAATGATGCAGAAGCGTCACTAGGCCGCCATAGTGTGGGTCACTATACGGCATTGTTGCATTGTCTGTATTCGCAATGAGTATGGTGACCACCACTCTTGGATTCTGCTTATGCTTTCCACCAGGCAGAGTAGAGTCATTTTGGCAGGCCATACATACAAAAAAAGTGTGATGTTGCGGTCAAAACTATAAAATTTTGCCTGATTTTGACGATTAAAAAGACTTTGTACCAATTAAGAGTGGTATAACTTCTACAGTTTTACTAAAGTAAATTAAATTAATAAAGTGCTACTAACATCAGAATAAACTAATTCAGTTATTACGCCCACTAAGACCTAAAGAAATACTTTTTTGAAGAAAACTAAAATGATCGCCATCTTGGTTTATTTATTAAGTTCTTAATATAATGACATAGTTTCAACTATCAAGCCTTTAACAGCCCACTGCTAGTCATAGGTTTCTTATAAGGAAGATGGTTTTAGCCTACTACGAGTATATCGTGCTTGCCAGAGGGTTTGGTATAGGGTTCGTTGCAATCTTTTCTTCTCTCTGTAGTGATGTCACGTGATGTCTGTTGTAGTTTTTTCCCTTAGTCGGATTTTACGACAACCGTACGATGAACAGGAGTGACGACACTATATTATTAAACCGTCACCTTACTGACAAATTATTTGGCAATAACTAAAAAATGAAGTAAAATAAAAAAGTAGGGAATTTTTATTATTGTACCAGTAAAAATCTTACTTGATAGACTTGAATAATACTCGTATAACTGTTTCTACTCGTAACAAGGTAGTAGAGTGATACTGATTTCAGCACGAACGGGCCGGCTCGACCGGGGCGGCACTACCCTCGCACAGAAAATCAACGTCAAATGACAGCGATCATGCTGTCGTGTTTCGTTGGTGAGTGCGAGACCGGAGGCCCAATGATGCAGAAGAAGCATCACTAGCCCGCCATGGTGTGGGCCACCATACTGCATTGTTGCATTGTCTGCATTCGCAGTATGGTGACCACCACTCTTGGATTCTGCTTATGTTTTCCATCAGGCAGAGTAGAGTCATTTTGGCAGGGCCAAACATAAAAAAAAGCACTAAAAAGTCATTTAAAATGTCAAATCTATAGACTATAGCTACATACCGAGACCTTTTCTTTAAAATGTTCGTCGTATTCTAGTAATTATAAGATATTCCATTCTGCAACTGTTTTCTTTTATAAGTTTTTAACATAATATAATATTTATTTATGTTAATATAATATTTATTTATTTAACACTTTTACAAAGTCTTTTTAGCTCATATTTATGGAAATCTGCCTCACCAACCCAACATTTTATTATGTTCTTGTTGATCATTAATGACAGAGAGGACATTTAAATTTAAATTAAAAAAAAAGAATATTGCCGTAAGTACCTATTCAAATGCAGAATTTTATTACGAATAATAGTTTCTGGACGAAACCCTACAAAATAAAACAATGTAATGGCTATTTTTATTGTAAGTTTATCCCACCAATAATATAATTGTAAGAAAAGAGAGCCAAGTTCAATACAAAAATTATGCTTGGCTGTGAAAACTGGCGAAGTCAAATCTAACCTCCTTTAAGATCTCACATCTATACATCTATACAAATAAATAAAATTGGAGTGTCTGTTTGTAATATTTAAATAACCGCTTTTTACTAAATACATGTATGTATACACGGTACATATACCAAAAATGTATTTAAAAAAATGTCTGTCTGTATGTTTGTTTCGGATAATCTCTGGAACGGCTGGACCGATTTTGACGATAGGTAGATAGAGAAAGATACACATATTCAAGTTTCAAAAGCCGTAGTCACACGTTACGTAGAAACGTACCATAACACTGTAACGACGCGTGACTACAGCTTTGCAAACTTAAAAACGTGTATCTCTGTATACTGATAATTGTGTATTATAAGTATCACATCGTATGTTTCTTCAGTAATGTTGTTTAATGCAGTGCCCTGAAAATCTTGTTTAATACTTTTTCAGCGTCGTTTTTGTCGTAGTTGGGTTTTAGTTTTTACTTTTTTTATTTAAAATGTTCTGGTACCTCTATAATATTAATTTCTTTGCAAACTATATTTCGAACTAGTTGAGCCCCGCGGTGTTACCCGCATTTGTTATTGTAACCGCCGGCAACGCCGCGGGGCGAAGCTAGTCTAGTAGTACTAGTAGTCTAGTAAAAGTAGCTTAAGTTACTCCCTATATCATTGGCCATCTGCCAGTGAAAGTCCCGTCAAAATTGGTCCACCCGTTCCAGAGTTTACCCGGTACAAACAGACAGACAGACAAAAATTGTAAAAAATGTTATTTTGGTACATGTATCGTGTATACATACATATGCCGTAATAAAAAGTGGTTATTTTAATATTACAAACAGACACTCCAATATTTATTTGTATAGATAGGCACCATAGAAATACCACAATTGTCGAATAAATACGGACAAAGTCAGGAGAAAATGCTAATAATATATTTTTGAAATGTACGAGTAACGCCCTTTTGAGACACGACATATTTATCTCAAATTGAATTTTTTAAATAGTACTTTATGTCGGCTAGAGGGCGCCACATTGGACTCAGTGACACGTCATACAGCCTATAACCAGCGGACGATCGAGATGATTCTAAAGATACCTCATTTGTCCTGTTCTAATGAGTAGTTAAGGAGGTATGAAGGAACAGATGAACATACATATATACATAGCCTGTCAAAATCATAACCCTCCTTTGGCTTTGCCATAGTCGGGTAATAATAAATATTTCGGACATCTAACAACGCGACGTCGTCTAGTCGTAACGAAATAACAACCCATCATTAGAGCTGATGTGACTTCTTAGAAGTCTTCTTAGAATAGTTTCTAACATTAAATATCTATACATACAAATAAATAAAATTGGAGTGTCTGTTTGTAATATTAAAATAACTGCTTTTTACTTAATGCATATGTATGTATACACGATACATATACCAAAACATTATAAATGCGAAAGTTTGTAAGGATGGATGGATGTTTGGATGGATGTTTGTTACTCTTTCACGCAAAAACTACTGAACGGATTTGGTTGAAACTTTACAGTAATATAGCTTATACATCAGAATAACACATAGGCTAATATTTGCAGCGATAACCGACATACACGCGGGCGGAGCCGCGGGCAACAACTAGTTTATCTTATAATAGTATACGAACAGATATTGTACGATATAATGCACCTATTTATGATATACAAAGCTTATATTATTCATACTTATAAATACCAGTAAAACCAGTAACATAAAACCTGTTAGGATACTCGATAACAAAACCGTATTTATTGATTTTAGAACGAAATTTTTTGAAACCGGCTGCTCAACAAACTTTGTCACAACAAAAGTTATTGTCCGGTCCAAAAGAAAAAATATATAAACAAAAAAATATTTCTGGGTAGGTACTGATTAATATTCATGCCTATTCAACTTGAAGATATACCAAGGGCAAACCTAACGCGTCTTTGTTTTGCAGAGTTTTACTTGATGTCATATATTTGACAGCTCAGTTGTACTGAGCAGCTATTCTACTACTAGACTAGATGGCGTTGTGTGATAGATGTCCGAAACATTTATTATTTATTATTATTATTATTCTGTGTGGTGACCGCATGGTGACGGATTAAGAATACAGTGTCACACTCACCACCCCTATTCATTCCATGGGTGTCTTGAAACAAACCCTATATCGACCCGTCAGGCACGTGTGGCACAGTAGGCCAAAACCTCTACGGCAGCAGTCAATGTTTGATAGACAACGATATGTGTTTTAATTTACTCTATGGTTTGTTTGAGGAGAAAAGTTTTTTTTAACTATTTTCTTAGTTTTTTTTTATTTTCTTCGGTGGGACCGTTTTCGATATCACTCAATTATGTTTTAAATAATATAATTAGCGAATGTCGTAATAGCACATTTTAATGAAAACTTAATTTGTATAAATTTTGTACTTCGGCTACTAGATAATTTATTCTTAATAACTTTTAACTGTGAAGGTAGCAGTCAAGATATTTTTAACCGACTCCCAAAAGGAGGAGGTTCTCCACTTAATTGTTATTTTTGTATACTCCCCATGTGGTCCCATTGTCACTATACCAGGATCTGATGATGGGAAATCCTCAAATTTGTTAGGCACGTACTAAGTTTTTCATATATTTTCTACAGCTATTACAGTATTTACTATAACAGTATTACAGTGACGGTTAGAAGTTGGAGCATAAATCTTTAAATGTCATGTGTATGTATGTATGTTACCTTTAGTCGTATTCTTTCAAGTTACTCGTATTTAGGTGAAATGATAACTCCTCAAGTTAGGTATTGGAGGATAATTCTTTCAATTTCATACGTATCCAGTTGAAACTAGTTGAAACTCTTTAGGGTT
The DNA here is from genome assembly GCA_905220595.1 of Spilosoma lubricipeda. Taxonomy (NCBI): domain Eukaryota; kingdom Metazoa; phylum Arthropoda; class Insecta; order Lepidoptera; family Erebidae; genus Spilosoma; species Spilosoma lubricipeda. The sequence continues at coordinate 18,915,166 of HG992281.1, read as the reverse complement.
TAGAGAATGATTCCAATATCATACGTAAGCATCGAAGTGAATTTTAACATTCAGTAATTTACATGAGCTGATGATAGATAGTAAAATGATTAGGGGCGAGAGTCATTCTCTTACCGGTTTGAGAGAAGAATAATTTCTTTAAATATCAAATACACGAATAGTCCCTTAGTTGTATTCTTTCAAGTTGTTTATGTGATCTGACAGGTAACGTTAGAACATAGATGAAACTTTAAGATTTTAGACTTAGGTACATTATTGAAGATACCGATCTAATAACTTGTAGTCTGTAAGAAAGAAACGGCATGCAAAGCTATCAAACCGACTTTTAAAGAAACATCAAAATAAAACTTCCCGCCTACAAAGACTAAAAAGCGAAAAGTGAAAAATAAACTTCGCTTATAAAAACCGACTTAAAAAACTAAAAAGTATAAAATAACTTAATTAAATACATTTCATATGCAAACCTTTAATATTGATGAAACACTATTATTTGTATGTGCTTCCTATTCATAGGTTTGAAGTCGGTGCCAATCAATCGGTGCAATAGTAGGTACCGCACCGTAGGTATCGTATCAACGTATGTCGTTCTATAAATAATTTATCTGATTATTAATTCTAAATATATCGCACAGAAAAAACTAATCGTGCAAATATATAATTTGTTATGCGTTCTGTCATGAACGTGCAACTATGTTTGCTGCATTTTGATGACGCTTGATACACATTTTTAGGGTTCTATAGTATACTAGCTTTTGCACGCGGCTTCACTCACGCAGACTTTTATCCCCTGATTTACGCCCTTAGAGGTGGAATTTCAAAAAATTGTCTCTTAGCTCACTTACGTTATATAAAAAACCTACATGCAAAATTTCAGGATTCTAGGTTCAGCGGTTTGGGCTGTGCGTTGATCTCTGGGTATGTCAGTCAGTCACCTTCCTCTTTTATACATATAGAAGATTAATATATCGTGCTATGTAAATAAATTATTTGGGACATCTAACGCAATGTCATTGATTCAATAGTCTCAAACAAAGCAGATCTTGTACTATGGGTACTAGACAACAGTGACATAAATACATTCATATTTTACATAGATAAAAAAGGTTACGGCGCGAGCGCTTGGCAAGTTCAGTGACTGTCCGCACGTCTGACGAATGAGAGTGTACGCGTGCTTCTTTGCAGTTTTTTTTCATTCTATGGTTACCTTCTTACTCGTCAAAATTACTAAGATGAGCACTGATCAATGACTAAACTTATTTGATACTTTATACCTATTTCTATTATTTTATGGTGTTGTCATCAATGTGTGTTTTAATTAATTAAATTTAAATGAACAAAATTGTCCTTCATATCGTAATTACTTATTATCATTATCTCTGATGATTTATGACTTGTATATTCACATTCGACGGAAAAAAAATTAGGTACTGATTATGTAAATGAAAAATGAAATGAAATATCCATTTTGAGTGCATATGTGTCATGTCTGTCCAGAACACAAACTGATCGACTTACAGACAGGTGGACGGCTCGTAGTGATCCATCTGCGGATGCATCGAGATGTATATGTCTACGTGTAAAGAAGGCATAAGGTATATAGTAATGGTAAAGTGAATATTGTCCAATATCCCTAAAAGAATCGTAGGCGTGTTATATTTAGATAGATTTAGATAGATTGAAGATACCGATCTAATAACTTGTAGTCTGTAAGAAAGAAACGGCATGCAAAGCTATTAAACCGACTTTTAAAGAAACATCAAAAGAAAATTTCCTGCCTACAAAGACTACAAAGCGAAAAGTGAAAATAAACTTCGCTTATCAAAACCGACTTAAAAACTAAAAAGTATAAAATAACTTAAATACATTTCATATGCAAACCTTTAATATTGATGAAACACTAATGTGCTACCTAATCATAGGCTTGAAGTCGGTGCACTGAAGTCGGTGAAGTAGGCGTGTTATATTTAGTAGTTTAGGAAGCTCGATCAGTCCGATTTTTACATGCCTTTAATACTAAAATTCGAAAACAGAACCAGACCAGAGGAAGAAAAAAAATCATCCAGTCACAATACAAGTAGACGCAGCATTGGAGCAGATTTTCACTGGCAGAATTAAAAGTACTATAACAACTGACCATATTCCTGACAATAAAAGAATTGAGGCTAATAATAATAATAAAACCAGAAGATAATATTGTATTCTCCAGTAAATTTGGATCTAATACAATAATAATATATGTTCTCCACAGATCGAGGACAACGACAATAATGTAAATCATTATTTTTTGTGAAAATCTAATAAAAGTAATAAATTAACATTAAAATTATTATGTTAATACAGTATATTAAATATATATTAAATATTTATATACTATAAACATTTTGTTCCCCCTTTCGTCTCTCATGTTTCAGTAATTTGTAGTTAAAAATTGTTGTAATCGACTGGCCCTGGTTTTTCAATGTTTATGCCTTACGGCACTCCAGTAATAGTGTGGCCAGACGGACGGGCGAAGGACAAACATGACAAAAATACCAAAAAAAATTTACGGAACCCCTAATGTTACGCAAACAAACTATGAACAAATACATTTACACGAATATTTATTAATGTTTGTAATATGAATTACAATTCAAAATATAGGTATGTATTTTTTTTCTTATTATTTATGTTTTTACAACGTAACTTTAGCTAAAAACGTGGAATATTTGTTTCGTGGGACGTAATATATTTGTTCTTTTTTTGTTTTTATGAAAATAAGGTGCTACAACTAAATAAACAAATCAACCACACAGTCCTCTTTCAAAACTTGTATAAAAAGATAGTAGCAAGTCCTTGTGATGAAAACTACTTTGGTGAATTAAAATTGCGTGAAAAACAACCTCACCAAGGGACTTGAAATAATAGCGATAGATTGTACAATTAGTTTAATTACTTAATGTATTATATATGTTAGTTATTGTCCAGCAAAAGACTTTCAGCGCTATAGCTATTTATAAAAAAACTAGCTGACTCTCTATGGTTGTCTCTTTCAGTCATGCTCCGCTCCTATTTGTGTAAACGTGATGTAAACTATTCTATACATTCTATACCGCAGCAAAACACACATCATTTGAAAAAAAAACGTGAAAATCAGTTAGATAGTTTCAAAGTTAATGGAGAGCTACACCATAACACGATACACATAATTATACGAACATAATCGTATAATTATGTGTATCGTGTTAATATTATTGTTATTATTATTTACGTTGAAATGTTTTTTTTTTAAACGTAGCATTATTTTCGAAATCCGTCTATTTGATTTTTTTATTAAAGAAGAGGGTTTAATGCTTTTCCTTCTATTTAATATTTTATTTCTGCTAAAATATTGAGAAAAACAATCCTGAAAAGTGTCATTATTAAGTGTCTATTTGCTAATAAGTATACTTACCTTTCTGTAACCAGTTAATTAGGCAAAAAACACTCCGTTTCGCTTCCATTTCTCACTGGAACTATTAAATCCAACCAAGTGCGTATTTCACGTTATTCATATAATGTATATATTAGTAGACCAAGTCCGTAGAACGTATCGTATGTAAAATCTGATGTATTATTATTACAGACGCGTAAAATTTTAGAACAATGTATTAATATAAATTAGTAGCTACTATAACTATTATGAAATGTATACCTACTGAATTATACATAGAAGAAGGTAGGTTTATAACTTTAAAAATAATCTTACGCAGGAACGGAACGTTAGTCCGACAAAACGGCGCGATAGGTACAAGTATGTTGACAACTTTTTTAAGACTTCGTTACTAAGCAACTAATTCTATTCTTGTAATTTATACACTCGATTATCGGCACTTGATGGAACTGTTTATAATAGTATAAGATCCCGGTATAAAACGACCTTCACCGAGATGCTTATTTAATGAAACGTATTTCATATTTAATTTAATATGTCAATAAATATAATGCTTATGGGTTGCCTAACAAATTTCAGTCCAGAGTATGTTTAATTACTAATTAAAAAAACATTTTTTTCTAAACATTTCACCGGTATGGTAATTAGATAAATTCTATACCAATCGAAAGTATACAGCCCATAGAATATGCAAACGTTAGGTTGCCTATTCTTTTCCGGTCACAACTATCGGGTTGCCAGGTATAAATAGGTAAAACTATACTAGCATTTTGCAGCGGTCTGTTTATTAAATGAAAATGTGTGCGACTGAGAGGTCCCAACCAACCATCCCATGCGATAGAATTATAATGATGAAACTTTTAAAAACTGTGTATGAAAGTTAGCTTTTCGAAAAAAAAACACTTTAAATACAATTTTGTTGAGCTTCCCAGTGCGTTTCTTCAATTTGTAGGTTATCATACCATGTGCTATAGAAAAATTTTAGTGCTGAATATACAGTAAGTACATAATATTTAATATTTAAAATTATCTTATCTAATACATCTATATTTTTTTCATGTTTGTTAGTAAAATTCACCTATGGTTTTGTTAATTTTCGACACACATATTTTTTTTGTAATTTACTTAAGAACGCTTGTTTATAAATTAAACAAGAAAATGATCTGATTTCCTTTCCAGTAGGATTCATTGGGGATCACACACCTTTAAAAATAGAAGACATTGTCGAAAGAAGTGAAACAGAGAGTGATGACGAATAAGATTCAGAAGTTGGAGATCGTAGTTTTACGTCCGATGACTCGGACTCAGATTTTTTTTTATATTTTTATTTTTTTACAATAAAAAGAAGTAATTTTTTAATTGTTGTTATTTTATTTTGTCTTCTAATAATAAAAATAAAATTTGCGAGATTACCCTGATTAAAAATATTTATTGAAAAAAATTCACTTTTATGGGTTTAGAATTTTTTTCAATAGTTTCAATTCATTTCAATTTCTCTGTTTACATATATATATTACATTACACTAATATATAAAGGCAAAAGTTTGTAAGTGTGTATGTTTGTTACTTCTTCACGCAAAAACTACTGAAGGGATTTGGATAAAACTTTACAGTAACATAGCTTATACATCAGAATAACACATAGACTACTTTTTGCTGCGGTAACCGACATACACATACACATACACGCGCGAGGCGCGGGTAACAACTAGTAGATTTATAATTTGCATGTAGTAATTTTTTTCATTTTTTTTCAATCAATATTTTTATACAGGGTAGTATTATATATGTATGCTTATAACATTCTTTTTGACTAAAGATGTATATACATACTTTAGTGTCACATAAAAATATACACACAAATAATTATTTGATTAAAGAAAAAAAACTGTTTCTCTATTTTTTCTATTTAAATAATAAAGTACTCCAAAATTATGCATAGTATATACGAGCCTATCGCTATCCTTTTCCTTGCCAAGCACAAATAGTATGCGCACTCTCTTTCTTTAAATGAGCGGACTTTAAACAGCTGCTATGCTGTGTCCTATTCTATCGCATGGGATGGTTGGTTGGGACCTCTCAGTCGCACACATTTTCATTTAATAAACAGACCGCTGCAAAATGCTAGTATAGTTTTACCTATTTATACCTGGCAACCCGATAGTTGTGACCGGAAAAGAATAGGCAACCTAACGTTTGCATATTCTATGGGCTGTATACTTTCGATTGGTATAGAATTTATCTAATTACCATACCGGTTTGTGTTTAGAAAAAAATGTTTTTTTAATTAGTAATTAAACATACTCTGGACTGAAATTTGTTAGGCAACCCATAAGCATTATATTTATTGACATATTAAATTAAATATGAAATACGTTTCATTAAATAAGCATCTCGGTGAAGGTCGTTGTATACCGGGATCTTAGACTATAATACATTCTGTCAAACTTTCTTGTACTTATTCCACTATTTTTAACCGACTTCAAAAAAAGGAGGAGGTTTCTCAATTCGACCGTATATATTTTTTTTTAGTTTTTTTTTATGTGTTCTTGGATAACTCCGTCGTTTATAATTTGATTTTGATGATTCTTTTTTTAATGGAAAGGAGATGTCCCAACGGTGGTACCATGATAAGGACATTAATATCTGATGATGGCATCCAAGGGAAATCGAGTCGAACCTTGAAGTCGGTTTTATTTATGTTAAAATTGTACTTGTTTATTAAGTTTACATCTGACCGTTTTCGCCTTTAGGCATTATCAAAGGTTACCCTTACGATAGAATAGATTGAACCAGCTGAGTTAAAACTCATGCCAGTACTTATTATCGTTCCTATCTCAACATACAATAAAATAAAAAATCAAATAGTTTATTAACAAAAAGCCATACAAAATTTTTCATACATATATGCATAACTAGCTGAACCCCGCGGCGTTACCCGCGGATTAAAAAGCTGGTCTAAAAAAGTAGCCTAAGTTACTCCCTGGATCATTAGCTACCTGCCAGTGAAAGTCCCGTCAAAATCGGTGCAGCCGTTCCAGAGAGATTACCCGAAACAAACAGACAGACAGACAGATTTTTTTTTTAATTACATTTTTGGTGTATGTACCGTATATACATATATATGCATTTAGTAAAAAACGATTATTTTAATATTACAAACAGACACTCCAATTTTATTTATTTGTATAGAGTATAGATAATGTTTTTCACATTAAATAAAATAAATATAAATAACCGGATTCTGGTCACGCTACTAGTTATCTAGTTTTTGCCATCATATTTATCCGCAGACAATCTCATTTATATATTTATCGCATCTAAAACATAACTTTTAAATTAATGTTTGATACATTTATTTATAACTAATATTTACTAAACTTAGGCAAACTGGTTTCTGCTCTTGTTAATCGCTTACAAATCCAAAAAAAAGTAATTTGTTCACAATTTTTTGTATAATTGCGTGACACGTTTTGTTGTTACACAAAAAATGTGTCCAGAACGGAAAGATATTTCTTTTGTTGTAAGTTAAATGGTCGCTTTATTTCAAGAAAATTATATATTTTTTAATATATTATCATATATAACAATATACTGCCACAATGACTTATGACTGCACGGTTGGCTTAGTGGTTTCAGCGGCATGGTCGGGACGGGTTTTCCCCACCATCCGCTCTATTGGCCACCCGCGAGGGGGCTAAGTACGCGTGTGCCGTACGTCGCTTAAATTGAGAGTCTTACCAGCTAACGGTGCCCGCTTCTGTGCGGGCAAGCGCTGCGAGGGGTCCGGATGTGTTAATAGCAGCAGTTCCCGGATCCCTCCTGTCTCAGGCGCAGAGTGGCACACCGTGTGGTTTTAGTCGGTTCGTTTCCGACACCCCGCCCAGCCGCAAACCCCGGCAGGGTTTAAAAAAAAGTGGTTTCAGCGGTCGCCACGCCTCTTGCTACTGCGCCAAGTGTCGCTGGTTCAAATCCTACGCGGTACAAAACTCACAAGATCCCCCGCGATACAGGATGTTTATTCCTAATGCGGGAGTTGTCTTTCATAAAAAACAAAAAAAAACTCAGCCCGATGTACAGTATGAGTAACATCCAGTAGTGATGGTCACCATATTAACAGCGAACGCAGACAATGCAGCATGGTGAGTTGGTGACTCAAACTATGGCGGCTTAGAGCCCCGGCTAAGTCTGCAGACTTTCGATCGGCCAATAGTTTGGTTGGTTTCTTAACCAGTATAAAGATGTATGGAATTGTGCACATTATAACGATTCGGTATCGGACAACAAATAAGCCGAAAGCCAACCCGATCAAACTATCAGCTGATTAAAAGTTGTGGTCTGCGGGGGCTCTTAGTGAGCTACTAAGAGCTAAGGGAAGGGTTATAGTGGTAAGTGTAAGAAGTGCAAGAAAATTTTGTTTTAATTCCTTATGCGACTTATTATTCGAGAGCCATTAGTAATTATAATTAGTCAAAAGAAATGTAAATTCAATTTAAATTTACTTATTTTAATATTTTAACATAATGACAGAAAAATCATGTTGATCTTAACCATGATACCTAATGTCGTCGACACAAGAACAAATAAATGACACTGTATTTTTATACCAGACTACCCGAGCCCCGCGTCGTTACCCGCGGTACAACAACAACTGAGACGTTCTAGAGATTACCCGGAGCAAACAGACATACAGACAGACAAAAATGATACAAAAATTTATTTAATTTTTAAAATTATTTATTTAAAAATATATTTTTTGTACATGTATCGTGTATACATATTTAAAAGCGGTTATTTTTATATTACAAACAGACACTCCAGTTTTATTTATTTGTATGTATGTATAGATTAATACACTCACATTGCCAGGAAAGAGGGATACAACCTAGAGCAACTTATGATAACCGGGAAAGTTGACGGCAAAAGACAGAGAGGACGTAATCCAATAAGGTGGACTGATCAGATCCGGACGGCCTTGGACACCAAACTACATGTTGCTCTTCATTCGGCCAAGGAGAGGAATGAGTGGCGAGCGGCTGTACGGCAAAAGATCATACCACTCCTGGGGAATCACGACCCTCAGTAGTGAGGTTAACGACGCGAGGAAGGAAGGATAGATTAATACACAAACAATCTGTATCCTTGAGTATTACGTAACATCTATACAAATCAATAAAATTGGAGTGTCTGTTTGTAATAGTAAACACGGCGCTCCACATGCTGGCAGAATGTTCGGCGTGGAGGGAGCCGAGGCGCGATCTCACGGCGGCCATAAGGGCGAGTGGAACTCCACCGTCTCTTTCTGCGAGCAAGTTATGCTTGCGAAGGAGACGGCGGAGCGGGACCGGGAGAGGCTTAGAACACTCCAGGCCGGAGAACAGGTCAAGTACCTCAGACGATTCAGGTGCCGGAGGTTCCGGAGGAGTTTTCGCACAACGATCACCGTCCTCCATAAGCGCAAGTCTGGGGGTGACAGGTGAGGCCATTTGTCACCCTAGCAGAAGCAGGCCGAGGTGACGTCGCAAGCGCTTATTTCCGAGTAGAAAAAGAAACCCCATTGTTTCTGTCTTCTGTATTGTCTTTTGCCATTTACAAACCGTTGGTTGCCCGAGGTACGTCGGGGTTCCAGGGATCTCCTTTCGAGAATACACCTGGTTCCCCGAATTCTAGTACCCGATACGGCATACGGTTTTAGTCGGTTCGAGTCCGACTTTCAAACTAGTTGGTGGTATCCGAGAGGATTTCCGCACATAAATTCATGACAGCACATAGCTAAAACCACGAACTTCCTTACTAACCTTTTGTTAATGCTATCGTAACACTGAAATGATGGAGCAGTGGTTGAAGCAGTTACCTCGTTGCTCCTGCCCGTGGTGAAGTGCGCTGAGTGTTTTGGGTTCAATAATTATTACACATGGTATAAGCACTTTGTGTGATCCACGAATTGCTGTTACGAGTCTGCGTGTTTTTGTCCCCCAAAACACGGGATATATTTCTAGCGCTGGTGTTATCTTTTTTTAAAAAAAAAAGAAAGAAAATAATCTAGTAACTATCGAACTACACCTATCTAAACTACTAACTAAACAATAATAATAATATTTCGGACATCTAATACTAAACGCAACGCTTTCTAGTCCAAAACCAAACAGAGCTTGTACTGCAGGTACTAAATGACCTATTTTTGAAGGGAAACCTTCTTTAGCCGCGTTGAGCACTTTTAGGTAGGGAAGACCTTATCGGTTCGCGTCACCGACATGCTAATGTTTGTTGTTGAAAATTACGATATTGCTAATTTTATACATTAAAATTACAAACTAGATGTTGCCCGCGGCTCCGCCCGCGTGTATGTCGGTTATTGCAGCAAATAGTAACCTAAATGTTATTCTGATGTATAAGCTATATTACTGTAAAGTTTCATCCAAATCCGCTCAGTACTTTTTGCGTGAAAGAGCAAAAAACACACATCGATACAAACTTTAGGACTAGCTGAACCCCGAGGTGTTACCAGCGGTTATTGTTGTACCGCACGTAACGCCGTGGGCAAAGTTAGTCTAAAAAAAGTAGCCTATGTTACTCCCCGGATCATCAGCTACATGTCAGTGAAAGTCCCGTCAAAATCCGTCCAGCCGTTTCAGAGATTACCCGGAACAAACAGACTGACAGACAAACATTTCTTAACTATATTTTGGTATATGTACCGTGTATACATACATATGCATTTAGTAAAAAGCAGTTATTTTAATATTACAAACATACACCCCAATTTCATTTATTTGTATAGATTAGGAGAATAAATTACTAGTTGACACCGACAACTTCGTATGCGTGATGTTATATGCTTACAACCTTTCTGGATAAATGGGCTATTTAACTCTGAAAGAATTTTCCAAATCTGATCAGTATTTTCTGAGATTAGCGTGTTCAACCAAACAAACAAAAATCTCTTCAGCCTTATACTAATAAAATTTAAAACCTTCGTTTGCCTCTCTCTCAATACGAAGCAAAAACTTCAACTATTGTTAATCCTTATAAGTAGATAAGAATTCTCTCGATTCTACCAAAAAAAGTTCTATTGTAAGGTATAGTAGGTATTATTTATTTTTTGTAAGTGATCTGTTTTAAAACGTAACTTGTATTGCAAGTCACATTCAGTGTGAAATAGAAAAACTGTTATGATTTAAAAAAATAAAATACTTTTGGACTAGCAACGTCGTTATGCTCACTATCGCTCTATGTTATGCATTTCGTCAGTGGTTATGCTATGAATTCAATGACTTAGAAGAAGAATTAAGTTATTAAGAATTACCTAGATTGAATGAATTAGAAGAAGAATTAAGAATATTTGTTTCGGAGTTTGGGTGTTTTCTATGTATAATATGTATGTATTTACAAAAAAAAAAGTATATATGTATTTATATCAGTTATCTAGTACCCATAACACAAACTCTGCTTAGCTTGGGACTAGATGGCGTTGTGTGTAAGATGTCCGAAATATTAAAAAAAAAAAAAAAAAAATTAAGAATTACCTGGTTTGATGACCCAGGTTTCCTTTCTTTTAGCAGCGGCAGCTAGTATAATATATATCTCCTATCTCTTAACCTTTCTTATTTCCAAGATTATTAGGGGTCGTCTGCTCAGGAGGGGGCCACCTTCATTGGGCGGCCCTAGGTACGTCGGGGTTGCAGGTTCTTTTGAGGGTGCATCTGATTCCCCGCCTTCTAGTATCCGAGAGCAGGGTTCGAGTCCGACATAGCCACCAAGCGGTGGTATCCGAGGGGATTTCCGCAAAAAGAAGGGTCAACTGCTATTTCAACCGGGTTTACCACCTTGAATATCAGTTTTTGCACGGAGCGACTTGCATCGCACCTTCGCAACCCTGAGGGTGAACTGAATTCGAATGTTGAACTAGTTGTCAGTAGATTGGAGGACTGACTCATGATAACCGAGATCGATGGGTTTAGCGTGGTTTCCAAAGCACAGTTGTGAAACATGGCCATACTTCCTTACTCTGGGCTGGTATTAAGAATTTCTTGTAGAAAAACTGAACAACAGTTTTGGCTGTAGCCGGAAATCGAACCCCGAGATCTCTTGATTGACAGTCGCATACGCTAACCTCTGGATCAACGAGGTAAAATAATTATCTATATAAATAAATATTAGGTGGTTGAGGAACTATGAGGGAACAAATGAACATACATAGCCTGTCAAAATCATAATTCTCCTTTGGCTTTGCCGTATTCGGGTAAAAATGAATCGCCGAAATGTATGTAACATCCATAACTTTCGATCGACTGCACCGAATTATTTAATTCATATTCGTATTTTTTATTACTAGGACAAAGTTCGTATGCAAGAAAAAAATGTATATATATATATATATATATTCCCTTGCCGATTTCGGCTATGGTGACTGTTTAAGTCTGAGCATCCAGGTTTCGGGCGTGCGCTCTGGTGTGGCTTACGTACCCTATCTTGGCACTGAAAGAACGTGCACAGTGAGGGCAAGTAAGCACCCCATTTAGGTAATTGTATTTTATTTCGGCGGGTGGTTTGTTTTTGAGATGATCGCGTTTCAAATCGAGACCATATCTCCTTTGCTCCTCAAAGGTATAAACACTCTGGTGAACCATACGCCTCCAACCAGGTCTATCCCTAGCCAAATCCTCCCAGCGAGAGGTATCCACATTGCATCTCTTCATGTGTCTCTTCTGAACATCCTTGTATCTGAGGAACTGGCCGCCGCGTTTCCGCTTTCCGTCCCTGAGTTCAGAGTAAAAGATGCGCTTTGCGACCCTCTCGTCAGACATTCTTACAACGTGCCCAGACCATCGCAGTTGACGGCGCATAAGGTAAGCCTCAATGCCGCAAACATTAGCTCTCCGCAGAACATCCGTGTTCCTAACACGGTCGGACCACTTAATGTTCAGAATATTGCGGAGACACCTGAGATGGAAACGATCTAATGTACGTATATGTCTCCTGTATACACACCACGTCTCTGAAGAGTATAGAATGTTCGGTAAGACGATGGCCATGTACACATTGATCTTCGTTTGTAATTTTAGGTAGAAAAAAATAAGGATACTGGGTATAGTCTTTGTTTTTGGTCCGCGGTTGTACACTGTCTGTGGGAAGCTGAGACAGATATGTAAGTATGGCGGTAGGAAGTTCGCCGGGTCATTTAGTTAGTTTGTTAGAATTGTTCTTTAGTATTTCTTTACCCGTCGTATAAATGAATCGGGTGATGCGGGTGGCATAGGAGATAGTTGTGATGAGCCTTGGGGATGGCCTAGGTCTGTGGAAATCCTTCGTCTGAGATAATGATGACGAAGAAATAAAAAAACAACGAATAATCAATCATTTTTAATACACTTTGAGTATGTACTTATTACTTATAAATAATAGAGGTTTTATGCAATAAAAGTAGAAATAATTATGACTGTGTTAGTTGAATGCAGTTGACACTTGTGTTTAGTTTTTTTTTTCACCTATCATACATAGGTGAAAAAAAAAACTAAACACAAGTGTATAGTAATAACTGGAGTAGTTACGTAGGTACTACGGCCGATTCTTATCTGATACGAATCTGTGAAACATAGGAATTGTAATAATAAGACTACATTGTGTTGCCAAGGTTACGCGACAATGCCTGACTATTATAATTTCTATTTCGGTTAAAGTTCGAATGAAGTGCGTAACCACCCTTACAGGTTGTTAATACAGGCAATAATTGTAGAGCTTAATAAAAGGACAAGTTTAATTACTATTTCTTATAATACAATAACAGTTCTACACAAACGTCTTACATTTATTTTACAGTATTTATACAAAACATTTTTAATAAGCATCTCTCTCTTCGTAGCGAATATCCCCATACCACGTGATCCATTCATGATTGTCTGTCTTTGTCTTTAAAATATCACGCTAGGTCTCAAGCTCGGGTATGAGGTTATTTAGATTTTCGCCTCGTAGTCAATATTCTCTAAAGTTAAAACTAGCGCTTTATAGAGCTATATTCTAAACACTGACTATGTGAACACTAGAAAGGGAGAGGGTCCTGGCATATATACTACGTTCCCCTAGTCACCGAGGGGTGAAAGGGACTTAACAAACGCAAAAAATGGGTCACGTAGTATAGGTACGTTCCCTTATTTATTATAAGTTTTGAACACTGGCAAACTTTCAAAGCTATTATAACAACAGTTTTAATAAGTATATCTACTGATCTGTAAATATAAAATTTAATTCTGCATATATGTACATTTACATTTGAATAACTGATTAATATTTTTAAAGACAGAAGCAGGAATTTTTTTTTGAAAAAAATGTTTTTACGTTAATTGTAATACAATACAATATTCTTAATTGTATTAGAAGATTGTACAAACTATTGATAAGATTGATAGTGTTAAGAAATAGATACATTGTTTTTTTTAACATTTGCACGCACAACATAAAACTCAACACTTATTTCAAAACTAGGTTATTTTTTATTTGCAGCCAATTTCTCAAAATTGATTTGATAAGTTGGTTTCTTAAATTTACGGACCAAAATGTTTTAATAAGTATATGGGTATATTTGCATATAATTTACTAGCATTAAATTTATATTTTATTGAACACGAAAAGTATAATTTCGCAGTTTAACGTAGATAAGGCAGCAGAGTAAATGATTTTATAAGTTCATATAACAGATACAAAATACACGAATAGCTACCATTATAACATTTTACTTTCTTAGCACACTAAGAGATAGGCAGATAAGCAGTTACAGTCCATTCGCGTTAAAAAAATAGTGACGCTTCAATCAAGCTTGCTCAGTAACCAATCAGCTTTTAACAAATTATCGTTTGGTACTAAAGCTTTGCCCTTAGCTAGTATGCAAGTGTTTCACATCGATTATCTTTCTACAATCGCTTTCACATGTATTCTCTTGTATTATTGGCTAATATCTAGTATTAACCACGTGACTTAACGTTGAAATGACGTCATTCCTATACATTTCCTAGTTTTCTATTTTCGTTTACGTTTGTAGAAGTTGACAAACTTGACTTAAAGGGCCGATTGTTCAGAGTACGTGTTACGATCTATGTGATACTACTTTCTTAATGCGAATTGATTGTAGTAGATAATAGAAATGTGCGTTTTAGAGATATGTTAATAAATATTTTTTTCCGTGTTTTTTACATACGTTTACACCTGAATACTTTATGTTATAGACTTATAACAACAAAAAAACTAATAAATGAGCATAATCCAGAATAAATTACTAAAGGTTTTGTAAAACTGAAAAGAAAAACTGTATACATTTGAGATGGCATAGTTTTGATTCATAACATTTTTTTTAGTATATGATAAAATTCTCAGAATCCCTTCTAAATTATTTTGCCAGAGAAAGACGGTAAATGTTGTTTTGATTAACATTCTCTAACTATGAGCACTAATCATTAAGTTAGATCTTACTTTCATGTTCATTTATCCATAAAATTTGCTATTAGAAAACTATATCAATTAACAACTTCTTATAGCATGAAATGTTCCAATGATAACATACAATACATACTGTTTTAGAACAGAAAGTACGACGTCTGATACCTAGGAATATTGGACTCCGTGAAAACGAGCCCCACTGAACTCCATAAGTAGTATATTTTTCTGAGTTAAAATCTTCTCGGATATTACCAGGGTGGTTATGAAAGACTCAAACTGACCGCACGCTGCCCCCGTGTTGAGAACCCATACTCAGAGAAACCAGGTATACCCTAGATAGAAAATCTCTAGTATCCCGACGAATCCTGGACCATCTACGACTTGTAAATAAACTCCTCTTGTATTAGAACCTCGAAAATGGGAGTTATTTACAAACTGTTTTTAGTAATAACATCCGTAAATAATGCGCGTGATTCAAATCATATTCCCATAATAAATAATAGTGTACGTTTGTTTTATATACTTATATAATTTAGTAGATATACCACAGAAGATTGATATATATTTAGTTGTACTCTAGAATATTAAAATAGTGATAGACTGAGTTATATACAAGTAGCTACATTCATCAACATTAAGATAGATATTAACATCAACAGTTACAATTATTCTTTGGCATTTAACGACCAAGTCTTCCAAAATACAGGGATAGTTTTCAAACCACGTGGGGCTTGCTAATAAAGTCCACTAACGACTGTTTTCAATGGTCTATCTCTAGTTTTAACTAGAGGAGATGGGATTTTTTTGACAACTAAAACTTGTTGATCCTACATATCAATGAAAGTATTGATTCAATCATAATGAAAAAAAATATAAAAACAAAATATAGACTATCTCCAATTTTAACTAGATGTAGATTAATGAAAACGGCCGTAAGACATTTAATGAATAAGAAAACTTTGAACTAAAGTTGAGGGTAGCCATCATTTTACGCCTAAAATACGTACGTCATTATTTCGTGGACTATTTTCATTTAGGCGTGCTATAAAATCTACAAGGAAATGGTTTATTTGCCAAAAAATTGGAAAATTTTGATTAGAAACATTTACTCTTTGCACTTCTAACTAAAGATCGTATTTTCATAAATGTATATCTATGCTAAAATATATTTTAAGCTGAATCGAACATAATTCAGTATTCTAGAGAACATCCGTGAAGCGTTCTCTTTTTAATATGCTGTAAAACCCATGACGAATAATTAGGCAAGTGCTGTTGGCAACTTATATATTGCTAGAACATTCAAGATAATAGTGCAAAACTGCAGTAGGTACTATAAAACTGTCACGTAACCCCACGTGGATCGTAACTAATTCCGAACTACCCGCAGTAACAAATCTATTCACAACGCTTATAAGCTCAATCCTCCTTTCCCCTGCTTAGACTGAAACGTCTGTGGAATTTAAACATTTTCTTCTTCTCGTGACGTTCCTCCAGTGGTTTCTCTACCAGGTTATCCGCACTCTTAGCCACCTGTACACTTTTTCTCCTATTCTTCATCGACTTGACAAGTCTGTAAAACTTTCCTTTCTTCTTTGTAGGATCGTGACCATGATCTACTGTATCTTCTTCTACTTCTACGCTGAATTCTGATGATAAGTCACCGAGGTCTTCAACGCTGTGGCTTTCTATTTCTCTGGGTTGAGGGACTACTAGTTTTGATTTTGATGTATCGGGTTTTGGTTCTTCAGGTGGCGGAGGCGCGTCAGGATCGACACACTGAAAAATTAATTAAATTAAATTAGATTGGTAACTAATATGAGGAAGATGAAATCTATGGGTAATAAGTAATCATCAATTAATTATGTAAAATATTGCTGACACATTACATACTGAAAGGAACACACGTTTCAAAAGTATACTTAAATGTTTTTTTATTTATTTTGCCGTTAAACAAAGACAGAGGTTCGAGGTTACTAGTTAAGAAGTGACTTTTGTTCATTTATATTTTACAAGTAAATAAATAACAAGCTTCCTCATACTACATAAAAAAGTTTCAATCACACGCATTGCAAGAACATTCGGTCCCAATAAGACTGGTTCGAAAAGAATTAAAGGAAAAACTAAAGTTAGAAACAATAAAATCAATAATCGAGTTACGTACTTCTTTCTTAATAATATACTCAGTAATTAAATATAAATGACAGAGAACTTGAGACGGAATTATTGACAGGGTCATTAAAAGTTTTCGGGCAAATGGTAGAGTATTAGCTAGAATTGGAATTGGAGAATTACTTTCTGAATTCTTTTGATGAAGAACTCTGAGAGATAATACTTTTGGAGTGGCTTATATTACTAAGCTTTTATAATTATTTGTATTGGCATTTAATCGTATTAAAAAGTAGGCGCGTATTTAGTAGGTATTACATACTTTTAAATTTCCCTAATTTTTGCATACAGTCTGTGATTTAAAAAAAAATCCTTTTTGCTTTGTACTGCCTGGAAATGATTAAATTGCCCAAAGAGAATTGACATCAGGAAGGCATAAAAAGCTCTTTATGATGTTACAAGTTGGTTGATTACTACATATATTTTTGTGAAAGAGACCGGAAAAATGTAACAAAAAGACGAAGATTGTTTTAGGACGATTCAAAGGAATGTGAAAGTGTAATTTCGCAGGTTTTTTTTTTTAAAGATTACTTATTTTAATTTGACAAAGGTTGAACGATTTAACAGGTTTACTGTATATTAGACAAATAGATTACTAAGTTATTTCCATCATATCAACGTAAACTCTTCTGGTGACGTCATATTTGTATTTAATCGCATATTGTTTAAACAAATGATGCTGCCGAAACTCGGTTATTAGATTTTCAGTATACTATACATATTACATTGAGACGTTACTCTCAATAAAATAAAAAAGCTATTACAAATGCCTGTACAACTTACATCAGCCAGCGAGATCCTATGCGGAGGTACCTGCTCCGGGTGTATCCAGGGTTTGTGGTAAGGTAGATCTGTTAGTGCCTTCCAACCTGGATAGCGTCGAGCAGCTGCATGGAGTTGCTGCACTAAACGAGGCGCTAGTTGTGCTGTGACCCTGGAAAGAACATTATAACTAAATTTGTTAACCATATTTTTGTTGATTTCTGTTCCCTGTTTCGGTTTTATTCATGACAGCTATGTAATTTTGTTAGATTAAACGGTAATACTTTCATATGCATTATCAAAACTGTTTATTTTAAATTACAAACAGACCCTTCCATTGTATTTATTTGTATAAATAAATCATTTGTGTAGAAAATTATAAACATAAAGTGTATCGTTCCTTTGTTCATTATAATAAATCTCTTAAAATACTTTTACCTTTAAATATTTAAATAACCTATTTATATACGAGCATGCTTTAATTAAATCAGGAGACGCTGATAGAATCTCAAATCAACAGGTGAAGCGAGAGATGCCGCAGGTTGTTCTTAGGGAGGAATGTAATCGAAATTTCCGCGCTCAAATTGATCATTTATTTGATGGAATAAAGTGCAAACGAGCAGACGTATCGCCTTATGGTAAGCGCCCGCCGCCCGTGGACTCCCCCAACACCAAAGGCGACACAAGTGCGTTACCGCCTTTGGGGCATGGGATGGGAGGTGGAGGGAGGGGGGTATGGGCCTCCAGTACCCTTACTCACTCGGTGAAACACAGCGAAGGCGCTGTTTCACACCGGTTTTCTGTAAGGCCGTGGTATCACTCCGGTCAAGCCAGCCCATGCATGCCGAAGCGTGACTCTTCCATGGTACGATTTAGTTGGTGCTCCTAAATTGTAAAGCTCTTAAAGTTAGATAAGTCCTAAACGTATTCAAATGTTTAAACAAGACTGTATTTATAATGGTCTTTAGTGATTTGTGTTCCTTATTTTTGCAAACACTGTTGGTAAAACATTATAGAAAAGTGTAAGTTATCCGCGTACACACATAAAAAAAGTAAATATATATATATATACGCAAAATTGAGAACCTCCCCCTTTTTTGAAGTCGTTAAAAACAGTATTTTTTTGGAGCATTTACTTTTACATAAACCAAACTTTTTTTTTGTTGACTGGATGGCAAAGTCCGACTCCCCATGGACCAAGAGTGTGTGGTGTTTCTTTTAAAAGTCACCCTGGCAATCGGTCTCAAACTCCTCCGGTCGGCCCTACTCTGAGGAGTGCGAGGATATTAAATGAGGTCCCCCCAAGATTGACGCTGCGCTTTCCACAGAGGCTTCCCCTTGCCTATCTACCCAACGTAAATAAAATCTAGTAATACTACTTACTAGTTTTACTAGCTTTGTTTGCGAATTCAATTTGTAATCTATACTGTAGTAAATCATAAAATACCCACACACGCGTCCATAATAATTGCAGATTTTGTCTTATCGTCACCGATTGCCCGAAGGACCCATTAAAACTAAATTCGTGTTATGGTAACAAATATTGATAAGATATCCATGGCAGAAGGTTGTTTTATCTACAAGGACTTCGGGTAACGCACAATTTATCTGTTATTATTTTGAATTGCAATAGTAATTCGTATTTTTAAAAATCTAAGCTTCGAGTAACCCCCTGCCAGGTTGTTATTCTACAAACGTAAACGTTAATAGAAACTAACAAATGTATGGAAATAATGTCATCTCAAGACTAAGTCACGTGGTTGAAACAAAACATTAGCCGATAATACTCGTACATGTGTACATCTTGGTTAAGATGTTACAGATTGGGTCACTCACACTACGGCGGCCTGAGATGCTTCTACAAAATTACGGTCTTACTCACTCTCTCTTACTCACCAACAAAACACGTCAACACGAATACTATAATTTTCGGTTAGTCTACTGTACGAGACTAGTACTGCCGATCGAACCGAGCCGTTTGTGCTGATATAAGCGTGGCTCTACATTGATATCTTCATTGTTTAATATTACCCTAATCCTAAGGTGATCATCATCAAGATCATCTGCTTTAGATGCAACCTTCGATTCTGAGCACGAATCACGAATATGAGAGATCATTCCAGAAGCAAAATCTAAATGTGTACTTGTTCTGTTTATTCGAGTGTATGAGATACGTAAAACCTTTTAACGATAAATGTATTCTTTATTAAGTAATTATTATCAGTAATTATTATTATTAAAGTCCATATTTTCCGGCAATGGACATGGACGTCCCACTTATGTAACAGGAATTATATAAGTGAGACTAAAAATATAGTTGGAAAAGTCTTCCGTCTCGTCGACTATATGGAATATGTATGCATGTAGGTAAATAAATAATTATTGTTACCTGTTAACAAGCCACGCTGGTAACGCTCCCCGTGGATCAGAGCGGGAGACGTACCCCAGCCAACTTCCTTTCCCCGATCGTGTTCTCACTACGAATCCCGTTAGCAACGACACAGCTCTGAAATATAAAATGAAAGAAATATAGTAAAACAAAACACATGTAAATAGTTACGTAGTAGTCACAATCCTTTCATTTACTTTTATTTTAATCAAATAAAGTAATTTAATTTATTTTTCTCTCACCAAAACTACCCATAATTTCGTCTTTCTACAATCGATTTGTAATAGTCAGAAGCGTTTTTTTTCTAAGGACATGGTATCATTACGGTTGAGCTTGACTATACAACAGTACCACAGTCAACCTTTATATCTGCACATCACTTAACTATATCTACAGACCCAGTTGAGTATTTACTAGTATTATAATTATCTACAGCCTTTAACAGTCCTCTGTTGGATAAGTATACATATTTTTATTTTATTAGAAAGTCACCGTGTGTGTTCATCCTACCACCTACTATCCTCTTCACTTCCTACCAATCCTACAAACAGTCATTCGAAAGTTTGTGAGGATGTGTGTGTTAAGATAAAACTGTACAGTAAGATATATATAATTATAATCAGAATAACACATTACCAACTATTTACCGAGATAATAGACATACTAGTAGTATACAGTGATATATAGTAGTCAATACTTTCTATTTCTACTAACATTCATGTTTTAGATAAAATTTTAACAAAAATGACGCCATCATCAGATCTTAGTGTCCTTATCATGGTACCACCGTTGGGATATATCCTTTCCATTAAAATAAGAATCATCGAAATCGGTTCATAATCGACGATGTTATACACGAACTCACAAATATATATATATATATATATATATATATATAGATATCTCTTTTCGGCCCTTGTTGATCTGACGCGACGTGGCGTCAGTTAATTGTTGATCTGTTGGCGATTGTTGATCAGCAACAGTTTTTGTTGATCTAATGTGTATTCCGGCGTACTAATGTGGTTCCGCTCTGGATCAACAATTCCAACCCCTCTGCTGGCAGAATTACGAACTATTTACATCATTTTTATACAAATCCACACCAGCTATTGTTGATCCGATTCAAACGGACCAATCAGAGGCCACCTTCTCCACGATTGGGTCTTTTCTATGGTAGACTGTTTCCACTTTGCTTCACAATTAATTAACGAATTAATGCATAACGTATTATTGCCTAAGGAGCCTTCAAACAAAAAAAGGTACGTAATCAGATATAGTTTGGTACTATTTAACTTTACCAAAAGTAAAAAAATGAGTTGATACGTATTTAAGCATTTCTGGATAGTCTACCCCTAAGGAGTGAAATAGGGGTTTAAAGATTGTATGAAAGTCTGTCATTTTTTAAGTTAGAACATAAAACTTTATCTTTGGGCTACTGATTAAAAATGACTAGATACATATTTAAGTGTTTCTGGATATTCTACCCCTAAGGGCGTGAATTAGGGGTTGAAAGTTTGTATCAAAGTACGTCCTTTTTTAAGTTAGGAAGGGGAAACTTTATTTCACGGTTATTGATTAAAAATTTGTGGTTACATATTTAAGCGTTTCTGGATATTCTACCTCTAAGGGGGTGAAATAGGGGTTGAAATTATATATATATATATTGTCCTCTACTCGCCAATTGTTGATCAGGCCGAGATATGTAATAATTGTTGATCCACCTTTTTGCTACTATTTCTAAGGAAATTTCCAGTGTAATGTCTTAAGGGCGCAATATAGTATTACACGGTTTGGAACGCTGTACCTAAGTCTATGGCAAAATCTTTATCTCGATTGACTCGGCAATTGCAGCTCTAATAACCGTCATCTTTTTCATATTTGATACTTTGTTGATCACTTTTTTCATACTTGATTATACTTTGTTGATCAATATACACAACGTTTGATTAACATATGCCACGGGAACTAATATTTTAAAACGGCGTGGTTTACACTTAGTAGTTAGAGCAGAATTTCAATATTCATTCTGGTTGGTTTTTTTTTTAAACGTGGAATCCCTTTTGCGTAGTAAAACCTCTTAAAACTACCTACTTGGAAAAGTTTTTTTAACTGTTTAGTTGGTCTAGGTAATAAAGTTTCATTTGTATACCTTAAAAAATGCTCATTCCCATAAATGCTACGATACAAGTATTCATTTATTTGTAATCAAAAGTCTACTTCGAGACTAACCTATATACGAAATGTGAACCCCTATTACATTACTTAGGGGTAGAATCTCCGGAAACTCTTAAATACGTATTAACTTATTTTTAATCAGTAGCCAAAAGATAAAATTTCATGTTCCTAACTTAAAATGACGGACTTCCATACAAAGTTTCAACCCCTATTTAACCCCATTTGGGGCAGAATACCCTTAAATACGTATCTAATCATTTTTAATCAGTAGCTCAAAGATAAAGATTCATGTTTCTAACTTAAAAAATGACGGACTTTCGTACAAACTTTTAGACCCTATTTCACACTCTTAGGAGTAGTTATTCCAAAATTCCTATTGCTATATATGGTATTTAAAGAATCAGCCTCTAACTCCAAAAGAATATAAATTAAGATCTTTACGTACATGTAATATTAAAATCATCCTCTAATCCCTAACTGTTAAAGAGTTTAACCTTCTACCATCAGTTGAACTAAATAACTTGAAACTACACAACTAAAGATCTATAGATGCATATGAAATCAAAGGATTATCCTCCATCTCCTAACCGTTGAGGAGTTATACCTTCCATCATCAGCTTATCTAAATAATTTGAAAGAATACGACTTAAGGTAACATACATACATATGATATTTAAAGATTTATCCTCCAACGCCTTACCGTTCAGGAGTTGTACCTTACAGCATCAGCTCATCATCATGAAATGATGACTACCAGACGCAAATATCGGTGTAACAATATAAAATATACTAAAAACATAATACGTGCCTACAAAAAATGAGCATACCCTTTCGAACACAAAAATAATTTTCAAAATTGATGATATAGTTTCAAGAGTTAGGACTTGTTCATTGAAAATTTGCTTGTTTTTCAGGATCTAGTTTCAACAATTCCTTAAATATTAGAATTTTAGAAGTTTTTAACGAAAAACTAAATACCTTGTTAATAACAATCGCATTTTTTTATGCGCTAATAAATCTTTAAAAACATTTTTCTAGACGTCATGACACTCATTACGAATCGAATGAGCTATCGCACATTATTTTTAGGAGCTTTATTATAACAATAATATACCTGTTCCTTTCTACCGATAGTGCTATTCCGGCCCCCGCGTTTTAAAATGCTAGTGTACGCGGCATATGTTGATCAAAACGTTGTGTATATTGATCAACAAAACATCATCAAGTATCATAAAGTTGACCGTTATCAGAGCTACAATTGCCGTGTAAATCGATGACGAGCTAGAGTATTTGCCGTACACTTTAGCACAGCGTCGCTAGGCGTATAATACTTATATTGCGTGTATAAGACGATACACTGGATACTATCTTAGAAATAGTGCCATAAAGGTGGATCAACAATTATAGCGTATCTCGGCCTGATCAACAATTGCCGAGTAGAGGACAATATATATATATATATATATATATATATATACATCTTGGAGGTATTGTTGCGTCCCACATGGCGACTTTTACCAATGATACTGCGTCCGACCGACTTGATGCGTCCGGAATACGGACGCAAGATTAACCACCTCCCAAATTTGGTGCAAGGGTCTCTTTTGATGCGTAGAACGTATGGGCAAAAAATTGTCATGGACTCAATATTGACCCCGCAATGTTTTTCTGCGTATTTCGTAGTTCAGCCATCGGCCGCGCGAAATTTGGAGGGCGCTATCCCGCCGCGTATATTTTACAATGTATATTTCGGGTTTAAATCACCGATTTAAGTGCGTCATTGAATATTCAGAATTTAGACAGTTTTTACCAATTCTTTGTTAGGATCATCTTGCGTTCATTAATATTATTTAAATAATACAAAGCGCGCGATGCGTGAGGGGCCCGTTCGGGTTGTAGGGATGGAATCATAACGGGACGCGGGGGGTACCAGCGCTCGCGTGTCGTTGATTAGTACCTAATGTTTGTAAACAGAACGCGCATACCGGCCGGTGAGTTAGACGCAAAGTTGTAACCGGAGTGAATTATTCGCATGTGTATTTTGAAAGTGATTAAATATAATAAACACAATGAAAAGGAGTGCAAGAATTCTTAAATTGGTAAACGGTAAGTATTTATAACAGAGTAAAAACGACAATACGATTAATTTTATGCAACAACACAATCACACACATACAACTATTATCTATCTAAGTATACTTTAGTAGAGCAATACGAAGTACCTACCTAACTTTATTTAAATCGTGTTTGTTCTAAGCTCACTATACTTATCACTTAGTTTGCATAAGTTTGGCAGTTAGTGTGCCTATGTACCTACGTAATCTGTAATAATGGTGCTAGTAATTGAAGTGGATACTTTCTTCAAAAGAAGGGATTTCATTTATTTTTATAGAGCTAAAATGCATTGGCCTTGGTATTCGACGCATTTTATTTTGCAAAATCAATGTATTAATTGTGGCTATGTCACGACTAATACTCATACAATAGTAGAACACTTTGTCCTACCTATGAATTGCGAAGACATTAAAAGGCTCAGTCACTCTTCTTTCTTCTGGTGCAAGTTTTGCGAATATGCCATTTATGATCATTATATGGAAGACGAATGTTATTACAATAGACATTAACTAATAGAAGGTAGGTCTCTAACTGACTTTATAAAAATAATTAAATAATTGTTATATATTTATTATTGATACAAATATCTTACTGTTCAAATCTATACCTACCAATATTATAAAACTGAAACTCTATATTTTGTTACCTAAAGAGTACTCACAAGACCTAAAAGAGTTGCAATAGGTATTTTACTTTATTATTTTTTATTTTAAGTTGGATTGTTATTTTCATTAAGTTTTAATTACGTTACTTTATCTTTTGGAGAGCTTCCAATACATGTGTTACGTAAACGGTTAAAGTTTCACAAAAACAATGAATGAAAGAATTGTTTGCCTGTAAAAGTTCTAAATAAAATCGGTAACCGTTTTAAAAATAATTATGTTGCGTGGGTCAGCTAGTGAATTATAGAGGAAAGACTCGTAATAAAATTGTTTTTATTAAAAAAGTTGAAAATTTCTAGTTTCATGTATTTAAATTAGTTCTGAAGTAAAAAACATACACCCATGCACACACACTTTTGCATTTATAATATTATTAATTGGATCGATATAAAGATTTTATTCCTTTGTCTCTAGAGAGAAACGGGAGTACAAAAAAAACGCCAGAATATATAAATAAGCCAGATAAATTCAATGAGGTACGTATTTGTTGTTGTTTATTTAAATTTCCAAACTTGACTTTTTTATTTATGTCTTAGACTTACTTATCCGTGTCTTTTAGCTTACCTGTTTACACTAATTTACCTATTGTACTTTTGACTTGCTACCTGAGGTTTCGTGCTCGAATCCTGACTCCACTACAGTAGCGACGCGGCAACGTGGGCCCAATCCTAACCAAGCACATAAGTAGTTTAGCTAAAGGGGTTCTAGTTAACTATAAATAAGAAAAAAAAACTTGCCTATTAACCCTAGCTTATCAGTATAATGTGAACTTTCCTGTTTATCTCTATTCACCATAGACTTTGAACAAATTCATGCTAATTCTATTGTTCTTACGTAACTTACAAGAAGAGCACTGTCAACTATTTTTATTAAATACTTCTACATAATACTATATTCCACTTTATCCCTATTACAGGAAAAATATGATTCAATATCCGATTACTCTGATACATATTCAAATTACACTCCACCGAGACAAGATGTAAGTATAACATATCAGTTAAACTAATCTCAAGTTTTTATTTCTTTAATGTCAAATAATCACACCAAAGCTGTTAACAAACTATGTACTTTATCGTATATCACACGTGGTTTAAAGATTTTGTTTAAAAAAAAAGTAATTTGCTAGTTAAAAAAGAATGTGCCAAAATCTTCAAAATAAAAATAACCTCTGTAACATATGTATATCACCAACCATGTAGATACTTCATTTATTTGTAAACGAAATCCAAACATTTTTTTTTTCTTTGCAGACTAGTTCTGATGATTCTTATTTCAATGAAGTTGGGACTTCGAAGCAATCCTCTATTCTTAAGGAGGCAAACTGCACTGGTGATGAATCTCCGAATGTCGAAAATAATTTGGCGTCATTGGAATGTGTTCTCATCGCTGATACATCTATCCAGACACCTACAAATGTAAACTATAGTGAACTAAGTCATGTAAGCGGTTCTCCTTGCAGTGTTGTTGCTGTGGAAAGGAAACTTCTGCAACCTATTGCCTTACAACATAATGTAATAAACGAATCTCTCGATGTTATTAATGAATCTGAAATGGAAAATAATTCCAATGATAGCATAACAATTATCAACAGTCAAAAATCTAAAATTGTTAATAATGTTCGAGATAAAGATTTTTGCTTTTATTGTGAGAATTTAGTCTTAAATTTTGCTCGTCATTTACTTCGACACCATGAATACGAAACTGAAGTGCAAAAATTTTTATCAAAACCTAAAAAAAGTCTAGAAAGGAAACAATTAATTACAGCTCTACGTAAAAAAGGGAATTATCTTCTAAATTCACAAGAAATCACTAAACCCATGCGAAAACAAAAATTTACTGATTATCTGCCATGTACTGAATGCCTAGGCTTTTATTCCAAAAAATTATTATGGAAACATAAAAAAAAATGTAGTGGTAAAAAAGAAAATAAAAACGTTCAATCTGAAGCTCAAAATCTGCTTATACGTCATTTAAAAATAGATGAAAAACTTAAAGAAACAGTATTTCCCCGAATGAGAGCAGACAAAATATCCCTCGTTGCAAAAAAGGACAACCTAATTTGTGCTTTCGGATCTCAATACTTAAAAACACACAGAGAAAAGCATTTCATAAATGTAATATCTAGAAAAATGAGAGAGCTTGCAAAACTAATAATAGAATTAAAAAAAATTGACTCATCTATAAATGACTTATTTGCCGCCCTAAGACCAATCCACTATGATATTATCGTACAAGCTACAAAAATATTAGGAAAATATAACACTGAAAAAGACAGATATGAAACACCTACATTTGCAATGAATATGTCAACGACTCAGAAACAATGCTGTAATATAGCAATCATGTTTGCATTAAAAAAACAAGGACCTTACATGGAAATCGACACTGGTAAAATAGAAGCAGACCTAAAAACTTTAATACAACTAATAGAATCAAATTGGAAATACGATATATCTACTCAAGCTGCCTCAGACCTAAACCAAAAAAAATGGAATAAAGTTACCATTGTTCCTTTAGCGAATGATTTGAAAATCCTAAAAGAATATCTAAATAAAAAATCATTGGATGCTGCTACAAAAATTAAAAAAGGTATACAAAATACTGAAACATATACACAACTATTAGAGACTGTGTATTGTAGGGTTTTATTATTAAATAGGCGCAGACCTGGAGAACTACAAAGAGTTACATTGCACGATTATTTAGAAAGTGAGAATAATGCGTATAATAAGTATGAAGAGTTTGATCGTGCTGTTATATATATGTAATGTATATAATAGTGCCTGACGGCCCTATTCCTATCCCTTAGACAGCACTTTTGGTGGTTGTTAGTAATTAGACTGAAAAGACAGTTCAGTTCGATTCCATCATCCGCGCGTGACACTTGCCCTTTTCGTGAGTCCTTTTAAATTCAATAAACGACCTTAAAATATATAAATATCTTTTTTTAAAAAGAGCCTTCAAGTAGTTCGTATAACATTTTGGTGGCAGCGGTGGGATACCGAAGGTGAAGGTATCCTTGGGACGTCTCCTTCAGGACTCAGTTATTCAACAAAAAGTGTCAAAAGTGCTAAAACGAACTCGCAATATTCAAAATAAATATATATTACCGAAAATATATCCTATAATCCAATTCAAAGTCTATACCGTGGGTGTTGTGACAGTGATCTTGTTCCTGCTTTGTTCCTGAAAGAAAAAGTTCTAATTCAAAGTAAAGAGAGGTGGTCATGTTCCAGTATATTTTCTACGTGTTCCTGTAAGTCTCTACAACATTATATTTTATTACAAAGTGCGGCTCATCCCTGATAATTTCCTCGAAACGAGTGTGTGAATTCAGTGAGTGAAAAATTGAAAAAGTGTTCAATTCGTGTAATTAGTCAATACCTCTTGTAATTATTTTTTACATAACTTTCCTATTGTAACTTTCTCACAGACATTGTTATCGTAAACTAATTCTCAGAATTTATCAACAAGACATTCGATATCCAGACGCTCACTCATATCTAGACCTCACTGTAAGTTGTAACGAACTCAGTGGCCGTCTATTACACCGAATCGTATTTAATCTCTGTTTTGTGAATATATAATTAATTTAATCTAACAAGATGACTCCCAAATTAGAAGGAAATGAAATCGTTCAAATTTCAACATTATTTAAATTCATTAAACCATTCGACGGCACACGAGAAAAATTAAATTCATTTTTAAGTAATTGTGATAATGCCATTATTCTAGCTTCCGACGCCCAAAAACCAATTCTATTTAAATTCATTTTGTCACAGTTAGAAGGCAAGGCTGAGGTAGCTTGCTCGATCAAAGAATTTGACTCTTGGGATCAGTTGAGTACCTTCCTTAAAATACAGTTTGGGGAAAGAAAACATTACGCTCATCTCATGACTGAGTTACGGGATTGCCAACAACATAATGAACCGGTTAATCAATTCGCATTACGTCTAGAAACGTGTCTTTCAAAGCTTTTAACAGAAGTTACTCTATCTAATAAAAAGAAAACCGAATTAGTTGGTCGTATAGCGGCTATGGAAGACTTAGCTCTCCACACATTTTTGGTTGGCCTTAAGCCCGAAATTTCTAATTTAGTCCGTTGTAGAAATCCATCCACCCTTAATGACGCTATCAACTTCGCAGTGTCAGAAGAGAAAATTCTTAACTCCTATAGTAAACGTAATTCCCAAAACTCTATACCTTACCGCACTAATTCTAAACCTCAGAATCCTTCACGTTCTTTTGTTCAAAACACAAACTTTAAGCCGCAAATGCATAGACAGTATGACCAAAATAATCAAAATCCGTTCTGTCGCTATTGTAAACATCAAGGTCATACTATTGAAATGTGTAGAAAACGTGAATATAATAATAATCGATTCAAAACTAACCCATCATCCCAATTCCAAAAACAACTTTATCAGGAGAACTTTAAGCCCACTCGCGTTAATTGTGTAGTCAATGAAGATGATTATTATAATTCGGAACCACAACCACCCATGAGTTCAAACGAGACTCAAAATCATGAAAGCTATAATTTAAACGAATAATGGGCTCACGGAGGTGTCTCGTGAGACCCAAACCACAACTTCTCACTAAATCCTACCATTTCAATGGCACCCATACTAAATCCAAGGACCACACGGGTAACCAGCCCCAAGCAAGTGTCCATCCTTCCAGTTCTAAGGACCACACGGGTAACCAGCCCCAAGCAAGTGTCCATCCTTCCAATTCCAAGGACCACACGGGTAACCAGCCCCAAGCAAGTGTCCATCCTTCCAGTTCCAAGGACCACACGGGTAACCAGCCCCAAGCAAGTGTCCATTCTTCCAGTTCCAAGGACCACACGGGTAACCAGCCCCAAGCAAGTGTCCATCCTTCCAAATCCAAGGGTCACACGGGTAGCCAGCCCCAAACAAGAGCCCAGAGTTATTCAACTACTGATAAAATTCCGGATAAGAATTTCTATAAAACAAATAAAGTGTATGAAATATCCTTTAAAGATAATATATCGTTACCTCATGTCTCTATTCAAACATCCGTTTCTAATAAACCACTCACCTTACTTGTAGACACTGGATCTTCGGTATGTCTACTCCAGAAGGCTTCTATTCAATCATACTCCGACCTAAAACTTGACGATAATATAATAAAGCTAAAAGGCATCGATAGTCGCGAAGAGGCCGTATCTACCCTGGGTAGTTTCAAGATGAACCTAATATTTAATAAAGAATCAATATCCTATCAATTTCACGTAGTAGAATCAGTGGACTTTCCTTATGACGGTATCATAGGAAACGATTTACTTACCCATTATCAATCCTCTATTGATTATAATCGCCAAATTCTTAACCTAGGAGTAAATAAAATAAAATTAAACTTAACTCATCCAATCTACCAAATACCACCCCGTTCCGAAATCATTGTAGAATGTTCAGTCACTAATCCCGAACTAAAAGAAGGTCTTATTCTTGACCAACATATAAGTGATACTCTGCTTATCGCGAATTGTTTGAATAAAGTAAAAAGGAATAATCGAATAAATCTTACAGTCTTAAATACCTCTGAAAGTCCTGTTTCTCTAAATTCAAATCTTCAACTCACATTACATCCAATTGACTATGAACTCTGTCAATCACATTATACTAGTCAAACATGTATTAGCAGAACTAATGAAGTCCTTAACCTTCTTCGAGTCTCACACTTAAATTCTGAAGAAAATGAAGCTCTTTACGATGTATGCTCAAAATATTCTGACATATTCCATTTACCTAATGATTTACTTACCTCAACTGATGTTATTCAACATGAAATCCGCACGTCTTCTGATCAGTCTGTTAATGTTAAATCCTATCGTTTCCCAGAAATACATAAACAAGAAGTTAGTTCTCAAATGAATAAAATGTTAGATCAGAATATTATCAGACCTTCCTTGTCTCCCTGGTCTTCTCCAATATGGATTGTTCCCAAAAAGATCGATGCTTCAGGCCAAAAGAAATGGCGCATAGTCATCGACTATAGAAAATTGAATGACATAACAATTGGTGAAATCTATCCTATCCCTAACATAGTCGAAATTCTAGACCAATTAGGTAACTCAAAGTACTTCTCAACTCTTGATCTTGCTTCCGGTTTTCATCAAATCAAAATGGCTCCACAAGACGCCTGCAAAACTGCCTTCAGTGTTCCCCAAGGACATTTCGAATTTACTCGAATGCCCTTTGGTCTAAAAAATGCGCCAGCAACTTTCCAACGTCTTATGAATAATGTCCTTACAGGCCTTCAAGGCGAAAGATGCTTTGTATATCTTGATGATATTGTTGTCTATTCACATGATTTGAGCAGCCACATCCAAAATCTAACAGCTGTCTTTCAACAGCTTCGTAGTTTCAACTTGAAATTGCAGCCCGATAAATGTGAATTTTTAAGAAAAGAAGTCGGCTACCTAGGGCATATTATAACAGAAAATGGTTTAAAGCCTGATCCAAATAAAGTTAAATCCGTTCAAAATTTCCCAATTCCAAAGTGTCCGAAAGACATCAAATCATTTCTAGGTCTTATATCTTACTATAGACGTTTTATTCCTGAATTTTCAAAATCATCTAAACCACTTTCCAATCTCCTTAAGAAAAATGTTCCATTTGTCTGGACTAACGAACAACAACTAGCTTTTGAAACGCTCAAAGATAAATTGATTACCGCTCCAGTTCTTATCTATCCAGACTTCACAAAATCCTTTAACCTTACTTGCGATGCAAGTAACTACGCAATCTCTTCTATTTTATCTCAAGGCCCAGTGGGAAAAGATCATCCGGTGGCCTATGCATCCAGAACACTAAACAAGTGCGAAATCAATTATAGCACAACAGAAAAGGAACTGTTGGCTATAGTATGGGGTTGTAAAACCTTCAGACCATATTTATTTGGTCGCAAATTCATAATCATAACCGACCATCGTCCTTTAAAATGGCTTTTCAATCACACCGACCCGAGTAGTAAACTGCAACGATGGCGTCTTCAACTTCAAGAATTCGAATACGAAATCATCTACCGAAAAGATAAGCTAAATTCAGCAGCTGATGCCCTCTCTCGATATCCCGTTAACCCTACATATCCCGTGAATTTACCTGATACTGAACTCGTAGATCTAGGTCCGCTAGACCTTAGTCCTTTCAATGCAGAAGTAGGTGATTTCAGCCCTTTAAACATTCCAAGCCCAATAAACCTACCAGATCCTCTTCTTCCAGCAGAACAGCTACCAGACTGTGATATCCTTAATCCTTCTTCAGAAGTCTTAAATGAAGACTCTAATCCTGAAAGAGAATATGTGCCGCAGACTTCTGCTGATCAGTTTCCTGAAACATATTCTCCAAGTCCAAACTCACCTAATAATTCAGATACTTATTCAAAGTTTTTGAAAAGTCCTTCAACGGTCACCTATGACACCATTATTTCCGAGCACAATGATAGTTTGCTCAAAAGTCAGAACAAAATCCTGGTAATACCTACATCGCTTGATCTAGATGAATCCATTCCCTACGTCCAAGACATCCTATCGAGTTTAGCAGATTCCGAATCGGTCATGAATTCCGAAAGAACTTTACTCTCCTTTAAATCCTTCTTGATAGCTGATAAAACGTACTACCTCTTATTCATTAAAGTACATCACTTTGATAACTGTTCCTATAGTGATATTTTCGAATCTCTAAAGAATTTACGTAATCATCTTATATCACTTAATGAAACTGTAGATAAAATTAGTATCACCGACTTCAAAAATCCGTTTGATAAACATGCGTATATCAAAATCTATAATATGATAGCTTACCTCTTTCACAATACCTCAATTCAAATTCAGATATATCGTAACAAAGTATACTATCCCAGTCCTTCAGAAGTACAGAAAATCCTACGCGAAAACCACGATATTCCTGTCGCAGGACACCTTGGTGCAAATAGAATGTTCAACAAAATTCGAGAACAATATTATTGGAAGAATATGAGATCAGAAATAGAAGATTACGTTAAAAAGTGTAATTCTTGCCAAACCAATAAAGCTCTTAGGAGAATTAACCGGGCACCTATGCAAATAACTAGTACTTCCACTACTTCCTTTGAAAGAATATCTCTTGATATAGTTGGCCCTCTTCCTGAATCCGGTATAGCTAAACTTAAATATATTCTAACTCTCCAAGATGATCTAACTAAATACTCAGTGGCATATCCAGTTCGAAGTACTACCGCTGAAGAAACCAGCGACTGCCTAGTCCACTTTGTTTCTTTGTTTGGTATCCCAAAAACTATCCTTACCGATCAGGGCACAAATTTCACAGCAGATTTATTTAAAGAAACCTGCAAATTCCTAAAGATCAAGCAGCTCTGGTCATCTCCATACCATCCGCAAACACAAGGCGCTCTAGAACGAAGCCATTCCACCCTAAAAGAATACCTTAAATCGTATATATCCGAAAATCAAGACAATTGGCCAAAATATGTTTAAACAGCTATGCTAGCTTATAACACAACTACCCATTCCACAACTAACTATACTCCTTATGAATTAATCTTCGGACATAAACCTATCCTTCCCAGTTCAATTTACGAATCTAACACAAGTGCCTCTTATCCGGACTATATTAAAATGCTACAACACCGTCTTAAATGTACGCGAGATAAAGCCATTGAATACATAAGGAAATCAAAAGAGTCTTCCAAAGCCTACTACGATACCCGTACTAGACCCGTAACTTATCATGCTGGTGACTACGTGTTTCTTAAAAATCATCTCCGAATGCGTAAAGCTTTATCTCCGATTTGGAAAGGCCCCTACAAAATTATTAAGATAAATGGTAGAAACAGTGTAACACTACTGATAAATAGACGACACGTGTCTCACCATTTCGATGAAATAAAATTAGCTCATCGCCGTGATGCCATATCATAGATATAAGTAATACTATAAGTTTAGTTACTCTTAATATTCTTTATTCCTTATGTCACTATTTTAACTATTCTTTTACAGTTCTCTGTGTTCTGTAGATATTTCTTACATACAACCGCACATTAAAAATCTGAACGGTGTGATAAGCATCCCTAAGTTCCTATGCAAACAAACTGCTCTATACACTGATATCGAATGTCTTAACTTACACTAGCCGTTATCAATAAGATATAACGACACATGTAATTGAAACAAAATCTGACCGTTTTAACTGATAAATTAGTATTAAAATTATTATAATGGAATTTTAAACTTGTTAGAAAGTAATAATTATGTTAACATTATATTTTAAGTTAGAAGATATTATAAACACTACTATGTTTAGTAATTCTAATATATTGTATTCTTCTATTACAAGTCCGAAGCAGTTGTTTACAGAGCTTGCTGATAATTATAGGTTTTTAGCTGATTATCATCAATTTCCTATAATCCTAGATTAAGAAAATATATACAGATTAATAAATATTTCAGATATTGCTACTTATTATAATCCTATTAAATTGTATTTGTCTTATAGGTTCCTCTAGTGAGCTCAAAGAGCTATGAAATGTATCATAGTATACCATATCCAGTTCCTGTAGCTGTAAACACTATGATAATTCCATCTACTAAATACCTAGCTATCACTAGAGATAGGTCCAATTACACTAAGTAAGATAATTTAAGTAACTGTAAAACCATATATAACTTGTGCTATATATGCGACGACCTAGACACCTATTCGAGTTTTAGGACTGCGATCTGCGAATCGGATATAATCTCGAAAGTATTAAAACAAGTGCCTAGCAATTGTAAAACTCAATTCCTTCAAAGCCAATTAGATATTTGGCAAACATTGTCTAATAATAAATGGGTATATGTTATTTCAAACCCGTCCAAATTATCCATAGATTGTCAAGGTTCTACTAGTACCGAAATCATAATATCAGGCACAGGTATATTAAACTTACCCTCGCATTGTATAGCCTTTTATAAAGACTCAAGGTTAATACCTAAATATTCAAAAACAATTAAACTTCAAATAATTAATACTAACTTTAATCTAATAAATGACTCTTGTTGTAATTCTGAAACATTATCGAAACTTAGGCCACGGATTCCCATTTTAAATCTTACTAATATTAACCTTGATTCTATTACTTCACAACAAAACATAGAAAGTAGTCGTATTATAAATAATCTTGATAAATTAATTGAAAAACCTCATATTGTACTGTATGGCGAATACTATTCCTATACAACTATTGTAATTTCCATTATTATTGTAATTTCATTGTTTATTCTTTTTTGTAAATTTATAAAATCGGGTACATGTCACCGCCTTTTAAACAAATAAAACTCTAAATTTGAAATTGAAAAAGTCGAAGAGCTAACAGAAGTTGCTGCTAATTCCTCAGACTTTCCAGCACCCAAAATCCGTACAACCTTTACGTAAACTTAACCCTTTCGGGATAAGTTTAGTCAAAACCCTGGGGGCTGTTATATATATGTAATGTATATAATAGTGCCTGACGGCCCTATTCCTATCCCTTAGACAGCACTTTTGGTGGTTGTTAGTAATTAGACTGAAAAGACAGTTCAGTTCGATTCCATCATCCGCGCGTGACACTTGCCCTTTTCTTGAGTCCTTTTAAATTCAATAAACGACCTTAAAATATATAAATATCTTTTTTTAAAAAGAGCCTTCAAGTAGTTCGTATAACAGTGCGCTCACTGCCTCTGAACGAATTTTAGTCAAGAAGTTTAAAAGAGTTGTTATTCGAGGTAAACGTGGACGTGGAGTACCTGTACTGTTTAATAAGGAAGTTCAAGATGATATAGAACTATTATTGTCAATTAGACATATTTTTTTCCCTTCCACACCAAATTCATTTCTGTTTGGTAATCCAGGTTATGAAAATACCATCTATGGCTACAAAGTTCTCGAAAAGCATGCGAGATTATCCAAAGCAAAAAATCCTAAAGCAATCTCATCTACAAGGCTCAGAAAACACTTGGCTACCTTATCACAAATTTTCAGTATGTCTGAGAATGATATGGAGCAACTGGCTACATTCATGGGCCATACAAATGAAGTACATAAAAAGTCATATAGATTGCCGGATGATGTATACCAAACTGCTAAAATATCGAAACTTCTTATTCTTATGGAAGATGGAAAAGCAGATGCTTATAAAGGAAAGTCGCTCGAAGAAATTGATTTAGATATGGATGAGGAGCTACGTGAACCGGTTCTTGAAAACGATCAAATTCTGGAATATGACTGTGAACCTACCTTGGTAGCCAATTCTCATAGCCATCAACAAGTTAATGCAAATTATTTATCTCAGGCCGAATTATCTGATTTACAGAAAAATTCTCAGCAAGTAATTAATAAACAAGTGTCTCAATTGAGCACCGAAAACAATATACGAAAAGGAAAAAAAAGGACTTTGGTACCTTGGACAGAGACCCAAAAGGATGCTGTTACAAAGTACTTTAAGTCTCACATAAAGAATCATCAACCGCCCAAAAGACACGAATGTGAGAAACTAAAAGAGAAGTACAGAGATCTACTTAATAATAAAGATTGGCTAAAAATAAAAGTATTTGTGCAAAATATCTACTCTAAGTCTAAAAAATGAATGAAGCATATTTTGTCACTTTGAAACTATTTTATAATGTCTGTTTTGTTTTAATGTTTGTAAGTTCCTCGATACCACACATTGGTGTGTATCAACATTTTTTAAATTTAATCTTAATCATTGGATTAAGATACTTTAAATGCCAATAATCAAGTCTGGATTTATATTGATGATTACGAGCCTAAATAGATAAATATTTTTTGTGTATAATATCCTTTCTCAGTTATGTACACCTGTAGTGGTGCCATTGGCTTGGTAAAACCCTGATTTAGTTTATTTTTAAAAAAATATGTAGGCTACATTTTGTTATCAATTCAAGACTGATTCATGATTGTGATAGTGTGTAGTATAATGAGTAATAATGACATATCGAAGGTAAAGTGTCAACTCCTACGTTTATAATAGTTTTCATTTGGTACTTCACCGTCGGTATTATGCGATTCATATTAGAATGTTATTATTTTATTTTAGTTTTCGAATTGTTTTTTTGTTCACATCGTTTTAATTTAAATATTGACATTTTGATCTATCCTGAAGAAAGTATTCCTAAAGAAATAACGACAAATTGAAGGAAGTCGATAATTGAGAGAATTAACACAATAATGAAGATTGATTTATTTTGTTTATAATAATTATTCAAACAATAGCATAGATGGTAATTTATGTTAATTAGAAATTTTGTTAAAACTGTATAAAAGAAAATAAAACTCTTAGTTTTAGATAAATATGTCTTTCATTATGTATTTTAATTTCACAAGCATATTTCATCAAACTTTACACTAACCTCCGCCACATAAAATATACTTGCCAGAACACAGTGTACACACAAAATGTGACTCTGAGCTTTTTAAGCTGAGTTTACACCAACTGACCTATCCGACTCTAAACTCAACTGTTCTCACCACGTGACTTATAATATATTAGCTACATCCCACGGTTTCACCCATGAAG
This sequence comes from Spilosoma lubricipeda, assembly GCA_905220595.1. Taxonomy (NCBI): domain Eukaryota; kingdom Metazoa; phylum Arthropoda; class Insecta; order Lepidoptera; family Erebidae; genus Spilosoma; species Spilosoma lubricipeda. The sequence continues at coordinate 18,877,476 of HG992281.1, read as the reverse complement.
GTCCTGACCCCGCAGGAATGACAAGATAACCTATGTATATAAATCAAGGATGTCAGCTACTTCCATACAGGATCGACAGTTTTACGGCTATACATCCGTCTTAGCTCATAAGCTATCCAGTTATCAAATTTCATCATAATCGGTCCTGTAGTTCGAGCTTAAAGAAGTAACAAACTTAACATGCACACACGCACATTTACAAGCTTTCGCATGTATAATATTATGTAGTAGGATAGTAAAAATAATAATTATTATTATTATTTTTGTTGTTACAAAGTATGGATACAATTCCAGTACAAGCCCTGATTCCCAAACAAGCGTGAGCTGTATGTCGGGAAGAAGTAGGTATCTTCCCAAAAAAAATAATGATACAATAAACGTTTACAAGTGGAACATACATGAAACATATGTTTAGTCCATTCTCTTAAATACGGTCACCTTGATCACGCCGCCGTCCCGTGTGTGGCAAGCCGCCACAAAATCAAAGGGCCTGCCTGCGGGGTTCACCCACAAGCAAGTATGATTTGTCTGTTTACACCGTTGTATGAATTAATATATTCATATTTCACAACAATAACCACAATTGTGTGTGGGTGCACTGACACTATCTAAACGAATGGACTATGCATAATTGATTTGTTAATTCTGCGTGTGCTTGTGTTTGTATGCGTGTCACCGTGACTGTGTACCTACAGTGTGTGTGTGTGTGTGTGTGTTTGTTTATTTGTGTGTGTGTGTGTGTGTGTATCTGTGCGTATGTTTTTTTTTTTGCGCCCGGTAGCAGTATCTCCTCAGCCCCGGGTATCTGTGCGTATGTGTGTGTGTGTATGTGCGTGCGTGCACAATAGTGTGAATATATATGCTTAATATTATTATCAGCCTGTATTATACATATAACTATGTATTGGAAGTTCGTCAAAAATTTGAACTAGGTCGTGATTGGAAACAAATCTTCTACATCATCAGGATGTTTGTAGATTCACGACCCGGCGTGTCACTCAATGGGAAAGATAGCAGCCCCATAAAGCGTAGCATGTCATGAGTTCGACTCCCACATAATTATGGACATAAATTTGCGTGATAAACAAATACTGTTTTGACTATGGAAGTACTTTCATCTAATAGTACGATTAGTTCCCTATTCAAGTTGAGGAGTGAAATATCTGTTCTAGGGTGTTGTACTAGAGTCATAATTTTTATAAGTTAATTACACTCATATAGGTGGAAGCTGCTTGGCTAGTAAGCCGAATGTACTATAGTATTCGGTACCACTTTGAATTCTACAGTAGATGGTTGTAACATAGTTTGTACAAGAAATGTAATATATTCAGTGCATAATACGGAATTAGTTCCGATATAAGTTTGTATGGAGGTGTGAACATGCCTCCAATGTATGTAAGATATACGGTAATATTCAGTGTGCTACAAAGGGCTAAGAGTGAACAGACGCGATAAAGTAACCGGAAATTATTAAAATCGAATATGAACATATAGTATTAAAATGGAATTTCGCGCTCACTCCAGATATGATGCTGATAAAACTGACCTATATATGCACTGAAAACATTAAAAATCCTCTTGCATACAGTAGACGCCGCAGGGTGGTACTTTGTAAGGACGCAAGATGTCTTCAGCGATTTAAATATATATATATATATATATTTATACGGTCAAATTGAGAACCTCCTAACCTCCTCCTTTTTTTGAAGAAGGTTAACAATAAGAAAGAAAATTGCAGAAAAACAAAAAGCAACAAACTTTTTTAAACTTCGCTTAATTGCGTACCGCGCTGTGGTAAAGAAAGGTCTTAATGTGTTTCTTATACATATACTGTGGATTGCTAATAGAAATTCGTTTGTTATTTCTGTATTCAGTATATTGTAGTGAACCTAATCGAAGTAAGGGATCAATGAGATATCACATCTTAGATATTATAAGACTCGAAAAGAAAACCCTTTGTACTTTTCGCTTCTTGAAGTGAATTTCAGGACGATTCGTTCAACGTAGTGCGCCACGTAAAGAAAACGTCAACGTGCGTCGGAGCACTCGGAGCTGACACACACTCTTTTTAACCGACTTCAAAAAAGGAGAAGGTTATCAATTCGACTGTATTATTTTATTTTTTTGACTAATGTTTGTTACCTCATAACTTTCCACTGAACAGTGAACCGATTTTGATGATACTTTTTTATTTTTATAGCTGGTGTTTCTCATGTAGTCCCATTTCAATTTGGGTCACTTCTTGAAGTCGATGTTTTTGTTATTTTTTTTTGTATACATTTAAAATCTTGTTTTAATTAATGTATAAATAATGTCACAGTGAACTGTCATTTGGCAAACTATAATAGGTTTGTAACCATTAACTTTACATCCGTAAGTTCGTCTAGTTTCAAAATTTTTAAGGTAATAATAAGACTATTAGCTGTAAAGTAATGTTTTATGCGTATTAAATATGGATTTCATTACGACAAGAGAGACAATCACATCTTCCTAAGAAAATTTTCCTTGGAAGATGTGATTGTCTGTTCAAATTATGGAATTTGATATAGTCTTTGCTGTATGCTATTATGTATTAAAAACGTTTGGAAATTTCCTGTATGATGTACATAAATAGTTATTCTAGTGTACAGTGAGGCTGGCATCAGTATGTTTGATTAAAAGCCTCTATATTTTATCTATCCTTCTATCTAATGCCTTTAAAAGAGCAATTTTTGTATGTATATCTATGCTATCACACTAATATATAAAGGCGAAAGTTTGTGAGTATGTATGTTTGTTACTTCTTCACGCAATAACTACTGAACGGATTTGGATGAAACTTTACTTACTTTGACTTAATGTACATATAAACAGAGCTGCCGGGTCCCTCATGAGCGGTAAACAGTAAACTTAATAATACAATATTTATACAGCCTAAATAAACTTCCTTCCACACGGTGACAATAAAACTGTTTGTTGCGCCATTTTAAATAAATTCAGGACCGACAGACGGTTCAGAACGAAATTAATGTCGGATGTTTTTATTATCATAGCTACTTTATTTAATACAATACAGCATAACAGTAATTAGCTTTATATTTTGAATGTTGTTTTATTAACATAGTACTTCTAACGAAGTTATTAAATTAATCTATACTAATATATAAAGCTGAAAAGTTTGTTTGTTTGTTTGTTTGTTTGAACACGCTAATCTCAGGAACCGTTGGTCCGATTTGAAAAATTATTTCGGAGTTGGATAGTCCATTTATCGAGGAAGGCTATAGGGTATATATCATCACGCTACTACTAATAGGAGTGGAGCAACAATGAAGAATGTTTAAAAACGGGGGAAATTTTCAAGCTACGGGCAAACGGGAACAAGGTTGCGTGGGTCAGCTAGTCATATTATAAAAGGCCTAAATCATTTTACTTAAAGACTAGCTGAGCCACGCAACTTCATCTACGTCTCTTTCAATCATGCTTGGCTCATATTGATCTAAGCGTGATGATAACTATTATATCTTACGCACGCGAACAAAAGAAATATTTTAAAAAAACTGAAAATCGGTCAGAAAGTTTCGGAGTTCATCATAAGCAACAACCGTACACGAAAAATTATTTAAATAATAGATATCAACAACAAACAACAACTAGCTGATCCACGCAACCTCGTTTGCGTCATAATTTTTCCCCGTTTTTAAAACATTCTTCATTGGTGGAAAAAAAAAAAAAAAAATCGCAGATCATTGCTGGATTGAAAATAATAATAATAATAACACTTGCCGCATTGTTCGAAAGTTTTTACAGGAAGACACAACATCACACATTACAGCCTCAGTCCCACATCACACAAATGAACTCCACTTGGCCTAGGCCCGTGGTTTTCATTATAATACCGAAATTTAGATTTCGAGAACAACAAATGCAAGAATAATAATAATAATAATGTCTTTATTGTACACCAGGTAAATTTTTAAAGTACATAGTATAAGGTATTAAAGTACAATTGGCGGCCTTATCGCCCGGAGGCAATCTCTTACAGGCAACCTTAGGATGGAGACAAAACGAAGTAGGGAAACTAGAGGGTTATGTCTGGTGTATTATTATTATAAAAGAAGGGGAAATTAAAGCAGTATACTTGATATATAAGGTGGAAGTTAGACAAAAGTTGGTTAATAAATGAAATATTAGAAGAGAGTGAGTGGAATGTCTATAAAATATTATAAACATAATTCTATGAGATAAAGTGACTTGTGTAGTCACACAAGAGAAGTACATAAGTTATGGGACCTAGATGTCTCCCAGGTAATGCTCTTTTACTAGTCGCTTGAAGGCAGTTATTGTTGGTGCACGTCTTATTGCGACTGGTAGGGCGTTCCAGAGTCGAGCTGCTTGGACAGCAAAAGAGTGGTCGGAAAATTTTGTAGAATGTAGCGGTATTATTAGTTTCAAGTTCTCAGACGATCTCAGCAACTTGGGATGTGTATCATGTAGGAAAGTGAACCGTGATTTAAGATAAAGTGGGGTAAAAGGACTAAAGAGAATGTTGTATAGAAGAGAAAGAATGTGTGCATTCCGGCGAAGGCGGATTGGTAACCACTTAAGCTTTTTACGATAATCAGAGATGTGATCATATTTACGCAATCCGAATATGAATCTTATACAGAGATTTTGGAGTCTTTCTAGCTTATTTCGTTGGTCTTCAGTGAGATCTAAATAGCTGGCATCAGCATAATCAAGGATGGGGAAAAGAAGGGATTGTGTGAGAGCAATCTTGGTAGAGATAGGTAACAAATTGCGTAGTCTGCGCAAAGACCCTGCAGCGGCAAACATTTTGCGACTCAGCTCCTGCAGCTGAGGACGCCAGGTTAAGGTGCTGTCAATATAAATACCCAAGTTCTTCACCTTATCACTAAAGGGAATAGGTGTGTTACCGCAAGAGACTTGAGGCAGTATAGTCCAATCGATTTTGGAAATCAGTCTAGAACTCCCTACCACTATGACTTGAGTCTTGGTTGGGTTAATCTTGAGACCGTAGGAAATGCTCCACTTGCATATTTTATCCAAGTCAGCGTTTATTGTATTAATAGCATCAGCCAGTTCAGAAGGTGGTGCTTTAGAATAAATCTGGAGATCATCTGCATATAGGTGGTAGGAAGAAGTGAGATCATTAGTGATGGTGTTAATAAAAACGGAGAAAAGTAAAGGAGATAGCACGCCGCCCTGAGGAACACCAGCTTTTGTACTACACCAAGAAGAGACAGTGTTTTCAATACTAATGCGCTGCCGGCGATCAAACAGGTAGTTGTGAAACCAGTCAATCACGGTTGGAGATATGTTAAGAGAGCGTAATATGCATAGCAGTATGTCAAAGTCAACGGTATTGAATGCGTTACTGAAATCGAGGAGTGTAAGGACCGTAAGTTTACCGTTCTCCATGGCATCTCTGATGTCCTCAGTAATCTGAATTAGAGTAGTGGTGGTGCTGTGGCCGGGTCGGAAACCAGACTGAAGAGGGTTAAGGAGTAGGTTTTTGGAGAGGAAATTGGAAAATTGAGCATGGACCAAACGCTCAAGGACTTTAGATAGGAAGGGGAGGATAGAAATGGGGCGGTAATCGGAAAAGGATTCGGGGTTCTTCCTTTTAGGGATAGGTATAATTTCTGCATCTTTCCAGGACTTAGGAAATTTTGTTAACTCCTTCATTTTTCTTTATCCATTAATTTTTCTCCGGTTTCGGAGAGAGAAAAAGAAAAACTTTGTTGAGAAAACGTTATCTAAGATATATTATGTTGAATAACTAAATAGTACAATTCCTGATGTATATCTAGCCAATTTCGATCACAGCGGCCAGTCTCAGTTCTCAATCTAAACCGTCAAACTACGCAGGAGATATTATTGCGCACAAGTTTGTGCGCAAACAGAGATGCGCACTCTCTGTTCCTTCACCCTCAATAGCCGATTCTTTCCGATTGAATTTGTAAATAGAATATCGGTTCCACAACATAGAGTCATGGGAGTCCAATGATTTTGGCATAAATGTGTTAGCACGTAGGGAGTGACACCATAGCCTCGCAAAAAACCGGTGTTAATAAGTCTTTGAAGTAAAACTTCTTTACGCACACTTGACTGGAATATGCGTGACGAGAGCGTTACAAAAGTGTGATCGGGCGTAGCGAACGGAATTTGAGAGGGAGATATAAGTTAGTGAAGATAGATAGAGAGAGAGTTACGTTTCGTATATTACTGTAGGGGCAAGAGAGCATACATTTTCTCTTTTCCTAATAACCAGTTATTTTTAAAGAAGTTTTACTTCAGTCGTGTGGTTTATTTATTTGCTTTTCAGTGAGTGAATGAGATCACTGAGGAAGAAACTCCCCTCCCCCTTGCCCGATAATCTTAATTTTTTAACCGATTTGAAAAAAAGGAGGAGGTTCTCAATTCGACCATATACCTATATTTGTGTGTTCATAAACGACAAAGTCATCCGAACCAATTTTGATGATTCTTTTTTTAGTGGAAAGGAGATATCCCAACGGTGGTACCATGATAAGGGCACTGAGATCTGATGATGGCATCCAAGAGAAATCAAGTCGAACCTTGAAGTCTGTTGATTGTTAAAATTTTAATCTGAAACATAAATGTTGGTAGAAATAGAAAATATTGATTACTATATACCACTGTATAGTAGTATGTTTGTTATCGCGGTAAATAGTTGCAACAACTAACTTAAACAACATACATTAATTACTCTAATTATTACCCCTTATTTAGGCTTCGGCGTAATCAGGTAAAAAATATCCGGAAAATATATTTACTGTAATTTATTGTACTACTGTGACTAAAGACTAAAGACACATTGCCCTATAAATACAGTATTTTCTCAGCGTTCTATTCCCAAGGACTATTATAATAAAACCTATTGATGGCTCATTTTCTGAACTGTATATTACACAGAGATAGATAAAGAGGTTATTATTCTTTTATGAACAATAAAACCTTATTTTCTGACTCCCAGGAGAAACTACCTACTTTATATTACACGACAGAAGGCTTAGCACCCTATATTATATGTCCAAAATACTTACAAAGGGTACATTTCCATATTTTACAAGTATCTGTATTAATATATAGTAACGTTGACTATAATAACAATGACGAAGACAAATAAAAATTAGTTATTCCCAAGGAAATACCTATTTTTTTCTTTACTTTTTACAGTATTCTGTCTGTGTGTTATTTTAAAAGAATTTTGTTTGTTAAATATATTATATTTAATGTAAATTGGTACCAAATGGTATAAAACAAGAACGATAACTTTTGAGGTTCGATATTTTCGATATAAATTTGAATATTTAACAATGACAACAAAATTAAATAGATCAAAACACTGTACATAGTATTTCTATATCAACTGCAATGAGTGAAAACTAACAGTATGACGTCACATGCGCTCGGGTTTGTTTGGGAGCTGTCGGCGCGTCTTCGGTACTCGATTCAAAAATGTTTTTTATTTTGGAATAACTTTTGAATTATTGCGAAGAAATAAAAAAAAAAAAGATTTGTTTTAAAACATATATATGATCTTTCCATTTACCACTAAAATTATTTAAAAACCCGATTGTTAATTAATTTAAGATAGCACTCAAAAGATCTAGTCTTCTACTATCATTCGAGATCAATCGAAAATCGAAACTAAACATATTATTCGAACGATAAATAAAAAAGCCGCGACATGAAGTCCTATTAATAAATACCGATTGAAATCAGTATGTTTTTTTTTATGTAATAGGCGGGCAAACGAGCAGACGTGTCACCTGATGGTAAGCGATTAACGTCGCCCATGGACACCTACAACACCAGAGGCGTCACTAGTGCGTTGCTGACCTTTGGCGAGGGGGGGAGTGATAAGGGGAGGGGGTTGAGATATGGGCCTCCGGTATCCTTACTCACTCGGTGAAACACAGCGAAAGCACTATTTCACACTGGTTTTCTGTGAGGCCTAGTATCACTCTGGTCGAGCCGACCCATTCATGCCGAAGCGTGGCTCTCCCACGGTTTGTTACCATTCAAATAATTTTTAAATGTATTTTTGTCCATGGAAAGTTGCATTATCTGCAAAACTAACACACACGCAAATGCAAAAATACTGCCTCATAATTAACACACGCATAGCTAAAACAGTACAAACTCTAGCGGGCTTACACAGTGCGATACCCACAAACAAAAGGCTTCGCTAAATAAACGAAGCACTGAAAACCCCTTCTAGCACCGAACAATTCATTTCAGAAGCTGTGTCGCTACTACAAACCTGTCTCGACTTCCGACTAAAACTTTAAACAAAAGAACACTTAAAACTCATTGTGGTTTAAAGAATGTTTTTGAATGAATGCTTGAGGTTTCTTCTATGAGAAATGTAGTTTCTAAACACTAATCGTTGGTCTCGCGGTTGGCGTGTGCGACTGCTGTTCATGAGATCTCGGATTCAATTCCCAGGTCGGACCAAATGTTGGTATGGTCTACAAATATTTGTTTCGGAGTTTGGGTGTTTTCTATGTATAATATGTATGTATTTACAAAAAAAAAGTATATATTTATTTGTGTCAGTTGTCTAGAACCCATAACACAAGATCTGCTTAGCTTGGGACTAGATGGCGTTGTGTGATAGATGTCCGAAATATTTATTATTAATATAATAATAATAAATATTTTAGTAATAACTAATGAAAGGCGATAAATGAAAATTTGTTTCTCGTACGTGCTCTATCTATGCAGTTTATTTCACTTCGGACTATACAATAAATACAAAGCGTATTTATATTATCTACACAAGGACTGACGCAATACATCAAATAATTGCACTACCCACTAATATTAAAAAGGTGAAAGTTTGTTTCGAAGTGTGAATGTTTGTTACTCTTTAAAAAAAGCCTTCTGAATGGATTTAAATAACATATAGTCTTCTTATCGCAATTACATTATAGTCTATTTACCGCAAAAACCTACTACCGATAATTTGACATCTTGTAGAGTAAAACGACATCAAGCAAGTGAGGAACACGAAACAGCAAGGAGTTGTACTCACGGAGCAAATCGTGGTTGTACTCGTATAGTAGAACTTTAATCGGCTGTTGGTAAAACTCGCAAGCTTTTGATGATTTTTTGATGAGTACAACATTCGACTTGGTTACCAACTAGTAATAGAGCCACGTTGATTTCAGCACATCGAGCAGTTGGGCCTGCTCGACCGGAGCGGTACTACCTTTGCACAGAAGATCAACGTAAAATGACAGCGTTCGTGTTGTCGTGTTTCATTCGTGAATGCAAGACCGGAGGCCCAATGATGCAGAAGCATCACTAGCCCGCCATAGTGTGGGTCGCCATGCTGCATTGTTGCATTCGCAATGAGTATGGTGACCACCACTCTTGGATTCTGCTTATGCTTTCCATCAGGCAGAGTAGAGTCATTTTGGCAGGCAAATACATAAATATATGTATATATATGACGTTATAATAGAAAATGGAAAATACATATATATTTTCCACTTCCCTAGCCTTTTTTATTCCCAAGATTATGTGGTGTCGACGACTAGTTCAAAAGGTTTTATCTAAATATCAGTTTTTCCACGGAGCGACTAGCATAAGGCCTCCGCAACCCTGAGGGTGAACTGAATTGGAAGAACACTGACATTCCAATTACGATTATCAAAGATGTACATGAGAACCGGGTCGGGACTGACGCCTTAGCGTACTCTCCGAAGCACGGGCATGAAACATCGCCAAACTTCCATACTCTGGGATTTTAATAAAAATTTCTTGTAAGAATACCCAACAACACTTAAGGCCCAATCCGTAGTCGCATATACAAACAGCAAGACTAATGAGGCAGTCAGGAGTTGAAAATGAATAGTCATGTGTAATTTATTCAATAAATAACTGTTTTCTGGGGACAGGTAGAAGAGTGAGGAGGAAATGGTATAAAGGGTGTTAAAACATTATTAAGCTCGTTTTTATAAGCACCGCTTGTTATCAGTATAATAAAATTTGCAAAGGTAATTTATAGTGGGTAGCTAATATGTATTATATTACTGATAAAAATGAATAAACAAATGTAGCAAACACTTAAGATAACAGATCCCATCGAGGGTTCACACTTACAGAAAGTTCAGAAAGTTGGTTTCAGTTACAAGCATGCATGTGTTATCGCCGTTGTCGTAAGTCTAATGTCAGATCTGAGGTCGTAATTTGTATATACAATGTATAACGTTGCATAAGATTTGAATTGGTTTCTTTTCGGTGGGAAATTAGCTAACGCGCCTTAATTTTTTTTTTTTTGGATTTCGTACAGTAACAAAGGAGAAAAGTAAATAAAAATTACAAGATTATTGTAGCAGTATTTAATATATAATAGTAAATAAGTCGATGTTATAAGCTAATAATACAAAATAATAATCCTATGGTTATAAGCTCCGAGAAGAGGTGATTTTTATATGCTTTTTCTGTTTATTTTCATTCCCAAAACACAGTAAAGATCCTTAAGGTATAGAAGTTGTATTATAACGATGTTTTATCAAGAATAAACGCGAACGTTAAAACCGCAATCCGATTATAATGAGCAATAACAAACTGAGACTTACCGCAAGCTGTTTGCGGCTATCCACTGAAATTTACTGGGTCTCAAAACTCAATGATGTTGTTATATATTCAGTTTTTGAAGTGAAAACTCCTTGGGTGACAACAATTTTTGGGTGAACAAAATCATAGAACTCGCGTCATTGTCACCGAACTCTTTCCATGTACCATACGAGTATATGTATTGTGTAGTTTTTGGATGGACAAATAACGTGAAACTTGCGTCAACGTTTCCGCACGTTTCCTCGACAGTAGAATTCACAAGTTACATAGTTTTCATTTCTATCGCCAGTCCTCAAAGAGTGCCACGCACTATTTTTTTAGTTTATGTATGTACACTGGAATGTATCAATTATAAAGTTTTAGAATTAATTACGATCTGAACGTTAAGCAGTACTCAATCATATTGGCTTTAATTATGCTTCATACTTATGCTAACAATATGAAACGGTGTTACAATTCGTACATCAACAACCCATAATGTCCCATTGCTGGGTTCAGGTCTCCTCACAAGAGAGGGTTAAGGCCATACGTCCCCAGATTGGCCGGGTGCGGGTAATTCTAACGTAGGTACATGAGATGGAGAGAAAAAGTTCTAGAGTGAAAGCGGAGCGTAGGTACACACAAAGTAGTCAGACGACCTCATGAATGTCGATCGGAAAATCATGCAGTCAGTACAGGACCGGAGTTTGTAAAGAACCTTGGTGATTCTTAATGTTTTCAGCAATGGACATCATTCGACTGATATGATGATCTTACGTACAACCGGTACGACTCGTTGATAATTCAAAATCCAACCTAAGTAGGACTTATCCTCTTTTATATCGTTAAAAGTATACACCTAAGACCTTATATAAGCTTCAGGAGGATAACAAAGATGCCTGCAAAACGTCACCTTCTATCTCCTACGTGAACAGTCACGGATTGACGTGCACGATACGTTATCTAATCGTTGGAGTGGCGAGCAAATTGTGCAAATAAACTAATGAAACGAGACCACTCTACGCCCACGTGGGCCGAATAGAGGTTGGTCGAGCTTGTATTGTTCTAGTAGGGACTAATAAATAACGTGCTTTAGTATTGTAATTAATTAATGTTCGTGTTTACAAAATGTGTCAAAGATCTAAGTATTCTCTTGAATACTGACACGTGCGAGGACGGATAACGAAGTGCTACTATTGGTATTCATTGCATGGGTCGTAAGAGCCGAATAAGGGAGCAAAGCACATAGAACAACATCACGGCAAGGGCAGGAATACTTAAAACAAAACCTACCAAACGCCTGATCAGCGTGGTATACCTAGTTGCCCACTATTAAAGGCTGTAGATGTGTTGTTGATGTGACTCAGCATTTGGGATAGTAAGACGGTTACCAAATCCATCCTGGATATCGAATTTCCTAGACGGGGAACTATAATAATAATTATTATTCCCTTTTTATTTACTTGCAAGTTCTGAGACTGGCAATAAAACAAAAATATAGTTGAAGTAAGAAAAATAATTTTCATCAGCTGTTTCGTTAAACGCAAATGACTAGAAATACTTTTTCTCGGTAAATATTCCTGTAGGCAAACATGAGGATAATGGAACATAAGTAATTGTAGCGAAATAAGTGATAATATAAGTGCGTTGTCATGGCAACCTCTACCCTACACGTGACAACGCTTTATTCCATGTCCCTATTTTACGGATATCATATTCAGAAAAATAGCAGACGATACAATTATATTGGCTTTTTGTAATACTAGATTTGCCCATGACTTCGCCTGGGTGTATGTCAGTTATCACAGTAGTAGCTCATGTATTATTCTGACGTAAGTATAAGCTACGTTGCAGTAAAGTTTTATCTTTATCTGTTTAGTAGT